>CM070720.1:37866735-39205773 GCA_036346275.1 Otatea glauca | reverse complement strand
GAGACAGAATATTTTACCGTTGGGGCGCAGCCTGACACAAACATATGTACGTAATAGAATACATATCACCCGTCCCGAGCGCATCAGAGGGTGTCCCATGTCGCCAGCGGCAGCGCTTCAAGAGCTGGTCTTGGTCCCCCTGCTAATTGGGTCTCCACTCTCCGCTGGAGAAAACTGAAAACAATTCGTGCAATAGGAAAAGGAGGCAATGTCAACGTGTTGGCCACTCACTGTTTTCTATATATAGACAGTTCGATCGTTTCAGGTGGCTGCACAGCATGTGCAGAATTTTTTTTTACGAGCATGGACCATGGAATAAACCTGTATTTTGCAGTCAGGCTTGGATGGATCGATGCTAGATGTATATGTTTCTACTGCTCGATGGGAATTGGATACCATAAGATCGAGGATCGATGCACACGGAGTAAAATTGAGAGGACCAATAATGTCGTGAAAAGTTCTGCGAAAATCTGGTTTGTAAGCAGTAAGCACTGACTGACCAGCTTACCGGACACCATTTACTAGCAGATTTTGTGTACCGGGCGGGGCCTGGCTGGGCGTTGCCTCGCGTGCACCGGATCGATCCAGGTGCGATTGGCGCCCGCGAATCTACCTAGAATTGGATGGTGTGCACTTGACGCTAAAATCATGCGTCGATCCGCACATAACAACCAGGCCAAAGCATACTTCCAGACCGGAGCAGTAGGCCCACAAAAGTGGCACAATCATATGAGGACCTACCAGCGCTCACAAACACTCAGCCACGAGCATTCTTCGAGTTCCAACCGGAGAGCTCACGTTACACACCTGACACTGCAGCAGATATACACCGTGATGATAATGTCTTGTAATTAGGAGTAGTAAATTGCAGCGTTCCAAATCTCCAATCTAAACGAGCACGGTACTGGTAATAATTCAGTTATTACAGAGCCTGCGGCGAGGAGTTACGCTACTGCGGTGAAATGAATTTGGCTCAGCGGCGGGTAGGAGCTAGCTAGGACCTTAGGAGGGTGCAGGCAGAGGCAGGCAGCCACCAACCGTTCCTCGTGCAGCGTGCTGCGGACGCCAGTTTCGATTTATCACTGCTGCTGCTTGCCTCCGCGGCGGCTGCAAGCGTGGGCCACCGTCCGGCCGGCAATAATTTCCGTGCCCAGCCAGCCGCCTGCCGTGCCGATCCATCGACGCGGCACGTTTGCCGGTCAGCCCGGCGAGATAGCGGTGGTAGCGTGAGGTGAGGAGAGAATCGGTGAAATGTGATGAGCGCGAGCAAGGTCACTAGAGATGATATGGTAGCGGTGGCGTAAATGGAAGGATTCAGAGCGCCGTAGCAACTTTTTCTACATACACGTGCGTGCATCTACTGGAGAATTTATTTTCTTGTTTTTTTTTCCACGATGGACACTTCGTTTCGCATACAGCCAGCCGTCACTGACTTCAGCTCCTCTGGAGTCTGGACCTCTGCTGCCATGTTATTATTGTCATCATTTTGTTTTCCCGAAACAAAAGCCTTGCATGAGTCCCCTGCCTGCAACACACACAAACCAGCTTACGACATCTCCCCAAAAAAGAACCACACACACAAGCACCTCAGAAGAAACAAAGCAGCCTACATGTAGATTTAATGAAGTCTTTTCTTCTATATCCCTATTTATTCTCCTTTAATCATAAGTATTTATTCATTGCCACCCATACAAAGTATATCTTTTATCTTTCAAGATAATTAAATGAGGGCATCTAAGTCATTTTCTCTCGTACCTTTCTCAATTTCAACGCAATTCTAATCTTTATGCAAAATCAAAATACACCTTATAAAAATGAACAGATGACGTATTTTTTGAGCCAACGAATTTCCACAAACACCTCCAAACCCAAGAATCTAATCCCTCTAATTCGCCCAATCACCACTTGCTTAATATAATAATCTATCCTGCTGGCTGCATGCATCCACCGCTAATAATCAATCATCAATCCTTGTTCTTTAGAGAGGGCAGTGCTAATCCGTGTCGGACCCCATCACGACTAAGCACCGTTTTTCTTTCCCCTTCTCAATTATCCCTTTGCATTATCCTCCGTAGTATTAGTAGTGGAGGGCAAGTACAACGCCACGAAGCCTCCCCCGCCCGCGCGCGCAAGCAGCGGGAACGAGCAGACGCCTGCGCGAGTGGTGCGCTGCGAGTATTCCATTCCGTGCTTTCTTCGGCCTGAACAGAACGAACAACGTACGCCGAAATCCAAGTAATTGCGTGCGCGGCAGGGGGTGCGAAAAGCCCTTTTTATTTCTTCCTTGGGCTCTCGCAGCCGTGCGCGCGCGTGGAATCACGGGCGAATCCACTACTAGGGCTGGCTGGGGCGTTAGCCCCACCTCCGATCGGCCGAATCCCCCTCCTCCAGTATCCTCAACACCAGAAAGAAGCAGAGACGTAGTGCCATGACAGCAAATCGGTAGGTTTAGTAACTGTCAACTGGAAGTAAGATGTAATAAGAAAAGTAGAAAACAATACTATCAGGCAAGTGAGTCATCAAAATTAGTCATGGACTCCCTTACTCCCATGAGATTTCATCTGGTACAGTACTCGGCATCCTTTACTGTAGCGCAACACTAGGAGTTCGAGAGATAAATAGTTGTTTGTCGTCTCGCAGCGACATGCACCATTGCACCTGCGCGATCGCGGGCGAACGTGCTTCACCAAAGGAGAGGAATCGGCGGCTCGGGCGCGTCTGGCCGGCAATTAACACGCATCTCTGAGTCTAGAGAGGAACCAAGGCTTACTCGTCCGTAGCGGCGAACGCGCATCGCCAGAGCCCAGATAGGAACCGAGGCGATCGGCAAGGAAGAGCGACCGAGTACCAGGAGCCTCTCAGCTTCGTATTAATGCTAGGACGAGGACACCAGAGCCAGACTAATTCGCTAGCGCCACTGATTGCTTTGCTCAGTATAAAAAATTACCCTAAGCCCTAATGCAATGCCTCATGCCTGAATGCCTTTTGTTGTGATAACTGATATCTGATTTTTGTATTCTATTGCCTCAAGTCTATATTCTATTGACTGATTGATATTTTTGTCTCTCTGATTTAATATGTATGAATTTGTAATTTGGTTGGCAATATATCGGTAGATGTATCATTAGTATGTGTGTGTTGAGTTAGAACTTCGACATATGAGCCCCACCTCTACTTTCATCCTGGATTCGTCACTGCGTGGAATGGAATGGAATGCAGTGGTGCGGTGGTGGTCAAGGATTCAAAAATCATTTTTGAAAACTCGGTTCGAAATTTACTGTACAAAAACCGCGAAAATAGCTCGAAAACCGTCAGAAACTAAGGGTTAGGGAATTTGAAAAAAAAATCTTTTGGTTTTCAACGAAAAACCAACCGACCAATTAGATGTTCCTACAAAACGGTTTTTGAGCGGTTTTCAGACCGCGGTTTTTCAACGGTTTTCGAGCGGTTTTTAATGCATTTTTTTTTTCAATTTGTTGGGTTTTTTTAATTAGAACGGTTTACCGAGAGATTTGGATCTCGAGCCGCAGCGGTACACTTCTACGCATGTGTATTTAAAAGTTGTGTAAATATTAAAATATAAGTAAAAAAATAGATGGTGATTATTTATCTTTTCATTTATTTTAAGATTTGTACAATTTATATTACATGTTAATGCATAGAAGCACTACTGCTGCCGTATTTGTTTCCCTCGCACACTTTTTTTATACTTTTGGCCTCTCTCGAATAAAATTGCAAATTGAGCTCTCTTCTCAACTACGAAAGTATTTAAAAACGATATGTGTCACTTACCGTGCTCTCTTACCATAATAGGTCGCTGGCACCGCTGCTCCCCTTCATGTTGAGCTTGGATATTGTGGTACCCCATCCTGTCGTGCTATCCTAACTTGGTACCAAGCTTCTGCTGCAGTTATCCAAGCTGCTGCCAGTCTGATCACCTGCTGTGATACACGGACGTAGAAAGTAACATTCTTACACAGTTAAGGACGAGGCTATTTTTGTAAATTTATTCGCACATAGGCAAGATTTACAGAAAGAAATATGTTAGGACTAAAAAAAGCTGAGGATTCTCTGTTGCTTTCTGCACGACCAGCCTCCAGAACAGCGTGTTTCAGAGAAGCCATCGTTTTTCTAGCCCCAAAAATTTATTTCTAACAAATTTAACTTCCTTTCTTTCGTTTGAATTTGCAAAACTTGCCTTCTTGGTGAACTGGAAAGACGCGGCAGCCGACACGAGTTCCTACTGCGCCAGGGCCCTTAGTAACTCTCTCGGTAGGTAGGTTCTGCAATTGGTTGGCACAGAAGGAATTGGTAGGCTCCTTCCGCGTTTAGCTGCCATGGAAGCAATTAGGATATTAATTATTGAATTTGATTAATTAGCGATTTAATTAAGTGATTAATTAAATAAAAAATATGATTAAATTAGTGTATTGATTCCTGTTGTGGAAGAGGAGCTCGGTAGGAATCCTACGCGATAGATGACGTGCCGAGCTCTCCGAGCGTGAGAGGTGACTTGTGAATGCCAAATTTGCAAAAGATTTTTGGAGGAAAGGTTATATTTAAAAAAGCGATTACAAGTGGGCTAAAAAAAAAGCAAAAAATTCTGTTTCGGAAGCGGCCGAGGTGCGAATCGCACGTTGCGACGCATTCCTCCCTGTGAGTTGTGTGACTTGGACCGACTGACCGCGCCGGGAAAAAGGAGCCATTCGGAAAGGAAGACCGAGTTATTTTGACCGGACGTCCCGGCGTTCGGGCTGGGTTTTAGCCGCAGGTCTTTGTGCTCTTATTTTTGTGAATTGGGTCGCTGTTGGTTGTAACACTGTATAGTCACTGTCACCCAGTTTTGTCACTCGCTGTCGCTGGTCGCTGCTGGTGGGAGTAACGGTTGAGGGAGATGGTTGCTTATTTGGTAAGGTAAATCCAAGGAGGACGTTAAACAGGAAAGTGGTGGTTCACTGGGCAAGCCTCATGATTAAGTGATTAATTAATTGAAGTGGTTAATTAATCGATTAATTAGCTGATTCTAATGGGCTCAGTGATGTCAAGGAAGGGGAGTTTGGCTGGACCTTTGAGCGGTATGTGAATGTGTCACTTGTCATGCATTTTGCGATCGAAGAAGAGGCTATATGTGCAATTACATTTGAAAAAAACCTAAATTTGCAACAACAACAAAAAGTTGTCTCAGCTAGAAAAGTGCGGGCTTCCTTTAGAGATGTTATGAGCAATAAAAACATACACCTCCCGCTAAAACCATTTAAAAAACTATAAGTGTAGAGATCCATGGCCAAAATAAAAAAAAACATCAGCACAAAGATTTGCAAAAAGGAAAAAGAAACACAGCTAGACACGACCAGTCTCATTTTGCACATGCTATTCTATAGCTGCGTGTAGTTTACTCGTCGAGCTATTTATCCCTGTGCGTGGCGCACCAAAATCAACTAATAAATACGTTGCCCTAGTTGACTAATCCCATCAATACGTGGCAAAAACAAGTAGATAATGTGTTTTGTTGTTTGTACTAGGATATGTTTTTTTAGCCATAACTTTTTACTGTCAACTCCGATTGATGAACGGTTTTCATCAGTAGCTTACTGACGACGAAAAGAACAAAATGATATAAGTCTTGCTAATAAACGCCGCATGGATGAGTTTCTTCTGCTAACTTACCAAATGTATCGTAACATTGAGAAGTGCTTCAATGATTTTCCTTTTGACAGTTGCACAAATATTAAAGCATGAATGAATGGTAAATAGTGATTACTTACCCTTTCGCTTACTTCAAGATTTGTGCAGCTTGTATTGGAAGGGAAAATATTGAAGCACTGCTCTGTAGCATTTTATTACCGCACATGCTGATAAACCTCTGGTATCATAGTAAAATATATGTATACCGATAGTAAAATCTGATTCATACGGCGTTTATTGGCGAGACTTATATCAATATGTTGCTCTCGTTAGTAGTAAACTAACGGTGAAAACAGTTTGTGAATCAAATGTATCGATAAAAAATTATTGTTAAATCAAAGAAAAAACAGATTCATGTACAAACAAGAAATGCATTTACTAGTCAATCATTCTACGTAAACTAGTATGTCTTTCCTTGTTTGAACTAGGATATATTTTTCTTTGATTTAGTCGTAACTTTTCATTGACAACTTCGATTCACAAACGGTTTTTACTAATAGTTTACTGACGATGAGAGCAACACAATGATATAAGTCTCAATAATAAACACTGTATGAATGAATTTTTACTGCCAATTTACCGAATGTATAGTAAGATTTTACTACCGCACGGGCTCCTAAACCTCTAGTATGGTAGTAAATTAAATCTATGTATACCGATAGTAAAATCTATGTATACAAATAGTAAAATCTGATTTATGCGGTGAGACTTATATCAATATGTTGCTCTCATCGTCAGTAGGGCACTGGTGAAAACCATCCACGAATTAAAACTACCAATAAAAAGTTATGGCTAAACCAAAAAAATATTCATGTACATGCAAAGGAATAACATATTTATTAGTTAGGTTGACCACGTTACAAAGGAACAACACACGAAGCGAGCGGGCATGTAGATAGTTTGGACGCGCTTCTTTGTGGTTTCGACCAGATTAGCGCTACCGTACGCATGTATACACACACATACAATTGGTGATATTTAAGTTACCTCTTTCGTTTTAAGGACAAAAAAATCCCATAAAAATCCTAAATTCTATAAATTCTCACATTAATCAAAAGAATATAAGAAGAGTCTCCACCACTTATTTTGGTGGGACCAGATTAATCATATATAACAAATACAATTAACGATGCAAATTATATATATATATAAATAAATAACCGGTGATATTCAAGACACCTTATTCATTTTAAAGGCAAGAAAACTCCACAATAATCCTAAATTCTAGAATTTTTTGCATTAATCGGAAGAAAAAAAGAATGATCTCCACCACTTATTTCGGTGATAACAAATTATAACGATGCAGATTAATCACATATAACAAATATAATTGTATCTTAATCATTAGAAGTAGAGTTGTATATCAAAGAAATGATCTCTATCACTTATTTTGGTGAGACTAGATTATAACGATGCAGATTAATTATATATAAATAGAGTTATATAACAAATACAAGCGAGGGTAAGTATGCTAGTTACAATTATTACACGTAATTAAGAAGTGTTAATTTTGTAGTCTTCTATGTAATCTTTTTTTATAAATTTAGTCTCTTTTTAAATGTAATTATGAAAAAACCGAAACGTGACATAGTTAGAAATAAACTACTCCTTTTTTACGATTACGTTTAAAAAAGAGCAAAATTTACAAACAAATTTTATCATGGGTCGTAATTAGAGTCATCGATGTGAAGTGTAAATGTTTAATGCTGTAACCTCTTCATTTCTTCTTCCACCCCCGCCTCCTACCCTCTCCTCTCCTCTCCTCTCGCATGAGTACGATCGTGAGGAGCTATTACTATTAGCTCGCGTCCACTTCTCCTCGTCTCCGCCATTCACCCACCTCCGCGAAATTCCCTGCGCTGTATATATCCTCCTGCCCCCCAATTCGGCCCATACCGTGACGCTGAGGTGTTTAGCTCAGCTCGCGCGCGCGTGCCTGCCACCAAGTAGAGCGGCGGCTCGGGAGTAGGGATCCTAGCATGCGGCGGTGAGAGCGCGGGGGAGCCGAGAGAGCGAGAGAGGATGCAGCTGCCGCAGCATCATCATCACAAGCCCAAGCCCTCCGTCTCCAGCTGCTCGTCGTGGATCCGGAGGTCCCCGCCGCCGTCGCCGCCGCACAAGAAGCCGTGGGGCGCCGGCGCCGGCGGCAGGAGCTGGTACGCGTGCCGCCTCGTGCCGCTGCTCGTGCTCACCGTGTACAGCGTCTTCACCGTGCTCCGAATCCCCAGCTCCTCCCTCGTCGTCACCACCGCCGATTCAGGTAGGTACCCCGCCGGCCCGCCCGGCAGCTCGACAGCAATTTCTTCTTGCTCTCGATCGACTCCGTGGATTCCTGAATTAAATGCTTCCCCTTTTGTGCTGTAATGGCGAATCGTTTCCTTCGCAGAGCGCGTGGAGCGTCGGGAGGACGTGGAGGCGTTCAAGACCCACCTGCCGTCGAACCAGAACAGCCTCGAGGCCCGCGAGGAGACGCGCTCGCCGGCGTCCCTCCCCTGCTCCGCGCTCATCAACGGTGAGTTCGTTGGATCAGTTATCCAGTTAGGAGAAGCTTGCTTGCTTATCTAGTTAATTCTCGGCGGCTGGGGATGCTAATCGCGAGCTCTCTCCTCTTTGTTCGGTCGAACTGGTGCGCAGGCGAGGCTGGCGGCGGGCAGGCGGAGGGGGGCGTGCTGTGCTGCGACCGGAGCCACTACCGCAGCGACGTGTGCTATCTCCGTGGCGATGTGCGCACGGACCCGTCCACCTCGTCGGTGCTCCTGTACAACGCGCCCCGCGGTAGCGCCCCGGAGAAGGTGCGTCCGTACACGCGCAAGTTCGAGGACAGCATCATGTGCAGCATCGACGAGGTGACCATCGTGCCCGTGGACTCCTCCAACGGCACCGGCGACGGCAGGGACAGCCTGCGGCGGCGGTGCGACGTGCGGCACCCACCTGGCGTGCCGGCGGTGGTGTTCTCGACGGGCGGGTACACGGGGAACGTGTACCACGAGTTCAGCGACGGGCTGATCCCGCTGTACATCACGGCGCAGCGGTTCGCCGGCGAGGTGGTGTTCGTGGTCCTCGAGTACCATTACTGGTGGCTGGGCCGGTACGGCGCCGTCCTGGAGCAGCTAACCAACTACAAGGTGGTCGACTTCCGGTACGACCACCGGGTGCACTGCTTCTCCGAGATGATCGTCGGCCTCCGCATCCACGGCGAGCTCGTGGTCGACCCCAAGCTCATGCCCAATGGTAACCCCCCCATTCCCAAATTCGCCTTGCTAATCACATCATAATCGCTGCCATTTGCTGTGCCGCTTTGCGTTGCGCCGTCCATTTTGTCAGTTAGGAATGTCTCCTAATTCGCGTGGCGATTCCGACTGGTTTTCCGTTAGAATTTCGGGATCCACCGCTTGTTAGCGCCAGTAATTAGCTTGCTGGTTAAGGAGGGGAATGGCGGAAGCCTGAAAAAGGCGTGTGAGAGATCGTGCGCCTTGATCGAGATCCGTGCTAATTCTGGTCGGATAAATCATTTCCCCTTACGGCTACCTCGAGGCTTCGTGCTTAGCTACAGTTAATGTGTCTTAATCATTTTTTACATGGCCTCTGGTATCACTAGTACAGTTTTATTAGGGTGGTAGTTAGCGTAGTAGAAATGTAGAAGAATGGTTAGATTGCAAGTGACGCATCCGACGTTCCCTGGCGCGCGCGGCACCGGCCGGTTGCTGTTCCGTTTGCGCGGCATGCTGCACGGGCGCGCGTGCCGTGCGGACGGCTGGCTCCGCCTTGCCGGCGTTAGGTACCTACTCCACGGCATGGCTAAACTGGCTAAACAGCAGGTGCGTTTGCGGCGAAGGCCTTCTTTTTCTTTAGGAGAAAAAGTAGAGGGATGGGGAGGAGCACCATCGATAAGGGGTCGAGGGCGCGGGAATCTCGTGGGCGGCGATCATGAGGGCGAGATAATGGCAGGGATTGTTATACGGGAACGGATGGACGAACGGGGTGGGCTAAAGATGGCTTTTGCACAAGCGCTGGGGAAAAAGCGGATTTCTTCCTCACAAATGAGGGGCGATGCCGATGCGTTCGGCGAACAAATCGGCGTTTCCATCGCCGCCACCGCCGCCGCTAGTGCTTGTGCCTGCCGTTTTTGTGCGCGGACTATGGAGCGCCGCACCCTATTTCCTTGCAGATAAAGGAGAGGCAACGAGGAAACGCTTGTGCAACGTGCACCGCCACTTGGGTGAACACTGAAGTTACTAGTAGTAGTACTGGTGGGTTAATTTAATTGGGTTGCACTAACAGAGGCATTTGAATTTCGAAAGCGGCCGCACTAATTTGATGAGAGCAGAGGAATTATGTAGTAGTAGTGGGTTTTGAAACGCTTAGGTCAGATTTGCACATCGATTATTTATGGGGTAGGAAAAACAAGGGGGATCCACAGCAAGCGTACCTACCTCCACGTTCAGCTTCGCAGCCCAGTTCGTTGTACAGTCCAATTAATCTATAGCCGACCCTGAGTTATTATAATGTGTTCACTCATTTAAAGCCCAATAAAACCCTTGTACTGGCCGGCAAATTAATAAGAGTAAGATAACCTACTGTTATTACGGCGGCAGATCTTGGGCTTGCCGTAGTAAACTAGTATACCCATCCCTACATGGTAGTAAATCACGCCATTACAGCACGTTACTCTTGCAGTCTTTCAGAGCGGAGTAGTAGTATATTACTGTTGTAGGCTTGTAGCAAACAGAATTGGAGATGCTGCATGTCAGCATGTGCAATAGAATTTTTTTGATCGACCAGGCATGTAGGGTGGCCGAGGCGTGCCTGTGCAAGAGAATCACCTCGCTGCGCTACGCGTCGGAGGCAACCGTACTTCCCATATCGCAGAAATTACAAACTTGTTTCTAAATCAAACCCGTAGGTGTGTGTCTCTTAGTATAATAAAAACATTGGCAGAGGGCAGGGGCATTCGTGATTCGTGTTGGTGTGTTTGATTTTTATTTTTTTACGTCCACATGCTGCCATTCTAAATAGGTGTCCGGCTTTAGGCCCCAGTATTTATACTACCTTGTCCTTGTGTGATGAAGTGAGGCAGCATGAGGCATGAGAGCTCGGTACAACAAGGGCATCTTTTTTTATTTTTCATCACCTTCTGTGTTGCCGGTTGTGATTAGAATATACTGGAGTCCCCCCTGCATTTGCTTGCCGGTGTTTGCGTACGCACGGTGCTACAGACCCATGAACAGGGATTACAGTACCATTTCGAGCTCGGAAATCGCCCACCGCTTAGCACTGATTTTGACGAAAATCGGTAGAAACCGAACGGTTTTGAAGTCAAATTTTTTGAACTTGGCGTTAAAAAAATTCGAAAATCGAATGGGTTTGCCAATTTTTGAGCGATTTTCGATCGGTTTTCTTCAAGAAATCGGCAAACTAAGTGAAACAATTCAAAAACCGATTTTCACAGATTTTTACTCGCATAAAATTTTCCGATTTTTTTTTTTTAATTGGACCGGTTTATCGACCGGTATAGTTTATCGATCAATTACGAGACATCAATTTTATGTAAGTAGATTGCACGAAGTAGCTAGTAAAAGGCACAGTAGTGTAGCTTCTTGGCTTTAGGAGAGATAGCTTCACCATTTAGCATGAAAACAATATTCATTTGTCAGTGCCTGACAATGATTGTATTTGAGTGGGAATCTCTAGGTCGATATATATTTTTATTTTTTTTGCGAGGAAGGACGATATACATTGAAATGCTGGTTTTTTTAGAAATGTAGAAGGAGCCTTTCATGAGGTGATAAAGAGGATATGTTAGATTTTGGGTTTGACTAGGACATGTAGGGACTTGGAGGAGCTGCCGGCCGGGTGGCTAGCTATGCGACTAAAGGGTCAAGTGTACTAAGCCTCGTGTTGTAACCAGCCGAGTGGATTAGTTGTTGCTTGTTGCCAACGGAGGAGAGGATTCCCGGTTGATGGATGGGCATCGGCAGGTACGGCATTACTGTCAAGCGAGCAAAGCTTCAAGACCTTTTATTTTTACGTGCTTGTGATGTGTGTGCAAGCATGGAGGCAGGGTGACCTATCTCGCTGGGACCACGTGGACTTGGATACCTCCGGTCCACCAAAACGGCTTCGTGATCCATCGTCCTTCCTTGCTCGCCTCTCAGCCAAGATGAAAGTTTGACGTATCTGGGGGCTGTTTGGTTTAGAGGCAAGTCTTGCCACACTTTACCACTCGAGTTACGCAAGTTTGATGTAGGGTGTGTTTGATAGAGCTTTAGCTCCACTAGATCCGTGGATCTGGTGGAGTTGGATATTCCTAGCTCCATCAGATCCGTGAAGCTGGAACTATGAAAGCTGGAACTATGAGTACATTAAGAGTGTTTATATGGATCATCTTGTTTACATTTTAGATCAAAAATATAAACTTAATTCACTTTATTTTAACTTACAAGTTTTAGATATAAAGTGAAGCTGGGATCTGAAGCTCTACTAAATAGCCTTGTAGTATCTGAACCAACAAGACCCCTAATACTCCGGGCAACCTACGGGAATGCCTCACGTAGGTGCGGAACTCTTTTACAATGCTCTCCTTTTTTTCTTGATCCTGCTGACTTGTGGGCCCGACCATTCGCTCCCTTGTGGGCCAGGGTTAGTATACAGCCGATTGCTTTAACTATATAACGTCATGCACTCCGCATTTGTTTGCTGTGTAGTGTATAGCATTGTGATGCAGTGCCACAGTCTAGTATAATCCAGATAACCGTATCCAAAAATAGCACTGACCGATGGAATGGAGTGTAAGATAGATCCATAGTTAAGCTGAAAATTTAGTGTCATAATTTTTGGAGTGCAAGTTGAGTGTTTGTAATGAATGAACTACATTGTCTTAGGGTTGGACATAAAAAATTCAATGTTTGATAACTTATCTCCAGGATAAAGAAAAGGAATGTACAAGTAACACAAACATGGAGCGCATTTATATTATACGGATGAAGTAAATACACATAGTTGAACTAAGATAACTAATCCATGTTAACTGATACTGTGAGCCCCAAAGCAAAGGTTCGAGATTGACCTAAGGCCTTAGAACTCTAATGAAAGGAGCTGGGGACTTGTGATTACCACAGAAAGGCCACCGGATCAGACTAAAAAAAAAGCTCAAAGAAAAAAGAAGTTCTAAAAAGGGGAAAAGAGGACAGGAGGTAGATGAGCTGAGAGAGTAATAATGGATTTAAAGCAAACACCAGTTATGCCACATTGTGTCGGTGGGCTTGAGTCGGCACAGTTTGGTGGACGTTTAGCTAGCCAATGTAAGAGTAGGTAAAGAAAGTAGCGATAGCTTTTTGCAACGTTTATCTCTGATGTTTTGTTTTCTCTTTGGCTCTCAACGCTTATCTCTGATAAGGAACCCACTAATTCGCCACTTTAGCTTATTTAATTAGGAGTCTCTGAAATGCATTGAAAATCATAGAAAGTACTACTAGTGTAAGATAATACTCCCTCACAAATAGTTATCGTTTTGGACATCGATACGGTCTCTAAAATATAGTTTTGACCAATAATTTCTATTATAATATATTTATAAAACCCAATAAAATTATAATATTATAAAAGTGCTTTTCGAGACAAATATATATATATATAATTTTCATTTATCCAATTTAAATTTTTAAAAAGATATTGACAGTACAATTTTCGTAAGTTTGACTGCACCTACATCTAAACCGATAACTATTTATGATAGGAGGGAGTACTAGTCCCTTCACGTTGATGTGGAGTGTCAGCTTGATGCGGAATCTGCTGGGCATACATAGTGTTAGCGCATTCTGAAAATGAAGTTAATAACTAGTTAGAGGGTAAATCATAGTTGGTTGAATTAACTAGTATACTCTCGTTGAGTAAACATCCAAAAAAGTACTAGAGTTGACTTAGGGCAATCGTGGTTGCAGACTTGGATCTTGGGCCGCTGATATGGTCATCGCTGCCTGAGAAATGTGTCCTGTTCTGCAGTAGGTGATCAGCTCCATTGTCAAGGTTAAACTGCAGCCAGTTTTGGTCAAAACAATGTAGGAGTATTTAACACGGAATTTCTCCAAACCTTCAAATCGAAAATGTTTGGCTGCAGGCCAGCCGAGCGGAAGGTTTCTACCAAAGGAGGAGGGTAGGAAGGTCTCGGAGTTGTCTGATCATATGCAACAAACATATGGCTTGGATTTGCTTGACCTATTCGTGCCTGACGGGTGCATTCTCGGACAGATATAAAAGCATTTGCTCCGGATCAGATGGCTCCCGCGACCTTCCTACCCACTCCTTCAATGGCTTCCGGTCAAGTTGGATCTGGTCTATTGATAACTTGATACAGCATTGATAGATCAAATTCACAGGGTAAGTGGTGTGCGAAGCCCTAAGGTTGTTGGATCCAGGGACCATGTGGGTGGTCGCACCCGGTTTTTGGAACGGGTGCGTGTGCCGAGCTGGGCTAGCTGGTTCCATTTGGGCGTTGTTGCCTCTCACGTAGGTCGCTTATGGTTTTGGCTAATTTCCATAGTCCGTCGTGCCGGAGGCTAACAAGGCACGCAAAGGCATCGTCGGCAGCGCGGAGCTAGCTGGTCAAGTGAGATGGCCGCTTGTCCTCCTTTAATAAAGCAAGTCAGTCAATCTGGGAGTACAGCTAGATGGATGGACCATTGCGTCGCTGGATCATCGTGGAGTGGAAGGGGATTATTGCCGTTTTCATTGGGTGACTGATGATTGATCTGCAGAGCCTAGTACTGATCCTAGCTATCCTGGACTGATGATTGACGCGCGAGAAGTGATGGATTCCGGCCCGATCGGCAGCTTATGTAGGTCAATTAATTAGTGTCAGCCTTTTGATCTCTTTTTTTTAAAAAAAAAGTGGCATACCTAAGAGAAACTAGGTATCGATTTGATTAAAATAGGCACCTAACACCGAATCCAAAAGAACTCAAACCTTTGATTAAAAAAAATAGGCACCTAAATCTGAGCTGAAGAGGACTTAGACCTGGGTAGTGGCCTATTGGGGGTGTAAACCCAACTGAGCCTTCTGGTTCTTGTAAGTGTGTAGTTCCGGGGGTGTCAGCCTTTTGATCATTTGGTGGCTACTCCGATAGATATGAGTAAACCGGTAGGGTTGGTGAGAGTGTACGCGATGCTCGTAGTGGAGTAGTACATATCTAGTGTGTACTGATGTAGGTTTGGTCTCACCTGGAGTGAGCAATTGGATCAATGTCCCAGGCTCAAAACAGAAAGATGGCATCCACGAACAGAAAGGCAAAACGACGGTTTTTGGATGTGCGATGCGTCACGGAACACACCATTTTCAGAAAATTGTTATTGCTATTGCTAAGTTCAATGATAGCTAGCGTTGCGTGGGGAGTGAGAACTTGGAAGGGAGATGCTTTTGCATCGCGTCTATGTGAAACTGGGAACTTACGAAGCTTTCTGTGTTGTTGTGCAATTGTTGTCTGACTCCACTAGATCGATTGAACTGCAGAACTGCATGTCAAATGCTACCAATTATCGCTTTATTACTGCAAACAATTTTACTTACAATACACACTGTAAAACTGATGCAAGTATAGTACTAAATATTGCCGATTTGCATGTGCTTGCAGGCAAGGGCATCCAGGATTTCCAGGCGCTGCTCCACCAGGGCTTCAGCCGGACGCCGTCCTCGTCGGTGCTCCCGCTCCCGCTCGCAGCGCCGCCGTCCCGGCCGTGCCTCCGCCCGCACGACCACGCGAGGACCGCCAAGCCGAAGATGGTCATCTTCATCCGCAAGAAGAACCGGGTGCTCCTCAACTTGCCCCACATCGTCACGGCCTGCCGCCGAGCGGGGTTCGCGCCGCACGTCATGAACGTGCGCCGCCAGACCCCGCTGCCCGCCATCCACGCCGCTCTCGCCTCCACCGACGCCATGGTCGCCGTGCACGGCGCGGCGGTTACCCACTTCCTCTTCATGAGGCCCGGGTCCGTGCTCCTCCAGATCGTGCCCGTCGGGCTCGACTGGGCCGCCGACGCCTTCTACGGCAAGCCGGCGCAGCAGCTCGGCCTCGAGTACCTCGACTACAAGGTGGCCCCCGAGGAGAGCTCGCTCGCCGGCGAGTACGGCGTCAACAGCACCGTGGTGCGGGACCCCTCCGTCATCAGCAGCCGCGGGTGGTGGGAGATGAAGAAGGTGTACATGGATCGGCAGAACGTCACCGTCAACGTCAAGAGGTTCGGCGAGCTGCTCCGGGCGGCGAGGTTGCACCTCAAGAACGCCACCGCCTGCGGCAAGAACACCGCCGCGAGCGCGGTGGTGAGGTAGGCGGGGGCTGTGGCTAATCAAGTTTCTTTAATTAGGTGTTAATTAATCACAGCTGTTAATTAATCTCTCCGTGTTCTTTTCCTTTCTCCTTTTGCTACTATTTTTCTCTTCATTTTAAGTTCTTTTTTTGGTTGGGTTCTGGGGGAGGAGTATAATTAAGGATAAAAGGGTGATCCTGTACATAGAATTGGATTGATTGGTAGGGATCGATCGCCTCCGTGCACGGTGCATTCGTTCAGTTCATGTTATTAGGAAGAAGAATAATAATTTATGGCGGGGGTCTTTCCTAAAACATCTTCTTGTTTATTTAGTTTTACAGTAGCATGAGTTTTTTCCCCTTATTCTTCTCTGTTCCTTTCTTTTTGATTATTTGGTTGTCCTGATGTAAGAACAACAACATTCTGTAACAAGTGCAATAGAATCCAGACTTTTCTTTACAGATCATGTGAGGTTCCAGTTTGGCATTTTCTTTTTAGTACTTTTATGAACTTTCATTCATCGTGGAAAGGAAAATCAAGTCCAAACGTGAAAAACGATAAGTACTCATGCAGTGCAGCACACTTTGGTACCAAAAGTTTTTCCCCTTGGCTCTTTTTTTTTCAAATTTGAATCCATATTAATAAATTCAAAAAAATAGTCCATTCTCTAACCACATAGGACCTTTCCCCTTGGCTCTTTTTTTGCAAATTTGAATCCATCTTAATAAATTCAAAAAATAGTCTTCTCTCTAACCACGGAAGACGTGGCAGGTAACATTACCTGCCGCGCTGTGTACATCGGCAGGTGGCTGGGCATGTGGTAGGCAGATGCTAAGCTAGGCAACGCGAGGACCTGGCACGCTAGGGCACTAAGGTAGGTTCTGCTGCCAACTACTTCCGTCTGTTCAGAATTATAAGGTGTATTTTGACTTTGCACAAAGATTAAGATTGGAGTGAAATTGAAAAAGATACGAGTGAAAATGACTTAGATACCCTACTTAATTGTCTAGGAAGATAAGAAATAATAACTTGTGTACAGTGGTAATGAATAAATGCATGTAGTTAAGAAAGAATAAATAGAGGTATAGTAGAAAAGGTTTCATTAAATCTACATACAAGTCTTATATTTCTGAATAAGATCATTCAAACTATAGGTTTTATATTTCTGAACAGAGTGAGCACCTAGTCCTCAGTTGATACGCTGCCACCCCTTGTAGCTTAGTACCTTACTGTCGGGCTAGGGGTGTGCGGCAACAACCCTATCACGGTAGGCCCACCACCTACTGTCGCGGTCGACCGGAATATCACGGCGCCGATCATCTGAAACGCGTTATGTGTCGAAGCTTCTACGATTGGACTATATTTTTACAAATTTTGTTAATAAAGAGACAGATTTATATTAAAAAAATATAAACAACGGGGTCAATTAAACGGAGACTTCCACACTTCGGTGCAAAAGGATTGATGGAAAGAAAAAAGATGAGGGAGAGGTCCACATGGAGAGGATAGTTTTGTCCATTTGCGTGTTTTTACCGTCGTGGATTCCGAGGCGGAGCAGCACGTGGCGCCTGCGCCTCGTCTTTAGGGCTCAGACAGCGTTGCTGCCACGTTTGTTTCATGGACAGGTGCGCAGAAGAGAAGAGCTGTGAGGTGGGGGGAGTGGACGTGATGAATGGCAAAAGTACTATGGAATCTAACAGCTAGACCGTTTGCCCTCTCGCGCTGTACGCTGGATTACCGTAGCGATGTCGGTGTTCGGTTACGTAGAGTTGCTTGTACTACGATCAAACGCGTAACTGGTACTTCGCCGTTTGGTCTGTCGCTAGGACAGTCGGACCTTGAATCAGATGCAGAAATTTAGGCCCTGGTTTCAAAGAACATGAACTTTTTCTAAGTTCTCGTACGAATTAAACTGCTTTTATGTAAAAGCCCTGCGTTTATAAATGTGAAAATTTTATAGCAAACAATTCAATTTCTGCAGGAAACAAAAACTTTCCAAACGGATTCTTAGTGAACCCTTCAGAATCTTGCGGAATTTTCGTGTTCTAACTTCTAAGTATGACGTTAAATTCAACGAACTTGTACTAACGACAAACGATACTACCATTCCTACTTAAGCTAGGTGGAGAAGGAGGCAGGTGAACATGGTACATAAATTAATTGTGATATATCTGTTGCGCAAAACACGTATACATATCTAATCTCTTAAAGTCACGAGCACAGGAGTCAGCTTTTTCGGGGGTGACCCTCGGAATTCTGAAATTGCGTTCAGCTCTCCTCGGCTCTTCTCAAAAAAAAAAAAACTTGTAGTTCCGCAAATTCACGTCTAGCTCTAGTCCAAACCTTTTCGTAAAAAAATCCCATCGGTTACGAAAAACTACATCTAAACCTAGACCACGCCTTTTTACAAAAAATCCTCGGAGTTCCAAAAATTACGTCTAGCCTCAAATCAAAATTCGCCTAACACGGCGTGGTGCGCGGCTCTACTAGTTACCTTTATTTCCACGTAACACTTTCTAAGACTAACGAGGTTGAGTAATCACTTAACTACTACATATTTACGACTAACGGGGACGAGTAATCACTCAACTTCTCTTGCCCCAGCGTCAAGGGAAAAGGATGGAAGCAGGAAAAATGGATCAGATCATCAGAATACAACCATCGTTTGTGTCGTTGCATTTGGATGCGAGTAGTACACTAGTACTACAGTGTGGACATTTGGTTCTGGCCCAGACACTACCTGACCTGCTGGTTGGTCTGTCCGTATGGCCATGAATCGTTCAACACCGTCGTCATCGTCAATGCATAGGAACCTAAAATCATCTTGAGGGCACCACACTAATTCACAAGCACTGCTCATGCAATATCATGATTTGATGCCTGCACTTTATTGGAGTTGTGCTTATTTTACACAGATCTTGTTTTGTCCTTGACATGATCACATTTTGATTCACAAAGTGCGTCTTAGCTAGATCGTCACTGCATGGTTCAGATGATAGTTCCAACCTCTCAGGATGACCCTAGGAGTGGAATCTTGGGGAGCCTCAAAGGAGATGTCAACGGCCATCTTCTCCCCAGGTGTGAGCGAAAAATAGTTGTCTGAGTAGAGGACTGGAAGGATTCTTGTGTCCCTGTAACTCTCCTGTGTGGATGACTCAGAGGTGTGCACTGAAAAATGAAGGAAAAAGGCGACGCCTGAATCAGTTCCGTTTACCTCAACTGTTCTTGGGTTGTCACCTGATCTTGCGACACCGAGGCCCCTGCGTATTTTTCCCCAGAGAACACTTTGCTGTCCCTTACAATTAGGTTCTACGTCAATGTTGTAGGAACCATGTCCACCATCTAGATCCATGGTCGATACAGATGTCGTGCTTTCTGTTACTGATTTCTCTGACTTGTTCTCTATGGACATTCTTACCTTGTATCTGGTACCTGATATGGAAACCTCAGAGTTAATCTTTAGCGGAATCTTTTTCTGCCTGTAATCTTCCAACGACTTGTAGTCTTTCCCAGGAAGATGTAGCCAATAGAAGTTTCTGGAGAGTACCCCATTGTCTGACAGCCTGAAGAGTTTGAGCAGCAGAAAATAGACAGACTTGGCATTCTTCATCTTAGGGTATTCCATCTCTATAATTTGCTTCACTTTCTTTGGCGGTACTACTATTTTGTTAGTAACTTTGTAATACGGGGAAGCACCATCCAGATCCCATACAGAAATTTCTACGGCCACATCTGAGAGTTCATCGGCTGTAGTGTTTACCACCTAAATAATCACTTTTCGTGTATTAATTTCCAGAAATTTTGGTTCAGGGAAAATGTTCTAGGTTGCAGAAAGTACCTCTATGAAGTAGCTAGCCAAATTCAGCTGGACATGAATAGGTTCAGCAGCACAACGGCAACCATAAAACCCACCAGTTTGGTCTAGGAGATGATCATAGAACTGTCCTCGTAGTCCAGTCCATGGATTTTGTGTCTTCCAAATTAGGACACCTGTAAACTTAGTCCACATGAAAGAAGTCCATCCTTCCAGAAGTGCTCTGTACTGAACATAATTAACCAATTGTGCCTGAAGGTTAAAGAAACCATTAGAGAAGAAACTACAATGCTTCTGGTGTTAAAGCATAAAGATTCTAGAGATGAAAAGATGGTATCCCAAATTACTTTTTCACAGAAATCGTCGAGATCTTTTGGATGGCCATATAGTTCAATCTGATCGTGGACCTTCCCTGGTTTTGAGTAGGGAATGTACTTGTGGTAATCCCATATTGGGTTTGGGACTTCTTTTATATACCCATCAATTGTCTTTTTGAAAATCGGAATGCTCCATCCTTCTGGAGGCATTGTTGCTCTAATCGTTGCAGCAACTGGAACCCCCACAGACCCAACTTCAGGGTTAAACCCATATTTGTAGAAGCTGTCCTTGAAAAAGCTCTCTGGATATTGAATCTCGTATGGACCATCAGTGAAGTCGCCTTTCCCATTGGCAAAACCATCCCACATTGATCCTTGGACATACACCCGAGTACCATCAAGGTATTTACTAGGGTCAGTTGAGTCTTGTGATAAATATTTTCCTTGAGTTGTAGTTGTCTGGTTACTGACAAACAAAGGATGTAGCTTCAAATCATCCTTCAGTGCTCTGTTAATGTCGACTGGTGGGACTTGCTCATTACCACCAACCCATAGAGCTAGACTAGCATGATTCCTGAGTAATTTGACAGTATCTCTAGCACATAGAAGGAAGAGATCATGGTCCAAAGGACCATCTGGATTTGATACTGGAATTCCTCGGCCATCGACATCTCCAGTTATCCAGAATTCCTGCCATACCTACACAAAATGGTTACATCCTGTAAGTAATCATGCAGACATGGCACCAAACCAGGGTAAATCAGTGAGTTATAAAAACTATTCCCTCCATATTTCTCTCAAGGAATATTGTCAAACAATGTCTCTGTGTGAAACAATAATCAAGAATTCAACTAGAAGTATGTGGATCCACCCCAAAATTACTAAAGAGCATCTAGCCCCACACCATCTGGTTTACCTAATATTGTCAAGGCAAGGAGATCCAGCTGGTTACCATCAGTTTTCTGAATACTTAAAGGAAGTAAGGAGTGGCCGATACTATTTCAAAAGGCACAAAAAAAATTTTATACTCTTCATCACAACCTAACATTTTGTAAGTCGATAAGGAAACACGAATATCAATTAGCAAGGAGAGAAACTTAACCTTACCATCAAACCATAGACATCACAAAAATGATAAAAATCAGGCCTCTCTGCTAATCCACCACCCCAACAGCGAAGCATATTGAAGTTCATATCAGCGTGAAACTTGATGTCAGTCATATATCTCTTCTTTGTTAATCGAAGCAGGCCATCTGACAATATCCAGTTTCCTCCTCGGATGAAAATAGGTTCACCGTTTACCTTGAAGATCCTGCAGATGAGTTGCATTTGCACTAGCATGTTTTCATGAGATCAAGTATTATACACCACTGACATAAAAAACTAGTTACCTCCCACCAGTAGATTCATCAATGGTACTCACAATCTTACGGAAACCAAAATAATGGCTCCATGAATCGGACTCCCCAAATCCATTGACATCTACACTAATCTCAACATTGTATAGGGATTGCTTTCCCATGCCATTTGGCCACCACAGGTTTGGCTTATAGAAGAATAACTGCAAATATTAATATATAATAGAGTTAACCAATTTGTGTATTTGAGCCTTTCTGGCAATGAAAGGGCAACCAATTTGTGTATTTGAGCCTTTCTGGCAATGAAACAGCCTCCTGCTAAAAAGAAGGAATCATCACTAAAAGATAGTGCAAGGCAAATGCGCTAACACCGAGGTTTTTGTGCCTTTATACAGATGAGAATTGTGCAACCATGGTTTAAGCAACATTGGATATTTCCTGCTTAAGAGGTAGGACATGACGAGGCTTCCTTACTTAACACAACAATACTGACCAGTTTGGTGTTGCGGTGCTGTAATTGCTGCATCAACGCAATCTAGTTAAGAGAATCTGTACCAATTCTAGTAAAATATTTATGTTAAAACTCAAAAGAAGTTGTCAATTAGTTGTCCAAAAAACAATAAAAATAAAATTGTACCAAAGCTATTTGTCAGGTGAAGCAATTTAATGCCACCAGAATCCACGGTAATTGAATTATTGAATTTCTTTACATCAACAACAACCAAGCCTCTTGTCCGAAACAAGTTGGGTAGGTTAGGAAAGAAATCCAATCAAAGTCAATAAAACTCATAAACCTTCGATCTTAGGTCATGGTTCCGGTAAGTGGATCGCTAACTTCCATGCACTCCTATCCAACGCTAAATCTATGGAAACGTGCCAATCCCTCAAGTCTCTTTTAACTGCTTCTTCCCACGTTAGCCTCGATCGACCTTTGCCCCTTCTTATGTTTTCAAGACTACTTAAAATTTTACTATGCAACGGTGCCTCAAGAGGCATCCGTTGGAGATGTCCAAACCATCTCAGACAATTTTGGACAAGCTTTTCCTCAACTGGTGCTACCCCAATCCTATCACGTATATCGTCATTGCGAATTCGATCTCGCATTGTATGACCAAAAACCCACCGCAGCATCCGCATCTCTACTACGCTTATCTTTTGTACATGTTGTCTTTTTGTCGCCCAACATTCCGCTTCATACAACATCATAAGTTTGATCGCCATCCTATAGAACTTACAATGAATTTCTTTATGTTCCAAAAAATTATTTAGTAAGCTTGTATTGCATCCTTGAGGAATTTTACACACTTGGAATAAAGGAATCTTAAATATTTTCCTGATGGATATATATATATATATGATATCTGCTCAACCAAAAAAAAGAAACAGTTTGTCAAGTGTGTTTTGTGAGATAGCTTATTTTTAATCTATCAGCATCTGCAAGATCAAATACAATTAGGAATATTGAATAATAACTGCCAAGTGATAAGACCCTGAAAATTCAAGCGAACAGGAAGGGAAAAATATATGACACAAAAACAAAGTTTTGTCATCTACAGTTCTACACAGCGAAAAACATAGCTGTTACTTACAACATATATTATCTCTATTGTTGAATCAGGTAAGCAGTTGACAACAAGCCTGTGGGCATTTAAATGATTCAAGCAGCCTAGAACAAAATCATTGACTGAATGCAGTACTATATCATAATCATCATGAAAATAAGAAAATTACCAAAGTAATGCCTGAGTAGATTGAAGAAAAAGAGAGAAAATTAGCTTACAGGAGGAATAGTGTATTCTAGAACTGAGTGAGGAGGAACTGATATTGCATAACTTTGAAGATGTTCCACCAAGCAAATGCTCCCCTCAAGCTCAGCTGAAACCTGGATTTTCAACGTACAATCTGCAAGCCGTGAACTTTTGTTCTCCAGCTGAAGTGTACAATGTAGGTATGACCTCTTAAAATCATCATGAAAACTTGAAACCAGATGGGGGTCTGTTATCTTGAGAGGCTGCATCGAAAAAAATGTAAACAGACATAAGCATCATCAATGACTAAAAAAACTCATACCATCAATAATCAAGGACTACCTTCTTCAATTTGTATTTCCACTTTGCAATACACATGATGTTACCACCAAAGGACAACAAAAAGGAGAAAATACTAATCAAAGAGAACAGGGACTAATAAACTCACCCCAGTTATGGAAATTGATACTTCATCCCAGATACCTGTGTTTCGATCCCTAGGATGCAAAAAAAGACAGAAATGATGAAAAAATGTTAGTGTTGCAAATTTCTGTAAGTACCATCAGATTGAAAAAAGGAAAGAAAACTTGCTACAAAACAAGTATTGTGATTGGTTAGTAGAAGTGCAGAAGAAACTATAGTAAGTAGCTATCTGGAAAGGTGAAAACATAACATGGCATCAGAATATCAGATATTGTTGGCACTTGGCAGTAGTCTTCACTATATGGATTACGATCTTTGTTGAAAACAACTGGAATAATTTTACAAACCCGTGTTGTGGCCGTTGGTTGGGTATGGGAGGACCAAGGGTAGGGGCTCGCCCTCATCTAACTGTTAGCAAGGCTCTTCCCTGACATAGTAGAGAGGCGTCGTGGTTTGATTGTTGAAGAGGAGGGATACTAGAGAACTTTGTTTATTTCTTCGCTTAATGCCAACAGTTACATTAGGCCACCTTTTATAGAGGTCTCTCATAACAATTATGGATAAGATCAATCTAAATGATAACCTTCCTAATTAATGGGTAACTTTCCTAACTAATAGATAAGATACCAATTAACTAATCCCTATCTTAGGAAACCAATTAATTATTTAGGGAAATAGTTATTCTAATTAGGGAAGGTTAAACCCTTCCTAATCCCAATGCTACAGTACACGGGTACTGTTCAGGTGCAGTACCAGTGACCATAGCATAACACCCCTCTCGGCGAGGTAGCTAGTCCTGGAAGTGGCCACAGACAAAGACCTTCACGTCCCCATGTCGACGAGAGGGCACGGTGACAACGTCGAGACATGTGAAAGAGGATCAGCGAAGCCTCGGTGAACAACAGAGAGGACCGCATCTCTCCAGTGTTGGTTAACGTCGCAGGAGTCGCTGGCGGCAAGGGCAAATGATGAAGGGCAGCAACAGCATCCTTGCCCCAAGATGCAATGGTTGTGGCCTTGTGGGAGAGATGCGACAGAGTCGTTGTTCTCCACATGGCAACCATTGCACTCCACACTTTCAAAGGCACAGCATTGGCCGGCCGCATGAAGATGGTTGTTGGATGGCAGCAAACTTCTTCCTCGGTGAATGCAACAATGGTATAGCTAAGGACGGCGTGGCCGACCGAGGAAGCGTCACCAGTGCTGAGAAAGGTGGCGGCGGCACGGCCACTGTGGTGACAACAAGCGCCTCCTGCTGCTTCTCCAATTTGGGCAATGTCACAGCGGGTGGAGGTGGCAACACAGAAATCGCAGCAACATGCTGCACCTTCTTCTCCTCCTCCTACTTGATCCAGTTCGCCTTCAAGTCCAACAATAAGGCCTTGATGTTGGCGCAGATCTCACTAGAGGTAGAGGATAACATATTGTTGTTAGCATTCGTTGGCCTGGATCACATCGGCCTTAATCCTATCGTCAGTAGAAGCCATGGTGAGTGGCTTTGATACTAAATGTTGTGGCCATTGGTTGGGTACGAGTCCGAGGACCGAGCGTGGGGTGCTCGCCCTCATCTAACTGTTGGTAAGGCTCTTCTCTGACATGATAGAGAGGCGGTGAGGTCTGATTTTTGAAGAGGAGGGAGACTAGAGAACTTTGTTTATTTCTTTGCTTAATGCCAACAATTACATTATGCCTCATTTTATAGAGGTCTCTTCTAACAATTATGGATAAGATCAATCTGAATGATAACCTTCCTAACTAATTGATAAGATAAAAATTAACTCCTTCCTAACTAGTTGATAAGATAAAAATTAACTAGTTCTTATCTTAAGAAACTAATTAATTATTTAGGGAAATAGATATTCTAATTAGAGAAGGTAAACCCTTCCTAATCCCGGTCTAAAAAAACCTTCCTAATCTCAATGCTACAGTACATAGGTATTGTTCATGCATAGTACCAGCGACAATAAAGCCGGTCTCCACTCAATGACTCAAACCTTGTGATGATGACTTCTAACGTGATCACTGATCAATCAATCATGCAAGTAGCATTCACAGAGTTTATTGAATTGAGCAAAGGCCGGCCAACATTAATGCACAAATTATTCAGTTAGAATCTAATATTTACATAGCACCTAACATTTACTGCAACGGTCTTTGGTAAAAACAAATATATTTATAGTGTTCAAAGTGGGCGAATGGAACTTCAATACAGAAGACCTCCTATATCTGAATCACAATTTAATGAGTGCTTCCTGAAAAATTTCCTAATGAAATAGAAACTTCATATCTGGACTGCATTTAATTTTGGATCTTAAGACTGTTGGATTTCCATTTTTACAAGTAAAAACAGTTTCTTTTTAAGTTCAAGCATATGCTGGTAGTCCATATACCCAACCAATCCGTCCTCTGCCATGTATTCCCCCAATATGCTGGCCTGGTTATGAGATTTTCAAATGAGTCTAAGAAACAAACATGCTACATCACGTATCATGATGGGAGTACATAATCCCTTAAAAGCACTCCATTTGAGCCTACTCTAGAACCATGCTAAGATATAGTTGAGAACGAAACAGAGAATGTACAGAAGGTTTCTAATTCAGCATATGGCGTTACAATTTTCACAAAGTGAATGCCTATCAATTTCTAGGATGCAAGGTAAGACAAACATGAGGTGGTGTCAGAACAGAACCAAATGGAACAAAACAATGTGCTTAAAAACATAAAAATCACCGACCTTAATGGGCAGATCCAATCCCATCCTTCAACATACTGCGTAGCAACATCTTTCCCAATCTGAAGTGGACCAAGTTGAAAGGTGTTATCATGCATATATCATGAGTTGTCCCCTTTAGCAATAATATTCCTTTTTAAAGAAGAGAAGTGGAGATAAAGTAATTTACTGCTACTAACACAAAGATACGATTATGATTATGATCATGAATCATGGACAGCATTTGTTATGAATCATTGATGCCTCTTGATAGTTGATACCATTCTCCTAAAATTGTGACTTTCCAATAAGTACCTTTCCGAACATAAATCAGACTAGAGTGCTAATGGAATATTCATGTGCAAGCAAGTGCAACTACCTAGTTATTGCAATCTGCAGAGCTATATATACAAAGCATGTTCCAAAGTCATTAGAATACCCAACCATGGAACATGACCTCTGAAAATAGAAAATCTGACAAGCCATTTTGCTTTCCATCTTAGCTTTCAGCACTTTTGCTGACAATAACATCTCAATAACAAATGTTACAATTCATGCAAAGTGGAAATAGTTATGTGTATTATTAAGAAACTCAACACCTGTAAAGTATGAAAAAACACATGGGAGTAAGTTCAAGCTTTGCTCAAAAAGGGTGGCAAAAGGCAATCCAGATCTTGCACTTTACAATTCTGATGAGCTATCCTACTTTACACAGTATTAGAATTACCATGACAATAAAAGGAGAAAGCTACAGAATATCAACAGATATTCGTAGCAGGGACATACTAACCTCATGATCACCACCCTGACCTCCCTGAGGAGGAATTGCACCAGGGTGATCGGGAGGATGAACAAGGACAGCAAGCAGATTGGTACCATCAGGATGAAGAACATCAGTAATATCAAGGGTGTGCCTTCGGAACATTCCTTTTGGAAGTACCTCTTTGTGCCCGTTCAAGTACACTTCTGCTGAATAGTTTATCCCACGGAAGTTTAAACTCATGTGCTGATTTCCTGCCTAGAGGTGAAAGATTTTAAAGAAAAAAGTTATTGATATGTTAATCAGATAAGCACCAATATATTAGCATAACAAGTATATTTGATTTGGTGCAGTGTAAAAAAAAAATCATTCCCACATGACAATAAGTCAAACGTCACATACATTAAGAGCAGTGCTAGTATTTAGCAGTCATTAAAGCTAATAGTTTGAAGAAGGAAGAAAGGCAAGCATATCTCTAACACTGCTGCAATATCACTTTCACGAAAGGCAGCAGTACAGTAAGATCTAAATAAAGAGTAGATGAATTGAACACACAGCGTTAAATTGTACAAATTTGATATATCAAGCTAAGAAACACCTCTTATCCAGTCGCCTCAAGTTGCTGGAGTACTCTAGGCTAGCTACAAGTTTATACAATTTATTCTCTACACTATGAGAAGTGAATTTTTTTTTCCAACGATGAACCATAAGGCAATGCAGCAAGAGAAATCCATCAACATTCAACACACACAGAGTTCGGTTCAACAGCAGGTAGCTTTAAACTGTGTTTCCTGGGGAAGTAGCTGCTTTGCGCCCCCTAAAACACTGTAGAATGTGTTAAATTAAGAACTGCCTGCAGTAAAAGCTTCCCTTTTTTTAATCGGAGACAGTCTGACTGCGCCGAATTAACAACTTACTGCTCTACACTAGGATACATAGCTAAATGCCCCGTTAAGGAACGGCACAATTAAGTATTACAAGGAGAATCAGTGCATAACTGCATACCGGAGCACACTGGAAGGTTGTGAAGAACCAGAAGGTGTAGTGCTCCCTGCCGGAATCGGCGATGTCGACGATCGCCTCGTTGTTTAGCCCATAGAAGGGGTCAGGAATCAGCTTGTTCTTGAGCAGCGTCCCCAGCACGCTGCATCCCGAAGCATCCAACAATATGTTATTTAGGCAAGGACCACAGGCTAGATAAACAAAACTCGCAGTATTCTACCCACGAACCGCAGGTACATTACTCCATAGAAGAACATATCCCCACGAACCCGAACTACTACTGGTAGTAGAATTTTTACGGGGGGAAGTCGGTGAGAAGAGGAGAAGCACGTACGTGCCGGGAACGGCGCCGTGCATCCACGGGGCGGTGGGGTCGGGGGCCGGCGGGTGGGTGGTGGTGAGCTGCACACCGGTGAGCGCGACCTCGGTGGTGCGCGCGGCGAGCCAGCCCGTGTCGAGCACCCGCTTGCCCACGGCCGCCGTCGCCATCTCCCCGATCGCCTGCTCGCGAGTCCAATTTTCGGGAGCTCGGTAGTTGGGGAAGGGATGGGAGGCTGAAGAGTGAGCGGAGCGAGTGGCAAGGCAGAAGACGCTGCCGATGGAGTGCACGCCCGCGCGCCGGCGCTGGGCTTTTTTGGTTTGTATTTTTGGAAGGTTGCGCGGACAGGGGAGAGGAGGCACGCGGGGGTGGGGGCCTCGGCGTCACGGGCTGCGGCGCGGAGGCGAGGCGGTGACGCGGCTGCCGGTTACGGGATCGGGCGGGCCGGCAGAAGCGGTGGCCGGGCGCGTGGTCGTGCCGTGTCTGCCGTCTCGGCTGCGAGGAGTCGGTCGGAGCTCGTAATTGGACGGTTCCAGAGAATCCAGACTCCAATGGTAAGATAACGGAGCGTGGTGGTTGAGAGGCCTCGCCGTTATTTGTTCACTCCAGCATACTGAGCTAGTACGATCCAGTGTAGTGCTGCTAATTTGTTCATCTCAGTGTTCTCGGTGATTGTATGACCCCGTTGATTATTGGATGAAATCCCAGCGCTTGCTTGATCCTAAAAATGACAAATGCATACTGCTAATTTGCCAGAGATTCGGATATTTACAAATTGGGACTTCGAGTCTTCGATTTATACCCTAAGTACAGATTGGTGTTGCAAGAGTTGATTTTCTTTATTGAAAAAGAAAGATACATTAATCAAAACCAATCGCAGACACCCACTGCCAAGGGGAGAGAGTTCCCGTGCAGGTACAAGAACCGTAACTTAAAACAGTCACCCTCGTCATATCGAATAAGCAATCAACGGCTGATCGCGAAATAGAGCTTAGCTACAGGTCATTGCTACCGTACTCACTAAGGTATCATGTTCACTATCATGTATCTGAATAGTACTGTGAAAGATCTAAATTATTGCTTTTGATACAACGATCCAACTCTAACTGCTAAAGTTATAGTCCCCTTACAACTGCATTGGATTTCTTTCCGTGCTAAGGTTAGTAGTGGACGTTGCCTCCACTCTCTAATCAAGCGGGAGAGCGTGCATGGCTGTTGATTATGGATTGTTTGGGTGCAGGATTGTCAACAGCTTGAGCGGAGTCACGAGAATTGAGAAGTCGCTTGCTTGTACCTCGTTGTCCCCTTCCAAACCCTGAAACACAACACGCTCATCGCAACTAGCACACGTGGGCCCTGCTGCCTCGTTGGCTCACTGATCGTCCTCTTTCTCTTCCTTCCTCTCCGTCGCCGTAGCTCCGGACAACCAAGCCAAGAAGTGCATTTGGTGCTAATGTCACCACTAGATCCCATTGCCTAGCTGCTAGGAGCCAATGCTAGTGTATCAGACATGTGTATATGCCAATAGTCATGCTCGCGGGTACGGAATTTCATGAAATTCCTGCATGAGAAGTTCCACTCTTGATGTGAAAGTTGGACTTTTGGGTTGGAAGTTTTCGAATTGTTGAGTTCAAAGGTGAAATCCTTGATTTGAAAATTAAGAATTGAAATGTAGATTTTCTTTAGCAACACTAGCCAGGAAAAAGGCATAAGATACTATATTCAATAACCGCTTTTTACAACTGTTTGTACTAGAATAATCGTTATAGCCAAGCTGTGAAACAAAATTAGAAATAATTGTTAAAAAAAAAACAAAATCAGAAAAGTGACCGAGGAGGCAGGTAGTATGTGCTGAAATCTCATCGTGACGGGCCAGAGCTACCCTCTATTTTTTTAAAAAAGACTACCATCTATTCTGATTACAACTAATTTGCTTGATCTCTACTTCTTTTCTTCCGGTGGGCATGAGCTGAGTACCAAGACATCTGCGACATGTTATACTTCTCTATCACTCCTCTCAGACCCACTGTCGTTGCTTCATGTGTCGTACAACAGTGAATCGTTACTCTATTAGATTATTTTTGTTTAATAACCATTTTAGGTACCAATCTATGACGAAATGAAATACCTTTTGTTTGGCAGAAAATTATTGTTATGAGCTCATTAACTTTGCATATTTTGGTGATCAAGTAGTAGAAATTTATTTATTTACCTTTACTTCCAGTTACCCCCCAAAAGGAACCTTCCTCTCCTCAGCCATTTCATTTCGGGTTAAGAAGATGGGAAAGCGCCTTTCTCTCTATAAGAACAGTGCGTTCCGAGGTGTGAAGTGGGAGAGAGGGGATGTGATGATTGAGGTTTTGAATAAGACGACCTTTGCATTTTGGATTTGGATCTTTTCGTATTTCAAAATAGTGAAAAAGTCAAATAAGAGGTGTTAAGCTTTTTATCATTACGGCATCGAGCTATTTTGCCGCAGACCTCCCTACAATATCGTCACCGCAGAGAGTTTAACCACCAAATTCGGGATGGATTGGTGTGGTTCCTCTACGCCTAGGACACCGAATATCGAACCATGAGCGAGGAAAGGCATGAGATAAATATTGGCTAGTAATTGTGAAGCCCCAATTCTTGACCGGAAGGAACACCAAAGGCCTCTGCCATCCCTCTCTATCTATCCAAGAGATGGAAGGGCGAGCTTTTTTGGTTTTTCATCTTTTCATCAAAGAGTTGAACAATGAAGGTAGATGGCAAGTGCACGATCAATTTGATCAGTCGTATAGGAACAAGGTTCAAATCGTTCGTTCGTTAGGATGCCTCATTGCATACATCATCGCACTTCCACTTGACACCTATTTAAGCGGCTCGTCTCGCCGCTACCTTATCCTATTTCCATACTTACATCGCTCCATCCCGTATGGGTGGAGAACCCATCATTGTCTCGGTGTGCTACAGGAGGCTCTAGGGAAGTCGGAGGAGAGCACTCATCTTGGGGTGGGCTTACTACTTATATGCTTTCGTGATTATCCTCTCCGCACTTGGCTGCCCAGCGTTCTGGTAGGCACGATAAGCGGTACACTGAGGTGCGTCCTTCCGGTCCTCTCGTACTAGGAAAGGTCCTCTCAATGCTCTAACGCCCACACGGATATGGACCGAATCGTCTCACGGCGTTCAACCCGGCTCACGTCTCGCATTAATGGGCGAACACCCAACCCTTGGAACCACCTACGACTCCGGTGGCGAAGAGCCGACATCGAGGTGCCAAACCTTCTGTCGATGTGGACTCTTGGGAAGATCGACTGTTATCCCTAGAGTAACTTTTATCCGTTGAGCGACGGCCCTTCCACTCGGCACCGTCGGGGCATTGCGAATCTAACCTCTTTGTTTAGATAGTGTATGAATAGGCTGACTAAATCCTTGTATGGCTTCCTCTATTTCTCTATAAAAAATATGACCAAGAGTGCTTGAATGTATATAGAACGGATTTCTTTTTTCTATTTCCCACTATTAGATAGTGGGCATAAATCTCATGATAAGTCCCCAAAGATTCATATTGAACTTCAATCGAACTTCTCTTGACCCAATGACGCGGTGATCTAGTTTCCATCTGAGCCACAAGGGACCGTCTAAACGGATTCGTTTACGTCTATAAGCTCCCATTGCATCATAGGAACTAGAAAAATGGGGTTCTTTATCTTTCGTATACTTATAATTATTATTATTGTAACTTACTTTTTGATTTGGATAGTTTCAACTATTATATCTATTTGCACAAATACCCGACGGTTTCCAATCGTTAATACATAAAGTCCGATAAGCATGTCTTGGGTCAGATGCATAAATGGGATCTCCAATAGCGGAGATAGGAGATTCATATGAGAAAACATGAGTAAACGGGCTTCCACTTTGAGCTTCCAAGGATAAAGGTAGATGAACGACCATTTGATCCCCATCAAAGTCCGCATTGAAACCCTTACACACTAATGGGTGTAAACAAATATTACGCCTCTACTAAAGTAGGTTGGAAAGCCCGTATGCCTAATCTATGCGAGGGTAGGTGCTCTATTCAACAATGCAGGATGTCCCCGCATAACTTCTTGAAGTATTTCCCATACAATGGGTTCCTTTTCCCAAATTTTCCTTTTAGCAATCCCGACATTAGAAGTAGCGTTTAGTGATTAAATCGCGAATTACAAATAGTGAAAGAGCTTTATTGCTATTTCTAGAGGTAATCCACATTGATGTAATGAAAGCGAAGGACCCACAACAATGACAGCACGCCTGAGTAATCGACCGTTTCCCAAGTAGAGTCTCGCGAAACCTTCCTCTTTACCTTCAATTACATCCAAAGTGATTTGTATACTTTATTGTGACCATCCTCGTTGGTTGCCCGCGGGACCCATAGCGAAGTAGTACAGTGAGGAAAGGTGAAAAGAACCCCAGTGGGTAGTGAAATAGAATGTGAAACCGTCTTTGAGCTCCCAAGCGGTGGGAGGAAAGTGATCTCGATCACGTGCTGTTGAAGAATGAGCCACGACTCATAGGCGTGGCATGGTTAAGGAACGGAACCCACCGGAGCCGTAGCGAAGCGAGTCTTCATAGGGCGATTATCACTTTGCTTATGGACCCGAACACGGGTGATCTATCCATGACCAGGATGAAGCTTGGATGAAACTAGCGGTCCGAACCGATGATGTTGAAGAATCGGCGGATGAGTTGTGGTTAGGGTGAAATGCCACTCGAACCCGAGCTAGCCGGTTCTCTCCGAAATGCGTTGAGGCGCAGCATTGATGGACATCTAGGGGTAAAGCATCGCTTTGGTGCGAGTGCGTGGCGGTACCAAATCGAGGCAAACTCGAATACTAGATATGACCCAAAATAACAGGGTCAAGGTCGGCCGGTGAGACGATGGGGATAAGCTTCATCGTCGAGAGGAAACGGCCGGATCACCGGCTAAGGCCCCTAAATGACCGCTCGGTGATAAAGGAGGTGGGGTGCAAAGACGGCCGGAGGTTTGCCTAGAAGCGACCACCCTTTAAAGAGTGCAGAGTGCGTAATAGCTCATCGATCGAGCGCCTCATGCCAAGATGAACGGGCTAAGCGATCTGCCGAAGCGTGGATGTCAAAATGCATCGGTAAGGGAGCGTTCGCCTTAGAGGAAGCAAACGCGAAAGTCGGTCGACGGCGGAGCGAGAATGTCGGCGAGTAACGAAAACATTGGTGAGAATCCAATGCCCCGAAACCAAGGTTTCCTCCGCAAGGTTCGTCCACGGAGGGTGAGTCGGGGCCTAAGATCGGTAGAAAGGCGTGGTCGATGGACAACAGTCAATATTCTGTACTACCCTTGTTGGTACGGAGGGACGGAGGAGGCTAGGTTAGCCGAAAGGTGGTTATAGGTTTAAGGACACAAGGTGACCTCGCTTTGAGGGTAAGAAGGAGTAGAGAAAATGCCTCGAGCCGAGGTCCGAGTACTGCTGCCAGCATGCTGAAGTATGAGCCCGTGGACTAGCTATTGCTTCTCCACGAGGCTCATACACAGCGCTACTGCTTGAAGTATGTAACCCATGCCATACTCCCGTGAAAAGCTCGAGCGACCTTCAACAAAAGGGTACTGCAGCAAACCGACAGTGGGTAGGTAGAGAATACCTAGGGGCGCGAGACAACTCTCTCTAAGGAACTCGGCAAAATAGCCCCGTAACTACGGGAGAAAGGGTGCCCCTCGCAAAAGGGGGTCGCAGTGACCAGGCCCGGGCGACTGTTTACCAAAAACACAGGTCTCCGCAAAATTTCACACTCTTCTTCTTTGTCGAATGTTAATAGGTGGATGACTGGAGGGAGAGATGTGATTTAGCCGTTACTAGGCCTGGAACGTTGGGGTCATCCCTTTTTGTTAAGTCACGTTATAGTTGTTGACCAGATGGATGGCTATAACAATTACGCTGTTTTTGTAATGTGACAATCCTGAATCAAGCAAATTCATGTTAGTGCCGTTGTTTTTGAAATAATGTATTTAGTGCAATGATTCATGGTATCAGCAGTCCATCAAATCTTTATTTCATTGTCGCCCTTTTTTCTTTCACATTTCTCCAAAGGTGCTTATGAGCGTGAAAATCTCCTGCAGCAATGTGCGAGGTATCTACTAGACTATAGTTACAGTTGTGTTATTGTTCTTCTATTTAAAGCCAAGGTCCATCTTGGATTCTCGATGTAACGTAAGCGCGGGTTGAAGTAGCCAGCCAACCATGGCAGAAGTTAATGACAGTGCTGCAGATATCATCTAGATCTACGCCGATATGCAGAATACAGTTCCCATAATCCCCATGTGCAAGGATGGCTAACCTTTCTTTAACGAACGATGACGCAGATCATTCCAGCACATTTCGATTTTCCATTAAACAAGCAGAAAAAGGGTAGAAATAGAATTAGGAAATTCAGACTCAGACCGCCCCAGGCCCAGCCTCAAAGAACCGCGGGTGGGGTGGTGGACTGTCACTGTCTGTCCCCTCCCCTCCTCCCGCCCGCTTCGGCGCTTCTTCAGTTCTTCTCCCCCACCGCGACCACGAGCTCCCACCAACCGCTCCACTCCACCCACTGGACGGACTCTCTTGAGTAACGCACACTCCACCCGCCCACCGACACCACGCCCCCGCGCCGGCGCCTGAAATCCCGTTTTTTTGCCGTGATTTCCCCCGCGCCGATCGCGACTCCCCACCCCACCGCGACACCGATCCCCCGCCCTCCCCTCCCCGCTGTACACGCACCGCGCCCAACCCAACCACCCCAAATCTCGCGCCGCACAATCGAAACCGCGCGCACTCACGCCCCTTCCCCAAGATCCGCTCCGCCGAAAGCCGGGATGCTCGTCCAGGACCGCGCGTCCCCGCACGCGGCCGCGGCTGGGGGGAACCACGGCCACAAGCCGCCCACGTCCCCGCGCGGCGCGCCGGGGGCGGACAGGCGGCACCCGCGGCCCTTCGCTAAGAACCTCGACTTCGCCGCCTGGGCGTCCGAGCACTCCTCCAAACTTCTGCTCCTCCTCTTCGCGCTCGCCTCCGCCGCGGCCGTCTTCCTCCTCCGCGGCGCGGTCCCCGACGCCGCGTCCCTCCTCTGCCTCGACCGCTCCCGCTCGGCCTCCGCCTCCGGCCCCGCCAGGCTCCCCTACCCGGATGTCGCGTGGTCCGCGGTCCCGCCGCTCTCGATCGCGCCGGCGGTTCCGTTCGCGTCCTTCCGCGCCGAGAGGTGGATCGTGGTCTCCGTCTCGTCCCCGCCCACCGCCGCTCTGGCGGCGCTCGCGCGCGTCAAGGGGTGGCAGCTCCTCGCCGTCGGCAACTCCCACTCGCCCTCCGTATGGGAGCTCAAGGGCGCCATCTTTCTCTCCCTGGAGCTACAGGCGCAGCTCGGGTACCGCTCCGTGGACTTCCTGCCATACGCGTCCCACGTCCGCAAGACGGCGGGCTACCTCTTCGCCATCCAGCACGGGGCCAAGGTTATCTTTGACGCCGACGACCGCGCCGAGGTGCCGGGGAACGATCTAGGGAAGCATTTCGATGTCGATTTGGGATCTGGCGTCACCAACCACCCCGTGCTGCTGCAGTACAGCCACGCGGATCCGAACCGGACGGTGGTGAACCCCTACGTGCACTTTGGCCAGCGGTCAGTGTGGCCGCGGGGGCTGCCGCTGGATAAGGTTGGGGAGGTAGCGCACGAGGTGTTCTACACTGAGGTGTTCAGTGGCCGGCAGTTCATTCAGCAGGGTTTGTCGGACGGGTTGCCAGATGTGGATGCTGTGTTCTACTTCACTAGGAAGCCGCCGACCTCAGGGTTCGATCTGAGGTTTGATTCGGAGGCTCCGAAGGTGGCGCTTCCACAGGGCATGATGGCACCAGTGAACTCGTTCAATACATTGTTCCACACGCCAGCTTTCTGGGGGCTCATGATGCCTGTTTCAGTGAGCTCAATGGCATCCGATGTGATACGTGGATACTGGGTGCAGCGGATCTTGTGGGAGATTGGTGGGTATCTGGCTTTCTATCCACCAACTATTTACCGGAAGGATCATGTACAGGCATACCCATTCGCAGAGGAGAAGGATCTGCATGTGAATGTTGGTCGATTGATCAAGTTCCTAATTGAGTGGAGGTCAAACAAGAGGACGCTGTTTGAACGGATTCTTGATCTGAGCTATGCCATGGCTGAGGAAGGGTTCTGGACAGAGCAGGATGTGAGATTAACAGCTGCTTGGCTGCAGGACCTTCTCGCGATGGGGTATCGCCAGCCTCGGCTCATGTCATTGGAGATTGACAGGCAGCGGGCAACCATTGGAGAGGGTGACATGAAGGAGTTTGTGCCCAAGAAGCTTCCATCAGTGCACCTTGGGGTGGATGAGATTGGCACAGTGAACTATGAGATTGGAAATCTTATTAAGTGGAGAAAGAACTTTGGAAATGTTGTGCTGATCATGCATGTTAGTGGGCCTGTGGATCGCACGGCGCTTGAGTGGAGATTGCTGTATGGACGGATATTCAAGACGGTTATCATTCTTGCTGAGCAGAGCAATGCAGAGCTTGCCGTTGAACACTGCACACTGTCACACGCATACAAGTGAGTGGTTATTGCCCCCAATAACTCTTCTGACTTTTTTATAACTCTTCTCTGATTTCCACCTGATATTAAATGAAACTACATAATGGTTAATTTAAGATATCCTTTTATTTTCATGTTCTGTCGTATTTTTCAGCCAGATCCAATGCCATCTAAGTTCTTAACCAGTTCATCTAAAAAGGTTCCTAACTAGTTAGTTAAGGTGGCAAAATAATTATGGTCACACTTTGTGAACACCAACAAATGAGTCTTGACGCATTAACCTATAGGGTTGCATTTCATAACCATATGCATGTCCACATTCTGAAGACGTTCTCTGGAATTCTTTGAATTACCCAATATGAAATTCATTGATGATGAGGTGGAATTCTTACCCAGGCTTTATGCAAATAAATACGTTTTGCTAATTTGACATTGTTCTTTGATTTGTTTGAACTTTGAACCATTTAATGTAATACTAATACTATCATCTCATAACATTCTAGGACGACAAAATTCCTACAGATGTTAAATTGAACTTAGCTGAAAGGAATTGCTGTGGGGAAATCCCAAAATTGTCACGTTTTTTGACTATTTATGGTCACTATCTGATATGGTCTAGGGTTTAGTCTATGGGAGTTTAGGAAAGGAAAAGAACTGCTGAACTCCCTCGTCACTCCCAGAGTTGAATCTCTGGCGAGCAGTAGGCTTTGTTCACAGGTTGCTTCTAAAGAAGATCTTCTTTATTGCCTTCCAAGAATAACTGGCTATCCTTTATATAATAGGAACAACCTTCCTAACAAAGAATTCTAAAGCTATAACTGAATAGAGATAAATCATATCTCAACATCTTAACCAACTAGAGATAAGATAAAGCTAACCAGACTCAGGCTAACCCAAACCGAATTCCCTTATCTTGGGTTATGGCTGAACCATTGCCGCACCCTTCTAGACTGCCGCACTACTTGTGCCGGGCATGTTTGCGGCGTCTTGGGAACTTTTGCGGCGACGACGCTCATAAACCTTCCCCACAAAAGCGTCCACAACATTTCCACCCGCCTGGCGAAACAACTCGTCCTCGAGTTGGAATTGAGGATAACGCTCCTTGAAGATATCCAGGCGTTCCCATGTAGCTTCGGCAGCTGAACAGCCCTTCCATTGTACCAAAAGTTCCCAAACTCCCCGATTGAGACGGGCTCGTACAATGCTGCCGGGAGAAGGGACCACTCGACCATGAACAAAATCCGGCAGCTGGACTTTAGAGGTTGGAGGAGTACCTTCAAACTTCTTTAGTAAGGCCACATGGAAAACATTATGAATACGAGCCTTAGCAGGAAGTCGCAGTCAGTAAGCAATGGTCCCAATACACTCCAAGATGAGGAATGGACCATAAAAACGAGGTGCTAATTTAGAAGAAGTGTTGTCCTTGACACATGAAGCAGCACGATTGTGCAACCGGAGCCAGACCCAATCACCGACAAGAAAGCTGACATCATGATGAGATTTGTCATGATAGTGCTTCATCTGATCCTGAGCTTGACGAAGACATTCTTGGATTTCTGCCAAAAATTCATCGCGATCCTTCAATTGACGATCCACAGCAGCCACCCGAGCCGTACTAGCTTCATATGACACAATGGTTGGCGGTTCCCTTCCATAGACAACCTGAAAAGTAATTGTTTTCAATGATTTCTGAAAGGATGAATTGTAACAGAATTCCACCCATAGAAGCCATTGAAGCCACTATTTTGGACGGTCACAGGAGAGGCAACGAAGGTACATGACAATAATGTGGTTGACTACTTCTGTTTGGCCATCACTCTGTGGATGAAAGGCTGTACTGAGATGTAACTGAACCCCAGAGAGACGGAATAAATCTGACCAAAAATTACTGGTGAAGACTGGGTCATGGTCACTGACAATGGAACATGGAATCCCATGTAGACGTACAATGTCATTAAAGAATGCACGTGCCACAGAACTGGCTGTATATGGATGTCCGAAGGCAATCAAATGGGCATACTTGGAACATCGATCAACAACGGTCAAGATAACCGATTTTCCCCTATTCTAGGTAGACCCTCCACAAAACCCATACTAACATCCTGCCAAACATTGGTAGGAATAGTCAAAGGCTGCAAGAGGCCAGCGGGATGAAGGTGTTCTGTTTTGTTGCGTTGACATACTGTGCACCCACGAATGAATTCCCGCACAAGCTTGGAAGAGTGTTGATGATAAAATGAGGAGCGGAAACGATGAAGAGTCTTTTGAATGCCTTCATGTCTACTGCCATTAGGGCTGTAAAAAAAGCTCGAGGCTCGCGAGCTACTCGAGCTCGGTTCGCGAGAGGCTCGGTTCGAGCTCGGCTCGAGCTCCGAACGAGCCGAACTCGAGCTTGAGCTCGCGAGCCTAACCGAGCTGAGCTCGAATAGCTCGCGAGCCTACTCGAGCCTGGACCGAGCTTCCTTAAGCCAAGCTTTCTCGAGCTTGTTACCGAGCTTACTCGAGCCGATCCTACTCGAGTTTGTTACTGAGCCTATCGAACTTACCAGAATTACCGAGCTTACTTGAGTTTATCAAGCTTATCGAGCTTACTCGAGCTTGGACCGAGCCGAGCTTGAGTCTGGGTCAAGGCTCAGACCCCAACTCGAGCTCGGCTCGAGCCTGGAGGGCCAGGCTCGCTCGAGCTCGGCTCGTTTACAGCCCTAACTGCCATGCGCCTCCAGCAACAATTGAGGCAACATGGACGAATCTGGAGGTATATACACCTTGCTATCATGGAGGAGAAGATCATCTACCATTGACCAACTTGCTGCAGCTGTTCCCACAAGAATTTGCTCTCGCAGATCACAGGCTATTGGAGATGACTTGATTTCATTGCGAATTTGATCAAAGACACCAGAAGTTGTAGAAGAGAGCGCAGCTACCAAAAGCATGACCTCCTGCCGACAGGAGAGAGCATCCGCAGCTGCGTTCTGGCGTCCTGGACGAAATTCCACCGTGAAGTCATATCCCAAAAGCTTGTTGATCCATGTGTGTTGAGGAATCGTGGATAGACGCTGGTCAAGGAGGAACTTCAGTGTATAGTGGTCAGTTCTAATGGTGAACACTCGACCCCATAAGTACTGCCTCCAATGACGGACTGCCTTAACTAATCCAATCAACTCCCTCTCATATGCTGCCAGCTTCATGTGATGAGGCGCTACGGCCCTGCTGAAGAATGCTATGGGACCGCCACCCTGATGTAAAACCGCGCCGAAACCAATACCCGAAGCATCACAATCAACCAAGAATCGCATGCTGAAATCAGGAAGTTGCAGAATAGGACCTGTGGTCAGTGCTGTTTTGAGCTTTGAAAATGCATTCTCTGCTTCTGATGACCATGAGAAAACCTCTTTCTTGAGTAACTTGGTAAGAGGAGCGGTAACCTCACCATATGATTTGATATACTTCCGATAATACCCTGTGAGCCCAAGGAAACCTTGCAACGCACGTATTGATGTGGGTGTCGGCCAGTTGTTCACAGCTGCAACTTTGTTCTGGTCCATGGCAACGCCCTGGGCAGAAATTATATGAACCAAATACTCCACTGACTCCTTGCCGAAAAGGCACTTGGAGCGTTTGAGCACCAACTTGTTATGGAGTAACACCTCAAAAACCATTCGAACATGTTGAAGATGTTCTGACCAAGATGAGCTGTAAATCAAGATATCATCGAAGAAAACCAGCACAAAACGACGCAAATATGCCTTGAGAACATTATTCATAAGAGCTTGAAAGGTAGCGGGAGCATTGGTCAAGCCGAAGGACATGACCAAGAATTCATAATGGCCTCTGTGGTTGCGAAAAGCTGTCTTCTCGATATCATCAGGGTGCATACGCACTTGATGATACCCGCTGCGAAGGTCTAGCTTAGTGAAGTAACGAGCACCCTTGAGTTCATCAAGAAGCTCATCAACAACGGGAATGGGAAATTTATCTTTTACTGTCTGAGAATTGAGAGCCCGGTAATCCACACAAAACCGCCAAGAGTTGTCCCGCTTCCAAACTAATATCACCGGTGAGGAAAAAGGCGATGTACTCTGCCGAATGAGACCTTGTTGGAGCATCTCCTCGCACTGGCGTTCAATCTCATCTTTAAGCAATTGCGGATAACGGTATGGCCGTGCAGCTACTGGAGCCATCCCTGGCAGCATATGGACGCGATGGTCGCAACTACGTTGAGGAGGAAGGGAGCATGGAGTTTCAAAGATTTCAGCAAATTCCTTCAGTAAGCAATCCATCAATTCTTCACCTTCGGACATCATCATACTGGACTGCTGCTACTCCTGTCCCAGACCTTGCCATGTCACTTGATGATTTGTCAACCAAAAAGACATGGTCAATTGCTGAAAATCCCATAGTATAGGACCTAGCATGCGTAGCCATTGAACCCCCAACACTAAATCAAACCTGGCCAAAGGAATTACAAAGCAGTCAAGCACAAATTCTTCCTTGCCAATAGTCACCCATACTGACCTGCACATTCCTTTGCTTGAAATACGGTCTCCGTTTGCTACAGCCACACTAATACCTCCCTTGAAAGGCTGGTAATATGCCCAGATGGCTGGCTGCCTCTTCGCTCACAAAATTGTGAGTGGAACCCGAGTCCACAAGAGCCCGCACATCTGCCCCATTAATCTGGACCTGCAGCTGCATTGTTTTGCCCATACGGATGCCTGTGAGCGCATGCAGAGATATCTCATTGTCTTCCTCTAATGATTCTTCCATCTCTTCTCCATCATCTAACTCCAGGAGGTAGATTCCCTTCATAGAACATTTCCCAATATGCTCCTTGGAGAATTTCTCTGGGCAATTGAAACATAAGCCCTTGAGTCGCCTATCAGCCATCTCTGATGCGGTGAGCAGTTTGCGCCCTCGTGAAATTGGTGTCTTGGTGGTTGCTGTAGCCGATCCTGTCATATTAGCTCCCGGGGAGGGGTTGCTGTAGCCGATCCTGTCATATTAGCTCCCGGGGAGGTGCTGGGAAGCACACTCCGAATCCCTGTATTAGGGCTAATTGGAGGGCTGCTGATTCCAACCCCACGGCTCAAAGGTGCAGCCTTGCTATTGGCTGTCGTTTTGGCTGGAAACTTGATGTCTTCTTCCACATCCTCATAAGTCCTTGCAAGGCTCATTGCTACTCAACATCGGTTCGCAATGGATTGCACAACCCGGTGGTGAAAATCTGCACTTGCTTTTTTTCTGTCATATCATCACAGCAGCATAGTAGAGCAAGGAATTGCTCCTGATATTCAGCCACTGATCCGGTTCGTCGTAGCTGGATGAGTTCACCCAATTGATTATTCCGAATTGGAGGTCCAAAGCGAAGATTCACATGCTCCACGAAACGTGGCCATGTGGGCACGCCCTGATTCTTCTCCAATCTGAAATACCACTGTTGTGCTACCCCCGTCATGTGATACGACGCGAGCCACACTTTTTCTTCCTCTAGCATCCGTTGACCGGCGAAAAATTGCTCACATCTGTTCAACCATGACAGCGGATCCTCTTTGCCATCATATATTGGGAAGGACAGCTTATGAAATCGAGGTGCACCACGATTTCCAGGTCGCTGTTCTTCCTCCTCTTTCCATCTGTCCCGTACACTCTTCTCCTTGCTGCCACTTGCTTGTTCAACTCCGACTTGAAGCCTGGAAACTGCTTGTTCCAACTTCTCCACTTCTCCAATGTAGCCGCCATGCGACCCATCATCTGAAACATCTGTGCAATCTGTTCTTTCTCTGTTGGATCCATGGAAGAGGTGGTGGGATGGCTCTGATACCAAATTGATATGGTCTAGGGTTTAGTCTCTGGAAGATGAGAGTTTAGGAAAGGAAAAGAGCTCCTGAACTCCCTCGTCACTCCCAGAGTTGAATCTCTGGTGAGCAGGAGGCTCTGTTCGCAGGTTGCTTCTAAAGAAGATCTTCTTTATTGCCTTCCAAGAATAACTGGCTATCCTTTATATAATAGGAACAGCCTTCCTAACAAAGAATTCTAAAGCTATAACTGAATAGAGATAAATCATATCTCAACATCTTAACCAACTAGAGATAAGATAAAGCTAACCAGACTCAGGCCAACCCAAACCGAATTCCCTTATCTTGGGTTATGGCTGAACCATTGCCACACCCTTCTAGACTGCCGCACTACTTGCGCCGGGCATGTTTGCAGCGTCTTGGGAACTTTTGCGGCGACGACGCTCATAAACCTTCCCCACAAAAGCGTCCACAACACTATCAGTATGCTCTTATATGTGATATTGTCCAGGCAATGAATAACCATTCTCATTTTAAAAATAAACACCCACAAATCATAATGGAATTGCCTCCATTTTCTTCATCATTTGCATGCGTCTTAGATCAAGACTTCATTATTAATTGTGTGGCTAAGCCCGATTAGACTAATTATGGCATGAAAGCGCCTCTTCACTGAAAGGGCTAAATAGAAATGCAGGTTAAGTTGAGGGTTTTTGTAGCGTGGAGCTTAGCATAAAAATACTGTTACAATATTTGGTTGGTAATTATCAATCAGAGTGATTTTTTGCATGTTCTTCTGCAAGGTTTTGAGTTCAGTATCTAATAAATCTAGAGGAATCACATGAACAGCTTCTGAACTCTTAGATTCAATACGCATGGCTTCTTTATTCTGTACCTCAAGTGAACTGGTTCCTGAACAATAGCCTGTGCTGGATTGTACATCAAATAAAGACATTGCGTCTTTAGCTAGTGTAGTGAAATCAATGAGCTTAATGATTAGGACATATCTACAGCAAACCAATAACTTAGAAGTCTATGTAATGGCTTAATTAGCAGTGATATGACCTGACAAAATTTCCTCATGTTTTTCAGAGTTCTGTTTTCTGGATAAGCATACAGTATTGCATTCAGCACATTTATGCTAATCATGCTGTAAATCTTATGCAATTTCTTCATCAGGTATCTGCCCAAGGTGTTTGGAAGATACAGTGGTGCTGATGGATTTCTCTTCCTCCAAGATCACATGATTCTTAACTATTGGAACCTGCTGCAAGCCGACAATGAAAAACTTTGGATAACCAATAAGGTTTCTATACTGTACCCAGTTTTTCCCCTCCACTTCTTTATGTACGTGTTCATGTTTGTGTTATCAATCAATGCACAAGATACATTAGGATTCATGTTATACCTTCTCATATTGCAGATTGCGCATTCTTGGGTTACTGTTCCATTGGAGAGCAATAAAGAGGAATGGTTTGTAAAGCAAGGTGCGATGGTTAAGCAGGTCGTTGGCAGTTCCCCTGTTCATTTCCAGACCAATTATAAAGAAAGCATGGGCGAAGATAAGATCGCATTCTGTGGCAGTGAACTGTTCTATGTGCCCCGGCATTTTGTTGAGGACTTTGGTGATCTTGTGGGTCTGGTTGGTGATTTGGATTTGCACCATAAGATTGCGGTCCCAATGTTCTTCTTGTCGATGGACTCGCCTCAAAATTTTGACTCTGATGCACTGGCTGGAACAGTGTTCAAGACCAACTTGGTAGGCAATGAGACTTTCTCAAGTATTTATACAGCTCAAGCACCTGCTGTTTTCCCACTGAAGGTGCAGAACGAGATTGATTTCATAAAGCTGATTCGGCTTATGTCCACGGGTGACCCTCTTCTGATGGAATTGGTATAAATATATATTCTGTAGTTGAAATGCATGTTTATCCTTGTGGCAATGAGGACAGAGTAGTCAACCATAGTTTTTGTTTTTTCAGGGGGTTTTCCATTGCTGTTGTAATTTGATTTATTCTGCTTATTCTGTAGCTGTTCATTTCTCTTCTGTTGTATATCGTTGTATCAATAGTGACAAGGATACTGAGGATCAGCTCGGTCCAGCTGTCCTGCTGAAGGAAAGGAGAGCTACGAGTTCACTGAGAAGAAGAGCTTCAACACGGCCAGCTGTTTTGCAAGCATTTTTGGGGGTTGCCTATAGTAAACTCTTGAGCGATCTGTTGTACCCTTTAAAACTGGCTAATGAAAATCATAAATATTCTTTGAGAGCAACACCTTGTGTTTATTAAAGCAAGCATGATAATGAAAAGTTGGCTGTTGTTTGGAACGAAAAGCTTATGAGAGTTCTGGATGTATGGAGTATGCCTGCCTTTTCTCTTCTATAGTAGTAACCCCTTGGATTGAACTTAGTGTTCACTAGGGGTGGGTGTGGTGCCGGATCGACTGGCATGGCATGGACCTGTCGGGTTACGTGTCTAAACCGTGCTGTCATGGCCTGGCTAGCCCACCATACATTGCCTGCTGGCTCGCCTTAGGTGAGCCTAGGCATGGCCTAGTTGCAATTTATATCATTTTTATACCGTGCTGGTCTAAGTTCAGCTCATTTGCACTATTGCAACGAGAGGAAAGGAGTCAGAGATAGCTGAGGCAATGGACACAAATATTGGGGGAAAAAAACTAAAATTTATTTATTCTTAAATAGGTACAGAGTGATATTGTAGTGCTTACATGAGTACACGATGCTCTTTAGTACAAAAGCTTGTACCATACAAGATGCTGCTCTCTCTCTTGCCTATTGCAATCTCTCTCTCATGGGCCGTGCCGCCGGCCGCGTGGCCGTGTCGCCCGCTGTGCCTGGTTGACAGACCCATGCGGCCCATTCCAATACGGACCGGGCCAGGCCCACCATGCCACGTGCTCGCTCGAAAAAACCTGGTCCAATACCCACCTCTAGTATTCACCTTTTCACCCTTTTGTCTCAGCTCTAGTTCTCTTCCTGTTGACTTGTTGAGTAGTTTATCAGCCATCAGCATACATTGTGAGCCAATAATTTTTCTAGCAGAAGGTTAAACTTTTTTCTTTGATTTGTGACTTTTGCATACTAGCATAGCATATGTTGTTTTTACGGAGTACTATACTTTGGATCTCCTCCGTTCAAAACCGGCTGTAACATGTCGCGCCTGGGAAAAGATGCATTTGTGTCGGCCTAATGTGTGGGCCATTTGGAGTGAATTGGGATACTTATGAAATTTGAACAGGCCAGAGCACCGAGATTTTCTGGTCCAATTATTTATGTTCTTTTCTGTTTTGTGTTAAGAGGAATGTTCTTTTCCATTTTGGAAGGAGACTTTTCGGCTACCTTGATTGTTAAGGACATGTTTTGCAAGGCCAAATTTCGTTATACATCTTTATCAAGGTAGCCCATGGAAGGCAGGCGGCCCACACGTCATTGTTAAAGTCCAGTGTCAATTTTAGGCTCACCAGTTTTGTAAGATCCGGACCGTCCATCAACCAGCGGACGGGTCACGGGTGCGCTGTCGGCGGAAGTAGTGTTACGTCTGTGTCGACGTGCCTCGGAGATATAGGGAAGGATACTCATAACACAAATTTATATCTTGTAACAAGAAAATTATAAAATTATATATAAAAGAAACTACGTGCGTTAGATCGAAGAGCGTCGGTGTCACTACTCGGCCCATTCACTATAGATCCATCCTTATCAAGGTTAGAAATGGACCTAACGACGAGTCAAATGGAGCCAGTGTCTATTCTGTCGACCATACTGAATTACTGATACCCAAACCCTCTATGGGACACCATGAATTCAGGATATGGAAATTTGAGGTAAAAAAAGAAGACCGAAATACCTTCCAAATTCTAGTCTAGGCTGCCCGAGGCCAGCCCGCCGTGCGCATTTCCTGCAGCACCGTGGTCCGCGCGGCAGTCGCCTGGCGTGCTCGCCGTTCTCGTGGACGCACTCCATCTACGCCGCCGCCCATGGAAGGTGGAAGTTCTGCCCTTCTGTCCCGTTTCCCTTCACGTCAAAATCCAAATGTGAGCGGTATACTACCTCCATTAAAGATGGGAGACTTCCGAGCGCCGGTTCGCCGAGCCGCGATTTTTTTTTTACATTCGGGTTCTTTTTTGAAAAAAAATACGTTTAGATCCTTTTTAAGAAAGAAAAATACGTTACGCTTACGTCTTTTTTGCATTTTTAAGCGTTGCTTTCAAGTCTTTTTTCGGAAAATCAAAATTACGTTTATGTCCTTTTTTTTTGGGGGGGAAAAACACGACTAGGTCCTTTTTATAGAAAAAAATATATAGTAAGTTTAGGTTATTTTTTTAGTTTTTTAGCGTTCCGTTTATGTCCTTTTTAGGGAAAAAACCCGTTTAGGTCCTTTTTCTGCCGAATAAATGCGAAAAAACGCGATTACGTTTGTATCCTTTCAGTTGTTTCGCGTGTTTTCTCGATTTTCTCGCGTGGGAAGCGACAATAGCACGTTTTCTCGATTTTCTCGTGTATAGAGCGATGACGCCGCGGTCAATTATCTAGTAGTATCCGGAGGTGGGAGGTTGTCCGTTTGGTGGACAAATAATCCTAACTCCATCCAAACGGCCTGCAGGGCCGGTACTCATATATTAACGGCTGAAATCATCATGGGAGAAGAAACTAGGAACATATATTGTTTCAAACCAAGGTTAGGAGGAACTTTAGGAAGTTGCATGTAGGTTTCTTTCTGCCACTATTAGTAATGCGCGACGCACAGTATTTCTCTTATCTCCATCCAACTGTTGGACAAGTAACGTCATAGTCTCTGGAATATCCTGATGTTGGATGCTGCCCCTGCAAAGACGATCCAGCACAAAATCCCTGCGTACAATGTACCATGCATGCAAAAGCCTGTGCCGGTGCTCAACGAGTGGTATCCATCTATATCATTTCCATTTGGAGTTGCATTTCTCAACGACTCAAACAGCACCCGTGATGAGACGGATGCACACTCTTGCTATTCGGTTCTGTCGAGCACGGGCTCCTTGAAACTCAACAGAGATCACACACTGCTCCTTTTTCTGCTATTCGGGTTCTGTCGAGCACGGGCTCCTTAAACCTCAACTGAGATCACACACTACTCCTTTTTCCTACTACTGTTCAAGAAGAAGAAGAGAACTGATCAGCCAAGGCGTGTATATCCACGTGTAGGCACGCGGCATTTCACCGACAAGTGGTGGAGTACAAAATAGGTATCAGATTCAGATCTACAGATCACTGATCGGGTGGCTAGCACGTAACTAACATGTATGCGTGTGCTAATGTGCAGCAAGGTACTAAATACGTACGTCGGTAGCGCTTGTAATTACGTTTACAATAGCGGTAACAGGGTACAAACAATACTAAGTGGAAGTAGCATTCGAAAATAGCGGATTGGAACTTTGCTATCCGTATAGCGCTTGTGTTAGCGCTATTTGCAGCGCGCTATCTACGCGATGTTACAGTGCTACTGAAGTATAAAATCCATACAAGTTATTGAACCAACATGCAACTAGTTGAGAAGCCCTAGCCAAATTAGTTGAGTTGTCCTTGTTCTGACTCGATGGCGACCGGTGCTCATCCTCCACAGCTCCACCACGACTGTCGTGATACCGTTATAATTTTATGATACTAAGTAAGTTGTCGGGACCCGAATTTGCAAATTCGGACCCTTTGTGTATACCGCACTAGCCCAGGATCACGCTAGTGCACACAGGCGCAACATAGATGCTATCATAGTCGTACACAGCGAAATATAGCGTAAACTTCAATGATTAATAATAACTGTTGTCTTACATGAATAATGCCTCACAGGGCTTAAATAAAAAGTATCAATGAAAAGCAGCGGAAATAGAATAAACGCAGTGGCGCTCCAGTTCGCCACAGGCAACTGATGAGGCTCGGACCCTAAGCATTCGCATCCATATAATCCTCCTCCACGAAGGGCGTAGATTCCTCCTCTTCTGAAGTTGTTGTTGTTGGGGTGAGTACATAAAGCACTCAACAAGTTGTGCACAACAATGCAAGTCTAATATTCTATATGCTTGGCTTAATCCAAAGGAATGGCTAGTAAGGGTATTTTGCAATAAAGCAGCATTTAACAAGAATACAATAAATAGATTGGAAAGCAGTAAAACAAATACAGTAATTAATAAATTCAAGATTTCAAATACACCAAGTTTCCAATCCTAAATTAATTTTCCACTTTCCATGGCACCTTGCCATCCCAACAAGTTTTGTTTAACAAAAGTCTAACCCTTAATCTGTAATTCCGAGCATTGCCCAATACCGTGAGCATGGCTATTCGAATAGATTGTACACTCTGCAGAGGTTATGCATTTTACCCACACGATACAACCAAACACCACCAAGGCGAGTGATCATAACAAAGCCTTTACAATGCTACACCTAGACCCAAGATCGCTCGCTAAGGTTTCAACATCAAGGGTTAAACCACCACAACAGGCCCCTCTTGCGCCATGTGAGTTAAACCGTAACCCGGACTCACTATTCACCACGACAAGATCAAATCTAGGTTTCACAAATTATTCACTAGGTCATCCCATTCCGCACATGTGGTTGCAAGAGAGACTCGGTCAAAGGCTTGCAAGGTTAAGTCCTTAAAGTGATTAAGGCAAGACTTCCACATACCCCGCCAAACCTGGCCCACCTTGGCACACCGCCTTGCCACTTGCCTCAATCTAAAATCATTACCACCCCGTTGATTACCAAGCACCACATGCCATCAACATTTCAATCCCGATGTGTGACCTCCTCACCACGACAACTTGATATCATTGTGTGACAACACATGACACACCAATTCGTAAACATTGTTCCATATTCCATTAGTCAAGATTAAGTATCGACATTCGGACACATGTGATGACGTGGCATGGCTAAGCAATCTATGACGATCTAACTAGCCCATGTTGATTATCAACTATAATTCCACATCCTAGGGTGACAAATAGATCATGGCATATAATTGACAAGGTATGGTTTAATTCAAATAGGCATATTATCTAATTCCCAGATTAATTGAAATCATTTATACACATAAACTATCATGCATAAAGTTTAAAAGACAAAATAGCGATTTGGTGAAAATTAGGTGCAACATGATCAAAGGACAACTTGCCTTGGAGTAGGTGCTGGTCTTGATCTGAGTTTGGGTCTTGGGCGACGAATCTTCCTCCGGATCACGAAAAGCTTCAACGTCTCACGCTAAACGATGCCAAAATAGCAAATAAACACCAAACCAGAGAGCAAACAAACTCCAAAAATAAAATAAAATTCACAAATAAATAGATAGTGATTTTACAATTTTTTAGAAATTTGAATCACTCAAATCCGAGTTAAAATGCAAAAGATATAGCCTTTTGAAGTTTGAATAACATCAAAATACGAAAATAGAATTTCGATTTTTCAATTATTTTCTATTGGAAAAGATCTTTATTGCGCAACGCGACGTCAGCCGACTCGGACCAATCGCGCCGACACGTCGCTCGTCCATGGACCCGGTCCACGGAACCGCCTCGTCCACCGTGGACGCGCCCACGGCGCCTCGCACCACGCTACCGACACGCGGCGGCGCGATCGATTAGTCGCGACGCCGCCGTGCCGATGCTCGACACACGCGCGCGATCTGCGCGACGATCTGACGGCCACCGATCTACCCCTACGTGGCTCAATCCCGATCGTCTATTCGGATCTAATGGTTAGAAATTTACCCGAGCGAAACACTGATGAAGAAGCGACGTGGCTTGATCTGGACGGTTCGGCGAAGATCCAACGGATGCGCGAAGCTCCGAGACACGGCGCGGGCTTGCACCGGAGCGGAGGAAGACGACCACCCGAACGGCGCTTTCGACGCGACTCGGCGAAGAAGAAGGGCGACTCGACGCGACACGACGCGAGGAACTCGGATCCGAACCGATTCGGCGGGAGGATGCTCGACGGCGCGAATGGCGCAAAACTCGCGCAGACCGCAAAGAACTACGGCGAGCTCTGAGCGATGATGGCGCGAAACAAAGCGAAGAGGCTAGAGCTATCGGTGCGCAAGGAACGAGGAACATCGGAGCGGCCGCGGCTTTATAGCCTCGGCATGCGCACAGGGAAGGAAACCCTAAATCACGCGGCGGCGGATTCGGAAACCGAATCGGAGACGACAACTGGAGACCGTCCGATCCAAGATGAGCGGCCAAGATTAGATCCGAAGCGATACGATCCGATCCGCTCTTTCCAAATCCAACGGACGAGATCTAAACTTACCAAAACAACGCGAAGCGATCCCGACCACTTGATCTCAATCCAACGGCTCGCGGCACTAGGGTTTCGCGAAAGGAGGCAGCCATCTGATCTTCATCCAACGGTCACACGCGCGGCGATGAAGCGGTGAGCCGACGGTCGACAAAGAATGGGTCACAAGACGCGACAAAGGTGGGCTTGGCCCATCTCGCTTCACTCGATTTTCAAAAGCTTTTGATTTAAAATAATTCCGAAATTAGATTAATCTATTTTAAGTAATTAAAATATCGGAAAAATCCTAAAATTCTCATAAATACTTTGAGACATTCTCGAGCTCAAATAAAATATTTTTGGTAAAACTTTTTATTAACTTTATCTATATATATTTAGTTTTCACCAAAGGTTCAATATACTTAATTAAAATAAATTTAGATAATTTCTGGAAAAATCCAATAAATTCAGAAAATCACAAAAATGCACGTGAGCGAAATTATAAGCCAAATTTTGGGATATTACATAAGTCATGATATGTATATGTATATATGTATATCTATATATATGTATATGTATATATATATATGTATGTATATATATGTATGTATATGTATATGTATATATATATATCTACTACTTCTAATTAGGAGTTGATGGCGGTGGTCCGTTCTCCTCTAGAGTATCTGATTCGTTGGATCTGACATGAACGGCTGAGATAGAAGAATATTTAATCATATCTTGGATGAAAGGATTTTATCATATCTTTTTTTAATAGAAATATTATTTTAGCATATCTCTATTCACATGTTCTTACTATGGAAGGATGTTATTCATACATCTTATAAATGGAAAGATTTTCTCATCATGTCCTGCATGGATAGAAGGATATACTCACCATATCTCATAATACGGGAATTCTATCTCATCATATCTGGAAATGCATAGATTAAAAGAAAAGAATCACACAACCAAATCACGTGCCAATCACGAAGATGTTGAGAAGACCTGGCTTCCATTCGCTTACGTATGCTGACTTCTGCTTTCATCTACTCCCTATTAGAAGGCCCCACTCTCATCTCCAGGAGGACAGGCCGGTCGGTAGTGGAGACACACGCAGGAAGAGAAGAGAAGAGAAAGGCTACGTGCAAGAAGTAAGAAGATTTCCTGCAAGAGGAAGGCAATAACTTTCTCCTCCTTCAATGGTAAGGATTGATATCTCTATACTAATTCTAATTAAGAGTTGGTGGCGATCGTCCGTTCTCCTTCAGAGTACTTGATTCGTTAGATCTAACATAAACGATTGAGATAGAAGATGATTTAACCCGATAGTCAAATCCCTTCGGAGGAACAAACTTGTCCTACTATTGAAACATAACTAAAGTTAGTGTTCTTTGCAAATAAATTTTTTGTCGCAAATTGAGTTTTCGTTGCAACGCACGGGCACATGACTAATATATATATATGAAGCCGAAATGGGGCATCATGGTGCCTGGGCACCGTGATTCAAATGCGCAAATTCAAGCCATATTCGAGTATAATTTTCAAAAATTTCAGTTTTAGGGTATATACCCATCTATAATAATTCAAATAAAACGCATACATTTGAAAAAATATACTCGAATTCAAAGATTTTGAACGAATTTGGATCACATGCTTTGCTGATTTATATATAAAATCAGTACATACCTACAACCAAACTATCATAAAAAAGGGAAACTATAGTTTGAATTTCAGTTCAAACTTATTTGAACTAGTTAGTAAATTGGTTAAACTCAGCATCCTAAAAATTTCAAAAAAAATTGCATGAAAATACATAGGAAAAATATCCTTTTTAGATCATGGTGCCTAGACACCATGGTGTTCCAAGTAATTATACTATATATATATATATATATAGGAAAATGATTCTATACTCCTGGGTGTATGTACTCCCACCTCCAGTATACCATTTAAATGATGTTGTTATACCTCTTTATATTTTTGAGTATACTCTAATACTGATTATAAGATACTCCAAAGTGAGTTCCACGAAAAATTTCATCAAAGTCCACCCTTTATAGCATAATTTATTTATATATTCTTTTTAGATATAGAAAAGGGTATGTAGCAAAAAATAAAGGGCTCTGATGAAATTTTTTCAATCGTGTCGCATTGGAGTATCTTAGAATTATTATTGGAATATACCGAAAGTGATAAAGGAGTATAAAGCGTTCATTTAAGTGGTATATTAGAGGTGGGAGTATGCACTCCCGAGAGTACGGAAAAGGCTTCCTATATATATATATATATATAATTATGAGTTTTTTATATTCCCATATTTGAACATGGCGTCCGTTATATCGCCCGCTACCCACTGGGCCCCAGTTATCCACTATTTAGGCCCTGTTTGGTAGAGCTCTAGATTCTGACTTCACGTTAGATCTGAATCTTGTAGGCTAACATAAATAGAATTAAGTTTATATTCTTAGTCTAAAATTAAATAATATGATCTACGTAAACACTCTTAATATACCCACAGATCCAACTTCACGGATCTGTGAAACTATAAATACCCAGCTCCACCAGATCCATGAATCTGGTGAAATTGAAGCCGTACCAAACATAGCCTTAGTACCTTGTTTGTAATTGTAGGTCTTTGGCGTTTCAATTCCCAGATGTGTTCCGTGGGACCATAGGAAGCAGCCACGTCGGTGAGAGAGGCATCCTAGGATGAGATTATGAGAATGGCCACCGCCCAGCTCCATCGTTTGATAGATCTAGTAGACTAGCAGTGCTTTGGTTGGACCAAGACCAGGATTAGTCTAAGACTCGAGAAGTTTACACAATAAAATTAGCTTGATCTAGGTTGTGCATTTATTTATGGGAATGACCATGCATCACTCGACTATTTTCATATAAAAAATCAGTCGATTTGTGGTCCATTGGATCCCAACCCAACATCCAGCCCTGTCCCGTCGCTATACACAGCATCGAGCGGGCCTTCCACCTCATGAGCCTCTCCCACCCAGGTTCACCGAAACCTGAAAAATCGCTAAAAACCGTTAGAAACCGAAGAGTTAAGAAATAAAACAAAATTGAAAAAAAATCGAAAACCGTTCGGTTTTCAACGAAAAACCGCTCGGTTTTCGTGAAAAACCAGCCAACCAATTGAATGTTCCTAAAAAATAGTTTTTGAGCGGTTTTTTTTGTGCGAAAACCACGGTTTTTCAACGGTTTTCGAGCGGTTTTGGATCTCAAACCGGAGCGGTATGGTCGAAAACCGCGAAAACCGAGCGGTTTACCGCCGTTTTGTGAGCCCAACTTGCCTAGCATGTCACCGTCCCGCCATCTTGCCAAGTAGTCTTGACATGGGCGCTGCCCTCTGATTAGCCCCTCCTAGACGCTACCACCTCTGCCACTCCCGCTGTTGCCGCCCACCTCCTCCACCGTCGTTGTCCATCTCAGTCCCTTTTTTCTTGTCTCGGGCAGTTACCTCCCCACCACTGCTGCCTCCTAATTGCTCGTCGTTCTCGTTGCCTCCGCCACCCACTATCCTCCTCCAATCCACAGCGCGCGGCACCACCGTTGTCTCGCCCCTGGCCTCCCTCTAACCTCCCTCTAAATATAGGCCCAATGAACCCTAACTGGTGAACCACCCGAGAGCCCTAAGGCAGTGATGGTAGGAAATGGTAGCCTCGCCGTTAAGGAGCAGGAGGATGAGCTTGCGGGAGCATGAATCTTAAGCGGATCGGAAGATAAGAAATTCATTTGATAGCATGAGTCGTGTCCTGCTTGGATAGCATGTGTGATTTTACCGAAGGAAAAAAATTCCTCTCTGCCACGTCCATATTAAATGAACGATATAGTTAAAGAGAGAAGTTTTTCTCAATACTCGTTTCGAGGTAAGAAGCCTTAATAAAATAATATTAAATTACTTACTCAAGGCTTGAGGACCAGCTAACGAAGATTCTTGATTGTATCAATATATTTGGTCAATAGGAGCCAAAATATACTTCTTGTCTAGGCCCACAGGTCAGGACTTAGGACCCACATATCTAGAGTCCACTTAGTACTCTGGAAGCCTACGACACCGTAATAAGAGGAAGTTTTACACATTTAGACCTTGTTTAGAAAGGCTATTTCTGACTGAGATCATTGTAGATGAGACAAGATTTTAGTTTAAAATTCTGGCACGTCAACAAATATTCCAATCAAAAATAAACCTCTCAAACAAGACCTTAATAAATATAACTAGTCGACTATCAGTTTCGCCCAACGACACAACCGGTCTCCGACCAGTAATCATTCGCTCCCTCAAGCAAACTATAACCGGTGGGACCAATACAATTTTTCCACGAGTGTGTCTAATTTGACACGAGAGAGAGGTTAATGACGTTTCCAACAAGTCGCGATGATTGAAAAAGAACGCAGCGTTTCAAGACTCGTCCGTGAAGACAAAAAAACAGATATTTAGATAATAATTGTTACCCCTTAGATTAACATAAATATAGGGCTTGCACACCTCCAACAAGACAGCCAAATCATTCACATCCATTCTCACTCTCTTGTAATAATTCTTTGGCCACAACAATAATAAAGCCTTTGACCGTTTAGCATTTCCCTTTTGTATAGGAAAAAATACATATGACACTCAACTTTACTTGAAAGTCCATTCAGCACCTTAACTATGAAACCAAACATGTGACCCCTTCGAACTTTGCAATTCAGTTTAAATAAAACCCTGGACCAGTTTCACATTGTTTCATTGCCCGTATGACACGATGAGTACATAGGCTATTTTGCCACTAGGATGACACATTGGCCAAGTTTAGGTGAATGATAGGTGTGGCATACGTGGGTTTCTACCTCAAATCGAAATTGTGAGGGAGTGAGCTACATGGGGCGACAAACATGGAAGCATGACCGGAAGCTTAGCGAGGGAGAAGCCTTTATGGGCCCCACTTGCCATTGACCTAATTTAGCCGGGATATCATCCTATATGGCAAAATTGCTCACTTATCGTACCAAACAAGCAATACCACCCTGCAAAACCGGGTTAGGATATTCTTTAAACCGGATTGCAAATTTCGGAAGTCAGATGTTTTGTTTCATAGTTCGGGGTACTGGATAAATGTTCAAGTAAAATCTAGGGTGTTATATGGACTTCTTCATTTTATATATCTTCGTAAATTCGATAGTAGAATCCAAAGTCTGTAAGTGATTGCTCTAGGTAGGGAAGTAAGTTACTCCTTCTGTTCTTTTTTAATATCGTTTTAGAACGCCTACAGCAACCTTTTAAAACATTGATCAATGGTATGCACAAAAGTATTTAGATCTGTTATGTAAAAATAATATCACTAGATTGAATATAATATCCTGTTCCTCGTGGAGGCGCTGCGCTGGGGAGGCAGCAACGGCGAGCTAGCCATCTACGCCGTCGACGTCACGGTGCAGCTCACAGACCAGACGGCGTCACGGTCGTCAACGACGAGATTTTCGAGATGCGGAAGTTCATCGCAGCACGCGAGGAGCTTGAATCTTGATGCGTACCGGGCGGGCGGAGTGCCACGACGACAGGTGCGTAGGCGGATCGAGCTCTCCCTCCTTCCCTAATATGCAATTCAAAATCTGCATCTGCGCCGAGGACGCCGCCATGGCCTCGCTCGTCCTGAATCCTGATCCTCCCCTTCCACAGGAGTTAGCCAGTGCCTCGACGTGACCTTGGTGGGCGTCATGGTGGACCAAGGAAAGGTGGTGGTAATTGGAGTCTCTTGTTTCAAGAAAGATAATGGAAAGATTAACAGCATGCTTTCATGTTTGGTGCAGCCGAAAGTTTCTTTTTTCACATATAGCTGGCGCAACATCCAGCCGGCGTCGGTGCTGGGGCGGGAGGGGCTGCAGATGCAAGTGAACAACAAATTCTTAGCTTTCCATCGTAAGTACGCCGCTCGTCCTTCACCTTTTCCACAAGAGCCAGCACCTTGACTGGGAGTCTGGGACGGTGAAAGCAAGAGTGTGTCCCGACGGTGATGATAAGCGGGTAGAGAGATGATGGGTTCAGATCCCCTGAATTTGCTATTAAATCCACCGGGTGGATTTACCCCAATCTTGACCATTGCTTTCTTTCCTTATGGTATAGATTATGCCACGTCAATTAGAGGGCAATTAATTATCTCCTCTCACGAATTTGGAAGGAAACTAACTTAACTTTTAGATTGTTCCCTCCAAAATCTCACATAAGTGGATGACTACATGATCTTTCCTTCCCTATACTTCATTCATTTCCTCTAATTCTTCCGTCTGCTCCAATAAACATAGTCAAACAACTTGTATACGATAAGGTACTAGTCATGTGTCCGTACGTTGCAACGGAAATAAATTTTGAACTAAATAATCAAATCATGCCACGTGTTTATAAAAATAAAATTGCACTCCTGAGTTGTCACGAGGAGAAAGAAGTAGGGAATAGCCAACGGTGGAAAGCAGGTGTGGACAGAAAGAGAAAGACACGATTGGTTTCATTTTTATTCACGAGATGTGAGGAGAGCGTCTCGCAGCCTACGGCCAATATATTGGTGTGCTGTTTTTCTTAGAGAGGAGGAGAGTACGGACGGACGACCACCATCAGCTCATATTTATATATTAGTAAAGGGAATGTTGTTGGTCATATAATTTTCATAAAAGATAAACCACTTACGTCACCTTAATTGGAGGCTGCTGTCCTCTCCGCTGAAATGCCCTTTTGTTACAACGCTGTTGGCTTTGTTATCCTCACCACATTGACAATATGGCTATCGGTACCGTTTGCTTGGAGGACTCGGGGGAAGACGAAGACTAAAGTTGCTTATTCAACACCCTAGGGAACCGATTTAGATAAATCCGCTAGGTGGATTCATGTAGCAAATCCAGGGGATCTGCACCCAGAAATGATGTATTGGCTGAATGTTGCTGGACAGATCAAACGGTAGTTGTTTCAAATAGGAATCGATGCAAAACTAAAATACATTTTGATAAATATCTGAACAAAACACTGTACTAGTGAGAAGTCGTTTAAGATTTTTAATCCAAACAAAGTATTCTATATACTCACTATAACAAAATAACAACTTAAAACTCATTTTCCTAAAAATCCTACTGTAAACCTGTTTTCTGGAAATTCGTTTCCAATGCACGTGATCCAAACAACCGCTTATGGTTTCATGCCATCTCCTGTGGTAATGGCACAAAAGGGCACACAAAATAGTTTTATTAAACGGCGAATGCAAATTCTCCGTTGATGGAGTTCGTTACCGGGTAGCATAGCAGTAGCAAAAAGATTAAATGCGTCGCGTAGGTGCTATCATGCACGTACTCCATCATGCAAGCTATACCGAGAAGCGGCGAAAAGGTAGTTCTCTGTTTGTCTTTCGTAACTTTCGGAATGTATCGTTCTCAACCGAAACCGGCAATGATGTGCATGCCACAGCTCCTTGAACGATCTGTGGGGAAACCACGTGGCTCAAAGAAAGCCCACGATGATCTCTTAGTCGAAACTCTAGACGACTACTATATAAGGAGGAGGGAGGTCTCCTTATGTAGAAGCAATCAGAAATCAATAAAGTATTCTGTCGTCGCTCTCCCTAAACCTGTCTCTCTCTCTGTTCTCCAATTCAGATCTGTTCGGTAACCCCGGACTATTCGATAGTGAGGTTCTTTAACACGTTATCAGCACGAAGCTCTACCGGTGAACAGATTGAAAAGAAATCGTGTAGCGCCCAAATGAAAGAGATATGCATTGTTGATAGTGGCACAACAAATACCATCTTAAGAGAGTCTAAATACTTCCAGTCGATCACGAAGAACGCTGGAAAGATTACTACGATCGCAGGAAGCGATTTATATGTAATAGACTCAGGAAGAGCCACTATTATATTGCCTATGGGTACAATTTTGGTAATTGAAGAAGCCCTTTTATACCCTGAATCAACGCGCACTCTCTTAAGCTTTAAAGACATCCGCGCCAATGGTTTTCATGTAGAAACGAATGAAGAAAATGGCAAAGAATACTTGTGCATTGTGAAGCACGCGGTATGTGAAAAAATGGTATTAGAAAAATATCCCTTATATGAATCTGGGTTGTACTACACGAATATTCATGCACCCGAAGTGTATACTTCCTTGAAGACTATTTTTAGAAGCTCTGAATTATTTTCTTTATGGCATGGTAGATTAGGTCATCCTGGTCTTAGAATGATGAGGAATATAGTGAACAACTCACAAGGTCATGTCATTAATGTTAAAAAAAATTCGAATCATGAATATTTCGTGTGCTCTGCATGTGCCACCGGAAAATTAATAACTAGACCCTCTATCATGAAAGTGCAAAGTGAAATTCCTGCATTCTTGGAACGCATCCAGGGGGATATTTGCGGCCCGATTCATCCCTTGTCAAGGCCGTTTCGATACTTTATGGTGCTCATCGATGCTTCCTCGAAATGGTCGCATGTATGCTTATTGTCAACAAGAAATCATGCTTTTGCAAAGCTGATCTCGCAGATCATAAGAATTAAGAATGCTTTCCCTGATCATCGCGTGAAGTCCATTAGAATGGACAATGCCGGAGAATTTATTTCAAAGGCATTTGATGATTATTGCACGGCAACAGGGATAGCAGTTGAGCACTCCGTACCGCATGTCCATACGCAGAATGGACTAGCTGAATCACCAATAAAGTGAATTAAGTTCATTGCCAGACCGCTTTTCCAGAGTTGTAACTTGCCCAACACTTGTTGGGGACACGCAGTCCTGCACGTAGCAGCTCTCATCAATTTCAGACCTTCGGTCTACAACATCCATTCTCCTATGCAGCTTGTGCACGGGATCATCCCGAAGATCTCCCATCTCAGGAAATTTGGGTGTATGGTATATGTTTCTATACCACCCCCTCAGCGGACTGCAATGGGCCCTCTCCGCAAGTCTGTGATATCGTTGGTTATGAGTGCATCCATAATCGTATTTGGAACCCATGATCGAGACTTGCATACACCCGATTCACGATTGCATATTTGACGAGGATCATTTTCCGTCATTAGGGAGAAATCAACCTTTGGATAAAAATACCGGAAATCATATGGCATTCCACCGGATCCCGCGCATGACCCCGTACTAATGAAGCAAATTAAGAAGTCCGAAAGATAATTGATTTGCGAATTTAGCAAATGAACCGCTGATCATTTTGTGATCTGAAGGGCGTGGTTAAGTCGCATGTACCCGCAAGAAATGCACCAGAGAGGGTGAAAATACCAAAGAAAATAGAAAGTATCCTCATCCTGCTCAGAGGCCTCAAAGAAAAGAACAGAAATCGGCTCCTCAAACCCAAAGTACCGGAGACGCGTCGAGAAAATCAAGGCGAGAGGACTTACGACAACCAATCACGAAAATACCCTAAGGAAAGAAGGGGAACTAGTTGAGACCTGGCACTGGAAAGAAGCCGACGGAAAAGGCAATTCCAGACCTGAACCTTCCACTGCAGGAAGCCGCCGGAAATAATGTGTGCGCACACATAGGCGATGAAAAGCTAAAGGAACTTGCTCCTGCGATGGGAAATAGCAGCGAAGAGCAAGTAGAAGTGCATGAAGCACCCCATGATGAAATTGCCATAAACTTTGTAATAACAGGAGAATCCCTGAATAGAGCAACAGCCAATATTGATGTATACTTTGCAAAGAAGATTACCTCGATCATTGATCATGATCTCGAACCTACATCTCTAGCAGAGTGCAAGAAAAGGCTAGATTGAGAAGAATGGAAGAAGGCAATCACTGCAGAGTTAGTCTCTCTGAACAAGACAAAGGTGTTTGGGCCCGTATGCCGCACACCTCCCCATATAAACCCTGTAGGTCACAAATGGGTCTTTGTTCGAAAGAGGAATGAAAACAACGAAGTTGTAAGGTACAAGGCAAGGCTTGTAGCTCAAGGTTTCACTCAACGTCCTGGAATTGATTATGAAGAAACCTATTCTCCAGTCATGAGAGGAATTACCTTTAAATATTTGATCTCAATGGCAATCAACTTGAAGTTGAGAATGAAGCTAATGGATGTTGTCACAGCATATTTGTATGGAAACTTGGATTCGGAGATATACATGAAAGTACCGGAAGGAATTCCTATCCCGAACCAAGACGGAGCAAATAGAAACCTGTACAGTGTGAAATTGGAGAAATCACTGTATGGGCTAAAGCAGTTAGGAAGAATGTGGTACAATCGCTTGAGTGATTTTCTCTGCAAGAAAGGCTACACAAACAGCGAAGATTGTCCATGTGTGTTTATACAGCGATCCCCGAATGGATTCTGTATAATCTCCGTCTATGTAGATGACTTGAACATCATTGGGACGGATGAAGAGATTGAAGAAGCGTGCTCATACTTGAAGTCTGAGTTTGAAATGAAGGATTTGGGTAAAACCAAGTTTTGTTTAGGCTTGCAAATTGAGAATGTCCAAGGAGGAATCTTGGTACACCAATCAACCTACACGCAGAAAGTGTTGGAAAGATTTGGCTTTGAAAAGGCATATCCTGCGAAGACTCCAATGGTCGAAAGGTCACTCCAAGCAGACCTAGACCCATACAGACCTAGAGAAAAGGGGGAGGAAGTCCTGTGAGCAGAATTCCCATATCTGAGTGTAGTTGGAGCGCTCATGTATCTTGCGAATAGCACTAGGCCGGAAATTGCGTTCGCCGTGAATTTGCTAGCTCGGTACAGTGCAGAACCCACCAAAAGGCATTAGAAAGGGATCAAGGACATCTTCCGTTACCTCCAAGGAAGCAAAAATCTCGGTTTGTTCTTTAGAAGAAACAATGAATTGAATTTGATCGGCTACGCTGATGCTGGGTACTTATCAGACCCACATACTGGCAAGTCCCAAACTGGCTATGTTTTCCTATGTGGAGGAACAGCAGTTTCTTGAAAGTCGTCTAAGAAGACTCTTGTCTCGACGTCGACAAACCACTCGGAAATCATTGCTTTGTATGAAGCTTCTCGTGAATGTGCATGGCTCCGAAGAATGGTTCACCACATCCAGAAGTCATGTGGCTTGAACATTGAGCAAACTCCCACAATCATTTATGAAGATAATGCAGCTTGTGTTGCTCAAGCACAGATGGGTTATGTGAAGAGCAATCTCACGAAGCATATCAACCCCAAGTTCTTCTATGCTCACGAATTGCATAAGATGAACGAGATTAAGATATTGCATACTAAGTCATGTGAAAATCTCGCAGATTTGTTCACTAAATCACTCCCAGCATCTACCTTTGAAAGGTGCATAAAAGGGATTGGGATGATGAGACTTAGAGAAGTGCAGATTTCAGGGGGAGATATTTCTCATACTCCCACATAAATCTTGAACATGAATTTTGAATACCCAACATGAATCTCGAAGATTAGCAATTGAAGTTCGGGTGAATTGTACTCTTTTTCCTTAGCAAGTTTTTCATGAATTTTTCTTACATAAGGTTTTAACGAGGCAATTCGTGCAACATAGTAAGCGTATGCTATGTACTATTTCTCCAAGTATTTTTCCCACTGGGTTTTTCTGGAGTTTTAATGAGGCATATGCATCTCGCGACAAAGGGTCCAAGGGGGAGTGTTGGGAAACCACGTGGCCCAAAAAAAGCCCACGATGGTCCCTTAACCGAAACCCTAGACGACTACTATATAAGGAGGAGGGGGTCCCCCCTTATGTAGAAGTAATCAGAAATCAATAAAGTATTCTGTCGTCGCTCTCCCTAAACCTGTCTCTCTCTCTCTATTCTCCAATTCAGATCTGTTCGGGAACCCCGGACTATTCGATAGAGAGGTTCCTTAACACGATCGAGTAGCCCAACTGGCCGCTCCTTGCCCACGTCGGCGACCGCGGTGCTTAGGACCTTGACCTCCCTGCCGCGTGAGCCCATTACGCCATACGCCTCCCTGCCGCGCATATTTTTTTATTCTTTTTACTTTTGGTTTTCTTTCGATCGAAATGGTAAATTTAAACTTTTTCTAGACTGTAGAAGTACAGAGAGACAACTCGTGTCTTTTACCATATTTTTTTTTAATAATGAAAGATTATATTAAGAGAGGTGCTTCCATACTTTTTCTTTTAACAGTTGCACAAATATTAAAGCATAAATGAATGGTAGATTATTATTACTTACCCCTTCGCTTGCTGTAAGATTTGTGCAATTTGTATTAGAAGGGAATGCATTGAAGCACTGCTCTTATATTAACCTTCCGGCTTCTGCATCTTGAGATACACACGGCCAATCGTTTTACCGCACTTGTATCACCTAACGCACTCCACACGACCACACACGTTATAGAAATACTAATCGGCCCAATTAACCATTGCACTTCCCGTAGAAAACCCAAGCAGACAATGCACTATGAGCTTTTCTTTTCCAACTTCGGAACCACGCAACTAATCTCACGACTCGAAACAGCTGCAATCGTGCGACGGCAATGGGCTATACGGGCGTTCCAATAATTGGTGTCACCAACAGTTCTTGGTCCAAGCTCAAGCTCACCGTCAAAACCATCGTTCTTCGAGCCTAGAAAAGCTTGTTCAACGAGATGCAGCATATGTGTGAAGCCTGAGTCTTGTTCACGTATCACCTACTGCGCTCGTATACTACAATAACTAATGTCAAACCATCACAGTACGTGCACAACACGGTTTCGAGCTCTGCCACGGTACATAAGAACGACAGGTGACACATCCGTTTCCGTGGTCAGAGAAAGGTTATTTTTGTAATTACATTTAATATGAGCTAGATTTTAGAAAAATAGTACGAAAAGGCTAACAAAAAGAGAGTAAGAACTCATCATTTGTTGGTACCGACGCGGTGCACAAAAACAAACCGCTTCAAATCAGAGGGAGAGCTAGCCGATTATATATAGAAGGATAGGGCCTGCCTTTCTCTAAAGACGCGACGAACTAGCTAGGGTTTACAGCGATGCATACACACACACAACAATGTCGTGCTGTCCTGCGGGATCATTAATTATGTCAGGCTAAACCGAGGTGATCAGTACCACTGATTACTCGAGCAGCAGCGATTAATAAATGTGCTAGGACTACTGAGGCAGGCAGCTCTCCATGACACTGTTCTGTGACAGGATCATGCTGTGATACTGATAACAGCTAATGCAAAAGGCATGCGGAAACTGTGATGCAGTGACAAGTTGGAGAGGGTTGTGGCACAAGTTGCAGTCTCGTTGCAGTGACACGGAGGCTTGTTAATTAATTTGGCTGTAAGAGAATGCAAGCAACTAGCCAGCTAGCCATTTTGGACATGTTCTTTGCCAGGCCAGCTTCTGATTTTTACCGTTCGTGAAGGATCACTAGTTTGAAAACTCGTATATATTCTGACAACAAAGAAACAAGAACAATGGTTGCAAATCATGGACACATTGTACGTACGTACCGGGTACTCCTATGTAGTAAGATAAGACATTTTTTAGTAACTGTTGATTGCTTGATAGACAGGTATATACTGTACGAGCAAGAAAGCGAGCTTCTTAAACCGTAGATGCCACGATTGTTACTCCTACTCCTACGAGGCAAAGTAAAGTACACCTTTTTCTTTACCTTTTCAGCTCGAGTAGAAAATAGTAGTCTTACAAACCTTTTGCGAAAAAACTGATTTCAAGAACAGAATGGTCCCATCGTAAAAAAAACGAAATGACTTGTATTCGAACGTCCGTTTTTTTCGAACTTTGCAAAAACAAATTCATGTGTGAAACATTTTGTTCTTACATGTGTAATATTTTTATCCGATAACAGTAGAAATGTTTGCGAGAAATAAAATGTTGCAGACGTTGCAAAAAAATGTTGAATGCGTGGGAAAAAAAATATTGCACGGCGCGTCCGAAGAAATGAACAATAATCAGATGTCTGATTTGCAGTATCACCCAAAAAAAAACAGAATGGCCAATGAAAATAAAGCAACGGCATTTTTCGAAGCAGGCATGCATTCAGTTTCTGATTTGTAATTACACACAACTAGTATAGTGTCCGTGCTAACGCTACGACGGCAGTACATCCACTTATCAATTAAATCAGAAGATAAATATAAATATAACACTTAATAATAAATAATCACAGTGCCCGTATGCGAGTACAAAAATGAAGATATAACACTCAATAATATTTTTCACTAAACGTTTCTCGTATGCTCTTAAGACTTGTTCTTATGTCTTAAGGGATGTTTTCTGCGCACTCATTCCACTTGTATTTTAGTATTTCAATTAAGAAACACTTCCTGAGGATAGGTGAACCCTGTAAGTACATTGTAGAGCATTATCAGTATAGATCTACTTTACAACCTTATAAAAAGTGATTAATAAAATAGAGAGTACCGACCATGCAGATCCGTGCATTAAACTGTTGACCATTCCAGATGTGCATGAAGTTCATGACCAAATAACCTGTCAAGTTCCTACACAATATTGGCACATATCGATCATCAGTTCATGAGCTAGCAAGCACTTGAGGCTAAGTTGGACTTAGACAGTTCTGTATGTACCTTTGTCTAGGCATGAAAGAGCCGCCGTCGCCGGTCGCCGTCGCCGCACGCGTGCATATGTATGTACGCCGATGTCGCCGGTTGCCGTCGCCGTCGTCGCACGCCTACGGATGTATGTACGCCGACGTCGCCGGCCGCTGTCGCCGCACATAAAAGCCTCGCGGCCTCGCCGAACGGCTGGAGGTATGGCACCTCCGTCCTGACGTTTGAGCGTTCTTTAGTTAGGAATTCCCAAGACCTGCGCAAGGAGCATGGGAAAGGAAGGCATGGATTCAGTTTATGTTTTTTTAAGAGGATTCTGTTGCATATGAGATCACGCAAGGAAGAAAGGATGTGAAGATACGAGTGCCTTTTTACCTGCAGCAACTTTATCTTATGATCATATTGTACGTACTACATATTTGGAAGGAGAGCGAATCAAACAAGGAAATAAACAGGGAGGGTCCGCATGCAAGGAAACCAGACTTGAATTTTTTTACTCTCCTGGCCAAAACTGTACGTACTATATATTTGGAAGGAGAGCAAATCAAACAAGGAAATAAACAGGGAGGGTCGCATGCAAGGAAACCAGACTTGAATTTTTTACTGTCCTGGCCTCGTGATCGTATTTTTTCCAAATATAACCCTTCTTGAGACTTTTTATGGATCTAGCCCCATAGAGCCTAATTTCAGCGCACAGAGAGCGCTGAATTTTTTTTATTTTTTATCCACGAAACCAGTGATGCATGAGTCTTTGCTTAATTTTTTTAATTTTTTCTCGCGAAACACTTGGTGATCGGCATGCTTATGCTTAATTTTTATCTTTTTTCACTGCAGATCCAGCGGTCGGCAATCGAAGTTTATTTTTTCATATTTTTCCGGAATTATTTAATGGACGGGCACCGTTTGATTTTTTTTTTATTTTCTCTCCCACGCTTGAATTTTTCAGTGGCCACCGAGCATTTCTTTTTTTACCAAAATTATCAAGCGAACGGGCACCTCTTGATTGTTTTTTTATTATTTTTCGAGAATTTTTTATTGTATTGGCATCATCATTATAATTTTTTCCGAATTAGACTCTCGCGGCGATGAATTTGCGATTGTAGCCTCGGCGGAAAAATTCGAGGAGCGATGGCGCAAGATATTTTACAATACTTGTGCTCGAATTTTTACTATATTAGTATCATCGTTATAATTTTTTCGAATTAGGCTCTCGCGATGAATTTGCGATTGTAGCCTTGAGACGTAAAAAAATCAAGAGAGGTGCTAGAATTATTTTTTCATACGAGAAGCAATCGTAATTTTTTTCCATGCCCAAAATTATCCAAATGGTGATCGGGCGAGCTTGGTTTTATTTTTCGTGCACGAAATTACCCACAATCCATTGGATAATTTCGGCGTGGGAAAAAAATTCAGTACCTCTCCGTTGAATTTTTTCGACTCGAGACTACAATCGCAAATTCATCGTCGCGAGAGCCTGATTCGAAAAAAATTATAACGACGATGCCAATATAGTAAAAAAATGCGAGCCCGGGCGCTGGTAAATAATACCGTCTCCCGGTTTCCTTTTTCCAGCACGTAATGTATGGTCCTTTCTTTTTCCAGGAAGTTTGTTTCCTTTTCCATGATTTCAGGACGTTTGTTTCCTTTTCATTGATGATACTGGAGGTGGGGGAGGTCTGTTGTGGGCCACAAGGATGATTAGACACACTAAATAATGGCCATCGGATGTGGGTGAGTAAAGGTGAGGAAAGATCTGAGAGGTTAATTTTGATGGAGGCAAGTTTCTGGGGACGTTTTGCTGGGTGCACGAATGTTGGGCCATCTCTAGTGAGATGCACTATTTATGGTGAACGTAGAAAAGAATGTTTACGTGCATTATAAAGGGGTATAGATATTTACCACTCTATAGGATAACGTTTTAAGATTCATCGTTATATAGAATACAATTGATTATTTACCACTCTGCAGAGAGACCTTAGGAATTGCCACTTTTTGATAGTTTGACTTTGTACAATTATGTCCCCTCTTCTTCTTCTTCTTATCCTCTTTTTTTTTTTTTTGCTTTTTCCCCTGACATGACGATGAGGTTGACTGGTGCTGAGGTCGGATGGAGGAGAAGGGAGGAGGAAGGGGTAAAATCATCACAAACAGAGGCAGAAAACTCCAAAGTGGCAAAGTCTAAATTGGATCTTGTATAGAGCGATAAATAATTAATTGCATTCTATACGGAGTAATTACAAATCTAAAACACCGTTCTATATAAAAAAAGAGTAAATACTGAATTTGCCCCTTTAAAAAAACAAATACAAGGATTTGCCTCCTGTTGATATGAAGGATAAGATCAGAGAAAGGCTTTTTCTTTAATCAGGAAAACTTTTTGCCAGTGTGGTCAAGGACCTTGACAAGAGGAGCATGCATAAAATTGTTTCTTTTTATAATATCTAAGTGGAGGATACAATAAGTATGTATAAAAAAAGCACGTGGATTTCGTGAACTCGTTTATTACATTCGAAACAACTGCAATTAATCTAATCCCGTTCCCGCCGCTGGCTGTTGCTCAGTTGGCCGGGATGAAGGAGACAAGGTTGAGCGTGTTGGTCCAGTCATGCTTGTACACCTCCGCCCTGTACATGCCGTGGTTGCCGTCGGGGTTTAACACATCGATGAGGAGCCGATAGTTCAGGCCAGACACCACCTGCACGTCGCCGCTGACCAACTTGCTGAACGTGAGCCCATCGTTCGCCTGCTTGACGTGCTCCCCCACCGCCCATCTGGCGAGCTTCTGATTGCGCGGGTCGCTGATGTCGATGGGTGTCCATTCCCCAAGGGCTAACGCAATGGGCGTGACAACGGCGTAAGCGACGGCGGCGACGGCGACAAGGAGGCTGCAGGTCCTTATGGCTTCTGATTTCTGACTTTGGATCGATCGATGCGGTTTGCAAGTTTGAGATTAACCAAAGCGGTTTGCTGCGTCGATGTTAGACGACGAGAGAAGAACGGTGGGAGCATTTAAATAGACAACGCTGGGGCTTGGAGGCAATGGCAGGTGCAAGTTAATTAGTTGCATATCCATATAATCCAATATCAATTAATTGGATATTTTTCCATATTATACTGCTATGATTTTTTTAGTACCAATTAATTGTACGTATTTCCATATTATACTGCTATGATTTTTTTAGTTAGTACCAATTAATTGTACGCATTTACATATTATACTGCTATGATTTTTTTAGTACCAATTAATTGGACGCATTTCCATATTATACTGCTATGATTTTTTAATTAGTACCAATTAATTGTAAGTATAATGCTCGTGCTAACGCTATGACAGCAGTACACCAATTATCAATTAAATGAGAAGATAAGTATGAATATAACACTTAATAATAAATAATCACAGTGCCCATGTGCGAGTACAAAAATGAAGATATAACATTCAATAATATTTTTGGCTAAACGTTTCCCGTATGCTCTTAAGACTTGTTTTTATGTCTTGAGGAATGTTTTCTGTGCACTCATTCCACTTGTATTTTAGTATTTCAATTAAGAAACACTTCCTGCGGCTAGGCAGAGCTTAGTTTTTATTTTTTTCGTGCCTGAAATTACTCATCGTCCGCTGGATAATTTCGGACGTAGGAAAAAGATTCCAGCACCTCTCTGTTGAATTTTTTCGGCTCGAGACTACAATCGCAAATTCATCACCGCGAGAGCCTGATTCGAAAAAAATTATAACGACGATGCTAACACAATAAAAAATTCGAGCCCGGGCACTGGTAAATAATATCGTCTCCCGGTTTCCTTTTCTCAACACGTAATGTATGATCCTTTCCTTTTTCAGGACGTTTGTTTCCTTTTTCTTGATTCCAGGATATTTGTTTCCTTTTCCTTGATGATGCTGGAGGTGGGGGGAGGTCTGTTGTGGGTCATAGGGATGATTAGACACATTAAACAATGGCCATCGGATGTAGGTGAGTAAAGCTGAGGAAAGATCTGAGAGGTTGATTTTGATGAAGACAAGTTTCTGGGGACGTTTCGCTGTGTGCACGAATGTTGAGCCATCTCTAATGGGATACACTATTTAGGGTGGACGTAGAAAAGAATATTTACGTACATTATAAAAGAGTATAGATGCTGCGCTCACTCCTACCCATAAGAAGTTGGGACATGTCAGTGAAGTGCATCACCACATGCAGTGCCAAGTCAACCTTGGCTATTGTGTTTAGGATCTGTCGGTCATTCGACAGTTGTTTTCTTTCTACAAAATCAGACTTTTTTTTAATCAAACGGTCCATGTTGCCTCCCACAACTACTATCATTTCCTTCTTGATCCCATCGCTTTGCCTTTACCCCGATCGATCCCTTCTCACCACCCCACCTCCCACTTTCTGAGCTGCTGTACTGCCGCCCGACGCTGGTGATCCCTTCTTCACCGTTGCCCGTCTCCGTCTGTACTGTTATCCACTTCCTTCCTTCCCCACCGATATCGTCACTGGCCTCCATCTCCTCACCATCCCTTTTTTCCTTATCCCCTGAAGCCGGTGATCCCTTCTTCACCGTTGCCCGCCTCCGTCTGTACTGCTATCCACCTCCTTCCTTCCCCACCGATATCGTCACTGGCCTCCATCTCCTCACCATCCCTTCTTCCTTATCGCCCGACGCCGGTGATCCCTTCTTCACCGTTGCCCGCCTCCGTCTCTACTGCTATCCACCTCCTTCCTTCCCCACCAATATCGTCACTGGCCTCCATCTCCTCGCCATCCCTTCTTCCTTATCTCTTATGGCTATCGCCATTGGATCCATCCCACCATCCGCAGCCTCCAAATAGCTCGTCACTCATCGCCCTCGTCGCCACCCACCACCCGTTCTCTATCACCTTAGCTTCCCTCTAAATCTAAGCCCGGATAAACTTTCAAACTCTAAGCGATGAACTTATACCCTAACCCCATGGTGACGGGCCGGAGAGGAGGATGAGCTCACCAGATCAAACCTTCAAACAAATCTGTGAGAAATTCGCTTGGTTTCACATAAATTTTCATTCCACATACTATTTCCGTTGCATTAAAACAACCCAGAAGAATTATCGATGCCAACAGAACAAAACCCCATGATTCTATCACCCCAAGGATCGAGCTTTAGCAAATCAGAAAGATGTAAGATTCCGATCACATTACAGAGTTACTATAAGCAGATTAATTACCACTAAGGAACAAAAGGTTGCGGAATCTACTAACTTGTTCTAGGTAACTCAACTCTGCAAATCTTAATGGTTGCGTCTGCTGCATTGAACGTTGACTGGTCATTCCTAATAGGTTGCTCTCCCGTTAACCATGGGAACGTCAACAGGCACCTAAACAGTAGCATTAACTATTTATGCCTTTTAGTATTCACGCTACTTGGACACGGCCACCAGCTTGCATGTGGCAGCTCGCCTCGGCAACTGCGTCTCCGTATCCGTATGCAGCAGGAATCTCTCTGCTCACCGCCCGCAGCAACATGGTTTGGCTCCTTTGTTTATCAACAAATCAGTATACCAACATACCAAACCATAACCATAATGACTTAAGTACGTAACTAATCCAGCTAAAATACAGGTGCATCAGCATCCCATAGCCGTATCTAATCACAGAGGCGGATTGAATTGCATATTGCTTTGAACGTGATCTATGCAAACAGCAGTTGCCTTGTCCTTTGTGGCTTTGTGCCTTCGCTTCTCTCTTTCTATATAGTTTATGCAATCATGAGGGGTGGCAGCTTAGGTAGGAAAACTATGGCACGTCCTGCATGGCTGTTGAATGATCCCTACAGATTCCACCTACCTCACGTTTAAACAGACAGTCAACATGTCTAATCTAAGCTAAGATCTGACTTTAACTAGCTTAGCAAATGTACATCCTCAAGGACAAGCATGTAAAACAACATTTGCGTGGGCCAGATCTAGCAAAGGCAATCGTTCCAATCAACAGCTTTTAACTTCTTGTGCGTGCTGTCATGCAGATGCAGTGGTGTTGAACTACTTTCACAGGGAGATACTACCTACTAATGGACTTCGTATGATTTGCAATACTTTGTTGTAAGTTATTGAGCAACAGATGCAGAGTTATAGGATAAATGAGTGCTAACTGGTGGCTAGAGTTTTCTAATCATTGCGCTTGTAAATACTTTTGCAATGAATTAGAGTTATATATTCCGAGAGACAAAAAAATGACTTTCTTAATTTCTATAGCTTTACAATTGAGCTAAGTTGCACATTTAACAGAAATTAAGTCATACATCAAAATAAGCAAAAGGTATATATATGTTTAACAATATAATTATGTTTAGCGAAGAACTAAATCCCCATAACAATCAGGCAAACAACTATATTATTTATAAAAATAAGCACATGGAGTGGAGAGCAGAATACAAGATTTTTCTTAGCAATAAACACACAGACCAAATCGTGAAGTGGAAGTGCAAAAGCAAAACTATATTAGGATTAGCTGAATAAACACTTGTCTTGAGACAAAATCGCAACAAAACTTGACACCACTAGCTCAGACTGCCACATCAAAGTCCAAAATCCCAGTCTAATTAAATAAAGAACCTTGCACATCCTTTCTCCAGGGAATGAAATTTGCATCAACATCTCCATCATAAAGTTGGCAGCTTAATTTGTAGCCCAAATTTGTTGGGCTAGATAGCAATGCATTACATCTCACACCAGCTACTTTAATGGATTCTAATAGGAAATTTTCAAATTGTAAAATGCATGCCACAGCCAAATAATCTATCAAAGGACATGGAGACTTCTGGTTCCAAATGTTGTTATCCAAGCTAAAGTTACCATAAATATGAACCCTCCAAAACAAAGACAGTTGCACTGAGATATCCAACATTCCAACTTAAGGTTCTCTATGACTTATATGGATTAACATAGTAGCCACAACATCTAAATACATTTCTTACAACTTTTGTTCTTGTCAGATGGAGTTGATGCAATTAGAGGCAATATTTGGAGGTCACCGATGCAAATTTCAAACACTGGCAATAACATCCAAAGGCTCCAAATATCATTTTACCCCTTCGAAGTACCCTTATTTACCACCATCATGAAGTCTTGCCAAGAGGACACAAAACAAAACGCGTAAAATTAACAGATACCACTACCGATTAAGCTGCCTTACTTAGCTCCCCGCCCGAATCCTAGTGCACTCGCGCTCAGAACGCGCAGATCTCGTCGGCCGCCTTGCGCGGGTACACGGACACGGCGCCGCCCATTGTGCTCTTGCAGTGCGCGATGGCGCCCTCGATGGCGCTCTGGAGCTCTTCCATCGACGACGCCGTCGACAGCGAGACGGGCCCGACGCCAATGCCGCTTGCCACGGCCGCAGCCGCGGCGGCCGGCACGTCGGGGAAGCCGACGCCGCCCGCGCCGCCGAAGGAGAGCAGGCCGGAGTGGCTCGGCGACGACCGCATCGACGACGGGCAGCTCGCCGCGCACCGCTTCTGCCGCGGGAACCGGAGGTTCCCGGAGAACGAGTTGGAGTGCGCGTACTTGCCGCCAACCTCGCCCGCCACCACCGCCGCGGCTGCGGCGGCGTGGTCTTCGTCACCCCGCTTCTTCCGGATCGAGAAACTGAACGGCTTCTTGAACCCCTGCTGCTGCTGCTGCTGCACCAGCGGTTGGGGCTGGTTGTTGGCGCCGCCGTTGCCGTTGTTTTGGTTCTTGGGGATCTGGGACAGCTTCTCGTACAGTGGCTTCACCTTCTTGGCGTACTTCTTGATCACCTCCTTGGCGAGCGACTTGGACGGCTTCTTGGTGGCTGGGACGCTGCCACGGTGGAGGAAGACGGATGAGAAGCGGGTGGCGAAGGACGAGAGATACTGCTTGCCGGTACGCTTGGCCGGGGGCAGTCCGGCGAATGAGATGGTTCCCGGCGGCGGGTTAAGGTGGCTGTCGTCATCGGTGGCGGAGCTGGGGCGCGAGGAGGATGCGGCGGATTCCGGGAGCAGGAGCCCGGCGCAGTCGGCGGAGAAGGAGGAAGAGGTACTGCCGTTGGAGTCGCGGGAGGAGGAGTTGGAAGTGGAGTCGGAGGCGGAGGCGGAGGAGGTCGACGCCGACGCGAGCAGCAGCGTGCGCACCATGGAGATGCGCGGCGACAGCTGCAGCGGCAGGAGCTGGCCCTTGTAGAAGAGCTCGTCCGCGGGGCACAGCTGAGCCGCCGACCGCTGCTTCGAAGCCGGCGACAGCGTCACCGTGAACTCGAACTCCGACGACGACGCCGAGGAAGACGCCGGCGACGGGAACGACTTCACGCCCCCGACGCCGGCGTCCTTCCCTCTTGACCGGCCCATGGTTCACGGCCTATGCTACGCTACGGGCTCATGGCGTTGCGGGCGGAGGAGTGGAGACTGTAGAGGTGGGGGCGGCCACCGGCCAGCATCGCGAGGTGGGAAGAAATGTAGTAAAAACTTTTCGGGGTTACGAATCTGACGACTTTATGAGGCCATGAGGGGAGGCAGAGTCCTCGAGCATGAGAAGATGCTGGCAGGGAGGATGCCTCCACAGCCGTTGGATCTTTTCGAGATTTGCTGATTGGGTAATTAGCTGATTAATCTCACTGTACTTGTTGTGAGGATTTTGTCTTGGAAATTTCTTCTTGTTTGAGATGGACTATCATGACTTGTTAGTACATGGGTTGAAAATGGAGGGGGCAGTGATTGGTTGTGTTAAATCGTATCCTTCGGTGTATCTTTTCTCCTTGGGACAGATTTGTACACTGCTACTTATATGATGCCTGTATCGGTGTATCCTATGTGATTTTAAGAACTGTAGATTTACCCTGTCCTAGATTTTTTTTTTTTTTTTTGCATTTATGCCCTCTTAAGCTCTTACTACATCCTCCTTGTCAAGATTTATCATCAGTCAAAGAGACGGGTACGTTACGTAGTCAGTTACTAAAAAAACGATGAGGAAATGAGTTTGAAGAGGGAACGCATATCATACTCCTGTATAACAGCAGTGATATACTCCCTCCGTTCAGAAATAAAATACGTATTTTGATTTTACACAACGATTAAGGTTAAGATGAAATTGAGAAAGGTATGAGTGAAAATGACTTCGATATCGTCTTGGAAGATGAGAGATACTCTATCCGTTCAAAAATATAAGGCGTATTTAATTTGACTTTGCACAAAGATTAAGGTTAAGGTGAAATTGAGAAAGATACGAGTGAAAATGATTTAGATACTCCTACTTAATTGTTTTGGAAGATGAGAGATAATATTTTGTGTGTGGTGATCATGAATAAATACATATAGTTGAGAGAGAATAAATAGTGGTATAGTGAAAAAAGTCTTGTTAAATCTACATGCAACCTTTATATTTCTAAACAAGACCATTTAAATTATATGTCTTATATTTTTGAACGGGGGAGTAATAGTTTGTGTGTAGTGGTAATGAATAAATGTATATAGTTGAGAGAGAATAAAAAGAGGTATAATAGAAAAAGTTTATTAAATCTATATGTAGGTCTTATATTTTTGAATAAGATTATTCAATCTATAGGTCTTATATTTCTAAACGAAAGAGTAATTCAATTTGCTTTCTCTTATATATATATTTTTCACTTCCATCCTCTGTGCAGGGCAACATGTGGAGGGGGTCACCGTGCATGTTGCATGTCCCCTTGACTAGCCTGTAGCCAAGACCTCACGTAGGATAGGATCCCTCCACGCAGAGATGGGCTGGTCGTTGCCGCTGTTGTCTTGCTTGAGCCCTTGTCGTATGGCCGCCATGCCTAACATTGCCGACACTTGTTTACAACGCAAGAATTTCATACGTAACAGTGCAACTCTCACGAGAATCTTGCTGAACATTAATTTTAGGTCATACGGAACAACTAGACGAAAGGACCCGCTCTAACGTCTTAACATAGAAATGAGACAGAACTTCGGATGATTTCGCAATCCATTCAAAGAATCCTAAACCCCAAATCTTAAGAAATGTCTTACCATGCAATTAGGCTAGTGATCAGCTAGTGATGTGGGCCAGGTGTGGCTGGCTGGCCCTTCCCTCGTGAGGATGCCATGCTGGCTCCATCAGTGCCCTGTGCAAGTGACAAGTTGCTGTCCGTCGTACCGGTGTCCTTCGCCCAGGGGATGGTTACGTACCATCCGTGACACGCAAGCAGCTCGCATGCATGCATGCTTGATCATAATCTGATGCGTGTAATCGTTGTTATTGTCTCCTACCTGAGTACCTGGTCCTTCTCGAATTCGACGTGTAATCGCTTTGACATGACTCTGTTAGGTGCGTGCATGTATGATAGCTAATGTAATATACCTTCATGTTAACTACATGCGCGGCCGACGGAAAAAATTCGTGCGATTTTGTTTTTTTTTAACGGATGTTTTGTAGAAAGGATCTGTATGTACACGATTTGTACGTAAATTTGGAAAGTTTTCTGTATTTTTTTGGAGACATCTATGGAAAAAGGAAATTTCGAAAGGTTTATTTTTGGTGCCTTTTACGCAAAATAAAACAAATTTCAATAGTTTTAAGGAGTCTTCCTATAAAATTCCAGAAATTTGGAAGGCATTCCCGCAAAAAACGTACCTAGATGTAATTTTTGAGGGGATTTACGCAAAAAAATGATTTGCAGAACTTTCGGGGGCGTTTCTACAAAAACCAGATTTAGATGTAATTTCAAAAAATTTGTGTAAAATACGGATTTAGAATTCCCAGGGGCCTCTGCGGGGAAAAAATTGCGCAAAAAGGAAATAAATTTCAGAAGTTTCGGGGGTCTTCTCACAAAAATATGCACCTAGATGTAATTTATGAGGGCTTTTGAGCAAAATCTGAAAGTTGGGAAAAAAATTGTGCAAAAATGAAACAAATTTCGAAAGTTTCGGTGGGCTCCTCGCAAAAATATGCACCTAGATGTAATTTACGAGGGCCTTTGTGCGAAATCCGGAAGTTTCAGGGTGCTTTCGCAAAAAAAAAAACAACACGTGGCCGGCCTTGCGACACCGCCACGCATCGCGCGCGAAAAATTGTGCGGCCAATGCGAGCGCGCGTGGGCGGAGTCAAACCTGCGACCTCCCGCAGAGCGTCGCCACGCGTTACCGCTGCGCTAACGTGGGCTTCGCTTCGTAGGAAGGTGACAAAATACTTAAGCCGTTTAACGGCGGGCGCAAACGGGCGACGCGGTGCAGCGCGGAGCGAGTACATCGCCCAGAATCGGCTTGGAGGGCGTGAGGAGGCCGGAACTCCATGGGAAATAACATACGTAGTATGTGAAGGCTGATGTGATCTGTATAAAGTGATAGTAAGATTAGTCTTATATTGTTTGTCTAAAATGAGTTATAGTAGTACATATATAATGCTTGTTGGATCAAAAAGTAACATCTCTAGGTTAATACTTTTACATTAAAACTGATAAAAGTGTACATGAGATGATATATATGTATGGATTTGCTCTACGGTTAGGCTTTGAGTGAATTTTGGATGGGGTAAACTTTAAGTATTTATTAAGAAAACGAAGCTTTCACTCTTGATGGTAGAGAGAGGTATTTTTTATTATTTGTTAGGCCATTCTGATTCCTTAAGCTTTAATACGTATGTGAAAATACATAATCTCGTTTCTCTCTCTCTCTTGTTGAGAAACATGATCTTCTCTAAGAATTAAGACGGTGTCCGTACTGATACGAGCCGTAGTCCTTAGTCCTCGGGATATGGGTAGTTGGGTACAATGAGACTTCTCAATCTCTTTCTTTGAAAAAAAAACATCTAAATTAATTCAAAAGTAGCCATTCTTGTCTTCTGCAGAGAAACATCTGTATCTTTATAATTGAAGATGGTTAGTTCTCAGGTTAGAAATCACTAAAACGAGTAATCTCTACTACTTCTAATTAGGAGTTAGTGGTAGTGGTCCGTTCTCTTCTAGAGTATCTGATTCGTTAGATCTGACATGAACGACTGAGATAGAAGAGGATTTAATCATATCTTAGATGGAAAGATTTTATCATATCTTTTTTTAATAGAAATATTATTTAGCATATCTCTATTCACATGTTCTTACTATGGAAGGATGTTATTCATATACCTTATAAATAGAAGGATTTTCTCATCATATCCTGCATGGATAGAAGGATATACTCACTATATTCCATAATTCGGGAATTCTATCTCATCATATCTGGAAATGCATAGATTAAAAGGAAAGAATCACACAACCAAATCATGTGCCATTCACGAAGATGTCGGGGAGACCTAGCTTCTATCCGCCTGTGTACGCTACCTTCTGCTTTTATCTACTCCTTTCTGCAAGAGGAAGGCAATAACTTTCTCCTCCTTCAATAGGAAGGATAGATATCTCTCTATTAATTCTAATTAAGAGTTGGTTGCGATCGTCCGTTCTCCTTCAGAGTACTTGATTCGTTAGATCTAACATGAACGATTGAGATGGAAGAGGATTTAACCCGATAGTCAAATCTCTTTGGAGGAACAAACTTTTCCTACTATTGAAACATAACTAAAGTTAGTGTTCTTTGCAAATAATTTTTTTGTCATAAATTGAGTTTTCGTTGCAACGCACGGGCACATGACTAGTACACCTATAGGTGAGAAAAGTGGGTTGTTTTACGGCAAGCTGCCATGTGACCGGATGCTGGGCTAGTTTTAGCATTGGTGTCTACCGATTTTAGAGACGCGCTCTTACAAGATGGCTAGGCGTGTGGGAGTCTAGTACCGTTCAAGTTCTAGATTTAGCATTGGTGTCTACCAAATTTAGGAGCGTGTTCGGTGCAAAAGTGCATACCCACGCTAAATAAAACCTTGGATGCATCAGATAAATTTCTAGCGTATACAGAGAATACATATATATGTACGAGAATAATACAAGTGTGACATGTATTAAGTGTGATCATACCCTGCCTCACAAAAAGAAAACGTTATTTTATGTGTGGCAACACGTGATCCCAGAAAGTCAGGACAAGGCGTGGCTGCGTGGAGCTTCCGTTCGAGGGACACCTCGTCTTTTCTGGGTCCCATGGTATGGGTATGGGTGGGTTCCTTTTACCCTTTCTCGATAGAGCTACAACTAGACTCGGGCATTGGGCTGGATTGGGCTGGCACGACACGAGCCCAATGGGTTATTGGTTTAGACGTGTCCTACTACCCACTACTATAGAAAAAAATCATCACAGACGGTTCAAAACCGTCATCACAGACGGTTTCCCGAACCGTCTGTGACCATGTGTCAGTGATGTTACGTCTGTGATAGAAGATATCATAGACGATTTCAAACTAAAACCGTCTGTGATATCATAACATTACAGACGGTTTTGAATCCAAAACCACCTGTTACATCATTACATCACAGACGGGTTTTAATTAAAAACCATCTGTGATAAGTCTTCCCACAGACAACCATTTTTCTATTTATTGGCTAGCCTCAAGATATGCTAGTCATGCCCTCTGGAAAAAGCAGATTACAGATTAACAAAACAGACATTACAAGCATCACATTCATTTCAGATTACAGGTATTACATCCATTTCAGATTACAAACATTACATCTATTTCAACAATCAACTCAGATTACATCACAGCGCAAAGCAGATTACGTATAGATCAATATTGCATGGCACACCTATTTCAGAAATGAACTCAGATATATTAACCAAATGGAAGTCAATACCATTAACTAATTAATTGAATGCACAACTACAATTCACAAATCCACAGGACAAGTTTGACAATTAACCCAAACGGTAATTCAGAAAAATACAACTCCTGAAGTTATAAGACAGCGTGGAACTCGCCTTTTGGATTTAAGACTTGACTGAGCAAGAAGGCACAAAGCTATCCTCGAATTCGCTCCAGATCGACCTCTTCTAACGCAGTTGTTACTTGATTGGGTGCTTTCTTAGTGACGAGGAGTTCCATGTTGTGGCAAACGTAAAATCCACAATGGTTATTTCTCTATCCGTGCTGGTGGCACTGCAAATATAGAATTGGTTAGTTTCGATCAGAGTCATTATTGCATAGTTTATATAGGATTATTGTGTATAACGGATACCAAAAAATTAAAATCGTGCCTCAACTTCGTCCTGTCCTTGTCAGTAGGCCCTCCATAAGCTTTGTACACTTTGAACTCCCTACGTGATTGCAAAAGGTTAGCCTCAGCTATTCCAGGAGCAACGTACATCTTGGACAACCTACATGACCATGTTATGTATGAAGGAAACGTGATTAATTACCTGGTGAGTAATTTTGCTATAGGATTTAAGTTGTGGCTGCCACTCTGTAAGAAATCAAGGTAAATAACCCGATTCGTTGATGGATGAATTACAATGAGAACACAGTGAAACCTACACAGGTATGTCGGCATGGTCAATTAACAAAACAAAGTTGCGTGCACAGTACAAATCAAAGTATAACAAGTAGTACAACATTTACCCTGGGTTGTGGGTAAAAGTATGAACTGTTTATCTTTCTGAGCTGCCAAGGCCTCTCCAACGTATTTATCGATAAATAGTAAATTTTTGTCCATTGTTTGCTTGGAGACTATGTGTGGGTCCAGGAAACCCACCGGTTGTTCATTCTATCTCGCTTCACAGATCATGTATCTATATATACGAAAGCATTAAGTTATATATATATGATATTTATCGGTATTACACGAATGTAGACTGTGTTTGCACACACTTACAATGTCCAGCATCTCAAGAGCGCGGCATCGAGGGCGTCGAGGTTGAAGATGTCAAATAGGTCCTTGAAGTCGGCTGTGAAGAAGCCCCCGATGACTCGTTGAATAGATGTCAGGCTTGAAGCTGACCGAGATACTCGTTATGCGGTCCTGCACTGGCTTTTTAGCTTGTTCTATGCACCAATTCTGCAATCTAACGCAAGCTATAGAAAGGTTCTTCAGGCGCTCTCCCGTTACAAAAGGCTCTTCTAGCTGGTATACTCAGGCTAGCGGGGCAATCGGATAGTCTAATTTCTTCATGATCTGCTTCGCTTTGCCCTTGACTTGTTTTCTGCTATAGGGAGTCTTCACGGGAGACGAGTGGGCACCATCCCACCGAATGTCCTTTGATGTAGGGGGCACGGGAGCCAATTTGGTGCCTGCTGAGGTGCACTAGAACACTCAGGCAGTTGGGGTAGCTCCGGTGATGGAGGACGGGCGTCCAGGGAGATGTCGCTGCTGGGCCACTGGATGAAAGTGCGAATGGCGTCCCCTAGTGTCACGATCTCGTCATTTAGGGGCATCGGTAGCGGGACGATCTTGAAACTATCATGTACACCATCCACATTAACCTTCGTGAATCCCGGTGCCACCAGGGTACCGTGCACAAGCGCCCCCTTAATGGATGGATACGCGAGCCCCGAAGCAGCCAGAAGAAGAATGGCACCATGGACAAGTCTCACTTGGAGAGTGTACCGCATGGCCACTTACATAACGGTACACAATTAGCTAATGCGTCCAATAGCTATTTGTATGGAGCATTCAAGACATATATATAAGTACCTTGATGTCACAGATAAGAAATTTGCCATGTTCATCTATGGGAGTGGCGAACGCATAGCTGCTCTTTTTGGTAGTTGGGCTGATTTGCACACATACATCTGGGATTTGCGCAGGCTGTCTACAGTCCTGATTATTAAGCTTTTTCTCGAGTCTTCTTATCTTATTGTTGAATTCTTCTCTTAGTCTTTCCTCAATCTTTTGTACCAGTTATTCCTCTCGCTCTGCTTTGGTTCTCTTCCTACTCCGGTATTTGTCGGAGTCATTTGGGAATCCCATTTTTCAGGGGAAAAAACCCCATGCCTCGCGTGCGACCTGCTTCTTGTATATCATTGACTTCGTCGCCGATGTTAATACTACTTGCTTCCTATATATCCCGCTCTTCACCGTGACTGGTCAAATATGTATACCCCCTTTTGAAACCCCTCATAATCAAGTGTGCTTCGATCTGCGCAGAGTTTCGAAACATCTTCAGATTCTCACAGTCAATGCACGGACAAGACATAACTGCACCCCCTTATTAAACATATCCTCCTCTGTAGCTCTTCTAAAAGTGAAGACGTCATTAATGTATTCGTCACTCGCACGGTTCTCAGTGTATATCCAGGTTCAGTCCATCTACGCTAAGCTTATAGCATTTAGTGTTAAATATTAAAGTACACTAGGTGTCCGTATGCACATATTAGCTAAATTATAACCAATTACTACCTTCGAACAAAACGAACAATTGGATCCACAAGCTAGATATCTAAACATAATCGTTAAATTAATTCTCTCTTCACCAAAGTAGCTACCTAAATCTTATATATAATAATGCAGTTAGATTTAACCAATTACCAACCTTTAATCATTAAGAATTTGCACATGCATAGAACTACAAGCTAGATCTAAATTACAATATTCAAGTTCTCTCCTTACCAAGCTAGATCTTGAATATAATATAATTATCCATTACTAAACCTTAGATCAACAAGATCACACATGGATCTACAAGCTAGATCTAAACAATCTTCAAATTCTCTTCTAAGTAATATCTTCAATATAAAGCAATTAATTAGAACCCAAGACATTACTAACCTTAAATCACCAAGAACACATGGATCTATAAGCTAGATCTATATACAATCTCTTCAAATTCTCTCCTTACCAAGCTATAATCATGAATATAATGCAGTTAGAATCCATTACTACCCTTATATAGAAAAGAACACATGGATCTAAAAGTTAGATCTAAAAAATCATCAAATTCTCTCCTTTCCAAGCTAGATCTTAAATATAGTGCAATTAGACACCATTACTAACCTTAGATCACCAAAATCAAATGGATCCTCAATCACCCTTCAAAATTAATTGTCTTCTTTTAGCAAATCACCTCACAGCCGCAACCAAATGAAAAATAGATCTCGAAACCCTAAAATGCACCAAGTGCCTCGGGTCTCTGTATTATATATTGCTGAGAGATATCACAGACGGTGCTATTCGTAAACCGTTAGTGATAAACATAGAATCCCAGACAGTTTTATAATAAAACCTCCAGTGATCTATCACAAACGGTTTTATTATAAAACCGTCTGGGATAATGCAGGATATCACAGACGGTTATTCACTAAAACCGTCTGTGATATTGATATATATCACTGACGGTTTTTGAAGAGTACCGTCTGTGAGGATGTCACTGACGATTTCAATATAGAACTGTCAGTGATGTTCATCGTCACAGACGGTTTTGAGGAATTGTCTGTGATGAGGCATCTAATATAAGTCTTTCTGTAGTAGTGACCTCATCCCGGCTAGCCCACCGTATCATGCTGGCATGGCTCGACTCAGCACCGGTGAGCCTAACTATAGCCCATTTGCACTCCATGCTTGTTCCTGCCATGCAAGCTCAGGCCTGATCCATTTGGACTGATGCTGAGGAGAGGAAAGGAGTCGGGGACGTGTGGGGCACCTGGTGGCATAGTCGCGTGGAGAGGGCCAACATTGTTACCATGGGACGAGGAGCTGTGTGGATGCACTGTGGTAGCAATAGCACTAATGTTGTTAACTCATCACCTAGAACGGTCGATAGGTTTTAGATCATGGCCAACGAGGATGGCCTCCAGATCCATGGCCACCGCCACCGTTAGTCCATCACCAAGGCGCAGAGATCAGCATTAGTGTGGAGGTAGGGGCGGTGGAGGTAGCATCCTCACCATTGCACGTGCCTTGCCTTTCCGCTCATGGATCTGGGGATTGACGTTGCCACCCATGCCTCTGCCTTCACACTCACCGCCTGCGCCACTGCCTCCCCACTCAAGGATCTACCCATATGGGGTTCGACGTCATCGTGGCCGCCGAATTAGATCTTGAGCTTATGGATTCCATGCGCTGTCGCGGTGGAGGACGTTGCTATCGAGCGTGGAGGATGGGGAAGGATCAATCTCTGTCGAGGAGGGAGGACAGGGGGATTCCATCACTATCGAGGAGGGGTCAGGTTGGTCGTTGCTAGGCCTGTAAACGAGCCGAGCTCGAGTGAGCCTAGCTTACCAGGCTCGAGCTCAGCAAAAGCTCAAGCTGAGCTCGAATTAGGGTTCGAGCTTGACTCAGGCTCAAGCTCGGCTCGGTCCAAGCTAGGGTAGGCTCAAGCTCAGCTCGAGTAAGCTCATTAACGGTAAATAATTCAATATACACTATATTTTCACAATAAGATAATATTTAATGAAGGACCGAGATGGCGAACAGAGGGGGGGGTGAATGGTCGCAAATAAAAATTCCCCCAAAATACTCCAACAAAAACCTCGACAAGATCGCTCAAAAGAAATTGTGAAAAACCCGAAAAATTAGACAACTATGTGTACCCAAAGCTTGCATGGATAAGTACCATAAAATACGTGGGGATTTTTGAGTCACAATCCTGGTTGTCTAGTGTCCAAGATAAAGAGGAATCAATTCAAACTCTTTCTTTTAGAAAGGACATCAATTCAAATCACAAAAGTCACTTTCAGAAAAGCAAAAGCAAAATTTCCAGAACTTGTCCTCAATTTGCACAGGAGGTTGGTGGGTTTATGCAGCTCACAAAATTCTGAGAATTTTTCTCCCTATGAGAATAAGAGTCGTGAAGAACTCCACCAAATTTCTCCTCAAAAAGCCTTACAGAAAAAACAGGAAAAATCTAAGAACACAGTATGCTCAAGAACTTCAAGCAGAAAGTTTGGGGCTCGGTTTTCACCTCATGGCGCCCAAACGGTGCAACAAGTGAACTACAAAATTTTTATGCAAGTGTATATCAGAGTCCCACACCTCTTCCAACAAGAATAACTCAAAAATGATTTTTCTATATTTTTACAAAAATCAAACACTGACTACTGCGCGAAGAACAAGTTCTGAACAAAGTTGGAACTTGAAAGAAAAGATGTTCTCTACGCAATCCAAAAGTGCAAAAGAGATGTAAAACCATATGAACACACTCAAAACATTCAAGATCAGCAGCATTTAGAAGGAGGGGAGGCAAATCCAAATTACTTGAAAGTAAATTGCGGGAATATAATTATGGAAAGTAAATCTGAATTTAAATTATAAAGTAAAGACATAATGTAAATGCATAAAATAAATTCAGAGGTGGATGGATAAAACTTTCATTTCTGGAAGGAAGGTTACAAAGCCTCACATTCATGTGGGCAAAGCTCAAATGAGCATAAAAACCTCAACACCTTCAAGGGAAGGAGGCTACCCTCCACCCCTATTTATACTACTCTTGGGCCACCTACCACCCTTGGATGAGTCCTCAACCCTAGAGCACTCATCTAAGGGCTAGGATTAACCACACACACAGCCATGCAAGGGCTAACCCAAAACCCACACACATACCGGGTTTTCTTGCACGGTTTTCAAAGCATACTACCTAGACCCGCTAACCTATAAACTAGACCTCAATCCGATGGCCCTCATTGATCCACGCGGCATCTAGCTAGCATCAACTCCTTTCCTTGTCTTCTTGACTTGCCGGACTCCGTCTTGATCATCTTCCCGCGATCTCCCAACCGTCTGGACCTCGACGCTCCTCGCCTAGTCCGGTCATCCTTCGCCTCACCATGACCTAGCACCGTCGCCTGCAACCATCAAAGACAAGGAAACTCCTCACATAGCAATGCCCACAAAGATGTGCAATAAACCATCCAACTCATCACTACTGGCGTCCATACGACCGCAGATCGCCACTCTGGCGAGACAACTCAAATTGCTTCATTTTGAAAATCAATCCAAATCAAACTCAAACTTGAGCACACCTTGCTCAAATAAAGTCAAATACTTATCACAAACATGGATGGACCTCCACATGGTCCTTCATTTAAGCTCGAGCTCAACTCGAGTAAGCTTGGTAAGAGTTAACATATATGAATATTTAACAAGTAATTTGTAAATTTGTGAGGCTCGCGAACTATTCGAGCTTGATTCGGTGAAGCTAGCGAGCTCGGAATCAAGCTCGTGTTCGGCTCGTTTGGAGCTCAAACCGAACTCAAATTGAGTCTAGAACGAGCTGAGCTTAAGTAGCTCGCGAGCCTCGAGCTTTTTTATAGCCATAGTCGCTGCTAGGTGACTAGGAGGGAGAGAAGACAGGTAGAGAGAGAGAAGGTAAGGGAGAGGGATGGCCGGATAGGTTTATAATGAATGAATGGTACTTTTGTTGATAATGAGTTGCAGTAAGATAGTTTCTGATGGGCTGGGCTGTATGCTAAAGATATGATGTTTTTGATGAATAGCCGCTTTCGTGCTGAACTGTGCCAAGCATGGCCCAACGATGGTGTCTCCAAGTGGGACACGAATCTTCAAGCAGTTAGGCCTGAAGCGCATTATACTTTCTTATAAAGTATTTGGTCCATTGACATATATAATCACGGCGCACTGGGTACTTTTTCTTACCCTCAAGCATTTTATTTTCTTACCAGTGACATGCTTAAATTTTGAGTTTACCATTGAAAAATCCCACTTATGCGGAAACCCACGACCATATGCAACTGTGTGCAGCATGGTCGTGGGATCCAACCCTCATGTGTTAGCGTAAATATACGAGGCTACGATTCCATCGTATCAAACGAAGAACGAGTTAGCGTAAATATGAGCCTACGACCCCATGCTGTGCATGACCGCATCCAGATCGACCAAACAGACCAGGTTCGCCGTTCGCCTTGGGCACATCGTCTCTCGCGATTTACGACCTACAACGCGCGCTGCAACCCCGTACGTTTTTACGCATCGAACACCACGAAGATGCTCGCGACCGCATGCGGCCAGCCAGGCCGAGGCACATGCATGTGTGCGAATGCGAACCCACTAGCGCATGCACGCACGCACGCAGCACCGATGGCGTTGGGAAGTCGCTGGTGAGTTGGGATCGATGGGATGCGGCACCTGCCGATCGATGGCAAGAGGGACAAGGCAACCAGAGATCATGTGCAATCATTTTGGCCTTTCCTGCCGAAGAAAGGTCAGCTTGGACTCGGATTTGGACCGCCGTTGTGCGCCTCTGTTTGCTCTGCAGAGACTGGCGGCAACATACACATCTGTCGTCCATCGCTCAATCATTCTTGCATTTATCCAGGGTGCGTGGTGGAGTCGCGGTCTGGCTCGGGTCTTTGCTGTCACGCAGAAAGCTTTGTTTCGTTGTGTACTTCTTGTGATCGATGTGGTCTGACCTGGAATTCCAGGCGGGGGACGCGTCAGATGATGACATGGATGGAGCGGCGAATTCTTGTCGACAAATGTTAGAATTTTATAAGAATTCCTATTAATACTAGTATAGTCTTGAGTCTTGCTATTCTGACGGCGATATATATCTGCTTATCAATTAAATAAAAGATAAGTATGAATATAATACTTAATAATAAATAATCTTGTTATCACATTGTACGTACTATATATTTAGAAGGAGAGCGAATCAAACAAGGAAATAAACAGGGAGGATCTGCATGCAAGGAAACCAGACTTGAATTGCCAAAACTGTATGTACTACATATTTGGAAGGAGAGCGAATCAAACAAGGAAATAAACAGGGAGGATCCGCATGTCCGAAGGTGTTGCCCTTGATCTCCTCCACGTACCGCGCTCGCCAGCATCGCCTCCGCGAGCGCGATGTCGACAGCCTCTGCCGCCTCCCGCTTCGCGCAAAGGTACGCGTCCATCTCCGGCAGACCGATCGCGCGGCGCAAGCCCCTAGTGTAGTCGGCGCCGGACGGGTCGAACGCCACGTAGGCAGCAGTCATCCTAGAAAGCTGGACCAATAATGGCTTTCCTAATTGTCATCCAAATATGAATGCTAACATATAGCACCATTTGTGCGTCCTGATTGAGGCTAATTATTATCAGAATATCTGTTATTTCCTATAGTGTATTTAAGAATAAATCCTAAAATGAACTTATTCCTTATATTTATCACACGATAATTGCATTTTATACACACATTCCTTATATAATATTTTTCGCTAAATAATATTATGGCGGCGGTATGTGAGCGCCTTGTATAGGATGCGGTGCACATGCATGAATGGAAGAAAATTAAGCGCGCAATTCATGGTACTGACTGGTATGGTAAATATTGAATCGAAATCAAATGGGTTTAGATTTGCAACATAAATTCCATATATATAGTTCAATTGAAATATATATGTGCGGGCTCTCCTGTTGTGGGCCACATGAATGAATGAGTTAGACACATTAAACAATAGCCATCGGATGTGGGTGAGTAAAACTGAGGAAAGATCTGAGACATTCATTTTGATGAATGCAAGTTTCTGGGGACGTTTTGCTGGGTGCACGAACATTGGGCCATCTCTAATGAGGTGCATTATTTAGGGTGGACGTAGGAAAAATTGCTTAGGTGCATTATAAAAAGGTATAGATAAGAATTTTTTTTGTCTCCGAGTAGGAGTGCTCGGATCCTAAATGCCTTGCATTATGGGACCAGGGGTCTAACAAGGCTTTAGGATAACTAGATAGCATTGCGCTACGCCGCGCCGCGTAAATCCCACTCCGGAGTTTTTTTATTGCAAAAACGGTAGAAGGATCTAAATGTAATTTTAAATATTTTGGGATTAAAGAACCGGCGCTGATGTAAAATTTGCGGAACCACTATTTTTTTTTTGCAAAATAACGCAATTTTAGATCTTTTAGGTTTAAAGGACCGACGTCCGTGTTGATTTTGCGGAACCACGAGATTTTTTCGCAAAATAACTGGACCTAAACATAATTCTAAATCTTTTAGGTTTAAAGAACGGGACCACGGGATTTTTTTCGCAAAATATTCGGACCTAAACGTAATTTGAAATCTTTCAGATTTAAAGAACTAGCGCTCGGGTTGAATTTACGGAACTATGGGTCTTTTTTGCAAAATAACCGGTGGAAGGACCCGTTTACGATTTCAAAGTTTTCGGAGGGTTTTTTCGCAAAAAACGGTACCTTGTGGCCTAGAATCGCCCGAGATATTATGCATGGGTTGATGTCGTCATCACAAAATTCACGGGGTAAAATAGATTATTGCACCTTTGACGATAAGACGAATAGCTTAAAAAGGGTGTAGTAATAGGATAAGAAAATGCATCTCTCACGTCACCATCGCATTCAGGAGTCAGGACAATACAAACCACGGGCGCATGACATTGCTTTCTTCTTTTCTTTAACGAACATTAAGACGAATCTATGACTCTGGCTAGCATTTGACATCATATGCTACGGCTGACCAAGTGACCAACTTCTTCTTTGGGCTATGTACAAGCCATAATAACCTTCACCAGCCTTTTCCCAATGGACAATCATTTCTTGGCACCATTTTTCCAGTCTCCAAATCATGAAGAATCAATTGCTACCGCAATGAAATGCTTTTGTAGTTCAATGCAGCGCCAGTGCCTGCTGAAGCAGGCAGAAGCTACAATTCGATTACATGCATGATAGCACATTTCTACGTAACGGAATTCTACCATTTGTCACCAAATTTATATATGACCGGAGGCCCAATGAGCTTCAGATCGGCAGCAAAATCTCACATGTACCATAAATAACACTCTGGATCCACAAGATCAGAACCCAAAATGAAACTTTCTGTACCTAGTAATAGTTGCGTAGCTAGCATGTCAGAAACACGGCTTACAAACTTTCCCATTCCGTATAGCTTACAAGTCAGCTGGACTAGAGCACTGTAGCAGTGGCAACATTATTTTCCTTTTCCTTACTCTTTTCCTTCGGGTTAGCTACAGAAAAAATCTTCCTCTTGCTGCTGGTGCCATCGAAAATTGGCAGCTTCAATCCAGCGGGGGTGTACCAAAAACTTCTTGTTATCAACAGCCCAGCGGGCCTTCTCAGTTCCAAGATCCACAGCAACGACATGGGTGACTGTGGAATCCACATCTGCACAGCAAACGGCACCCAACTGCTTGGCCATCTTCCAGAAAATCTGATCCTGTGGGTGAGCATTGTTTGGGAACACCCGACGACTGAAGACTAATTTGCAGCCTTGCAGTACTTCCTGCCGTACCCTCTTAATTACCTACAGAGGGGGATATGTAAACACAAGAACACAGTGTGACAACTGAAATTTATAAACCATGACACTATAGAGGATCTGGGCAGCAGCCTGTTCTGTAGCTCATAAGTCATTATAAAACTTACATACAAAACAGAATTTGCTACTTGCTAGAGCATACTTAAAAAAAAAAACATTTCCATAACCCCTGGACCGCACCCATCAAAAACAGTTTTACAAGTGAGAATGAGTAGGGTTGCCCACATACCACAAAATAGTGATAGCAATTAATATAGGGTAAGAACAATACTTTTAGTTGTAAATACCATGGAATATTTTTAAAAACAACTCTCGGAGCATGACATACAAATAACTTGCAGGGTACTTGTAAGTCTGGTAGCCTACCTGTCTCACATCTCGTGAAGAAAAAGCAGTTTCAACAGCCTAAAGACGAGAGAAGTACAGGAGCAAATGATTACGTGTGAAAAAGTTTCATGCTTATTAGATTCAGATTCATGCACAGCAGGGAATAGAAAGTAGAAAGCAACAGAAAGATGAATTGTGCTAAAACTATGTAACAGAAAGATGAGTTGTGCTAAAACTATGTACTTAAGTAACCAACCGAGTCAAAAGAAAATTGTGTGTATGAGCTTCAAGACATCCAAAATGGTAGCCAAGGCCCATCACCCTCCCTTTCACCTTGCACAGACTCTGACAAAGATTTAACACCAAAACCAAATTGGCGACAGCTCGAAGCAAAGTAATGATATCTCTCCATTAGAATCAGGTTTTCTTTATGCTTCTGCCAGACCTTAAAAAAATAATATCATTTAGGCTTAGCCACACTTGCTCACACACATGAACGATGAATTAATCCAGCAAAAAAAACTAAAAAAGGAAACTTCACTCCAACATAGGGAATAAAAAAACAGGTAGGAGCCAGCTCCTAGACAGTGAAGCAATATCATTATACTTGATAACTGAGGATGAATGTTTCAACTGTGAAGTCTTTGTGTGGAAGCAAATATAGAACAGTCACTGCCTAGGAAAACTTATAGTGACCAAAATATAATACAAGAAGACCTAGCTCGAGCAATGAACACATGACCAATAATGATTACTGAAAATAGTATCACATTAAATGTGTATTAATCATGTTCACCAAAGAATAGCACTTACATACTCATCAAGAATCACCGCAACACTTTCAACTCCAAGAATCACATCAAGACCTTTCTGGTGTTGCTGGGTGCAGCCAGAGTTTGAAATTACTTTTGAACTAAAATAGACATTATTAGGGTCGAGAAGCTTCGCTATTTCAATTGCGTAAGACTTGTCAGCCATGGTGTATATATACATCTCAAATATATTGCTTGCTTCTTTCAAAAATTGATGGACGAAGGGTCTCAACTTTTTAAGCATCTACGTTGACTCTAATGTGTGAGCAAACTTCTGTTCGGATCGTCTGCATTTAGGACATGTTAGCGGTTCACTGCAATAATAGTTATATATTCATGGACAAGCAACAACAGTTTCAGCAAGGATCAAAGTACAACTATAAGTAAAGGTAATAGGGAAGAAAAATAATCATTTACAGCGGAAGTTTGGTATGCATTAAAACTAGAGTATCACAACACTGTTATTTTTCATCATATAAATTTTATCGATCTGCTAGTTGGAGTTGAAGTTAGAAAATACTTGGCTGGTTGACTGACCGGTAATAGTAAAATACCAACTGATGCGAACTGCACTGAATCATTAAAAATGTTTCAGATAGCAAATGATACAGGCCTAACATCATGTAAAATGACAATATTCTAACTGAAACCATGTAGGAACAAACCAAACAAAAACAGAGATAATCACCATAAATAGTGATATTAACTTTTTCATTTTTAAGGTGACATCGTGTCGGAATACATAACAATGTTAGACTCTTCACTTTTGCTCAAAACTGTACTAACTCTGATCCAAAAACTAAAAAAGAAATTGTCTTTTTTTTTTTTACTTTTCATTGTCTGCAAGAAGCAACTTTGACCACTAACTTCGAACAAAACACATTAGTAAATTTTGCAAAATAGCTAAAAGCTCTCAAAACTTAAATACAAAGAGATACACATTACCTTTTGAAGCAGCAGTTTGAACTCCCAAGTCATTTTCAGCAGCAGAAATACCGTGGAGTTTGGTTTAGTTAATCAGTGTATGATTCAAGTCTAAAATAAGCACTAGTTTTCTTTCACGCAGCAAATTCTTCAGATCAGCTCCACGTAGTCTGTCAATTTCTGAAGTACCTAGCCTCAAACCCTGCATTTAAATAATTCTCCTAAATTCAGTAAAATCCTATGGAATGAGGCACTGTGCAAGACCAATTGGAAATGAAAGTATAATTCGGAAAAACTGGGAATGTGTTAGCAGTAGAATGCTAACATTAGTCCCACAAAATGTGTGATACGCATACGACCAAGGTAAATGCAGCAAGGAAAGCAGGAAACATTACCGCACCTCTCATGTTTATAGAGAGATCATATATCTATGTTAAAAGAGCCCTAAACATTATTTGCTGTTTCCAATTTAAGATTACCCTGTGGATGTAACCAAAAGCAATTCCTGAAACATCTTCTTTGTCTTGTCTTTTCCCACATCTAATGCAAAGCCCACCAAAAAAATCCAGGATGTGGACATATCTCAATTTGAATATCTTTAGATGAACCTGCTACAACATATATTCAATAATTCAATATATCATCTACTATATACTCATAGACCTAAGGATAAGTCCCAACAGAAGACAACTGAAACCAAATGTGAACAGATATACTCATGTGCGGCTCATGTGTGGTATCAGAAAAAGAACGGAAATGGAAGAGCGATATAAAGCTCGTATCTTATGATCAGATTGTTGGGGAAGACCCAAGAACTGTCACAATGCTTGGAAAGAAAAAATCAGAACATATGAAGTCACGTAGGAACAAGTTGCCCCATGCTAGAACTTAGTGGTGTGTTTCCTATTTGTGAATTTACCATTCATATCATTTGTCATTCCAATTTATGATCTTTCATCTTTGTCGATGCAAGTTTCTATAATGCCTTTCCAAATTTCAATGTAGATGGTGGCAATGTGGCATGGAGACATGTCACAATGGTTTGGTGGATCAAATATTCCTTAATTGGTATTATTTGGCTAGAATACTTTCTTTTCATGCCATTTGTCTATTTCACTTTTATATCAGTTTTTGTGCTGGTGGTTATGTACTTTTGCTATAATATAGTTTAATTGCTTTTTTTAGTGGGACTTCTATTCTGTCATAAGTTAGCACCTCCCTTGCTCCATTTCTGGGTCCTCCCTTCCCTTCCTATTCCCTCAATATTTGGATGCTCTCCCCATCATTATCCTCCAAAGACAACTACACATTCTTGCTACCAAACAAAAGGACACCCCTACTGCATCTGATACTTGTCGTATTGCATCTAAACCATCTGATGCAGCATTCCTCCAGAAGTCTAGATACATCATTTTTTATACCACTACCTGCCCCCGTGTTCTTGTACCTGTCCACTTACAATCCTATAGATGTCACATTTGTCTTCAACAACACAATATTTATTTGAATCAATGATCTAACCCATTCTGGGTAGATATTAAACAACAGAAGACCAACTGCTACCCTAACTGCAAGGATTCTACCTGGGCCCATTTGGATGTGTATATGCTCAGTCTTTGCAAGTTGACAGACCGGTCATCCAGCTACCCATTGCTCCACATCTTTTTTCGCAATCTTGGCCAGTAAAATACCCTCTTTATCCAGTGATAGGTAGCACGGACCCCAGAATGTCCACCAAAGTTTGACGCATGGAAATCAGCCATAATCTTCTGCCTTAACTTTCCCTTTTTGCCAACATAGACCCTTCCTTTCAATCTCAGGAGTCCGGCTCTTAGGGTATAATCAGCAGTGGGATCACACGAACAATGTACTTCTTTCATCAGCTTTTGACTGTATTCATCGTCAATATAACTGTTTTTAACATCCAATACCCATTCGGGAGAAACTGTAGCCATGGCCTGACAAGAATCTTCACTCACAATTTCGGGACTGTCTCTCCTGGACAGCTGACCGGCCAGTCAAGTGAGCTGATGCCAAGATGACCCACTGATCTGTTGGTGTTCCAGAAATTTCAAAGAAACCCTCACACTGTTTTAACCAATTCAGCACCCCATCACCATCAAACAACGGTATCTCCAACCATGGACCCTTGATTACTGCTTCCACATAATGATTTGTGTTACTGACCTCCCCCATCATTTGATTGGTTTGGCCATCAACCCACTGAACCCCTGGATGATGTAACCTCAGCCCATAGTTGTTCCAGATATTTGCCGGGTGTCTCCTTGTCCCTTGTGTATCAACATAATTTTGGTGCTGATAAGCTCCTGCTCCTCCCCCATTCATCTGGCTAAAGTTTGGGATTAGTGGTGGTCTGTTCAATTGATTAATTTCGGAGTTAAGCTCTGAGGCTGGGATATTTTGTCCTCCCGTGAACTGGGGCTCCCGTGCTCCTCTATCCATTCTCCTTTCATTTGATGACACTAACGGGCAAAAGGCGTTTTGATTTGTTACCTGAACCCCTGCCGTTGACAAATCTGTTGCCACAACACCAGCCTCGGCGTCTTCTGTTGCCGATACACCAGTTCTGTTCTGATTTTCTTCCCCATTCGGCCGTAGGTTTGACGGGCCAGGATGAGACATCCGCTTCAAGATTTCCTTCATTTCCTTGATGCAAGATCCTCCTTGATCACCGCAATCCCAGCTCTTACTTCTGTCAACTCTTCCTTACCTGCCATTGTCTCCTGGGCTCTGGTTGTTACTACCATAGATAAGACCACCCGTCCACGCCGATGGAAGATTTCCTTGCGAAAACTCCCGTTCCGTCTCAGCTTTGGGATTTTACGGCGGCGATTAGGGATTCGCGGCCAACCTCTGCTGAACGGACTTCAAATCCGAAGATCGATAAGCTCTGATACCTTTGTCAGGATCTGACGATAGCGAATCCGAAAACGAGAGGGATTACAGAGAAAGATCGGAGGAAAAGGAAGGGGAAAATAGAACTCTCTGCTAATGCTCTACGCTAACCCTACTTTACTTGAGAAGAAAGTTGTTGAATCAGATTCGTGATTCTTTTTCCTCCAGAGTTTGGCTTATAAGCCTGAGTTCAGAGTTACAATGGTAACAGCAAACATTACTTTATGTGAAACAGTACACCGACAACAGGTTAAACCCATTTGGTAACTACCGAAAAGTTCTCTGGTAAAGTAAATCTAAGCACTCCATTTGGTTAAGTTGAAGTCGTTCCTTCACTTCCTTCCTTTGCCGATTTCACTCCTGCAGCCAACATTGCCTCTTGAGTTCTGAACTTTTCTTGCGATACTTAGCAGTGCCTGACACAGCCCAAGCTGCCGAGCCCAACGATCTGGGACGAAGTGGGGGGATGGGAGGGGCGCAAATGCGCGCACCTGCTCTGATATACGGCTTCCACTTCGACCACCACCTCATCCTCATCCTCTCCGTCGTTGCTAGAGGAGGAGGCGAAGTTTTCATTAACTTAAAAATTGAAAAACCAAAATTTAAATAAATAGGTAGTTTTTTACTTGGATTTTTTAAAAGACATAAGTATTTTTATAATTAAAATCCAAAACCCATTGGAGAGGTACCTTTTAGGCTTATTGAGGGTTGGTCTTATGGCCTGTTTGGGGGATTGTAGTTTTTTTGAAAAAGCTATTTTTGACTTTTCTGAGCTGAAAAACAGTTGTAGTTTTTTATAAGAGACCGTTTAATAAATAACTAATTTCCTTCAACAATAAGCTGCAAAAGCAGTACCAGCTCAGTTTTCAGCTTTTGATTTTTGTTAGTTATATATGGCTTTTGACTTATGTGAAAAGTCGCTTAAAAGCTGAGCTATTTGGAGGGTTTACTGGTTTTTCAGAAGCTGAAGCTGGCTTTAAACCCTCCAAACAAGGCCTTAGACTAATATCACTGAAGTTATAGTAAAATTACCCATATTTATCACGTATAAAAGCCGATAATTTTTAAGCTATTTAAGTCCAAAAGTTAGCTTTAAATTATAAGCCAAAAAGTCTAAACCTAAACAAACTGGGCCTCATCGCACATGTTGCGCGTGCAAGGAGGTGCTTCAGAGGTGCTCAGCTCAGATCCGATGGATGTCGGAAGGAGGGAAAATGCGCGAGTGAGAGGCGCCCACGGCCCCAATGCTATGCAGATCTAGTGGGGGTACTAGATATGCACCGGCACATCAAAAGTTTGAAAACGTCAGCATATCACCTCTTTAGTGGATTAAATCTGTTAATTGAATTGATTCCGATTTAATGGTTTGAGATTTATAAGATCTTTGAACTATCTGTATCGTACTTCTATCAAATTTTGAATATATATATATTAGATTTACGATATTGTGAAACCATTATACGAGACTCGTAAAATGTACATCTTTATTAAAAAATTTCTAGTTCCGCAAGTGCCTCGCCGACGACGACAGAGCGGACACCCAATCCGACACTATGTATTGCGCCGTCCACGACAATACTCCATACATCGCATTTGGCACTCCAGGCCTCGGCACTAAGCAGAGGAGCGAAGGCCGCGCGCGAGCGATTGGAAGACCACGACTTGACAATACCTCGCAGCACTCTGCCGTGCTTCACCTGCGCTGCGCAGCTGCTGGGCACCCCACCAGCTCCGGACCGCGGAGATCGCCGACGCGATCACGCCCCACCAGAGCAAAAGACAATACGTCCATGGAGTGGAGGAGTTGGTTGACATGGAGGAGGGAGAGGAAATACAACGGATCACGCGGCTCGGAGAGGATGTCAAACGACGTGACGTGCAGCACGCCTGGCCGGGGAATGGTGGCGGAAGCCGGCAGCACGGCCCGACACGATGTTCCTCTCCTCCCAGGAAACAATTAAAGTTGTGGAGCTGACCCCCAGAACCAGCCACGTAGTAGGATTTTATTTGCTTTTGCTTCTTCCTGCCTTTGTTCTCCTTTCGATTTGGCATGAGGCGTCTACTGCACATGCGTTGCCTTGTGGCCTCGTGCGAACTACATTGGAGGCATTACATTGCATCGCGCCTTGCCACTTGCTTGTTCGTCGTCGGCGTGTCTCTCTTGTTGCTCTTTTTGGTGGTGCTTGATTCTGCACAGTCGATCAGAAGGTCTTTTCTGCATGGAAAGAAGACACACAGACAATTAGACATCCTAGTTGACCATAGCGCTGGCCCCATTTGGGACAGTTTTTTGTGCGGTTTCTGTTTAAAAAAAAAGCGGACTGTTTGTCGAATGGAAAAATTCTAGACAGTTTCTCTTACAATCAGAAGCAGATTTGTATATAAAATCAAAAGCTGTCATCCACTCTATTCTTGAAGAATCAGAATCTGTGCCAAACCAGGAATAATATATATATATATATATATATATATATATGCACTATTCCGCTGTAGGCATAGATTGTACTGCTTCCATTGACTAAAGCGTGTGAAATACAGTACAGCGTAGAGCCAATGGGGGAGTGTTGGCTATGGAGAGAGGATAGGGAAGCTAAGCATGGTCTTTGAGCTGTACATTAAATTCAATATGAGTCGTTCATTAATTTTTTTTGATTCAACAGATCAGATTAGCTAGAATTTATTTATACTTCATCTGGTAGTAGAGTAGTAGAAACACTCTTAACAAATCAACAGTTAGATCTGATTTCTACTACCCACTATATACTACTAGTACAATGCACCGTAAAATTTGTCTCGTCTTTTCCATCTGTATTTTGACAGGTAAGGTAACACATTAGGCATCACATACACAAGCAACACACTTTGTGATTCTAAAATTGCTCTAGCTAGCAATTCACTCGACTTGTCGTTTCGTCTTAAAAGGGTTAAGCTAGAGTTGCTGGCTTCATCAGCACAAACCTAGGATGCGGGACTCGTCTAATTAAACTCCGTATGTGGGGCTGAACTCCCATACATAACTGCACACGAGGCGCTCATGTCAACCTCAGAATTGGACCGAGGTGTTAACCTCAACGCTAGTGTGGTCAGGTTCTTTAAGCGAGAGCCTCCTGCTTCATTATTTTGTCCACACATGTGTTGGACAACACAGTTGCACGTTTGCCATCTTAGCCGCCCTCAAAGCTAGGCGCCCAGTGACTGACAGTTAGCACCGAGATCACATTCGTGGCCACGATGAAAGATTCTCGTTTGGTTCCGGCAACGTCACTGTGCTGCATCTCTCTTGTCTCCTAGATAAATTCTAGCCACTTCAAATAAAACGGGTGGAAATTTTAAAGCGAGTTGACACGGCCGGGGAGTAGTTTTGCTTTTGTTCAGAGTAGCACGGATGATTCCACGTCTCCTAGTTCTTGGTGCAGAACCAAGAATTCAAGAGAGACCACAGCTTAAGCATGATTTTACGGAATAATAAGCAAGGGCGTGACCTTTCAAGATCAAAATCACAGAAGCCACAAGTTTATACGTACGTATCCGTATTCCATATATGCAAGCCAACCGAGTATTGCTACCACCTCAATCACTAACAGGGGCGAAGTTAGGCCTCGGGCCATAGGGTCTGGACCTAAGACCTAGTTCAAATAACAATGCAAAGTATTGTATATATTTTATTTGGGTCCGAGGCCTAGTCTTGCCCTTTCAAGGCCCATGCGGCCATGCTTGCCTGGCGTCCTCGCAACTAAAAAGGCTGAGTTGAGAAAAAATTGCAAACCCTAGCCAGTACCAATCCGCCGCGCTCCCGGCCTCCCGCCTGAGCCAAGGCCACGCTGTCGCCGCTTGCGGCCTCCCGCTCCCTCGGCCGTCGGCATGCCGCCCCCAACTCCGGGCAAGCATGAAGCCTCCGACTCCGCCCTTTGCCCCACGCGGCCACGTCCTCTGCGACTCTACCAACTGCCCACCCGTGCGGGCCGCGCCTGTGCCTGCTTGGCTGCTCCAGACTCGCAGATCTGGACGCCGCCGCTCCTTCGGCAGCAGGCCTGCCGCCCTCTGACTCCAGCCAAGCCTCCACTCTGCGTCTCCGCCCTTGGCCGGTTGGCCCCCCACACGGCCATGCCCTCTGCGCAAATAGCTCTGAGATTGAAGAGGAAAGGAATATCATCAAGATCAAGAAAAGGTAATGTATTCACTACTCTAAAACTAAAAGACTATTCTTCAATTTAATTGCCCTTTGCTTTTAAGTTTAGTTGAATATCCATTTTGTATTAATCATAAACATTTGGCTCAATGTACCATAATTCCATAAAACAAGACTAGAACAAATAAGATGTAATGTAACACTGCAGCACTACGCATGACTTCTTACTCCCCTGAGTAGTTCAGAAGAGAACGAAGTTGTAAATTTGTAATTGCCTAAAGAGAACTAGTATAGTGCCATGTCTTCCGATTTTCTCTTCCCAGCACGTAATATATGGTATTTTCCTTTTCTAGAACGTTTGTTTCCTTTTCCTTAATTCCAGGATATTTGTTTCCTTTTCCTTGAGATGATGCTGGAGGTAGGGGAGATCAAGGCCGGTCCTGGGGGACAGGGTGGGCCGCCGCCCCGGGCCCCCAAAAGTCAAGGGCCCCCAGGTGTACAACAATCAACATAGGCTAGCTATTGGCCTTGGCCCACCACAGTGACAAGACTATCCAGATTCCAGCAGTCCAAGAGGCAGGCAAGTGTTCTATAGAAGTAATTTTTGTGCATCGAATATTAATTTCTTCAATGATGTGTGCTTATAAGACTCTATATATATATACATACATATATATATATATATATATATATATATATATATATATATATATATATATATATATATATATATATATATATATATATATATATATATGAGGAGGTGGATGGGGCCTCTATATAAGTTTTACCGGGCCCCCAAAATGTCGGGATCGGCCAGGGAGATCCGTTGTGGGCCACAGAGGATGAGTTAGACACATTAAACAATGACCATCGGATGTGGGTGAGTAAAGTCGAGGAAAGATCGAGAGGTTAATTTTGATGGAGGCAAGTTTACGGGGCGTTTATTTGGTTTATGAAGGTTGGGCCATCTCTAGTGGGGTGCATTATTTGGGGTGGACATAAAAAAGAATGCTTAGGTGCATTATAAAGGGGTATAGATGACACTATGATTTTATAATGTTATTAATATCTTGTCAAATTCATTAGGAATTTGTTGATTGACATGGCTTTTGTTTCAGGAAAGAGTATGAAAAGCTAAGGCGACAGCGTCAGCAAATTCTGAATTGCTACAAGGGAAATGGATTGAAGGCAATAAATGAAGTGAATAATGAGGAATGTTCTGGTTTAGGGTGCAGTGCAGAAGGATCAGAATCACCTTGTTTCGAAGATGTCAATGTTGCGAGGGCTTTTCTCCGTTACTTGAGGAGCTGAAGCCTGAACATAGCGAGGTATTGCTTGATGTCTGGGTAGTTGTATGATTGTATTGCTCTGGTATTGCTTGCTATTTGTTATATTCGAATATATTAATTTGAATAACTTATATATTTCGTGATTAATTGATTGAGCTCAATTTGATGTAATAGAAATACATAATGAAGAGGTCGATTTCCTCTTTACATGTGCAATTTCCTCTATATTCTATTGTTAATGAAAATATGACAGTCTCGGATGCATCAAACCTTCCTTAATTAGGTATTAACTTTTCTACCACTCCACTACGCTAGTATTGTTTTGATATATTTTATCTATTTTATTGAAATGCTAAGCATGTAATTCAAATTTATCTTTAATTATGTATTTGTGTAGTATTTTTGTTGTACTTTGGTATGGATAGTATTTGGTATTAATTATTACCGCTTAGTTTTCCGCCACTGATCACTAGCAATTACAACGTTCTTTATCGATCAAGAAGCTAGGCAAGAACCAAGAGATCGAAAGGTAACAGCAAGAAATCAAAGGCCAAAAGTATTGGGTCGATTATAACTACCATCTCCCTAGGTGGAGATGGATGAAGGAAACTTAATTCAGACAAGAAATCCCATTAATTAGTAGTTGATGGATCCGTTTTGATTCAGGTGGTGCCCACCCAGAATGCGGCGGCCTGCTCCGACTCCCACTTCTTCTTGCCGCGCTTCGCCGCCGTCGCGCCACCTTCCGCCTCCACGCACCGCCCACCGCGCACGTACTTGGCGACATCGTACTCCTCCCCCTCCTGATCATCTTCTTCTGTTTCCTCTGCATCTGCTTCTTGCGATTCTTGGCGGTTGCACTCGGCCGCATTGCCGCCGCCACCTCCGCAGGGGAGGAGGCGAAGGCGGAGGCGCCCGCCGCTCCGCTCGGCCTCCATCCCGTGCGTCCGCACCGTGTAGACCGCCAGCCGCCCGTCGCGCCGCTCGTGGACCATCCGCAAGCGGCTCGTGCCCCGCGCCAGCGTCGTCAGGGGCGGGGGCAGCACGCCGCCGCGGCGCACCTGCCCCTCCGTCGCCTCCACCTCCGGCACCTCCTCCCTTACGCGCCTCTTCCTCTCAGCTCCGTCGTTTATCTCCTCGGCGGCGGCGGCGTCGACGCCGCCGGTCTCGCACCCGAGCGCCTCGGTGCACATCTCCAGGTTCTTCTTCCTGCCACCGTACGCCGGCTTCTTGGCAGCAGCGGCCGGTGCCACCAACACGTGACACGGCGGCTTCACAGGCTCCTGGACAGAGTACAGCGAGTTCCAGGAGCCGGCGGCCGGGAGCTGCGGCAGGGAGTCGAGCAGCGAAGGCATGGTGAAATGAAATGAAGAGGCGGTGGGGTGGTGGAAGAGAAGGTTGGTGTATATAAAGGTTTTTGGATGGCTGATGAAAACGAAACAAAAAATCGGTAAATAGTCGTTCCCGTTTTACCGGTAACGAAAACAAAATCTAAAACTCTGAAAATGGATACGGAAACGAAATCGAAAACCCCGAAAACGGATACGAAGGGATGAAAACGGAATGAAAAGGATGGGTAAATAGTTGTTCCGTTTTCGTTTTCATATTTTTTACCGGTAACGGAAACGAAATCGGAAACCCCCAAAAATAGACAAAAAAACAAATAATGAAGAAAACGGATGCGGAACGAAACGGAGCGGATACAAAAACGAAAGTGAAAAATTCCACAAGAACGCAGTACATGATCACAATATACATGACCTCAAAAACAACGTAACTCATTCCACCTCAAAAGCGGATATAAGAACAATATTATATTTACCGGTATCACTAGAAATTTTTTCTCAAATTTGTCAGTTGAAGGCTCGCTATTTCTCCTCCAGATCAGACCATCATGTCCTCCTACATATCATTATCATCGACATCCTCTTGCTCCTCCAACTATAAAGATGTAATACTCTAAAATCTGCACATTATTGTTCAATGTTCATTTATAATTTTTTGAGATTTATCTTGGATTTGAGGAGTTTATAAATGGCATTTTTCTATTTTTAGATTTATATAATTAATTTATTCATGAAAAATGAAACCAAAATTATGCTAGAAATAATTTTTCTAGGTTCAAAATATTCCAAAGTATTTTTGGGATTTTTTTCGGAATTTTTGAACTCTATTTGATATTTTCTAAAGAGCCATTTGTATTTCTAAAATTATTTTAATTCGAAAATAAATATAAATTCTCCTTTCTCCTTTTTGGGCCAAATAGGCCAACTTTTCGACAAAATTTCCTGTTTCACTTATACGGAATTTTTGATTCCGTTTTCGTTTTCGATGGAAATAGCTCTCCCGTTTCTGTTTCTGATATTTTCCGTTCCGTTTTTCTCCGGAATGGTCGGAAATTTCGTTTCTGTTTTCACCCCTACTCGAGCTAACCGAGGGGATGCAAGTTGACGTAACCAGGGTCCCAAATCTCGTCGAATTTCGGCGAAATTTCAGATTTCGGACCACCCCGAAATCTAAATTACTGGCCGGGAAAAAAATTAAAAATTAAAATTGCTACAGTAACCTGAAATTTCGATTTTTCTCGACGAAATTTCATGTTTTTTGGCCGGATTTGGTCCAATAACCCTTGGGAAAGTCATCTCCTATGAAAATTTGTTGAAAAACCGATTTTTTTTAAGACATTTTGAAATTTTGGCAGAAACGCTGTCAGATTTTTATAAAAATTCACAAGCTTGATAATAAGCTTAAAATTTTATGGTTGTATCCTTAGTAGTTTAGTATCATACATAAAAAATTTAAAAATAATTTAACTTCATTTGTTATCTTGTAAAAATCAAAAACTGAATGAACATAATTGGGACAGTTACATTGTCAGAATTTTATAAATTTTCTTGTGTGTGATTATGATCTAATTTTTTTTTGAGAGATTAATAATTGACTCAGTACCATTATGTAAATTTTCAAAAAAATTCAACTTTGTTTGTTTGGTGAATCAAATCTATGTAAGCATTAAACTTCGTTTGTTATATTATATTTCAAAAATCAAAAAGAAAAGAACATAAATGGTACCGTGCCTTGTAAGAATTTTATAAATTCACTGGAGTGTGATTATGATTCAAAAATTTTATGAGATATTAAGAACTTCCTTATCACCATTCTGTAAAATTTTCAAAATTTAAAAAAAAACTATTGCTAAAGCAAATCTATGTATTGATCATCAGACTTTTATCAGGACGTAGCACTGTCTGAATTTTTAAACATTGAGAATGATCATCATCTAAAATTTTTAAATAAACATTAATATTACATCAAGATTTGAATTTTTGTTTTTGAATTTTGGACGAAATTTTTCCGAAATACCCGAATTTCGCCGAAATTTCAGAATCTGGTCAGAGGCGGTATTTTATCCGAAAACGAAATTTGAATCCTTGGACGTAACAACCCAGAATTATTTTTTAAAATAATATTTGAAAATAAAAATTACAAAAATAATATGCCGAAATTGAAAATACACCTCTCTGTCGCTATTTAAAATAGCGATAGAGGCATGTCGCTATTTATCGCCTGCGTTCGCTCGGTGAAAATGAGGCCTAAAACTGCTCTCTGTCGCTATTTGGAATGACGACAGAGAGGTATAATTGTAATTTTTAATTTCAGCATATTATTTCTGTATTTTTTCATTTTTCAAATATTATTTTAAAAAATAATTCTAACAACCCAGCTCAACACCAAGTCTGCAACGCTACTGCTATCTATTTGCGCTTCAAATTTAATTTGTCATCGCAAGATTTTAGTAACATCTTTCTTTGATACCCTACTCACAAAAGGTGATCCACATGACACTGCCGGTATACATTATAAAAAATTTGTATTGAGAACAAAATTAAACAATCACATAAATATATACTTGGAATCTCACACCTGAGAACACTTAGGATTATGCGTCTAAGAATGCCTGGAACCATGCGCATAGGAGCCTAGACTAGAAAATGAGCATAAATATCAAGGTAAACAATGCATAGATTCATCAAATATCGATAGAAACCATACAAACCACACACCACTAAATATTTCTACAAAGGTTCATTATAAAATAGAGAACTAGCTATGCAAGTCATTAAAGTCAGCATATGATAACTAAATGTGATATCTAAATCATGGTTGCATGTGAAAAGAGTACCCTGTTCCTGCCCATGCATGTTGCCATCAAGGTTATCTAAAAACATCAAGTGATTTCAAGACTCAACAAGTACATGATAAAGTGATAAATATTGACAAAGCGATAGACATAACTTAACCAAGCCAACATCTATGTATCTCTATGTTACATAACTATGTCGATAAATCTCTTTTCATTAATGCAATGCAATGCCATATCCATATGCACCTTTTAAGCTCATACCGGTATAGCTGAGAGAACATATGTCGATATACACCCTTTCCCTTCATCCTATAAAGGTGCCTACAAAAGTAGGTCTTTCCCTCCATCCCGTGGAGGTACCTACCAAAGTAGATCTTTTTTAAGAGCGCTCCGGACTAGTCATATACTTTCTCATCGGCCTAGCTCATGCACTCCAAATTAGTATACGACTTACTCACCGACCTACCTCATATGCATTTTTTCATGATTTGAATGTAAATAATGCAATACTTTTCAATAATCATTTATCATATACCACCATTACTGAACAACTATCGATATCATGTACTCATTGTCATCATGTCACATCATATTGAATAAGAATCAATTAAAAATAGCATGACGGGTTAATTCAGGTAACCCGGAGCAAGAATAAACAATAATATAATGTTCTACCATGTACTTGCCTTTTAACCATGAGGATATGAGTATACGACCCCAACCATGAACCTCCACCTGGACAACCATTACCTAATCTCAAAACTTGCTTAATAGTATTGTTGGAGCCAAAAACTTGAAGTAGGGTTCTTAGACACAGCACACCAGACAAACACTTGGTTCAGAGTGTGCTAACCGATTTGACCCTACAATCGGTAAGGACAAGCATAAAATTCAATCAAAGCCGATTTCGAGAAACAATCGGCTTAGATCTATCAGCTAAAAGCCGATCGAATCGAGATGAAAAAGTAAGTCCAATTAGCCGATTAAGGCTAATCGGAGGGTAAAGGTAGATCGACTCTGAAGAGGGCGATATGCAACAAAATCAGAGCAAATCGAACCTGGGGCGTAATCGATGAAGACCAATAATCGGCGATGCGCAACTTTATTGATAGAAATCGGACTACAAGAAGATTAAATTACAGAACTACTCCTAGTCGACAAGAAAAGAAAACAATGTAGACTTGTGGATTTGATTGGTGTGTGTTTTCGCAGCTTGCCCTCGTCCGCCTTTTATACCCACCGGTCGATAGAACCCAAGTACAATACGTTAGGTAGAAACCGTATCAGCCTCTATTTGGAGGGTACTTTCCATAACGATTTGTTCCGTTTCCAAATATCTCTGATCCGTTATCCTGGCCGCATCTTGTTGACTCTGGACTGCCGACTTTGACCATATATGCCAATTTCTGGTGCAAATATATGCCCCCTATTTTTGGAAGATAACTTGTTATCAGCCAACAATTTTCGCTTGTCGACTTATGTTCCATCGGCTTTTATCAATTCTCATACGGTAACCGCCGCATTTATTGTGCCGTAATTCCTTGATGCGCATATCGTGCATTTTAACTATTCGCGCCCCTCGATATCCTCCTTCCCACCTTTTCAACTTTTTACCTCGCTATAAAATGCGGCACCCACACCGTCATTTTCACACCCCCAAGCTATCCTAGCCATTCGCCATCGGCTTCTGCACCTCTTTGCTGACGAGTTTTTGGAGTACAAGCGCTTCAGTTCAATCACCTTTTCCAACTCAGCTGAAATGGATCTGAGTCAAGTACTCATTCCGATCCTGCATAGCATTGACTAGTATTACTTGGGACCCTTAGGAAACTTAGATGTCAACACAGTTACGAACCAAGAGATTCCGCGCCTACCATTGTTGGCTTCTGGTCATAATATAGAAGGGTGGAATGGCAGCTTCAGGGCTTGGCCGACAGCTCTTAAAGGATGGAGGAATTGGTTTATTCGGGTGGCAGCCCAAAAGAGGGAGTCATGGGAGAAAATGGGCATAGCCGAATGTATCCAACTTTCATTAGCCGATCCAGAAGCCAATGAGCCTCTAGTGGCCACGGCTTGTTATTTTTAGTCGGACTGCTTCAATGCTTTCCTATTCTGTACTGGTCCCATCTGCCCAACTCTATTGGACATAGCTCAATTGTGCTGCCTCAAGCCAGATGGCGAGCAAATATCGGCTTTCAGTGGCAAGCCCAGATATAAGCTTATCAGGTCAAAGGGTGAAGGATGGGGCAAGTATATCAGTAACAATAACAAAGTTAATGGGCCCGTATTAGATGAGGAACATGTGTCCTTTCTTAACCTCTCGTTGGATCACTTTTTATTCTGTGGTGCATCTCTTGGGCCGACTCAGGTTTACCAAGTCACAACAGAACAACTTGTTGAAGGCCGTCGGTTAGCCTTAGGTAAGATGTTGCTAGGGGCTGTTATCAAATGTTGTATGTAATAAGAAGTCGGTTTTTTCGATTTCCCCCGGCCTTCTTTTTTACATCTGAAAGCCGATAGTTCCTCAATGCCTCAGGAGACATTAGATCTGTATATGTCTTTTGTTTCTCCGTGCGTTCTGCATGTTGGCCTCCATTCAAGAAACCGGACATTCCAACCCTCATACGAGTTTTACCATCTGTCGGTTTATGCGAGACAGTTGGGTTTTGGACAAGTGATTCCAAGTCTACAACTTCTTGATCGGCTACAACCCAGAGCTAGGGTTCGAAATGCTGCCACGGCCAGACTTGTTTTAGAAATAGCCGACGACCTTCAACTTCATGATTTGCCTCACTTCTTCTTGAATGCCCGCCGGGCAGGTGGCTTCATATCATGGTGGTCGGCTATTGTAGAACCATTGTATATGGAAAAATCTCCATCAATCATAATCAAGGAATTCTTCCTAGACTTACCAGAGCCGACGTTAGTGTCTAACAGCGACTCTAGCAGTGAAGCTAGTTTGCCAGGTTACACTAACATGAGCCTAGTAGATATAACAGGCGAGGTATCAGCTTTAATCAACTTTTATTCCTTATAATCTTAACTTTTATCCAAGATGGTTTATTGACCGATCTTTGTTTACTTGCAGACTAAGGCCGCCGAGAAAAAAGTAGCTTCTGGTCCATCGGGCGCCGATCAAGCTAAGAGGCCACACCAATCGACCGGTCTAACGGGATATACTTCAGGATCATTGGGTATCCAAACCCTTTACTGTCAGACCTTGAGAAACAACAGCAGCCCAGTAAGTATATTTTCACCGATGAATGACTTGAGCTTTTATCCTTTATAACACTAACTCAGCTGATCTTTTCCCAGAAATGAAGAAGGCTAAATCGACCAAAGCGCCTGCCAAAAAGGGTCCAAAACTTCAGAGCAGTCAGTAAAGCTCTCATGGCGCGTCGCCATCTGCGGGGTAAGTTACTTCCTTCATGGGTTACATAATGAAGACCATTGAGTTGTCGGCTGTAACAACCCAAAATTCAATAAAGTCAGAAATATAATATTAAAAATACCCATATGATTTATTGTTATGTTTTCTGATTTTTCTTGAATTAAAGAGTTTCTTTTGGCTTTTCCTATTAAAAGAAATCCAAAGGTGCTATATAGTAAAATGGTAAAAGGCAAAAAGGTAAAAATACAAAGTCAGTAAGATCCTTAAAAATCTCAGAATCATGATTTTGCCACTTGTTCTGTCTTGGCATTAAAAAAAATAATAATAAAAAAAAGACAAAATGATCATGAAAAGAGAAAAGGACATCTGAACCAAAAGCTTTGATCAGGATATTTCTTACCTTAACCATAGTTGAAATTTTAACCAAGCCGACATATTAACTTAACCCAACCCTGGTAAAAATATCATGAATTTATCTCTTCATTTAGTAATTTTAGAAATTCAAAAACAGTCAATAAGAAAAGCTGGAAAATGCAGTGTCAGAATTATTAAAAATAAAATATCAATAATAAAATTATGAAAATTTTATTCAAGGTATATAATATTAATTACAATCCTGTAAAAAAGTTTCATAAAATAATAAATTTAATTTATCCCTCTATTAAATGGAAAACAGAATCAATTAAAATCAGTAACAGTGCATTGTCAGATTTTTAATAATATTTATATTCATCAAATTAATCTGAATATTTTTATAGACCTTTATCTTTACCTTTCAGACCTCTGCAAAAAGTTTTGTAAAATTTTGATTTTATCTTCTAGCCCAAACTTCCGGATTTATCTAATCTGTCCAGAGAATTCTCAAATTCTTCCTCCGCGTCTCACTGACCAGTGGGCCTGCATGGACAGCTGTGCTCTTTTGCCGACCACCTCTTCTCTCTCTGACCGTCCGGTCCCACCTGTCAGCTTCACCCTCTCCGTTTTTCTCCCGTTCTTTCCCGTTCTCTCTCGCCTGAGATCGCCGCCTCTTCCGTTTGTCGCCACATGCGCCGCAACTCGACGCCCAATGCGCCTGCACGTCGCCTCTACCACGCCGCATCTGCCTCGGCCTCCGTGCTCTCTCTCCCGCACTGGAACGACCGAGAAATCGCCCGCGCAAGCCGCCGCCTTCTCCTCTGTCTACACCCTGTGCAAACCGCCTCTTTAGCCTATTTAAACCCATGCAAGCGTCGCTAGCACTTGTACTCTTACCGAAACCTCAACGCCGAGCCAAAACCGTCACAACGCAGCCACCCGACTTCTTCTTCCCAGCTCGGCCAAAAGCCGAAGGGAAAAATTCGCCTTCACGCCGCCTCGACCCATTTCACCTCGAACCGATTCACTGAACCACCTCTGCGCTACCAGAACCATTTCACCTTCGGTCCGAGCTTTCTTCACGGTGAGCTCTCCGTAGAGTTCCTTCCGCGCGCCGCCGTCATAGGTGAGAACCCCTTCCGCTACCCTTTTCCTCATCTAAAGCCTAAAACCGAACCCGGTGACTTGCGATGCTCGTAGTGGTGTTCATTTGCCTCGAGGAGCCGTCGTTTGGCCGGAACGCCGGTGAGCGATGTGCTCTGCCACCCCTCTTCGGTGGCGAGCCACCTCGGCCGGCGCCACCACCCGTGATGCGCACGAGTATCTTGAACAAGAATCTGGAACCCATTCAGACTATCCGGCCGTGCCTGCTGCCGGCCGAACCGCGCAAGCCTTGCTGCATCTCGGGTCACGACATTTGGGTCCACTCTGCTACCACTTGCAAGCATTGTGACTCTGCTCTGTGGGCCCTGGTCGTCAGTCACTCGATCCGAGTGGAGTCGCTGCCACGCGGGCCCCAGAGGACAGTCTCGCGCTGCTCTGACAGCGTGGTCCCACGTGTCAGCCGCTCTGCGCTCAGTGTCTCACTGCGAATGGGCCCGGCATGTCAGTGCCTCGGTCCAGAGCGGTGCGAAAAGGGAAAGCGCCCTTCGTTTGCGAAGGCGTACTTTCCGTTTATAGAAAATTTTCTAATTTCTGTATTTTCAAAACCGAATGCATTCAAACTTAAATATCTTTTGAACTATCCAACCAAATGAAGTGAAATAAATTTCTAAATTCATCTAAAATCAAGTAGATTCAGAATATGCAAAAATATTTCAAAATGAACTCTGCTTGAATTTCAGATTTAAATTTAAATAAAGAATTTGAAATATGTTGTGAATAGAATTTCTGCAATTCAACTTCAAATTGAATAAAACAAATTTTATTAGATTCCATGCTTTGCTAGGAACCTGAATATGCAAAAATAATTAGGGTGTACCATGGAAAATCATTAAAGTAATATAAGGTAAAAAAAATAGTTCCATAATAGCAAGTTAAATGATTTCAGAATTAATAAATTAGAAATACAGAATAGTAAAACCTGTTAAGATGTTCTCTGAAAATGATAAATAAAAGTGAATTATTCAAGAACTGAGATTGGTTAATATAAGAACCTAATCAGAAAATGTTTATGAGACTAGTAAAATCGATGAACAACGAATATATCAATTTATGCAATTGCTTTTATTTGGCTCTTATAACTGATTCTTTCGTTTTGTTGGAATTGCCATGTTATTATTAATTTGACGTGTAGCACCCGACGAAATCTATGAGTTCGACGATCAGGAGTTTGACGTCGAAGATCATCAACAAGGCAAGCACCCCCTTTGACCATATTGATCCCAGATTTACAAATGCTTTCACTAAATGTTTTACTGCATACTTTATTTTACTAAAAGTCTGCTATATTATGGGTACTGGTAGTTCTACCTGTAGACTTATGGAACTTCCTAGATAAGTATGCAATTGTGAACCTTGATAAACCTAGAATAGCATAGACATTATTTGATGTCAATCTGGGTTGCTCACATTTAGTGACATGCTTAGCCATGCTTAAAGCAAAATAAAATCTTGACATGATTAAAAGTGTTGGATATGACAACTTAATGGATATGACCTCTTTGGTTGGTAGTTTGGTTAAAAATGAAAATAAAACTATGTTTTAGATGCGGGCGATTATTGGCAATAGCCGGGTGTACAAGGGACTTGTACGTAGTGTAGGGTGGAGATTATTGCCCGTGTCGGATTAAGGACCGAACTACGTGTTCGTTAAACCAAGAATTTACCGTACAACCACAAGTCTTTGGTATGGGACAGCTCTAACTTATTAAGTTGCTTAAAACTAGCTTTGCACATTGGTAGGTTTGGAGTAGTACGAGCTTCTTGATGTTGGTTGCTCGTAGGGCGCCCACACCGAGGTGTTGGGAGTCACGTTTGCTAATACAACGGTGAATGCCATACTATGGACATGCTTAATCATTATTGTGCGATGGTGTGCAAACATATACACCATAGTGCGGGTTTGGCGTCACCGGCCGGTGCAAAGTTAGGATTAAACAATGTAACGGTTTTGTTATGATCTCCTTGCCGACACACCAAAGGAAGTGTGTTCTTGGCACGGCAAAAGAGGTTGATCATTACTTGTGGGTAAAGCTGTACAAACTCTGCAGTGTCAAACTTTTCAAAAGCCGTTCCAGCGGTTAAGGGAATCTTGGTGCGCCAAAGACTAGTTAGCTGTTTTTATTTTCATGAAACTCAATTTCTACAGGACCGGTAGGAATGGTTACTCGGAAATTTCTCTTGTGATGATGAGAAATGATTCTTGAAATGGTCATGATACCCGGTACATGTGACTTATTTATACTTACATTCATTACTTTTTATATTAAGTCGCCTTTACTTAAAGTTAAGCTTTTCAATCTATTAATCAGTATTTACATTTCAATTTTAGCTTTATGCAAAACAACCATGAGCCTTTCCTTGAAATGGCCTGCATATATAATAGGTTTTGCAAAAGTCTTGCGAGTACGTAAGTACTCAACTTGCCATGTTGATAATTTTTAGGTGAAGAGATAGATTACCCCGACGACACCTTTTACGACGCAGGATTCGGGGATGTGAACGATGAGTTTTATTAGGGTTCTCCTTGTCAGTTGCCTGTGGGGGATTTTGGGATAAAAGGCATACTACAAGATGAATGTCTCCACTGTTATGCTTTTACTTTTGGTATTGTAAGAATATTAAGTATTTGCTTCCGCTGTAATAATAAAGTTGTGTATGACTGTGATATCAATTTGTATTTGTGCGTACTAGCCACTGATCATGGGACTAGTACTGTATGCACATGGTATCCATTTTCGATATTAATTTATCAAAAATGGGGGCCTTACATCGGCTTAACCTTTTTAAACCATCTTATACAGCCGACCGCATCGGTGCAAGTGGCAAACATCTTAGCCAATCTGCCCGGTGCTTCTTTGGAGGCTCTGCCTCCCTCTTCTCAGCCGACGCCACTAGCCCCAACAATCGCTGTGGTCCCAGAATCCTCCGATCCAACAAACTTATTGGGCTTCACTTTGGCCGATCTGGACGACCCAAAGATCATGGCCACAGACGATTATGACGCGGAGATAAGAAAAATTCTTGAAGTATCTAAAGGGGCGTCGGCTGCAGTGACTTCAGCTCTAGGGATGCAAGAGCGGCTCGATAAACTCTTTGACTTGGTGATGAGGCCACAAGCAGAAACCCTGAATAACAACCAGCCAATACGGGATGCCATGGCATTCGTAGAAGCCGATCTGCCCCCAGAGGCAATGGAAGCACTCTTGAATATCTGCCATCTGGATGGGAAGAAAGCATCAGTAGAGGCAGCCCAAGCGAGAATCGCCCAGCGCGAAGCCCAAGAAGCCGATCAAAAACTCCAAGATGAGCTGGTTGCCGATGCCAAAGCGAAGAAACAAAAAATTGATGCCGATGCTCAACTGCTCAAGCCCAGCAAAGAGTCTATCTCGAAGCTTGAGACGACCAAGAAATTTCTTCTGGAAGAATTGGCCAAGACTGAAAAGCAACTCCTAGAAAGCCAACTAACCATGGAGAAGACCTCATCGGCAATCAAAGAGTAAAAACTTGGCATCGCCATGGCCATAGTTAATGTGAAGAAACAATCAACAAAGGTAACTCCTGTGCTAGGAAATGCTAAAGAGGACTAGCTCATAGTCGATGAAGTGCAAGATACTATTGCCAAGGCTTTAGGTGCCCTGTCGGCTTTAGGCGCAAGACTTCATGGCTCTGGCCTGTAGTGCTAATTTATAATGAAAAACCTCTCAAGATGCTGGGCTTTTGGAACTACACTTTTGTAATGCTTCTGTAATTGACTATATTTTCTTATTGTATTTTCGTTCATGATTGTGATGAAATCACTTTGGTTTTCAGGATGGTCTCTTTTCTCCGTCGACTAAGACCCTATCCATACACTAGGGTAGTATTTTTTCAGGTATTTACCATTGATCGCCTTAGGAAGAACTAACCCCTCCAAAGTTTCAAGTATATACGAATTTCCATCAACAAACCGATTAATTTTAAAAGGCCCTTCCCACGTAGGAGACCACTTACCAAATCAGCTATCCTTCAACCCAATAGGTAGTATAGTTTTCCATACCAAATCAGCTTCATTAAAAGACTTGACCATGACTTTCTTGTTGTATGCCCTAGCCACTCTCAACTTGTTTTTCTTAAGCTGATATAGCGTAGCTAAACGTATCTCAGCCAAGTCATCTAGATTGTCGACCATCAACCCTTTGTAATCTTGAGCCGACAGTTCATTCTGCCTAGCCACATGAATAGAATCACTGTTGATCTCTACGGGCAAAACGGCTTCCTGACCATAAATCAGCTGATAAGGCGAAAGTTTAGTTGATCCATGGTACGCTAGCCGATAGGCCCATAATGACTCCGATAATGTTGAATGCCAATTCCTCGGCCTTTCTTCAATTTTGCGTTTAATCAGTTTAATCAACGTTTTATTGGACGACTCGGCTTGTCCATTAGCCTGAGCGTAATACGGCGACGAGTTAAGTAATTTGATGCCCAAACTTTTAGTGAAAACTCGAAACTCATTGGACATGAATAATGTGCCTTGATCAGTCGTGATAGTCTGCGGGATACCAAACTGGTGAATAATGTGTTCATTGATAAACCCGATGGCCTCAACACTTGTAACTTTCTTAAGGGGTATAGCCTCAACCCACTTGGAGAAATAATAGGTCACAGCCAAAATAAACTTATGGTCTTTACTTGAAGCAGAAAATATTTGGCCGATTACATCTATCCCCAATCCTCTGAATAGCCAAGGTTTGATAATTGGATGCAAAGCCGATGCTGGTGCAAGCTGTACATTGCCAAACTTCTGAAAGGTCTGGCACCCCTTATAATATCGGAAGCAATCTTCCAGCATTGTCGGCCAAAAATACTCTGTACGTCTAAGTATCCACTTCATCTTATGAGCCGATTGATGAAACCCACAAATTCCTTCATGCACTTCGCCCATCACTACTCTCGCTTCATCAGCTCTAAGGCTTCTCAATAACAGTCCTTCCAACGTCCGATAATACAATATTCCATCTAGGACTACGTATTTTAATGCCTATTGTCTTATCTTGCGTTCTGTCAGCTTAGATGGATCAATAAAGTATTCTCTTATCCATGTTCTCCAATCGTCAGTATCAACGCACATCACTTCCTTATCAACCACCTCGGGCCTTTGGTATCGGCTAAAGTCCTTATACCCTGACGCTTGCTGAGCCAATAGATTAGCCCTACAGTTCATTTCCCGGGGAATATGGCTAAGAGAAAATAAAGTAAACGAGCGGATTGAATCAAGGCACTGTCCTAAATATTTGAGTAACACCTCATCGTGACATTGGTACTCTCCTTTGATCTGTTGCACAACTAATAAGGAGTCGCCATAAGCCTCAACAACGTCTACTCTGATAGTTTCCAACAACTGCAAGCCTTTGAGCAGTGCCTCGTATTCTTCCTGATTATTAGAGCATCGACTATTTAGCTAAAATGCAAACTCAAAATTGTGACCCTTAGGTGAGATGAATAGAGTTTACCTTATAAAGTATGAGAGAAAAGAAATGACTCAATAGATCATTTTAGAACAACATCATTTTATTTAAATACAGTCCCGGATTACATGATCAGAGGAAATGGGACAAGACAAGAACAGAAACTAGTTTTCTCCCCTACGAGCGCGCCCGAGAGCCTCTATGAGTGCATCTCTGGCCCTGAGGAGAGTGGGGAAAGCCTCTAGAAAAGCATCTACTACAGCAGTGTCCTTGACGACCTCCTTTTCTTCTGCCATCTCCTTTAGATAGCGATCAAAATCCTTCCAGAGCTCAGCCAGCTCTGGATCATCTCGATCATCTCCATAGGGCCCTTTCGACATGGTGGAGAACTTTAGAAAAGAGAGAAGCTACGAGATAGATTGTATCTTCAGAGCCTCTTGTACGCCTTTTATAGCCATTTTGTCAAGAGAGAAGTAAATGCATCAAAATCCGAGGCGGCTTGAAGTTAGAGAAGATACGGAAAAACTGGGAGTTTACGGAAAACGAAACGATTTTTGACAGAAAATTATGCAAAGCTGGGGTAAGAAAAAGAGAAGAAAAGGATAAACATGGTAAACAAAATTTCTCCCCCTTAGTCAGACATTATCGAGCAATATTTGAAAAAGCAATGATATTTAGTTCATTTCTTAATTTTGAAAATTTGGCCTCATCAAGCGGCTTAGTGAAAATATCAGCCAATTGGTCCTCAGTTCTTACATGACTAAGCATAATATTTCCTTTAGCAACATGATCACGAATAAAGTGATGTCTAATTTCTATATGCTTAGTTCTGGAATGTTGGACCGGATTGTTTGCTATTTTCACTGCACTTTCATTATCACACAGTAGAGGCACATTTTCAAATTTTATACCAAAATCTAAGAATGTTTGTTTGATGAATAAAATTTGAGCACAACAGCTTCCTGCAGCCACATATTCGGCTTCGGCAGTCGATAGTGCTACCGAGTTTTGCTTTTTAGAAAACCAAGAAACTAAAGACCTTCCAAGCAAATGACAACTCCCTGAGGTGCTCTTACGATCAATCTTGCATCCGGCATAATCAGAATCTGAATAGCCTAGAAGCTCAAAGGGAGCACCTTTGGGGTACCATAAACCAATACTTGAAGTACACTTAAGATATCTAAATATTCTTTTTACAGCACTCAAGTGAATTTCTTTAGGAGCAGCTTGAAATCTTGCACACATACATACACTAAACATGATATCAGGCCTAGATGATGTCAAGTATAGTAAAGAACCTATCATGGATCTAAAAAGTTTTTTGTCGGGATCGGACGGCTGGCGCGTCCCCCGACACGTGGCGTTCCCCTCCGTGCAGGGACTGTTCCTAAGCCAGCGAGACGTCTCCGGTCTACCATCCCGGGGGCGCCGAGCGGACTGTTACTAGTCGGGATCCGACCAAAGGTCTCAAGAGGCCACCGGGGACCCTTCCGAGCTCTTCCCCGACCTGGCGGGTCGGGCTCCCGACCTCCGCAGCGGGACGGGGTCCCCCGACTCCGACCATTCCAAGACAACCCCTGCCAAGGGCCGCGTGTCGAAGCCTCCACCAGCCAACAGCCACGTACCCCACGAACGGGGTCAATCGAAATGACTATACAAGGGCAGGTGGCTCCTTCCCTAGAAGGTTTAATGATCGATCAAGTCATGCTCCCGATCCATCACCGGTCACATACAAGATGCGAAGACACGCTCTCTCCCGAGGCAACACCCACGTCAGACGCAGCAACGTCAACACTCGTAAGGTTCGCAGAGGGCAGGTACGCCGTTTCCCGGGGAAACACCTAACCGCCCTGACCAACTAAAGCTACCGACCCAGCATGGGCAAGACGGGCGATGATCAGTCAGTAGAACGAAGGACCGAAGCTCCTAGTGTAGGTCATCTCATCCTCTCCCAATTCTCGATGTAACCTGCCCCTTCCTTTCGTATAAAAGGAGGCAGGAGCCCCCGTAGAAAAGGGATCGCGATGGAAGCCATCTCGCTAAGCCATTAACACCCTCGCTTGTAAACTTTGGGCAGTCACCTGTACTGAAGAGAATACAACCCCACCACACGAACTGGAGTAGGGGTTCGGCCCGAACCAGTATAAACCTTGTGTCTCCTGTTTGGTTGCACAGGTTCCCCTGCTTAGTGCGCCCGCCGAGGGTGCCTCCCGGACGAACGAAGCTCTGGGCCTTGCCCTCCGTACGATCCTTCCCTCTCTTTCTTTGCGGTCGACGGTCCCGATCGTCGACATTTTTGATCAACAGACTTACCTCCCACATCTTGATCAAGATGTGTATTAGCTAGTAGCCATGGGAGTCTTTATGATCTTGCACTCTTCCATTTTGAAGCGTTTGAGAAGATCCTTAGTATATTTTTCTTGTGAAATAAAAGTTCCTTCCTTTAACTGCTTGATTTGAAATCCTAGAAAGAATGATAATTCCCCAATCATTGACATCTCGAATTCTTTGGCCATCATGTCACCGAATTCTTTGCAAAGACAAGTATTAGTACAGCCAAAGATAATATCATCAACATATATTTGACAAATCATTAATGTTCCATTGATGTCTTTTAAAAACAATGTTGGATCAACCTTTCCAGTTTTGAAGTCCTTATTGAGTAAAAAAATCTCTAAGACGCTCATACCAAGCTCTAGGAGCTTTTTTTAGACCATAGAGTGCCTTAGATAATTTATACACGTGGTTTGGCAAATTTGGGTCTTCAAAACCAGGTGGTTGTTCAACATAGACAGTTTCATCAATGAATCCATTTAGAAATGCAGTTTTTACATCCATTTGAAATAGAGTGATATTAAAATGAGTAGCAAAGGCAAGAAGAAACCGAATAGCTTCAAGACGAGCCACTGGGGCATAAGTCTCTCCACAGTCCAGTCCTTCTATTTGAGTAAATCCTTGAGCTACAAGTCTGGCTTTATTCCTTATCACCACTCCATTTTCATCTTGCTTATTTCTGAATACCCATTTTGTACCAATAACATTGTGATCCTTTGGGCGATTTGTTAAACACCAGACTTTGTTCCTTTCAAAATTGTTAAGTTATTCTTCCATAGCAATTATCCAATCAGCATCTTCTAGCGCTTCTTCCACTGATTTAGGCTCAATACACGAGACAAAAGAGTAATGTTCACAAAAAGAAGCTTATCTAGAACGAGTTTGAACACCCTTACAAAATTCACCAATGATTTGATCTGAGGGATGGTCCTTTGTAATGGTATGATGGCTTTTGATGGGAACTCGACGATCTTGTTCTTTTTCATCTTCTTCTTCCTCTTGAGTTCCATCATGAGGCACCATTGATTGAGTGGGGAGTTCATCCTTGTCTTCCTTTGGTCGAATATCACCCACTTCCATCTTCTTCATTGCTTGTGCCAAGCCATCCTCTCCTACATCATCTAAATTCTCATGCTCACCTTGTGAGCCATTAGATTCATCAAACTTTACATCATAAGTTTCTTCTACCAGTCCAGTGGTATTATTAAAGACTCTATATGCTTTGGATTTAGAGGAATAGCCCAGCATGAAGCCAGAGTCACATCTAGTTTGAAATTTCCCCAAATGAGTTCTCTTTTTATAGATATACACTTTACAACCAAACACACGAAAATATGATACATTTGGTCTCCTTCCTACCAAAAGTTCATAAGGAGTTTTCTTAAGCAGTCTATGAAGATAAAGTCTATTTACAGCATGACAAGCAGAATTGATTGCTTCAGCCCAAAAGGCATCAGCGGTTTCATATTCATCTAGCATAGATCTAGCCATTTCAATCAAGGTTCGATATTTCCTTTCAACAACACCATTTTGCTGAGGAGTATAAGTAGCAGAGAGTTCATGCTTAATCCCTAATTCATCACACTATTCAATGATATTTGTGTTAACGAACTCAGATCCATTGTCACTTCTTATTTTCTTGATGGGACAATCAAATTCATTTTGAGCCCTTTTTGCAAAAGTTTTGAAGATTTTTCCAACTTCACTTTAGTTTGGCAAAAAGAATACCCAAGTGAATCTGAAAAAATCATCAACAATTACTAAACAATAAGAGTTACCACCAATGCTGGCATATGAGGTGGGACCAAACACATCCATATGCAGAAGCTCAAGTGGTCTAGTGGTTGACATGATACTTTTAATTGGATGAGAATTAGCTACTTGTTTGCCTGCTTGACAAGCACTACATAGCTTATTCTTTTCAAATTTGACATCTTTCAAACCCACCACAAGCTCATTTTTGAAAAGCTTCTTTAGATTAGACATACCTACATGCCCAGACGCCTATGCCAAAGCCATCAGGAGACTTTAGCTAGCGAGCGAGTTGAGATACATGAGGAGTTAGATTTGAAATCTACTAAATAGAGATTTTGAAATCTGAATCCTTTGAATATAAGCTTTTCATTTTTATCAAATACAGTTACCCCATCAGAAGTGAAGTTACAATGAAATCCAAGATCACATAATTGAGTAACAGATAATAAATTGAAGTTTAAGGAATCAACGAGAAGAACATTGTCAATAGAGTGATCGTTTGATATGGCAATCTTACCAAGACCTTTTACCTTTCTTTTGCTGTTGTCTCCAAAGGTGATTTTGTGACTTGGATCACTTTCTCCTTCAATTGAAGTGAACATTCTTGAGGTACAGGTCATGTGTTGAGTGCACCACCGCCAATGACCCAATGTCGCCTCCACTCTTATAATTTACCTACAAGTTCATTTCTTCACTTTAGGTACCTAAATACTTTTGGGTCCTTTGATGTTAGTTACAGCCATCTTAGGTTTGGAAGGATTTGTCAACATGGCCTTAGGTACCCAGACAGCTTTAAGTTTCTTATTTAAATTTGAGGGACCTACATATTTCACATTTTTTTTGCCCCTGAAATCTTTAAATAGCATGTAATGGGCATCTACCATGCAATCCCTTTTGGCATGAGAAACATTTGCAAGATAGCAATTTTTGGATTCATGGTTTGATTTGTGACAATAATAGCAATGAGTGTTTTTCTTGATAAAAACTTGTGTAACGTGACCTGGCCCATTTTTATTTGGTGAGCTGATGGGTTTGTACCCCAAACCCTTTTTTCCCAAGTTTGGTCTTTGTTCAACAAGAATTTTGTCAAGAGTAGCACTTCCCAGAAAACATTTTTCTAAGCCTTTATCAAATGTGGCTATCTGAGCTTTTAGATCTTTATTTTCAACTTCAAGCTTCTTAACACAAGAAGCATATTTGTAATTTTCTTTGCAAGCATCAGAAGAGCCACAAGTTAATAATGAAGATCCACTTGAGACACATGTATTACTTGAAGAGACATGACTGGATCTGTTAGACATCATTTTATTTTCAATTTCTAGTTCACAGTAGTTGATTTGCAAGTCTTCATAATTCTTAACAAGCAAAGCATGACTTGCAACTAGGTCATCATGAATTTGTACAGACTTTTTATGTTCATGCATAAGGTTTTCATACTTGTCTGTAAGCATCCTTTGATCATTAAGCAAGCTAGAGATAGTCTTCTTAAGAGTTCTAGTTGAATTTGTTTTATCATGCAAGGCATTATTTAGTTCTTCAACTAGTTCTGCTAACTCATCATAAGAAGGAGAGTCACTCACTTTTTCCTCATCTGATCTTGCCATAAGACAGAGAGGGAATAAAGGTGGCGGTGGAGTTGACTCATCTAGAGCGAGTCCAGCTAGCCCCTTTGACTTCGGATTTTCTTCTTCTGAGGATGAGTCTTCACTTTCACTTTCATCATCAGTAACCCATTCTCCTATGTGAGCTTCTCCTTTCCTTTCTTCATAAATCTCTTAGAGTAGCTCTTCTTGAAAAATTTCTTCTTTGATTTTTCATGAGTTTTTTCTTCATCCTCATCATCCTTATTCTTGTATTTGCTCTTCTTCTTGATTTTGTTGGGACACCGAGCAGCTATGTGTCCTTTTTCATTGCAATCAAAACATACAACACTAGAAAAAGGATTTTTCTTTGAGTAAGAGTTTGACCTTTCTCTGTCTTTGAAGTTGACCCTTCTCATTAGTTTGTTTGCTCTTCTCATGAGTAGAGCTAATTTCTTCACGTCTTCATCTTCATCTTCACTTGACTCATCATCATCTTCTTGGATGAGTCTTGAACAACTTCTTTGGCCTTTAATGCGATGGATTTCTTTCTTGGAGCATCTTCATCACCAGAGTGAGCTCATGAGCGATATCTTGCCCATGGTTCGGTTGGGTGAGCCTTTTGAGATCACCACTGTTGGACAGATAAGTGATCAAGCTGTGATATGATCGTGGAAGCACTCTAATCATCTTCCTGCATACTTCAACATCTGAAATTTTAGTTCCTAGGCCTTTTAGTTCATTTACAATAGGATTTAGCCTAGAGAACATATCATTTGCATTTTCTTGAGGAAGCATTTTGAATTGATCAAATTTTTCCCTAACAACATAGTATTTTTCTTCTTTTACATCGGAGGTACCTTCATGAATTTCTTGTAATGTTGTCCATATATCATATGCAGAAGTAAGATTACTTACTCTATCAAAGACTTCTAAGCTAAGACAAGAAAATATGGCATTTCTAGCTTGGGCATCATATTGCATATTTTGAATTTCACCCGAAGTAGGTTCTCCATATGCAGATTGCCCTTCAGGTATGACACGAGGAGGCATAGGCTTCTCTGTAACCCTCCACACATCATACCCAACAGCTTCTAAATAGCATCTCATCCTAATTTTCCAATAAGCATAGTTTGTGCCATCAAAAACAGGTACTCTACCAATACTAACAGTTGCAGAACCATTTCCCTCAGCCATTTACCAAAGCTAGTTAAGCTAAACAAGGTAAACCATGCTCTGATACCACTTGAAGGATCGATATGGCCTAGAGGGGGGTGAATAGGCAATTTTACAGATTCTAGCAAATTTAATCAACTAAACTTATTTTATCGAGAGAAACTTATAGCAAGAATAAAGCAGAATTCAAGCAAGTAAAAGTAACAGCGAAAGCAATAAAAGAAATGATACAGGAGAGACAAAGATTTATCCCGTGGTTCAGAGCTGCACCCCTAATCCACGTTGAAGCACTTCTTCCGAAGTTCAGCTTCTCCAAAGCTAGTCGCAGTAGCTTTGGTGTTCACTCAGGTAACTCTTTCACTACTCCAGTGAGGTGAGTTCCAAACCTCTCACAAACACAGTTGCCTTCCACAAGCACCTTTGGACAGGTCACACTGTTTAACTTCCTCCAAGCTGTCTAGGATCACCAAGATCCAAGAGTAATAAACTTTGCACAAGTTCTGTCTCTTGATTCCCTTTGCAAATCACACAACTAGACACTGACTTGGAGCTTACACACTTTGGGATGTATGAAGATTTTTGTGTGAAGAATGAAGCACAGACTCCTCTTTCAGAATGAGAGCTATATGTCAATGACAAAGAGTAAGGAGTTCATCTCACTGGTAGATGGCTTAGGAAATGCTTATATAGCCATTTTGGATGAAAATAGCCGTTACACCTGCTACAGTAGCCGTTGGATGTGTCAGATGTCAGAAACAATAGAAATACACACGTACAACGGACTATGTATCAGTGCTTAGCGATACTGGATATGTGTATGTCGGACCAAATTTCAGAGTTCACGACGGACCAAATATTTTGGTCCGTAGTACATGGGTTGATCAAGGAGATGGTCTGGCATACAACTAAGAGAGATATATGAGTATCAGACTAAATGGCTTGGTCCGTTACACATGACTTTCAAAAGATTTTGCTTAGGCATAGAGACCTATGAACGTCGGACCAATATTTTGGTCCGTCATACATGGCCAAAGCAAGAGATTTGCCAGGAATAGAGACATATGTACTTCGGACCAAAAATTTTGGTCCGTTATGCATGGACTTCATAGAAGATTGGTTTTGGCAAGAAGACACATGTACTTCGGACCAAATTTTTGGTCCGTTATACATGGACTTCACAGAAGATTGAGAATACTTGTTTTAGGTTTCGATTAAAAGGTACATCAAAGATTTAATAGAAGATTGGTTTTGGCAAGAAGACACATGTACTTCGGACCAAATTTTTGGTCCGTTATACATGGACTTCACAGAAGATTGAGAATACTTGTTTTAGGTTTCGATTAAAAGGTACATCAAAGATTTAGTCCGGCCAAAAACTTATACACTGAAAGGGATGCCGGACCAAATTTTTGGTCTGCTGAGGATAGGAAACCTAATACATCTTTGGTCCGATACTGAGGAGTGAATAATACATATATGCCGGACCAAAATATTTGGTCCGTCATACATGGGTAGACTTTTGACTAAGAAGATTTTAAAGGAATGTTTGACCAAGAATATGTGGATATGGATGTGAGTATATTTTAATCTGAAAATCAGATACGCAAGAAAGGAGTTTTGACAAAGAATTGATTCAAGGTTTGCAACGGACTAAAGAATATGGATAGGTAAAGATTGGTCCATTGAACTGATAGGTAGAGTTTTTAGAAGGGTAAAGACCAAGTGTCTTTTGCTCCAAGTGATCTGGTTTTGCTTTTGCTTAACAAACTATTTCCTTGTGCAAAGTCCCTCTTTTTGGACAACTAAACAAAGATAAAACACCTAGCCTTTTTGACTTAAAACATCTCCCAAGATATAAAATATAAACTAAAAGCCTTAATCTTGTTGTACCAGCTTATTTCATCAAAGGTTCCAGCTCACTTATCTTCAAGCTTTGAATATTACTAACTTAGTCATCAATACCAAAACCATGATAATATAAAAATAAATTGAGGGGTGCCTAGATGCTATCATGAGCACTATACCAATACCATCACCTTCCTTGCATATTGATCCATCAAAATACAACTGCCACAGGGCAACAGAAACTAGATCGGCATAGGCATCGTGTCCTGTTATAAAATCGGCTATAACATGTCCCTTAACCGCCTTAGCTGATTCATATGACAGGTCGAACTCTATCAAGGCATAAGCCTATTTACCAAGTCGACCTCACAGAATTAGAGCTGATAACATATACTTTATAACATCGGTTTTGCACACTACCACACGATCATTCATCACGCGCTCAAGCTCTCGAACCATCTGCAATCGGCTTCAGCTCTTCGTTTAACGAATCCTCGAAATAATCCCTTAGCTCAATCACCTTTCCAGATCAGCTGCAATGGACCCGAGTCAGGTACTTATCCCGATCCCACATAGCAATGATCAATACTTCTTGGGTCCCTTAGGAAATTTAGATGTCAATACTGTCACAAATCAAGAAATCCCTCGTCTTCCTTTGTCGGCTTCTGGTCATAATATAGAAGGTTGGAATAAAAGCTTTAGAGCTTGGTCGATAGCTCTCAAGGGGTGGAGGAATTGGTTTATTAGAGTGGCAACCCAAAAGTGGGGTGAATGGGAAAACTGGGTATAGCCGAGTGCATCCCCTTTCCTTAGCCGATCCAGAAGCCAACGAGCCCCTAGTGGCCACAGCTTGTTATTTTTGGTCAGACTGTTTCAATGCTTTTTTGTTTCGCAGTGGTTCCGTCGGTCCAACTCTCTTGGACGTAGCTCAACTGTGCTGCCTTAGGCCAGATGGTGAACAAGTGTCAGCTTTTAGCGGTAAGCCCAGACATAAACTTATCAGATCGAAGGGTGAAGGATGGGCCAAATACATCAGAAATAATAATAAAGTTAATGGGCCTGTATCGGATGAAGAGCACGCTGCTTTCCTTAACCTTTGGCTAGATCGCTTCCTATTCTGTGGGGCATCCTTTGGGCCGACTCAAGTCTATCAAGTCATAGCAGAACAGCTTGTTGAAGGTCATTGGGTAGCATTAGGAAAAACCTTTCTGGGTGTTGTGTATCAGATGTTGTATGTAATAAGGAGTTGGCTTTTTACTGGTTTTGAACATTTCACTGTTGGCAACGTGGGAGGTCCGATGTGGTTCGTGCAGATCTGGTTGTACTGCCTATTCAGTCACCCCTTCAACTTGAATTTAGCCGACGGGACCTATTTCCCAAGAGATGATACTCCAGAAGGTGCACCTTTCCAATTCAGGGAATGTCGATCTTTTGGTGAAAGATTTATGATGTGCGCCAATAATGAGACAAAGATCACACCTATCGGCTGTAGAAAATTTTTATCTTTCTTCCTACAACTAGACACTGAAGACTTCAAGCAATAGGATTTCTTTAGTTACAGTTCCACAGCCGATTTCTCTTGGCCTTCTTTCTTGCATTTGGAAGCCGATAGCTCTTTGATGCCTAAGGAGACCTTGGACTTGTATAAACTCTTCATTTCTCCATGCGTTTTTCATGCTGGCCTTCATAACAGGAATCGGACATTCCAACCATCATATGAATCTTACCATCCTTCAATCTATGCAAGACAGCTAGATTTTGGTCAAGTGATTCCAAGCTTGCCACTCCTTGATCGGCTACAACCCAGGGCTAAAGTTCGTAATGCTGCCGCAGCCGATCTGGTTTTAGAACTAGCCGATGAGCTTCAACTTCGCAGCCTCCCACACTTCTTTTTGAATGCCCGCCGGGCGGGTGGTTTTACATCATGGTCCACCAGGCGTGCCAAGAGTGTGTTGACATCAAAAACTTGAAGTAGGGTTTCTGATAACAACACACCAGACGGACACCTGGTTTAGAGCGTGCCAGTTGATTTGACCTGTAATCGACAAGGTAAAAATATGAAATTCACTCAAAGCCGATCGTGAAGATCAATCGGCTTAGATTCGATTAGCTCAAAGCTTATCAAATCAAGATAAAAAGGGTAAGTCTAACTAGCCGATTAAGGCTAATCAGAGGATAAAGGTAGATCGATTCTGAAGAAGGCGATGCGCAGCAAAATCAGAATAAATCAAACTTGGGCGTAATTGATGAAGATCAACAATCGGCGATGCGCAATTTTATTGATCAAAATCGAATTATAGAGAAGATTCTAAGTTACGAAAACTACTCCTAGTCGACAGGAAAAAAGATAACAATGTAAATTGGTGGGTTTGATTGTGTTGATTGTTTTGCAGCTCGCCCTTGTCCTCCTTTTATATCCGTCGGCCGATCGTGTCCTATTACAACACGTTACAAAGCCTGATCCGTATCGGCCTCAATCCGAATAGTTTTTTCCTTAAAATATTTACCGTTACCGAATCTCTTCAAATCCTTTCAAATCATCCATTGGTTATCATATATTGACTTTATCTTATCGATTTTGACCTTAGCCAAAATTTGGTGCAAACACAACGCTACAATGCACTCACTACGGTACTAGTGCTACGGTTTTCTCTTCGATAATAGCACCAGTGCTACAGTGTTTAAAGATCGAAGTAGATTTGTTTTGTGGTTGCAATGGCTTTGCTGGTTATTTGTTGTGAAGTTCTTAACAATGTCCATAGATTATCGAGGGTTTCGATGATATTGCACAGCACTATAACAGAGTGAAGTTTGTTATGCAGTGCAGATAATGCAAATCCATCGTGGATGCTCTTACTCTCTCCATCTTTATCCCTTCGCCAATCGCACTCCAGAATTGATGGCTCAGAATTTATTACCTGAGAAACAAATTTTTAGCAGGAGTACAAAATTCTCGAGCAATTTACATGGGAAAGTCTTTTCCCAGCTTGTTGTTGGCGATATATATGCACTAGTTGGTGCTTTGTTTTGGCCTCTTTCTGAAAAGTATAATTTCATATGCCAGTCAATTTTTGCTGATTTGTGCTTTGCCTTTTGGTCCCGGGTAAGAATAAAATCAACTGTAAAACGTGCCTCACATATGTTACTACTTAAACTCAGTGGCGGAACTTTAAAAAAAAATTCTATGTGATCACACTTCACACATACAACTCTATAGTCTTGTATAATAATTTCGTAACATCATAAATTCAACACATGTATTTAAAATTCGCTAAAAGTACGGTACAAATAGTTCCAAGCTCTTAAAAACCTCAAACCACCGAGATCGGAACCAATTCAATCAACAAATTTGATCTATTGAAGAAGTGATCTTGAAGTGTTTTTAAATTTTTTGGGGTGCTGGGGCATACCCTAGACCCACCTCTGCTTAAGCTTGTGGACACAATGCATTGTACTGTTACGGTGTGATAAAAATAATTTCTGCTATCGGTTTTATTCAGCAAATGTTGATTTATTTATTTGCGGTGTCTTCGCGCGGGATTACCCAAAACAAAACTTCAAAAATGCTAGATAGTTACAGGTCCATACCACGGAGGGTTGCTATTGGTAGTTATTCGCTGTATGCACAATTTTAGAACATGGATTTGGGGCATATCATGAATAAGAAAATGACTTGTAAATGTCGGTTTCGATATATGCATGCAACTTCAATTCCATACAGAGGGAATTCGATATATCGGATTAGATAATGAATCTAACTTAGGAATATATAATATATCATATCTTTTTTTAGAGAAACTGAACTTTTCAATTTTTTCATCAAATCAGTTTTTTTTTTTACTACCAAGACACCAAATCAGTTTTGTCCAGGCATGTACTCTCTCCAATTATTTTTATATGGGGCCTGCACATTTTAAGATTACAACTTCGTAGCTTTTGATTAACAGTTAGTCAACCGAGGTATAGGTTCAGTCAGTACCGGTAGATTCGTATTTGAAAATACTTTCATATGATCGTGATTCTATAATTATTAACAATATATCATAGAAGAAACTACCGTCAGGAGTATTCCCCTGAAGAAGTTTATGCCAGTAATACATAAAACATACATAAATCATTCTGATCATCATTGTAATTTGAATGGCTGAGGTAGTTGCATGCTTAATTTGCATAACATAGACCTATAGCCCTAGATGATCTATATGTTCAAACATTTCGCATATGTTAAGAGAGTATCTAGGGTTGGTTATGTGGTACCGACCTAAATGGCTAAATATCTCTCTCTACATTAGTGCCTGCCTTTTTCCTTCTAAAGTGAAAGCATGTTCTAAATATATCTCTACATTAGTACCTGCCTTTGCCTTCTTAAGTGAAAACATGTTCTATATACATGTCTGCCTCTACATTAGTAGTTGCCTTTTGCCTTCTTAAGTAGAAAGCATATATGTTCTTAAGCTCGATCTTTGGGGCTGAAGAAATGGCTGGACAATGTTGCTCCAGGAGAGATGACATCAATGCTTTTGCTTTGAGCACTACAATACCCTTCCCTTCTGCTGTTCAGATTCTTTCATGCCCTCACCGTCAAATGAATCCCGTATTCCCATGTATGACAGTACACTGACTGAAATGTGAGAATACATTGGTCTAACTACATCTGGAACTGGCATGCTATACCTCACATTTGGCTTTGCGATATATGCTCTTCATGATCTCCCTTTTGGCACCTGAAATCCCGAATCTTTTGTTCTGGATACAATGGTGGGTCTCGGAGAAGTTGGCCGGCAAACGGTCATGAAGTTGCAGACACAATGTTGGGTTTTGGTCACTGGTGAATCAGCAGAAGTGATTGCAGTCACTTCGAGCATAGATTATGCTGTGACATTCAGATTTGCAAGACCAATCACTCATCCAGAGATGCATGCAGCTCACTGACTTGGAGCTCAAACCAGAGCCCGGAGACAAGTCGACAAACCTAGCTATGGACGGCTACGCCATGGTCTGGCACGAGCAGGCCACCATCATTTTGTAACGGCGTTGTTAGCTTTTCACAAATCGCGAAATTCCAAGAGTATTTTACTAAGCTAGGAAGCCGTTTTATCCCTCAAAACAGAGTTCAGCCTGGTCACCTACCCTTAAAACCTCAAGTTCAGCCTCCGACGAAAACGCTACTCCGCGCAATTTGGAGGGGGTCCGCATGTCGGTGACTGTTCGTAGCGACTAAGTTAAGAATCCAATTTACGCGAAACCTAGAACAGTTTAATCCGCGCGAATGATGTCAACGTAAGCGCCTTTTAACGCGAGGCAAACAAGAGCCCTAAACTTTTGCGCCTGTGTTTTGCATGTGTCCAACGAGCGTTGAGTTGAGCTGAATCCAGCACAGCAAATGCAAGGACGATCCTACCGTGCACTCACAGCTTCTCATAGATTGTACCCTTAGAAAAGGAAAAAAGAAAGAAAAAAAAGAGAGAGAGAGTTTATGCTGCTGATGCACGAAGGACAAGCAAAAGGGGTTTGGAGCCATGCTTTAGCGAAATATACATAAACAAGGACAAACAAACGGAATAGTAGGCAATTAGGTACCCCCACAAGGTACTAGTTTTGGTACCATGCATGAAAATCCAACTACTTGTTAATCAATTGTGCTAGAAAAATCTTGGATCGCTGGTACATTGCTCACCGGAATGTGTGAGCTTTATGGAAGCCTTTTTCCAATCCTAGAAAGAGAGAATAAGTTCAGTTTGGCATCTGTTTGCCATAAGTTCATTCATCCACCATACTTTCACAGGTATCTATCTATATATCTCCACCTGAGACTCGGTAGTGAAAGGAAGAATAAAGAGATCATCAAAAGGTACCCGCACGATTGTTGCCGAGCCTTGCAATGAGAGGAGGGTTTGCGAGCATTTGCATGCCTTTGACTATGCTATCTGCTTGTACTCAGTAACCATGCACTGACCGAAAGGCTAGATGCTCAGATGCACGAGACTGTAGTCTTGGAACAGAGGCAGTAATCGTCCTTCGTGTCTTAAACTAGACAATGGAGAAGTTTTCGCGTACGAAAATGACGATGCGAAATACCCATTGGACTTGAGAGAGTACGTTTGGAGGATGTCCGGCTGGAAGAGTACCTTCTTCCAATGCCCTCTTGTAATCTTGTGTACGAAAGAATGTGCTTATTAGTGAAGAATGTAACCTGTCGTATAATGGTAGCCAAAGATTATCTAAAGCAATCATGAGTTGCATTTGAGTAGAAAGAATTGCTTATATGATATGCATAATACAAACTCGATCCAAAATCAACCGATTAGGGCCTAAGTCGGCCTATAATGGTATAGTGTGCCATCCTAGCAGCCACCAGTTTCTGAAGCAATGCGAGAAAAAGAAAACAGCAATTGATGTGAACCAGATGATTTCCATGTTCAACACATCCCTGAGGAGTGAGGACCATTGACAAGCTTTTGCAATGGTCCTGACTACTGAGGGCAACTACTTGGAACTGAAGGCCACTCGAGCTGTGGTCAATATAACTTTTGGCGATGCCTCCTTCAATTATTTGAGCAGTCTTATCATTTGTTTTGAAGATACAGCATATATTACAGATATCACATAGCAAATGCACTACAACAACATCATCACGACACACCACCAATGAGCAAAATTTGATGAGCGTGCAAGACCACTCATTCAAAGAATAAGTGCAAATAAATGAAGAGAATGCCAACAAAAGCAAAACCTCATTATTCATGAAGATTTTGGATTTCTACTTTCAAAGTTTGGAGCTTACGCTCAACAGCGGACAACTCACCCTGAACACCCTGCAACCAATCTATTTTTCGCTGGCACGCGTCCTGGTATGGTTTGCTGATAACTTCAACAAATTGGACTAGTTTATTAGCACTCTGCGAGATATCCTTCTGGATAGCTTCCTCAACTTTGCGAGATAGTTTATCAGCAGCCTTGCTGACCTTCTCTAATGCAAGCTTCCGTCGACGAGGGAAATTAGATATTGCAAAAAACCTGAAAAAGGGCAGTTGCCCATTGGATCAATATGCATATAGTTATATATCAGCTCATTCCTTGTCATTGCAAAAACTATTAGCTATAGAGGGGTTTCTAGTTATCAATCAAGAATTACCCGGCAGCTGAGCAAAGGGCAAGAGCAAGAAGATCTTCAAGTGTAGTTGACAAAACAGATGTCAAAAGAGAAGCTGACAATCCAGCAACGCCAAGCCCTCCAAAAGTTCCCAAAGCCTTCACAATACCAATAGCAAAGCTCAGAACGAAAGACAGCCAAGCAAAATTAAATATAAAGAATCAGAGACTACCTCTAAAGTCTAAACTATACACACTGAAGATTAAAATCATAACAGAGCAACCACAGTTTGAAATTTGAGGTCTTTGCAGACACACATTGTGGTTCAAAACTTTTGAGTATTCAGTTAAGCCTAGCATAGTAGCATACTTTAAAACCTTAAAATTGGTTGCACTCCCTCAGTTACAACTTATAAAGAATTTTTCAGATCTGCTGCAAAAAAAAAAGGTGCAAAAGTACAATAAATGATGTTTTTTTGTATCTTACCGTCATTTCTTTCTCTCTCTCAACATTTATTTGCAGCAACCCACTCAAAACACTCTCTTCTCCTTTCCCAGGCAGATTTAGTAGGGATAGTTTACACATCTCCCCTTATTGATTCCTCAAATTTATAATCTCCTTAATCCGTGCAAATAGTCAAAACATGACTTGCAATTTGGAAGGGGGGAGTACTTGACAGTATTTGGTCGTCAAATTAGATAGAATTGTTCAATCATGTTTTAGCAAGAGGAAGGTGCATTATGCCCTGACTATTATTTTGGAGGCTTAATTAATCTCGTAACACATCTGACGATTCTCTCCTTTTCCCTTTGCAGATAATCTGTTGAGGTATGTTGGCACTCAAACGTTCCACTAGATGACTAGACGACAGAAGTTGGGTCATTCACTGGATTCTCAGAAGGCCAGTCCACTTGCTGCAGACTGAAAATAGTTCAATGTCCATACAGGTACCAGCATGAAGCTTGTACTTAGGAAAGTTCACGTAACAAGTTTTTCTTTGCATACATGTTACAAGAATCAGAAGATTTCACAACCAACAATCCTAGTCTGTGCAGTAAAGCCAGCACTCTTTTTTTTTTTTTTGCTCTGAAGCAATAAACAAACCAATACTTCAGTAGGCCATACAATATATGCGACCAAACTTCAGGGAGTAAGAGTCACATGATTCTTTTTCTTGTTGTATTTTCCCCCCTTTTTTGTAATTAGAAGCAAAGAATATATTTAAAACATTTTATTTGGATAAACTAATTGTATAGCTTAAGGATTAAGAACTAACCATACAACAACAACAACCAAGCTTTTTGTCCCAAATATGTTGGGATAGGTTAGGAAAGAAACCCAATCAAAATCAATAAAACCCATAAAGTCAATAAAGCTTAAGGATTAAGAACAAACCATATAAGTCAAAAATTTAGAGCTTTAATAGACATACCACTTCGCGAATTTCTTCTTCAAAAACCTTAGCAGCAGCACTAGCACTGAAGCCATCCAGTGCCTTTATGCTGAGTTTCTCTCCTTCATTAACAAGTTCGTTTGGATCCGATGGAACCCTTTCTTCCTGAGCAACCAACACACCCCATCTTTCACGGAAACACTCCACATATAAATTAACTTCACGGGTATTTCTAGAACTCAACCATGTCGAATATTCACTCAGTAAATTCTGAAGAAAAGAAAGAGATTTTTGTTGATACCATGAAAATAAGTATGGTGAAGCAAATAAGCAATATATGGTAAAGTACATGGACCAAAAAAAGTAGCATCATTACAAGGATTATTACATTTGACAACGCTGTAAAATGGTAATGCTAAATGAAATGAACTCGGTTGAAAAGTTACAATAGATAAGACATTAGCATAATTTGCATTGTTTGGCTGTATAAATTAGGTTTTAATGTATGGTGGTCGTGCATGCGTCTACGTGTCATTGCTTTTTCCATGCACCCATAAAATCTGACTGTACAAGGGACATGTAAAAGATTAAAATGGGTAGCCTGCAGACTGCCTGGGCAAATGGGCAATGATCCTCATAACACGGAAGTTGCTGATGGTAGTACCAGTCAAAAAATTTACTGGTCAAACCACATTTTTTTTGCACAAATTCTAAGTTTTGACAAGGTTGCATATATAAGCATAGAATTAACATAAGTTTTCCATAAATCAGCAAAAGAACTACAAAAGTACTGACACAAGCCAGTTTGGCCATGTTCAGCTCAGCCAAATCTTATGGTTAGTTCCAGCTGTCCGAGTATATTCCTCCAATTTGAAATGTTCACCCAACCTGTTACCACCAGTAACTAGCTGGGTAGCGTGCTAGACGAGCTCCAGTTTTCCAAACTGTAGTGTAGATTGAAAACATAAACCCCTAATAGGGCATCATAACAACTGCTCTGGTTAGTACACACAAGCCAGGAAGCACACACAAGAAAATTAAACAATGCCTTTCTCTTTGCATCTCTCAAATTATTGTATACTATATAAATACCCGCGTTGCAATAGAACACAAATAAGCCAAATTGTAACAATATTGCGAATTGGTTGTAGGTAGATATTTGGGCACACCTATCGGCACTTGTTGATAGAGAATTTTTAGGAAGGTTATTTTGTTAGAGATTTTTTAAGAAGACCCACATGTCAGCACGTAATTCTTATGTGATTTTTTTTTTGGGGTGGGGGAGGGGGGGTATTGTTATTAAGTCATCAACTAGTCGCCGACTAATCCGCGATTAGTTATCCAGTCGGTATATGGAGGACGACTAGGGTGATCAAATCGACTTAAATGACTAGTCTTGCGGTTGTACGACTAATCCTCGACTATCCGCGACTAGTCGGGCTTTCCTAGCCGGCTGACTCATGGCCCCACATGCAGAGAGTGGAATGGAGAGACATCTATATAGGGTCTGAACCCTATAGCCACCATTCCCATATCGATTTCAGCCCAGGCCGCCGCCTACTCCCGTCCGGCCACAGCCGCCTCCGCCTCCGTGTCTGCCTCGACCGCAGCTCGTCTCTGCCTCCTCCTGTTCGGCCGCAGCCGCCTCCACCTACCTCGGCCTCGGCCGCAGCAGCCCGTCTGCGTTGGCTGCAGCCCGCCTCCTCTCCGCCCCCTACCCGTCCAGACTCCAGATCGGCTGCAACCCGCCTCCACCTCGACCGAAGACCTCGGCCGAAGCTCGCCTCCTCGGCCGAAGCCCACCTCCGCCTATCCTCCTCAGCAGAAGCCCGCCTCCCCCTATGCCCGTCTACCAGAGCCGCCTCCGCCAGTCCGTCTGCCGGAACCGCCTCCTCCCCTCTACTCCTGCCTGTCCAGATCGGGTACAGCTCTGTTCTGGTGATGTTTATGAATATGTGAACATGTTCATGAGGATTTTGCAGTGCTATGTGCACTTGTTCATAGTCTGGAGACTAGTCGCCCAAGTCGACAAGTTGCCCACCCTCCCCTCCCCCGGGCTTACTTACAACTAGGGCTGTTAAAAAAGCTCAAGGCTCGCAAACTGCTTGAGCTCGGCTCGTCCTAGGCTAGAGCCCCAAACGAACTGAGCTCGAGCCTGCCCCGAAGTTAGCACGCCTGACGAGCTGAACTCGAATAGTTCATATAGGCTCGGTCTCCTGAGCTGTCCCGCGCTCCCGGCCTTGCTCTCTCCACCCAGACTCGGCCTGCTAGACGGCCAGCCGCCACCCAAAGGCCCAAACAACCACCCACACCCGTGTCAATCAACCCCCGAGCTCTTTACTCCCCCCGACTCCCGACTCGAGTCCTCCTGGAGTCCCGATTCCCCTTCCTCCCCAAACCCTAAATTAATCTCCTTGCCACCGCTGCGACTTGCGCGACTCCCCATCCGCCTCGGCTCGAGTAGCTCCCCCATCCACCCACCGCCCGGCGGCGACAGCTCAGGTGTAGATGGGTCACGGGGCCGACCCTTCTCACTGGCGTGTCAGGGGTTCGGAGGAAGGGCACCAGGCCGGCGCACCGTAGGAACCATGTCACAGACGAACTGGGAGGCAGAAAAGATGTGAGGATTCAGTTTCCCTTCTATCCGTTGTGTTGATTCGTGGCGTATTTTGGTGGGCGACGTAACAGCGTTTTGTCTTTTTGTTGCTAGGGTTTGCTGGTTCCCCCTAGTTGTTGCTAGCATGTGTGGCTGCTAGGGTTTGCCGGTTCCCCCTGGACGTTGCTCCTTCTCTGCTGCCGAGCACAGACGCCCTTCTCCTCTACCGCGAAGAACGCCTAGTTAGTGAATTTTATTTAGCATTTGGCCTTAATCATGTGGTATTCAAGAGTAAGCAATCATCAGTCAATTATCATACCTTATTTTGTAGCCTCTTGACTGTATGTTTAATTGTTATCGAGCCTACTCGAGCTTGTGCCAAGCTTGTCTGTATGTTTAATTGTTATCGAGCTTAATCGAGCTGAGCTCAAGCCTACTCGAGCTTGTGCCAAGCCGAGCGCGGACCCCAACTCGAGCTTCTACCGAGCTCAAGCCTGGAAGGCTAGGCTAGCTCGAGCTAAGCTCATTTACAGCCCTATTTACAACTTAATAACCTGGGGGTGAGAAGAGAGATAGATTGCTTTTTCTTTTTTTTAGTTACAGATTTTTAGGAAGGCACACGTGTCAGCACGTAATCCTTGTGTGAGGGGAGGGGAGAAGAGAGGCAGACTGATGAACCGCCACTAGTTTCTTTTAAAGTAGTAAAGATAGTTACATGAACAAAGTATCAGCAAGGAGACAGCTGGACTAGAAAGCAATACATTATCTTGCATGCCCCAGGAAGAAGCACGTTGCTTTCAGCTTGTGCAAGCTTAAATTTGTTAAGTATGGTCATAGTAGAGTAAAATTCAGTAGTCTAGACTATGGAAAAAATTTCTTTCCAGGAGTAAATTATGCATGCAACTCAATGATATTTATGAGTCCTAAGTTGTTTGCAACAAAGTTGGGCAAATTCAGGTATGAATCATATCCAAGCAAATTTGGAAAACATACTAAAATGTAAGAAATAAAACTCAGATCTTTGTATATGATAGATTAAGTTAAATATTAAACGTACTACTGCGTCATCAAGGGAGGTACTTAGAATATCATTTTGAACAAATGATGTGGCTTTGGCAGAAGTGCTTTTTTCTCCTGTAAGCGTGTATGTAAAAATAAGGTCAATGTTTGACAACTGAAGTGTAGATTCCATGAGTGTTATTGCTCGACTTTTAGCTCTCTCAATCTGCAAGAAGAAAAGAAAGCATGTTCTCAATGAGCAAGACCAAAATATGTATTAAGCATGTTAAATATTGCTCTTATCAAATATGAATGCTAGGTAAGCGATAGAAAAACCAATGCAAAGTTTGGGCGTATAAGGACCATGCACATAGACTAAGGATGTCTCAATTGAAGGGAATGGCATGTGAAAATGACTAAACTACCCTTCATAATTGCCTTGGAAAGAAGAGAGAATACCAATGTGTGTTCGTATAAATGTCATAGAGAGAGGGAAAAATAAATAGCACAAAGCAGGAAAAAGATCATTATTCATTAATCTGTGTGTGCGCCATTGTTTTGCAACAAAACTAGAAAAACTATATGCCTTATGTTTTGCAAAAAATGGAGAACATCACAGCAGAACTGTAAACAAAAAGGGTACAGCAGAATGAGTTATCTTTAAAACACCTACAAGAGATGAAATCTGCCTCTGCCAAGAATTGCTGTCAGCCTCAATCTTCACAGCATAATCGTTTGCACCAGAAACAAGATCCCTGATGGATGTTAAGTCATCAATAGCTTTTTCATATTCTAGTTTCACAAGTCGTTGACATGAAGTTAGCAAACGATCTGCAATTCCAATTGGTGTTTCAAGTTTCAGCCGGACCCTTTCCCTCCCATTATTTGTTGATCCATCTAAGAAGCTCAATAGGTAATGCTCAAGATCATAAAACTTGCTGCTTCTCCATCTAGGATCACTAAATAAAGCTTCCCCGTAATGCTCTTTTCCATTGTTTTTTGAATATGAAAGTTTGACTTCTAGAGCAGAGCGTGAAGATACAGGAAATAGTGTTACATCCTCTGTGTTAAGCAATTTTCTTGCATTTTCCTTGACAAATGTAGTAGCTTCTTCAAGCTACAGCCATTGGATTGAGAAGAAAAACAAGGAAATCAACAAAATGGTAAATAGGAAAGACAATCTTGCTGGGATTTTGAACACTAAACATAAGTATCAAACCTCATTATTGTTCCGGTAGAGGTCCAATTTGTTTAGAACGAATACAACTTTCTTCTTCCACTGCTGGACATACTGGAGAAATCCAACCTAGAAGTTCCGAGGATATTTTTTTTGGTTCTATTAGAAAGTACAAAGAACACAATAGATCCTTAAAAGATAAATCAGGATTCTAGAACTTAACATGAAATATGTCATTCAGTAAGGAATCCACACAAAGACACCATCCAACACAATATGTATTCTATAAGCTGGAAAAAGGTCGTGTAAAATGTGGATGAACTCATAAATCACTAGATTCATTGTTTTACCAAAATGTCACAATTAGGCATTAGAACATTTTGAAAGGCAGATACAATAAACAGTAAAAAGACAGTAATAGGCTAATAACTGAAATCCTAATAGACTAAACCAACCAATAATGATGAACTAAACTAAACTACCTAATTTGGACCACTGGCAAAATGATGTTATAATCTGGGTCAGCTAAAATTAAAATATTCATCCTACTTAAAAGGAAGCTGGAAGTGAAAAATTAAGCGTTTGATCAGCAGCCAACCCGCAACACTTAAAGTGTAAGGCAAAATGTGGCTTGCAAGTTGCAACACTTTTCATGGTGGCCAAATCGGCTGCCAAAAGTGTACCAAAGTGAAAAAACTGAGTCTATGACATGCAGGTCATGGGGCTAAGAAAGAGCGGTGCACCACAATCGTGGCAACGAATCAAACACTTGCCTAAGAAAGTGTGGCACGCCCAAGGCTAGCTGTGGCAAAATTAGGCATTGAACCAAACGCTCCTAAGAGACTATTTTTACTCCATCAAACACCAGGAACTTAGCCAACAAGTCCAGCCAGGCAACCCTTTCTCTTTCTAATTCATTTCATAAATAATTTGACCAAAACACCCTTCCAGGCCAGCCTCCAGACAGCCACTGACTGGCAGGCTGAAATTGTGGAATGTTCCAGGGTAGCAATCTCACATTGATACTTCAATCCAATAACCTCATGCACATCACCATATAAATAGATCCAGAGATAGTCAAACTACCGAATCCACTGTTGAATTTTATTCAATTACATTTATTGTATCATGTTATCTTTCCTGCACATATCACTATTAAATGTGTAAACAATTGGCATAAGAAAATAATCATAAGCATTACCTCACTATCAGCAAATGGTCTATCTGATGATAGGACAAAAAGTATTAAGTCAGCTCGAGGCACATATTCTTCAGTGAGTCGTTGCTGCCTCTGGAGAATAACATTTGTTCCAGGTGTATCAACTAGGTTCATCTGTTCAATAGTACACAATGAACATCTCATGAACAAGGACATGAAGTCAAGAAACAAGGAAAATGCACTGCTAAGTTGGCATTACAACTAGGACAGACATGCAACCCAGAAACAGTAAGAGGAAATAAGGTGGAACACGACTGCCATTGCTTTCTTGGCATCTTCTTTCAGATGTAACAAATGCTGACCTGCATCGGTACATCCTGTCAGATACAACTAACAGTCAGGTTGTGTATGGCGACATCTACAGCATGTTGTAGGAGACAGAGTTGTGTTCCTGATAATTCATCCCTATTCCTTTTGTGTCACAAAATGCTTCCTCAGAACTAACATATCTTTGAATTTCATTCAGAAGCAGTCTTCCAGTGGGTGAAAAGAGAACGCATTTTGATATCCATCATTCTGATATAGCTAGCTTATCCAACCCAATGCAGTGACAGGCAAAAGGCTAGCAGCTAGCTTGTTTAACTCAATGCATTGGAGAGCAAAAAAAAATGTAGTGTTGAAAAATAAAATTGTAGTATACTCCTCTGAGGTAAGTAAGGGATATCAACATAACTGTTCCTACAATTATGCACTTACTTCCTTTAATATTGGAGTCGATAAATAGCACACGAATTGACCATCTGGGTGCCTCTCACATCGTTCTGGGCTTTCAGAATCAACCTCAGAATACGACAGCAGTGTGATCTCATTTGTCGTGGGTACAACTCCTTCCTGAAGATACTGCCTTCCGAGTAGAGCATTTATAAAAGTTGATTTTCCCGAGTTAAATTCACCCTGAGATAAATTGCAGAAGGATCCAATCCGAATGAGTGGTTAAAAAGAATAATTAAGAAGCCAATTGGTCAGAAAATGTCAATGACTTGAAGACAATGTATACCATTATGGAGAACAAGAAGGCAAGTTATTTTGTAGTGAATAAGAAGGTACTCTAGCTTTTCAATTAAAACCAAATTGTTTTGCATGAGAAAAATAAGACCAACACAACAGTTTATGCAAATGTAGAACAGGGCATATGTTTGTACTTCTCTGATTAGATTATAATCTGATTATGCTAGCTGCATTAGAAAACTAATGAGCTTTATGTTGGTTTATGCAAATGCAGAACCACCAAGGATGTGGATACATATGCTTCCATTTATCTAAATGAGCTTGTTAGATTATAATCTGATTATGCTAGCTGCATTAGAAAACTAATGAGCTTTATGTTGGTTTATGCAAATGCAGAACCACCAAGGATGTGGATACATATGCTTCCATTTATCTAAATGAGGATGTGAATGAACAGATGTTTCTAAAAAAATATAGACTGGACGTCAGCATCATAAGAATGAGCATAGTGGAAACAATGCTTCTCTTCCGAAAAGGATAAATAATTAATGGGTTAATTCATACTATACCACTCCATATGTTAGCACTTCAAGAAATGCCACTCGTTGTCTCAATGACATGTAACCCCTGGACCCACACGTCATTGAGATAACGAGTGGCATTTCCTAAAGTGTCAACGAATGGAGTGGTATAGTATGAATTATCCCATAATTAATTAGGGAAAGAAGACTCAAATTAGAAGTTTTTAACCATATTTCATGATGCAAAATAAACCACAAAGCAGCACTAAATGCTACACGTTAATTGGGGAATAACGGGAGTTTATGAAAGGTAAGACAGCCTTCTAATTGCTATTTATTGATTCAACATGGTCGTAACATCTCATAATTCTAAAGGGCATGTACAAATTAACAAAATATTAGTGTTCCTTGGTGAAAAAAAAACAAAGATATAAATCATTGATTGCTTTGAGAGAATGCATGGTATGACTGTCATAGAGAAAGAGCATTTTCATTAACCACATCACATTATTCCATGATTTAGGTTAAAAAAACAGGAGAATCATGTCTAACGCATCATTTGTCACAGCATTAGAAAGCAATCATCTATATATGAGGTAATGGATGATGCCATAATCAATATTTAATGTAAACCCAAAAATTACCACAATAACCAACAAAAATGGCTCACTCAGGCGAGAGGCAGCATCAACTAGAAGCTCAACCTCCTCCATCTGTAATCACATATCAGAAAATTATATTCAAGTCAGGCATATGATGGAGATGATGATGTGATGTACAATCAAATTCATTCCAGGACATCTTCAACTACCAAATGTGTAACATTAGATGATCACCATTGGTGCTGCCTTGCGGATAACAGCAACAGCTTCACTTAGAATAGGCTTTTCCGTCGCTATCAGCTGCATTACTTTTTCATCCAGTTTTGTAAATCCAGCAACTTTTGTCTTCTCACGAGTTAGAACCATTACATTATTTGCTTCTTCCAACATACTAGCAGAAGAGTAACTGACTTGTGGGACACTGTCAGCGGCGTTCACTTTTGAAAAATCCCTTTCTATAATATCATCAGTGAGAAGTTGAATACCAGCCAAGGACATAACAATTCCAGATGCACCAGACTGAAGCAACATGGATGTGATATCAGAATAGGTCCCTTCACTTTCTGATTCATTTAAAGTGAAGAAAATAGGGATCTTCACATGTTGAGCACCAGCACTACCATTCATAACACTAAAAAAATCATCACTGCCAGTATTGGCGATAAGAAAATCAGCCCCTTCAGAACTCGAAGCACTTCTTGCAGAGTCCGGAGAACGTATAGTTCTACCAACAAGAGGGAGATATATGGAGTCAGAGTTGGATTTCATCATCATACTCCTTGCAACAATAGCAGGAATACCTGTATCAAAATAGAGAAGGGAACTTCATAAAAAAAAAGTTAATGTTGCAATGCAGTACGGTAGAATAACTTCCTGGCAGGCTAGAAAATGAAGCACAGCATTACGAAATAGAACAATATTTAACAATTTGTTCAAAGTTATTGGCATACAAAATACTAACGGTGGGGAAAACGAGCAAGGAGATAATAAAGCAGGTTGGTGCAAATGTAAGCTCGAGGACACCATACGCCACATTAGCTGAGGAGAATTCAATCACCAACCATCGTCGGCGAGCACGACGCCGCTCGCCCCGACCGCCGAGGCGACGTCGACGCGCTCCGCGATCAGCAGGTACGCGCGGTCCCCGACCGCTGCCTTGAGCGCGCGCGCGGCCTCGTACGCGCGCCCGCCGCCCTCCTCCCCTGCCTCGAGCACGACGACCCCCACGCCCCGCGCCACGGCGGCGGCCACCGCGTCGACGGAGCCAAGCGCCTCGTCGGCGCCGACGCGGAGGACGAGCGCCGGGACTTGGATCTCCGGCCGCTTGAACCCGCCGGGGAACAGCGTCCTAGGCGGCCCCTTGGCGGCGCCGCCGCCGCCGGCTGCGACTTCGGCGCCGACGGCGCGGCGGGGGCGGCGGCGTGAGAGGAGGGAGTGGAAGTGGAGGCCCCGGCAGGGGGACGCCGGGCGCGGCAGGAGGCGGGTGGTGGAAGCGGTGGCGGTGGAAGCGGCGAACATGGAGAGCGACAGGGGTGGGAGTGCGCGCGCGTGCGGACAGTGGGGAGTCGAGAGTGGAGCAAAGCGAGGCGAGGCGAGGGGGGAAGTGGTGGGAGGTGGAGCCGTGGAGCGGGTGAACTATGGAGTTTGTTGCGGATTTGGTTGGATAGGGTGGGGGAACGGAGGGGAGCACGGCCGCACCGGGATTTGCGAGGTCGTTTGATGAGAAACTGACGTCTTGGAAGCATTTTTCCGGTTTGTTAGTTGAGTGGCTTGAGTCATTACTTTTTTAAAATAGGGACACCATTCTTAAATATATTCAAATGATTCGATGATATGACACATTTCTAATTATGTGTTTTAAATAGGAAAAACACACGAATGGAAAAGGACTACACGTAAAAAGCAGACGATTGCAAAACATATAATATAATTCAGATCTAGGGTTTTTGAAACATTATGAATTCGATTAAATTTTTATGTTTGCAATTTCTGATAAAGTGAATATTATATATTATACCAAAGAATGGAAATTATATATATATATATATATATATATATATTTATAAAGAAAGAGTTGTCGATCATGTACAGCTAAACGTTGTTTGTACTCGAGCCTCCTTGGAAAATTTTTGTTTAAGAAAGGGCATCCTTGTTAAATATTAATTTGCCAAATATGTATGATTTTTTTATGAACATTAAATATTCAATTAGACTATTTACATCTGTTTTCATTCAATTAATGTGCACTCTTCTTAGGAAGAGTACTTGAAAGTCTGAAATATTCACATAATACATACCACTTTTTGGTTAGAGGCTTTTTAACATTTTTTGAGAGATATCAAAATTTACATTGAGATGGTATCAAAAGGTACTAAAAGTTAGTACTCCACTCTTTAAAATACTAGTATTACTTTTTGTTAATATCTTAACATAAATTTTGGTAGCCGGTAAGGATACTCCAAAGATAGTAAAAAGGTTTCTTTTGATTATGTTGACAATAGTATTACAACTTTAGTTAGACCAAGCTAAGCGGTGCTAGTTGATTGTACCTATCTAGTTCAATAGTGCCTTCCACACAAAAAATATATAAAAAAGTTTTAATAGTGCCTGAATGACATGTCTCCCACACCATTCATCTTTTTTTTGTTCGGGAGCAATGACTAAGCATGGATGCGCCTCCCAGCGTCAGACTAAATCCACTAGGCGGAGTGGATATCCAGGTCCACAAAACCGTTGACTTTTCGAAAATCGTGATTTTGGATAGTATCCGATTCAACATTTAAAACTGGTGACTAGTCAACCGATATAACTTAAAATTTTCAAAAAAAATTACACGACATAAAACCGGTTGATTTTCGGTTAAAACCGTCGCACTAAGCTCACAAAGTCTTCTGAGATATCAAACGAACACATAATTTCTGTTACCAAGTCGTTACGGCTCTCATCAGTCAGCGACTTCCAGGATGAACAGGTGATGGGGACCCGTTCCCGTACGACTATCCCGCACAATGTCCTAAATGCATTCACTGCCTTTCTTGGTTCGGTGAGGGCTCATCCTTTCGATCAACCGCCGTGATGGTATATCGTTTCTTGGGCCTTTCATTTGCTCCTTTTGGACCTCGAGGATGCTTTCTTTTGATAACTCATCACATCCTTGAGACGACGAATGAGGGAACACCATCTTGCAATCTAAGCTGGTTGTCGTGGCTCAACAGGAAAGAAAAGTAAGACATGGAAGGCTACCAATTGATGACTTCTTTTATTTAATGAGTACAAAGGTAGTATATATATTAGACCCTTAAGCTTATTCGTGTGTCAATCTTTAGAGTTGAGACTCAAACTCAAATTATGTTCAAATTGTGTGATGCAAGGTTAAAAGAAGGTAAGTTAAGAGAAACAAATTTAAGAGAAGGTAAGTTAAGAGAATTAATACTGCTTACAAGTGACAACATACAAAACAATTCATGATATTTTAGTTATAAGTTCTCAGAAGAACAAACAAGCATTGAGAATTCATTCATTCATGCGAGCATACCATTCATTCATTCATGAAATGAAATGAAAAGCACATATATCATAAGCATAAAGACAGCTTAAAAATTGTGGACAGATATATTTGTGTAATCATCAATATCGATCAACACATTATAGCTACCATCGTGGAGCATAATTTATATGTGGATTTGTAGTAATACAATTTTGATGGTACCCGGGGCAGAAGGTGGGGTGGTATGGATTTTTCCAATGCGATGTACGGAATCAAACAAGTGAAATAGAAGCAAATATTTTATCATTGCACATGACGGCTAGAGAAATGAAATGCCCATTTCATCATTCACACTCCTACACTTCGATTTTATTTCTCAACATAAACATATATTAACACAACATGATCGCAACTTTACTAAGTTCATATCAGATTGAGGTTTATGATTAGGTGTTCCTCGGTACATAGAAAACCTACCTAATATGGTAAGATACAAGTTATTCTGACTACCATCACTAACAGCAACATGCTATTTGGCAGAGAAAGACACACAATACAGTTAAAAATCGATATCTTCTTACCAGAATTCCTTTACTAACCTGAAATCAATACGGCGAGGGGGCGGCATCGGCGAGGGGGAGGCGGTGATGGGGCGGCGTCCAAGAGGGGGCGGCGTCGAGGCGGTGTCGACGATGGGGAGGAGTCGGCGAGGGGGCGGCGTCGGCGATGGGGAGGCGCCAGCGAGGGGGCGGTGTCGGCGATGGGGAGGCGCCAGCGAGGGGGTGGCGTCGGAATGGGAGACAAAGCGAGTTGGCTCAGGAGACAAAGCTATAGCTAGGGTTTTGAGCGCGTGAGTGGAGAACGAATGTTCTGCAAGAGTGGCCTTTTTATAGGGCTCCCATATCACAGACGGTTCTAGTTTAGAATCGTCTGTTGTAATAACATCACAGACGGTTCTAGTTTAGAATCGTCTGTTGTAATAACATCACAGACGGTTCTTAAATAGAACTGTCTGTGATAGTATTTTACCATTAGAACCGTCTGTGATAGTATTTTATCGCAGATGGTTATGTATTAGAACGTCTGTGATATAAAATATACCAGACGGTTCTGTGATGAAGCATGACATAGACCTTCATTGCTGAGGTAAATCCAGAGTTTGGCCTTCTTGACATACAATCGATAGTGGATAATGTATAATGTATATGGAATTGTAGATGAAGCAATATCAGGAAAGGAAAGGAAACTATATTAAATAAATCAGATGCATATATACACAAAGTTGTTTTGAATTTCGAGCATCTCATTTCAAACAACTCTATTATCTTTTAGAGTACACTTAAAATCATAACTCCACTTGCTTATTCTTTTGTATAAAAATTAGCCCTTCATGATGATCGACGTGTGTGTAGCTAGCTTCTTCGAGTTGTTTTTCCTGGACTGTGATGCTCTTTCCGATAGGAGGCAACTCTTCAAATTGATTGTATTCTTCCTCATCTACTATATTCTCTACTCCAACAATCCTCCTTTTTTCCCTGAAGAACTACATGTCTCTTCTTGTTGGACAGGTCGATTACATAGAATACTTGAACAGCTTGGTTAGCGAGTATGAATGGTTCATCTTGGTATCCGACGCATGCGAGGTCGACAATAGTGACACCGTACTTGTCAATCTTCACGTGCTGGAGGTGGACCCAACGACACCGAAATAAGGGGATCTTGAATAGTATATAGTCGAGCTCCCAAATCTCCTCTATGAACCTATAGTAGGACCTCCTCATTGACCCAAAGGTGTTGAACGCATCTATGCGGACACCGCTGTTATGGTTTGTGCTCTTCATATCCTGATCTCTCGTGTAAAATGTGTACCCATTTAAGTCGTATCCTTTCCATATTACAACTGTAAATGTTGGCCATTTTGCCAACCATGTGAGCATATCCCTGACGAGGTCCCAGTGATGGGTCGCTCCTTCAGCCATCTGTTAAACTAAAGGTTATGCTGTCTCGTGATCCAAGACTCTTGCCGCGTCAGATTCTCTTGCCGTAGCCAGTGCTTATGCTCGTCGATGTACGAGGACACTACAGCCATGTGTTGCAAAACCGTGAAATGAGCTTGAGCATAGGAAGCCGGATCAGGCGTGATTGCTTTCCTTTCGATGGTCCAATGCCCTGGAGTCTCCCCTCATGCTGAGATCAAGGCACACCTATTGGTTCGACCTGAGCTATGTAATCAACGCAGAACTCTACGACTTCTTTGATTGCATAACCTTCGACAATGCTACCCTCCGGCCGAGATTGATTCCGTACGTAGGACTTGAGAATTCCCATATACCTCTCGAATGGGTACATGCTACGTAGGAACACGGGCCCGCATATCTTTATCTCTATCACAAGGTGAACAACGAGATGGACCATGATATCGAAAAACAACGGAGAGAAATACATCTCAAGATTACAAGAGTCATCACCACCTCAGCCTGTAGTGCATCTAGTGCTTCGGGATCGATGACCTTCTGAGCAATTGTGTTAAAGAAATAACACAACCTCGTGATTGTCTCCCAGACCTTAACTGGCAAAATACTTCTAATTGCCACAGGGAGCATTTGTGTCATCAGCACATGACAATCATGAGACTTCATGCCAACTAATTTCAAATCTTGCATCGAAACAAGTCACACCATGCAAGCACTGGCACAGTTCAGTTCTCTCAGCCTTAGACAAAGTGTAACAAGCAGGTTCGTAGTATGTTCGGTCTGTATATGTCTCTTTCGGTGCTAACTCAGGTCTTATGCCCATATCGACCAAATCAAGCCGTGCATTGATACTGTCCTTTGTTTTGCCTTTAATATTCAATAAGAGACCAATCAAGCTATCACAGATATTCTTCTCTACGTGCATCACATCGATGCAGTGCCGAACTTCTAGGTGCTCCTAATAAGGTAGGTCCCAAAATTCTTCCACGTGCTCTTCTCACGGGACCTCGATTTACGCCCCTTTTCAAACGCAACATCCAAGTTCTTAACCATATCATGAACATCTATCCCACTTAAAGGCTTTGGAGTTGAACCGTCTTCGTTCGTTCCATCGAATTGTTTTTTCATCTTGCGGTATGGGTGATTCCTCTGAAGGAACCTATGGTGATGCATGTAAACGGTTTTGCGCGAGTGATTCAGCCACACACTCTCGGTATTGTATTGTCTAAGCAGTGAGTGCAGGCTTTGGTTCCTTTTGTACTCTGACCTGATAGGTTACCAAGGGCAGGGTAATCATTTATGGTGCAGAACAAAAGGCAGTGCAAAGTAAAGTTCTCTCGTTTGTACGCATCCCATACCTGTACTCCGAGAACCCATAGTGGTTTCAGATCTTCCACCAATGGTGCTAGGTATACATCAATATCGTTCCCAGGTTGTTTCGGTCCTTGGATAAGTATAGACAACAAAATATACTTCCGCTTCATAGACAACCAAGGAGGAAGGTTGTAGATACAAAGATTCACGGGCCAAGTGCTATGCCGACTGCTCATATTATCAAAAGGGTTCATTCCATCTGTACTCAATCCAAACCTTATATTCCTCGGATCCTCACCGAATTCTTGAAACCCCCTATCGATGTTTCTCCACTGGATGGAATCAGCAGGGTGCATTAGCATTCCATTGTTCTTACGCTCCTCCGAGTGCCAACGCAACAGTTTTGCCTCATTTGGGTTCGCAAACAAACACTTCAAACGAGGAATTATAGGCAGATACCATGCCACCTTAGCAGGAGGTCCTTTGATCACCTGGATGCCCTCGCTGTCATCATCTGAATGACTCTTACGATTGTACCGAGATGCGTTGCACACAGGGGATATGTGCAAGTCTGCGTACTCTTGGCAATACAGGATACAGTCGTTCGGATATGCATATATTCTTTCTACTTCCATTCCCAAGGGACAAAGAACCTTCTTAGCTTTGTAGGTAGTTGTTGGCAACTCGTTTCCCTCGGGAAGCATGTCCGCTAATAAACGTAACAACGCTGTGAAACTCTTGTCGGACCAACCGTTACTTGCTTTCAATTTCAGCAGTTCAAGCACGGATGACAACCTTGTGTATTTCGACTTAGCCTGGGAACAAAGGTTTCTCCGAGTCCTCCATCAAGCCCCAGAATTTATCATATTCTCTATCATCACAGTTCCCTTCTACATCGCGCAGCATCTGATTCAGATTATCTTCCTGCAACCTATCCTCATCGAAACCACAATCGATATGATCATCCGACATATCATTGACTTCGTCGACCATATTAATACTACCTGCTTCCTGTATCTCCTGCTCTTCATCGTGACTAGTCCAACATGTATACCCCTTTTGAAATCCCTCATAATCAAGTGTGCTTCGATCTGCGTAAAGTTTCGAAACTTCTTCAGATTCTCACAGTCAATGCACGGACAAGACATAAACTGCACCCCCTTATTAAACATATCCTCTTCTGCAGCTCTTCTAAAAGCGGAGACGCCATTAATGTACTCGGCACTCACACGGTTCTTAGTGTACATCCAGCTTCGGTCCATCTACGCCAAGCATATAACATTTAGTGTTAAATATTAAAGTACACTAGGTGTCCTTATGCACACATTGCTAAATTATAACCAATTACTACCTTCGAACAAAATAAACAAATGCATCTACAAGCTAGATATCTAAACACAATCTTTAAATTAATTCTCTCTTTACCAAACTAGCTACCTAAATCTTATATATATGTAATAATGCAGTTAGATTTAACCAATTCCTAACCTTTGATCACAAAGAACTTGCACATGCATGGACTTACAAGCTAGCTAGATCTAAACAATCTTCAAATTCTCTCCTTACCAAGCTAGATCTTGAATATAATATAATTACCTATTACTAAATTAACCTTAGATCAACAAGATCACACATGGATCTACAAGCTAGCTAGATCTAAACAATCTTCAAATTTCTCTTCTAAGTAATATCTTGAATATAAAGCAATTAATTAGAATCTAAGAAATTATATACTAATTAACCTGCTTAAATATAGAAAAGAACAGTACATGGATCTATAAGCTACATCTATATACAATTAATCTCTCTTCAAATTATCTCCTTACCAAGCTAGATCATGAATATAATGCAATTAAAACCCATTATTACCCTTATATAGAAAGAACACATGAATCTACAAGCTAAATCTAAAAAATCATCAAATTCTATCCTTACCAAGCTAGATCTTCAACATACTGCAATTAGACACCATTACTAACCTTAGATCACCAAAATCAAATGGATCCTCAATCACCCTTCAAAATCAACGGTCTTCTTTTACCAAATCGCCTCACAGCCGCAGCCAAATGAAAATAGATCCCGAAATCCTAAAATGCACTAAGTGGCTGGGGCCTCTGTATTATATATCGCTGAGAGATATCACAGACAGTTTTATAAAAAACCGTCAATGATAAACATAGTATTCCAGACGGTTTTATAATAAAACCGTCTGTGATATATGACAGACGGTTTATTATAAAACCGTCTGGGACAATACCTGATATTACAGACGGTTTTATTAAAAAACCATATGTGATATCTTCACAGAAGGTTTTGAACTAAAATCGTCTGTGACATTGATGTATATCACTGATGATTTTTTAGAGTACCGTCTGTGAAAATGTTACTGATGGTTTCAATATAAAACCGTCATTGATGTTAATCGTCACAGACGGATTTGAGGAACCATCTATGATGTGGCGTCTAATATAAACCTTTCTGTAGTAGGGATCATACACTCAAACCATCATAACTTCATGTTCGGTTTTTCAAATGGCGTGCCATTTGTTTCATATGAAAGTTCACTTGATGGACTTCGCAATGGAGTTGACCATTTGTGCTGAAAACTTATATTCTGATGCCAAAAAAAAATGTTGAAGTCGTACCAGTTCAGAGTAGCATGTGCAACAACAGGTTGAGAGCATCGTGTTTGTTGTTGATGTAAACCATCCAGAAACACATTCATGTCACGCCAAACTGTGCATTACTCCACCTCTAAGGCTAGATATTAAGGGCCTGTTTGGGGGCTACACAAATTGAAAAGCTGTTTTTTAGTTTATTGAATGTATAAGCATTGTGGTGACAGTGTGGCTTTTCTTGTTATGCCGTTTGGAAAACTGGCTGCTGCAGCTGTAGCTTTTGGGGGGCAATCGAGCGGGAAGGCAGTAACCTAGCGAAACACAAAGGCGGATGAGTGGAGAGGTGCCGTGGAGGTGGCGAGGCAGGGTGGCGGAGGTCGGGGAGGCGGGTGAGCGAGATGGGAGAAGGTCAAGCGAAGCCATAGCTGAAAAGCTCCTCCTCAATGGCTGCATCTTTTGGAGGTGCTTCTGCTGTGGTTAACTTCCCAGCTGCTTTGCAGCCATGCTGTTTGGGGAGCTTTTGGCACAAAGCTGAAACACAGCCCCAAACAGGACCTAAGAGATTAGTTTGTTTAAAACTCCTCGCGAGTACCCAACATAAGTAATATGCTTTAAAATCATTGGTTACCATAGGTCCACTAAATTAAGGGCTAGATTTTTTTTTAAAAAATTTAGTAATTATCTTAACATCACCGTGTCAATGTCCAAAACGATATTCTTTTATAGCTATAGGGAATAATATATTATTAAGGGTTCTTATCCACACCAATGATTGAATCATGGTCTACAGATCAATTGTTCATATTCATCCTTTTGAATCATACATGCAATTTGATCAACTTCTTCCTTTTTTGAGGTTCCATTGGATCAAATTCTCGCTTGTGTAACGCAACTCCCTGTATTATTATATAATTCAATTCTTTCAAATCATAATTATTGTTTAACCTTCCAATTAAAATCCCTATAAATTTACTGAGCCATAATTTATTTTGTTCTTCTTGACTGTGTAAACGAGAGATGAGAATGGGTTAAAGGCTTGGACTTGTTTTAAGAGAAGCATCAAGTGGGGCCAAAAAAAATTCCCAGGAACAGAAGCACGTGCCACAGAGGATGATCGTAGTGAATTTGTGCACATTCTTTAGTGTGTGTATTAGTTCTCTTTAGTTTTAAATTACAAAGTATCAAATATCTCTACTACTATAATATGACATTCAATGGTCGCTATAGTTCAACTTTAATTAGGACCAGTCAAAATAAGGTCAGATGTTTTTCCTTTTTATAAGAATTTCTAACACATTTGGATACGTGACTGACGGCTGGAGGTGGTGGAGAGGCGTAAGTTGTGTTGTTCATCTTCGTCGATCTGTTCCAGTTTATAGGCGAGTATTTTAGTACAATTTTTTGTTCATGTGATTCTAGGGTTGTGGATCAGGAGATTTAAGGTGGTGTTTTCCCACATATCTGATGGATTTGCGGTGTTCTTTTGTTGTGTGCAGGTAGGAAAGGATGAGGAAGGGGAAGATGTCGCACCGCAAGTCCGAGCACCCGAGGGACGGCTCCCCCGACTTCTTCCCAAGGAATCTTGATGTTTGCTGCAGAAGTAGCGTACTGATGCATGTGTTAATTCGATCAGAGGCCAGTATTATCTTTGCAATAAACTAGTATTCACTCCGTTCAATTTTATAAGACTTATTTTTTTAATAGTCTTTCACAAATATAAGATTTGCATGTAGATTTAATAATGTCTTTCCTTCTATACCCCTATTTATTCTCACTCAACTATATGCATTTATTTATTATCACTCATACAAAGTATATCTTTCATCTTCCAAGACAATTAATTGGGGCATCTAAGTCATTTTCTATCATACCTTTATCAATTTCAACGCAATCTTAATCCTTATGCCAAGTTAAAATACGTCTTATAAAAATGAACGGAGGGAGTAGTATATTGTCTTTGATACCACTCTCTGAATTTAGTTCAATTTTGCAAAATGTAGTCTGGATACATTGTCTGAATTTTTATCTAGATATGTTTCAGTCTGAACTTATGTTGTCAAATCGTTTTTCTTCGCATATGTGATCCCTTTCTTTCTAATTTGTCGTTGCTGCAGCAATTAAAGGGTTGCTCTCATCTCACTCATCAGATCGTGTGTGCTGTTTTGTATGCATGTGTTACAGTTTGCAAAGGAAGGAGGGATGAAGTGGAATTCACTGTTTCTTCCCTTTGCAGCTCAATTTTTTTATGTATCCGATGCATAATCGCTCATGGGTGGCTACGTAACGTGTGTTGTTGAGAAGCCTTACTTTGACAAGGCTGAGCATGAAAATGGCGACAATGATGTAAGTTCTGAATTAATCTGCAATTCTGCATTGCTAATGGAGCTCTAGTTAATAATAAGAATGTGTCGCATTGCATGCATATTGTTGGCGTGATGTGTCTCATTTGCCCTTGCCTATATATGTGATTTAGGATACAGAGGTGCTTCCATGTTTTTCTTTGTTACAGTTGCATAAATATTAAGAGCAGTACTTCAATGCTTTCTCTCCTAATACAAGTTGTATAAATCTTGAAGCAAGCGAAGGGGTAAGTAATCACCATCTACCATTCATTCATACCTCAAATATTAAAGCATGAATGAAGGGTAGATAGTGATTACTTACCCTTTCGTTTGCTTCAAAATTTGTGCAACTTGTATTGAGATGGAAAACATTGAAGCATTGCTCTTTAGGATAACATGGTGGCTTTGTGTAGTTTTCTTATCTTTTTTGTAATTGGTAATTACTAATTAAGACCCACCAAATTAAGAGCTTGATGTTTTGCCTTTTGGTGAGAATTTGTAGCATATTTGGATTTGGGTGGAGAGGCGTCATCTTCGTATGTTCCAGCTTATAGGTTAGTATCTTAGTGCAATTTTTTGTTTATGTGATTTTAAGGTTGTGGATCGGGAGATTTAAGGTGGTGTTTTCCCACATGTCGCACAGATTAGGCATGACCAATGCTTGTACACCTTTGACGATTCATCGTGCTATCTGTTCAAGGACTCAAAATCGCCACTACCTCATATCAAAACCACGATGGAATGGCGTCACAGGGTAATATATCCGGTTGCCGGTTAGCCGGCCGGTTTTGTAGTTGGATATTAAAATTTAGATAAATATGATAGTTGAGTAGAGTAAAATAGATTTATTCTTTACAAACCAACTCGAACGGCACCAACCGCAAGTCCGCAACCACCACCATGTGAAATGTAATTATATAGGCATAGACCTAAATAAAATTCGCTAGCTTGGGGTTATTATAAACTCGTAGTACTAATTTTGTAGCTCGTAATAATTAGATCACATGATCATACCATTAAGATGTTTACCTAAATTAGACCATTAGACTGAGAGTGTCGCCCAATACATGATCCGCCGTGAGTACAGCTGATCAACATCGCATATCATTGCTCATGTTCACGTACGGCACGGCATGGATGGTCACGTTGGATACAGGGCTATAGAGGCTCCCATAAGATTCTCTTGTGTATGTATGTATGCATCAAGGAACCTTCCTACAAGCGCGTGTGCTTCGATTTTTCTTCTTCTCTTTTTTACCTCCTTAATCCGGTCTGTTAATGCATCATCATCAGAAACATCAACTACTCTTAATGAATCAAATACTGTCGTTCTACCTCGTCGGCAAAAAAATACCTTGATTCTACCGGTAAATATACGTGTGTTTTTCATTAAAAAATTGTGTGCTTGTCTGCAACAGGTACCATGCATGGGTGCGGTGAGCGCGCGGTTCGTGCTGGCGAGCGGTCTACGGGCGCGACCCGGCGCTGGAGAACTAATTAAGCGTGCGATCGACTTCCTCAAGGACCACCCCTGGCCCTAGGAAGAGAACAAGGGCATGGTCCACGCCCCCGACGTACGGCCGATGGGTCCAGCACGACCTCCACGGTTGGCACATGGACGACGACCACAACGGCGCCCAACACCACCACCTCCGCCTCATCCGGGAAACACGAGTTCGTGACTACTTGTTGACGCGCGCACCGCCGAAAAATCATTTGTACCTGGTGCCTGAGGAGTGCAAATTAACATGCATTGATCGATGGCAACATGTGCATGGAACTTGTGGTGCTTAATACTGATCTGAGGGGTCGTGTAGATGTCATAGGTTTGTTTGTTCGCTACATTCTACTTTCTCCGTTCCATTCTTAATTCTTGCACTTCCACTAAGACATATTTACCAAAGATTATATTATCTTTTTTCTATTATATTTTTGAATGGTGCTTCTTACTCGAAAAAAATAGTACAAGTTATATTAAAATTATAAAATAATATGTATTTAAAAATGAAATTTGAAAGATAGAATCACATGTATCCGGCAACGGAGCGAATTGGCGAGATAATTCCCGCCTTTCCTAGTTTACCTTCGCGTTGGTGTCGTGGGCTCTCCCATTCCTTCCGGGAGGGGACTTATCCCGCGTTCAGCCAACCTCCCCTGCCCGAGGAGGCCGAGGCCTATCGAGCTCACCAGGAAGGAATACGACCCATATTGCCCATAAGCCCATGCTTGATGCATTCCAGCCCACATAGGCTATCTCATTCGATTTTGAAGTTACTCGCCACCAGGGTTTAAAATGCCGACGAAAACCGGTCGGTTTTCGCGAAAACCGGCCGTGCCGAGCCGGTTCGGCAAGTAAAACCGTTCGGAAAACCGTTCAGATGAATAGTAAATTTAAAAAGTTTGAAGAAATTTCGCAAAAAGTGTCAAAAAAAATTTAAATTTTTTTTGTGCGGTCCTGAGGCCATCCTAATGATTTTATAAAATTTTCAGATTATTATCAGATACGTACATTTTTTAAAAATTCTGACAGTGATACTGTCACAATATATGCTCTTTAGTTTTTTATTTTCTAGGGGTACAAAATGAAGTCTAATATTTCTTAAACTTTTTTTGTGATGTTATAACTTATTTACAATGATTATGTAAAATTTTCGGAAGATGATCAGATATGTGTATTTTTTAAAAATTCTGAAAGTGATATTATCATTGTATATGCTCTTCTATTTTTGATTTTATATAGGTACTAAATGAAGTCTAATATTTTTGAAAATTTTATTGTATAATACTTTGGAACTATTTATGGTTACATTAAATTTTCAGAATATAAAAAATCTTTTAAATATTTATAAAAATCTGACAATATCTTTGTTCCTTTTCCTTAATTGCTGTTTTGGATTTTTTAGAAGTAAAAAATGATTTAAAAAATTATTTAAATTTATCTGAGGTGTTTTATAGATTAATTAGGATTTTGTGTAATTTTTTCAATTTTTTTTGCATTTTTTTCAATTTTACTTTCATTTCCACCATTTTTCCTTCTGTCGTCGGTTTTCGAGCTTTTCGACCGGTTTTTGTTTTTTTTAATTGGTTTGACCACCTGTTTGACTTTCGCAAATCGATCGGTTTTTACCGAATTTCGACCGGTTTTCGCGAAAAACCGGTACCGAGCAATTCTCAAAATTCAGTTCGAAAACGAAATTGTTAACCCTGCTCGCCACTAACCAACCCAGAATATCAAGACTAGTATGGATTATGAACATGCGTGCTAACCGTGAAAAGAAGCATGTATTATCTATCTATTATATACTCCATTCGTTTACCGAATAAATAATGTTTTAAGATTTTACACTTTAACGGAGGCACGTTGTCGACTTTTGTAGTCGGCAATAAATTTATAGGGTAGACGCTAGATCTCAAACTCGAAGGTCACACAAGATAAGGGTTTAGACAGGTTCAGACTCTCACAGAGGAGATATCACCTTAATCCTGTGTGCTGGGATTATATGAATCTCTTGGATCTAAGATTGCTCAAAGCGCAATGTGCTCTGGGCGATATGCGGTGTGTGTGTGTTGAGGCAATTGCTCCGTGCCTCTGTTGTTGCACGCCCCCTCCCTTACATAATAGGGGTGGCGCGGCTTACAGAGTCCTGATCGGTCTAAAAGATTCCGATCGGTTACAGGATTCTAGTCGGTTACAGGATAGAGTTTACATCTTTATCTACCCTATTAACGACTCGGATTACAACCGTATCCTTTATATCTAAATATACATTCAACTGTCTATAGGATGTATTCCCTTCCGTACGGCAACACAGCGTGGCGGGGAGCTTATCCTTTGGGCCTTCTACTTGGGCGTGTCTTCTTCTCGGGTGATGCTGGGCTGGTCAAGAAGATACCTGGTTTCATATATTCCACACACGTGTAAAAATAATCAAATCATCCTCCTTCGTTAGCTCTATTATCCGTGTCATTCTAATCCATAGTAATCAATAATATTATGAATAATGAATGGTAGAGGCATGCAAAGAGAAAAAAATTTAGAAATCGTCTCGAAATTGTATAACGATATATATTTAGAAACACAATTTAAAAGCTAGAATAATATACATTCAGGAACAGAGTGAGTATATATACTTTACTTCTAAAGAAAGAAGTGGTGGTTGTAGTTGCGGTGGTATGTCACCCTTCCCAACTCTACCATCTCTCTCTAAAAAGTTTCCAACAAAAAAAAAGCAATTTAACAACAAACAAATTCTACTTTTCTAAAAACCTCTAACAAGAGAGAAAAATTGCAAAGCTCCAATAGGCACAGAGGTGTGACACAATCGAGTGCGGAGGCGGAGCTGATGGCATCATGGCATGGACCAAGCAAACCAATAGTAACAATGTCGAGTTGATATATTAAGAGTAATATAATATTTTTTATTCGTAACAATGCACGTGCACTAATCATTAAAAAAAAGTGAAAACAAGTAGAGAGAATTTGGAATGTCCCAGGTCGCTTTAATATTTTAGGAAATAACAGGTTATTTTAGTGTCTGGAAACTTTGACCAAGTCAAAGCAATGCTACTATTCTATTCATTTCGTAGAATGTCCCACAAGAATTGTGATTGCCTTCTGGGTCAAGCCAAGATCACTTGGACTTGGAGATCAAGTTTTCTTTTAAACGTATTTTTCCTTCACAACAAGTGGGTCCACATAATTCGTTTGCTACTACCGCTGTGCTATCAAACGAAGATTTCGAGAGATGCCACATTTCAAATTAGATCTAATAAAAATGTAAGCTCAAATGGCAGAAGATGGAACAAGCTTAATGGCATACTCCCTCCATTATGTGATATAAGTTTTTATTATTTAGAAATATATCTTAATACAAGTTCATTGTGAAGATCAAATATGTATTTATTGTGATATTTCTATTATATACCTCTCCTTTAATTACTGATAAAATAGATAATTAGTTATAATATGTCATTTAATACGGGTATGTATGGTTCAATTAGGGATGAAAATGAAATGGAAACGGTCGGTAAATTGCCGTTTCGTTTTCGTTTCCACATCTTTTACCGGTAAGGAAACGAAATCGAAAATCCCGGAAACGGATACAAAAACGAATAATGACCGAAACGGATACGGAAACGAAAGTGAAAAATTCCACAAGAACGTAGTACATGATCATAATATACATGACCACAAAAACAATGTAACTCATTCCACCTCAAAGGTGGATACAAGAACAATATTATGTTCACCGATATCACTAGAAAGTTTTTTCTCAAGTCTGTCAGTTGAAGGCTCGCTATTTGTCCCCCAAATCAGATCATCACATCCTCCTCCATATCATTATCATCGACATCCTCTTGCTCCTCCAACTATAAAGATGTAATGCTCTAAAATTTGCATATTATTGTTCAATGTTCATTTATGATTTTCTGAGATTTATTCTGGATTTTTTGGAGTTTATAAATGCCATTTTGTTATTTTTCATATTTATATAATCAATTTATTCATAAAAATGAAGCCAAAATTATGCTAGAAATAGTTTTCCTAGGTTCAAAATGTTTCAAAGTATTTTCGAGATTTTTTTCGAAATTTTTGAACTCTATTTGATATTTTCTATAAAGCTATTTGTATTTCTAAAATTATTTTAATTCGAAAATAAATGTAAATTTTCCATTCTCCTTTTTGGGCAAAGTGGGCCAAGTTTCTGACGGAATTTCTGGTTTCACCTATACAAAATTTCGGATTTCGTTTCCGTTTCCGACAGAAATGGCTCTCCCGTTTCCGTTTTTGCTTCCAACAAAAAATTTCCGTTTCCGTACCGACATTTTCCGCTTCCGTTTCCATTTTCTCTGGAACGGTCGGAAATTCCGTTTCCGTTTTCACCCTAGGTTCAATGGCATCAACATTTTTTAGATTTTTTATCATTACAAATCATCATTACCTATGATGAAATTTGGACTTATATTGTAGGATGGAGGAAGTATATACTAAAGCGCTAATTAAGTCGGTGCATCACACTATTCCCGAGTCCTATATGAACATGTTGAATTCTTGCACCTTTTGTTATTGTTAACTTGGCAGTTGAATTGCATGCCATTGGCCATTGCTTCCATTAGCAAATTACAGGAATTCACTTTTGAATACGTTGGACTTTCGCAGGTTCGGTCTTCATATCGTGCCGGAGAACTCTTTGTCCAAAATCTAGTCAGACGTAAACAAGCCAAGCTTGCATCTACTGCATCCTAATCTGATAATTTCCAACCGATACTATTCTTTGATCAGAGTTTTGCAAGGAAAATTGTATGTTGAGGCCTGCAGAAAGGAGGGCACATAATCACCCATCAAAGTTATATGCCATTGGCACTTATGAATTATCATTGCTTAGGCATGTAACTTTCGGACAGATAGGCTGAGGTCGCCGAAATTTTGATTTATTTGCTTAGACAGATAGTTTGTATGAGAATCTGATCAATAATGAGAACCGATTGCTTCACTTCTTGTTATTGTCTGTAATGCTTCTTTTGTAATTTACAATGCTATTATATTTGGTGTTCTGTTTGTTTGTGAAAATTGCGACGTGCTTTGGCTGACGATGATGACTTAATGGAGACTGCAGTTCCTTCAAAGTCAGCCATTACTCCTTACGTACCTATAAACGCGATTAGTCCGTGGAACCTTTTTTTTCAGGTGCTTGACCTTGTATACCATGTGTAAGCCTTGCGAATTGCGATCAAAGATGCTTTTGCACTGGCCACGGGCTTGGACGTTGGGAGTCACGAGCTGTGACTTTGCCACGTTGGGTGGCGAGCTGTGGACTTTCGGAAGAGGGCTCTTGTTGTTAATGTTCTTTTTACCATCCTGTCACAACGGGGTGGTGGTGCAGTTGGCTAGCGCGTAGGTCTCATAGCTGAACTTGAGTTATCCTGAGGTCGAGAGTTCGAGCCTCTCTCACCCCATATAACGACCAAGTAATGATGAAATGCTCTTGTGACATTTATGGGTCGTCACATTTCCATCTGTTCGTCGGATGATTCGAGCTAATCTGAACCTGGTGTTTTTTTGGCGTGCTTTTTGAGACTCTGCTGCTCATGAGTCTTGGCGATTTCATTTCAGAGCCGCGTGTTTGATCCGGTTTCCTCCGACGAAGCCTCACTTCCAGTTCCAACCCATCACCTCTACCCCTCGTTCCTACGCAGCAGCGCCTTCACCGCGCAGCTCGCCGCTGCACGACAGCGATCTCTCCTTGGTTAAGTTCTTTTGTACTTATTGACGCGCGCTGTGCCCATGTCGTGGCGGCGTTGGTATGTGAGTTTGTTGTAACCGCGGAGTGATGGTGGGGTTCGTTGCAGGGGTGAAGGAGGCGGTGGTGGGCTTCGTCACCGGTAGCCGGAAGGAGAAGAAGAAATTGCGAAGCAATCTAACAACAAAAATCTCTCTAAAACATTTCCAACCAAAATAAAGCAATCTAACAACAAACAATTTCTACTTTTCTAAAAATCTCTAACAAGAGAAAAAATTGCGAAGCTCCAATAGGCACGAAGGCGTGACACGACAAGCAGACCGACAGTAACAATGTCGAGTTGATATATTAAGAGTAATATAATATTTTTTTTATTTATAGTAAAGCACATACACATATCATAAAAAAAGTGAGAGAATTTGGAATGTCCCAGGTCGCTTTTATAGTTTTGGAAATAACAGGTTATTTTAGTGTCCGGAAACTTTGGACCAAGTCAAAGCAATGCTACTATTCAATTCATTTCGTAGAATGTCCTACCAGAATTGTGATTGCCTTCTGGGTCAAGCCAAGATCACTTGGACTTGGAGATCAAGTTTTCTTTTAAACGTATTTTTCCTTCACAACAAGTGGGTCCACATAATTCGTTTGCTACTACCGCTGTGCTATCAAACGAAGATTTCGAGAGATGCGACGAAAACCGGTCGGTTTTCGTGAAAACCGGCCGTGCCGAGCCGGTTCGGCAAGTAAAACCGTTCAGATAAATAGTAAATTTACAAAATTTGAAGAAATTTCGCAAAAAGTGTCAAAAAAATTTAAATTTTTTTTTGTGCGGTCCTGAGGCCATCCTAATGATTGTATAAAATTTTCAGATTATTATCAGATACGTACATTTTTAAAAAATTCAGCGGTGATCTTGTCACAATATATGCTCTTTAGTTTTTTATTTTCTAGGGGCACAAAATGAAGTCTAATATTTCTTAAACTTTTTTTGTGATGTTATAACTTATTTACAATGATTATTTAAAATTTTCAGAAGATGATCAGATATGTGTATTTTTAAAAATTACAAAGTGATATTATCATTGTATATGCTCTTCTATTTTTTATTTTATATAGGTACTAAATGAAGTCTAATATTTTTTAAAATTTTATTGCATACTACTTTGGAACTATTTATGGTTACATTAAATTTTGAGAATATAAAAAATCTTTTAAATATTTATAAAAATCTGACAATATCTTTGTTCCTTTTCCTTAATTGCTGTTTTGGATTTTTTAGAAGTAACAAATGATTTCAAAAATTATTTACATTTCTCTGAGGTGTTTTATAGATTAATTGGGATTTTGTGTAATTTTTTCAAATTTTTTTGCATTTTTTTTTCAATTTTTCCTTTCATTTCCACCATTTTTCCTTCTGTCATCGGTTTTCAACGAAAACCGACCGGTTTCCGAGCTTTTCGACCGGTTTTCGTTTTTTTAATTGGTTTGACCACCTGTTTGACTTTCGCAAACCGATCGATTCTTACCGAATTTCGACCGGTTTTCGCGAAAAACCGGTGCCGAGCAATTCTCGAAATTCAGTTCGAAAACGAAATTGTTAACCCTGGAGATGCCACATTTCAAATTAGATCTAATAAAAATGTAAGCTCAAATGGCAGAAGATGGACCAAGTTTAATGCCATACTCCCTCCATTATGTAATATAAGTTTTTATTATTTAGAAATATGACTTAATATAAGTTCATTGCGAAGATCAAATATGTAGTTAGTGCGATATTTCTATTATATATCCCTCTTTTAATTACTGATAAAATAGATAATTACTTGTAGTATGTCATTTAATACGGGTATGTATGGTTTAAGAGAGGTGTTTTCATGCTTTTCTTTTTGACAGTTGCATAAATATTAAAGCATTAATGAAAGGTAGGTAGTGATTACTATCCTTTCGTTTGTTTCAAGATTTGTGCAATTTGTATTAGGAGGAAAAACATAGAAGCACCGCAAGTGGTTCAATGGTATCAACCTTTTTTAGATTTTTTATCTGTACGTACGATGAAATTTGGACTTATATGGTAGGACGGAGGAAGTATATACTAAAGGGCTAAGCCGGTGCATCACACTATTCCCGAGTCCTATATGAACATGTTGAATTCTTGGACCTTTGTCTCACTAGCGGGTTTCCTGTTCAATTGCCATGCGGAAAATGATTTACACATTTCCTTTTCTTTCTTTTTTTCTTGAGAGGCCACATTTCCGTTTGTTATGCCGTGTGCGGCGTTGCAACACTGTTCACATGTTCCCGAGTCGGTTTCTAACGATTCCCGAGCAGTGGCCCACTGGCTGACTGGGTCCCAACCCCTTACCGCCATAGAGAAACCGCCTCCATTTCGAATTAGTCAAACCATCCACGAATAAAGCAGGCTACGTACAAACCAAGGACACGTCAGCCGTCACCCATTGCCCCTCGAAACCAAACCGACTTGCTTTCGCGGTTTCGCCCCGTGCCGCCGCCTACACGCCTCTAGTGTCGTGGCCGGGGAGACGGCCGGAGGAGGAGGGCGACCAGGCCATGGCGAGCGAGTGCCAGCTAAGGACGTGGGTCTCCGACCGCCTGATGGCTTTCCTGGGCTACTCCGGGGGCGTCGTGGTGCAGTTCGTGGTCCGCCTCGCGCGGGACTGCGCTTCGGCGGGGGACCTCGCGGGGCGGCTCGTCGACCTCGGCGGGTTCCCATCCTCCGCCGACACTGTCGCGTTCGCGGAGGATGTGTACGGCAGGCTGACCCTCAGGGGCGCTGCCCGCGGCGGCGGGGTTAGCGAGTACCAGAAGCAGGTGCAGGAGGCGGCGGCGTTGGCCAAGAAGCAGAGCACCTTCAAGTTGCTCGCCGACGACGACGGCGACGGCGACGAAGACGAGGGCCCCACCGCGTCGTCGTCAAACAATGACAGGAAGCGTTTCAGGAGGAAGGCCGCGAGTCAATGGGACGAGGGCGACGACGAGGCAGCCACCGTAATGAACGATTCCGGACGGAACGTGCGACGGCAGAGTAGCCCGGAGGAGGACGACGGCGATTCTGGTGAGGAAGAAGAGATGGATCGGGATCAGATCGAGAAGGCGCAGCTCGAACGGAACATCCTGGAGCGCGACGCGGCGAATACAAGGAAATTGATGGGTCGGAAGCCAACCAAGCGAGAACAAGACAAGCTCGCTCGACGGTCCGAAGCAATGGACAGGGACGACACCTCGGAGCTCAGGAGGTCCTCGCGGCAAGCGTACCTGCGGAAGCGGAAGGAGAAGAAGATTTTGGAGATGGGTGACGAGATCCTCGACCACGAGTACATCTTCCACGGCGTCAAGCTGACGCCCGCCGAGGAGAGGGAGTTCACGCGCAAGAAGGAAATGTACGGTCTTGTCAACAATCGCATCAAGAAGGACGACGATGCCGGCGAGTACTACAGGATGCCCGACGCCTACGACGATGCCGCGAACGTCGATCAGGAGAAGAGGTTCTCGGTAGCGAGACGACGGTATGAAGAATCGGAGACGACGGGCACCAAGACGAACAATTTCTTGGACCAGGAGGCGTGGGAAGAGCAGCAGATAAGGAAATCTACACTGCAGTTCGGATCAAAGGATCGCGGCCGCGTCAGCGACGGCTATGAGTTCGTGTTCGACGATGGCATCGACTTCGTCAAGTCGACGGTGCTGGCAGGCACCGAGCCAGACGACGAGGCGGCCGAATTGGCCGAGGACATTGATGCGAAGGTCGTATTGCAAACGAAGCTCCAAAACGAGAGGAAGACTCTCCCGGTCTACAAGTTCAAGGACGATCTGCTCAAGGCCATTGAGGAGTACCAGGTCATGATCATAGTCGGAGAGACCGGCTCCGGCAAGACGACGCAGATACCTCAGTATCTCCACGAGGTCGGTTACACGGCGAAGGGGAGGATCGTGTGCACGCAGCCCCGCCGCTTGGCGGCGATGACCGTGGCCGCGAGGGTGGCGCAGGAGATGGGCGTCAAGCTCGGGCACGAGGTCGGGTATTCCATCAGGTTCGAGGACTGCACCTCGGAGAAGACGGTGATCAAATACATGACCGACGGGATGCTCCTCAGGGAGTTCCTCGGCGAGCCGGACCTGGCCAGCTACAGCGTTGTCATCGTGGACGAGGCGCACGAGCGGACGCTCTCCACCGACATCCTGTTCGGCCTCGTCAAGGACATCGCCCGCTTCCGGCCGGACCTGAAGCTGCTCATCTCCAGCGCGACGCTCAACGCCAAGATGTTCAGCGACTTCTTCGACGCGGCCCCCATCTTTAAGATCCCCGGGCGGCGGTACAAGGTCGACATCCACTACACCAAGGCGCCGGAGGCGGATTACGTCGACGCGGCCGTCGTCTCGATCCTGCAGCTGCACGTCACGCAGCCCGCCGGCGACATCCTGCTGTTCCTCACGGGGCAGGAGGAGATCGAGACAGTGGATGAGATCCTGAAGAAAAGGATGAAGGGACTTGGCGACAAGATGGCGGAGCTGGTGATCTTGCCAATCTACGCGAACCTGCCCACAGAGCTCCAGGCCAAGATATTCGAGCCGGCGCCGCCTGGCGCTCGCAAGGTGGTGCTGGCCACCAACATCGCCGAGACGTCGCTGACAATTGACGGGATCAAGTACGTGATCGACCCTGGGTTCTGCAAGATCAAGTCGTACAACCCGCGTACGGGGATGGAGTCGCTTCTCGTGGCTACCATCTCCAAGGCGTCGGCTGACCAGCGCGCCGGCAGGTCGGGGCGCACGGGGCCGGGCAAATGCTTCCGCCTCTACACGGAGTACAACTTCAGGAAGGATCTGGAGGACGACACGGTCCCCGAGATCCAGCGGAGCAACCTCGTCAACGTCGTGCTCAGGCTCAAGGCGCTCGGGATCAACGACCTGGTGAGCTTCGACTTCATGGACCCTCCCGCGTCGGAGTCGCTGCTCAAGGCGCTCGAGGAGCTCTTCGCCCTCGGCGCGCTCAACAGCCGCGGCGAGCTCACCAAGACCGGGAGGAGGATGGCGGAGCTCCCCTTGGACCCTATGCTCTCCAAGGCGATCGTCGCGTCGGAGAAGTACAGGTGCTCCGAGGAGGTGCTCACCATCGCGTCCATGCTGTCGGCCGGGAACGCCATCTTCTACCGGCCCAAGGACAAGCAGGTGCACGCCAACACAGCGCGGAGGGGCTTCCACGCGGGCAACGTCGGCGACCACATCGCGCTGATCAACGTGTACAACGCGTGGAAGGAGTGCGCGTACTCGCCGCAGTGGTGCCGCGAGAACTTCGTACAGTCGCGCACCATGAGGCGCGCGCGGGATGTGCGGGACCAGCTTGAGGCGCTCCTGGAGCGGGTGGAGATCGCGCCCTGCTCCAACGCCGGCGACCTCGACGCGATCAGGAAGGCGGTCGTGGCGGGGTACTTCCGCCACGCCGCGCGTCTGCAGAGGGGCGGGTCGTACCGCGCCGTCAAGAACCGGCAGACGGTCTACGTGCACCCGAGCTCCGGGATGGCACAGGTGCTCCCCACATGGGTGGTGTACCACGAGCTAGTGCAGACAACCAAGGAGTACATGCGGCAGGTGACGGAGCTCGAGCCGGAGTGGCTGGTGGAGATCGCGCCGCACTACTACCAGCGCAAGGACGTCGACGAGCCGGAGCAGAAGAAGATAACCAAGCGGCAAGGGCAGAGGACGGCCGAAGAATTAGATAATGTGTAAATTTTGGCATGAAATCAAAACTTGTACATAGTTGTAGAATTGTAGTAATCAATTAACTTTTTTTTTCCAAGGATGATCAGTAATTGTAATTTGGTATGAAGATTTGGAATTGTGAAGACGCTAGGATGAGTTGGTGTCGGAATCCGCTCAGATCTGCGCCATCGGAAGATGTTTCAGGTAAACGAACTCTCCGAAAACAACAAACAACAGCATAGATAAAAGTGTCAAGGAACCTCGCTATCGAATAGTCTGGGGTTCCTGAACAGATCTGAATTGGAGTACAGAGAGAGAAGAAAGACACAGATTTAGGGAGAGCGACGACATAATTCTTTATTGCTTTGTAGGTTTTTTTTACAATGGGAACCCCCTCCTCTTTATATAGTAGTCGTCTAGAGTTTCGACTAAGGAACTATCATGGGCTTTCATTGGGCCACGTGGTTTCCCAACACTCCCCCTTGGGCCCTTTGCCGCGAGATGCACATGCCTTATTAAAACTCCAGAAAAACCCAGTGAGAAAAATACTTGGAAAAAGAGTACATATCATACGCTTACTGTGTTGCACGAATTGCCTCATTAAAACCTTATGCAAAAAAACTTGCTAAGGGAAAAGAGTACAATTCACCCAAACTTCAATCGCTAATCTTCGAGATTCATGTTGGGTACTCCAACTTCATGTTCAAGATTTATGTGGGAGTATGTGAAATATCTCCCCCTGAAATCTGCACTTCTCTAAGTCTCATCATCCCAATCCCTTTTACGCACCTTTTAAAGGTAGATGCTAGAAGTGATTTAGTGAACAAATCTGCAAGATTTTCACATGACTTAGTATGCAATATCTTGATCTCGTTCATCTTATGCAATTCGTGAGCATAGAAGAACTTGGGGTTGATATGCTTCGTGAGATTGCTCTTCACATAACCCATTTGTGCTTGAGCAACACAAGCTGCATTATCTTCATAGATGATCGTGCGAGTTTGCTCAATGTTCAAGCCACATGACTTCTGGATATGGTGAACCATTCTTCGGAGCCATGCACATTCACGAGATGCTTCATACAAAGCAATGATTTCCGAGTGGTTTATCGACGTCGAGACGAGTCTGCTTAGACGACTTCCAGGAAACTGCTGTTCCTCTACATAGAAAAACATAGCCAGTTTGGGATTTGCCAATATGCGGGTCTGATAAGTACCCAGCATCGGCGTAGCCAACCAAATTCAGTTCATTGTTTCTTCTGAAGAACAAACCGAGATCTTTGCTTCCTTTGAGGTAACGAAAGATGTCCTTGATCCCTTTCCAATGCCTTTTGGTGGGTTCGCCTTTGCATCGAGCTAGCAAACTCACAAATGACGCAATGTCCGGCCTAGTGCTATTCGAAATGTACATGAGCGCTCCAACTGCACTAAGATATGGGAATTCTGCTCCCAGGACTTCCTCCCCCTCTTCTCTAGGTCTGCTTGGAGTGACCTTACGACCATTGGAGTCTTTGCAGAATATGCCTTTTCAAAGCCAAATCTTTCCAACACTTTCTGCGTGTAGGATGATTGGTGTACCAAGATTCCTCCTTGGACATGCTCAAGCTGCAAGCCTAAACAAAACTTGGTTTTACCCAAATCCTTCATTTCAAACTCAGACTTCAAGTATGAGCATGCTTCTTCAATCTCTTCATCCGTCCCAATGATGTTCAAGTCATCTACATAGACGAAGATTATACAGAATCTATTCGGGGATCGCTGTATAAATACGCATGGACAATCTTCGCTGTTTGTGTAGCCTTTTTGCAGAGAAAGTCACATAAGCGATTGTACTACATTCTTCCTGACTGTTTTAGCCCATACAGTGATTTCTCCAATTTCACACTGTACAGGTTTCTATTTGCTCCGTCTTGGTTCGGGATAAGAATACCTTCCAGTACCTTCATGTATATCTCCGAATCCAAGTTTTCATACAAATATGCTGTGACAACATCCATTAGCTTCATTCTCAACTTCAAGTTGACTGCCATTGAGATCAAATATCTAAAAGTAATTCCTCCTATTTCCGGAGAATATGTTTCTTCATAATCAACTCCAAAACGTTGAGTGAAACCTTGAGCTACAAGTCTTGCCTTGTACCTTACAACTTCGTTGTTTTCATTCCTCTTCCGAACAAAGACCCATCTGTGACCTACAGGGTTTATATGGGGAGGTGTGCGGCATACGGGGTCAAACACCTCTCTTGTTCAGAGAGACTAACTCTGCAGTGATTGCCTTCTTCCATTCTTCCCAATCTAGCCTTTTCTTGCACTCTGCTATAGATGCAGGCTCGGGATCATGATAAATGATCGAGGCAATCTTCTTTGCAAAGTATGCATCAACGTTGGCTGTTGCTCTATTCAGAGATTCTCCTGCTATTACAAAGTTTATGGACATTTCATCATAGGGTGCTTCATGCACTTCTACTTGCTCTTCGCTGCTATTTCCCATCATAGGAGCAAGTTATTTTAGCTTTTCATCGCCTATGTGTGCGCACACATTATTTCCGGGGACTTCCTGCAGTGGAAAATTCAAGTCTGGAATTGCCTTTTCCGTTGGCTTATTTCCAGTGCCAGGTCTCAACTGGCTCCCCTTCTTTCCTTGGGGTATTTTCGTGATTGGTTATGGTAAGTTATCTCGCCCAGTTTTCTCCAGACGTCTCCGGGTACTTTGGGTTTGAGGAGCTAGATTTTTTGTTCTTTTTCTTTGAGGCCTCTGAACAGGATGAGGGATAACTTCTATTTTCTTTGGTATTTTCACCCTCTCTGGTGCATTTCTTGCGGGTACATGCGACTTAACCACGCCCTTCGATCACAAAAATGATCAGCGATTCATTTGCTAAATTCTGCAAATCAATTATCTTCTGGACTTCTTGATTTGCTTCATTAGTGCGGGGGTCATGCGTGGGGATCGCAGTGGAATGCCATATGATTTTCCGGTATTTTTCATCCAAAGGTTGATTTCTCCCTAATGACGGAAATGATCCTCGTCAAATATGCAATCGTGAATCGGGTCAGATGCAAGTCTCCAGTCATGGGTTCCAAATACCTGATTATGGATGCACTCTCATAACCAACGTATATCCCAGACTTGCGGAGAGGGCCCATTGCGGTCCGCTGAGGGGGCGGTATAGGAACATATACCATACACCCAAATTTCCTGAGATGAGAGATTTTCGGGATGATCCCGTGCACAACTTGCATAGGAGAATGGATGTTGTAGGCCGAAGGTCTAAAATTAATGAGAGCTGCTGCGTGCAGGACTGCGTGTCCCCAACAAGTGTTGGGCAAGTTACAACTCTGCAAAAACGGTCTGGCAATGAATTTAATCCTCTTTATTAGTGCTTCAGCTAGTCCATTCTGCGTATGGACATGTGGTACAGAGTGCTCAACTGCTATCCCTGTTGCAATGCAATAATCATCAAATGGCTTTGAAGTAAATTCTTCGGCATTGTCCATTCTGATGGACTTCACGCGATGATCAGGGAAAGCATTCTTAATTCTTATGATCTGCGAGATCAGCTTTGCAAAAGCATGGTTTCTTGTTGACAATAAGCATACATGCGACCATTTCGAGGAAGCATCGATGAGCACCATAAAGTATCGAAACGGCCCTGATAAGGGCTGAATCGGGCCGCAAATATCCCCCTGGATGCGTTCCAGTAATGCAGGGATTTCACTTTGCACTTTCATGACAGAGGGTCTTGTTATTAATTTCCCGGTGGCACATGCAGGGCACACAAAATCTTCATGATTCGGAAAATTTTTAACATTAATGCCATGACCTTGTGAGTTGTTCACTATATTTCTCATCATTCTAAGATCAGAATGACCTAATCTACCATGCCATAAAGAAAATAACTCAGAGCTTCTAAAAACAGTTTTCAAAGAAGTATACACTTCGGGTGCATAAATATTCGTGTAGTACAACCCAGATTCATATGAGTGACATTTTTCTAATACCATTTTTCCATATACCGCGTGCTTCACAATGCACAAATATTCTTTGCCATTTTCTTCATTGGTTTCTACGTGAAAACTATTGGCGCGGATGTCTTTGAAACTTAAGAGAGTGCGTGTTGATTCAGGGTACAAAAGGGCTTCTTCAATTACCAAAGTTGTACCCATAGGTAATATAATTGTGGCTCTTCCGGAGCCTATTATATAGGAATCGCTTCCTGCGATCGTAGTAATCTTTCCAACGTTCTTCGTGATCGACTGGAAGTATTTGGACTCTCTGAAGATGGTATTTGTTGTGCCACTATTAACAATGCATATCTCTTCCATTTGGGCGCTACACGATTTCTCTTCTCACCTTTTCAATCCGTTCACCGGTAGAGCTTCGTGCTGATAACGTGTTAAGGAACCTTGCTATCGAATAGTCCGGAGTTCCCGAACAGATCTGAATTGGAGAACAGAGAGACAAGAGAGACACGGGTTTAGGGAGAGCGACGACAGAATTCTTTATTGCTTTGTAGTTTTTTTACAATGGGGAACCCCCTCCTCTTTATATAGTAGTCGCCTAGGTTTTCGGCTAAGCGACTATCGTGGATCTTCATTGGGCCACGTGGTTTCTCAACAAAAAAAAAAAAAAAAAAAAAGACCTTTCCCCGTTGCCTTCGATTCAAAAGAGTGAGAGAAAAAGATCGAAACGCTGGGCTTCTGTTGCGCATGCTGCCGGTGGTCCAGTTCGACCCGGCCATCGCGCACCTCCGGTCGGAGTCGGACAATCCGCACAATTCTTGTTAGTTTAGCCGCATAACTCGTACCCATTTTAGTACTCTCTTGCTTCGTTTCGTTTCGTTTTAGTCGCTTAGCTCGTAAAAAAAAATTGGTCAGGACAAAACTTTGATCACTAGTATCTATTTTAATACAGTCGTTATTTGTTTAGTAAGCATCCATGGTTAGCTCTATGACTCTACCCTTACCCTTGATATAAGTTTTACTACATGTCATTGTTTCTACCCATGCTAGCATTGGGAATTCTTGAATCAGGCATCCTGGGATCTTAGATTCTCAATTTCACTCGATGTTTTTAGGCTGAATGTGTACATTAAAACATAGAAGAAACTGTTGTGTCATTTATAACCACAGGATGTCACATTATAGCCAAGGATGTACTTTCACTCAATGTTAGTTGTATCCCATATACTCAATTGGTTTGTGTCAAGTAAAGGGAAAGGTTGAATTACATCACATGCTAGCAAATGTAGTTACCACATTTTTATAAATAATAAATTTTTTACGTAATTTTATAAAAAAAATACGTCAAATTATTTTTTACAAAAATATACCTCTATCGCTATTTCAATTGATGACAGAGCTTATCTGTCGCCAAATGAATTGACGATAAGGTTATGTTGCCGTTTCATTTGGTGACTTTAATTGTGCTTCATAGAATAGATGGCTATGTTGTCTTCTCTCTTAGTTTCAATTCTCCTATTGGTATAGGCCCACCTCGACTCAAAAGATTAAATTTCACAAAACTACAAATTTTTTATACAAACTATAAAAAAATACATATTTTAGTTCCTATTTCACAAATTATATATTTTAGAAGAACTTATATCACAGAATTACAAATGTTAGAATTAACCGTTTCTTCTAATATATCTGACAGTGTAGACCCACATAACAGCCTCACGTTTCTCTATTTCCCATTCCACTTGTACATGAGGCTACCATATGGACCTACACTGTCAGACATGTTATAAGAAACGATCAATTATAAAATCTATAGTTCTATGATACATGTTCTCCTAAAATCCTTAGTTTTGCAAAATAGAAGCTAAAAACTTGAGTTTTTTGATAATTTGTATAAGAAACAGGTAGTTTTGTGAAATTTACTTGACTTAAAAGTACCTTCCGTCAAATTTTCATCCGTCCGGTTCGCATTCTACAGACAATCAAGGGGAAAAAAAAGGCTGAGCTCCTGTTAAAAAAGAACTCTTACCTCTCAATTTTTTCACGGACGGTTCTGACAGTATGAAAATCACTCCACTGCGAGCCACGGTCCTTGATGCTAAGGCGGAGATTAATTAATTGCTGCCACATATGTTAGGTTGCAAAGGTTTATGAGCACCTGATTTCACAAGGCTGCTTGCAATGGAGTAGAAAAATCACCCGAGCATTGCTCTCCTGTGGAAGTTACAGAAGAAAAAAAAATTAATTGAAAGCGTACGACGCTTCAACTTCAGCATGAGATCGGGTCCAATTAGTTGCATGCAGGATGCAGCCCTGTGATGCTCCACGGGCGTGTATGGATGCCCATATGCTCAGTCTGAATAGCTTATTTAACGTGTCAAATTTGGGATCAGAACTCGTAAGCACATAGTTGTAATAATCAATGAATCAATTCGCGTCATTACTTGCTCAAAGAAAGTAAATACGCGTCATGACGAAGTAGGAGCCACCGAGCTAGGCACCGACCGTGTCTAAATAAATCGTACGAGCATCAAGATTCAGTATTGATGTCCGTTATGCACATAGATCATACGCGACTAAGTAGAATCAACATTTTTTCCTGCCATACTAATCAACTTACAATTCATTGATGAGTAACGACTCATGCATTTGAACATTTGGACGGTGAGCTTATGCAGTGCAAGGACAGACGCAAAGACAGGGACACATTGGTTCCTTAGAAGCTCGTTGGAGCATGCTGAAATCTCACTACACCGCTACATTCACCCAACACATACCCCAGCCCATGGTACAGCCCCGCACATTAAATTAAATACACAAGCAACGTGTGCATCGTTTGATAGAAAAATTCAAAGATGGCATGACGTTGCCGGGATGGTACCGTACTATTGCCAGTGTCCATGCTGCTGCTGGTTGCGAGAACCGCCTTGTTGGGGATAATTTGGCCCTCGGCCTGGACCAGACGGGCAATAAGGACCAGCTTGTGGATAATTTGGCCCGCCTCCTCCATAGCCGCCGCCACTTCCACCCCTTGGATCACCTGTTCCACCTATCCCACCACCAGGGTACGGAGGCGGCTCTCGACCCTGTTGAGGGTAAGGGTCGCTGCCATATCCACCGCCGCCTTGCCCTCCACGGTTGTGGTATCCTCCACCTTGGTTCCCACCCTGTGGGTACCTGTTTGGCCCTTCTGGCCCTCGGGGCTTTGCATAGTGATGGCTTGGCCCAGCTGCCATTGTTGTATGGGGATTATTCATAGGCTGGCCTTGCCTGATTTGAGGATGTGGCTGGCCTGTTTGCTGGATTGGAGGCAACCGGCCATGTGATTGAGGATGCGACACTTTTTGCCGCTTTGCAGCTTCTTCTGCTTGCCGCTGCTGTTGACGTTTTCTCTTAGTTTGGAACTCATGCGATGACTCATACTTTGGCAAGCTGCATTAGCAAACACGAAATGGACAAATTTAATTCAAGGTAAAGTCAAATCGCAACATAATTAACTTTAAATAACTTAAGATGGCAATCTGTAAGGGTATAAAAATAATAGCAGCGAGCATCACCTTTTAGGATCACATGGTTGGGGATCAGTCCAGAAATACTCTGCATCGAGTGCATCTTTTGCTGATATTCTCTGAACAGTGCAAAATCATGTCAAATTATGATTGAATAATGAAAAGCAATTAGAGTCCGAGAAAATATGAAGGATTATGATCATTTTACATGTCAAAACGTATGGATGTAAGCAAACAACAAAAAGAAGCAAAGGTACCTGCGATGGATCCAGTTTTAGCATCTTCTCAAGCAGATCCAGAGCAAGCCGGTCCAAACTGCCGTCACACAAAGAGGTAAGCAAATACAATTCTGCCAGGCAAGCTTCAAGCCATATAATGAAAACAGAAGTATCATATACTTACTGCTTAAAACACACCTCAACACGTCTCTTTAATGGCCGGGGAGGCTTCAAATTATTATACCATGGCATTTTTGTGACACCCGGCCAAATCAATTCATCAGGTGTGCCACAAAGCTCAAATATTTTGTTCAGCTGCTCCGGCTGCGTAAAAAAGGAGAGAGCAACAACGGTTCACACTTGTAAGCATGAGCATCCAACTGAAACTCACCAACACGTGCAAAATTAACTAAGTCAATTTACAAATTCAAACTTGGAATGTGTACCGGTAATGAAAAATGATTCCAGAAATTAATTGAAAGCGTCTAAGGTGAGGGGCTCCTAGGCTAAACATTTCCTTTAGCCAACAAGAAGCAGAGTGATGAATTTCCTAGGATGACTTTAGCACAATAAGAAATTAACATTAACTCTTATCAGAAAATATAATGTTTCGGAAAAGATAAGTACCTATCCACAACCTTCAAATAGATAATGTTCCAGAAGCCAAAACATATTAATTAGAAATTAGAACACCTCCGGGCTGACTCAGATTATGACAGACTAGGAACAACCTTATCACAGGCATTGTTAAGCTATTTAAGTTGGTAGCTGACAGCTTGGAAGAAACCATACCTCATTCTTTCCTGGCAGTATTGGCTTTCCATTGAGAAGTTCTGCAAAAATACAACCCACGGACCACATGTCAACTGCTGGCCCATATTTTGTGCTTCCCAGAAGCAACTCTGGAGGCCTGCAAATTATCAAGCCAACAAAACAGTCAGCAAGATCCAAGTACAAGTTAAATAATATATACATTTTTGCATAAGAAACCAAAACCCTGCAAAAATTGCAGATAGAAGCTCTACCTGTACCACAGGGTGACCACACGGTTAGTGAGGTTTCTGTTGTGATCGCTTGCAAATGATCTTGCCAGGCCAAAATCAGCCAGCTTCAAGTTACCATCATTGTCTATCAAGAGGTTAGATCCTGCAAGAGTAGATTATGATGCAGGCATGCAGCATTAGCAAAAAACAAACGAGTAACTATGTAACCCCCAAAAATGCAACTAAATTGTTTGTCAGATACCTTTAATATCACGATGCAGAACTTGATTGACATGGCAATAGTGAAGGCCCATAAGGAGTTGCCTCATGTAGCACTAGTACATGATAACATACCAAGCATGTTGCATCATTAGATCAAGAACAACGCCTTCTAGCAACCTAGAACCATCATATATATATGGATGGTTTTACCTTAATCTGCGGCACACTGAACCTCATCCCAGGCCTATCCGATAACCCAGTCAAGTCATGGTCCATGTACTCGAAGACCATGTAAATGCTCCCCTTGTACTTGTTACCCTTGACTATCCAACATCACAACAGATCAAACGACAATACTAACGCAACAAACAAAAAAGAATATTAATATCATTATTAGAAGAAATCATACTTGGCTTCCCCTGCTCGTCTCTCTCTGGCCCTGCAAATTAATCCAATCCATTAATCCTCTGGATACAGACAGTTAGCAGTCGATAGTATGTTCCAATTCGTGGTATTATTTGTCAAACCTCGTGAGGTGACGATCTCCTTGAGATGGATGACGTTCTGGTGGTACAGCTTCTTGAGGATTTTCATCTCGCGGATGGCCGTGATAGGGAACTGCACCGAATTCAAAACCGCTCAGAACGAACGCGTCACGAAAAGAAGAAAGACACATCACGGAAACAACACCAGGATACTTACGCCTTCACGCTCGTTGTCCATGCGGATCTTCTTCAGCGCGACGATCTCCTGCGTCTCCGTCTCCTTCGCCATGTACACTTGACTAGAAACAACAAACAAAGAGGCGGCATTGGACCGACGCACGCGCGTTTCGCCGGATTGAGAATTGGAATGTGGGGCTCGGTACGTGCGTACCCGTATGTGCCTTCGCCGATCTGCTCGAGCTTCTCGAAGCAATCGACGCAGCGGGAGCCCCATGATGGCGACTCGCCGACGTTGAGCTGCCCCGGCGCCGCCACTGCCATGGCTTCCGTCGTTCTGACCTTGCCACGCGTTAGGGTTTGGAGCGGACGTTAGGATTTGGACTGCGGGTGGAAAAAAAATAATTAAAGAAGGGAACGAAGCGGATCGCTCTGAAGTCGAGTCGGAATATTTGTCGTCGCTTTTATTGGGTCCGTTGGATTCGGGGTTGCCGTGCGATGAGATTCGTGTACGTGGCCTTGTGCAGCTGTGCTTGTTTGTGTCCGGCAGTGTTCGTTTTTGTATTCGAGTCCACATCATGATAAAGTTGTTTTGATCGGTTCGGCTCAAAATTTAAATCGGAATATTCAGCAGCAGAATTTCAATTTTATCAAAAGGCTCATCACAGCTGAATTGTCGAGATGTTAAAATTCAAATTATGCAGGCAACTAGTCATTAATCATTAGTCAACACTTTTTTGGTACGAGTATACACGGCACACCACACTGACACTACATGCACACACACAAGATAGGATGCTAGAGAACTGTAGCATACTTCAGTTGTGACAAAAAGTTAAACGTGCTTACCTTAAGTGTGACAAAAAGTAACTACAATCAAGCAAACCCTAACACTTCTATTTGTATCATTAGACCCTAACTAGTCTTCAGTTTTCACATTCTCACGCCTACCTCGCTCCACCTCATCTCCCCACAACTACAATTGCCTCAAAAGACCATGCATGAAACAGTTCAATTCCTGGAACCAATTTTATAACTTTTAACTGCTAAAGCATGAGTCATGACAAGTTGACAACACAGTTTGACAGTTGTCTTAAGGTGCTGCATCTAAAAAGATAGTCACCAACTCCCTAAGTTCAAACATTACATTGAAAAAAAAACATATGCCGAAATACCAATATCAACAAACCTCCCCCACCATACAAGAATCTCAAATTCACATAGCAGTTCATCGATTTCATAATGGGATGACCGCAACGCAAATTTGCCATGACATACAGGAGCATCCTGAGTTGTTCTGACCACAAGCGAGAAAAGAATATGAAAATTACACCCGAAACACAGGTTTCGCAGGTATTATCGGGATTGGATCAGAGAACAATGTCAGAAGCTCCATCTTTCTCACAAGAAGCTGGATCCTTAAGAGATAAAGAATCAGCTAACTTTTCCAATGCTCAACGCATCAGATCTGCAGACATCGCCACGACAAAGTGGACAAACCCTAGAAAGACAAGACATTCATATTAGCAGAAAAATAAAGTGGTAGTGTATACTATGAAATACTAACCGATATGTACATTATGATATTAATAGGTTTACATACTACATGAAGCCCTTTTTTAAAAAAAACTCGGGAAGAACAAAGTTATTGCAAGAAACTTGCACCAGTTAAGTATTAGGTTCAGTAACCAAGATATTTCCAGTAAAGATATCAAAATCCAAATATTTAAGCTATGTCCCTTAAAATTGAGGTCCATTGGAGATCAGGAATAATTTCAAAGGCATGTCTTACTGCAGAGTAGTACTTCTATGCATCACCCTCTCAATACAAATTGCATAAATCTTGAAGCAATCAAAGGAGTAAATAATCACCATCTACCTTTCATTCATATTTTAATATTTGTGAAACTTTTAAATAATGATGCATAGAAGCACCTCTTAATAAAGGAAAAGTATTGAATTAATAAGCTCAACTGAAAATTTAAACAGCACAAATATAAGTATCCGAGGTCCCAAGCATCTTGTTTTTTTTCTGAAAAATGAAAATATCATCTTATTTAAGTTCACCAGTTGCTAGTGTTTGAAACATTTTGAAGAGAGCCTTCAATCACACAACATTCAGGTGAAAACATTTTTAACAAAACAGACAAAAAAAAAAGATTAATGGCTTGTGAGCTGTGACTATACCACACAATGCCTATCCCAGTAAGTCCAGTCTGGGCACAGCACAAGGATGGCATTTAGCACTAATGCATCTCTGCTATCTATTCATACTAGCAATGAATTTCAAATGTACCCATCCAAGAACAGTACAGCTTGGTTTATGAATGAAACCTTTTAGTTTGTACCAAAAGTTGTTTTACAAAGCATGTAGTTTTTTCATTACATAATGTCAAATTATAATGTTATGTTAGACAGAATGTCAAGGAATAGCTATAGAGCTCTCATGTTAAGGACATAACCACAGCATGTTGAATTTGAAGTTTCGTTCTTTTTCTTGATGTGAATTAGAAAGTTTCATTAAGCATACCTGTGAATCTCTTTCAGCCATTTATCTACACATGTTAGATGAAATTCATGATTGCATGGAAGTATACGAACACAGTCACCCTCTTCGTATTCAACAAGGCAAATATAGCATCTGCATAGCAGGGGGGAAAAGATAAGAATTTTCAAAATAATACATGGCTATTTAGATTTATTCGTGAAATAGCTACCAACAACAAAACAAAACAAGAAGGATAGCACTTGATTTGTGATCAAATGGCTCAGCTAAGCGTGTGCATTTGCAGTTCAAAGGCAGTGGATCTAAATCCTTCTGGATACTAGCCTCTGCTTCACTTGCAGTCCTTATGATTGAGTTTTAGACACTGAATTTTGTGGGCAAATAATAATGGCTTTAAAGAACAGAACATGTGTATTGAGATTTCATGTATTAACTTCTCATCATGTGCATGGATGTTATGTTGTTGAGTAGGACCAAAAATGCATGAATGAACACTATTTACAGAACAGTAACACATATAACATAAGAAGCTTAAAGTCCAAATAATTAAGAAACAATATGTAAATGAATTTCTAAACAAGCTCAATGGCTTACTGCGCAGCCTCCTCAGTTTGGTGTTTTAATTGCTTCCTGTACACTTTCACAGGAAGACATTCAACGATCTCCTTCGGAGCAGGAACAGATCCAATGGAAGAAAATGATGGCCTTGAGGATAATGCAGCAGACTGTTGGTGGATTTCATCCAGAACCTATGAGAGGCAGAACCATATGGATGCAAGTTGGTTTTCTCGAGTCAAGGAAAACAGCAATGACTAGAAATACTGCACCACATACCTCAAAAAGTGCTTCTGCTAGCATAACAATTCTCGATATGCTAGCCCTTGTGCCGGTTTCTTCATCAGAATTACCCGGTTGACTGCTTGTTCTGCAGTTGCAATTTCCTGTTCTATGCTGACCAGACAGTATGCATGATCTCTCATGACCTGATAAATTTTCAAACCTGCTGCCCAATCTTTGGAGAGCACGGACCTGTGCAGAAAGCAAAAGGTATAAATATGTGCAGGTAAATAAGCAAGGCTCAAAATAATTGAACTCCAGACCACCTGAGATCGTATCCTTCTCCTCCTCTCAAGGAAAGCTGATCTGCGCTCCAGTAGATCCCGATTACTGGTCTCTCTTAGGGTTGCAGAGCCAGAATTGTACATGCTGTTAATTGAAGGATTTGATTGCAGTTCAGAACTTCTGTCTGAATTAGATCTATTCATCATTGCCGAATCTTGCCTAGCATTAACATTTCCTGATGGCCACACTGTCCTATCATAAAGACGTGAAGGGGTGAATAAACCATCTGAGAATGGAGTCCTCCTGAGAACTCTGTCACGAAGCCGTCCAACACTTAGCGTTCGGCTGAAACGAACACTTCCTTCAAAAGGTTCCTGGGATCCCATCCTTCTGTAGGAATACCTCAAATTAGCATCTTCAGATTCTAGCAAATTTCTCCTAGCCTGATGAACCGCTCTAGCTTGTGCTGTGACGCTATCTCTAAGCATATCCAGAGTTGAATCAATCCCGGCAGTCGACGCACCACCTGGTTGGGAGATATGTGCATCAGAAGAATTGTCCACATTTCCATGGCCTCCAACAGGATTAGCTGAAGTGGAGAGGCCAGAGGACAGAATGGAGCAGGCTACTGATGATCCCAAGCTGACAGCTCTACTCAACCCAAAGTTGACACCAAAACGCGGCCGCGACCTGTCAGAACGATTTGGCGATGGGTTGGCCCGGGCTGTGGTGCTGGTGGCAGTGGCATTCTGCAAATCATCTTGTTCTCTGTCGCTATCTGATAAAGGCGCCGTTGTCCCTTCACCTGGATGAGATTTAGGAATCACGGGAGCATCTTCATCTGATTTGTCAGTGTGAGCTAGTGAAGGCACGCTTGCAGTCTCCCCACCCTTGCCAGACTGCAATCAATCAAATTTACCATTCGATTACAAAGAGAGGATCTAACTCTTGAAACTGCATATCTCTTACATTTAACACATTTACAAAATAATCATTCACCGAATCATATACTAGTTTGAATCAGGAAACTCCCACTCTCCGTCTGCAGAAATACCCGCAGGAGAATGGGAGAATTCCAAACTCCCGAAGCAAGACTCGGCAAGATTGAAAAAAAAAACAATCGATCAACAAACACGAGATCTGCCACTTCCCGTTTATGGAAACCCCATTCCCTCACCCGATTCACCTACTCAACACATCACATTCACAGAAACGCACGGGAACGATGCGGCAGTTCGGTTACCTCAACCTGCGGCGGCGGCGGCGCAGAGGAAGCGTCGCGCGGCGGCGTGAAACCCCGGAAGCAAGAGGAGCTCGGCAGCGGCAGCAGGGTCCTCCCACTCCGCACCTTCCCCTTCCCATTCCCCTTCTTCGCCTCGCCGCCGCCTGACGACGACGCCGAGGCCCCCTTGCTGCTCCCAGATCCCATCTCGCACCAACCCCCCGCACCGTGCTTACAGATCCGCGGATCGGTCCAAGCCCAGCACCATCTCGACCGCCATTGTTTGGATTTCACGCCTCGCTCCCGCGTGGACACATCGATGGACGTGAAAGGGAGCTAGCTCCTACTGCCGCTGCTAGCCTAGCAAGGCTTGGTAGAGAGTGAGAGACGGTTTGGTAAAATTATTGCCTCTCCTGATCTCCTCACTTTAATTGCTTCGCTACTTGGCTCCTCGATTTGATTTGATTTGATTTCATTGGAGGATGGATAGTTACTCCCACTCAGGGATCAATAATAGTAGCGTCTTCTACTGTCTGCTTTGTGGAGTTCAGCCTACGATGAGTGTGCAATGATGCACTACTCCCCTCGGTCTCCGCGACCACTCTTCACTTCTTTCCTTTAAAAAAATCCAATTTTTTTATTAAATGCAGATGGTGTACTTGGTGCAGCTAGTGGAGTATTGTCAAACGTAATCAATAATTTTGATTTAAAAAGAATCGTTTTATCTCTTATTATCATTGAGGATATCGACGATAGTAGTACTTTCGGTCTTTGAATCGTAACTTGATCACCGTTTATTTAATATAGTAACTTGATATAGTTTTGGATATAGATTTAGTCAATTTTTTTATAATTTTGATTGATAATATCTTTTTAAATATTTAAATTGGATACATAAAAATCATACGTGTAGATTTATCTCGAAAGATATTTTCATTATATTATAATTTTATTGGGTTTTAGAATTATATTATGATAGAAATTAGTGATTAAGGTTGTATTTTAAAGACGATATCGTTATCCAAACCGTCAACTATTTATGTCTAGAGGAAGTAATATTATAAAAATACTTTTCGAGATAAAGCTATACATATGATTTTTCATGTATCGAATCTAAATATTTAGAAATAATATTGGCAACCGAACTTTTTAAAATTCGACGGGACATATTTAAAACGATGTATACTCGAGGTACGTGTTTGTAGCATGTGGTTAAAAAGAGCCCTGTAGTTGATGTGAGCAGAGGAGAGGATAACGAACCGATGCAGGGAAGGAGGGGCCGGATGGGCCACCGGCGCCACACAAAATCCAGCGGAGCAGTCAGTCGCAGAGGGGGGCAAGCGACTGTAGCAGCGTGCCGATCAAAAAATGCCGCAGCTTGTCCGCGTGTGGAGGCACGAGACGATGCGTCGCCACGTTCCCGCCGCCCGCGCACACCACCAGGCACCACCACGGGCAGCCGGCCGCGCTCCTGATTCATTCGAGCGGCCAGCGCGTGCGTGCCCCTGTCCGCTCCCCCTCGGCGGATGGCTGAATCCGATCCGCGGCGCGAGCACCGGTTTTGATTTCGAATTCTAGCGCGTCGTCCGCTGCGTTAGGGGGCTGTAGCGCTGTAGACTGTGGCTAGAACGTTGCTTTGAACCTGCTGCTGCCGTGCCGTCTGACAGCACAACGGCTAGTCTGTTTGATAAACTGCCAGGGATTTCTTTATGGTGACGGTCAGGTTTTCAAATAGCTGAACAAAACGAGTGATACATTTGAACTAGAGTGATGCGAATAAAGTTACATACGAAAATTTAAATTGAGATAAGCATGGCACCGTTGCTACTCTCCTCGCATTTGCATGGCATCACAAAATTGAGTTAAGCATTTGTAAATCCAAAATGAACAGAACAAGAAAGAAAAAACTGAAGCCAAAATTAACTTCATCTATTACCTCATCTCTCGGTAGTCCAGCCGAAATCTCGCCAAAAATGACCGAGATCTCGGTAGTGACGGTCGAGATTTGATGTTTTATGGTTGGAGATGGCCGGATTTTGGCCGGAGAACGCCAGCGACGGTGAGGGCGCAGTGTTGGCCTCTTGGGTGGTGCTGGTTGAGCGAGTGAGTGAGGGAGTGAATGATTGAGTATGTATTAAAGGCAGCGTGAATGATTTACATAAATGGATTAAGTCCTCAGTGCTGTTACGCAACAGCAGCTCTAGCCTAGTGGTGAGGTCAAAATCATTCAATCCGTAGTATTCCCATAAAAGCTTTAGATAATGATCAAACCTAACAAATTTTCAAAAAATGTGAAAGTGGTACTTCACAGCTTTCGGACTTCAGAGCGCGTGCTTGTACTGTTTACAATTTTTAAATGAGCGACCGAAACAGGTTTAAGTTTTTTGAAACTTTTATGCAAGGGTTCTGAGGAAATTATTAAGCTCTCATAAAATTTTAGATAGTGATCAAACTCGACAAAATTTATAAAATTTCGACACTGTTAATACCACATTTATGCTCATTTTATTATTTATTTTTTAAGTATAACAGATGAAGTTAAAATATTTTAATTTTTTTGTGTGATCCTAGGCTTCTTAAGATGGTACCATAATTTTTTGATAGCATGAAAAAGCTTCTACAATTTTATAAAAATTCGACAGTGTTTCTGCCAAAATTTTAAAATGTCTCAAAAATGGTTTTTTGGCAAATTATCATGGAAGATCACTTTTTTCAGAGTTATTGACCTAAATTCGGTCAAATCCGAGCATCACACTTGAATTTCAGGGTCAACAAGACGAGATACCGGGCGAAAACAGCGAGATATTGCCGAGAAAAACGAGATTACTGTAGCGATTCAATTTTTTAAAATTTTCCATTTATGCCGGCATTCCTACGAACTGCCTAGGTCCAGAAACCGAGATATCGCGAAATCCCACCAAGATTTCTATCATTGGTGAGTCGTGATATCGCTAGCAACTACGAGAGCGGACAAGTTTGAGCTGATTAGAGCAGGTACAATAAGACCACCTTAGTTTACTCTTAATATGTACACGTCATCTTTGTTCTATATAGAAGAGCGAGAAAAGAGAAGATATAAGAGAGTCAGCTCTTATTTAGTAGCAAGCGTCGTACGAGAACATAAGTGCTATCATTGGCTAAAAACCATTATTGGAGCCGACGCGAGTGGCTCTTAGTGTTGAAGTTAGTATTTGGCCAATAGTCATAAAGATGAAGTTAGTGTTGAATGCACAAATTAAATGATTTAGTGTTTCTTTAGATACAACTTTTAGAGATGGTTATTGTATAACCTGGCACTATTACTGACGAATACTAATAACAGGGGTACCCCAACAGCCCGAAGCGACGAGCCAGCGGCCTCAAGCATATCTCCAGCCCAACAGGCCGCGCCCGGCCCGCCACCGATCGAATCGCCTGCGAGACCGCACAAGACATCCGCTCCCGACCGGCCAGGGGAAGCGAATCCGACCGGACAGCGCTCCCGACCCCCTCTTGGCGGGGCGGGATCTCCCGACTCCGACCGGACAACGCTCCCGACCCTCTTGGCGGGCGGGATCTCCGACTCCGGCCGGACAAGCTCCCGACCCTCTTGGCGGCGGGATCTCCCGACTCCAACCGAACCAAGGTGACGGACGCCGAGGGCCGCGTGTCAGGTCCTCATCGCCTACCGCCACGTACCCCCCGAATGAGGTCAATCGGAGTGACTATACAAGGCGGTGGCTCCTTCCCAAGAAGATCCGTGATCGCAGAAGACAAAGCTTCCAAACCCATCAACCCGATCCACGTCAAGATCTGAACGCACGCTCCCTCCCGAGGCAGCACCAACGTCACGCACCGCAACGTCAGCATTCGCAAGGGTCACAGAGGGCAAGTACGCTATTTCCCGGGGAATACCTAACCTCCCTGACCACCATGGCTACCGACCCAGCATGGGCAAGACGGGTGGCGACCAGTCCACAGGACGAAGGACCGGAGCTCCTAACATAGGTCACCTCGCTCTTCCCCCCAACTCTCAATGTAACCTGCCCCTTCCTTCTATATAAAAGGAGGCAGGACTAAACGATTCAAAGGGGGACACATAAGAACACGAGGAGACTAAGTCATTTAGGAGCCTCGTCAGAAACATAGTGCAAAAGCAATACACATCGCCATCCGAATCGGAGTAGGGACTTTCACCAACCAAGATATACATCTTGGACTCACGAGTCTAACCATTCAGGAGTGGAACGCGCGACCCTTAGACTTACAAATTTACTTGCCGGCTCGGCAGCACGCCGGCTTGCGCGCGCGTAGGGGGCTTCGCGTCTTCGTCACCATCTCCGGATTCCGTTTATCTCACGATGGCATCCACCCATCGCGACGGCATGATCGCACCGGAACCGGATCCGCCGGCTCCTCGACTTCGCCACACACCCGACGGGAGGGCTCACGCTGGTCCCCGCCGCCTCGGAGGACAGCGCCACGAGAGCTTGGGCGTCCTCTCCGGCGACCGCTAAGCTCCGGCTTAGGCGCCCTGCAGCCCCGAAGCCGAAACCCGAGGAGTGCTCCGCCACGGTCGGCGAAAACTCCGTGGCCCGGCGGTGACCATGTCACCCCGTAGGCTCGCGATCGTGGCGATGGTGGCTACCGCCGCCTCCATCCACGAGGTGCCGGAAGACTCTTCCGCCATGACTCCGGCTCGACACGGAGTACCGCCTGCAGCGGCACTCGCGAGTGCAACATGGCGGCACCGCCGATTGCCCGTGGCCCTCGCGGCTGCGGGCCTCTGTCCGGCACACTCAGCGCAGGAGGAGGAGTACCAGCCAGCGTCTTCAACGCGCCTCGGACCGTCGCGCGAGCTCCAACAACAACAAGCGCAAAGTTGGAGGAACGAAGAATCGAAGCTCGGCCGGCTCGGGCCAACTGGAGCAGGAGGGGCTCGAGGCCCCGCATGTGCCTGGCGACGCGCGCGCACGCGGGCGTCAGGCACACCCCCAGCAGGCGGAAGGGTCCGACGGTCCTCACTTCTTCCCCCACGCCAGTCAAAACGTGGCCGCGGCCGCAATGCTGCTTCGAGGCCTCCCGGAGCCGACCGACCCGGAGGCCAAGGCCACTTACCAAAACCTCCGGGGGCTGGTAGAGCACGCGGCCGTGCAGCACATGCACGCCTCCGGCTCCTATCGCTCCGGAGCCACCTCTGGCCACCGGGCCTGCATCACCAGCCGGTTGGGTCCGGCACAAGCGTCGCCGCCAAGCCATGAGCCACACCAGCCCGCGCGCCCCGGCGCTAACGCTTTGGTGATGCCTCGACATTCGCGCTACCCTTGAGGCGCGAAGAAAGATGGCGAGGAGGCCGCCCACTCACGGGTTGCGGGCGGCGGCACCACCACCGCAGCCGAGCCCCGACGGTCTGGATCGCGAGCGTTACGCCAGGATCCGCCAGCGGACTTCCCGCCGGATCCGGCGCCTACCAACATTGCCAAATACACCGGGCCACAAACACGGTGTCGGCTCGAAGATTACCGGCTCGCATGCCGGGCGGGAGGAGCAACGGATGACCTCTTCATCATCCAATACCTTCCCATCTACCTCGCAGACTCGGCCCGAGCCTGGCTCGAGTACTTGCTGGCCAAAACCATCAGGAACTGGACCGACTTGAAGGCCCTCTTCGTCGGCAACTTCCAGGGCACTTACAAGCGCCCTGGAAACTCCTGACTCGAAGGTCGCAAACAAGCAGCCAGTGGAAACCCTTCGGGACTACATCCGCGGTTTTCCGCCAATTACAACGAGCTCCCGACATCTCCGACGCCGATGTCGTGGGAGCATTCATCTACGGCACCTCCTGCAAGGCCTTGGTACACAAACTAGGCTGTCTCAAGCCCAGAACTACCAAGGAGCTCCTCGATATCGCCACCAACCACGCCTCGGCGAGGAGGCTGGGGGCCATCTTCGAGGAGGAAAGGCCCACCGAACTCGGCGTCGCATCGGGTCCCCGCCGACCGCCCGACAAACTAGGCGGCACGGAAGCGATCCGCGAGACTTAAGTGGTCGCCACCGTCGACCGCACTGCCAAGCAGCAGGTGCGACCGACCGTCGCGCCCGACCACTTCGAGAAGTTGATGGACGGACCGTGCCCAAACCACGGGTTCTCCGTTAAGCACAAGTACCGGGACTGCGAGGTCTTGAGGCGTTACCTCTCCAGCGTCCCTGCAACGCCGCGTGGCAAGGGGAAGAAGCCTGCTGCGGCCCCGCGGGCCGCAGAGAAAAAGGCAGACGACGAGTTCCCTCAACCCGACGGCTGCCTCATGATCTTTGGAGGACCGGCCTGCTTTGCCGACAAGCGCCGGCTCAAGCTCGCTCATCGCGAGGTCCATACTGTCGCGCCATCGTCCCCAATACCTCCGGTGGTCGGAGTTCCGATCACCTTTGATCGGACCGACCACCCGACCACGCCCCACACCGGGGAGATACCCCGTGGTCGGCCCGTCGAGGAAGAAGCGCCTTTCAAAGGTGCTTATGGACGGAGGCAGCGGCCTCAACATCCTCTACGTCGAGACACTCGACGCTATAGAATCCCGCTCAACCCTCCGACCCGGCAAGGCGCCCTTCCATGGCGTCATTCCCGCCAAGAGCCCATCCACTCGGCGATCGACCGCGGGTACACTTTGGGGAACCGGAAACTTCCGCACCGAAACTCTCGCTTTTGAGGTCGTGGATTTCCCGGTTCTTACCATGCCATCTGGGAAGGCCATGTTACGCCAAGTTCATGGCGGTCCCGGCTATGCCTACCTCAAGCCGAAGATGCCGGGGCCACGGGAGTCATCACTGTGGCATCGTCTTTCCTTGCCTACAATCGCGAGCGCAAAGGTTGTGAGCTTGCCTCGGCGATCATCGCGTCTGTCGAGCTCGACAACCTCGGGAGGAAGCCTCCGAATCCGCCCGAGTCCGGCAAGTCGGGCGGGATCCTTCAAGTCCGCCGAGGACACGAAGGAGGTCGCGGTCGATCCTCGTGATCCGACCAAGACCGTGCGGATCGAGCCACGCCCCGCCAAATAGGAAAGCGCGCTCGTCGACTCCCTCCGCACCAACAAAGACGTCTTCGCATGGAGGTCCTCCGACATGCCGGGAATCCCAAGGGAAGTCGCCGAGCACTCCTTGAGCATCCGACCAGGCTCAAAGCCGGTCGCCCAACGCCGCGCCGCCGGCGAGGAGAAGCGCAGGATCATAGGAGGAGATCGCCAAACTTCTGGCTGCAGGGTTCGTAAAAGAGGTGCGCCACCCCGAGTGGCTAGCCAACCCTGTACTTGTAAAAAAGAAAAATGGGCAATGGAGGATGTGCGTTGACTATACGAGTCTCAACAAAGCATGTCCCAAGGATCCGCCTTTGCCCGCATCGACCAAGTCATCGACTCCACCGCAGGTGTGAGTCCTCTTTTTCGGATGTCTACTCGGGCTACCACCAGATTGCGCTAAGGAGTCCGACCACTCGCGACTTCCTTCATCACCCCGTTCGGCTCATTACGCTTTCGTTACGATGCCGTTCGGCCTAAAGAACGCGGCGCTACATACCAAATGATGTATGCAAACGTGCTTCAATGACCAGATCGGCCGTAACGTTGAGGTGTACGTCGATGATATTGTCGTAAAAACCAAGAAGACCGACGACCTTGTCCCCGACCTGGAAGAGACCTTTGCGAACCTTCGACGATTCCGCATAAAGCTCAATCTCGAAATGCGTTTTCGGGGTCCCCAAAGGGAAGCTCCTTGGCTTCATTGTCTCCGAGCGAGGCATCGAGGCCAACCAAGAGAAGATATTGGCAATCGCAAGGATGGGCCCAATCAGCAACCTCAAAGGGGTCCAGAGGCTGACCGGATGCCTAGCAGCTTTGAGCCGTTTCGTGTCTCGCCTCGGCGGCGCGAATGCCACTCTCTGAGCTACTCAAGAGATCCGACCGCTTTAGCTGGACCCCAGAAGCTCAGGAGGCCCTCACCCGCCTGAAGGCCTTCCTGTCCTCGCCTCGATCCGGTCGCCCGGCACTGTGGGAGCCGTTGCTTCTCTACATCGCCGCCACTACCCAAGTCGTCGGCCATGGCCCTCGTGGTGGAGCGAAGCGGAAGAAGGCCGCGAACTTAAGGTACAACGGCCAGTTTACTTCATTAGCGAGGTCCTTTCCGAGTCCAAGACTCGGTACCCACAGGTGCAGAAGCTACTCTACGCGGTGCTCATTGCGAATAGAAAGCTCGTCCACTACTTCGATCAGCACAACATCACCGTGGTGACCACGTCCCCGTTAGGCAAGATCGTCCGCAACCGCGACGCCTCGGGAAGGATAGCCAAGTGGGCACTCGAGCTCAGTGGCCACGACATCACATACGTCCCTCGGACGGCGATCAAGTCGCGAGCCCTAGCCGACTTCGTCGCCGAGTGGACCAAACCTGTGCACCACTGGTGATCGAAGACCCCGTCTTCGACAATGTACTTCGATGGGTCTTACAACAAGAATGGCGCGGCGCCGGAGTCGCTATCATCTACCCACTTGGGAACAAGCTCGATCGCCATCGGTCGCTGACGCCACCAACAACGTTGCCGAGCACGAGGCCCTCGTCAACGGTCTCCGGATCGCCGCCGACCTCGGTGCTCGCCGACTTACGTCCACGGGACTCCAAGCTTGTCGTCGACCAAGTCATGAAGGCCGCGGAGCCCCGAGACGCCCGTATGGCGCGCAGATGTCGAGAAGTCGCGCGCTCGGCGCGATTCAAGGGCTTCGAGCCACCATAGCTATCGACGCTACAATAGCGACGCCGACTACCCGCCAATCGGCCTCCAGAGAGCCGGTCCGCCGGATCTTCGTCTGCGACCTCCTGCGCCTTCCATCCACCGGGCCGGTGGCCGAACGGTCCCCGACCTACCTAGACGCGGTCGCCGATCACCATGCGCGGCGGCGCGAGACTTGGCGGTCGAGCCGCGGCGTGCTAGCAACCGAGTCCGACCGAGAAAGCCATTCATAGATCGTTTGACGGACGGGTCGCTTCCTCCCGACCGACCGAGGCCCCGCCTCCCCGTGCGAGCAAAGTTTTTCGTCTGGTCGGTCCGGACCTTTACAAAGGAGCCTCCGGTCCTCCAAAAGTGCATTCGGCCGACCAAGGAAAACAAGCTGGCGGACGACATACACAATGAATTTGCGGTCACCACGTTGCGCCCCGATCTCTGGTGGGAAAGGCCTTTCGGCAAGGTTTCTATTGGTCGACCGCCGTGTCCGACGCAGAGCACATCGCACGCACCTGCGAAGGATGCCAATTCTTTGCCGTGCGGACACATCCGCCACCAGCCTTGCGATAATCCCCATCACGTGGCCTTTTGCGGTTTGGGGCTCGATCCGGTCGGGCCTTTCAAGAAAGCGCCCGGGGGCTTTACCCATTTGCTCGTCGCGGTGGACAAGTTCACCAAGTGGATAGAGGCCAAGCCGGTCGTGAGCGTCACGTCGGCACAAGCGGCCATCTTCTTCCGCGACATAGTCTTTCGATTCGGAGTCCCAAACTCCATCATCACCGACAACGGAACGCAGTTCACGGGGAAGGAATTCCTCGAGTTCTGCGATGACTTCAACATCCGCGTCGATTGGGCAGCCGTGGCCCATCCGCGGACCAACGGCCAGGTCGAGCGCGCAAACGGCATGATCCTTCAAGGGCTCAAGCCGCGGATCTTCAGTCGGCTCAAGCACTTCGCGGGGCGCTGGGTGACCGAGCTACCCTCCGTCCTCTGGAGTCTACGGACCACGCCGACCCGGGCGACCGGGTTCACACCGTTCTTCATGGTATACGGTGCTGAAGCCGTCTTGCCGACAGACCTGGAGTATGGCGCCCCAAGACTGCAAGCCTTCGAGGAGGCTCGGGGGCTCGCCGCACAACAAGACTCCGTCGACCAGATCGACGAGGCGCATGACGTGGCCGTCCTGCGATCGGCCAGGTATCAACAAGCTCTGCGACGTTATCACAGCCGCCAGGTTCGAGGGCGGTCTTTCGATCTTGGCGACCGGTCTGCGTCGGTCCGCACCGGAAGGATAAGCACAAGGTATCGCCGCTCAGAAGGCCCTTCACCGTCGTGCGAGATCCTCCGACTGGCACCTTTCGGCTCAAGGACGCCGACGGCCGCATCCTTCTAAATGCATGGAATATAGAAAAGTTAAGGCGATTCTATCCCTAAACTCTTTTCCTCTTCCTAGCATGCTCTTTACTTTCTTCCTTCCGAGCACCTGGTCGCCATGCGACGACTCGGGGCCTGCCTTCGGCGCCCTCGTTCAAGCTGCTCCCGGTCGGCGCTTGCGCGGGTTGATGACCCAACCGACCACAAGGTCCTTCCCGAGCGGTAACCCCTTCGACCCAAGTGCTACAGCTTACGCCCCAGCGGCTATGGTTGCTAACACTTTGCGGAAGAAGGAAGTACCCGAGTGGAGTGACCTTTGGGTCGGCGGGGAACACTCCTCCCCCGCACGAACTCAGCTGTCCCACGCGCTTATGAGGGTACGTGACCCGACTGGTCATGATGTCTATCCCGAGCGGTAACCCTCTCAACCCAAGTGTTACGACCTACGCCCCAGCGGCTATGGTTGCTAAGTAGCACTTCGCAGAAGAAGGAAGTGCCCGAGTGGAAAGATCCCTGGCCGGTCTAGAACACTCCTATCCCTCACAAGTGTGCCTAACACGATAGCCAAGTCTCCAATCCACCTCGCTCCTCCCAAAACGACCCGACCTACGCATAAGTGACCCCTGTGGTCCTTAAGGCTATGGTCGGTCAAACGCTCATCCTAAATACGAAAAAGGACGAGGGACGATTCTGGAACTTGATAAATTCAAGATTGTTTAAGTAGCGGTCTTTACAATCTAAAAAGGATAAAGCTAACTATATTTTTATTCTTCTTGGCGGGCGGCCGGTGGCGAGACGGAGAGTTGGTCGCCTCGCTTCTTCGGAGGCGGCTGCGCGGATGCGGTGGCGATCTCCGGGCGTCGGCTCGACCAGAGCTCGAACCGGTCGATCTCCTCGTCGATCCGGTTCCAGCCACGTCGCTGCCCACCACCGCGAGGTCGATGCGTCGTAGTACGAGATGGTGTTGACCAATACCGAAGCTCAAAGCACAGCCGGTGACCACCGCTTCTCTACGGCTTTCGGGCTGCCAAGACGGGCAAGGGCACTCGGGCTGCCCGGCTCCAAGGATGCGATCGCAGACTTCCCGACCGGCTTGCGGAGGGCCTCCGGCTCAGCGCTCATCTCGGCCCGACCGTCCTCCGCAACCTTCAACGCCGCTGGGCCTCGTCCCGCCACGATCGCCACGTCGCGAGCATCCGGCTGTTCTCTGCGCCTCCACGGCGACGCCAGATTCTTCGTGCCTCTGCAGATTGCGGAGATTTTGGATAAGTTCGCCACGTGGTCGCACCCCAAACTTAATTGAAGAATTGAGACACTTACCGCCGCGAGTTGGTCGATTGCTAGCCAGACTTCGCGCCTCGTATGAAGTCTTCACTCGGCCTTCCTTCGGCGATCGCCGCTTCGGAATCGAACTCGGGCGGCGTCCCCGAGCCTTGTTTCGCTCGGTCCGCAGCGTGTTGCTGCGTCTGCCGATCCCCTCCGCGCAGCGGCGGCATCCTTGGCCTCGGTGACCTCCGTCGTGAGGACTCGATTCACTTACTTTCGCCTCAAGGCCTTGGCTCCTAGGCGCTCATCATAAAGGGCCTTTGTGGCCTCTTCAAATCCCTGGCGGATCTCCACCGCCTCCGACCGCCTAATGTCCAGGGCCTCTTGGGCTAGGCACACTCAAGCGCAGCTGATCGACTCCTCCACCGCAGCTCGCCACGACCGTTTGAGCGCCGCAGAGCTCAACTCGGCGCCTGGCGAGCCCGCAAGTCTTTGCAAAACGTGGACACTCCGTTAGTCGCATGGAAGAACAATAAAAAATGTGCAACGAGTCAGAACTTTTCGGCTGACCTACATGGGCGATTGGCTAAACTCCCCCGACCATCGTATCCAAATACCGTGGAAGACTTCAGAGCAAGAGCCAGACCTTCACGGATCGCCTATCTCGGCTTTAGCGTCCAGTAGCGCCTTGCCGGCGAAGGCGCCCACTCGCTCTCCTCCGCTGACCCATGACGCCCACCGGGATTACACCCGGCGGCACGCCCTCGCCGCCTGCTCAGCGCGGGACGTCGCCTCGTCCAGCACCATGGGCAAGGGTGACGAGGTCAACACTTCGAAACCCCTCGGCGACTGCGCTGAGGAGCATCGGTCGGCACCTCCCGGGGGAGGGTCGAGCACCTCCGTCGCCGGCTCGCCACGATCGGGCGCGATCACCGGCGGCGCCATCGTCTCATCCTTCAAACGACGATCACGTCGTCCGGTGGGTCTCGCCGAGGCGCGGAAGTTCTTCTTGGCCACGACCTCGGGTGAGGCCGTCCCCTCGGCGGCGCGCCCTCAGGCCGACGCCGACGCGCGACCTCCACCGACCCGATCGGGTCACCAAATCACCGGCCATTACTTGCGAGCCGATCAAGACCCCACGGTCACCCCAGATAGGTGCCGACGTTGCAAAGATTCAAGAGTCGCTCGGCGGCTTTGCCAAAAAGAAAATGCTCCAATAAAAGAAACACTTACAAGGCCGAAGCGGTGCGTGGCACGCGCGCTCTCTTGCCGCCCGCCAAGTCAGTCGGTGGTCGCTTCCCGGCCACCTCCACCGAGACGCGCGGCGATCATGGAGCGCAAGATCACCCCTCGCCTGGGGATCCGTGGCCACGGGGCCCGTGATGCCGCCCTCGGCCGAGTCCACGCTCGGGCCGCCGCCAGTCGGCAGGTCAGGGAAAAACCCACCATAGGGGTGGCCGGAGGCGCTCCCGCCGCTGTCAGTGGAGGTTGTCCCCACGGCGGTGGTCTCCGACACATCCTCGCCGCGCGCGCGCTTCGCCGCACGTTCCTTATGCTTCTTCCTCCTCCTTTCCTCCTTCCGCTTCTTGCGGGAGGAGTCAGCCTCTGCCGTCTTCGCCCGGGCGGCCGCCTGCGCTTCCTTATCCCCCGGGAGCGGCGCCCGGGAAGACATCCCCATGAGCCCCTAAGAGGATGCAGGAATGTCGGTCAAGTGCTAAGGACAAAGAAAAGAGAAGCAGAAAGGAATTTCACCGGCTTACCAGATTTGGCGGAAAAGCCGCCGAGAATGGCTCCGGGTGGCCATCCGCGGCCACCGTGGCGCTTCCGCCCGTAACGGCCGCCACCCGGGCCTCCACCTCGAATCGCCAGCTCGGGTTACGCCATCCTCGCCCGGTCGGACGGCCCGCGTCTGGAGCAGGGTGCGGCACATGCACAAGGGTTGCACGCGCATCCCCATAAAGCGCGCACAACCACGTCCCGGTGAGCCCGCCTCCTTTGAGCCCCGATCCGCTACGATCAGGGCGGCTTGTTCTTCTCCTCTTCTCGGCGCCCAGCCCACCGCTCCTCCACCATGGGAAGCTCGCCGGTGAAACGAGGCGCCGCCGCCGACGTTTGAGCGTGAGCCATTCGAACGCCACCCTTGTTGGACGAGGCGGTTTACCTCCAGTACTCCGTGCTCCGACCGAGCGGCCGAGGGCGAGCCACCTGTGGCGCCACAGCGTCCGACGGTCTGTCTTTCCAGAGCCTTGCCTGGAAGAAGTGCCTCCACAACGCCCAATGTGGCTCGATCCCCAGGAAGGCCTCGCACAGCGTGATGAAGATGGCGATGTGGAGGACCCCATTGGGGTTGAGATGGTGCACCTCCACCTTGTAGTGAGACAGCAGCCTCGGGCGAATGGGTGCGGCAGAGGCCAAAGCCGCTCGAAGAAAGAGGCGGGCACCACGACCTCGTCGCCACGCGCGGGGTGTGACGACCCGGCCGGCACCCTCCACCGAAAGGTCTGCGGCATGAGGAAGCCCTTCTTCACCAAACCGAGCACACTACATGCCTTGCGCGAGCACTCCGCCACGACATCTTCACGGGAGACGATCGAAGGTGAGAAAGAAAGGTGGAGTTTTCTTTCCTTAGCTCTCTGGTGCTTTTCTTGTTTGAGGCGAGACAGAGAAGGCAAGAAAGCGTGACTACCCGGCACCCAACGGGCGATTTATAGAGGACAAGCGAACGCCGCCAGCAGCACCCGTCAAGCCGGCGTCGCGTTCACCTCGCCCATTGCGCCAACTCGTAACTCCAGCCCAATACCACTCCGCTTTTAATCCTGTCATGTCGGCGACAAGGGCCATAAAGACGCCGCCCGAACAACGTGTCCGTAACCTCTTGGTCTCCACCTTTAGGCGGAACAGTTGCTCGGCGCGCGAGAAGCCCATCGGCAGCTGCGGCCCCAAGACAGCAAAACCTTTGTGGCTTGCGCCAGGCCCAGCCGAGGAGTCAGGTTCAAAAGGCCTACCCCACCGAGATGGGTATAAGGCCGCCCAAAGAAAACTTGAGCAAGGGGCGGTATGAGGTGAGCCCCACGGTGGGCCCTCGGTTAGGTCGGTGACGGCCTAATCACCTCTACTGCATCCGAGACCATACTTCACACTCTCCCGGAGCTCATCAATGAGCGACGGCCACTGTGCTCGGGTCGACTGACGACCCGAGTCCATACGGATTGAGTAGAAAGGTTTTTATGGGTCGCCCCACGCCAGGCCAGGACACCCTACTCGGGACCGTCCGCTCGGAAGGGTCCCCCTTGGCGGGACCTCCCAGACCCACTCGGACTACCCGCTATTAGCTCCACGAGCACGGCGTTCAAACCAACGCAGTAAACGCGTCGCTCATCCCTCCAGTCCCACACCGCGGATGGGGTATACATGTGGATAGACGGTGGCCATTCCTCGCAGACTACCCTCGCCTGACGAGGACTCGGAAGGATGCCCCACGTCCGGCTATGACGGTAAACGAGCACTCACGCCCAGCCTGACGGTAACGAGCACTCACGCCCGGCTACGACGGTAACGAGCACTCACGCCCAGCTACGACGGTAGCGAGCACTCACGTCCAGCTACGACGGTAAACAAGCACTCACGTCTAGCTACGACGTTAAACGAGCACTCGGACACCCGAACCTCACAGAGGCATACGGTCGTCCCTGCGCCCCGAGGCGCGGCCACCCGAACCTCACAGAGGCATCCGGCCGTCCTCGCCACCAAGGCACCGTCTAGCTACGACGTTAACGAGCACTCGGACACCGAACCTCACGAGAGGCATACGGTCGTCCCTCGCCGACCGAGGCGATCGGCCACCGAACCTCACAGAGGCATCCGGCCGTCCTGCCGGCCAAGGCACCGTCTAGCTACGACGTTAAGCGAGCACTCGGACACCAACCTCTCAGAGGCATCCGGCCGTCCCTCGCCACCAAGGCACCGTCTAGCTACGACGTTAAGCGAGCACTCGGACACCGAACCTCACAGAGGCATCCGGTCGTCCGCCGACCAAGGCACTCGGGCACCGAACCTCTCGAGGCATCCGATCGTCCCGCCGACCAAGGCACTCGGACACCGAACCTCACAGAGGCATCCGGCCGTCCCGCCGACCAAGGCACCGTCTAGCTACGACGGTAACGAGCACTCACGTCCGGCTACGACGCGGTAACGAGCACTCACGCCCAGCCACGACGGTAACGAGCACTCACGTCTAGCTACGACGTTAAGCGAGCACTCGGACACCGAACCTCACGAGGCATCCGGCCGTCCCGCGGACCAAGGCACTCGGACACCCGAACCTCTCAGAGGCATCCGGTGCGTCCCGCCACCAAGGCACTCGGACACCCGAACCTCACAGAGGCATACAGTCGTCCCTGTCGACCGAGGCAGTCGGGCATCCGAACCTCTCAGAGGCATCCGGTCGTCCTGCCGACCGAGGCACTCGGACACCCGAACCTCACAGAGGCATACGATCGTCCCTGCCGACCGAGGCGCGGCACCAACCTCTCAGAGGCATCCGGTCGTCCTGCCGACCAAGGCACTCGGACACCCGAACCTCACAGAGGCATCCGGTCGTCCTGCCGACCAAGGCACTCGGACACCCGAACCTCACAGAGGCATCCGGTCGTCCTGCCGACCAAGGCACTGTCTAGCTACGACGTTAAACGAGCACTCGGACACCCGAACCTCACGAAGGCATCCGGTCGTCCCTGCCGACCAAGGCACTATCTAGCTACGACGTTAAACGAGCACTCGGACACCAGAACCTCACAGAGGCATCCGGTCGTCCTGCCGACCAAGGCACTCGGACACCCGAACCTCTCAGAGGCATCCGGTCGTCCCTGCCGACCAAGGCACTCGGACACCCGAACCTCACAGAGGCATACGGTCGTCCCTCGCCGACCGAGGCGATCGGCACCGAACCTCTCAGAGGCATCCGGCCGTCCTGCCACCAAGGCACTCGGACACCCGAACCTCACAGAGGCATACGGTCGTCCCTGCCGACCGAGGCAGTCGGGCACCCGAACCTCTCAGAGGCATCCGGTCGTCCTGCCGACCAAGGCACTCGGACACCCGAACCTCACAGAGGCATCCGGTCGTCCTGCCGACCAAGGCACTCGGACACCCGAACCTCACAGAGGCATCCGGTCGTCCTGCCGACCAAGGCACTGTCTAGCTACGACGTTAAACGAGCACTCGGACACCCGAACCTCACAAAGGCATCCGGTCGTCCCTGCCGACCAAGGCACTGTCTAGCTACGACGTTAAACGAGCACTCAGACACCCGAACCTCACAGAGACATCCGGTCGCCCTGCCGACCAGGCCCGGCTACCACTTTCGTCCAAGTTCAACCCCCAACCGAATCTGCCGAAATCGCTTGGGAGTTCGGGGGCTACTGACGAATACTAATAACAGGGGTACCCTAACACCCGGCGACGAGCCGGCCTCAAGCATATATCCAGACCAACAGGCCGCGCCCGGCCCGCCACCGATCGAATCGCCTGCGAGACCGCACAAGACATCCGCTCCCGACCGGCTAGGGGAAGCGAATCTGACCGGACAGGCGCTCGACCCTCTTGGCGGGCGGGATCTCCGACTCCGACCGACAACGCTCCCGACCCTCTTGGCGGGCGGGATCTCCGACTCGACCGGACAAGACTCCGACCCTCTTGGCGGGCGAGATCTCCGACTCCAACCGAACCAAGGTGACGGACGCCAAGGGCCGCGTGTCGTCGTCCTCATCGGCCTACCGCCACGCACTTCCGAATGAGGTCAATCGGAGTGACTATACAAGGGCGGTGGCTCCTTCCCAAGAAGATCCGTGATCGCAGAAGACAAAGCTTCCACCCCATCAACCACCACGTCAAGATTTAACGCACGCTCCTCTCGAGGCAAAGCACCAACGCCACGCACCGCAACGCCAAGATTCGCAAGGGTCACAGAGGGCAAGTACGCTATTTCGGGAATACCTAACCTCCACGACCACCAAGGCTACCGACCCAAAGATGGGCAAGACGGGTGGCGACCAAATCCACAGGATTTAAGGACCGGAGCTCCTAACATAGGTCACCTCGCTCTCCCCAACTCTCAATGTAACCTGCCCCTTCCTTCTATATAAAAGGAGGCAGGACTAAACGATTCAAAGGGGGACACATAAGAACACGAGGAGACTAAGTCATTTAGGAGCCTCGTCTGTAAAACATAGTGCAAAAGCAATACAACATCGCCATCCGATTGGAGTAGGGACTTTCAAATTAACTAGTATACATCTTGGACTCACGAGTCTAACCATTCAGAGAGTGGAACGCGCGACCCCTTAGACTTACAAATTTACTTGCCGGCGCTCGAAAACGCCGACAATTACTTACTCTATGTGACATGGACGAGAGATGGAGTAAATATTAGGGTTTATTATTGTACTTGCTCTTAGAAGATAGCTGGTTGCGTCTAGCGAATTAATCTATCGCGGTTTGTAGGTCATGAAATCGGATCGGTTAATTTTGAATTGTTGGGATTTTTTGATTGATTTGTTCATTGTAGAATAACACATTTTCACTCCACGTCCCTTCGAAAAAAAGGCTCTAATCATGAGGTTATAGAGTAGAGGTCATTGCGGAATAAATGTACGCAGTTGTGATTTGTAGCTTACAAATAACTTTTTGCACATTTGGTGTTCTCAACCTTCTCTTCGGGGCTTTTGGCTAGTTTCATATGTTAAGGTCATGTCATGTGACTCAAGTGGATTTTTCCCAAATGTGTCTACTAGCTCCCACGAATTGGATTTGACTTGGATTCCAATTGCAATGCTATTTGGGTACAGTTTGGACTTACATTTTTTTTCCTTTTTTTCCCTTTTCTGTTAAAATCAATCAATAGTTTAATTGCGCGTGTAATTCATTTGTGTTGCCTCAATCCAACACCAACTAGTGTAAAATTCATCACCGGCGTTGTCGTTTCTTCCTTCCTTGGCGCCATAGTTTCGCAACCTTGGGGTCGGCCATTGGTACGCCACCTCCCTCGTGTCGTCTGCAATCGATCTTGGGTGTAATGAAGCGGCAACCGACGGCAACGGCGTAGTGTTGAGATAATTAACCAAAGAGGATGAAGCAGCAGCTACTAGCTAGGTAATTGGTCGCGGATTCCGTCATTCAAATTAAGAGGTACTCCCTCCGTCCTGAAAAGTAAGGGACAGAAGAAGTTTTAGGGCAGATTATGGTTTCTGCTAAAAGACTCTAATGTCCCTATTTAATACTGTGTCTCTATTAATTGGCAACATGCATGCATTAATTAATCACGATTATAGGGAATGACTTGCCTTATTTTTGTTTTGGAATATGTGTGGTCGCATGTATCTGCGTGCATCTGCATGCATGAGCACAATTTAAGAACACAATTTAAATGCTTCTCTCCCTTACTTTCAAGCAACAATAGTAGATCTAAGTGAAATACTCTAACGACCTGCCAACGATCGAGTGAATGAGACAAGGCCGGCACAATGTTTGTGGTCGCTAGATAAGGAGGTTGCAGGGGGCCAAGGATGTTGCGAGTTTCCCGGCCATGCTGAGCCCAAGGTAGGAGGATGACGATCAGGGGTAGCGGTCCAGCAGAGATGGGAGTGGGACACAACTCACTCAACTGCTGACAACAGGAGGCGAAGCATTTGGCAGGGTTAAGAAAATCGATGTATCGAGCCGATTCGCAATCTTAAACCGATCGTTAAATCAGTTAAATAAAAAAATCAAAAAATTTGGAAAAATTTATGTCACATGAACCGGTCGAAAATCGTCAAAAAATCGGCTGCAAGAAAATTTTAATTCACCAGTTGATTTTCAACGATTTTTGAGAAAACCGTTCGACTTTTTGGGTTTTTTTTTCCAAACCGGTTAATTTCGAAACCCTTCGGTTTTTGATGATTTTCGTTCAATTTTCGCATTAAATCGGTGCTGTCGGATCTTCAATTTTCAACCTCGATTCGATTTTATAAACTCTGGTTTTTTGATGATTTTCGTTCAATTTTCGCATTAAATCGGTGCCGTCGGATCTTCAATTTTCAACCTCGATTCGATTTTATAAACTCTGGTCGTGGGAAGCACTAAAGCGATCCATGCTTGTCGATTGTAAACCCAACCATGGATATTGAAGGTTTCAAAGGAACACCACGATTCCTAACAATTCTTGTGATAGGTAAATAATTTGTCTCGGTTGCATTCAATTGGGAAAGATTAAATTCCAATTCTGAGTATTTTATATAGAACTTCTAAGGGGAAAAAAGATTTTGTCTTTTTTTTTGCTACGAGAGAAAAAAGAGTGTTTGTTGTAGCGGTGAAAATTGATTCTCATTGCATGCATTATTCGCTACCAAATTCTGTAGGATATAAATATGGTTTCTATTTTTCCCATCCGACTAGCTCTTACTCCATCCAAATTCATATTTGTATTCTGATGAAAAATGTGTGGAATGTAGTAGATTTTTAAATGTTGGATAAAATATAAACCAACGTATTTGTTGTAGCGTCTGATTAATTAAGCATTTCTTTTAACCAATTTTAGTCAAGTTGTGTTCCTTAAAGCATAACATATCGCTACAATGATTCATTGTGTACCATATAAAAAATTATGTCACTATTATCTACCTACGGCACAAACGATGAGAATGAGCAAATGTCCTAATCAAGTCCTATCGAGTAGGAATTCGATTCAAATTCATATCTATTTATTGAATGATCCAGTTTATATTTGAATACCGGAACAATCGAATTCGACTTACAATCTAGTTGCAAATTTAGTAGATATATAACTGATGCTTTTATTTCTATTAGTTTCGTTTTCCACCCGAGAATTTATTTAAGAAAACATAAAATCCCGATCCACGACCCACCTACGTATGGCAGCTCACTTATCAGGTTTGATTTAAAAGGCTGTCGAGTCCGTATAGTCATCGACGGCGGCGCAGACGCTGTTCGGGCGGCAAAGAGGCGGAGGAATTTTCCGATGATAAAACCCCAGACAACCTGGGCAGCTTCTCTCCCTCTCTTCCTCCTCCGCCGCCGCCCCAAATCCAACACCAACCCCTCGCCTGTCCTCAGCCGTCGGCTCCCTTTCGTCCCGTAAGAGCACGTCAATCCCCAATTCCCCATCTTCTCTTCTTTTCTCATGTTCTAACGATCAATGGTGTCGACGAGTCAGAAATTGCAAGCGGAGGATGAGCACGCAGGCGCAGCCCAAGTTCACCCCCCTCCCCACGGCGCAATCTGAATCCGATGCCGGTAAAAATCTGTCAATCTTCGGCCCCGCGAAAAAATCTGTCGATCTTTAGCTCTTGAACGAAGTTATTTACTGCTACTTCTGCTTGCAATCGTGCAATTCCGATGTAATTCATATTCACCGTTTTGATTTTGGCTTCCAGGGGCAGCAGGGTACCAGTTCCGGCTGGTTTCCTACAACATCTTGGCCCAGGTATGGTGGTCAGTGGTGTGCTGCGTTTTCTTTCTGTTAAATTGCTTAGGATTCAGGCATATGGATGGTGATAGATTACGGAAAGGAACCTAGCCACGCCTAATGATTTGCTCTGCGTTGCAGGCTTATGTGAAGAGCGCATTTTTTCCATATTCTCCATCTGCGTGTCTCAAGTAAGAGTTTTTTTAAAGATAATGGAAGCTTTTATCTCTTGGCCTCTGCATCATAAGATGCACACAAAGTACCATTTATTCCAACGTTACAGCAAAAAAAAGCCATACAAAGATACAACCAAATACTGAAAGAAGTTGCAATAAGCCAAAAAAACGTGAAACACAAAGTCTCAATCTGCACATGGCCTGTTACTAAATCTCCACCCATGCCTTTCCAGTGATCTGCATGCCGATAATATCACCTCTCGAGCATCTGGACGCTGCAGCACAGATCACGATCGCAACCAGTTGGTGCAAAAATATATAACCTGCAACGGATTAGAAATTCTTTGCTTATCAAATATCATATCATTTCGACATAGCTAAATTGACTAACACAAAGCGGCAGCCCTGACTAATGTGTGAGCCCTTAAATTCTTTCCCAACCCCATTAACCAGCTCTCAAACAAATTGTTCATGCTTTTAGGAGGTTGCAGATAAGTAGCCGTTTGTATGACATGCCTTGCGAAACGAGCAAACTGGCAATAAAAAAAGAGGTGTTGTATATTTTCCTCATTGTTACAGAAACAACATGTCTTGTAGCATTGCTTTGTACTAAACCAGCTGCATCAGCATCCTTGTGAGCATCGACAGAAGCATTGCTGTCTTCTGAACCGGCTGCATCTCCCAAATCCACCGTATGGTCAGAGTTCTCCCACCCGGTTGCATCCTCTTCAGAACCGACTGCAACTTTCGATTCCACTGAATGATCGACATTCTCCCACCCAACGGCATTCACTAATCGTTCAGCACCTTTGTTTTCATCAGAAGCAACATTATTAGCATCCAGACTAGCTGCAACCTCCAAGTCATTACCATAGTGCGATAGGACTAAAAGTACCGATCCATTAATCACCTCCTTTGTCTTCGGCTCTAGCCATTGCACTTGAGAGGCGACATGAGTCTGAAAGACTTGAGTCTCAACAACCTTTGTTGATTGCATTGGGACATCATGAGCCACACGGTGTTGAGCAGAAGATGAACCTTCCTGAGTAAACTTAGACCTCTTGCTGTCTCCGTCCTGCATCTCCTCATCCTCATCCAACTGTTACTTACCTTTGCCATGATCCTCCCCATCAAGCTGATCCACATTATTCGGGCCCGGTTGTTCTTTGTTCTCCACGAAAAAAATCTCATAGAGAGCATTGCCAACACAAAAATCTATGCTATCAGGGACTAGGCTTGCATCTGTCACAGCAACGTGCAAACGTACAATGCCCTTTTTTCTCATACTCACCATGTCAACAAATTGTGTTGCACCAATAATGGAGCCCACAACACACAAAGACAAGTAGTCCCGAATCTCATAAGGGACTCCATAAACCTGCACCCAAATTTTTTGAAGCTGCAGCTTGGCATCCACTTTCGGAGTCCATTCCTCAAAAAACATAACCACTCCATCCTAATTCTTCACCTTTACCTCCCCAATGTTTGTCAAACGCAACAATTCAATCTTTGATGGAAAAGGTACCAAGAAAGAATTATGGCCATGCTCTTTGACCTCCCATTGCCATTTAATGGGAATCATCCTTTGAAGCTCCTCGCGTATCATATCAGCAGACCATTGACTACCCACTATACGAACTAGAGCTGTCTTGTTGTTGTCACTATGGGGTTTCTTATTTCATAAAAAAGGAATTTGATAGAACTCGAGACCATCTGCTGCATAACCACATAAATTTGCTGTAGGCTTTGGTAATTTTAGCAAAGAGCATTTGATGGCAATGTGTTGACCATTCTCGCAAATATCACAAGACACCACAGCTTGGCAGTTAGCATTAGAATGCCCTTTTTTCCTGACAACGAAAACACAAGAGCTTGGCAGTATCAATAACCTCCGAAGACTTCGGAACTAAAACCATTGAAGATTGAACTTCTGACCCACTTGCTGTCCTCTGCATCGAACCTCCCACCTCAGGTTGCACGTCTGTCATGGGAGCCATCACCTTGCTGTCAGTTGCACCACGGCCATGCCCACCTTGTCAACGGCCTCCAGAGTTGTCTTCCACCAGGGCATTCACGGCCACGACCGTTGATTCGCGGTTGCCACCGAGATCTGCCATGATTGAATCCTTGGCCACGGAACCCGGTGGTACCTCCAACAGCACCCTCAGCGCCACCTCTTGCTCCTCCCTGTCTCATATTGCCACCAGAACCAACCGCCCAGCTTCCTCTCCCGGCACCATCCATCGGAGATCGAAGAACCGAAGCAAACGATCTTCTATCCCCCGTAGTAGTTCCACGCCACAAGTTATGGCCCTTCCAGGTACGGGAGAAAAGGGATGGCAAACCACTGGAAGCCTTGTTATCATATTTGGAATTCCTGAACATGGGCCCTTGCTAACATAAGGAAGGATACCGCAGTAAATCATGAGATTTTGGAGACTTATCTGGAATGTTCATGGCAATCTGATCTGGAGACTGAATATGGATCAAAAGATTCCTCCAGCAACGGAGAAAATTAATGTGAATTGCCGGCCATAATCTGATCTGGAATCAACCGGAATTATGCCGGATAGAGAACTGTCAATCACCTGGTTCCTCCCCCCAAAAGTTCTACCAAGTCCCTTGCTTCGCACACGATCTGCAGTTCTGAAGACGGAGGCACTTCAGGCTGCCGAAGATCAGGAAGAGAGGTCGCCTCCTATCTAATGGATCGTGGCGTGGCAAGAAGAAATGCAGTCCAAGAAGAAAAGATCCAGATCTCTGGACGCCTCCTCCGCCCAGATGCCGGCGATGGAGCCAAGCAAGAAATATATCACAACCACCTTGGAGAGGCTGAACGGTGAGCCCACCGCCGGTTGCCGTGGCGGCAAGGCGGCGACCGGATCGCGGGGGAGAGAGGACATGTTTTGAATTCTCGGAGGTCGTGTTGTATGGTACTTATGATTTTGCCATAATGCTGTAGAGTCTGGGTGTCTCGCAAATGAATTAAATGAGTGCAAATTTTTAGTATAACTATTTCAGGTGCGATTCGACTTACTGGAACTAGGATTGATAAGCGGAATAGATTGATTATTGTATGTAAATTGGGTTCCCTAATGGGTACAACTCAGACCTTGAATGGATTGGATGAAACGTTGATTATTGAAATATGTAAATTGGGTGCCCTAAAGGGTACAACTCGGACCTTGAATACATTGGATGAAACGTTTACTAAGCAATTTAGCATTACTTTCTTTTCTAAAGACATTAAAAAGCTTAAAGCGATGTCATAACATGTATGTATCTAGTGTTCTATTGACATTTCACATTATAAGCGAAATCAGAGGAGTTCACAAATAGAGAACATGTAGTGGTGCAAATGCACCAAAATAAGTTGTATTTATATTTCAAACTCAAGTGACAACCAGAGGTGTCTATGCAATTTGCCTACATATTTACTAACAAAATGTAAACTACAATATTTGTACCATTTTTTATGTCGAGGTACTATTTTCTTCTGAAATTTATAGATATTTGTCTAAAATATAATAGTGTCACTAAAATCAAGGACTCCTTTTAATATTTATAAGGGCTTATACATATCTTTTGGAAAGTTGGGTGGTACGCTTGAGCATCATACCCACCATTGCTTTAGTATGCTTGCATTTATCAATAGTAGAGTATGACTTTCACTGTTAAACTACCAAATGGTTGCTATGTTTGTGTGCTGGCTTCATTTTAGGATTAAAAACATTTTTTCTTTTTGTTGTTGCCCCAGTTCTGTCATTCATTAGTGGAATTCATGTTCCCTTCCATGTTTGGCAAAATAGGTGGAAAGCTCGATCCAAAGCTGTTGTAATGGGACTAAAGAGCTTTGACGCTGACCTCATGTGCTTACAGGTTGGCTCTCATTTATGATGTTCTAACAACACCTGTTTCTGTTGTGTTGTCATATCTAGTACTCTTATTTGGTTTATATAGGCTTTATGTAACATCCTCGAATTTTATTTATGAATTAATGGGAAAATAATTAATTTGTGCTAATTGGGCCAAGTGTGGGGGGAAACAGTTTCAAGTCAGACTCTAGTTGGGAGAAAACCGGTGTGCAGTTTGTGAGAGTAAAAGAAAACATAGGAAACCAAGAAATCTTAATAGCCACGCCCCACCTCACATCGCATTACAAACCCCATGTGGGGCCTTGTTGCCTGTGCAGGCACTACTGCCACTGTCACTGCGTCCCAGCTCTGGTGCCATGCAAAATGGTAAGGAAGGGAGTTGTGCTGTCTTGCTGTTGCCCCTACGTGGCAAGGAACAGAAGGCAGCTGTGGACAGTGGGTAGATGTAGGGTAGAGAGAAGAGGAGAGGAAGAGAAGAATAAATCTGGTCTCGTTGTTTTCTTGTAGGTAACAACAATGTCCACCTCTCCTATTAGTATATCGTTATGGGTTTGATCGGAAGCAGTAATTAGTGTTTAACCCCCCTAGGTAGTCATGACAATTGCAAAAGCCAGGGTTGCTACTTGCTAGAATTCCAGATTGGCACTGCAGATTAAACAAAAGAAACAAAGGTTGTTCAAGGTTGAATCATAGAAATATAGAATTATAAAGTTCTAGAGAATCTTCCTACCTTTCCATCAAGCTAAAGTGCACTTGTGATTCGTGAATTTTACAAGCTCAAAAATGATTTCAATATTTCACGAATATGCATTTGGGAAATCATGTATGGATGACAAAATCCACTTGACGATCTCAAATATAGATAAAACAACTAAAGCATAATAGACCAGAATGTTTTATATGCTGCAGCGTCACTTACCGTTTTAACAAGACTCTTGGCACAGCAGCGATGTCAACCTCAAAGCAGAAAATGCCTCCTTTCCCAAAACTGGGTTGCTACCATAGTTACCATATTTGCTGTAAACCCCCATGAATTGCGAACCGGATTCATCGAACCCGAACCGGTTTAGGGTACAGGGTTCATGTTCGTAGTGGATTAGAAAAAAAAGTAGCTAACCCGAATCCCGTACCGCGACACGGACGAACCGTGTTTCTGGTAACTATGGTTGCAACATTGCTCTATTTTCTCCCTAGCAGTGTGGCTTGTGAAAATCATAACTAAATCATAATAACTCCAAATTGCAAGTATGAGCATAATATGGATATATGCATTCTACACAAAATTTCTCATCTGTCTCTAGTAATTTGTATGGCCAGATTCAGTCATATTCCCATTTTAGTCTACTAAATACCGTGAAACTGTTCGATTGTGACTATTTGTAGGACACTGAACTTCCATGGGCCATCTAACTACATTGAGTGTTTTGTTAGCTTGATGGAAAGCTAGGCAAACTCCTTGTCACTAGGGGATTCCTTCTGTTCCTTGTCACCAGGGGATTCAACAGCCCAATTCCTGTCCTTTCCTTGTTGTGTGGCATTGAGGCAGGGATGTGGCGGCAACGGCAGCCGTTCTTGCAAATGCGATGAGGCGAGGGGTCACGCAATGGAATAGGGTGGCGGCAGTTTCTTTTCTTTCTTCTTTCTAGATGGCACTCAGCCACACACAGGGTTTCTCAGTTTTGTTCCCGTTACCTTTTCTCTCACAAACTAGACTCCAGTTTTGTCCCATCTAGAATCCGATTTGAACCCATTTTCCCCACACTTTGTCCATTAGGCCCAATTTGCACAAAGAAATTAGTTTTTTTTAATCTATTCTTAAATAAAATTTAGGGATGTTACAATTCATATGTGATATTGTTGCAATCTTTTGGCATGACCTATTTTTATGTAAATTTTAGATCATTCTCTCCTTTTTTTAACACTTTTATTGGGTCATGCTTGTAAGCAATATATGTCTCTCACAGGAGTTGGATGAGTATGATACCTTCTATAGGAAAAACATGGAAAATTCTGGATATTCAAGTATTTACATTCAGCGATCTGGGGACAAACGGGATGGATGTGGTATATTCTATAAACCAAAAAGGTAGACCTTCTCTTAACTGATATAGATGCTATAATAGATACTAATTTCAGGACAATGTCCTTATTGAACTTTTTCCCCTCCAAATATTTGTTTTTTCTTGCCCTCAATTTATTTTGCTGCCATTTTCATATGAACATTAAATCATTTTAGTTGCTTATATTCAATTTGAAAACTTATTTGTTTTAAATAAGTAGCTAACAATTGAGAAAGCGGGACATGAAAACACCGTGTCTTGTAATATTCTGCATGAGTTGCAAAATCAACTTTTATATAATCCTGTTCTTTTTTTTTGTCTTGACTATTTGTTATTTTTGCAGTGTGGAACTGGTCCAGAAGGAAGGAATACTTTACAATGATTTAGTGGAAAAATATGTTCCTAATGATCATGTAAATAGTGTTCCTTCAAATAATTCCTCATCAACAGAAGGTAAAGAAATCATCACTCAACCTGATAATCTCCTGTGGGTCACATAGTGGCCGCACTCCTTCCATGGAATGTGGACATTCGAAGTTGTGAACTGGGCTAAACATGCTACTTGCAACTCTTAAAAAAAAATCAACATACAACCAAACTCAATGGCTTAAGTAAAGCACTCACGAAGGGTTGATTTTCCTTATGGTCTTATCCTAGCTACTCTGTTTATTGGAGCTACATTATTTATCATTTTTTAGATAGGACATAGACTTTTCCTATTGCATGTTCTTGCTGTTTTTTCTGTAGTTTGGCTGGATATGTTTCCTGGTCTGATGCTGCACTTATTTTTATTCTATATGATGCCTTATCAGAATCTAGTGCAGAGGCGTATAATAAAAAGCATGGAGATCCAAATGATCCATGTGTGAGATTGAAGCGCGACTGTGTTGGTTTACTCGCCGCTTTCAAGCTTAACGATCCTTGTGATCACATTCTAATTGTGGCAAACACTCATATTTATTGGCAAGTAAAATAGCCCAAGTTCTCTACTCTTTCTCTCGTTTGAAGATGTTTTCATAGTTGGCACATATCTTTTTCTTTTATCTATCTGTATTCGTTGGAAGCTAGTTTTCAGCACATGTTTGGATTCCTTGTTCATGTTATCCTGATTTTGTAGGGATCCAGAATGGATTGATGTAAAGTTGGCTCAAGCAAAGTATCTTCTTTCGAGAGTTTCTCAATTTGAGAAACTTATCTCGAATAAATTTAACTGTAAGCCTTCTGTGGTCATTGCTGGTGACTTCAACTCTACCCCGGGTGACAAGGTATGGCTTGTGTTTCCTGCATTGCCTTCTGAAGCTTACAGACATTCGAAAGTGTCACGTGGTGCTCTTGCTATTATTTTTATGATTATTGTTATTCGGTGTAATACAGAGTCTAGTTAGACATAGATTAATGTCAAATACTTTGTAGACTTGACAACAGTGTGTTGAGACTATCTTATTCATCAATCTAATCTGGGCAACGTGACTTATGAACAAACGACTGGAAGCAAATGTTTGAAACAAACTGTCATTCTTCTAGGTCCATGCTTTACTGAAAGATATTAGAAACTTTATACATGTGCTAACCTTTATTCCAGTCATGTGTGTAACAAATTGTTCTCATGATGAACATATTCTGGTAGAGAGTAGCAATTTGTGGTCCAATAGCTGCTTTATTCTTTTAAGCCCATCATGATTTTTTTATACAAAATATAAAGCATTATGTTCCTCACCTCATGCGCTTTAATTAGGAAAATATGACTCAATTTTATTTCTTATGCCACCTCGCCTCAAATATGTTGTTTTGTTCCACCTCATTAATTTGTCACTACCATTTCCAGGTATACAACTACCTTGTATCAGCCAACTCGGAATCTATGGACGAAGCTCCTCCGATCAAATTGCGCAGCCTTTATGCTGCGAATGGAGGAGAGCCGGAGTTCACGAACTACACTCCAGGTTTTACTGGAACACTGGACTACATATTATTGTCGGACGGCAGTTCAATAAAACCTACTAGCCTACTTGGCCTTCCACGAGGGGATTCTGCCGATGTGCAAGGAGGGCTGCCCAACTTTCACCATCCTAGTGATCATCTACCAATCGGAGCCGATTTTCAGGTTCTTAGCAGCTAGCACGAAGGCTGATTGCATTTCAACTGCAGCAGAAAATGCCCCTTGAATTGTTTGCCATGATTTGTGTAGTTCAGAGTTAACCATACATGCTATTATGCATGTATTATCACAAAAACACATTCCTTTTTTTTTTTTGGACGAGGTCCTTATTCTTTCTCGTGTAGAACGAATGTCAACAAATAATAGCAACCACCAGAATTTTGTTCTCTTGTCGTTTTCGCCCGTTACGTAAGGCAGTCTTGTTTTTGTATCGATGGATATGCCAGAGATTGGTACCATAGACAGCATCAGGGTGAGTACTGCATTGAAGATGGGGATGGCACGGCTGAAGACTGGGATGATAGAACTTTTGGGAGGGAATAGATTTATCATTTTTCTTCTTGCTTAATGTAACGATTACTATTGGCCTCCTTATATAGATGGCTCTCCTAACTAATATAGATGAGATAAATCTAATAATAACTTGCCTAATTAACAGATAAGATACGAGCTAATGAGATAAGATGACAGCTAATGCAAGATAAGATGACAACTAATGCAACATAACGCTTAACTTGGTAACCGAAGGACTGTGGCAAAGTCCTAGTTGAGCAGCAGGAGAGCGCAGCTTCAGCTGCTGCTCCAACTTGAAGATTCACATAATGCTGACTGAAATTCAGGAAGACTTCCTCCCTTTGAATTATCAGTGAAAGGTTTTTCAGCTGGAAGCCATTGCATTTTGAATTGCCTAAATCACCCTTCAGCCAGGAATATATTTTCTCCAGCATCACCTCGTGTGTTCTAAAACTCTTATCAGTTCATGCAAAGAAAAGTAGCAAAAATGATTGAATCCATATTACATACTAAAAGCCGCAAAAAGAACAACTGTTCTTGATCACTCATCAATACCATCTCACCACCAAAATTTCACAGCGAAATCAGCATATTATTTGACATTAGTTTACAACAGCTACAGCAGAATACAGCTAATCCTTTTTTTTTTCAAACGCTAAGCATAGCAAGTCTACAAGGCCTTGCAGACTTTTCTGGTCTTTGGTTCCTTCTAGCAGCGAAGAGCTCAACACGCCCCACCAACGAAGGGCTCTTGCACCTACCCAATGGTAGCTTCTTCTGGCTACATACATAGATATCCAATAAATCGAGACTCGTCATTGTAATATACCCATCTGAATTAGTCATTCGGAAATAAAGTTACAAGTACTTTAACACACCAAAAAAAAAGCATAGTGAATTGCGCACAAAAAATGATGAAATGCAACTAGCAAACCAAACTAAAAAAATGATTAAAAAAATACATGATGCGCAATATTTCAACTACTTTCATAAAAATAATATTTGATCTAAGGAAGAATGGTAGCACACATGTACGTACATATAATTGGGAAGCCTTAGAGCACTGAAGGAACATATTCCTCTCCTATTTTGTTCCCACCAGCTATGATCACATTATGAAAAATAGGCAACTCCATATGGCACCAAAAAGATGAGGGTAAAGTCTCACAGGCAACAATACAAAAACTTCAGATCCTATAGATGTGTTCTATTCTTCTTTCTTCTCTTTTTGTTTCCTCTCTTTAATCAATGATGAGCAACAGAGAGGCAGCATTGTGCATGCAGCCTCAATCAAAAGGCAAACAGGAAGTGCTGAGAAATCATCTCCAGATACTCCCATGAATTCAGCAAGCGCAACCCCAAGATAACCGCTGATAATAGTGGCGAGGGCAAGTGCAGACATGACAAAGGCCATAACCGATCCCTCGCACCCAGCAGGGCAAAGTTTTGCAACAAGAACACTGAAGGGCAGCACCTTGAATAACATAAGACCCTCCAACAGCCCTGAAAACACAATTGTGTATATGGAATCTGGTATTCCGACCTTCCTGTATACTCCCTGAACAAATAACACATCTGACAACATTATGAGAGCTGTGACGAACTGCAGAGCTGATAGGACCTTACGTGCTGGCATTGTTTTGAAGTACTTGTTATATGCCATGCTCCAAGCCAAGAGAGCCACTTGCCCAAAAACCTTGGATAAGCCGATAACAGATGAGTCAAGTCTTAACACTTCAGTCTGATAGAAGAACATGGTCCCAAGTAGAAATGGTATGACAGCATAAGACACCGAAAACCATATGATTGACCAAAATATTTCAGGCATACATAGCGCGAATGAGAGCTCTTTGATTTGCTTACGGATGCTGGAGAGTGCTGATATATTAGTAGCTGCCTTTGGGAGTTTGAGGGAGCTCTCAGGTATAGCAACAGTAGTGCAGAACTGGAGCACAAGAAGGATTGCAAAAAACAGAAACATGATTTTGGGAGAGAAGTAACTGAGAGCAATGCCACCAAGGAGGTTTCCAAAAGCGCCAGCAGAAGATCCAAACATCCAAGCAAAGGATTGAAGCTGACCTGACCCTGAGGAAGAGATCGTTTGCTTCCCGGCCTCCGCTACAATGGCATCATTGGCAACCTCACATATGGACGCACCAAAGTTGCTCAAGAGGAGAAAAATGGTAAGAACTGGAAGAGAAATAGACGGCCAGAGGGCAATTGCTAACCATGAAATTGCCTGCAAGAGAGCTGCAGCCACAGCAATAACAATGTAGGTTAGTAATGTAGTGTAATCTGTAAGGCAGAAACAGTAGCAGTGTAGCACACAGTAAGTATCTCCAAAAACATTAGTTATGGTGTTTCATACAGTGGTTATCATGAGTAAATTACACCAAATTTTCTTAGACATCTGATCGTGTCGATTATGTCCATAAACTTCCAACTTTTGGCCTGTCAAGTCCCTAAAATCACTGGGTTGGGCAGTTATGCCCATTTGTTCATCAAGTGATTAAAAAAGACAAGATAGCATAGTTCCTAAAATCGCTAAGTATGCCACTTAGGTCCCTGAAATTTGCTTAATTGCGCCTCTTAGTTATCTCTCATGCTATATATCTCTGTTACTTACCCACGGGATTGACGGATGGAGCTAATTTGTAAATGTTGCAAACATAAATTGAAAATTTTAAATAACAAAGTGATGTTAGTCAATGAAAATTTGATAGTATTTGAGAAGTTTGTAGCTAAAACATAGAATCTGTGCACCTACAGTATTAGGTTATGCGAGGTTCGACAGTTCACCATCCGTCCATCCTTGAAGAATTTCATCATGACACTCAGTTGTGCAGGGCAGCTTTAAAGTGGACGGCAAGGGCCACATCAAAAGTTGACAAAATATTCATGCGTGAGCTGGTTGAGATTGGACTTGCTTGGTGCTGAGAGTGTGTGTAACACTAACGGGAGAGCACATTTGGTTGTTGCTATGAAAGACTATCCCAGGGAAAGAAGATGGAAACTAATGGTAATCAGGAAAAAAAAAGAAAAGTGAAAGAAAACAAAAGGAAGGCATCAGAAGAATCAAGAGGACAACTGGGAAAGTGTTTGAGCATATTCTTTGCGGCTATGTCATTCGCCATACGACATACATGTACGAACAACACGCAAGAAAAGAATCAAAGACAGCGCAAAGAAGAAATAGATGCTATTGCATATTCCTACTCTGCTCTGACATACTAGAATTTGTACACCTCCCCTAATCTGCACAGCGAAAAAGCGAAATTGCGCATGCAAGCTAGCGTGCCTTCAAGGATTGACCAGTAAAGATGAACAATTCTGAGAGAATTACGATTCCGTATCACAAGGGGTGTTAATGTGTTATAGAACGTCTAGCACATACAATATCGCGACACGGATTCCGAACATTCTGTGTTACATGAAACGAAGAAGATTGCGATGTTGATTACAGTAGAGGGTGTTTCTGGATCTGGACATGGAAATGCCAGAACAGGGGAAGAAGGGAGGGGAGAAATAGGGGGGCGTACCGCCGATGGCGACGTATGGCAGGCGCCGGTAGCCGCGGATGGGGACGGCGTCGGAGAGGAGGCCGAGGAGTGGCTTGGCTACCATGGGCAGGTTGGCGGAGGCCTGGAGGATCTGCAGCGAGGAGGCGGCGACGCCCATGCCGTCCTTGAGGAAGAAGTTGACGCCCAGCCACGGGAACAGCCGAAACCCCTGCACCCAGAACCCCACCCCGATCACCCGCCGCCGCGTGGCCGCCGCCGCGGCCCTCTCCCCCTCCTGCTTCTGGTCCTTCTCCATGTCCTCTCCCCCTGCCCAGTTCCAAATCTCGATCACCTCAGCCTCTGCTCTGCCCACGATACAGAGGAGGAGAAGAGAATGAGCTGGTGGTTCTTGTTCTACCTTCGGGGAGGGTGACACGTTGGGAGGGTAGGTATTAATTGCGGCTGGAGCAAGCCTGAAGGACGGGAGGAGCTCAGGCGCGGGCTAAGCAGTGGATGGATGGGCGTCCGGCCATGTGGGCTGGGGTTTTCATGGCCCCATCGCCCATGTCGGCCACCACCAATCATCCATGGGTGCTTTTGCCTCACCATGTGCCTTTTTAGCCTGGCTCCAGCTCTAGGTGTTAGCATGTGTTGTACTAACTACTATGTACTAGTATAGTATCCTATCTTTCGGTTTTCTTTTTTCAGCACGTAATATATGGTCTTTTCCTTTTCTAGAACGTTTATTTCCTTTTTCTTAATTCCAGTATATTTGTTTCCTTTTCCTTGAGATGATGCTGGAGGTAGGGGGAGATCTGTTGTGGGCCACAGGGATGAGTTAGACACATTAAACAATGGTCATCGGATGTGGGTGAGTAAAGCTGAGGAAAGATCGGAGAGGTTAATTTTGATGGAGGCAAGTTTCTGGAGACGTTTCGCTGGGTGCATGAAGGTTGGACCATCTCTAGTGGAGTGCATTATTTAGGGTGGACGTAGAAAAGAATGCTTAGGTGCATTATAAAGGAGTATAGATGATACATTACCTTGATTTATTTTTTTCTGTAGTCTTGTATAATTGGAACCTATCTGTACATACGATGCATTATACCCTACATGTATGGAATTGATGGAATACCATCATTGTGTGGCTTATTCCCAAACTCACACCAGGCTTATACGGAGAAGCCTGAGCAGCCTCACGCATACAGGTAAGTTCGAAATCATCACTTATCGTCCTGTACTTTTTTTTTATAAAAAATCTAGCACCCTGTGGCCCTTTCTCCTCGTATGCATTCCTGCAGCGCCGCGAAAGGTGCCCGGAAACTCGGCATGTAGGATGGTTTTCATGCTACCCGAGAGAGCGGTAGCAAGCTCCTCTCACACGCGCCCACACACTCTGTTTTGCCGTAATGTTGGTCACCTTCTGCGCTCTTTTGATATAGTGATGAGAGAAAGGGCTAAATTTATATATACATATATAAACACTAGATTGAAAAAAATAGAAGAGGCTTAGATAAATGCTGACTCCGGTGAGTCAGCTTCTCAGGAGCGTGGAAAGATTGGAGCCTAGGATTACGTTAAATGATCGAAGCAGGCCTCCACCAACTTCGTTGGTTTGCAAGAGAAAAATCCATTTTTACCCCATCGTCGTTCAACGCGCCACCGTCAAATTTGTCACGTCGCTAGCCTATGTGCCGCTCCACCTGCCATATTTACTACGAGTGTGTTTAGTTGCAGGTATCAAATGATATACGTAATAGTTCAAAAAATAAAAAAGTTATCTATATGTTTGGTTACTTGAATGGAATCATTCTATTCTAATGGATTATAAATTTAAGGAATATTCACTATAGATGCTAAATCATTCTATTCACCCAAAAAAAATGGAGCCAAATAGTACATAATCATTACATTCCATTAAACCTCATCCCACCAACCAAACATACCCTACACCGCTGGCTTGATCCGTCGTGCAACCTACCTAATTCACCACAATTAAATTCATTGCACAACGCTATTGGCACCCCATTACTATAGTTGCCGCGCTTATTGCGTAGAGAGAGTATTTGGGGATTGTGATTTTGAGAATATATTAAAGGGAGGATTGAACGAGGAAGTGTAAATAATCTTCAGGGGTGAAATTGTCAAAATTGTTAAAAAACCTCTATTGTAGAGTCGAAATTTGGACCAACACCCTCAACTTTTAGGCATTAGCTTCCTTCTGAGCCTAGCTTCTACAGCCTGAAAGGTGAAGGCAGAGCTCAACAAAACAAAATGGGTAGCATCTCATGTCGGGAATGCTAATTTGCGTTCGCCCACACGGGCTCAATCTTGTGGACAGCCCCCGATGTGCAACATGTAGCCCTGGTTGCTCATCTCCATGACAACATGTCAGGCAACCACATCAACTACTCACTCTCCTCCCTTTTATCTCTCCCTCCTCTATCCCGTTCACTCCCTTGAGAGAAGCATCGTCGTTTTCGCATCACGGCCCCGCAAGGGGCACGAGGCGCCCATCAGCGTCTCTGTGTCGTCGTTTGCAGGAGCCCGAGGGGCTGCCTCTCCATTGCCATCTATGCTTGCTGCTGTGTGTGTTTGTGTAGCCACCAAACCGAAGGTGGTTGCTGCCGTCTCTGCGTCGCCATCCGCGCGAGCTCGATGCGGTCACACCATCTTCGCATTGCCATTCACGCGAGCCCGAGGCGGCCACTATCGTTGTCCGTGCCACCGTCGTGCACATGTTGATGTCTCGCCAATGTCACATCCTCGTGTCGCCGCATCTGAGAGCTTGCACGTAGGGTTGGGTATTCGGTTAATTCGATTTTTTCGGTTTTTTTTAAAAACCGGTTTTTAGAAACTGTTAACCAAACTGAACCGAACAAATTTAAAAACCAAACCGAATTAACCAAAAAACATCGGTTCGGTTTTTCGGTTTTTCAGTTCACCGAAACTCTCCAAGTCACCAAATTGATCTGCTAGCTCGCGCCCACGCCGCCACGGACCCTGCCTTAGCCACAGCCTTCGGCCTACACGTAGCACTGGCCGTTGTCGTCACCCCGCTCGCTGTCGCCGCACACACCTAGCAACGCCGCCACTACCATGGTATCAAGAACTCACAAAACACAAAGAAAACCACATTTTCGCCTCCCTCGGCTCGGCGAGTGAGCTCTCGACAACAATGTCATGGTCTCTCCTCCCGGTGTCGAGCCACGCCGCGCCACGAAGCTGCGCTTGCTGAAGATGCTCTCCCGGTGACACACCAGCATAGCATCCTCTAGCGACGACCGGGACTTGGTTCGCTTGTACACGTCCTTCTTGTAGTCGTCGAGCAGCAGGACGTCCTCCTCCTGGCTCACCAGCGCGACGTAGGGAGAGGATGGGAGGCGGTGCGCCGGCGGCGACGAGTGAGGGAGGCAAGGGGGCGCGGAGAGAGGGAAGGAGACGAGGCCCATGCGGGGAAATGGTCAAATGGGAATGATCGATTGAGTATTGACCGAATGGAGCCACCGAGCCAGGCAAGATAAGTTCGGTTTTCTCGGTTAGTTCGGTTTTCCAGATTCAAAAACCGAACCAAGTACCGAAAACCGAATAGAGTCGAAATACAAACCGAACCGAAAACAGAAAAAACCGATTTTTTCAGTTAATTCGGTTCGGTTCGGTTTTTCGGTTTCGGTTAAAAATGCCCACCCCTACTTGCAAGCCCTGCTGAGAGCAAGTGCCACCACAAGTTTTGTTTTTTTAAACTCGATTGATTTTATTTGAATGGAGTTTTTTTTACGAAAACTAAGTTGAAAATTCTCAGACAAAAATTTTTGTGAGTTAAAATTCTTTGATTTGAAAAATTTCAAGTTAAAACTTCTCTATTTGAAATTTTTTGAGTTGAAACTTTCAATTTATTTTTTTTCCTAGTTGAAACCCCCATTAGTGAATTTTCGTGTTGAAACTTTTTGATTTTGTAATTTTCCTAGTTAAAACTTTCACTATTAGAATTTTTCGATTTAAAACTTCCCGAATTTGATTTTTTCCCCTTAAATTGAAATTTCTCGAGTCGATCCCCCCACCCCCACCCCAAAATCTAGTTGAGTTTTTCATTCTTTGTGTTTTTTGCAAGAAATGGAAGGGGGGATGGGGGCAGGATGCAGGGAATTTTTTTTTCTTTAATATTTTTTTAATCTTTTTTTCAAAACTAGGCGTCGGGGCAAAAAAATTACAAAATTGGGCGCCGGTCGCCCGTATATGGGGCGATCGCCTCATATACGGAGCGATCGCCTCATATCTGAGCGATTAATCTTTGCTTTAAACGCGCGATTTTTACTCTATCTGTTTGTTAATTTCTAAAAAATCATAACTTTTCATATGATGTCGGATGGAGATAAACTTTATATGAAAATTGTAGCTCTCGACAGGATCTACAACTTTTGTATACAAACTTTTCAATTTGAGTCCATTTAGATGGCCAAAACGGGATAGAATGTTCAGATCTAAAAATAGATCGTTTTTAGATCCAACATTCTATCCCGTTTTGGCCATCTAAATGGACTCAAATTGAAAAGTTTGTATATAAAAGTTGTAGATCCCGTCGAGAGCTACAATTTTTATATAAAGTTTATCTCCATCCAATATCATATGAAAAGTTATGATTTTTTTAAATTAACCGCAAAATGATGAAAATCGCGCGTTTAAAGTAAGATTAATCGTCAGATGAGGCGATCGTTCAGATATGGGCGATCGCCTATATACGGCGATCGCGCTAATTTTGTAATTTTTTTATACCGACGCTTAGTTTTGAAAAAAAGATTAAAAAAATATATTAAAGGGAAAAAAAATCGGATGCAGGAGGGGGGAGGGGTGTTGGGCTTCTGCGCAGGCAGTAACGAGCTTGAACTCGGGAGAAGAGACAGGAGGTGGAGGATGACGGGAATGGAAATGGCGTCGCACTCCACACGGTGAAGGAAAGAATACAGCTAGAGACCACACTTGGAATGTTAGGAGTGAGCCTGCATAGGTCCAACGACGAGCTCAAGGTTGGGTCTATGAAGGCCGAGTTACCGATGGGGCTGGGCTGAGCCTGGTTGAAACCGGTTTCACCTTTGCGAGTCGAAGTAATTTGGCCCATATATAAACTGGCCTGTTATAGGATTTCCTCAGCTCTAAATGGGCTGACATGGTGCAGGAGAGAATGCGGTGCTTTTGCCTTTTGATGTGCACCGTTGATTGCTCTCGATCAGACGGCCGGCAATACATACGCGTTCTCCTTTTGAGTCGAGTCGGCAAGGGCGCAGGCGCAGCGCACCCCGTTCGGACGGACCCATCCAATCCCCTCCGCCTCCTCCTCCGTTCTTCTTCGTCCGCCTCCGCCGCGCCCTGCTCGTCTCTCCGGCCGCTGATCCACCGGAGGCGGCCTCCATGTCTCAGAACAACCCCTCCCAGCTCCTCCCCTCAGGTGCGCAAAAGAACCTCGCTTCATCTCCTAGTTCTTGACTCACCTGCTTGAATCTGTTTATGTGTGCGCGCGCGCGCGCTTGCCCGTGCAAACTGTTGGGGTGAGCAGAGCTGATTGACCGGTGCATCGGGTCCAAGATTTGGGTGATCATGAAGGGTGACAAGGAGCTCGTCGGCACCCTCTGTGGGTTCGATGTCTACGTGAACATGGTCCTCGAGGACGTCATTGAGTAGTATGTGAAAATCACCCAAACTCTAAATCCTAGTTTCTTTGGATGGTTACTCATCATTTTTTTTTGTAATGTTGTTTCGTAATCTTAGGTTAGTTTTGGTTTCTTTAAATTGATTTCTCGGATTATTTTATATCAGTATCTTGCATGGCTGTGACTAGAATATTTTTTTAGCGCATATCAGCAGTAGCACTGCCAAACATGTGCTCATAGGGAAATTTTGTAAAAAAATTTAGAAATCTAAGTTCTCGTGAATTAACAAACAGTAATACTATCCATCTTATTTGTGATTGGCTGACTGCTCCTAAACTCACGTGACACGGTTCGTCTCATCTCTCGGATATATAGCACGAGCTACTATTTGAAATTCTAGTATATATAACACGGGCATTGATGCAGTGGTTCTACGATGCAGCTCACATGTACACTTGCTGCCAAAGATGTTGCAGCAGTGCACGTGAGGCACTGTTTGCACTTGCTGTAGAAAGGGCATGCTCTTCATTGTAGTTGATATTAGCTTCTTGGGGGATTTCGTTGATAGCAAATTGCATTAGGGTATGATTTTTTTTTTCATGATTTGTTGATAGAAGATGATACAGGATAGAATGAAGACGAACAAGGCTAGGAAGAAGGCTGGAAGGTATACAAAAGAAAACCTAGTGTTGTTGCATATTGTCTCGAAAATGTTGTAGTTCTTCTTCACAGATGTCGGCAGTAGTTTTGCACAAATGTTGCACTAGTTCTTGACAGACGGCGCAATAGTTTTTCATGGTTGTCGTACTAGTGATGTTGCGGTAGTTTTTCATGAACTATCGCACTTGTTCTTTACAGATGCTGCAGTGGTGCTTCACGAATGTTGCACTAGTTCTCCAAATATGTTGCAGTGTAGAATTTTTACTAGAAAAATGCATACACTAGCACCCTTGTAGATAATACGGGGTGATTGAAGGTTCTGTAAAGCCCTTGTTAAAATGTAGGTGTTGCATGGCGCATAACGTTGTCTAAGATTTTTGTTGCAAATTCATGTTGTAGCTGCAAAAGTTTGCAAATGTTAATGAGTATGTAATGTGCCATTGAGGGAATTCGTACAAGGACCTGGCTCCACATGTACCTGTTGGCTGGGAAACATAGGACACTTACCATTTAGTTGTGTCCTTTTCTTTAGCTGAAACTCGGAAATTACAATACTTTATGGCAAGTCACTTTGTAAACTCATAACTATGTTTACTAGTTTCTTCATCCGCGCTTCTAGTATACATATCTTCTAAAATTGTAGTATATATTATTTTATTTCCAGTTTCATGATCATCTGATTGTTTTGCAGCGAGTATACTGCTGAGGGCCGTCGCATAACAAAACTTGACCAGATTCTCCTTAATGGCAACAACATAGCCATTGTAAGAATCTTTATTAGAATATCAGATAATGCTTGTGACAGATTGGTTAGGCTAATGTCTAATGCTAATTTCCATGTCTAACATCATTACTATCTTTTTTCCTCACGCAGTTAGTTCCTGGTGGTTCACCGCCAGATGTGGCATGAGCTAGCACTTCTTCCGGGATATCTGTTTGGGACTGGACGAGACAGTGAACTCTGAACTTGTATTGCTAAATCGCTGATGTTTTCTTAGGTCAAATGTGCTTCTTCCATTCATGATTGCATTGAAGTTTATTAGCTACTGCCAAAACATTGAAGCTTTCTCTGAATGGAACTTGCTAACCTGAAGGCAGGGATGAAAACAGAACGAAATGGTCGTTTCTTTTCCGTTTCCACATCTTTTACCGGTAACGGAAACGAAATCGGAAACAGATACGGAAACGGACGCCAAACGGAATGGAATGTATACGGAAACGAAAGTGAAAAATTTCACAAGAATATAGTACATGATCATAATATACATGACTGCAAAAACAATGTAATTCATTTCACCTCCAAGGTGGACATAAGAACAATGTTATGTTTACTAGTATCGTTAGGAAGTTTTTTTCTCAAGTTTGTCAGGGCTCACTATTTGTCTTCCAGATCAGACCATCGTGCTTTCCTCAATATCATTATCATCGATATTCTCTTGCTTCTCCAACTATAAAGGTGTAACACTCTAAAATTTGCAAATTATTGTTCAATGTTCATTTAAGATTTTCTGGAGTTTATAGATATTGTTTTGCTATTTTTAGTCTTATAAAATTAATTTATTCATGAAAAATGAAACCAAAATTATGCTAAAAATAATTTTTCAAATTATTTTTGAGAATTTTTTAACTCTATTTGATATTTTCTATAAAGCCATTTATATTTTCGAAATTATTTTAACTCGAAAATAAATATAAATTCTCTATTCTCCTTTTTGGCTAAGTTTCCAACAAATTTCCGGTTTTATTTATACGAAATTTTCGTTTTCGTTTCCGTTGGAAATGACTCTCCTGTTTTCGGCAAAAAATTTCCGTTGGAAATTCTATTTTTTTTTCATCCCACTCTGAAGGAGTGTACTTGCAATAGCTGCGCATATATGATTCGGCAATGCTAATTATGAGATAACTCTTGTAGCTCTTTATCGTCATTTTTCTGCAATGTGATAATGGACTAGGTTGTTGGTAATATGTTGCCTTCTGCGATTAAGCAATGGTGATTTGATAATTTTTTGCTGTATGCTGTCATCTTTTCTCTGAAAAATTTGTTGTTGGTGCGTTCTCCTCCTTGCCACGATTGTAAATCTGGGGTTAAATATTTGAGTAATGCGCCCAATATATTGATAGGAAATTTTTCTACGGAAGTAAGGATTGAATGTCAGAGTTACGAGTAACATATGGGTAGGTAATCGTTCATAATACTAGCTAGGTTTAGATCTGTAAGCAAATAGATTAATCACGTCTTCTTGTTACAAAATCGTTAGTTTTGTAGCAGTCATGCCATACAGCCACTGGACTGTTTGCCAAGTCAATTTTTAGCAGCACAAATACCATGGCATCACTGTATCCCATGTATGTGTCCCTGTGGGCCACGGGAAGCCATCCCGCATCACCAACTCTGCAAGGCTCCCAGTTGCATCCTAGCGCAGATCAAACTCGCAGGAACACACGTCGACCCCGTCGAATTTGTCCGTCATGGCTGTTACGTTGTCGTTGATGGAACTAGATGAAAGATTATCTATGTATTTAATTGTCTGGAACTAAATCATCAATCCTAGACGATGAGATACAAATATTTAAGAATATTCCCTTTATAAATACCCGACTGAACTGTATATATACCGTACTTCGATTACTTAAAAGTGATGATGTCTGTATGGAACTGGGATTACTTGAACTTCTGTGTTCGATCTTGTGTTGAGATAGCTTGCTGCTTACCATCGTCAATGGCAGAAGCTGTCGTGGTCGAGTCCCGTTCAACTCCAACATATATAATGCTCTAAGAGCATGTATAGTAGGAGAGACGGCTGCAATCTATATATCTTTTTATGTGATTTAAAGATAAAATTAAAGATAATTTTTATAATAGATAATATCTTAACGTTGTCTCTGTAAGATCATATAGTCTTTTTTAGCATGAAAAGATGTTATTGTAGAAAATAGCTCATATAATGATGTTTTATATTGTCTATATAATCGTTTTTTCACAAAGAGACAACTATACTCTCCTCTATATTAATAAAAATCTTATATATCAAAATATATATAGATAGTTGTCATAGCATGTACATGCATAATCCGACTCGTATATATTCCTTCTCTCTCTTAAGCCAAGCGCCAAAAAAAAGGTTATCGCGACAAGAAATCGTCCATGACAACCTACGGAGTTCCCAAGGCAGCTTCAACGACGTCGTCGAGCTCTGGCGGCGACCGTGCCTACACAGTGCTTGCTCGTGCGACCACGAACGCTTCGCCCGACCCGAACTAGCCGGGACCATCTCATCGCGGCGATCGCGGCGCGTTGCGCGAGGTGAAGGTGAAGCGTTCGTGGACGCGGCTTCCGAAGCATCTTCGAGCTGGTCGCGCCACCCAACAATAGGTGGAATCACTATGCCGACGAGAGCGTTCCATACACCAGAAGCAACCGTGCCACGACCGCTTCGTAGGGATGTCAAGGGGTCGGATCGAATGTGGGTTTTACAAAACCTGACTTGACAGAAAAGTTGAATTGGCAACTCGATCCGAGCCCGAATACTCTATCGGATAAAAAACTATACTCGAACCCGAACTCGGCGGATACCCGAAATTCGACGGGTACCCGACGGGTTTGTGTAGTACTGCAGTTAATAGGTTGGGTCGGGTCTGGGTTTTGCAAAACTCGACCCGACAAGAAACCCGAACCAAAAAACCCGAGCCGAATCTGGTGGGTACCCGGAACCCGACCCCAAACCTGACGAGTATCTGGAACCCGACAGGTACCCGATAGGCATGTGCGGTATTTCGGATACCCGATAGGTACCCGTTGGTGGTTTTATAAATCCGAACCCGAACCGAACCCATCTCGAGTACCCGACCCGAAGAACCCACGGGTAAAAATTTGGACCCGAATTCGACTTGATTGGGTGCAGAACCCATGGGTCTGATTGCCATCCCTACCGCTTCGACTGATCCTAATAAAGAACTAGCTGCATCGCATTGCACCGAAGCGAAGACCGCGGCGCGCTATCCGTGGCCGACGCACTGCAGAGGACGGCCAAGGGGAAGATGAGTCGGGTTCCAACATCGTCTCACCTCGGGCGCCGAAGGACATGCCCACTTTCACAGTTGCAATCAAGGATGGCACGCAGCTACGTGAACCCCTACCCCCGAGAGTAAGCTCAGTTGGCGGAGGCGCTCACCCACCGTATTGGGCCAGTACACTGTTCAAAGAGCGCCTCATCACCGAGGAGATGAGGCACCAGTTGGCCTAGCTCGGCGACACGGCCCTGCGGCTTGTCTACAAGAGGGCGCTCCAGACTAGTCCTAGTTACAAGGAAGATTGAACTTAGGCTAAGACTAGATAAGGGTTGGAGGTTGACGAAGCGTAGTTTGCTAACTCCTGGGTGCTTTTCGCCAAAGGTCTTCTCTTCTGGTCTGTAAGTCTTCTCTTGAGGACACCTACCCCTGGTCTTATATAGTCGAGGTATCCCGGCCTCAGGTTGAGTTATAGTCGGTTTGGATACTAGATCGTAACCGATGAGAAATCCATCGTCGCGTGATCATCGCAGTATATCCAAACTTCCCTAAATACTAGGCGTACTCGAGTCGGTTTTCTCGTATGGAAAAAACGATCGAGTCCTTCCTGGTATGGAAATATCCCCTCCGCGCATATCTTATCTCGTAGAGTTGGACCCGTGATATTCGGAGTCTCTGTACGTCATTAGAAAATATCCTTCGCGTATTCTGCACGTGCTCATACCCTATATTTGGATATTCGACAGTAGTCTCCGAACTCTGTTCAGCAGAGGTTCCGCTCAAGCGCTTGGTCGATTACTGCCAAGCCCTAGCTTGGTGGAGTAATAACTCGCCTGCTTGTTGTCGAACGATTCGAGTAGATTAGGAATCACTGAGTATCGAGTAGTGATATGCTGGGTCGAGTGCCCTGCCATCAGCCCGTATCGAGTCCTCAGGGTAACCGCAAGTTACTCAATGTCGACTTATCGATATCGATTCTGAGCAGAGTTAGAGAAAATTAAAAAAATCTAAATGTTGGGCAGTTGAGCATTTATTACTCTCATCTGCAACACCAAGATGGGTGCAGTGTCATCATTTCGCCTTTCGCGCCGATCGAAGTGCCGTGCCGCGGGGAATGAACTGTTCGCCTGGAGAGAAGATTTTGACTTATAAATTCTCAGATTTGAAACTGTAGCCATTCCCCTCTTTCTCGTCTCCAGCCTTACTCTCGAAACCTCCGTTGCGCTCCTTAAGCCATAGCGCCGCCACCTTCAAAGAACATGCCTCACATTTTCCTCAATGCCATCCAACCCTTCAACCAGCATCGGAGTTGCTCTGCCGTTGGAGAAGAGACCCGAGACGATCGAAACGGTCTTCGAGGATGAGGCCCTCGAGACGGTGTGGCAGAAATTGATCATGATAGAGAAGCGTCTTATCGAACTGGAGAAAGATGGCTTCGTTCCTCCACAGGAGTTCTTCCATTGGAGGCCGTCACAAGGTGAGCTGTATCCCACCCCCGAGAATGAGGATGAGACCGTTGTGTTTGAGGCCTTTTTTCGCTGCGGACTCAGTTTCCCCCCTTCTTTGTTCTTGCTCTCAGTCCTTGAGTTCTATCAAATCCAACTTTTCCACCTGAGCCTCAATTTGATCACGATGCTCAGCGTGTTTGTCCATCTTTGTGAGGCTTTTCTGGGTATCAATCCTAGCCTCAACCTGTTCCTCTATTTTTACAATTTAAAACAGGCGACAAAGAACGAGGCTATTGGGGGTGCCGGTTTTCATCTCTGCAATGGCGTATCGAATTCATATATTCTTGTCCCCGTTACCTTCTCCTGGCAGTCGGATTGGAAGAAACGGTGCTTTTACATCACCTCTTTGGACACCGTAAACTTCCCTCTAGCTTATCGATCACTCTTCCTTCATCCGATCGACCTCTGGACGAAAATCCCTCCTTCGACCACCCACAATGCTTATTATGTCTGGAAGATCGAGGAGCTGAGAAAAACCAGGCTGACTGGGTGGCACGTCGCTAGAGATTTCCTCACGTGCCGATCGAATCCGCCGAAGTGCCGGGACCACTTGGCCTGGGACCACTCCGGAGTCGATGATGCCACCAGAGATAATCCTGAATGTAAGCACTTATAATATACCTGTTCTCTTTGCTTTAGTCGATGAGTGGTGAGCTGACTCGCTGTTTGCCAAATCTGCCGAACTCGAACATCTCCTTCAGGCTGGGCAAGATGTTCCAGGGCTCAGAACCTGGTGATTATGGCATCGAGGTGTATTCTCTCGCCAATCCTCGGTCGGAGGTAAGTACTGCATCGTGGCTTGTAATGCATCGTCAGTGCATCTGTCATCCACCTTAACCCAGCATCTCCTCAGGAAGCCAAGTTTGATGATGAAAGTGGGCCGATCGAGAGAGTCATTGGCCTAGAGGATGATGAGCCAATTCGATCCGAGACAATGATCAAGCATTGAGCTATGTCCACATCGACATCGTTCCTCCCTTGAACGATCTAGCGCCTATCATTGACCCAAGCGAGGGTGAGGCGGCTCTAGAGCAAGAGGTGGTCGAGTCCCTTCGAGCAAGGAGGTCGGTGTCTCCAGCGCCCTATCGACCAGCCAAATGGCCTCAGACCTCGTCGTCAAGACTGTCCGACCAAGTGACCTTCAATCGCTCGTTTGGATGTTATGAGATTGCTTCTGACGTAATCCAACAGATGTTGGACGATTAGCGGACTGCCTGGGGGACCGATGTGCAGAAGTCGACTACTCCCACGCAGACGTCTCCTCGAGCAGGCTCTCCATCGATCAGGATGGTCGAGCGGGTAAAACTACTATCGAGCAGTGCTTATCGAGCTTGCCTTTGGTAAACTTCTGAGTATAATAACTATTGGTTCGCATGTTCCTCTCTTGGTCGCTGACTCATCGATGCCATCTCCTCAACTAGCCGCGCCATTCGAGAAGGCAACCACTGGGATCAGACCGGTCCTGCTGAAACCAACTGCGCAGAAGAAAAACGTGCACGCGAAGGTTCGGCTGGCGAAGTAAGTCACCTTTCTTTCTTCACGAGTCTTTTTTTTGCTCGGAGATATCAAGTAAAAAATCTCCTACGAGAAAAGCACGCCTAGCAGTAGTGTTGATGATGTCGTCGTCGCGACCTTATCGACCCTCAGTACGGTCGCCGTCGTCGCAACTCCTTCGCCAGCTCATGCTACAACAATAGCTCCGCCTCCTCCAACTTCTCAAGCGCCTTTGATATATTGGTCTGTCCTGAAGCCTCAATTTCAGGTACACGTCCCCGAATAACTCTGCCCTGTGCTTCGCTCCATTCCTTGCTTCGCTTTTTTGATGCCATTTGGTTTCTTTTCATAGTGCCCAACAAAAACCTTGCGCAAAGCTAAAGCCTTTTGCAAGCAAGCTCATCAACAAAGGAGCGGCTCATTGCTTCCAATCAGCAAGTGATCAAGATGAAAAACGTCAAGTTGAAGGCACTCAGAGCCGACCTGGAAGCTACCAAGGCTGAGGTTGAGAAGCAGAAGGGAGAGGCAGAGAAGCTGAAGACTGAGAAAGCTGCTGCTGACGCTGCGTGGCTCAAGGCCAAGACCAATCGAGACAAGGCGGAGGCGAGCAGGAAGGCGGTCGAGGTAGAGAAGGATGCAGTAGATACGTCACTTGCCACTCTGCAGTCGGAGACCCTCGAGCGTATGTCCTCACATGCACGTCTTGCGACTTCCCACGCGCTTGACCTGGTGAAGAGCCACTATCCTAACCTGGACCTCTCAATATTGGACGAAGGGTTTGCATGTGAGACGAGCGAAGCTACCAATCAAATCGAGTCCTTCGAAGACCTTACAGAGAGGTTCGTGACTCAGCTGGAGCTATCTCTTGCTGGTGATGACGACGACGCCAACCAGGACTCTTAGGCTAAATCAAGCTGATGTAAAAATTGAATCTTTGCTGTTATTGTAGTCTTATGTGATAATGTCAATTAATTTGCTTGTCCATTGTGCTTTGCCTACTATTTCCCTGTCGATGAAATAGAGTAGCACGAGTAGATGCAAATCTGACTTAGCACTTATAGATCCTCAGGAAAGCGTATGCCTGATTGTATCTGCACACAAGGTTAAAACTTTTCATCAAATAGCTAAACCCCCCAACGTACACTCGGAGAGGCCACATGTAACATAAACACTATATAAGTTGAAGTGAAACTACATGATTTTGTTCCATACATTGAGTGCTCCCTATTTTATTCTTGCAATTTCTTTGACATATTATTGATTGATCGTGGACGAACGACTACGTTTTATAATAATATTAACATATATCCATACATCTTTTAAGCATGTCCATAGTAACGATGAGGGTTGGGGAATACGAAAACAAACCAATCGCATCTAAATACAAACATACGCCGGCCTGCTTGTATCTTCGGCGAACATGTGTCCACTCGAAGTTAGTATAGATTATAAACGCTATAGCAATAGTAGTAGAATGCTGGTACCTTAGAATTTGCTAGCTGGGTTACACGCTATGCTACGTCGTGCGAAATTTTGGCACGGGGCGCTGTACCGTGCGAAATTTGGGAAATTTGATCGTTCGACGTTGCGTCGCGCGAAATTTGATCCGACAGATATTTTTAAGAAAAAATTGGGTAATTTCGATTTTCTTATTTTTTTAAATGGACTGCTAAGCCGTCGGCGAATCTGTTGAATTCTTTTTGGTATAAACCGCGGAGGGACCTAAATGTACTTTCGGTTTTCTTATTTTTTTTCTTTAAAAAATAGGTCGCTAGGACTCGTCGGTGAATTTGTGAACTGCTATAAACCGTTGGTAAATCTGTCAGTTTTTTTTAGAAAACCACGGAGGACCTAAACGTAATTCCGTTTTTCTTTGAGTAGATAAGTTAAAAACCGATTTCTTTGGATCTAAACGTAATTTTGTTTTTTCGGGTCCGTTCTGCTAAAAACTGCCGGGAGGACCTGAACAAAAACCGCGGAGGGATCTGAACATAAATTCGATTTTTTTGGATTCATTTTGTTAAAAACCGATCGAAGGACTTAAACGTAATTTTAAATTTTTCGAAGGATCTTTTTGCGAGGAAGATGACGTGGCGGGCTTGGTTATTCCTACATTGATTAAACATTTGAAACTAATAGTTTGAATTCTCCTAATCATCACTTTTCTAGTCTCATAACAATTTTTTTAGCAAATCTGACCCTGTTATGAACACAATTGCAAAATTTGCTCTATTCCCAATCGCGGAAGCACCTACTGCGCTCTAGGAGCATGGCAAATCCGCTTCCATGGTGCGGGAGCGCGGAATGTGACACGTGTCACCTTTTGGCGCTTTCGTGGTTGGGAATGAGGCTATTTTTACAAATGCATTTGAAAATGAGTTAGATTTACAAAAGGAAGATTATACCTAGGCTAGAAAAGTTATGATTTCCTGATATTTCATCAAACATATATTATTCGAAGAAATGCTTCAATATATATAGCCTTAAAAGATATTGCAATGGTTGTTCATCCACGTCGGAAAGGGATTAATTTACAGAGAAAATAATAAATCACTGGTAAAGCTAAAAGTCGTTGCATATATAGTCTGTTACAAACGTTTTATGAAACGGAAATCTGTTACAAACGTTTATGCTGCATCAGTCACTCTAATGTGTAGCCTTCGGTTACTTTCGGATAGTGTTCCATTATCTGGTTCATCATCGTCGAACAGCTCGTCCCCGAAGACGTCGTTGTTGAGGTCCAAGAACAGTATGATCATGCCGAGGCCCCCGTCCGGTTGTTCGGCGAAGCGCATGCCCTTGGACCGCAGCGCCGGGGAGCGGAAAGCAAACATCTCCATGAAAATCTCCTTGCCCAACTCCTCGACGTCGCGCACAACGTTGTTGTCCGCCATGAAACTCTCGTGCTCCGAGCCGCCGACGAGCCGGTAGAACTCGGTGTCCTCCGCGTACACGCACTTGAAGTCATACCACCGCCCGTCGCGGTCGAAGACGGGCAGCTCCAGCCCGCCGTACGAGTCGTCGATCAAACGGTCCAGCTCGCCGTCCGTGAATGCTTCCGTGATGTGTCTGATGGAACAGTCAGTAAATTTTTTTTGTTGATCTACTCAACTGTTCAATCTTTTCTGATTTTTATTGCTATTTATACTAGAAATTACATGTTAGATAGTAATCCGAACTCCTAATCTTAACACACTCAACACTTTCTGAACCAAACTTTTCAAAAACAAACTTTCCTAATTACAAGATTAATTTTATCAATCACCCCCTTAATTTTGTAACACAACTCTAACTTATTAAAGCAATCGATCTCAACTACGATTTGACAAACACATACTTCATACAATATGGTGAACGCATCTTCAAAGAGTTCCAACTTCTTCTCGTTGGCCATATCACCAGTGACGCACCTCGCCGACGATTACGACCTTTTACTTCAGCTTCAATTGTTTTTTTATTGGTAACGCAACTTGACGGCGACACAGATTCGCATTAGAGCTTATCCGCAAGAGAACTTAGACACACCTGCAAGAACGCTTATGTGCACATACATCTTGAACGACGACTTAAACTACTCAAACCGCACATCACCGCTTCTCTTTTCATCCTATTTTCTTCTTGCTCCTCACGTCTGAAGCTCCTTTTTTTTTTCTTCGGTTCTGTTGCGCCCAGTCGCCAAGAATAGCTTCTTGTTAGTGCTGCATGTGAAGTAGCTTCTCCTGTGCTTTAATCAAAGCCTTTGGACAATCTACTTACTGACTTCGTGTTGCTCTAGTGCTTGTTCTCCTCCTGCAGCCACTTTGCCTGATGTGCCTCACCTGCAGCCTCATGACACCGAGCCCTCGTGCCGCTCCTGGGAACTTGAGCGCTTCTGCTGCTCTTGTGTCGGACGTGACCGACGATCGCTGCCCTTGACGCAAGCACGGTTTTTGCTGTCGCTTCTCTCTCCTGTTTTCCCGTGCGACGCCGCTCTAGATCGGACTCGACGAGAACGAACGAATCGCTCAGATGCGCAACCTCGCTTTGATCTTGCGACAACACCGCGTCGCTCCGCGAACGATATCTTGCTTCCTTGGGTGTCGTTCTAGGAGTCTTCTCCTCCCGGAGATAGTGGGTTGATCCGAAACATTTAGGCTCTGATACCAATTGTTAGAACAGTCAGAAGATTTTTTGTTGGCATACTCAACCGCTCAACCTTTTCTGGTTTTTTATTGCTATTTATACTAGAAATTATATGTTAACTTGGATAGCAATCCGAACTCCTAATCTTAACAGACTCAATCCTTTCCAAACCAAACTTTCCAAAAATAAACTTTCTTAATTATAAGATTAATTCTATCACCTGCCGTCGTGGCCTAGGCCGACGAACAAGCGCCCATCCTGAGGTTGTCAAGCTGCACCTTGGAGACTAGGCTGCAGTAGGCACATGACGATGTCAACGCGTTGAGCGCCGCGAGGTGCGACCTCAGCACGTCCCTCCATGCCCGTAAGGCCTTAGCCCTATTCTCCTCCGGCGACTCGCCGAGTGGGTAGTAGGGGTTGTACGGTCTGTACTCGCCGTCGCTGAGCTAGCAGGGCCTGTACTCGCCGAGTGCTGAAGGCCCTTGACCCATAGCTAGAGCAGAGAGATCCCCGCCGAAGAAGAGGAGGAGTTTTTCCTTCTTCTTTGAGCTTCTTTCTTGAAGTAACCTATATGGATACAAATTTTACCACTACGAAACCCAAACTACCGATCAGATAATTTTTTTTGAATTGCTACAGTAACCACCAAAATTTTAGGATGTTTGGCTGGTTTTCAAACTTTTTGGGACGGATTTGACCAGATTTGGTCCAATAATCTTTAAGAAAGTCATCTTCTATGAAAATTTGTTGAAAAACCGAATTTTTGAGATATTTTAAAATTTTGGCATAAACACTGTTAGTATTTTATAAAATTGTACAGGCTTGATAATGATCTAAAAAATTTATGATACTATCTTTAGTAGTGTAGGATCATACATAAAAATTTTAAAAATAATTTAACTTCAGTTGTTATCTTTAAAAATCAAAAACAGAATGAACATAATTGGGATAGTAACATTGTTAGAATTTTATAAATTTTCTCGGATGTGATCATGATCTAAAATTTTTGTAAGATTAAGAATTTCCTCAGTACCATTGTATAAAATTTTCAAAAAAATTTAAATTTTTTTATTTGATCAATCAAATCTGTGTAAGCATTGAACTTCATTTGTTATATTATATTTCAAAAATCAAAAAGAAAAAGAACATAAATGGTACCGTGCCTTGTAAGAATTTTATAAATTCACTGGTGTGTGATAATAATTCAAAACTTTTATGAGATCTTATGAATTTCCTTATCACCCTTCTATAAATTTTTTAAAAAATTTAAACCTTTTTTGATTGATTAAGCAAATCTATGTATTGATCATAGTCTTTTATCAGGACGTAGCACTATCAGAATTTTTAAAAATTATTTATGCATGATAATAATATAAATATTTTATAAACATTAATGTTACATGAGGACCATTCACAAAAATTTTCAAAATTTTATAACGTGGTTTGAACCATTTTTCATTTTGTTCAATTTTGCCGGTAACACTTTTAACAGGACAGTAGCACTATTTGAATTGTTTAAAATTTATGATGCTTGATCATAATTTGAAAATTTTATGAGAATATTAGTCATGCATCATAACTATGCACAAAAAATTTCAAAATTTTTCTAATGTGGTTTGAACTATTTTTCATTCGGTTCAATCTTGCCGATTAGCGTTTTATCAGGACAGTAGCAATGTTCGAATTTTTAAAAATTCTCAGACTTTATAATCATTTGAAATTTTTATGGGAACATCACTGATGTGTCAGGAATCTCCAAAAAAATTCAGAATTTTTCGACATCATTTGAACCATTTTTGTTCAGTTGAAATTTGCCAAAATTTAGGATATTTCGCCCGAAATTCGGTCCAAAAAATCCTAATTTGAATTTCATCTGGATTTTATCCGAAATAACGAGATTTCGCCGAAATTTCGAATTTTATTCATCAACGAAATTTTATCCAAAACGAAATTTAAATTCTTGGACTAACCTGTATGGCAATTGGCGCTTGTGTCGCTGTGCAACTATGCCTGACCCATGGAGACTCGGCTATTTATTTACGAGGATCAGTTCGCAACTGACTCGCACTCGGATTTTTACTGCGACGCTGGCTGCACAACTGTCGTGGTAATTGTTGAGAAACCCTGAAAGCCCACCGAAGGCCCATGTGGTCCTTTATGCCGAAACCCTAGAGAGCGCTATAAAAGAAGGAGGGAGGTCCCCCCCTATGTACAGAATTCATTAGCAATAAAGAATTTTCGCTTTCGCTCTCCCAAAACACGTGTCTCTCTCTCTTTCTGTTCTCCACTTCAGATCTGTTCGGGAACCCCGGACTATTCGATAGCGAGGTTCCTCAACACGTTATCAGCACGAAGCTCTACCGGAGATCAGATTGGAAAGGTGAGAAAAGGTGGGATTAGCGTTTGAATCTAATCGTTCTTTTTCTATGCATGCATCTATCCTACGTGGCACGAAGCTACACGGCGATCGCTCGAAGCTAGCCGAGACGAAACTACAGATGCAACGGCTCTTGCTCATCATCCCGAAAAGAAAAAAAAAGAGGAAGACAGCAACAACTTCGGCTCCTCCTCGGCATGCGCGCTCGAAGACGCCGCCGCCTCTGCAGCGCGCGCACGAAGGGCCGTCGGTTTGAAGTCCGACCGCCGCCGTGCGCGCCTCGGTCACCGTGCTCGAAGCCGGCCCGAACCTCGGGCGCTGTCTCCGCCACTCGTCGGCCGACCGGCCTCGCGCCGGACCTCGCCGCCGACGCAGACGGCTCGCATGGCGAACCCGGCCGCCGGTCCGGCCGCCGCCGCTTCCTCCTCGGCTCGGCTCGGCGTGCGCCATGGCAGGCCACCGGCACCGCCACATCCGCGCCCTCGGTCGGCGCGCGCCGCCGCGCCGCCGCTCGGTCGGTGCGCCCGGCGATGCCTTGCCTTGCTCGCCGGGCCGGCTCGGCTGCCGCCGCCTCGCCTCCGTCGCACGCCGCGGCCGCCGCCTCGGCCTCCGTCCGCGCGCGCCGCGCCGCCCGCTTCGCGGCCGCGCTCGACCTCCGTCCGACGCAGCCGCCGCCGCTCGGTCCGCCGAAGCGGCTCGGCCCGACGCCACCATCCGCGCGTCGGTCGCCGGCTCGCAGCCCGGCCCGCACCCGCCTCGGTTCGCCGAAGCGCGCGCCAGCCGGCTCATGGCCTTTCGGCGCCACCGCAAGAAATAGCTCGGCCCGACGCCACCATCCGCGCCGTCGGTCGTCGACCGCAGCCGCCTCGCGCGCCGCCGGCTGCGATAGCCTCGCTCGGCCGTGTCGCGCCGCCGCCTTCCTCTCAGTTCTGCAAGCGTGTGAAGAATGGCGGCTAGGGTTGGGAAACCCTAGCCGCCACTTTAATGGCTTGCGCGATGGGCTAAGGCCCAAAGGCCAAGCAAAAAGGAGACGGCCCGGAGGCCACTCGGCTGGAAGAAAAGAAAAGAAAGAAAAAAAAAGAAAGGAAAAGAAGAAAGAAAAAGAAAAATGCAAAAAAAAAATTACAGAAAATTTTGAAAAATTGCCAGAAAATCAAGAAGATTTATTTGGCTCTGTTTTTAATTTTTCTAAGCTTTATTTCTCTGTTTTATGAATATTCTTTATGAATTTTTGAATCCATTGCTTTATTTAAGATATTGCAATGCATAGCAATTTAATTTTTCTGCACTTTATGTTTTTGCAACCATTTTCTATCAGATTACACGCAGTAATCTAAATCAGAATTTTGAAATCATGAATCGTGAATCGTGAGTTTGAAGAAGCGCCCCGCACGGTCGAAATACCTCACTCGGGCATCGGACGTGAAGATAGTTCTTGGGGCAAGAAGCTCTGCCGCGATTGGTCTAGGGTCCTCGCAGACGCGAAACCTACCATGAACGAACTATCAAGTCTTGCACTTCCTCGGTACCACCTCTCACCACTCTGAAGAATGAATATATGGCTAAGGAGAGTGCACTCAAGCATTGGACTGCACTTCAGAAGCGGTTCGAGAAGCTCAAGAACACCATCTTGCCCCAAGCACAGCAAGATTGGATGCGCTTGAGATTTGCAGACTTTAAAACAATGCAGAATACAATTCTACCTTGCATAGAATTTGTACCAATCTCTCTATGTGGCAAGAAGATCACTGATGAAGAGAAGATTGAGAAAACTCTCTCTACCTTCCACCCAAATGCTATCCAGAATGCACGCAGCTATCATCAGGACGCATACAAGGAGTATAGCGAACTGATTGATGTAATGCAAGTTGCGGAATCGCAAGACGATGTTCTACGAAAGAACTATGTCTCACAGCCACCTGGAAGGGGCACCGCACGTGAAGTTAATGCCAATAGCTCTAAGGTGAGAAAGCCCATTCATAGAAAGAAGGGCAAACAGGGTGAAAAAGAGAAGTTTCAGGCCAAGGAAAAGTCCAAAAACCCGTTAATGCATGAATTGCATTTCTTTTTAGATTATGGCTGTTAGCTTTTTCTTTGAATAATGAATTGTAAGCTCTAGAAGAGCATACTTCTTTCATGAATAAATACGCAATTTATTCTTTATTCCAGTATTCTTCATTTTTTAATATTTGGATTGTTTTGCCTCTATCTGATTAGAATTATATTTCTTTTATCTAGAAATCGTGTAGCGCCCAAATGGAAGAGATATGCATTGTTGATAGTGGCACAACAAATACCATCTTAAGAGAGTCTAAGTATTTCCAGTCGATCACGAAGAACGCCGGAAAGATTACTACGATCGCTGGAAGCGACTCATATGTAATCGGCTCAGGAAGAGCCACTATTATATTGCCTATGGGTACAACTTTGGTAATTGAAGAAGCCCTTTTGTACCTGAATCAACTCGCACTCTCTTAAGCTTTAAAGACATCCGCGCCAATGGTTTTCACGTAGAAACCAATGAAGAAAATGGCAAAGAATACTTGTGCATTGTGAAGCACGCGCATGTGGAAAAATGGTATTAGAAAAATGTCCCTCATATGAATCAGGGTTGTACTACACGAATATTCATGCACCAAGTGTATACTTCCTTGAAGACTGCTTTTAGAAGCTCAATTATTTTCTTTATGGCATGGTAGATTAGGTCATCTGGTCATAGAATGATGAGAAATATAGTGAACAACTCACAAGGTCATGGCATTAACGTTAAGAATTTCCCGAATCATGAAGATTTTGTGTGCCTGCATGTGCCACCGAAATTAATAACTAGACCCTCTGTCATGAAAGTGCAAAGTGAAATCCTGCATTCTGGAACGCATCCGGGGATATTTGCGGTCCGATTCAGCCCTGTCGTATGTTTCGATACTTTATGGTGCTCATCGATGCTTCCTCGAAATGGTCGCATGTATGCTTGTTGTCAACAAAAACCATGCTTTTGCAAGTCGATCTCGCAGATCATAAGAATTAAGAATGCTTTCCCGATCATCGCATGAAGTCCATTAGAATGGACAATCTGAGAATTTACTTCAAAGGCATTTGATGATTATTGCACAAAGAACAGGATAGCGATTGAGCACTCCGCATCGCACGCGTCCATACGCGAATCGGACTAGCGAAGCACTAATAAAGAGGATTAAGTTCATTGCGGACCGCTTTTGCGAGTTGTAACTTGCCCAACACTTGTTGGGGACACGCATCTGCACGCAGCAGCTCTTATCAATTTCGCACCGTCGGCCTACAACATCCATTCTCCTATGCGGCTTGTGCACGGATCATCCCAAGATCTCCCATCTTAGAAAATTTGGGTGTATGGTATATGTACCTATACCACCCTCAATGATCGCAATGGGCCCTCTCCGCAAGTCCGGGATATCGTTGGTTATGAGAGTGCATCCATAATCGTATTTGGAACCCATGATCGGAGACTTGCATACTGACCAGTTGATTGCATCTTTGACGAGGATCGTTTCCGTCATTAGGGGAGAAATCAACCTTTGGATGAAAAATGCCAGAAATCATATGGCATTCCACCGATCCCGCACATGACCCCGAACTAATGAAGCAAATCAAGAAGTCCGAAGATAATTGATTTGCGAATTTAGCAAATGAACCGCTGATCATTTTTGTGATCTGAAGGGCATGGTTAAGTCGCATGTACCCGCAAGGAATGCACCAGAGAGGGTGGAAATACCAAAGAAAATAAAAGGTATCCCTCAACCTGTTCAGAGGCCTCAAAGAAAAAGAACAGGAAACCTGGCTCCTCAAACCCAAAGTACCCGGAGACGTCTGGAGAAAACTGGGCGAGAGGACTTACCACAACCAATCACGAAAATGCCCCAAGGAAAGAAGGGGAGCCAGTTGAGACTGCACTGGAAAGAAGCTAATGGAAAAGGCAATTCGGACTTGAATCTTCCATCAAGGAAGCGCGAAAATAATGTGTGCGCACACATAGGCGATGAAAGCTAAAGGAACTTGCTCTGCGATAGGGAAAAGCAAAGAAGAGCAAGTAGAAGTGCATGAAGCACCCCATGAAGAAATGGCCATAAACTTTGTAATAACAGGAGAATCCCTGAATAGAGCAACAGCCAACGTTGATGCATACTTCGTAAAGAAGATTGCCTCGATCATTGATCATGATCCCGAGCCTGCATCTCTCGCAGAGTGCAAGAAAAGGCTAGATTGGGAAGAATGGAAAAAAGCAATCACTGCAGAGTTAGTCTCTTTGAACAAGAGAGAGGTGTTTGGGCCGTATGCCGCACACCTCCCCATGTAAACCCGTAGGTCACAAATGGGTCTTTGTTGGAAGAGAAATGAAAACAACGGTTGTAAGGTACAAAGCTAGGCTTGTAGCTCAAGGTTTCACTCAACGTCCGGAGTTGATTATGAAGAAACCTATTCTCCGGTCATGGGAGGAATTACCTTTAGATATTTGATCTCAATGGCGTCAACTTGAAGTTGAGAATGAAGCTAATGGATGTTGTCATAGCATACCAGATGGAAACTTGGATTCGGAGATATACATGAAAGTACCTAAGGAATTCCTATCCCGAACCAAGATGGAGCAAATAGAAACACATGCAGTGTGAAATTAGAGAAATCACTTGTATGGGTGAAGCGATCGGGAAGAATGTGGTACAATCGCTGAGTGACTTTCTCTGCAAGAAAGGCTACACAAACAAATAAGATTGTCCATGTGTGTTTATACAACGATCCCGAATGGATTCTGTATAATCTCCGTCTATGTAGATGACTTGAACATCATTGGGACGGATGAAGAAATTGAAGAGGCATGCTCATACTTGAAGTCTGAGTTTGAAATGAAAGATTTGGGTAAAACCAAGTTTTGTTTAGGCTTGCAGCTTGAACATGTCCAAGGAGGAATCTTGGTACACCAATCAACCTACACGCAGAAAGTGTTGGAAAGATTTAGCTTTGAAAAATCATATCCTGCAAAGACTCCAATGGTCGGAAGGTCACTCCAAGCAGACCTAGACCCATACAGACCCAGAGAAGAGGGGGAGGAAGTCCTGGGAGCAGAATTCCTATTTTTGAGTGCAATTGGAGCGCTCATGTACCTTGCAAATAGCACTAGACCGGACATCGCGTTCGCTGTGAATTTGCTAGCTCGGTACAGTGCAGAACCCACCAAAAGGCATTGGAAAGGGATCAAGGACATCTTCCGCTACCTCCAAGGAAGCAAAGACCTCGGTCTGTTCTTTAGAAGAAATAATGAATTGAATTTGGTTGGCTATGCTGATGCTGGGTACCTATCAGACCCGCATACTGGCAAGTCCCAAACCGGCTATGTTTTCCTATGTGGAGGAACAGCAATTTCTTGGAAGTCGTCTAAGCAGACTCTTGTCTCGACGTCGACAAACCACTCGGAAATCATTGCTTTGTATGAAGCATCGCGTGAATGTGCATGACTCAGAAGAATGGTTCACCACATCCAGAAGTCATGTGGCTTGAACATTGAGCAAACTCCCACGATAATCTATGAAGATAATGCAGCTTGTGTTGCCCAAGCACAGATGGGTTATGTGAAGAGCAATCTCACGAAGCATATCAACCCCAAGTTCTTCTATGCTCACGAATTGCATAAGATGAACGAGATTAAGATATTGCATACTAAGTCATGTGAAAATCTTGCAGATTTGTTCACTAAATCACTCCCAAGATCTACCTTTGAAAGGTGCGTAAAAGGAATTGGGATGATGAGACTTAGAGAAGTGCAGATTTCAGGGGGAGATATGTCACATACTCCCGCATGAATCCTGAACATGAATTATGAATACCCAACATAAATCTCGAAGATTAGCAATTGAAGTTGGGAGAATTGTACTCTTTTTCCTTAGCAAGTTTTTCATGAAGTTTTCTTGCATAAGGTTTTTAACGAGGCAATCCGTGCAACATTGTAAAGCGTATGCTATGTACTCTTTCTCCAAGTATTTTTCCCACTGGGTTTTTCTGGAGTTTTAATGAGGCATATGCATCTCGCGGCAAAGGGCCCAAGGGGGAGTGTTGAGAAACCCTGAAAGCCCACCGAAGGCCCATGTGGTCCCTTATGCCGAAACCCTAGAGAGCGCTATAAAAGAAGGAGGGGGTCCCCCCCTATGTACAGAATTCATTAGCAATAAAGAATTTCCGCTTTCGCTCTCCCTAAACACGTGTCTCTCTCTCTTTCTGTTCTCCACTTCAGATCTGTTCGGGAACCCCGGACTATTCGATAGCGAGGTTCCTCAATAGTAATAGTGGACAGTGTTGGTATCGGAAACAGCCGAGGCATCCGAGCCCGATACTGTCGCGGGAACTTTTGGCGGCGCTAGCTCAATCGAATCTCACGACCGAACTGCCACCCCTGGGCCTTAGCAACGTTGCTAGAGATATGATTCGAATTTATTTCAGTTTCGTTTTCTATTTTACGGGTGTGTTTGATTGCTTATACAAGTGACATATGTATAAGATGGTTTAAAAAAAATACTCATTTATGTGTTTAATTGCTTGAATAGAATCATTTTATGTAGATATAAATTTGAGGAATATTTTATATAGATGCTGAACCATTATATTTATCTAAAACAATGTAATAAAATGGTACAGGACCCCATCTCGCCAACCAAACACACCTAATTCAGAGCTCTACTCTTGTACAGAGTGTTTCATGTTCCACTATAAATATACCAATGTAGTCCATAAAATAGAGTAAGACAAGCAAAACAAGAGAAAAGAAAAGATACATTCGTTGTAAATATCTCATAGTGATTAGGCTTCGTGCATCCATGTTTTTTTTTTCTAAAAGAGTTTTTCATGTAAAATTCGTGTTTCCTGTTTTCTTTGATCCTATATTTTTACGTACGTTTTATAACACATATGGTAGAAAACCCGTAGCACTTAACTGCTTTAGTGCTTCTGTGTTTTCTTTCCTATTACAAGTTGCACGCTAGAAGAAAATCTTACCAGACGTTCATACGACAGAATAAATCATTCACCTCCTTGCATGTGAGATGTCATAAAATTTATTTCCTAGCACAGGAGTAATGAAACCTCATATCACGACTACGCCACGTTGCTGCTTCCGATGATGATGCATGACTCGATTTCTATTTTGGACCTAGAGTTGTTAGGCTATGCCTTCTCATCAGTGAGAAACTGATGCCATTTGGCCGAGGGCGGGAGCTGGGCATCTAGGGAGCAGCTCGAGAAGCCCTGGCCAAATGCTCGAGCTCTGGAGCTCAGCTTTACCGGAGTCCAACTCCACGGCTCAATTTACACTGGGGAAGAGAGACAAAGGGAAAGGTGGCTTCATCGGCTCCAGATGGCTTTGGAAAAATACCAACCTTGTCCTCGTGGAAGAGGAGGAAGATAAGATTGAGGGCAATATGGTATAGCGGAGAAATTTAGAAGGTGGAGCCAATATTTGTGCCAAACACTCGTATTTTTTGGCTCTAGAGCTAGCTTCTATTGAAACTAGACGATTGAGCCCAATAGCTGGAGCTTGGCCAAATGGGGCCATAGAACCAAGGCCTAGGCAGCCAACCTATGATCGAAGATTCTGATGGTCCCACTTGTACAATAGGTTCTTGGTTCAAATCCCGGTTTTAGTGCAGCTTTTTGCAAGTTTTTAAACAACAATTGTTGCGGTATAAAGTACAATATGAAACGTGTATTTTCCGGTACAAATATCATAATTTTGATGTAACGGAATGATTGGCCTAGGGATGAAAACAGATCGGATAGTTTCCGATCGACCTAGATAAATTTCGGATATAGATTATGTTGGATCAGATATTTATCGGATCATATACGGATATAGATATTTTTTATCGGATACGGATTCGATAGCTCACTATCCGTTGGATACGGATCCGAATTATCCGGTGAAGAATAAATTCGGATATCCAGCACAATACACCGCCTCTTGGGAGCCTCGGCCTCTCAAACTCCAGTCCAGTCTCCACAGGAGTGGACAGGTATAAATCTACAAGAGCACTTCGACCTGCCACCAAAGAACCCGTCCGAGGAGGTGCAGCGGCGATGGCGCAAAGCCGTCGGCACCATCGTCAGGAACCGCTGCCGCTGCTTCCACATGGTGCCTGACCTGGACCGGCGTCACTAGGACGACGCCTAGCGCCGCTCCATACAAGTGCGTATGATTCGGTACCAACAACACTTCATACTACCTTAGTTCATGGCTTCACACTCTCATCTCTTTCCCTCTACTGCGTGAAAGTCTTTCACCATCCGAAATCTTATCAGACAGGACTACGACTACGGGAGTACGCGACCTCACCTTAATGAATGTCGTCGGACATCGGGCCTAGACCCAGTGCAAAATTTAAGCATATAGCCACATCAAGCATTAGCAATTGATTACAAAACTGGATAATTGAAAGGAATTAAGGCCTGTGCAACCGACAAATTGTAGAAACTGGACAAATATTAATCTTGTTTCAGACAGAAGTACTTACATCCAAGTCAAGAACAGGCCAACAAAATTTTGAACAGAAGAGCATCTTCTTTTTATTTCACAATTTTCAATTATTTGATAGAGAAAGAGGAAAATTAATGATTATATATTGTTGTGTACAAATGTTGATGCAGCCTTGGCGTGGAGCTTTTTTGTGATGCTAGATCTTAAGCAGTCTTCTTGAGTAACATAGTACCAAGGACCCGAGAAAGTCTTGAGCTTGGAATGCATCAGTTACACCTTGCAATGCCATCTTTTGTGTGCAATTGTGCACTGTAACGAGTTGGTGAGACTGATAAATACAGTAGCCATAATTTTGCTTGCGATATGGTATTTAACTATTGTTTAAGTGAATGAAAATACTTATATTTGTTCAATTTTCAATAATGTTTTGATCAAATCAACTAGTTATGTGTTTTCGTTGATTTCTTATAATCAATCTAAGGGGTTATCATGCTCCTATAAATATCCGCGACCATATCCGTTTCGATTCGTATTCGCTCCGTATCTATATTCAACATTATTAGTATTCGTATCCGTATCCACATCCGAGAAAAAAATATAAAAACAAATATGGTAGAGCCATTATCCGTCCGTATCCGATCCATTTTCATCCTTAATTGGGCCCTCCTTCGATGAATTTCCGGTTCCACCTTCGGCGAGGCATAAAGAAAATGTAAAAATGCAACAATACTGTTTGTTTAACTCAAAGAACGAGCAACCGAAATATTTGCACAAAATAAATAATTTAGCATTAAAAAAAGTCGCATTCTTCTGTTTGTTCTCTTCCTCAAATCTGTAGAACCTAGCTGGAACAAGAACCGCAATATGTACATACAGCTCTACAACTAAATATCATTTGCTGGGAACTAGCGACTGTATATTACATAAACTATGCTTGTTTACCTTCTATTTATGTCCTATGAAGTATGGATACAAAGAGTACTGCTCACGAATCACCACATCAAAAGCTCGGCGGAAGGAAGCTCACCGAAGTTGTCATCGACCTGTTATTAATAGAAATGGGCAAAGCTTTCAGTTAAGCAATGCAATATAGAAGAAACTAAGGGCATAATTTGTGCTCTCTTTCTGCTTTTCAAAACGAGATCCTTCAGTGTGTCCTTTTTTTTATGATGGCTATTGTACTAAGTTCCATAAAACTAGATTATAAACAAAAATGTTCCATAAAACTAAATTGAGCAGTGCTTCAATGCTTTCCCTCCTAATATAAGTTGCACAAATCTTGAAGCAAGCGAAGGGGTAAGTAATCACCATCTACCTTTTATTCATGCTTTAATATTTGTGCAACTGTAAAAAAGAGAAGCATGGAAGCACCTCTCAACTAAATTTTTACAGAAGGCTGTGGTCATACTTATGGATCTTGGCAGCTAACTACTGTTAATACAAGCATATTCCAAAGTGGGAACTACCTGCCTACCTGGGTGGCTCCAGTCAATATATCAACCACTGAACAGCCACAGATAGATGCTATTGAAATGAAGACACGGAGGGCAAACGCATTGGGGATCCACGAGTTACACACACATAAACAGTGTTCTCTTGTCATGGCCACTATACTCCATGAACCGATTATGCAAATGAAATCATCCCATGTGTTGATCCTTGTTGAAATGCATCTTAGGCAAACGTAAATACAAAATAAAAGCATGTTATGGTTTAGTAATTAATATTTAAACAGTTGTAGGCTTGTAGCTTAGGACAAGAACATATTTAGCAAATTCCTCGTATGTTCTTATCAAAATGAACTTCATATGTTCTGTGCAGAAATGTTTATACCAATTAATTTGTTACACAAGAAATAACATGATGTATCAATTTCACTGATAAGAATGGAAAAAGAAGAAACAATAAAGGGTCTAGTCTTTACTTACCAAGCTAAAATATCCTGCAAACTTTGGTAAACTCACACAGTTACTCCTGGCTCTGGAATGGATCACTTGAGCTCACCTCATTCTTTGCAAACTGTCACAAACCAATGGCCAGATTCAGCAACAGCAGAAAGAACAGAATAAATTTTCAAGAGTTTATTCAAATTATAAGGTATAGAAACAAACTGTTGTTGTTGTTATTGTCGCCATTGTAACAGGTTGACTCGATGGCAGGATGAAGTTGCTCCAAAAAAGAGGGTCCACAGAAGGATCGGAAGGGTTCCAGGTACTTTTTATTGGTGTAGGCATAACAGGGGCCAATGTGTAAGGAGCTCTTTGCACTAGCAACTCATTCATGTTAATGTTAACTGCCGATGTATCATGTCCAGTAGCAGGTACTGAGGCAACCACCTTTCCTTCGTCCATTTCTTTGCTGAAAGTACATTCTTCAGATAATTTTTTAGACTTCTCCAAGAAGCTTTTGAAGGCATCAGACTGAGATAAGATACTACACGCAGATAGGCCCACTGAAGAGGCCTTTGAATGAGAACAAGCGGCAAGAGAAGGCAACTTATAGGGCTCAGTCCGTTGCATTGAACTTTCAATAGCTCGGATTTCGTCAGCAACCTCTTCTGCTTTAGATGTATCTGACTGCCGTGTCTTTTTGGGTAACCACCACCTAATGTAATTTGTTAGATCAATTTTCCTCTCTAAACCAAAGCTTCCCGCAAATTTCCCATCCAGCGCGATATCCTTGCCTGCAATTTAAATAGGAAAAAACTAGTTACACATGGCAACTTCTATCACTTCTGTAGTTTGTTAAATGGAACTGTAGTGTAGAAGTATTTATAGACGCACCACAACTAAGGCTCATGTAGTCATTGCCAAGTAATTGTCCCAAAGAAGCATCCCATCTGGAATTATGGAGCTGCCTGCATTACAATGCACACCAGCATAAAGCTTAAACAATGAACATAATGTCTTTTTAGTATACAGAGTTATGCCATGAAACTTCAATAGAAAATTTAATTTTTTTTTTCTGTTACAACATTTGTGATTATGAAGTTTATATTGACATTGCGCACACCTTACAAAAACTTCCATCGTATGTGTCCAGCGGAACCAGTTTTAGTAGTCCCATTAAAAAATTAACCTTTAATGCTGACATTTGGTGGATAGTTAAGACTGTTGGAACTAAATAAAAATACTGTTGTATCACTTGTGTCTAAGTAATAACATTTTTCCTAAATTAAATGTCTACTGTTGCATGGATTGGCCCAGAATTGCCAATGCATCAGGCCGATTCATGATACAAAATATTTTATAAATAGCTACTCAAGATCCTATAACAAACCTTTCTTATCCTGTCACGTAGTGAGTTTTGCATAGATTACATGTAATCTATTTCCTCTCCGTGGAATATTTTTTGCAGAGAATATTATGTTTTGGTTGTTTCTACAACATGGTGATGTTTTCCCAAATTTTCATTAAATACAGTACTCAACGAGGAGAAATAAATTTTTAACAATGCAAATTTATCACCATATGGTATGATTGAGTTCCTGTGTTTGTACAATTGAGTGATAAGTGATTACTGGAAGGAATTTATGTTTAGTACACGTTGCAATTATGTTGGCAGTCTTGGCTAAACTAAAATATTTATTTTCCAGGCTAAGCCCATTTTTGCCTAAATTTAATAATATTTTTTCAAAGTTACCAACCTGTTAGTTCTGTAGTTAATAAACTCTAACTAAAGAGCTAAATTGGCATGTAAGCTATCTTCCTCTAAAAAAATCTGCTAAGCTATCATGAATGCAAAACCACACATGGGATAAAGAAGCTAAGTTGAAATTTTGTTTTGTTTATCAAACAGGTTACTAACTTTTACTTAGTAGTTTTATACAGTTGTTCTACCTTAAAGATTTCTGGCAGAAAAGCACAAAACCGCAAAAAAGGTTACTAATTAATATACCACACAGGCCACCAAATTCAGCAAAGCTTTACATAGTTGGTTTGCCAGAAATATTTCTAGAAACAAAGCACAACAATACCATCCTAAGCAAAATATGGGCAGTTTGAGCAAGGTGGAAATAAATAATTTGGATGCGGAAACCCTTTTACAGGGTTTCATCACAAAAGTATATTTGGCTATGTGAGTAAAACAACTGAAGATAGAGGTAATTTCCAGCAGTAGGAGATATATTTCTCCATCACTTACACATACCTAGGAAGCCCACGACATTTTGGTAATCCCCTAGAAAAGGCACTGCTCTTTCTGCAATGCATGCATCTTCCGGTCAGTGCTTAAGAAATAAAATAATGTACAACCATTATATATGCACAAATATACCTCCTAAGTGACACAAGATAGTCCTCCTTGGAGATCATTTGCATCTCTTCAAGATCTCTTGCATAATCAGAGACCTAAATAAGCAAATACATAATGAACATAAGTCTGCAAAAAATACCACAACTTCAATTAACTATTATAATAATTAACATTAAATAGAAAACAGTATAATACTCAATACTGGAAATCCATCATCATCCAGGTTTATAAGTACCAAATGAAGCAATGATATGTATGTTTGTTTTTTCAATACTCTACAGAAGACATCGGTTTTCCAATTACATATATCAGTTCAGCAATAATTCTTCTCAAAAGAAGAAATTTTACCCACGTACAACAATGGCAAGAAAACATCCATTTCCAAATCATCACTTTACATCAGATTGCAAAATTTATTAATTAGATTTGAAGCATAGACTGGTAGCTATAAATTACTTGTGCAAGCATGATATATATAGAAGCATCACTATTCCAAATCGTCAGTTCGTCACATGTACATCAAAATGTATATGTGCAAACATGTATAGAAGCAGAGCAGTGCTTCAATGCTTTCCCTCCTAATACAAATTGCACAAATCTTGAAGCAAGTGAAGGGGGTAAGTAGTCACCATCTACTCTTTATTCATGCTTTAATATTTTTGCAACTGTAAAAAAGAGAAGCATGGAAGCACCTCTCATAGAAGCATCACTATTTGACAGAATTTCAAAATAACAAAAAAGAAGGCAACCATTAGAGTTCAGAATCCATAGATCTTGTAATTTGTGTTTCTTCTGCACATATATTATTAGTATTATATTGTCTCAGTAAAAATATGATGAATTGGAGGCACTACACTTGCTTTGAGAACTATAAATTCTAATAGGAGAAAAGGAGAAACATGCATACCACTTATTTGGTTGATCCAGTCATCCAGACTATATTGGTGCAGATTGATCAGACAAAATTTTTTAAGTCTAAAACGAATACAACTCCAGTTTTTAGATAAAAAGTATATTTAATAATTATCATACAGTAATCATTATAGATTATTAATAGATCACACCACACAATTGCATAGCATTTTATCCTAGTTTTATCCAAAATTTGTTGGCACCATCTCTAAGATAGGTTTCTGTTTTAACAGTTACATTTGTAAAAAATATAACCAAACCAAAGCAGATAAGAGAATCGTAGGCTACTAGGCTTTAAAGTTGAGCTAAGGCATCACATATCGTAATTTTTGGTATACTTAATGGCTTAATGCAAAGTAGTCACTAGACAGTAGACACTTTTGAAGTCTAGTGATCAGGTATGGAAATCTCCAATTTTAAAGCACAAGCAACGTTGGTCAATATTTTTGTCAAGAATTTTTTCCATCTAGGTATATCACTGCTCAATATTAGTAACAAACAGGTTGATTTTCACACAAAAATGTTAGTTTGACCATTATACGCTTCCTGAATTAAATTATTACTTTAAAATGAACCATGGTCTTACTAAAAAGGCACTATATAGTTAACAATTTAAAGTGGAAGAGTTTAACAGACTAAAAAACAAGAGCCAATCATCATTAGCACATAAGTATAACGACTCACAGGAAAATTTATTTGTGTTCCAGCTCCCCAGTATTTCAATGCAGCAAGGTCATACGCTCTTGCTGCAGCCTCTTCGTCATCATATGCACCTATGTATTCGCACATAGAATGGACGGGGATTAAGAAAAACCATGACAACTGTGAATTTTAAAGTTAACACCAACGGTGCTCCTTACCTAAATATACTGCAAGATCGGTTTGCGTGAAGTAGTTTCCCATGCAAAAGAAACAATGCTATCAAATCACATTAATGATAACTACAGAGAAATAACAATTAAAAAGCAAATCATGTACATGTAATTAACTGTACATTAGAAAGAAATCATGTTCATGATAGAAAAACTGAGAGTTGCAGTTTGCCAGGGGCGAATCTAGGAAAAAAGGTTGTGGGGTCGCCGGGGTCATTATGAACACATAACATTAACTTGTAACTTTCATAAGAGGATTATATATTCATATACTAAAGGAACCATGTGCGTTGTACTGGAGGACGTCGATGTCGCTTGACCCCGACGATTACACTGTAGATCCGCCCCTGAGTCTGCAGAAGGTGTGGTTCTTCACCTCCAGTCAATGCATGCGGTGGTTATGGCACAATACAAGATTAATCGTTATATAGTAAAAGGCCAACTGATTCAAGCAAGGGCGGAAAAGCAACTTTGAGCATGAAGTGTAGATATTGCAGAATTAGTTATTTAATTATACATTCCATATTTAGATGACAGAAGATTAGTGACTATGATGTTTACATAACAGAAGCCAAATTATATACGCACTATAATGAAGTTATTCTGGACAAGTTCGCTTAGAAGCCAATGTCACTATGCTCAAATTTTCAAAACATTTACGATAGCTGCTGCTCTGCATTGAGCATACATAATTACGTACCTTGTTTCCCTTTTTTGTTCTGATTCTGATTCCACGTGCTTTTGTCCCAAAGGTGAGCCTCATATCGACCTGTCCATCTATGCCTATTGATGAGACATCAAACTCAGTAACAAATTGAATGCATACATACATAATAAGGAAGAGCAAAAAGAAAAAATGTTTGATCCGTAACAAAGTTAAGAAAGAAGTACTGGTAGACGCAGCAAACTGATAAAATTGCTGATAGTAGCGTTGGATCATATTCATAAACAATAATTCAAGGGTGGTGGATTGGAAGATATATTCAATCCAATATGCTTAGGGTAAGAAGGCAAAAAGGAATTTGAGATCGTTTCATTTCCAGCCACAGCCAACAATTCCACGACAGATAAATCTCCGCACACAACTCATCCAACCATACGGTTACTGAAAAACCGCAAACAAATCCTAGATCCCGAATCGCGGGTAACGCATGCCAACGGTGGGCAGACAAACAATCGGATTTAGCACCAGAGATCAAACCAAGCAGGCATTCGAAACGCGTATAGTGCCGTCCGCAAATCGAGCAATAGAGCGGACGCGCTGGGCGCAACAGGGCAGGCAGGCGCCGCGCCATACGTACCGGGTGACGCCGCGGTAGATGGAGCTGCGCTTCCCCGCGGCGCAGGGCGGCATGCGGCTGATCCGCTCCTTGGCCGTGCACACGCGCTCCTTCCGCGCCGCCGCGGGCCTCCTGGGAGCCTGCTCAGCCGGCCCCGCCCCCGCCCCCGCCGCGCCGAAGGACGGCCCCTCTCCCCCGACCCCCGCCACCGTCACGGCCTCCAGCTTCTGCAGCCCCGCGTCGGCCGCGGCGGGGTTGGAGGAGGCCATGGCGCCGCCGCAGCGGGATCGGTCGGTCGGAGCCGAGCCGAGCCGAGCCGAGCAGTGGTAGCGTAGCGTGCGTGTAACGGGTGACCGTTTGAGGCGGTCGCGGTGGTGAGATTTCAAATGGGAGGGGGGACTTGTATATATTATTCTACTAGAGTTGGAGTAGGGTGGGAGATGGGGACGCGTGGAGCCCAGTGGGCCGTCACAGGGGGGACAGCGGCAGACAGGGACGGGGCACCAGGGGAATCCGAGGATGTGGTGCGAGCGATATGATGGGAGCGAGGGAGGGAGAGCTGAGTTGAGAGGAGTCGGAAGGGGACAGCAGCAGCTTGCGCCACGGCCGACGCGGATCCTCCCGCCCGTAGTAGTCGTCGTCGTCGTTTCCTGGAACGGCAACGGTGCGGTTCTCGAGAAAAGAATCACACCGACGGGTCGAGATGCTCCAGCCGGCAGAGGGCCCAGTTCCCACCGCGTTCGTTTCTGCCGGATGGTACATTGTTCGCCACTCCTTGCAGCCAGGAGTTCCTCCGTGAAACAGCTTCCTTCTAGTAGGATTTAAAACTTTTCGTGTTAATAATAGGCTTACGTCTATGCTATTTGCATAACCTAGGTTATAAATAAAGATATTGCTTCGCCTCGTAGGTACGATAACCATGGTTTCTATCTGACGCTCAATTCCATGTCCTTTTTCAATCCAATAACTCCCACCAGGCACACCTCTCCTAGCAACCGAGTAACCAGTAGCACACGCGAATCTTCTCATCTGTGCATTCCTAATCGACTCGTGCTCATAAGAGCGCCGACAATAAACAGTGCTGATGAGGTTAGTGGTTGTTAGCTTGTTATAGCTATAGTTTTATTTTGTTGCGGTAATATATTATATTTGTTGTCAATAGGATTTTATCATCTGGATAGATTTGTTGATGTGTTACACCATGGTTCATAATTTGCTACAGCCCCTTTCCCATTTTGTTGCCAAATGACATCTCAAAAGGATGTTGAGTTGTTTTGTTGCAGTAGGCTATGTTATTTGTTACCCTAGATTATTATTTTTTGTTGCAATATAAGATTGTGGATCAGACGAATCTAATTTTTTTATGGAGATGAATCTATGCTAGGTCATATATGGACAAACGGAATCAAGGAATAACTGAGTATGAATAATCGAACTTCTGGAGCGTTAACCACTCCACCGGTAGTCCCAACGGGTAAAATTGAACGGGCGGCCCAATTGGTTGCCAACGTTTTATCGAAAAAGGTGCGGTTTGGAAGTTTTAACATACTCCGTCCGTTCTCCATTCGTGATTTCAAATTTTATTTATAAATATATATTATTCTATAATTTTAAAGTGATATTTTACTATTTTATTTCTATATCCTCTCTTTTAACTATTTTTACTATCATGAATCAGAGTATAACATAATATCCAAATATATAATGAAGAGAGGTAATATGATCTTTTATAGATGCATCCTTGTGAAAGTGAAGAACCTAAAATAGCATAGATTCATGGCAAGAGGGAGTATACTGGATACCAACCTCATAAAAAACACTATTTCCATACTTGAGTTAGTTAATGACAGCAGTCATGTACTCGAGGTTTGAAATCGCGATTTTTGTAGCTTCACAGCAAGATCCTAAAAAGGTTACAGCAGCTATCACGGAAGCTATCTTTCATTACATTTTTAGTGTTAAAAAATTAGGGAAAAATAAGTATATAATATAAGTCACCTCCAAACAAATCATAAAAACAAAGTAATTTAGAAGGTAGTAATATTTTTATAAAAAGAATATGAATTAAGTCCGGAATCAACAAATATACTAATACACGTCTAAAAGACCATAAATGATAACTATAAAATAATGTTCTTAACAACAAATACTTAATTACTAATAAATATGAATGTTAGATTATTGAAAGGGTGATATGATGTTTTTTTATTATGTTTTCTTATAGTTTAGGCTTATAAGATATGCATTTAGGCAATTTAGTAACGTTGAATTTCAAAGTAGGCATAATGTTTTAGCCCATAAGTATCTATATAGAATAGCAGAACTATTGTTAATTACAAGCTAAGTGAAATATTGATTTTTACCTTCGCGTTTAGAAATGAAAAATGCTATAGCGTAGTTATAGCTATTTAAAACCGCGTGTACTCGGTACATACAACACTGAAGCCTCGTAGCCATACATGTTTTTTCTGTGTCCATAAATGCATCGTTGCATTCAACGCACAACATTTCAATACTTACGTCCTTAGCCAACATCACCGTAATTTAAACTTCGCAGAGATCCGAACCTCGTGCGGGTACACACACACCCTCCCTTTTTTTTTTAACCACTACTATAAAACACGATATCACTGTAGATTTCAAACTGAAATCACTAACGGATATTGAAAACGGTAGTGATAGTCTGGTTCGTAAATCACTCGATAAAATAAAAAAATTATTTGAAAAAAAATTATTTTCACGTGAAATACACGAGCGTGTGGTTCGTGGCACTCGAACCTGTGACCTCTCACCTCGTGTGATGCTTCCTTACCACCTTACTTAACATGCACTTCTCAACTATTATAAGATATATTTTCTCTTTATCTCTTTGTATCTGAAAGTTTCAAAGATTATTTTCATATAATTTGGACATCTAAATGACTTCAAATAAAGAAGTTGTCAACTACAAAGTTGTAGATCTCATCGAAAGCTACAATTTTCATATAATTTTTTTATCCATCTAACTCCGTATGAAAAAATTATGATTTTTCAAATATATTATCACTGCCGGTTCGCCGAACCGACAATGATACTTCCTCTATTATCACTATCGGTTCTTCTTAAGAACCGGCAATGATAAGTTATTATCATTGTCGGTTTCTTAATAAGAACCAACGGTGATAGTATTACTGTTAGTTTTTTTTAGAACCGACAATGATAAATTACTATCACTATCGGTTCTTTTTCGGTCGAGTATTTATACCGATCTAACTTATGAACCGGTAGTGATAGGCTAATGAGAAAGAGATTTTTTTTTAAGCAGTGAATGGCACTACATGTACGTTGTACCTCCCGATTTGATGATACGTGGTACTTGTACCTATGTCCTTACCTGGCAGCCATTAATTTGGCGTGTTATATGGCTGCTCCCTCGCACATATGCCATATATAATTAGTTTACCAAGCATATAGTTTAAGCTACTCCCTCTGTTCGGAATTACTGGTCGTTTGAGCCTCTGCTCCACATAATAAGTCAGTGTTTAATACTCTCATATTTAACCAGTTTATCCCTCTTTAATGGAACCCCAATTGATCCAACTCCACCAGTCCAAACCCTCGTCCAATCCAATCCCAATTCCCAAGTCCCAACAACCCAACAACAGTGAAGGTTGCCAACGAGTTCAAGGGGTCGTGGATGAGCTCGGTCTAGTAGCTCGGGTGGCCTCTTGGCTCTTGCCTCTTGGATGGAGGGAAATCTGTATTAACTCCTCCAGAAAATATAACAATGTGATTAAGAATAAGCGAGTTGATTTAGGGATAGTGTGGATTAGAGGTATTTTATTAGAATGTTTTAAGATTTAATTTAAATTTAAACTAAATTTCAAAACCTTCCGAGCAATTACCACTTATCTACATAGAACCTTAGAGTTATTGGTATTTATACTTTAATAGAAGCTATATTTGAGAAAATACAGTACTGCCTATAAAACCTAAAACGACATTGAGCAAGACTAACGTCTTCAAACAAGATTTACAAAAAGAAACGGAGGGGGTACGATTAACCATGCGCATAATCCTGTGATGGAACATCAGAGATGAATTGAACCGGGATCATAGTTCCAGAGCGTTAACTACCTTTATTTCACACCATAGTAGATCAATCAATGAGGTGGACATAATACTGTGCTACATTGAAGGCAGGTGTACTTTTGCTAGCTCTACCAATTAATGTGGGTGCATTCATTCAATTCACGTCACGTTAAGCAGTTAAGGTGCATATCTCTGAGCAAGTTTTCAAATTTCGTTTTCAGATCATACATCAAAAAGGGTCAAAATTCGAAATTTTGATTATGTTTCGGGATTTCGATCAAAATCTAGACGAAATTCAAAAAGCAAATTTGAAATCTGGTAAATTTAAAACCGAGAAAATCAAAATTTCGGCCGAAATCGTTTGCCGAAATTTCGGTGATTTTGAACACCCTGTGAAATAGTCTTCCGAGGCTAGAAAAAATTAAAATAAATATATAAAAAAATTATACAACCGTTTATCTACATTTTTTATCTATTTGAATGCAAAATACTTAGTATTTGTATATAAAACTCTCAAAGTTAGAGTTTACTGTTGATGTTCAAGACATAGGGTCTCGAGTTTATAAAATAAAATTGGATGCAAGCCAATAGGAACAAAGAGTACGAAAAAGAGGAAATGGGTATTGTTTCTTATTAGCCAAACAGTTTAACAGAGTATAAGTGCCTGATTACATTGTATTGCAAATGATCAGAATGAGAATACATTTCATGCTCTTAACGTACAAATAGCCTCTCTGTTTATATTGCTCATCGGCCAAGCGCTGCTCTTCCACCCACCGAGCAGTTCTTTGGAGTCTGTGAGGAGCCACGCTTTGGAAGAGAGGAAGAGGGACAGCAGAATGTGTGCAATCAAATCTTATTAATTTTGATCAAAGATATTGTTTAAAACGGATGGTTTTAATATATAAAAATAATAAAAGTGAATTTGTTATAAATAATATTTTATAATAGTGCACTTTAAAAAAAATATTCGATAAAAGAATTTAGTGTCAAAGGAGTATCTTGTTAATTTTGAAAAATAAAAAACCTATTCTTTTGTGATTTAAGGGAGTAATTATATTGTCCCCGAAAACAATTCTTTACTGTACATATCCAATCCGACCGACGTACGTGCGCATATCCTAACCCTTCCTAGACAAGATGAGTCATGACAAAAGGAACTAAAAAACATGTCGACTGAATCATAGCGTCATATACAAGATGCATGCATGTGCATCCAACTGGACGAAACTCAAAAAGAAACAAGAGAAACTCCAAATCAACGCACGTCGAGTCGACGTAGGCGTAGAGAAGATGCATGTGTGCATGCTCCCTGCTGACGCATGCATACCAACGGTTACCATACGGTCGAGTACTATCAATAGTTGTAAGTACTTATATATACTCTCTTCCATCGAAAATAATTATCGTTTTGAACTTCAACACTGTCTTCGAACTCAACTTTAACCACTAATTTCTATTGTAGTCGAGGAGGATTAAAAACCTATAATTTATTTTGGGCTAGCAAAGGTCATATACCATGCTCTATTTTTTGAGCCGCAACTCAAAGAAAAAGCCTATAAAGTATAACAATGCCCATATTCAGCTAATCGGTTATGTCTCTGATCAGTTCGTTGAATATAGCCTATACATTGTTTCGCATTGGTCGTCCCTGACCTGTTAAATAGTCATCCTGACCAATAACACTGGTCGGAGCAGGCAATTATCTCTGCACATGGTTCGTGCAGAGATTTATCTACCGGTTACAAGTAACTACTCGGACGTTATCCCTAAAAGGCACCTTTTGGCGAGAAGGCACCTCTTGATGGGAAGGCATATTTCAGCCGTACGATACCTTTTGAACATCAACTGCCACCTCTTCACTCTGTATAAATAGGGTGCCCGTTTGAACTATCAAGGCATCTGGCGTCTGCAATTAATTTCTAGACTCTGTAACATTTGTACTCTATTAGGCTGTTTGGCTAATAAAGAAGCAATCCCCATTTCCTCTCTTTCATACTCTTAGTTCCTATCGACTTGCAACCAGTTTTTATTTCATAAGCTCGATCTAGAGACCTTAGGTCTTGAACATCAATAGTAATATATTTAAAAAATCCAATAAAATTATAATATTATGAAAGTGCATTTCGAGATGAATCTACACATGATTTTCATGTATCCAATCTAAATATTTAAAAAGATATAGATTGCCAAAGGTTCAAAAATTTGACTGCACACATCCCAAACTAATAAGTTTTTTGAACCAGAGGGAGTATCAAATAAGTTTTCTTGATTAACTCAATCAAAAGCTTTAAAATGCGCATGTATGTAAATTCCGACCCTCTGTATATACTGAACTATTCCTGAATCATGCTAGTGCATACAGTAGCAATATAGATGAAATAGCAACTCCATACACAGCGAAACAAGAATAAACAAACTAAAGTTGATAATTAAATAAATAGTAAGGTGACCTTAGGGTCGAGTTTACATTTATTATGGCCCATAGAGCTTAAAAGCACTAAATAAAGAATCTGCAGCAGAGGGAAAATAAACTCCTGCGAGAAACCCATCGACCTGCTACAGGCAATCAACTGGAAGTCCGAATCCTAATAACCAACCTCTTCACGATACTCCGCCTCAAAAGTTGGTGTTGACTTATCTTCTTCAACTGATTGATGATAATTGTAAGCGTGAGCACATAGAGTACTCGACAAGTTGCGCACATAGTGCAAATCTAATAACTACATGCAAGGCTTACTCAAAGTATGGCTGATATAGTTACATTTGCATAAAGTAGACTTTAGCATTTGAATATAATAATAGATTGAAACTATAAGTAAAACAAATAACAGTAATAATAAATTATTCAGAGATTTCTCAAGTCCAATCGGCACATATCCTACACCATTTCCTTTTTCTTTCACACAACCTCCTTTCCAATTTTTAGTTTTATAGAATCTAACCATTGTGTGAAATTCCAAAGAATTATCCATGATAAGGAACACGGCTATTTGAATAGTTCTATACTCTGCAAAAGTTATACACTTTACCCACAATATATGATCTTCTCATGCCAAGCAATTGACACACTTCCTTAGGCGTGCGGCTAAGATCATAACAAAATCATTCGAAAACTCATTCTGAATATTGATCCTCCCGATAAAGCCTGATATCACCATTTCACCCACACAAAGCAAAAGAATGGGAGGGACTCACCGCTGGACTAGGAACAATAACAGTTCAAGGTGTGTGCCTGAGCAGCACACACCTTCCCCGACCCCACACACAACTTAGTTTACCACTTGAGGTATCACATGTCAAGACTCAATAATTTACCGAGTTAGGTCTGTCCCATAACAGATATGTGGTTGTATGATTAGCTCAGTTCAATAGCTTACAATGTTAAATCCTTAATTAACCAAGGCAAGACTTTCAATTTATTACACTTGTTCACACAGAACCATATTATTTAATTCACATATAATCATACCGACCCAATTTCACACAGACCCATTGGCACACAATCTCTTGCCACTTGCTCAAGTACAACTCATTTACCACCCCTGTTGATTATAATGCAACACATGTCATCAACATTTCATCGTGTGACAACACATGATACACCCTTGTCACAAAGATACTTCATAATCAATTAGTCATATTAAAGTTGCAACTTTTAAATGATATCAATAACCCAATTGCATGGCTAAGCACACTAATCACGTTTTAAACCAACCCGCATTGGTGTAATTTCAAGCTCCATTGGTTTTAGATTAATACTTAATCTTTGTTTAATAACAAATCTAATCATTATGGGACTAACATGTTTATTGAGCTTTATTCTTATTAGTCTCAAATTTGGATGAAAAATGGAAAACCCAAGGTATGCACTCGTATTCATTTTATTATCCTATTGCATACTTAGGATTCAAGTTAAAGGATGAACTCTTCTATTAGTTTAAACCTCAAAATGTGCATTATGTTTCTAAATCCATATTACATGAATGCACACATCTAGGGGGAGTTCGTACTTTAACTTGATGTTTTAATTGTATTGATTCATGTCTTCTTGCCAAATAATGTAAAGGATCAAGACTTTGAAACAACCATTTGAGTATATATAACTTGTGTAGTTGAAATATACTCATGTAAATATAGGATAAACTCAAATGCTATCTAAGATTGATTATGTGCATATTGATTCCAAGTTCAATTATTTATATGCATATATTGAATGGAGTTTATTCTATAATTGATGGTCTCAAGAGTTTGATCCCTTTCCACCACTCCAATATACTGTATCATTACTTTCCATCAAATTGAGTATATAAAACTTGTGTAGTTATATATACTCATCAATTTAAATGAAATTTAAATTAAGATTCGCTTGTCTTTTAATCATCAAAGAACGCTTCACCATGTGTTGATGCTGTTTTTTGATTGATTAAGGACAAACGGAAAGTTCTTGAGTATAATGAAGCATTAGTTGTATCAAAGTACTCAAGACGCAATTAATCATTCAAATTGATTTGGGTTGTGCTCAATCGATCTTGGGGCATCCATTATATGTTAATGGAGTGCAATTGATGATTGAGACAACCGTGTTTGTTGGACTAACTATTTTCAATGAGTTGTGGATATAGGATTAGTCCAACGGATGATGAAGACTTGGATGGTATCATGTGTTGATAGCCATCAAGTCAAGGCACAGGACAAGGATGCCACATGTGTTGATGGGCATCAAGAGGAGATCTCGAAGCGAGGAAAAGAAGAGCTAGAGAAGGTTCATCATATGTTGATGAACAACAAGAAAGGACGCTGACTTAAAGAGAAAATGATTGCAAATCATAAAAGCTTCAAGTGATTGAGCAACAGCAAATGTACAATTAGATAGGCTAAGGATGTTTTCTTAGTCTTTACCGGTCACGGTGTTTGGTTGGGAGACTGTAGGATCAAGGATAACCGACTAGAGGGGGGGTGAATAGGAGGTTTCTAAATTTTTCAATACAATTTAGGAAATACAAATGATACTATCAAATTGAGATACAATTATGAAGAACACACTTAAAACTCTAACAAAAGCTTAAATGGCTATGTCAATACAAGCTAAGCAAATATACTAGAGAGCCCAAAGACTATGAATAGAAAGGTGTTAATGAAATGGATTCTTAACAAACAAGAGTACCAAACACAAATAAATAGGAGACAAGGAATTTTAACCCGTGGTCTCGGAGACTTGCCGGTCTCCCCTACTCCACGTTGAGGTAACTTGAACCACGTCAAGCCGGCTCCACTCGCTAGAGCCTTCCTCGATCACTAAGGTAGTTCTTTCCCGCTCCGGGTAGGCGAACTCCGGCCTTCACAACTTGCCGGGGCTTCTCACAATCTCCGTTGAGAAGCTCACCGCGCACGATCGCCTCCAAGCCGTCTAAGAGGCGGCAACCTCCAAGAGTAATAAACCTTGACGCTAGCTTGAGGTCGAATATTGGTGTCTAAAGGCTCAAAACACTAAATGCAACACTCAAACTTGCTTCTCACACTCACAAATGGAAATTGAATGCACACAAGAGTGGAGAACACTTGCTAGAGCTCAAATATCATCAATGAGGACCAAGAGAGGCTCTAGAGTGCAGGAGGGGAGGTATTTATAGCCTCCACCAAACTTTCTAGCCGTTGGAGCTCGAAATCTGTAAAAATCTGTTTTTCCGGTGCTACCGATCATGTAGCACCGGTAGCACCGGGCTCCTCTTCAACGGCTAGAACAGTGCATTTAATGCACTTGCCAGAGACCGTTACAGGAGGTCCGGTGCTACCGCCCAACTAGGGCCGGTAGCACCGGGCTCCATTTCTTTTTCTTTCTCCTAAAACACACCTCTCTGGAAATATAGCACCGGCCGAGGTCCTGTGCTACAAAATCCGTGAGCACCGGGCCACCATGGGCGGTAGCACCGGGCTCCCAAAAGCTCAGAGAAAAGGTGATTCTCTGGATTTTTTACACCGGGTTGAGGTCCGGTGCTACCGAATATCCGGTAGCACCGGATTCCCATGAGCGGTAGCACCGGGCCACTAAATCACCCAAAAACACACCCTCTGTGATTTTCACACCGGGCTAAAGTCCGGTGCTACCGTTATCCCGGTAGCACCGGGATGCCATATGTCAGAGCACCGGATACAAAATCCCCAAAAATCCCTTCTGGAATTTTCACACCGGATCGTTGAGCCGGTGCTCACAAGATCCGTAGCACCAAGATCGCCATGGGCGGTAGCACCGGATTTCCAGAGATTTGAATTGCTTCAAAGGATTTTCAAGGTTTGGATCTATTTATGATTTGACAACTATTTGAATGTGCATTTTGAGCCTTTAAACCCTAAATGACATCGAGATAAGCGTCAAGATCCCTCTTAATAGTACGGCCCTAAATCTAGTAAACTGATCTTTCTTCCAAACTCCAAGATCGTCAAAAGACTAGAAAAGAGCCTTACAAATTTACCTTTTCATGATCTTGACATATTGCCGGTTGGTTTGAACCTTCCTTGGTATTCCCATGATCATTAATCTTGGAATTGACCTACTTTCAATATTCTCAAGAAAAGCATTAGATCATATAACAAAGTTGTCATTAATTATCAAAACCAAAACATACTGGGTGCCTAGATGCTTTCAGAGACCGAGTTGCTAGTTAGGTTGTCGTACTATTAAGAGGGGTTGAGTCATTTAGCTTGAGCTTCATCATGTGTTGATGAACTCAATCCGGTTAACTCTAGCCCACTCTCTTATTTGGATTTTACATGAGCTAAGTATTTGCATGTGTTGCAAATAAGGGAGCTTATGCTTGTTTCTTATTAAATCTTAATTGATTTGGATTTTGCGTGGAGCTATGGATTGCATGTGTTGCAAAAAGGAGATAACTCATGCAATTTGGTTTAAGTAGTTTCTGCATGGAGCAAAGTTTTGCATGTGTTGTAAAAGGAGAGAGTTCATACAACTTGATTTTAATGGTTGTTGTTTGCATGAGCTAGATATTTGCATATGTTCAAATAGAGAGCTCATTGAGTCATAGCTTGTGACTTGATCATGTTTTGATCATCACAAGGCTAAGATAGGTTTATGATTTGTGTTTGCAAAATGAGTTTTTGCATAATATGGTTTAATTGAATCTTATCTTGGAGCATGTGAATATGGTTTGCAAATGTGTTTGCAAATTGACTTGATCATGAGTTGATCATCACATGGCTCGAGATTTGCTTTTAAGTGGGTTGATTTGTTATTTGCAAATGTGTTTTGCATAGTGTTGTGATCATGTGTTGATCCTCACATAGCTCAAAGAATTGATCTTTGTTGGTTTGGAGAAAAGTTTATGTGTGAAACCTGATTCTCCCTAAGGCCGGTACTACCGCCCATGTGGGGCTGGTAGCACTGCTAGGCCGGTAGTACCACTTATGGGAGCCGGTACTATCACTCGACCGGTGCTACCGCATGTTTGAGCTGTATGTTTTTTTCCAGAGAAGGTGTTTTTGCTCGTGCTTGTGGCCGATGCTACCGGGGTCTAAGGCCAGTGCTACCACTCGAGCGGTAGCAATGCTCCCAGTTGGGCGGTAGCACCGGATTTTATGTGTAACGGTTAGTTTTTTAGCCGTTGGCCTGGGGGCTAGTACTACCGGCCCTAGAAGGGCGGTAGTACTGGGTTTTGCTGATTTTTGCCCTCCAACGGCTAGTTTTCTTTGGAGAGGCTATAAAAAGAGCCTTGAGGGTTAGCATTAGGGCTTACTGGCTTTGTTGAGCATTTGAAGTGAGTTGTGCATGTGATGCACCCTCATATTTTCTTCTGGAGTTAAGAATGAGCTCTAATTGTATGTGTTGTAATTATGAGTGGATTGAGATCCTCTTGTGCATGTGTTGCACTTGGCGATCACCATTGTACATGTGTTGTACTTGGTGGAGATCAAGCTAGAGGTCTTGACTTGTTACTCTTGGAGTTTGCCGATACCTAGACGGTGTGTGGAGGCGTCGTACGTGGTGAGCTTCTCAATGGAGGTTATGAGGAGCCCGACGAATTTGTGAAGGTCAAAGCTCACCTACCCGGAAGGGGAAAGAGCTACCACTAGTGGAATCGAGACGGGTGCTCAATTTGTGGAGCCAGTCCAAAGTGGTTTGGGCTTGCCTCAACGTGGATTAGAGGAGACCGGCAAGTCTCCGAACAACATGGTAAAATATCGGTGTCTCTTTGTGCTCTCTTGCAATTCCTTATTTATATTGTTGTAATTTACTTTCCTAGAATTAAATTGCTTAATCGTCCTTACGATTGCTTACTCTTGAGTAGAGACATAATTAGCTATTGCACTTAGTGAGCCTAGTTGATTTAGGCCTTAATTGTCAAAATATTAGTTTATCACTTCTACATTATTTATTGTTAAGGTTTTGACATAGGTGATAAATAAAGTGTGTATTTAGAGAGAAGATTTTTTAAAAGCTGCCGATTCACCCCCTCTAGTCGGCATCCTCGACCTAACAATTGGTTCTATATTAATGACCAGCTATTAATTATACATCCTACGGTGACAAACAATTATATCATAGTAAATAACAAGGTTGATATAGCAAATGACAAGATAGGCATAATTCAAGTTGGTTGCATAACTAATTCCTGAAATAATTAAACAATTGATAACTTGAACTGGCATGCAATAATTTGAAATAAAATAACTTTTGTAAAACTGGGTTCAACATGATCAAAGCACAACTTGCCTATGAATACGTTCTAATCTTGATCTCAAGTCAACCCTTCTCATTCGAAAGCTCCCAGCACTTCAACTCTACGCAAAAATGACCGACAAGAAGTAAATAAATTGAAAATAGAGGAAAAACAAAACTTCAAAGATCAAAAGATTTATTGGACAAAGATTTTATATGAATTTAGGAATTTGAATGGACTCAGTCGGAGTTCGTATGAAGGAAAACAAGCTCTCAAAAGATTCATCAGACAAATAAATTATGGAAATTGAGAAAAAAAAGAATATTTCGGGAATATTCTCTTTGTGAGATTGGCGTGTGGGACCAAGGGAATATTCTAGAATCTTTTTATTTTTTAGAATTTAGAAAATAACCAAAGACTGACATGTGGACCTCACGGCCTGTGGACCAGGTCCATGGACAAGGTGCATGGTCTACGGTGGACTTGGTGCATAACTCCGATGACTACACCGATGAGGGCTCTTGGGCATGCAGGTGATACCATCCGAGAGATCTTGACAAGGAGAAGATGATGACGCGGATGTCGTGGCCGCCGGCGACTTCTAGTGGACGGCGAAGCGACAAAAGTGGCGGCAGCAACGACTCTACGGTGATGGCTGGCTACGGCTATGATCGGGTGACGAGAGGGTATGCATTGGTAGAACATGTGACGACAAACATGATGTTGTAGATGATGAAGATGGAGACTCACTGACAGCGGTAGAATCCGACGACAACGGTGTCTCGACATCGAGTTAGGGTTTCAAATAAGTAGCATCTAGGGAGGCAACGACACTATTTATAGCAGCCTTGGCGTGCAGGAATAGCGGAGACCAGCGCGGAGACGAAGCACAGTGCATTGACAGGTAGAGCCTGTTTTGATTAAGAATGAGAGATGAAAAATGATAAGAACTCATCAATTTATTGATCAATGTGTGTGTGTGTATATACAACTTGAATGGGTGTGAATCAACAGACGCAACGTTCGGTTTTGGCCTTCGTGTCCATACGGGATGAGATCACCGTATTGTAACACTCCACCTTGATCGAGTCCACCATGAGAAAAACTCCTCAAAACCATATAGGAAAAATAAGGAGAAATCATGATATATATCCAGTTTATCATCTTGATATGATATATAAACTTGTGGTAATATTGCCTCATTAAAAACTTTAAATGAGGAAAAACCCTTTTGAAAAAAAAACCTCATAAAAGAAAAGAGTACAATATGATGTGGAACAAGGTTTCTGATCAGGGAGAATCTCCCCCTGATCCCTGCAAATGTCTAAATCTTCTCATGCCTATTCTTTCAACATATTTGTGGAAAAGGGAATAAGGTAGAGACTTGGTGAATAAATCTGCAAGATTATCACAAGATTTAGTTTGCAGGATGTTTATCTCCCCATTCGTTTGCAATTCGTGGGGATAAAACAATTTAGGAGCAATATGTTTAGTGATGTTGCTCTTAATGTAACCTGTTTCCATCTGAACAACACAAGCAGCATTATCTTCATAGATAATAGTTGGTGATTCCAGAGAATCAAGACCACATGATTTTAAGATGTGGTTAATCATTCTGCGAAGCCATACGCATTCACGTGATGCCTCATATAATGCAATTATTTCAGAATGATTAGTGGATGTAGCCACTAGGGTCTGCTTTGAAGACTTCCAGGAAATTGCTGTACCACTTTGTAAAAATACAAAGCCTATTTGTGATCTAGCATTATAGGGATCAGATAGATAACCAGCATCAGTGTAACCCAATAATATTGGATCAGGGCTCCTCATGAAATAAAGACCAAGATCTCTTGTGCCATTAAGATATCGAAAGATATTCTTAACTCCCGTCCAATGACGTTTAGTAGGAGCAGACTATATCTTGCCAGTGATTAACTGCAAATGCAATATCCGGTCGGGTACAGTTTGCAAGATACATGAGTGCTCCTATAGCACTGAGATATGGAATAGTAGGACCCAAAATATCTTCTCCATCTTCCTTAGGTCTGAATGGATCTTTCTCTATGTCTAGAGATCGAACCACCATAGGAGTTTTTGATGGATAAGATTTATCCATATTGAATTTCTCCAATACTTTCTGGATATAAGTGGTTTGATGTATAAAAATTCCTGAAGGTAAATGCTCAAGTTGTAAACCTAAGCAATATTTGGTTTGACCTAAATCCTTCATTTCAAACTCCGTCTTTAAATGATGACGTGCCTCATTAATATCTGCTTCATTACCAATGATGTTGAGATCATCAACATACACTGAAATGATACAGAATCCTTTGGAGGATTTCTTAATGAAAACACATGGGCAATCATCATTATTAGTGTATCCCTTAAGTTTAAGGAATTCACTTAACCGATTGTACCACATTCGGCCCGATTGCTTTAATCCATATAATGATTTTTGCAATTTTATACAATACATGTTGCGATTTGCTTGAGGATTTGGTATACCAATTCCTTCTGGAACCTTCATGTATATATCCGAATCTAATGACCCATATAAATATGCGGTCACTACGTCCATCAACTGCATAGATAGATGATTTTGTACTGCCAAAGATATAAGATATCGAAAAGTTATGCCGCTCATTACGGGAGAATATGTCTCATTGAAATCGATGCCAGGCCTTTGCGAAAAACCTTGTGCTACTAGCCTTGCTTTATATCTCACAACCTCATTGTTTTCATTTCGTTTCCGGACGAAAACCCACTTGTATCCCACAGGGAAGATACGAGGAGGTGTGGGCATTACTGCCGAGAAAACTTCTCTTTTATAAAGTGAGGCTATTTCTGTTTCAATTGCTTCTTTCCATTTGATCCAATCGAGGCCGTCGCACTCTACCATGGATTCGGATCGGATCAAAGGTTTCAGCAATTTGTTCAGAAAAATAAGTGTCGACAAATGTAGCTCGTCGATCAAAAGACTCTCCAGTATTAATAAAATTGATGGCAATTTCATTTATCTTTAAAGATTCATCATTATTTTCCAATATGATAGATCTAGAACATTCTGATGTTCCAGCCTCAGTGCATAAATGCACTTGAGCTTGAGAGCTAGATTGTGGAATAGAATGTTCCAACTGTTGTTTTCTAACCATAGGTTGGGATGCAGTCACTGTTTTCTTCTTCTGTTTGGAAGAAGTAGAATCCTGTTTCTTGGCCATATTTCTCCCCCTCTTATTGCTAATCAGAGGATGAGTGGTTTTGATTGGTACCTCCACTCTTTCTGGTACATTAATGGAAGGATTCAAAGATTTTGTAACACCTTTGTAATTGGTGAATGCATCTGGCATATTATTTGCAATGTTTTGCAAGTCAATAATTTTCTGAACTTGTTGTTCAGATTCAGTAGTACGTGGATCTGAATTCGAAATGCTTTGTGCCTTCCAATCAATTTCCCGGCATTCTTTCTGGTACTTGAAGTCTCCCCCTAATGCCGGAAAATGATCTTCATTAAATATAGAATCAGCGTATCGAGCAGTAAATAGATCCCCTGTAAGAGGTTCTAAATACTTAATGATCGATGGAGAATGATATCCCACGTAGATCCCCAGTTTCCTGTGTGCACCCATAGTGGTACGCTGAGGTGGTGAGATGGGTACGTACACTGCGCACCCAAATTTACGCAAATGGGAAATATTTGGAGGATTTCCACGTACTAACTGCATGGGAGAAGATTCATGATATGCAGTTGGTCGTAGTTGTATTAGATCAGCAGCATGTAGGACTGCATGACCCCAACATGACGTAGGTAAATTACTATTCAATAAGATTGGTCTAGCAATGAGTTTGATTCTTTTAATCAAGGATTCAGCCAAACCATTCTGAGTATGGACATATGGTACAGAGTGTTGAACTTGAATTCCCAAAGCCATGCAATAATCATCGAAGGCTTGAGAAGTAAATTGCAAAGATTGTCCATGCGAATTGATTGAATTCGATGTTCGTGATAATGAGCCTTCAACTTGATAAGTTGGGACATTATCTTTGCAAATGCATGGTTACGTGTCGATAGAAGATACACGTGATACCATCGAGTAGATGCGTCAATCAAAACCATGAAATACTTGAATGGTCCAGAAGGTGGTGAAATTGGTCCACAAATGTCACCTTGAATACGTTCAAGGAACTTAAGTGGTTCTGCAATAATTTTAAGAGGAGATGGTCTTAAAATCAATTTCCCAGTGGCACAAGATGTGCACATAAAATCAGAAGATTGTGGGAATTTTGCAGTACTCAAAGTATGACCAATAGAATTGGTAATTATCTTTCTCATCATCCCTATACCAGGGTGCCCAAGTCGATCATGCCAAGTTTGAAATGCATCGACATTTTGAAAAATTACTTTATATGCAACAGTTGCAATGGGCTTAATGTATGTGAAGTACAATCCAGATTCGAGTGATGGAATTTTCTCACAGATGTGTTTGCTTGATCCAAGAAGTTTAGTAAAGAGAAGAAATTCCTTTTTATTCTCTATATGAGTTTCAACATGAATCCCATTCTTACGGATGTCTCTATAACTTAGTAGGGTGCGAGTTGAATCAGGATACAATAAAGCATCGTCGATTATAATTTTCGTACCCATTGGAAGAGAGATAGTGGCTTGACCAGAACCAACTATCAATGCATCGCGTCCGGCGATGGTCAAAATATTTTCTTCTCTTTTCTTAAGAGTTTGGAAATATTTGATTTCTCTAAGTATAGAGTTTGTGGTACAACTGTCCACAAGGCATAATTCCTCCTCCAGGAGATTGACTTCATGAGACATCTATAGTGAAAGAAGAAATAAAATTCTTTATTCAACAAATAGAAGTGCATACATTATTTTCTATATTAAAATATCAAACATAAAAAATAAGATATTACAATATAGGAGAGTTTGTATAACTCCAAATTACAAGGAAGTTAATACAACTCAAATAAGTTTATAGGGCCTGCATAAAATTACAACAATACAAAATAAAAACCATCACCATCAGGGGGGGCTTCAACTTAGATCTCCAAACATGTCATTAGAAACATATTCTATGATCATGTCATCCGTGGATGGGAGATTCTTTTGTTGAGAAAGAGAGGGGATATTTTGATTAATATCCATCGGATCCGCTTGTGAGCAACCAACCTCTGGATCAGCCTCAAAAAGATTGAAATGTGCTTCATAATTCTTTGCTGGTGCTGGTTTTGCTTCCTTAAGGTATTTCTGGTACAGATCAACCAAGTGCTTGGGGGTACGGCACTTGTTGGCAAAATGTGAAGTACCACCACACTTGTGACAACGCTTGTTGTCATTTGATGGCTTCACATTTCCTTTTCCTCTTGCATTATGTTTTCGCTTCCAGTTGTGGTTGCGCTTACCACCAGATTTCTTTAGATTACCAGAGGTAAATCCTTTGAAATTCTTTTTATTCTTAGATTGATGTTGTACATTGTGGACCTCAGGTAAAGATTTAGCACCAACAGGACGCTTATGATGATTCTTCAAAAGAAGTTCATCATGTTTTTCAGCCTGAGTCAATGTATGAATCAATCGAGAATAAACCTGGTAGTTTTGAGCACGGTATTGTTTGCTGCAATACACGATCTGCCGAGCGTAGTAGATAGAGTCTTTTCTATCTTGTCCGCTTGTGAGGTTCTTTTTTCACAAAACTTTAACTTGGAGCAAATGTTATGAACAGCATGGTTGAAATCGATAGATTTAAAATCTTGAAGGCGCAAATGATTCCATTCATGACTTGCCTCGTGCAAAATCAATTCCTTTTCTTGCTCATAGCGCTCTTGAAGAGCGAGCCATAATGCACGGGGATTTTCTTCCATAAGATACTCATATTTGAGATCTTTATGGATATAGAACCTTAAATATAATAAGGCGCTATATCTTTGTTGATCTGTGATCTGAAGATTTCCTTCAACAGATTCTTCGATCGTATGCAGAAAATCTTTGGATGCAAAACTAATCCTGATATCTGATGCCCATGTAGGATAGTTGTGTCCGTCCAAGGCAAGTTCATCAAACTCCTTGACAGCCATTACTCCTACAAAGGATAACCATTGATTTAATTAATTTACCAGTGGTAAATTAAAAAAATCTCTATGGTATTTGTTGTAATGAGTGAGGCAAAATTTGATCTTATAACACGTTGGATGTGTTTTAGAATAAAGAGGTAATCACAAATAGTGTAGACCTCTAATCTTTTATATTTTATTAATAGTGGTATACATAGTGAAGATAGTCTCTATGTCTCACATAGAATAGATCTCCGAGCAGTAGGCAAGAAACTTGCTGCTATAGGCATGGTCTCTGGGCTGATATGTTCAAAAAAATGAATATACAACAGCCAATGCCTAAGACTCTACCACCAAGTGTATAACCGAAATTAATAAAATAAAAGAAAATTTGGTAATCACCGCAAAGGGTGTAGACCATTTGATTATTCCAAAATATACAATTTGGATGGACACAGTGGAGGTAATCATCAAGTTTTGTGAAAACATGATGTAGACCAAAATAATGGGTGAATTTCATCACTTCTATAGGCATGGTCTCTGGGCTGATATATTCGAAATATGAATATATCGCAGCCAATGCCTAAGACTCCATTACCTCTATGTCACAAACCAAAAAAATATATATAAATAATTGAGATCAAATTTTTATTTCATTATGTTTATGCAATTATTGTAATGCAAACAAATGCAAAACAATAAATATATGTGATTTAAAATGCACATATATGTAATGAAGCCCTTGAATTGCATTAAACATAATAAAATGGACATATTTACAAAAAAAAGTAAATTACAAGGATCTAAAAAGATCTTGTTATTTAAAAAAGGACTGAAATGTAAATATGCTGAAATTTATGGACTAAAAAGCAAAATTTATAAATATGAGAAAAAAAGGGTAACTGTGTGTGCGGGCCAAAACAACTTCGGAATCGGCCCGCACGCAAATTGAGCCCACTGGCCCGCGCGGTCGCGCGCGTGGGGAGGCAGGCCGCCGCCTTGGCTTGGGACGAAAAATTGGCCCGCGGGTGTCGGCGCAATAAGAGGCAGCGGTTAGGGTTTTCAACCCTAACCGCCCCCATACCATACGGCGCCGCCTCCCTCCATGGCCGCCGCCACCCGTCGCCAGATCCACGCGAGCGCCACCGCCTTCCGCCTTCCGCTATCACCACCGCCTCCCGCCATCACCATCCTGCATGGCCGCCGCCTTCCCCTCCCCTCCGTGCCTCAAGGGCGACGATTTGTAGAGAGATGGGAAGAAGCGGAGGTGAGGCGGCGGGCGGAGTTCGGCGAGGGCGCGGCAGACGGAGCGGCCAGGTCGAGGAGGAGCCCACTTCCCTGTAGAGGAAGTGAGTCCACCCGTAATCCGGGCAAAACCCGAGCGCCGTGGTGGCGGTGCGGCCCGGGCCGACAGCATTAGCGCCAACCGGCTGTGGGGCGCATCGGCCACGTCGATGACGACGACGGCCACCGCGACGCTCAGCCCTTTGAAGGGCGCGACGGATGACGGCTTCAAGGTCGGCGCGGCGGATGCGTCCAATATGAGCGCGATGAATCGCATGTTCCACGACGAGGACGAGACGAGTGAGAAGAACTGAAGATGGGGGTAAGGTACCAAACCAAGGCATCTTACCTTTGATGATCTTGTTCTTGCTTTTTGTTCTTGTAATTGGAAGAACCAACAGGCTTGTGCGTGCGTTCTGTGATTTTGTAGAGCAAAGTGTCTGATAACGTGTTTTGATTAAGAATGAGAGATGAAAAATGATAAGAACTCATCCATTTATTGATCAATGTGTGTGTATATATACAACTTGAATAGGTGTGAATCAACAGACGCAACGTTCGGTTTTGGCCTTCGCGTCCATACGAGATGAGATCATCGTATTGTAACAGAGCCCACCTGTTAGTGGCATGGGTGCAATGACAGGACATGGCACACACGGACAAGACATTACGGCAAGTTGGACAACTCTACGGCTGGGCTGGCACGCGGGTTTGGCGGACCGGGCCAAGGAGAAGGATATATCGATGGGTTGGGTTAAGGCTGAGCTTTTTCAGTATTTAATTTAGTTTTTCTTTTAAAAAATACAGGAAATGCAAAAGAGCATAAATACAATAGCAAATACACTCAAAAAATTTCCAGAAAAATCTAAAATTATTTCTAAGCGCAAGAAACTCAAATAAAATAACATTAACAATTGCTCACTTGGGATTTAATCATATTAAATTATTTTTTGTTAGAAAAGTCGCACATTAAGTTTTAATTAGCAAATAAAATGATGAAAAATCTTGAAGAGCTAAACTGCACAAAAGATTTTTAAAAAGGCAAAAATTAGGATGTTACAATTATCTATCACGATCTTACATTTCAGCTGTATTCAGATGTGCGTGATAGCTTGAAACGCAAGCTTAGACTAGTTAGCGAGAATATGTTGAGGCTTATCCAGATGGCGATGCCCTGGTTTGGTCTCATGCGTTTATGTACTACAAATTTTGGAAGTAAAACAAAACAAGAAACGAAAGCACAGGAACGTGGGCACGAGAAACAGCTGCAAAATTATTGTCTGAAACGTATCCAATTCAACAAAACAAAATGCACAAGCCAACAAAAAGAATTCAATCACATGTTCGTGGGAATTCAACAAATTACCTTTTTTCTTCGGGCTTCTTTTTTAAAAAAAAAAAATCGAAATCTGTCCTAAGTGTCTACTGTGAAGGCAGACAAGTCGTGTTCCAGAGGTAGGAAGCATGGTAACATCAAGTGGTGACGAACCGACATTGCTAACGATTTATGCAATTTTATCTCTCTTCAAACCTACTGTATGCCTATCCACTTGGCATAGTCAACCCATCTGCAAAGGCAGAAGTTTAGCCAGTAAGTGACATCATCATAATGGACATCAGAGTTAACCTCCTGAGAGCTACAGATTACTCACAGTAGAGAACCCAAGAATGTATTCCCTGTTCGAACCGCAAAGCACAGTGCACTCAACACTAGTTTGTGGCGGTGTAGTAATGGCTCAAGCATCCGCTGTTCGATCACTCCAGCCAGAACCTGGTATCTGTTGAAAAACAAGCTCGATCACGTGAATACAGTTTTGGTTAACGACCATTTTTGTCCACACAAATTTGCAGGTGTGCATATCCTATTATGTTCTACTCCTATATCCATGAATTTCTTGATGACTTCTGGAACCTTCCTAATGTCCCAACCGGAATGGGAGCTGTCACTTTTAAGAGCGGAATTAAACATAAAATAATCATAAGAAAGGCTCATCCCATCACTTAACGCAAATTAAACATATCATATAGGGGAATGATCTGAATGTTGCTTGTTACCTGAGGTTACTAGAAACTGCCATGTATATACCATAGGCAACACTAGTTGAAACAATTGGAATATCCTCAACTTCACCAGCAACATCCTTGCGAACAGCCTTTCTTGCTTTTATAAGTGCATTGGTCACACCAGTGCCAATCTGAAAAATAAATTGACCATACATTTTAAGCTTCCATATGGTCTTTAGAGAGTATGGATTGAATATAAAGAATGACATTGACTAGTGGAACCAAAAACAAATTAGTATCATCAATTCACCATACGCCTTAGTTTTTGAAATATCACCTTGACATCCCACAAGACCAATGACACTCAAGAAGGCATATTTGTCCTTTCTTTTACAAGTATGTGACATATATGATTGAAGCTGCAAGGTCATAGTATACACTTATAGTGCTAACTTAACCAATAAATTTATTGAATTTGTACACTCCAGGCCTCAAGGTTTCCCAGTAAAAAACTGGGCAGTGCTTGACATAATGAATGCTTACATGAAACAGAACAAGCTGATCCAAACCTCTCCTAAATATTACTTGCATTATTTTTTGCAATAAACAATTACTTCCTAGTTCCTACACAGCACAAACAAATTGAGAAAGGAAAACAATTGTTCCCCTGATGCCATTTAGAATTAAGTTAAAAGAGACTGCTATTGGTGTTTGCCAAAAGCATCACAACTACAGCATGGCAAGCTTACCAGAGATGCACTAGTTCCCACTACAAAAAGCTTTGCACCGTTCCTCTGAAAGAAGCCAAATTGTTAGTTTGTAGAAACAAGCTGTTAAAATTACTTAATGTCAATTTTGAGTGTCACAACAGAACCCAGAAAGTTGAAATTTACCACAATAGCTCCAACTCTCTGCGAAAGTGAGTATGATGTTCCAGCCAAAGCAACCTGCAGCAGAAGTTACACAGGTTCCTTTTCAAGTTTCAAGGAAAGGAAAATTGTTTTCCCTTTCAGAAAAAAAGGAAAAATTTCAACTACACCACTAGAAAAGGGGAAGATAAGCTTAAAATATTTTTCCAATTGAATAAAAAGGCAAGATCATGTTACCTGGAATGCATTATCCGGGCAGTTGTGGAAGAATTTAGCAAGAGACCCAGCATTCACTGCCAGTGGTGGCTGCAGGGACACAGTTGGAGCTGGAAGCCAAACAAGCATGAAGTCTGCAACTATTGCCATGACCTGGAAAGTATTGGGAACTGCAGATTAAAACTCTTGTAACAAAGGAATCAACAAAATTATTCACAAAAGACGTCATTTAACATCAGAGAGATTTATTTTTTTAATTAGCAGAGATGAAAGTTTGGATTGTTTCTTGCATTTTCCATTAGAATAATTTCTTAACACCAATCTTCAGCTGAAATGGCAGAACTTAAAAGGTGTCGAGGCACTGTTTAGGCAAGGGGTTATTAAATTGGATAATAAGAAAGGGGTTACAATGTTAATAATGGATATGTCCCAATAAATGTCACTTCCTTTCATTGAGACAGTTACTGTGCAAACTTTTGTAAATTAGAAAACAAACAATCGCATTTTAGTTGTTTTTTGGCATGTCAGATTGAACTCGGAGCGTGGAGATGGAAAGGAGGGTTGGGGTGAGTTGTTGGGACTAGCTCCATAATCTAAAGATGTATGTTTTAGGATATTTTGACAATCATAAACACATGAAAGAATCTCCAATACACCTTAAGCCGAGTCAACCCACCGGAACGTGTTAGCTATTTGTTCTGATTTCTGAAGGAACAGTGATGACACAACTTTCCAAATCAAACTAATTCCCAGTATTACGGAATCAAAGGCAAAGTCTCGCTGAGATGCTGACTATAAAGGCAATTTCCAAAAGATGGATAGAAGTATACCACATCTGCAATCACAAAGTCAAGCTCTTTGACAAAGTTCTCCCTCCTTCGCTCATACTCTGCTGCAGTCTGGCAAAATTAAAGGACAAATGCCAAATTAGCTGTAAGAAGCTTATATATCCATTGCAAACTGAATCACAGAATAATCTAATTGCATTCAAGTAAAAAAAAAATGGGATATAAAATAACAGGTTTCATGCTTACTCCTACAGAGAAAGAAAAGGCGAAGAAAGGTGCAGCATATTTAACTCCTAGCAAAATATCTTGATAAATCTAACAACAATACACCCAAGTGATGTGCTGCATTGCATGTACTTTCTCTGCTCCGGATGCTCCGGCCAGATGGGCAAATGTTCTCCATGCCATGTATTAACCACATATTTCTGTGCCCCAGAGTTTCCATTCAGTTGCAATTGGGCTTGTGTGTGCAGGATAGGTCCACACGAAGCCAACAGAAGGTGACTACTGCATTTGGTCAGTGGTCCATAAAACACTGAAGCGACTGAACAACGCTACTCCGGCCACTTGCAGAAATGCTTATTTCCAGCAAAAGAGTACTTTAGAATGTACAAACGCTTCTTTTATTCCCTTTGTTTATCTAATAAGTAAAAAACCAACATTTGCTTTCGTTTGTCGTCGAAAAAAACGCACTTGATTAGATTCTCCAATTAGATTATTTCAATGCTTCCGATTAAGTGAACAGACGGCATATGGTCACAGCAGAAATATTCCCGCCCCATTCCTCAGCCCTCACCGAAGCGCCCATCCAAACACGACAATTGTGGTCAAGCACCCCCAACCCCAAAAAAACCCCGGAAGCAACGCAACAATGCCGAATTGGGCACGCATCACTATCAAACTATAAACCGGACTCCTAAAACAATCTAAGCCAGGAAATCTGCCGGCATCTGAACTCACCACAAAAAGCTTGACACCAAAGTCAGTCAAACCACAGCAAACCAAACCACGTCTGATGATCTGAATCACACAAAAAAAAAACCAAAAAAAATGTTGGGTTTTCTCGCGGACCTTGGTGAAGATGCCGACGCCGCACTCCATGGCGACCTTGGCGAGGAAGAGGTCATCGGCGAGAAGGCGCTCCTTGAAGCCGCCGAACTGGAGCAGCCACCGGAACATGGCCGACTTCTCGAGGTCGGCGAAGCGCTGCACGATCTCCCCGGGGACGCGGCCGCCATCCACGGCCGCGGCCAGGTCCGCTGGCAGGCTCTCGAGCTTCCGCCCCAGCTGCGCCAGCACGAACAGAGCCTCCCTCCTGTTGACCGCCGCGTCGTCTCCGCCCGCGTCGGCGTCACCGTCACCGCCCTCGTCCTCGCCTCCGCCGCCGCCGCCGCCCGAGAAGAGGTCGTCATCACCGCCGCCGCCGCCGCCCGAGAAGAGGTCGTCATCACCGCCGCCACCGCCGATGTTGATGCCGCCGCCCGAGGAGGCGAGGGGGAGGGGAGGGAGGAGGGGGCGGGTGAGGCGGAGCGCGGGGAGGTGGAGCGGGAGGGAGCGGGGAAGGGGAGGGTGGGGAGGTGGGGGAGGGGCTGGGGCTGGAGGCGTGGGTGGAAGGGGGAGGAGGTGTGGAAAGCGGAGAGGGAGGAGGAGAGGGAGTTGGGGGAGGGGAAGGCCATGGCCGGGGTGGCGGTCGCTGGTTAGAGTGGTGGGAAGGGCGGCGGTCGATGGGTTTTTGTAGGGGGCGGCGGTGGTGGGCGTGGACCGGAGGAGGGCGGTTGGTGACCAACCGCGCCGCGCGAGACGCGAGTATAGCAGTCCAGTAGGCAGTAGCCCGCTTGTCAAACAGGTCGGCACTGCGGCGTAGGGGACGACAGGTGGGCCACGGCGCTTCCGCCGTACGACGAGTCTACCGCAAGTCGAGGGCTCGTATGGAAAAAACAATTTTTTCGACTTTAGGCTATTCTTACGTTGCGAGAATTTTTCTCGAATCTTACAGAAATCGAACCATATTTTGTACGTCGTACTCATTCATGAATGGAATTCACATAATAACAACAATGTATAAATATTTCGCTGGATTTTCACGCTAATTCACAAAATAGATTACGCTAGCAGACTTAACTGGTAGACTTTTGGGATTTTCTTTATACTTTTTTCTAAGCTATCGAGACCCTTCCTTCCGACTTGTAATACCAGAGGGTCTTATATGTATACCGTACTAATCCTATGATCAGTAATTAGTATATATATTTACAACTTGGTAATCACATCCATACATAATATATTTCATAAATATAAAGGTAAGCAGTACATAGTTTTTACAATAAAGCCTTTTCAGGCCAAACAAAATGCAGCAAAAAAGTAGCGAAAGTTGGATCCCACGATATGCCTTAACCCATAATATCCATAGGCAACCGACAATTATTAAGCCCTACAAAATCTCGTCGCTATAATCCCCGTAACCTACGGTAAAGTAAGGGTTGTCGGGGAGTGCTGCTTCCTCAATATCTGAATATCAACAAGCAAAGGTGAGTTCATTTGTACTCAGTAAGACTTATAGTTTATCCTAATTATAAGTAATAAATGCTTGGCTATGTCAAAAAAATCGTTATTCTACTAGGTTCTTTTACATAAAGCGAGATTTAATCAATAATAACAAGTAATAGATTACAAACATAAATTTATAATGAGAAGTTGACAAGTATGTAAATAATAGGTATATAACATAAGTAAGAGTAACTCACAATTCTCTTTGATTGTGACCAACAAATCCGTTCACCGACATACTCAACATAATATCTAAAACAGGACTACTCACCATTTCCCAACAAAGGTTTTGCAAAATGTTCAAGACTAAGCAATAACTTTGTTGTGCTACCCATGACCACGCGCGCGATTTTTTGAAAAAAAATTACACTCTATAGAGGTGCACAACTTTACCTATAAGACATAACCAACTCTTATTGCCGTTATTTTTACGCTTTCTTTGGCGTGTGACAGAGAGATCATGACAAGAACTATTACATCATCTAGTCCTAACTTTGTACCAACCTAGTGATATTTGACCCTTACTATAGCGGTGAAAAATATTTATACACACAGTACCAACGATAGTTATACGCCCTGTTGTGTCATTCCTCCTATAGCAAGGCATACACTATTGTATCGGTAAGCATTATTCTCATCACCTCAATGAGGGTACTCATACGAGCAATCTATCTCAGAAAGCTCATACTACTCTAGCCTTCCAATGTGCAAAGCTAGACCCAGACAACTTAATATGTTATGGCCACCCCATAATAGCATTTTGTGGTTGTACGGATGTTTTGTCTCGAAAACAACACAATAGTTTGATCCTTAATCGACTCGGGTGAGAACTCTTCCTATACTATGTGCAAGTCCATGCACTTCACATATTATATAAATAACTTTTCTACGTCAAAACTTTAGTTTTTTAATTTTGATTTTATACCAAAATAACAGAGACAACTTTCTCAATATAACAAAGTTTTCATCCCATGAACAAATAGTATAGTCGACTATTTGTTCACCCAACACTAAAGCATGGCTAAGTAATTGTACATATAGTCGAACATACCCAAGTCGATATTAGATATTGCCTATTCCTTAGCTTATGGTTTCAAGATTGACATTTGCGTATTTATCAAGGAAGTTCTATGTATCAAGTAGAAATAGCTATCAATACCCACAATATAGCGTTACTGAAAATACACGCATGCATACATAAATTTGTAAAACAATAAATTAAGTAATGTAATAGGATCAACATGATCAAAGTAGGTGTTCGCCTTGCTTGTTGAATTCTTGAGGTTGTTCGGGGTCAACTAGGAAAGTTTTTGGGGCGTCAGTTTATACACGTAGTACATCGCAAAACAACAATAAGAGCCAAATAAATTCAAATAGAGACTAATTTCAAATATTTTTGCAGAAATAGAAAGTTCATGATTTTAGAAAAATGTAGAAACTAGTTTTACTCAATTTGGACTTCATTTGCAAAATTTATAAGCATTTGAATTTTAATCGACTGAAAAATACCCTAAAATATAAAGTGTTGACTTCAGATACGTACTTTCCCAAGAATATGCCTTCCAACAGAGAAAACGTATTTTGCTTAGAACTAAAAGCTTCTTTCTCATTTTCAAGATTTTATTTCCTATTTACCGAGACCTACTTGTTAGGTTTTATTATTTTTCGAAGGAAAAAGTCCATGTAACACCATGAACTTTGCTCAAAAGTCCGTCTAACACCCTGAACTTTGAAACTGATTATCTAGCACCCCGAACTTTCCATTAACATTTGTTTGTCACCCTAAGTTGGTTTTGTAGGGGAAAAGAACCATATAACACCCTGAAGTTTGCTCAAAAATCCACTCAACACTCTAAACTTTGAAATAGGTTATCTAGCGTCTCGAACTTTCCAATCCTGTTCATTTAATACCCTAAGCTTTTAACCGGTTTTTGGGTGTTAAACGAATAGGATTGGAAAGTTTAGAGTGCTAGATAACCGGTTTCAAAGTTTGGGGTGTTAGACGGACTTTTGTGCAAAGTTTAGGGTGTTATATGGACTTTTTTCCCTACAAAACCAGCTTAAGGTGTTAAATGAACGGGATTGAAAAATTAAGGGTGCTAGATAACCGTTTTCAAAGTTTGGGGTTTCAAATGGACTTTTGAGCAAAGTTCAGGATGTTATCTGGACTTTTTCCTTTTTCAAAAAACAACTGACATGTGAGGTCTACATGTTAGTGACTCATGTTTAAATACGGGTTTGATTTAAGAAAAAGCTTTTATTTTCATTCGGGGCCACATGTCATAGACTCAGTTTTTAATACCGGATTTAAAAAGAAAACCCGATGGGCAGGGTCAGTCTATTAGTGACTATGCGTGAGATAGAGTTGTTTTCGTGTGTCTGACAAGCGGGGTCCATTGGTCAATGACCCAAAATAGGGTGCGACTCAGCGAGGCTTTCTGACGGTGAATGGTGTAGTGTGAATGCTTGAGCTAGCTAGAGGGGAGCAAGGAGAGCTCAGGGGAACCTTCGGCGGTGGTCGGAGTTGACCAGAGACGACCGACGGCTAAGCTTTGCGGCGATGCTAATGGCGGATGGCAAAGAGGGAAATGTAGAGGTGATGGTGCTCAACTAGGAGAAGGGAAAGCTTTTGGGGTGTGCTAGGGTTCCATTTTTGGGCTTAGCGGCAATGGATACTCACTAGTGCGCGTTGGCGACGATGGCTGTGATCGGGGAAGAAGGTAGGAGCAGCGGCGATGTCCTCGCCTGTTTGAGTTGCAAGAAAGGCAGAAGAAGGAGCACGGCAGTGCGGGGAAGCTAGGAATGGCCTTGGTGTTCCTTTTATAGTCACTGAGGGGGAGGCTTCTTGTGTTGCCCGTAAGTAGGGTTCGGTGAACAAAGGGAAGAGGATGTGGCAGAGCTGCGGGATGCAGGATTTTCCGGCGTGATTGCCATGCATGCGAGATGCCAGAGACATCGGTAGGGTCAGGGCAAGGCAACGGCTCAGTGGTAGGTGGTGCGAGACGGTTCGGGCAAGGGCCTGCTAGGCGCAGCGCAAGTATCGGAGCTTAGCGTGTTGCTCTTGGCGGGGATTAGAATGACAGAGCTAGCGGTAAGGGCAAAGGCAGTGACGTGGTGTCGAATTCCTACGCACGTATGGGCTAGTGCGGGCATGCCAGAGCATGCATGGTGCAGCGTGGCGCGGGGCCTAGGCGCCCACTAAGTCGAGGGGTGGCTAACACGCGGGCTTGGCCAAGGAAAGGCTGACATATGGGCCCGACCGATCAGAGAGAGGGGAGAGAGTGAGGCAAAAAAAAAGGAAAGCGTATTTCGTTGGAATGTGCTTTCTTGCAAAGAAAACGGTTTCTCGGCTAGGTGCCTTCCATTTTCGGTTTTAACTGGATTTTATTTTAAGGCTCTAATTTGCCGCTAGGGCTTCTAGAATTTTTAGAGCCATCAAACTTGCTTAAAATTTTATAAAAAAAATTAGGGTGTTTCTAAGGGTGCACTAAAGGTTTTGTAGAATTTTCAGAGCATAAGCAGGCCCATAATTTTCTTAAAATTTCATTTAGTGTTTTAGCTTTTAATAAAGTATCTACTTTTTTATTTTTCATAAATAGCAAACCATTTGAAAAATTCATGAAATTTTTTAGAGGCATTTCCCAGACCATCTGAGATTTAAATAGAATATTTTTGGACTTTGAACTAATTTTAAATTTGAAGTTTTAAAATCAGAAGCAATAACTTGGTTATTGAAATGCATTTTCTTTCAATGCCAAAATCCAGAAAATTCTGAAAGTCATATTTCATATTTCAATGCAAAGCTAGTACGTTGTTCTCTTTATAACCTTAATAAATATCCAGCTTATTTTACATGCATATATTGAATACTACTATTAGAGATAATAATTAAGAGTAGCCTAATAATGATCAATATCTTCTTAATGTATATGATAAAAAAATACACCGTACCGAGGGAGTATCTTGTTGAGTCTCGAAAGAAACATGTGTTTGTTACTATCAAGCGAAGGAGGTATTAATGCACGTGCACGGAGAACCGGGTGCAGGTAGTAACCTCTCAAGGAAGGAGGAACGTAGGCCGCACATGCGTGGTGTGCGGCTCACTTTCGGTCCGAGCTGTATCCAATAGGTCCCGCAGACCGCAGTGGAGGATTACTTGGAACCTATAGTTGGTTCTGTACGTGTAGTGGGGCCATAGTTGGTGTGTGGATGAGTGGCTCCCCGTGCGACAGTGCCGGAGTGCAAAATTGCAAAACCTGCAACGGAAAAAGGCAAGCGCGAAAAGGATCTTTGATTCTGGGATCGGATTTGGACTTTGGAGGCCCATTCATCCATGCTCTCCAAGAACCTAAATGAAAAAAAAAATTCTAACGACACTTTTACTCCTTGAACATAAAAGAATATGCTTTTATGGCTCGCACCACAATTGATTTTCTTCTAGCAATGAAAAACTATTACAAATTTTCAGAAAATGAATGCAAGGGTATGTGATCACGTGCAAGTTCTTGCGAGAATGGCTGGTGAGAATAAATTACTTCCATATTATATATTCTCTCTGTTTAAGTTTATATGGTGTATTTTTTCTTAGACACATACACAAAAAAATATTGAAAATAACTACATTATCCCTAATTATTAACACTAAATACTATATTTAATACTAAGTACTATATTTAACACATGCATATAGAGAATATAAAGTAAAAATAGATATTTATTAGGAGTATGGAGAAAACATCACACTAATTTTACATTGAAATATGAAATATACTTTATATTTATGAACAAAATCATTAAAAAAATACACCTTATAAGCTTGGACGGGGAGATAATTTACAGAGTATGATTTAGGAACCGTAAGTACTTGCGAGAATGGCAGGTGAGAATAAATTACTACCTTAAGCTCAAGGATGACTATTGACAAAATATTGAACATTAAGAGAAGACATCTATAAGTGCATGCATAATTTGCTCATAAATACATACGACCAACAAGATCGCCTCTTTGTCGATCTGTGCACTGTTTAACTGCCGATGTCGGATGCCCTTGAAACTGAAACTGTACCTAAGCACCTCCCGGCCTTCCCCCACAATCATGTTTCTTGGTTCACTTATCGCAAGGGATGGATGGTTAAATTTGTGAAGTTGGTAGCAAATGCCAGATGACTTAATTGGTGCTTGTGTTGACATTTAGTCAGATGATTCTGTGCCATAGTCAAGCATTTCTTTTATGTTTAGCTTGATTGAAGGTCCCATTGATGAGCATACGTATGCCGTTTTCCAGTATATCCCCTTTGCACCAGAGGGCTTGTTCCTTTCGACAGAGCGCTGGAAAGAGATGGCAAAAGGCGAGTCAACATCAATTCTCAGGAACATCAAATAGATGTTTATAGGAGCAAATATCTTACAACAACAGCCATGAAGTTTGCAATAAGGTTTTCTTCTGGGAAGTCAACCTTGCCAAAAGGGATGTGAACAATCCCTGTTTTATCAACTCTGTATTCGACTTTACCTTTCTTGAATTCTTCAATAGCCTGGAACCATTTGCACAGTTAGAATTGACAGTTTATTGCTACAAGCATGAGATTGAAATGGTTCAATTTTATACCAGTACAACATTTACAGATTAAATAATACTCCCTCAGATTGCAAATATAAGGTTAGTTTCGTATAGGAAGGACTGAAAATATCGATGGTTAAACCTGGAAAAAAAATGTTACATGTGGCCACAAGTTAATGCACAAAGTTGCTTTCTAGATGACTATTTGACAAAATTACCACATGGCAGAACAACGGCAGACAGATTTGGCAACATCTTTAACAAAGGACTTTATGATGGCAAGGTTCCTTGTTCAATTGTGATATGTGAATAGCTCACTATGAGCATTTATTAGCATCACGATTTGTATCAAGGTAATGTGTGTATGCTGCAGTCCTGTACTGTACCGATTGGTGAAGTGCTTAGGTAGTCTTGCAAGGATGAATGTAGATCAACATTCAAGTACTCAATAAACAACTTGGTACATTTTCTAAATGAATAACACTAATGCAATCCTACGAGTTTTGGGTACTTAGAACCTTGCTTCTAAACAAACTAAAAGAATGTACATTGGGTTAGATTTCCAGTAGTGGTCAACCCCTAAGTAGAATGTTGGTATCAATCTTACATTAAACTGTCCCACTCTGCCTGCAGCTGATTATTGCTGTTACTATGCTTTGCATTACCCTTACCAAGGCAACCTGTGGACTGAGAAGTTAACTAACATTATCACTAGGTCAGTACCACAAACTGATAGCCCTGCAAATCCTGCCTCCACCTCATCAAGTTTCGTCCCTCCATCCTACTTTCTAAACTTTCTGTAGGCACAATCAAACTACAAATTCAAGTTGTGCCTATCACCATGCCTGAGCCTTCAGCTATTTAAATACAGGAAATTAAAGGGAACTAACAAAGGTAGTAAGATATAAATATATCAATATCTGAATCCTAGAAGTGCAGCTAAATACTGAAGTTAGTGGATGGTATTTTTTTCACTCAGTACCACTGTCACAATACCCAACCCAAGCAACATAGACATGATTGATGATTGACAAGCAATATTCGCTGAAAATCTGAAGAAAATAATCTTTAGAACTTCCACAGTACCTGAGTAATGTTCGGAGAAACAGTACCAGCTTTGGGGTTAGGCATCAGTCCTCTTGGTCCTAGAATTTTACCCAAGCTAGCAACCTGAAAAGTAGATGGAAATAACTCAGCTTAACAATCAACTGAAGCAGGAGGGGACAGAAAGTTTCCATGAGCATGGCTGGTCCTGTGACAAATAAACAAAGGAATCCCTACATTTATTTCAGGCCTAGATTTCAAGAATGAAACACCTGAATTCTTGTATTCAGAACTTAGTTTGTTATAGAAAATCTATTTTAGTTCAACGAACCATTTTGTGGTAGTTAATAGTTAATACAAGACCTAAGAGTAGAAACAAGTCTAATAATCCGTTTCAAACTATTGAGGCACAATAGTAGATGAATCCTACCTCCAATATGAACTGAAATAAGACCACAACTCTTTCACAAAAAGACAAAGATCAAAAGTACGACAAAGGGCAAGCATCTGAAGGGGATGCGTCTGACAAACATAACCAATAAACGGCTAACTGTAATGTTCCTAGTAACATTCAAAACCTAAAATTTTGTTTTGGTGTAAGGTGCGTGATGAAGTGTTGACCAAACGCTTAGCTAAATGAGCCCAACAACCATTGTGTGGATAAGCACCTTCAACAAGCAATGAAATATTTCAAATATGACTCACACAGCTAGTTCCACTTTCATACCTTAGGCATCATATCAGGTGTTGCAATCAATTTGTCAAACACCATGAATCCTCCTTTTATTTGTTCAATCAAGTCATCTCCACCAACAATATCAGCTCCTGCAGCTCTTGCTTCATCTATCTTCTCACCTACAAGGACATCAGACAGTCACTAAAGTATAAGGGACACATGATTAATTGAACTGAATATGAGCAGCCAAGTTTATATGCATAACAAGGTAAGAATAACGAAGTAATACAAAGGAGTGTGAAAGATAATTTCAAATCATTCCACAAGATCGTGCACCATGACCAGCCCAAACAATAACACCAAAGCCATATGCCCAACTGGCATCTCATGTATATGAACAGAAGTAGAAACATCATGAAGATAATAGACTGATCGAAAGCTGCTTACAGATTCCATAAGAAAAAAAAATTCCTCAGAACCAATATGAATTGCACTGCTCCCAATGTTTTCAATGATGGTTTTTAAATTAAAAAGAAGAGTATGATAATTGTAAACTTTATATTTACCCATTGAATCAGACATCAACTGCATCCTAAGCGGTATGCAAGTTCATGGGTTACAACTCCTTGAAACTAAAAGGGGTTGGTACATTCTCAATTCTGCATAGCGTTCATTGCGATAAAACATTAAGTGATGCTTTATGAGGACATACAATATTGACCAATCAAGTTGGTGCAAACTAATAGACCTTGTCCTTAATGCCTTAATGTCACAAATGCTAGCCCAAGCAAGACAGTACTAGATTAACAGTAGCCTCCAAATATACCAATATAAGAAAATAGAAAACAGCGTCCTTCCAATTCAATCAACCATCACCCTTTGGTGAACAAGATATGGTCAAACAGAACAACCTAGCAGACCACCACTAGCACAGTGATCCAATCAATCCATGCATCATAGACTGCAATTGACATGAATTCCGCAATAATTATCTCCAAACAACATGCAATCACCACCCACCTTGCGTGAGAACTGCAATCTTCACCGTCTGGCCCGTCCCCTTGGGCAAATTCACCTGCGAACGCCAACAGGAACACCAACAGAAACCCAAATTAACTAATGGCAGAGAAAAGAAAGAAAGAACAACACAAACGAGGAAACGATACCGTGGCGCGGAGCTGTTGGTCATTGTACTTGGGGTCGAGGTTCATGCGGAAGTGCCCCTCGGCCGACTCGACGAAGCGGGCGCTGGACATCTGCTTCATCAGCGAGATGGCGGTGGGCACGTCGTACTCCTTCTTGCTCTCCCTCAGCTTCTGTATCTCAAGGAATCTCTTTGACCTCGTCTGCACAACCTCAAAACCACCACAGAATCACTATCCATCCAAAATTACACAAATGAAAAATAGGGAGGAGCGGTTTCGCGGCATACTCGGTCGCGCTTGAGGGGAAGGGCGGCCTTGCCGGTGCGCGGCCGGGTGGGGGGCGTGAACGCGGGGCCGCGGCCGCCCTCGTACCCATCGTCGTCGTCGTACTGGACCTGCTGCTCCTCTTCCTCTAGCACGGCCCCCTGCGGGTCCGCGACGGTCGCGGCAGCGGGGCGGCGGAACGCGAGGAGGAGCCGCGGGTACGCGCGCAGCGACGGCAGGGAGGCGGGGAACAGCGCGCCGGACGAGGCCGGCGCCGTGCTGGCGGCGGCGGCCGGTGCGAGGAGGGAGGAGGCGGAGGTCGAGGCCGCGGCGGCGCAGAGCGTAGCGGCTGTTGCCATGGTAGCGATGGGGAAGGAGATAAGGGCAGGGGGGGCGTGGAGGGACAGAGAAGCCGAAGTGGGAGCGTGGAGTGTTATAGCCGACGGGGTTTCGCGTCCTGGGACCGGGTCGGGCGCGCACCGGATAGGGGCTCGCTCGGACCGGATGGGGCGCGGCGGGTTCGACTTGGGCCCCGTCCGGCGCGGGGAAAACTCCCGATTTGACTCGGCCGAGCCGCGCAGCGCGCGCCGGTGGCGATAGGAGAGGGTGCGGACGCGAGCGCGCGGCCAGTGGTTTTGGTGGGTTTTCAGTGGGGTCCCGCCCCGCGCGGTGAAAACTCGTGATTCGGCTCGTCCGCGCGGCCCGCGGGGGTGCAGCCGGACACGTGTGCGGCCGCGGCGGGGCTCATACGGGCGCGGCCTGCGATAGCCACAGACCAGGCTGTGGTGGGGCAGGTCATGAGTCATGACGTTCCTTCTGGAGTTCCGGGCTTGTGCTACAAACCAGCGTCCGGGTTGTGAGAGTGCGAGGGGAGAACTTGTGGTTTGGGTCGAATGATTTGAGATGCTCGAGCTTATCCGTGATCGGGTATTTTTTTTGTTTGGAGTTGTGCGCAGTTCGTCTCGTCCATCAATCATTTCGTATTTTCGTGTGATGCTAAGCGTCTGTGAGTCTGTGACTAACTTATTTAAGTACTTGGTAGTAGCTTTCAAGAGAACGACTCTACGGATGACAATCGATAAGAGAACGCAGCGTAGTGCATACTACACGGTGTGGTACTCGTGAAAGCTTTCTTTACTAGCGGCGTGCGGCGGATGCTGCGACAGCACAGGCGGCCGATCAGGCGAGGAATAGATTCGTTGACAGCTGCCTGGGGGCGCAATACCGTCATCGTTCTCTCGAGGGGAATGCCGAATCCTGTGTTTCAGATGGTTGGCTGCATGGCTGACATGCTCACTCTATGCCGCATCTCCTTAGATATCTTTTACGCTACGGTAAATTTAATATAGTCGTTTATTCTTTTCGATCTAATGATTATATTAGCTAGTATTTATTTATATTTTTTTAGTAGTAGAGTAGTAGAAATACTCTTAACAAATCAATAGTTAGATGTAATTTCGGTTACTCACAATATACTACTGACGAGTACTCATCCCATGGGTACCCCCAGCGGCCCGGAATGACGAACGAGTATCACAGCCCGATTCGGTCAAAGGCCCCATTGGACCACGGCACACTCATCCCGACCAAACCAACCGGGAGCGTCAGGCCCCGCCATAGATCGGACTCCACAAGCTCAAACCAAGCCGAGGCGATCTCCGCCAAAGGCCGAGTGCCAGCCGCCGCGGGCGTTGGCGCCTGCCCACGTGAACCGACAACTCCTGAAAGACCGCACGAGGCCAGGTGGCTCCTTCCCAAGGTAGCGAGGAGGTCGTCAAAGTCAAAACTTCAGTCTCATCATCCAATCACGCGCAGTGTAAGGATGCGCTCCCTCCCGAGGCAGCACCAGAGCCAGGCATTGAGACGTCGGCATCTGACGGACATGCAAGAGGGTAGGTACGCCATTTCCCGATGGCACGGAAAACTGCGCCACTCGACGAGTCCACCGACCCGGCGTGGGGTAAGTGGACGTCGATCAAATCACCAAGACCAGGGACCAGGACTCCTAGCCTAGGACACCTCATCCTTTCTTCTCCCAACTCCCCGTGTAACTTGCCCCCTCCGACTGTATAAAGGGAGGCAGGGTCCTCTGAGGAGGGGGGCTCTTTTTCTCGATTCTTACGGGAAAAACTGTTCTTGCTCCCACGGGTTCAAGTCCTTAGCTCTCGCTTGTAGTACCGTGCAGTCGTCTGCATCCGAGGCAATATAACACCACCACACGAACTGGAATAGGGACATTCGGCCCGAACCAAGCATCCGAAGCAATATAGCACCACCACACGAACTGGAATAGGGACATTCGGCCCGAACCAGTATACATCCTAGGCTTCTTGAGTCTAACCATTCAAAGATAGGGAACGTGCGGCCCCTTGATTAAAAAATTCACTCGCCGGTGCTCGAAACGCCGACAACTACCAGTATAATGCACTATAAAATTTCTCTCTATTTAGGCTTGGGCACATAAGTGCACTTTTGACATTTGCTTTTAGTACTCCAGTGCAATTCCAGTTGTAAGATCTGATTTCTACTACTCACTATATACTAACAGTATAATGCACTTTCAAATTTCTCTCTATTTAGACTTTGGCACAGCACCTTTGACGTTTGCTTTCAATACTCCAGTGCAATTGCGAGACAAGAGTGCCACCACACTAATCAGGTCCCTCGTCAAAACACAAAAGAATACAAATACAAGTATGTAATACTAGATGTGTGGGCGCGGCGCACGCCGCGCCAGCCACCACATGCCGATGAGAAAAATTCGAGTGATTTCGGTTTTTTAGGGTTTTTTCACAAAAAGGATTTTTATGTACACGATTTGTACGTAAATTTGAAAAGTTTTTTTGTAATTTTCTAGGGGCATCTGCGGAAAAAAAAGGAAATTTCGAAAGTTTTGGGGATCGTACCAAAAAAACGGACTAAGGGCATAGTTGTTTTCTGCTTTGGATTCTTCAAAAGTTGATTCTGGATTGTAGCTTTTGCGAAGCTGATTCTACATTCTAGATTATGAAATAGCATTTGGTGGGTAATTATTTGAAACTTTCAGTGGCATTCTCATATTTGTATTCCTCATAATCCACAGAAGCACATATGAAGTGGATTGTGGATTCTAGTGTATATGAGTGGGCTAGATTATGAGAATCAATTCTTAGAATCGGGCTGTTTGTTTTTGATTCAGCTTTTGGGATCAGAATCCACAACAAAAACAAACAGACCCTAATATGTATTTTCGGAAAGTCTATCATATTTTTTGGGGGCCTTTTACGCAAAAGAAAATAAATTTTGGCAGTTTCTGGGGGAGACCCCTATAAAATGGGCTAATACGTAATTTTAGAAAGTGTTTCGTGATTTTAGGGGCCTTTGTACAAAAAACAAATTTGGGTTTTTCTTAAATTTTCTGGGGGCATTTTTAATTTTTTTTTCAAAAGTTTTGGGGATCGCACAAAAAAATACGGACTAATATGTATTTTTGAAAAGCCTATCATATTTTTTGGGGGCCTTTTACGCAAAACAAAAAAAAAATCGGCAGTTTCAAGGGTCTCTCTATAAAAAAAATGGGCTAATACATACTTTTGGAAAGCGCTCATTAATTTTAGAGGGCCTTTGTACAAAAAAAACAAATTTGGGAATCTTTGGGGTGGGTTTTGGGGGGGGGGGCTTTTGGGGAAAAAAAGGGTATGCACGTAATTTTAGGGATTTTCAGGGTCTTTTCGCAAAAAAAAAGTTGTGTCCGTGCACGCCATGAGCTGCTCGGGCAAAAATCGCCGCTCGCCCGAGAGCGGGAATCGAACGCGCGACCAGCTGGTTAGGGGCGAAGCGCAGACGTGAGTGTTGCGGCTGAGTAAGAGAGGCGAAATACTTGAGCTGCATCAACGGGCAAGCAAACGAGCGACGCGGTGCAACGCGGAGCGAACACGTTGGCGAGAAATGGCGTGACACGCGCGGAGGCCAGGAACTCTTGGGGATTTAACATACGCAGTATAAACAGCTGGGGACAATTTTATATCTCGACCGAGACCAGTAATGACATTCTATCATTACTGATCATTAGGCATCGGCACCAATAATATGAACACTGCTACTCCCTCTAGTCAGAAAAGTGTTGCCCTAAAATACGTGCAGTTAAACCCTACTAATTTTGACCAACGATTTTGTTTAATGCACATAGTTTTAATACATGAAAATAATATAGTTGAATTTGTCAATTAAAAATACTTTCAACTTTTACAACTCTTTTCGAATATATGATAAGAGAATTTAATGTTTCAAAGAAACATTTAGTTGACTTCAAAATGTCAAAAACGTCACTCTTTTGTGACCAGAGGGAGTATTATCTTTGGCTCAGAATTAGCTTATTCCACTTCTCTGAAAAGAAACAGTAAGGAGGAACTCTGCTCAGGCCTCACGATTCGAATCAGAGTTTCAATTGCAACTTATACGTCCCTTCTACTCACAGGAAACTACTATACATGAACATGGTAATCATTTATTTGGACTCTGGACAAGCCTGCACCTATAATATATTAATACAACCTTGTATGTGTAGGGAAAGGTAAAGGAGATGATCTAAGAACATAACTAATATAGGTACATAAATCTGTTCCGTTTCTGCTGGACTGCGAGGAGATGCTTTGAAATATCACATCTACAAATTCCTCAGCCATGTCATGTTCTGAAACCAGACTAGACTGGCAGACTGCATCTGTACAGACTTTCATCAATCACGCAGCTGGACCATCGAATGATTGACTCTTCCTCAGGTTCCAGTGGAGACCCTCATGTATGCTTCGCAGGAAGTCAGTTGTTGAGTCCACCAGACAAGCTGTGGGTACAGGCCATGGAGAAATACTGCAGATGAGCACATCACCTGGTCCTAGTTGCTTTCTACCCTTGCCATCGAAGGATGCCCAAGCTTGCCCTCTGCTATTAAATGGTACTTGCACACGCAAAGTGACATACTCCGGTAGTATCAAAGGCCTGAATGACAATGAATGCGGACAGATTGGTGTGAAAAGGATCCCTGGGACCTGTGTATACCAGCAGAACATAGCATCAAAATTGCAATATAGACAACTTGAAATGAGAAGCCAAGAAATAATACATGCTCACTCAAGAGCCAAGATTAACCTGAAGGGACATGAAAATATGAAATGATCACCGACCAGGAAGTAACAAAAATAAAACATTAAATTTATTTAGTTTGCTGACAGATAAATTTTAATCAAATTGTAGTTTTGATTCCTCTTAATTACATGTTATCAGGTATCATGGGCTTTGCAACAGATTTGGACAACTCTTCACACAACATTAGATAGTATAGATTGCATTCAGGAGAAGATAGTGGATATTGATTCCTCAGAAATTGACTTGAATAACTAGGACAATGTGTTGGCCTCCACCTCAACTCATTTCAATAAATAATACATAACACATCAGATGACTAATCTAAATTTTTTTGCAGTAAATTAAAACATAGTATTGTAATGCTAAAGAAAATCTGGAAACCAAATGTAGAGTAGAGGTGTACCTGTGGATGAACCATCGATCCTCCAGCTGCCAATGAATATGCTGTGCTTCCAGACGTTGTTGATATTATTAGCCCATCACCTTGTACGCGTGTAACAAAAGAACTGTCGCAATAGCATTCTAAGTAGGTAAGGTAAGATGACATTCCACGGTCAATGGTTACTTCATTCAGTACTAGAATCGGTTCCTCAGTCTCAACTGCATCCTTAGAAGCATCACGGATTACATGACACTGCAGACGGCTCCTTAGCGTGATGCTAAATGGTCTTTTCAGCACATTTCCCAAACATTCGCGATACTGCTCGCTCACTTAACGCAAGTTAAGGACAAAATATCGTTGTGGTGGGTGAGCACAGAACAGAAAGCTCCATCAGGTATAAAAAAAATGTTATATTGCTAACAAATTAGGTGCACTGGCACAAAATTCGTGAGCAATAAGGACCTCTGGTATTTACGGTGTGTGATATTGTGACACATACAATGAGTCTGGATTGGTTTGAATACTCTGAGACCAAACATTGCCATGGATCTTCTATGGACAGTTACAGATAGGCCAAATATACCATGGACTTGCTATGCCAAGTTGACAAGGTAGAAGTGCAATATTCAAATGTTAATAATGCAATTAAAAAATCTCAAAAAAATGCAATAAAAAAACGTAAAACTGCTATATAGTTTAGCAACATGGTTAGCAAGTATCAACACTGATGATTAAGGATACGGAAGGGGGTCATGAAGCCCAATGATCCAAGAGAGAATGCAACAACCGGGGGAACTGGTCCTTTGAACAATGATGCAGCCTGTTAATACATGTTTAATCAAATGCCTAGCTTAAGCAGATTATAAAAACAAGCCATAAATACTGAAATTTATAGAAGAACAACAAAATCAGGACAGCAGTTGTTTCAACATAACACAGATGACATTTGAGTTATGAAGTTATCCAATTAGGACATTCTTCATCTTATACTACCAACTATAATAGCTAGAGTGCAGAAGGTTCTGAGATCAGTATTATAAGTAAAAGTTATGGAAAGGAAGCCGAATGCATATAGTTTGCTTATCCTAGAAATATATGACAGGCAGTCAGGCCTTCAATTTTAGCCACCATACTAGCATTTCCACACAAAATATGTTATACTTGTCGATCTCAAATTGTCATGGTCCTTCATAAAATGGTCAACCCAACACATGAATCTGGTTCAATAAAGATAAGGTGACTGAGCTATGTGTTGTTTCATGTTACCGCCCTAAGCAAAGTTTGGCTCGACAAGTAATCTGAGAAAGGACAGTGAAAAAATGTTCCCAAGAAGAGCTCGATAATATTGACTGCAGAACTAAACTTGCTCGCCATCCACAATGCCATGAAAGGGCTAATTGTTGCCACAAAGAAATCATCCATCACATCATGCATGAACTACAAATGGAGTGGATGAATCACCTGCCCGTGCCTGGTTATCAGTTTGAACTTTGAACTGGACACACTAATGTTCTTCAACATCTTGCAGTCTAGCCATGTTTCTAACATGGATACAGTGGCGGACCCAGAAATTTTCGAATCGGTGTACATGATCCATTAGTAGCAACAGGAAATTTTCAGTGAGTGTATGCAATAATGATAGGGCTAGGGATAATCCCCATCTAACCTTCATTCGTGCTTTAATATTTGTGCAACTTTCAAATAGTGATACATAGAAGCACCTCCCTACTGAGTAGCATGCTAAGAGGACGTTGGATTGTCAAATGATAAATTTCTAGAGAATAAAAGGTGCGGATAAAAAATAGTACTAAAACAAAGTTATCTCATAAATCTTATTCTAGTATTATTCAAAATGAATTTAGCAAGCAAAACACGAGGAAATGAGTTTAGGAAAAACAATCTGGTCTCATGCTTGAATATGGGGTCAAGCCCAAGGATTCAAATTTCGTTTTCGGATAAAATACCGTCTAGGACCGGAATCCGAAATTTCGGCGAAATTCGGATATTTCGGACAAATCTCGTTCGAAATTCAAAAACCAAAATTCAAATCCGGTTCGTTTTGTACCGAGAAAAAACGAAATTCGCCGAAATTTCGGGCGAAATACCCGAAATTTCAGCCTTTTTGCAACGGAAAAAAAGTGGGTCAAACGATGTCGAAAAATCTTGAATTTTTTTTTGGAGAGTCCTGACACAGCTGATATTTCCATAAAAATTTCAGATTATTCTGAATTCTATGGAATTTAAAAAAAATTCAAACATTGCTATTGTCCTGATAAAACATTGACCGGCAATTTTGAACCGAATGCAAAATGGTTCAAACCACGTTATAAACATTTGAATTTTTTTTTGCATGGTTATGATGTATCTCTAATGCTCTCATAAAATATTCAGATGATGATCAAACTGTATGAAATTTTTAAAATTCGAACAGTACTACTGCCCTGTTAAAAGGCTTACCGGTAAACTTGAACAAAATGAAAAATTATCTAAACCATGTTAAAAACTTTTGAAAATTTTTGTGGATAGTCCTGATGTAACATTAATGTTGATTTAAAAATTTTAGATGATGAGCATTCTCAAATAATGTTTTAAAATTCAGACAGTGCTACGTCGTGATAAAAGCCTGATGATCAATACATAGATTTGCTTTAGCAATAAAAAAAGTTTAATTTTTTTGAAAATTTTACAGAAGGGTGATAATGAAGTTCTTAATATCTCATAAAAATTTTGAATTATGATCACACTCCAGTTAATTTATAAAATTCTTACAAGGCACAGTACCATTTATGTTCTTTTCTTTTTGATTTTTGAAATATAATATAACAAACGAAGTTCAATGCTTACATAGATTTTATTGACCAAACAAACAAAGTTGAAATTTTTTGAAAATTTTGTATAATGGTACTAAGGCAATTATTAATCTCTCAAAAAAAAATTAGATCATAATCACACTCAAGAAAATTTATAAAATTCTGACAATGTAACTGTCCCAATTATGTTCATTCTGTTTTTGATTTTTTAAGGATAACAAATTAAGTTAAATTATTTTGAATTTTTTTATGTATGATCCTAAGATACTAAAGATAGTACTATAAAATTTTCAACTCATTATCAAGCTTGTACAATTTTATAAAAATCTGACAGTGTTTCTGCCAAAATTTTAAAATGTATCAAAAATTCGGTTTTTCAACAAATTTTCATAGGAGATGACTTTCCTAAGGTTTATTGGATCAAATCCGGCCAAAAAACATGAAATTTCGCCGAGGAAAACGAAATTTCGGGGTTACTGTAGCAATCTCAATTTTTTTTACTTTTTTTTATCCGGCCGGTAGTTTAGATTTCGGGGTGGTCCGAAATTCGACGAAATTTTGAACCCTGGTCAAGCCCATGACCTTTGCCGAAAGTACTGCTAGCAATGACCAACTGAGCAAAGGAAAAGAGCAACCATGATAGAGTCCAACAAATATTTTTGGGGTACAGCTGTACCCCCATGACCCAATGTAGGTCCGCCAAAGGTTATAAGATTGTTACAGGAGATCTAGTATTATAAGATTGTTAGTATGTTTCATTAAAAGGTTGCACTAACCAAAGGGGCTTACTATGTCAAACTAACCACACAACATTCAGATCAATAATTTGTCACATAATTTGAGCTGCATACCCATAAAACAGTTCCATCACCACCGAGAGTTATAATGAGATCAACCTTTGTATGTAATGTCTTTATATCCTGATCTGTCAAAATTTTCTAATTAGATGGGCACAAAAAGGAAAGGGTTATAGGTGAATAAAATAAGTAAATCAATGAAATCTTAAATCATTGAGAAAGAAAGTAGACAAGAACTTTACTAGATATAATTATTCAAGGGAAAAGGGATTGCTTAATAATAGATGACCACTCAAGCATTAACAGCAAGTCAGTAACAGTTATAGCACATATAACAACTATTGAGACTCTAGACTCCAGAGCACTTTGTTCTTGGCATCTTCTTGGTAAAGGAAAAGAGCTTATCTTACACTAAAATAATATCAACAAACTTAGTTATTGATGGAAAAGGATAGATTGCTCAAGGTAACTCGAACTCATACCACTGTCGCCTGTTCAAAGCACGAAACCACGAGAAAGCCATTTAGGTGATTGACAATGAGATGGTACCGGCATACCCCCACAGAAATCTATGGCAAAGGGCAGAATTTTACTATCTTGCTTAAAAGTCCAGTTGCGTGCTTAGCAAATCTTGGAGGTCCATAAGTAAAAGGGACCAGTTTTATAATCCTTTATGTAACTACTAAATTATCACAACATTCTGCTTTTCATTCTCATAAGCAATGACCATAGCCATTATTTACATATCAGGTTATCGAGATTTAAAAAAAAACAGACCTTCAAACATGCAGATTACAATAAAATATTCTTCTTACATCCTAACATTCCAAAATCTACAGTCTGAAGCAGTAGAGAGAAAATGCACTTGAATATACACGAAAAAACTCTTACCATTATCCCATGTCTGAATAAAGTTAAAGTAAGAATCTTCAGTCAGTAGTTCCTTGCTAACTCGTGGCTCTACAAATATGTTTATATTATTATGCTCTTTAAGCCATCTGCAGAAGATGCACACAAAAATTGGCACATGTAAAACAAAGATATTTAACAATACAAATCTACACGACATAAGTAAACTGGGAGAGAATAAGTTTCAACCAAAAAAATATCTCTATATTTAATACAGAACTACTGATAATTGATAAAAGTCAATCTTTCAGGCAAGGCAGCAGGAAAACATACCTAACCATTTCAGCACAGAGAGCACGCACAGAGTTGGAATTAGGTTTAGTCACAAAAAGAACTGTTTGTGGAGGGGATTCCCATTTTAGCAAAATCTGAAAGCACAGTATTTGTTGGCATGAAAAAAGATGCAGCAGTAATGAGATTCTCAACAATCATTTCTGACTAGTGGAAACAAATAGGACATTCTGTTCACAATGGATCAAACTGAACACAAAGGGCTACCTGTTTATTGCTGCGTTCCGCTGTTGTTATATCCCCTTTTTCAAAGGACACAAAATCATGCTTATGCTGACCATTCTTATCCCCATTGCATCCCCATGAAAGTCTAAATGATGCCTGCAAATATAAGAAACAAACCGTTTCTTAATAAATTCGACCTGACTATAAAACACATTATTTCTTACAACTGTACCAATGAAAGGCACTCCTGTTACTTCTGAATCAAAAACAAAATGTCATAGACAATTGCTTGTGCTTATCACACTTCTCAAATAGATTGGACAACTTGAAGGTACTGAGTGAATATAAAATTTGAAGGTCAAGAAAAATGCTGGATAAATATAATTTTATAATCTCGATGATGCATAGTTAATGTGCAAAAAAGTTCCAAGCATTTTCATTGTTCTGACTAGATAGACAATATACAAAGAAATATAAGTGCAATCCAATAAATGGATAAGAAAGTAACAATTCATTTAAGTGAAACCATTAAAAATTGAGATGGTCCTTTCTAAAATGTAAGCATCATCCTTACTAGGTCATATTAGGTGAGTCTTGAACATAAGAATTGCCATTACATGTCATTGTCTTTTGATATTAGTGGTGCAAGTGCGCAACTGCTGTTCAATTCAATAAAATAAGGAATAAAGATAACAGACTAGAAAAACATACTGAGACATATTTTACATCAAAACAAATATCAGCAAATGGGCAGAACATGACAATAATTTATCTGAGTTATTCGATATTTTTCTCTATTCTTTTTTGTTGGCTTCCTTTCATTATTCTAGGCAACTACTAGTATTTAGAGGTAATCCAGCAGCATTGGATGAGGACCAACTGGACATGGGTTGATTTTATCAGCAAACCACGTTACACAAACAAAAAAAATATACATTAGTAAGGTCATATATGTCAACAGCTGGAAACAAATGTATAAGAGGATATGCTTGCCCAAAGGATACCTTTCTTCCAACAATCTTGCCATCTAATTTTCGGTTAGGTTCAGGACATTTGTCCTGGAGAATTTGATGTGAACAGATCCCATGGTTTCCGCAACAACCTGTTTGATCAACCGAGGCGGTCTCCAATGTCAGTTGACTAGCCAAATGCTCTAGCTTGTCCTTGTCACAGTTACTGCAGCCTGCGCATGTTACAGTTTTAGTGCAAGGAATTATTTTTCATGTCAGAATCGACATGGATGGTAAGAGAAAGAGATCAGTTTGTTAACTTGTTGGCCAAGATTCCTAATGTAGCTCCAATCATGTGTTTGGTGTAGTTTGGAACGTTGATGTGCATGGGTCATTAAACTATGTTTACTATTAGGGATTTTTTTTTTTGTGAAAAGTTAATTAAATATTCTGTGGTATTAACTTCAGTGCAGATGACTGGATTCTTCTGTTGTGAGGTTGAAATACTAATTTGAGCATACAAGATTAGAAGGATTAAAACTCAAGTGATCTGGTTATAAAAAACAAGGTGACACTGCAAGGACAGATATCTACAGTTCTACACCTTGTTGAGACTTGAGAACGACAAATAATAATCAATGATTGACTCTTTCCATGATATGATTATCACATGATGCAAAATGAATGTTGGGGTTTCAATACCTTCCGTTGTTTGTGAAGGTCAGTTCTAGATGCAGTATTAGGTTCCAATACGAATTACAGTGCTAATGCATGTCATTAACAGCAAGAACAAGACCAAGATGCAGTTTTTCACATTTTATCCTCTTGTTCTTAGAATTCCAGGAATGACCTTCATGTGAGCTTTTGGAGCATTTAGCACATAAGATTCATGGTAATAGAACAGGATGAAAATGATGCTTCAAGTTTTGAACATTGAACAGTATTACGTCACCATGTCTTTCATCTTTCGAAACTCTGATAAAGACTACTCCCTCCGTTTAGAAATATAAGGCGTATTTTGACTTTGCACAAGTATTAAGATTGAGGCGAAATTGAGAAAGGTATGAGTGAAAATGACTTAGATACCCCACTTAATTGTCTTGGAAGATGAGAGATAATAATTTGTGTGTGATGGTAATGAATAAATGCATGTAGTTGAGAGAGAATAAATAGGGATATAATAGGAGAAGCCTCATTAAATCTACATGCAAGCTTTATATTTCTGAATAAGATCATTCAAACTATAGGCCTTATATTTCTGAATGGAGGGAGTAGATGTCAACGGAGCATTGAAAAGCGTAAGTTTAACATGCCACTGTCTCTCTAATATCTTATACTTGTAAAGTGCACTGAAATCATGTAAAAAGGTTTCCAAAGTAATTTCTTTCTATCTTCCCATGTAATTGTGTTTCCTTCGAGCTTAAATGCATCTTACAGGCTGGGGATGAACAATTTCAATCTGAGAGAAACATGAAAGGGGGTTCAGCATTCAGCGACTGAACTGGGCAGCAATTGCTTGATTGTTTTGGAAAATCGCTTCTAAAATATGAAGAGACGAAGTCATTGACTGTTTTTCTTTGATTGCATGTTTTGAATTGGTTAAAATAGTCAAATGAGGCTGATAGAACAATAATATATGAATATGTGATAAAAAATAAGAAGATGTTTTAGAGGAATAGTTGATAACTACTGCAAAGAAATAGTAAAACACAAGCTCCAACTGTGTAGAGAAGACCTTTGATTACACTGCGATGTTTGTGTGCCTTGACTGCCTTCTCTAATTCATACTTGCGCTTCCACTCAGCTGCCTCTGCTTGAGCAGCAGCTTTCCCTTCTGCAACTTGTCGCAATGTTTTTGCAACAGCTTCCATTCGCAAATTATGTCGTATTAAGCACATTAGTATAGTGACATACATATATAAGTATTCGACAGTAGAGTAACAGGCTTCAAATGATGCCGCTAAGTATTTGTATTATTACTTCTCATGGCCTCTGAGAACTCAACAAGGTGTGCATCAGTTGACTTGATAGGAGTTTGAGGAATAAATGCATAAGCTGCCTTCTCTGATTCCATAGAACTAACTGCAGTGACAGCTCCATTTTCAGTTTGATGTGAGGCAGCCACGCTAAGGTTTATTGTCTCATCACAAACCTGCAATAGAATAAACATCATTAAGACAACATGAAATCTGACAAGGATAACAGACTTAACAAGAACAGACAATTATTAACTGGCTAGGCATTCAAAATCAACATACCATTAAAAAAACAACAGAGTAGTAAAGACCCAATGTTACTGTTAGGCATTCTTAACAATAAAGTATGGCTTTTAAATGATGGTCATGTACTGACAACAAGGATATACTAACCAAAAAAGACACTTTGATTCAATGACTAAGTCTTAGTTTGCGAATATATGACCATACGGTAATATTTGTGAAAACTCTACTGTAATTAGACATCTCTACAAATAAAAAAGAAGAGTTTGTATGTCATCTCACCCCTCCCCACACACGTACGTCTGCAATATAAATTGTATCACCACCCTCGGGGGGCCGCACAAGAAATAAAAAACCAGACCTCCCCTTCACAACCTCTCTCTCCGCACTCGATCTCTAGATCCCGACGCGAAGGGTCTCCCTCGGGCGGTGGCAGCGACTGTCGGTGGAGGTGATGGCATCGAAAGCCGACAGATCTAGAGGTTGGCGACACGGGAGGTGCCAGTGAACAAGTGGCGTTGAGCGGCTGGTGACCAGCCATGGCGACGACGGGGGTGGTGGATTTGGAGGGTGGCGGCGGCAACGAGGCAACAGACCTGGAGATTGGCGACAGTAGCGAGGGGAGAACAGCGGAACACCGAGGGGTGATGGATCTGGAGGCTGGTGGCGATGAGGGGAAATGGTGAGCGGCCATGGTGATGGTGGCACGAGAGGCGACGTCGAGCGGCTCAGCAACCAACCATGGCGATGGCGGGGCCAGTGGATCTAGAGGGTGGTGACGGCAATTGGGGGGGTGGTGGATCTGGAGGATGGCAGCGACGGGGTGGTGGATCTGGAGGGTGGCCGTAGCAATGAGGGGAGAACGACGGCGACAGATCTAGAGGCCGACTGTGACGAGAGGAAATGGCGAGCGGCCATGGTGACCACGATGGTGAGCGTGCTGACAGGTGGGCCCAGATGAGTTGTTTATTGCTTTGAATCCACTCATACCAGGTCAAGCGTGTGAAAGGCGACGGACCAACGCATGGAGTCCATTAAGCCAGCATTTACAGCCATGGCGTCGGCTTTCCGATTGAAGGATGGCAAGTGTATCACCCTCTTTTAGCATTCTGTTGCAACGCACGGAGACCTTACTATTATTATAGAAAAAGCATGAGAGTTTGGGGAAACATTGAGGGCATTTTATCTGTACCATTTGTCACTAGTTATAGTTGTGCAAGTTGGTAAGGCACCCAATTGAATTGCCTCCACGCAACAGATAAAATTCATGGTTTTTAATGCAAACTCGCCTGTTTTAGACTCAAAATCCTTGCACTAGTGCATCAGTCACTATGTCACAAACAAGTCAATGCCCAATATGAATGCACCACATATTCTTCTCCTAAGTGTCAAAGACGGGTATTTGAGGTGTTTCTAACAACCCACAGAAAAAGAAGACAGAACTTTAGGGTATAGTATCTGAGTATTACCCAAGTAGAGCACTTGGCAAATCAAGTGCAAGTTAATCAACTGCAACTGAGCCACAATATACGACCTCAAAGAGATGGTCAATAGAAGTTAAGAAAAGACATATTGCAAGAAGTTATATCATTTACATACTGAGTCAGTCGATGTTCTCAGACTTGGTGCACTTAGAATTGGTATTAGGATTGTGCTATGCTAATTCCTAGAAACTGGAAATTATATTGGATGAACTGAGCTGAGTTGGGCAATTGATGTTTCTGGTAGACAATAATGCATGAAGGAACATTATTTAATATAATCCAATTAAAAAAACCTTTGTAAATTCTATAGATTTCCATTTAAGTGTGAACTATGTCATGCTGCTTTGCTTTAAACATGCCTAATCGTTCACATGAGGAAAGTATTCCATAGGAGCAGCAACACGGCGTGGCACTAAGGGGCTGTTTGTTTCATGGTCACAAATTTCCAAACTAAAATCTCTGCATTGCCCAGACCAAAGAGAATTTACGGCTAAAATCCACCGCGCAATGGCTCCTTCCACCATAACCCAAAACGGTGAAGCACCACCACAATTCCGACCACCAATCACATCACGAGAGCACGAACCGACCACATTAACCAGACCGATTCGGACTAGCCGAACCTTCCGGCTAAATTCGCTCCCCAAAAGGCGCCTAAAGTTTGGGGTGATTCAGTTCCACAAATCTACCAAACAAAAATCAAATTCAGGGAAAATCTCGCGGCGGCGTGTGTACCTTCTGCGCGGCCTCGTCCGCGGACATGGCTGCGCGACCCAGCTGCCGCTTCGCCTTCGCCGCGCCGCCGTCTTCTTCCTCTTCTCGCGCTCTCTCCTTCCGCTGGTGGTGTTCGGTTGAGGATACCAGAGTGCCACCACCTCCCCCTGTTCCGTTATATATGGAATTATTTTTTAATAATATTTCTAAATTAAAATTAAAGAAATAATATGTCAAATTAAAAAATTACAAATATACACATCATCATTATTTCAATAGTGATGAGAGAAATTACGATTTATTAGCGGCATTTCTATATGATCGTTAGCGACAGAGTCTGCCATTATTTCGATTAGTGATAGAGTCTTTATCGCTAATTCAAATAGCGATAGAGGTGTATATTTCTAATTTTTAATTTGGCATATTATTTTTATAATTTTTCATTAAAAAATAATATTAAAAAAATAATTCGTTATTTATGTATGGCTCGTGGGCGCCCGAGAGCCGTGGCGGTTGTGAATGGTGACGGGTGGGGCCCACAATGCAGTGACTACTTACTACGCGGAGAGCTGGCACGACCACCCGGTATCCTACTACTCATTTTGTGTAGTTTCCTGGAGATTGCCATTGATGCAGGTCTCTTTGGAAACGAAAGAATTCACGTACACATGAATAGCAAAGACATATGAAGCGAATCGTCATATCTTGTTAAATATTATAGGAAGCAGAAACGCAGGAATGCATAAAAAATATTGTTTGGCTGGACCACAGGAAAAAAAACATTGTAATTTTGTTGATTAGCATAGCGTGGTTGTCATAAACTTGTAAGAAATTTTCTTGCAGGTATGAGTAGATATTTATTTCTCTCTCGAAATCCCATGAAAGTACGTCATTCCATAGGAATTTGAAAGAAACTCTCGTGGCATTTTCTTGGAACCAAATGGCCCACATAGATTTTTTTTCTTCATAAAAATGAATTCATCCAAAATTCCTCTGTTTTACCTTCGCTCCGAAGAGACCCTCACGTGGAATATATCCCTTCGTCTTGATCTGATGCGCTAGCTTAGTTTCACCATGGACAATATCAATACATCTTGTCCTTCTGGTAGAAATTTACGGCGTATCGGGAAATGATCACTATTATGCTCTTTTGTCATTTATGTTTACAAAAATAGCTTATTTTCTAATAGAATTATAAATCTAGCCCTCCATACTCACCGTAGAAGGTATCTTTTGTGCTCTCCTATCGCAAAAGGACCTCCAGCGCTCCCTTCCATGGCACCGCCCGTCCCATGCACGCCACACTTGCTCCAACACTCCCCCTCCGCGGCGCCGTGACGTTCCACACCACAAGTGCGCTCGCTGCTAGCTCCCGCACCGCCCGCCTCCTGCGCCACGCCCGCGAGGCACCTTGCCTCCCGAGGTCCCCAGACGCGGCAGGTGATAAGTAGGAGCGGAGGTAGGCCTCAGGCCAGCGGGACCGTGGCATGAGGCCTAGCTTGAAAAGCCATGTAAAATATGTTAAAAAATCAATAAAATTACCGATTGGCGAAAAAAAAAGGTGTGGCCTGGCTCGAGGCTTGGATCTGGACTGGCTCCGCCCCTGGCGACAGGTGTCGCCTGTCGCGGAAGCCTTCTACGGCGGGGGAGGAGACTAGATTTGCAAGTTTTTCAGAAGGGAGCTATTAAAAAAAATAAAAAGATGACTAGAAAAGTGATAATTTCAACTTAAAAGTTACGTGATCTGTTCTATCACAGAAACCAATAGTCAACGCAACCACTACGATTGATCAGTTCATAGAGGAGGAGGACCATACACCGTGAAAGATACCGCAATGCGCATGCTAGTGTGTCACTGGCGTGATGATACTATCCAAATTTCACTTCGCCGCCTAAATCTTTCCACCTTGCAGCCTAGACTGTGCCAGCCTTGCATCAAGATGAGCCAAATGGATGCTTTACCTCGTTTTTGAGAGAGACAACTCATCACAATGGTAGTATTTTGTTGGCCCTAAACCCCTGCTAAACACAAAGAATTTAGAAATCAGGAAATCGATCTAAACGACCTCTCTATTTGTTAAGTGTTCTGTGCGTTCTAACTTTGAGGTCTAGCATGCGAGGGCTCGTGTTTGCCTCGTTGGCTTCAAGGAGTCAAAACTCCCTTTGTTTTGTTAATATCAGATTCCTAAGATATTCAGATCGATGCAATTATAGAAGAATACTAGTCTTTGAAAGAACTAGATGAGTGACCGCGGCGTGCCATGCCACGACCATCGCTCCCCACGCGAGCAAATCGAGAAAACGCGCGACCGTCGCTCCCCACGCGAGCGAATCGAGGAAACACGCGAAACGGTTGAAAGGATACAAATGTAATTGCGTTTTTTCGCATTTATTCGGCGGAACGGTTGAAAGGATATAAATGTATTTGGGTTTTTTTGCATTTATTCAGAGTTTTCTCACGAAGGATCTATGGTTTCGCTGAAACGAAAGGCCTTTTAAAAAAAACCGGTAAAAACTACATTTCGTAAAAAATGGTTAAAAGGACATAAACATAATTATTTTTTTTTTCTAAAAAAGGACTTAAAACGTATTTTTTTCTACTCTGGGTCCTACTTTCCGTAAAAAATAGTTAAAAGGATCTAAACGTAATATTTTTTCTGAAAAAAAGATCTAAACGTATTTTTTTCTCATCTCGGCTCGAGCCGGCTAAAGCTACGAGCCGAGCCGACTCAAAGCGTCTTGGTGCCAAGATTTCTTCCAACTTTAATATAGGTATGATATCCATTGATTTTGATAAGATGGGCTAGGTTAGGTATATCACGAATAATGTCCCTTCTTTTTCCGGCAGAGATTTACAACACATCGAAATGACAAAGATGAAAGGAGCAGAGAGGTACCAAACTCAAGTTGTATGATCCGTCTTACCACAAACACCAGTAGCACAACTACATCACTCAAATCACTACGAGGGGTCTATTCATGAAAATGAATTCCATATACGACTAGAGACACCACAATGAGCTTACAAGCTAGACTGCTTTAGCTTTACATGGGATGCCGCTTACCTCTTTTTCCTAGAGAGTCCCTGTTAACCTGGAAGTTCTCAGATATAAGAAAATGATTTAGTTCTAGAGCACCAATCAATCTGTTTTTCATAAAACCTAAGCCATCTTGCCACATGCATTGTGTGCCACTGTAGAGTACAGTCCCAACATTACTCTGGCAGCCGTCCGATCCATCGCATGCCTATGATCTGGCTGTCCTTGCTCACCTGCTTCGACTCGCTCTTTGCCGATCCCCCCACGATTCTCCCTAGCGGCCACGCCCTCACACCAACCTTATTTCTTACTGATTCATAAAAACTTATCGATTTAGGATACGTGCAGTCAAACTTTTAAAACTTTAGCTATCGATATATTTTTAAATATTTAGATTGTATGCATTAAAATCATATGTGTAGATTCATCTCGAAACGTACTTTTATAATATTATAATTTTATTGGATTTTTAAAATATATTATAATAGAAATTAGTGGTCAAATTTGAGTTTTGAGGACCGTCTTAATATTTAAAATGATAACTATTTGTAACCGAAGGGAGTATAAAAAAAGTGCTCCTCTCCCCTTAGCACATGTATAACATCCCGATTGCTGATCGAAAGATCCTAGCCACTGGAACGCAGAAAAGGGAGAAGAAGATAGGTTTCATTTCATCGATGTTTTGAACGTTGGTACTGTAACAGCTTGGTTTTATCATGTGGTAGGTTTAGGTGTGCATAGCACTATGCTTAGACTTTTATCTCCGTTTTGTGTAAAAGTATTAACTCTAAGATATTATGTTTGACCCAACAAACATTATATATTACTATAACTCACTTTAAACAAACAATATAGACTAATCTCACCACCGTTTCACATGGGACAACCTTCACACTAACAGATTGGGATATTACATTTACCCTTTTTAAGGGGTGACGACCTTGACAGCACATCATATATATAGCAAATGCTCAAAACTACCTCTCAGTACACATTTATGCATCTAGTGCCAACATATACAACATGCTTTGTGTCTACTCTAGGTCCACACATGCCACGCGCCATATGCCCGTGCCCATATCCCACATGCGTCTATGCAGCAAAGGTTATGCTCTCATACCATCGTGAACTCCAAGCTTGCGCTCGCCATACACCATATGCCCACGTTCATGTCCCACGCACGCCTGTGCAACGAAGGTTGATGCTTTAATACCATATGTAACACCCTAACATAAATCTTCACAAAATTCAGCCCACCATGGAGAATGACATATCTACGCATGCATAACACCCTGCTTATACTTTCATCCCTAATTTATGTATAATAGTTAACCTGAAGGTGTTACGTTTAGACCAACAAATATTATATACTACTACAACTCATTTTAAACAAATCTATACCCCTTTATAATGCATCTAAGCATTCTTTTCTACGTCCACCCCAAATAATACACCCCACTAGAGATGGACTAACCTTCATGCACCCAGCGAAACGTCCCCAGAAACTTGCCTCCATCAAAATTAACCTCTCAGATCTTTCCTCAGCTTTACTCACCCACATCCGATGGCCATTGTTTAATGTGTCTAACTCATCCCTGTGGCCCACAACAGATCTCCCCCCACCTCCAGCATCATCTCAAGGAAAAGGAAACAAATATCCTGGAATTAAGGAAAAGGAAACAAATATTCTAGAAAAGGAAAAGACTATATATTACGTGCTGAAAGGAAACCGAAAAACAGGACACTATACTAGTAATATGTGATTAGTCTTACCACCGCTCTACGTACCATGTAAACCTTTACACTAATGGGCTGGGATATTAGATCTACATAACCTCTTTTAAACCTTTCAGTTCACTACTATCCCTGACACAGGTGCGTATGGCAATTGCACCTTTGCTACACACACAAGGCTGATGAGCTCAAATAGCTAACCCGTTTACCCAATCGCCTCTCTTCTTTGCCTTGCTGCTCTGTAATAGATCGTGTCCTCTGCCGCCATGGTCGCATTGGTGGATGGCGGTGTGACACTTGCCGCCCCTGGAGAAGAATCCCGGTCCCAAATCTGTGATTGAGGAAAACGCTTCTGAAGAACGTAGTAATCTTCCCATGTCGCACATTCCGCAGGCAAGGTCGTCCACTTCACTAAAATCTGAGGCATCGCAGAGTTACCCTTCTTGACGAGGCAACGATCCAAAATCTCTTCTCGTTCAGGAGCTCCGGACGTCAAGTCCACAGGGGACGGCAAATCCTTAAACTCTGGAGTGTAGTTGTGGGTGAACGGCTTCAATTGTGATACATGAAACACGGGGTGAACTGAATAATCCTCTAGGAGTTGTAATTTGTAGGCAACTCCGCCAATCCGTGCCAACACAGGAAAAGGCCCAAAATATTTGAAAGCCAATTTGGGAAATGGACAATTAACCACCGACGCCTGTGCATATGGTTGTAATTTGAGAAGGACCTGTTCACCAGCCTGAAATTTACGCTCACTGCGGTGCTTGTCCGCCTGCATTTTCATACGATTTTGCTCTTGTTGCAACTGAGACTTCAACATTTCAGTATAGGCTTGGCGGTCAGCAGTGACATCCTCTGCCTCGTGTGCTCCTGGGGTCTACAAATTTGGCACTGCACCAAAGTTAGGTTCTACCCCATACAATGCTTTGAATGGTGAGTAAAGGATCATGTGGAGGTCCATCCTTGCTTGTGATGAGTATTTGATTTTATATGATCTAGGATAGCTTAGATTTGAGTTTGTATTTAAATGTGATCTTCATGTGTTGGCCGGACCAAATTTTTGTGATCTTCATGTGTAGGTCGGACCAAAATTTTATGATTTTTATGTGTAGGCCGGACCAAATTTTTATGATCTTCATGTGTAGGCCGGACCAAATTTTTGTGATCTTCATGTGTATAACGGACCAAATCGCGATGGTTTTCATGTGTATAACGGACCAAATCGCGATGGTTTTCATGTGTATAACGGACCAAATCACGATGGTTGTCATGTGTACTACGGATCAAATCGCGATGGTTCTCATGTGTACTACGGACCAATTTTACTCGCGTGTAGTAATATGCATTTTTAAAAGTTTTACCGTACTCAAAAAATTATTTGGTCTACATGAAAGTTGTAGAGAATTTCAAAACGCATCTTTTTCATGTTGACAAGTTTTTCATTTGAGCAACATAAAAAATCATATAAAATCGAGAAGGTTAACAGAGATTCTCACGTGTACTACGGACCAATTTTCCAGCGTGCAGTAATATGCATGTTTGAGGGTCTTCTCGTGCTCGAAAAATTATGTGTTATACATGAAAGTTGTAGATAATTTCGAAACACAACTTTTTCATGTTGACAAGATTTTCAGTAGAACAACATATAAAATCATAACAAATTGAGAAGATCCTGCTGTATTGAAAACAGCTTGTCTGCATTTGGTTGAAATGCTTTGGTCCGTTTTTGGTTTTTCTTTTCTAACCCCAACTCGTGATCTAATTGTTGTGATGGGTTCATGGTGGAAACAAGAAAGGATTTCTTGTCTTTGTGAATGTAGGACTTCATTTGGTGGTCATGGTGAGGCGAAGGGAGGCTGGAACTAGGCATGGGATAGCCGGAGGTTCAAGTTGACCGGAAGTTCGCCGGAAGATGACCGGAGATGAAGTCGGTGCAGTTCCAAGAGACAAGAGATTAGCGGAGAAGCTAGCTTATCACTACTTAGATCAAGAAGAGCTGTAGGGTTGCAGTTCTGGAAGATAAAGTAGTGGATAAAGTGTAGCTTGCTGTTAGGTGTACTAAGAAAGTACTTGAGTGTAGTTGAGAGTTGTTGAGAGTGACAGTGTAAGGATCAAATCCTGGCTCTTGGAAGTTGGCTTAGGATTGAAGCAAGACATCCAAGGGTGGGAATTGATCCCAGGTCACTATAAATAGAGGGGTAGGGGTAGCCTCCCCTCTTTGAAGGTTCTGAGGTTTTTGCTGCTCATTTGAGTTTTGCCCACTTTGTTATGAGGCTTTGTAAACCTCCTTCCGAAATGAAATGTTCTTCATTTATGTTCTAGTTTCATTTCCTTTACGCATTTACATTACGCACTTAAATTCGCTATCTAAATTCCGCATTTACTTACTTGCAATTTACTTTATGTATTTTGGATTTACCTCATCTCCTTCTACATGCTATTGAATCTTTGTTGAAATTCATGGTTGATGAACTCTTCTCTTGATTCGATGCTTTCAATCATTTAGGCAATCCTACATTCTTGTTGCAAGTTGTAAATCTGTGTGTTCTTGAAGTGTGTAAAACGTGTGACTTGCAGTTCTTTAGTTTTGATTTGCTTCGGTTCTTGTTGCAAAGAATGAGGATTGATTGGATGAATGTTCACTCGAGCATATCCAAATTCTCTAAGCAACCACGGTTCAAGTTCGCAAAGAAACCGATCTTTTGTTCCTTCATGATGAATTCTTAATTGATCGAGTTTTGGTGTTTACTCTTGTGCTATCTTGCTTGCTGTGACGTATGAGAAGGCATTCAAAGTCTATCTTGATCATTAGAATCTCACAAGCAAGCCAAGATCACAGATTGGCTTTTGAGTCGTCTTTGTTTTGAAACACTGCTTGTGTTTTTGTAGTCTCTGTTCTTTACAAGCAGTATTGAGTCTTTTGACTAGCATTTGTCCAAGAGGTGGGAAAATTTATTTTGGGACCATTCACCCCCCTCTGGTCGCCATCTCGGTCTTTCAATTGGTATCAGAGCCGGTTTTTGCTCTTTCATAGATCTTGACAGGTCTCAAGAGCCATGGCAATGGACAAGTATTCCACCAAGCCACCCATTTTCTCTGAGTCGATTTTCCATTCGAAGTCACGCATGGAGTCATACATCACTTGCCGTGGCTTCGATATGGCGAAGGTGAAACTCCCATATGAGGTTCTGCCGATGAAAACGTCACGGCGGCAATATGGTGACGTTGAGGCGAACGCTAAGGCAAGGAACATCCTCATACTGAGGTCTTAGGCGAAGTGAGAATGACGAGATTTCTCACCTTCGTTACGCTCATGAGATTTGGGTAACCTCGATGCTTACCATGAGGGCACTACCCAAATCAAGGCGGTTCGACAGGACCAATTCAAGCGTGAGTTCAACAAGTTTGAACGACATCTTGTGGTGAGAGTCTTGATGAGTGCTTTGGTCGGTTTACGAAGATTTTGGCGACCTCAGAGCGATCGGTTGCATATACCCGACTCGGATAATGCTCGATATTTTTGACCGCAATCGATCTTCGTGTTTGGGAAATGAAAGTGACCACCATCAAGGACACCACCGACTGTCGACCTTGACTCTTGACGAGTTGTATTCCGCCTCAAGACTCATGAGATCGGCGTCGTCTCGCGGAAGACGAAATCTCGATCGATGGCCTTGGTCACCGATCCCATTGGATCTTCCTCTTCGACTCTTCTTGTGGTTTCTCTCTCTCACCCTTTGCGAGCTAGCGATGACCAATCGGAAAAATTTCGGAAAATGAGCTTGCTCTTCTTGCTCGCAAGTTTTCTCATGCCTACAAGAGGGTAAGAGAGAAAAAGAGGTGGCGTGATCACCGCTTGAGTGTGGTGGCCCCAACCACATTCGAGCAAACCGCCTAAGCCGGAGAAGGGCAAGAGCGAACAAGGCGGTTCGGGCAAGAACGATTACACCGACAAGAACCGCAACAAGAAGGCCCAGCTCGTGGCCGCGAAGAAGAAGTACCACAACCGCCAAGAACAAGAAGCTCTTTCACCGGGTCCTCGCCGCGCTGGACGACATCGAGCTCTCCGACACTGAGAACTGGAGCGATGCAAGCGAGGACGATCCGCAAGAGAAGGTGAAGAGCGGCGACAACTTCTCCGGCATGTGCTTCATGGCAGGCGTCATTGAAGTGAGCGACTCCGAAATTGTCTGACGACACGGATCAGGTACCCACCTACGACGAGTTAAATGATGACTTCTGTAAATTAGGCAATTTTCATGCTAAGGCTAGGTCGAGGTGTTTGGAGTTAGAGAAGGAGGTAGATAGCCTGTCTCGGGAGTTAGCTTTACTTAAATCATGTTCCTCCGAGACTCGATAGCTGTACTCTGTGATGCTTTGCTTGTGGAGTGGAGAACCTAAGGAAGTTGCATGATAGTGTGCTTGTTGATCTTGAGAATCAAGTTGAAGAATGCTAGTTCTGTTACCTTTGATATTCCTGCTGATGCTAGCTTTTCTCCTGCTCACTCAAATGCTTCTTGTGACAATTGCCCTAAGCTGCTTACTGAAATTGATGCCATGAGCTCACACCTTAGAAAGCTTTCTGCTAGGAATGATGAACTTGAATTGCATGCTTCTAAGGATCCAATCGGCTCATGTGAGAGTTGTAGGCAACTAAAACTTGACAATAATGCTTTGAATGTCAAGTGTGATCAACTTGCTAAGGACTTACTAGTTAAGTCAAAATTGGTTACTCTTTGTGTGTTGGGGTTAAGGATGATATAGATAAAATCCATATTGAGCTTAGAAAGAAATTAGAAGACCAAACTCTTAGGATTATAAATGCCCCTTGCATTTCTTGTGAGGCCCTCAAGATTGAGGCAGTAGTGCTAAGGAACAAAAACACGTCTTTGAGAGATCTTCTCTTTACGGTTCTTCTTCTTCCTCTCCTTCCCCTGTTCTTCATGTGCCTCGTTCTTAGGGAGTGTGAGTATCTCATGAGCACTCTCGAGAAGTTTGTTGAGGGCAAGAAGAAGCTCAATCTAATTCTAGACCAATCCAAGATTAGCCGATTTAATCGTGGTCTAGAATTTGACTACTTGGAGCACGCTAGGACTCATCCTCCTACCATTGTGCGTGGCTCCAAGAGTGGTGAGATTGTGGTAGCTCCCGAGTGAGTACCACCATGTTTAGGTCTCTTGGGGTTGTCCATAGGACTTCGACCGTAAGGGTGTTACTCCTATTGCTTCGTCTCTAGCAAGACGGTACACATGCACCTTCTGTAGAAGGATGGTCACCTAGTAGATTTACGCTTGAGCGTGCCAAGATCATCAGCGTGAGCATGTTGTCGCTTTAGAGGTTTTCGTGGTCATCCCGGACTACGAGTGCTTCTAAAGCACGCTTTGCTTTAAACGAGTTAGAGAGTCGCTTGTTTTTAGGCGTCAGAGACTTGGTTTTCATCTTTGTTGATCGGGTTTTAATCTCAGAGTCGCTCGTGGTCGATCTTTCCGCCGTCCTCTTGATATTCCTCGTTTTCCCATCGAGGTAGATATTAGCGGCGTGAGGTGTTTATGGTAGGAGATCTGGGCGGGCTTCTTTGGGATGGTACGGCTTTTGCACTCTGGCATGCCAACCCGATTCGACTCTAGATTATCTACGAGTTGCTCTGATCGTGTGAGAGTTGGCGTCGGAGAGACACTCGAGTCCACCTTCTTCGTGGTTTGGTACTGAGAGTGTCGTATGGTTCATATTGGGTTCCTAAGTCTTCACTCTATCCCATCTTGAGTCATCTTTCTCTCTTGTGTCTTGATCGGGTTAAATCGGATGGGGAAGGCGATGTTTGGATTGTTGACTCGGTTGTTCTCGTCATATGACCGGTGATTCTCGTTGGTTCTCTTCCCTAGTCCGAGGCCCCGGTGATGAGTTAATCACTTTTAGGGATGCATCTTCAGATAGAGTTATTGCTAAAGGTACCATCTGCATTAACCAAATTTTCATTCTTAAAGATGTTGCCTTAGTAAGTAAGTACGCAATACAATCGCTCTCTGTTTCTCGACTTATCGATGACTCTTTCGAGGTAAGCTTCAAGAGTAATGCCCGTAGAATCCTTGATTCATCGGAAGGTTAGTTCTTGGGATTTCTAGATTTGGGAGAGTCTTTCGTGCTGATTTTTCTGCTTCTTCTGGAGACTCTCTTCGATGTTTGATTGCTTCGAGTCCGTGATCTCTCCTTCGGCATAGGAGACTTGGTCACATTGGTTTTGATCATTTGACCCGAGTTAGCGTACCACGATCTCATTCGTGGTTTGCCCAAACTCAAGATGGTCAAAGACTTAGTTTGCTCTCCTTGCCGACATGGCAAGATGGTTCTTACTTCTCATCCTCCGATTCTATAGTGATGACTGATGCACCAGGACAGCTTTTACATATGGACACTGTTGGTCCAGCTAGAGTGCAATCAGCAGGAGGGAAGTGGTATGTTCTTGTCATCGTTGATGATTTTTCTAGATACTCTTAGGTATTCTTCATGGCCTCGAAGGATGAGACTTTTTCTCACTTTAGGGGTTTGGTCAGTAGGTTGTCCATTGAGCTCCCAGGTGCATTACGAGCTATACGTAGTGATAATAGCACGGAGTTCAAGAATTCCTACTTTGAGAGTTTTTGTGTAGAGTCTGGTTTAGAGCATCAGTTCTCTTCTCCCTACGCCCCTCAGCAGAATGGCGTAGTGGAAAGGAAGAACAGGACCCTAGTTGAGATGGCCAGGACGATGCTAGATGAGTCTGATACTCTAGGAAGTTTTGGGTGAGGCTATAGCTCTGCTTGCCATGTTTCTAATCGCGTGTTTTGAGAGCACATTTGCATCGCACTTCTTATGAGTTGAGGTATGGGCGGCTCGGTGTGTCTCATTTTCGCGTTTTGGTTGCAAGTGTTTTATCTTGAAGTCCAGTAACCTAGATAAGTTTGAGTCTCGTTCTTCGATGGTATCTTTCTAGGTTACTCGACTTCTTCTCGTAGCTATAAGTCCGGAGCGTTGATGCGCATAGGATCATAGAGACCGTGATGTGACCTTTGATGAGGCTAGCCCAGAGCTAGACACGATGTTTGAGCTCTTCTTATCCTCCGAGATCATCTTTGTAGAAGATGAGGATGATGGAGATGATGGTGTTCCACCGGATCCAGTCCCTCTACACCGAGGTGCCTCCTGTTTCCATTTCGCACCTCGGGAGACCACCCTTGCCTTGAGCTCTCCTTCGGTGAGTGGCTCTGCTCCTACCTCTTACATTCAAGAGGTAGAGGCTACTTCATTCTTGGACCTCCCGTCATATTCGAGACGTCATCCTCCCGATCGGATGATTGGCGATTTGTTCGAGCGTGTCACACGCTCAAGAACGGTCTGTCCTCCTTCATCTTCACTCGCCTTCGTTGCCTCCTTTGGCCGAAGGATATTTCTCATGCATTATCCGATGAGTCGTGGATTAATGCTATGCATGAGGAACTTGAGAACTTTGAGAAGAACAAGGTATGACAACTTGTCGAGCCCCATCCGGGTCATAATGTCATTGGGACCAAGTGGGTGTTCAAAAACAAGCAGTGAGGATGGGGTTGTCATTCGCAACAAGGCTAGGCTAGTTGCACAGGGCTTTTCTCAGGTTGAGGGTCTTGACTTTGAGGAGACCTTTGCCCCTGTAGCTAGGCTAGAGGCTATTAGGATCCTGCTTGCATTTTCTGCATCCCGGGGCTTCAAACTCTATCAAATGGATGTCAAGAGTGTATTCCTCAATGGCTATATTGAGGAAGAGGTTTATGTCAAGCAACCTCCAGGATTCGAGAACCCCAAGTTTCCGAGTCATGTATACAAGCTTTCCAAAGCTCTATATGGACTCAAGCAGGCCCCCAGAGCATGGTATGAGAGGCTCAAGTCTTATCTTCTCAGCCATGACTTTAAAATGAGCATAGTAGACAAAATTCTGTTCATCAGACACCATGAGTCTCATTTTCTTTTGTCCAGATTTATGTGGACGATATCATTTTTGGTGTTTCGTCTCATTCGCTTGTGTCTTAGTTTTCTGAGGTGATGAGCACAGAGTTTGAGATGAGTATGATGGGCGAGTTGAGCTACTTTCTTGGCTTCCAAATCAAGCAGACTCGGGAGGGTACTTTATTGTATCAAGACAAATATACCCGTGACCTCCTGAGGCGCTTCGATATGTCTGATGGGAAGCCGGTGATGACTCCTATGGCCACCACTTCTGTCCTCGAGCCCGATGAGGATGGTGAGCCTGCTGATCAAAAGGGGTTTCGGAGCATGATCGGCTCCCTCTTGTACCTCACTGCTTCGAGGCCGGACATACATTTTGCTGTGTGTCTGTGCGCTCGATTTCAAGCTTCTCCTCTGACAGGGCCCCAAATTCGATTTCGGTTTGTGCGGCTAAAATTAGCGCCAACCAAAATTTTGGCCGTAATTATTATTAACTTCCGACTGCAACGACTATTGTAAACTGCCACTTAGAATTTTTCAAACTTAACCAAAACATTTTGAACTAGAAACTTTCTCTAAATCAGGGTTGAATTTTGATCCCAATCCAAAATCAAACACTAGTTTTAAATATGACTCAAAAATTGAATCGATTCAAGCAAACAAATAACTTCTCCTAGCCATATTACTAAATAAACCTTGTCATGCCCACACCCATAGGGGCAAAATAGTCAAACCACCAAAGCCAACAAATATCTAGCCATATGTGTGCATTAGAGCTCATTTTTTCCCATCCTCATTTCTTCCCAAGCCAAGAAATCAGCCAGGGGCAGCTCCTCCCTAAGTCTCTCCTCCACGCCTCCTACCTCCTCCCTTGGCGCCCTTGGGCTCCTCCTGCAGCCCTCCCTCCATTGGTGGCGCCTCCCCAAGCTCCCCAAGCAGCAGCTCCTTCCTCCCCTCCCCAAGCAGCTCATCTCCTTCCTCTCCCACCTCCTTCTAGGTAATTTCTCTCCTAGGGTTTTGATGATTGGGTGTGGATGGTATAAATAAGGTAGATGTATGGATTACATGCTTTGGATTGAAGTTTCATTGGTGGATTTGAGGAAAATCAATTTAGGGTTTGGTACAATGTTCTGTCATTTTCGAGCAGGAAATTGTGCTGCTGTGTTTCGTGTTTTAGAGCTAGTTCCCAGCATTTCCTGCTTGGTCCACTGAAGAAGAAGATGTAGGCAAATGAGTTACCTTTATTTTCCAACCGGAATCACTTGATTCCATCTATCCAAACGAAAGTTATGATGATTTTGGTACCTGCTGCACTGAGATGCTGAATCTGTGAAAGCTGAAACTTGGACTGTAGTTTAAAAATAGTTAGAGGCCGAATTAGCTTTGAGTTTTTCCTGAGAAGTTGTAGGAAATTTTTGTGTAGATTCCAAAACTGTCATCAATTGCTCAATTCCATTAGGTATAGCATTTTTTATAGCAAAAATGGTGCATGCTGTCCAGAAAGACTATAAATCCTGAACCCAAAAATCCACCCTCTGTTCATGGGCAAACTGGGCATTACTCAAGCAATAAATGAGAAATCGGCTAAAACTAAGTTGTAGATATATCTCTTAAGTTTCATTAGGACTTGGAATCACTCAATTTCATGTAACCATGTAGAAGTTATGCCTAAAATGGTGAAGTCGGTCTAGAAGGGCTAAAATCTGTCCAAATTTCAAAATGAAGGTTAGGATTTTGGTTGGAGTTGTGTAAAGCATATCAAAGTATTGTTTAGCTATTGATACGTAGTGTCAACGTTTTTGCTTTTCGTTTTGTTGTAGAAGGATTGCATTTTGGAATTTTGTTAAAACTTCGAATTGCATTTCCTTTACATATGCATTTCATGCATCTCATTTTGCATCCATACATCGTGTAGAGAACGATCCCGCGGCGGGTGACGTATCCGTGGGAGTTGAAGAGCCAGTGGCTACTGAAAATCCAATTGAAGCACAAGGCAAGCACCTAAGCATCATTGATCCTTATATATTCTATCTTTGTGAATGAATTGCTTAACGGGTGTTTTAAGTAGTGCATTAGGAGTTGAATTGTGGGTAGAATGTTAGAACCTATTTACTGCATATGTCATCCTTGTTAATTGTTGAATTGTCATTTGGAACCTAACTGGGTAATATTTTATGTCACGCTTAAATTGCTTAGCGGTCGGGTTCGGCCAAGTGGTGGATGGTTCCATCACTTGTGATGTACTACTTCACACTTATGAACTACATGGTTTGGAAATGGGAGTAAGTTGAAAATGTAAATGTGAATTGGAGACCGGGTGAGAGGTTGGGACATGAGAGTGTGTAGACTGAATGTGTAGCTCTCTTTGTGTCGATTGAGGACCGTTCGAGTTTGACCTTTGATTGAGCAACCTTTGTTGATCACATGCCGTGATATGGGCGCGGTAAGCCACTCTTTCACCATTCCCTAGTCGATGGGGTGCAACTTCATGCGATGGTTAGGGTGGAGTTCGAGGCCTAGGTCTCCTCGGGAGGCCAAGTCGGACTTGTGTCGCTCGGGGAGGTTGCTAGGTGCTCGTGCCGCATGAGGCGGTTCATCGGATAGATATGGTGGGAGGCGGTTGATGCGGGATTCTGTGTGGGATTGATGTCGTGTGATTGATGATCCTGCGCAGTGAATAAACGATTTGAATCGCCTTCCATGGATAAGAGCACGCTCTCTCATCGCTCGATTCATCGTAGTAACAACTTAAAACTGTAAAAGAAATGTGAGATGTTGATGAATTTGTTGTGAATGGTGGTGATACTTGTGTTACTTCATGTACTTAATTGCAAACCTTCAATGTAGTAGTAGATGCTTGTTATAACGCTTTAAAACTTGTGAATTGAGTAGTGTAGGCGAATCTACTACAAAGTTAAGCTTTTCGCACTTATTACACGTGGCTTATTCCATTGTTTTATCCAATGCATATTCCTTTGTGAGTCGGTCATATATGGACCACGGGTAAGACTTACAGTACCTTCAGTACTCATGCTTCGCTTTGTGGTTTTCAAAGTGAGGCGATGCAGGTTGTGAGTTCTGTCCTTATTGTCTCTCGGTTGTCGGGCGGGACACCGAGTAGAGGCTTAGCTCATTGATGCAAGCGCCGGAAGTGTTGATGGCGGGACACTTCCGGATGAGTCTTAATTTTATTTACCTTGGGGTTTGGATAACTTTTGTTGTATATGTATGGGTTGTGTTTGTAGCATGTGGAGGCTTTAACTTTTGATACTTGATGTGGTTGTTATATGATGGTTGATGATCGTAGATGCGTAGTTGGTCGTAGATATTTAGTTGTTATTGTTGATATATATATATATATGCAATTTGTCTCTCTTGTCTGCCGGGTGGATGTCCTCTGTTCTAGAGGCATCATGCCCAATTTTTTTGTGCTTTTGTTAGTCTTGTGGGTTTTGGTTTTTCGTCGGGTCGTCTTTGTGCGGGTTGGGTTTTGTTTTGTTTTGCTTCCGCTTTGCGTGTCTGGTTGTGGGGTTTCGAGTTCGTTGCCCCCTTTATGCAAATTGAGTTGGTATGACTTTGAAATCCGGTATGTGGGGATCTTGGGCGAGTTTTCGGATCGCATACCGGGGGAATACCGGGATCGGGTTCGAGTTATTTGGGTGTTTCGCCGTTGTCTCATTTGGGCTTGGGTGTTAGCAATGCGAGCACCATCGGTGATCCTTTGCTAACCTCCAAATCCGATGTGGCGATAAGCGTATCCAACTAGCCCGAGTGCGGTGCAGGAGGCTCCGCGACAAGGTGGTATCAGAGCAAGGTGCATAAAGACGAACCCAAAACTTGACATCCACTTAGGCGTCTTGAGTCGGGTTTATATTAACCCCTTAGTAGTAGTAAGTACTGTATTACCCGCCCTATGTCTATAATTGTGATAGTACCAGTTAGATGGTGGGAATGGAAGAAGTGTTGACGTTGGTAACGTACATTTTATATCATGCATGCATGTAGTTGCACAAGGGCCATTGCATCTTACTTTATTAAAAATTGTAGACTTTAATTATTGTTGAGTGCTATTCGTTAAATCGGGTGTAGACCCCGATTTTAACCAAGTCTAATGTCTTGTTCCTTTCTTGTGGAGTCTAGAATGAGGACTTCTAGCACTTGCTAATTCATTGGCACTTCTCTTGTTTCTTGGTCATCTAGGAAGCAGTCCGGAATTGCACAGTCCACCGCTGAGGCCGAGTATGTTGCTGCAGCCAATTGCTGTAGCTAGGTGCTCTGGATGAGATCGACCTTACGGGACTTTGGATTAGAGATAGAGAGTGTGCCACTTTTCTGTGACAACACTTCTGCTATTTGCATTGCTAAAAACCCAGTGCAACATTCCCGGACCAAGCACATTGATATTAGATATCACTTCCTTAGAGACCATGTGGAGAAGGGAGATATCGCGCTCGATTCGTGAGTGACCTTGATTAGCCGATATCTTCACCAAGCCTTTGGATAGCTCAGTTTGTTGCCTTGAGAAGTGAGCTTGGAGTCGTGAGCCCTTACGGCCTTTCGTGAGGGGGAGCTGGTTTGTATATTATGTATTATATGTTTTCTTCCAGCTTAGCTTTTCTTTTCTTTGTGTTTCTTTTAGGTGACTTTGGGCTTGTTTTCTTGAGTTGAGTTCACTCACTTAGACTTCTGGCATGCCTTCCATGGACCTCTTATCTTGTGCTTTAGGTTGCTATCATGCGTGATTAGCTGTTCTCTCTTCTCTCTAGGTTGAGTTCCCTCACAGTCTTATAAGTCTAGCAGGTATTGGGCCTCCTGGGTAGATAGGGTCTGTGTGCACTCCTTAGTTGGGATCTAGAGCCAGCTTCCCTATGTTAGTCACTGGGGAAGATAAGAGCGAGTCTAAGCCGTAGTGAGTCTCTTCTATCTTATCTATGCTCAATAGCCATCCAATTTTGCGCTTTCTCGCTTCTTCTCCTCATTCTGCTTTTTCTGGTTGTTATTGAGTTCATTCGGGTTTTCTTTATGCCTAATCTTGATAATAACTCAACTTTAACCAGATTTGAGATTAAAATTGATTCATTTGTTGAGGGGGAGTTTGGGAATCTGTTCATGCATTGCATTTAGACTGCATTTTCTGTTTTATGAGCTTTGTCTATTATGCATTTGACTCAATCTTCGTGAAATACATCATGCTATATCTTTTAAAGAAAATCACTAGCTTAGATATGTCCAAGTTCATTTATCAAGCTAAGGTTAATTAAAATCTGAAAAAACTTAAAAGCTTTAAATGAAAACTTGATGAAACATGTTGCTTTTGCTTACTAAGTTTCTTCTTTAGGGGCTTTTACCATGAATTGTGAAATTTTGGATTTCTCTAGAGTCCCTATAGCAACTTGGGTGAAATTTGCTTGATCCATATTTGAGTCCTTCAGAATTGCTCATATGTGCTAAATTGAAAATTTTTAAAAAATTGACTCTTTTGTGCAAAATTGATCTCAGACTTTATATTCTCTAGACCGCCTCCCATTGCATTTGGGATGAACTTGGAATATACTGTGTATGACCAAGATCATTCTCTTAAGAGTTACTCTTGAGATGATCGAAAATGGCTTGAGTCAATCAACAAAAAAAATGCAAATATCAAACACATAAGTGGGTAAAGAATGCAAATAATGTCAAAAATTTGCACCCCGCTATGTTTTTCGAAGTCTTAAAGAAAATTTGCATAAATTGAAAAATGGGCTCGAAGGACCTTATATGCACTTCAAAATTCCACAAAGTGTTGAGTAGGTTGAACTCTAGGTTTTCCATTTGATCCTTAAGTGGTTTTGCTTCTAGTTTTGAAACTTTGCTAAGTTTTGCACTTGTCAAATCTTGCTAAAAAGATACATTTTCAAAACCTAGCTTATGAGCAAAATTTGTTATTTGCACTTGGACATGTCTTAGTTTGGTCATAATCTAAGATTGATAAGCTTGGTGTCATATCTTGTCATTATGATCATTTGGATAATCATCAAAGCTCCCTTAGGTTGCATTTCATGCATACATAAAAAGGGGGAGAAATTTTCTTTTTGATGCCTATATTGCCAAAAGGGGGAGAAATCGTAGAAAATGCATCATTAAAAATGTGAAAGCTTATTTGGTTCTTATGATTTTGTAAAATTTTGCTAATTCTTATGGATCATAATTACATAATCACTTATGGATCATAATTACATAATCACATTTGGCGCTTATGATTGGATTTTAGAGCTTTTTGTGGAAAACTTGCTCTTTACTTGATTTAGCTCTAAAATATGTCTTACCAACTTGGTCATGTTCTCAGTCTATTCTCTCTGGACCATGTGTGTTTTTGCAATCAAATTGCTTTCTTCTTATCTTACTCAAACTCAAATTTATGCCTTTTATAAGGTTTGTCAATATACTCATCAAGGGGGAGATTGAAGGACCATGTGGAGGTCCATCCTTGCTTGTGATGAGTATTTGACTTTATATAATTTAGGATAGCTTAGATTTGAGTTTGTATTTAAATGTGATCTTCATGTGTTGGCCGGACAAAATTTTTGTGATCTTCATGTGTAGGTCGGACCAAATTTTTATGATCTTCATGTGTAGGCCGGACCAAATTTTTATGATCTTCATGTGTAGGCCGGACCAAATTTTTGTGATCTTCATGTGTATAACGGACCAAATCGCGATGGTTTTCATGTGTACTACGGACCAAATCGCGATGGTTTTCATGTGTACTACGGACCAAATCGCGATGGTTGTCATGTGTACTACGGATCAAATCGCGATGGTTGTCATGTGTACTACGGACCAAATCGCGATGGTTGTCATGTGTACTACGGACCAAATTGCGATGGTTCTCATGTGTACTACGGACCAATTTTACTCGCGTGTAGTAATATGCATTTTTGAAAGTTTTTCTGTGCTCAAAAAATTATTTGGTCTACATAAAAGTTGTAGAGAATTTCAAGACACGTCTTTTTCATGTTGACAAGTTTTTCATTTGAGCAACATAAAAAATCATATAAAATCGGAAAGGTTAACAGAGATTCTCACGTGTACTACGGACCAATTTTCCAGCGTGCAGTAATATGCATGTTTGAGGGTCTTCTCGTGCTCAAAAAATTATGTGTTCTACATGAAAATTATAGATAATTTCGAAACACAACTTTTTCATGTTGACAAGATTTTCAGTAGAACAACATATAAAATCATAACAAATTGAGAAGATCCTGCTGTATTGAAAACAGCTTGTCTGCATTTGGTTGAAATGCTTTGGTCCGTTTTTGGTTTTTCTTTTCTAACCCCAACTCGTGATCGAATTGTTGTGATGGGTTCATGGTGGAACCAAGAAGGGATTTCTTGTCTTTGTGAATGTAGGACTTCATTTGGTGGTCATGGTGAGGCGAAGGAGGCCGGAACTAGGCATGGGATAGCCGGAGGTTCAAGTTGGCGGAAGTTCGCGGAAGATGACCGGAGATGAAGTCGGTGCAGTTCAAGAGACAAGAGATTAGTGGAGAAGCTAGCTTATCACTACTTGGATCAAGAAGAGCTGTAGGGTTGCGATTACGGAAGATAAAGTAGTGGATAAAGTGTAGCTTGTTTGTTAGGTATACTAAGAAAGTACCGAGTGTAGTTGAGAGTTGTTGAGAGTGACAGTGTAAGGATCAAATTCGGCTCTTGGAAGTTGGCTTAGGATTGAAGCAAGACATCCAAGGGTGGGAATTGATCCAGTCACTATAAATAGAGGGTAGGGCGCCTCCCTCTTTGAAGGTTCTGGTTTTCTTTGCTCATTTGAGTTTTGCCCACTCTGTTGTGAGGCTTTGTAAACCTCCCTTCCAGAAATGAAATGTTCTTCATTTATGTTCTAGTTTCATTTCCTTTACGCATTTACATTACGCACTTAAATTCTGCTATCTAAATTCCGCATTACTTGCAATTTACTTTACGTATTTTGGATTTGCCTCATCTCCTTCTGCATGCTATTGAATCTTTGTTGAAATTCATGGTTGATGAACTCTTCTTTTGATTCGATGCTTTCAATCATTTAGGCAATCCTTCTGTTCTTGTTGCAAGTTGTAAATCTGTGTGTTCTTGAAGTGTGTAAAACATGTGACTTGCAGTTCTTTAGTTTTGATTTGCTTCTGGTTCTTGTTGCAAAGAATGAGGGATTGATTGGATGAATGTTCACTCAGAGCATATCCAAATTCTCTAAGCAACCCTGGTTCAAGTTCTGCAAAGAAACTGATCTTTTGTTCCTTCATGATGAATTCTTAATTGATCGAGTTTTGGTGTTTACTCTTGTGCTATCTTGCTTGCTGTGACGTATGAGAAGGCATTCAAAGTCTATCTTGATCATTAGAATCTCACAAGCAAGTCAAGATCACAGATTGGTTTTTGGAGTCGTGCTGTTTTCAGAACACTGCTTGTGTTTTTGTAGTCTCTGTTCTTTACAAGCAGTATTGAGTCTTTTGACTAGCATTTGTCCAAGAGGTGGGAAAATTTATTTTGGGACCATTCACCTCCCCCTCTGGTCGCTATCTCGGTCTTTCAGTGAGCAAGCAAGTGCTGAATGAAAACTGGAGTTATACCAAAATTCAGCCATAGATAACCACTGTTTCCACTTCTTCGGACAGTCATGCAGTACGCAACGCAAATACAGCTCCAAGCATTGATTCATCTGTTTCGCTTTGGAAGTCGGTCCGTGGATGATAAGCTGTGCTATATTTAACTTAGTGCCTATTGCTTGAAACAGCTCACGCCAGAAGATGCTTGTGAAAACCTTGTCACAGTCAGAGACTATAGCATGAGGTACTCCGTGAAGTTTAACAATGTCATCCAAGAAAAGTCTGGCCACTTGAGATGCATTGAATGGGTATCGAAGGGGGGTGAAGTGAGCATACTTCGTGAGGAAATCCGCAACCACCAAGATAACATGAAATCTTTCTGACTTCGGAAGTCCCTCAATGAAGTCCATAGCGAGGTCCTGCCAAGCTCCCTCTGGAATCGTTAGAGGTTGTAAGAGTCCAGCTGGCCGGTTGTGTTCATGTTTGGCCTGTTGACACGTTTGACATTGCTTCACAAATTCATCAACCGCGCTCTTGAGGCCTGGCCAGTAGAAAAGTTTCTTATTGCGATGATAGGTGGCATATGAATGTCAGTGTCCACCTACTGCACTTTCATGTAAGGCGCTGAGCAGTTTGGCTTGTAATGCTGAGTTAGCGCCAATCCACACTCGTCCTTGGTACTTGATCAGACCATGTTTGCAGTGGTGGATGGCGGTGTGACGACCTGCTCCACGCCGCCGCTACGCCGGCCACCACACCGCCTCCCTTACCGTCCCGCACCGCCGCTGCCGTCCTCCTATTCTCCTCCGCATCCCGCTGCTGCAGTTGGCCTCCTCCAGTCGTTCGGCAAGGATACAGTGCCACCTCCAAGAACGACGATGGCGCGGCTTCGATCTCCGGCCAGGCTGCCTCGGATACCGACGTCGGTGTACCTGCTGGTGTATCCTCAACTTAGAGCTGTGCATTGCCTTCTACATCTTCGATCCACCTCGTATGGCTGGCATTTTCCATTTTTGATGTTCTTTTGTTTTGTTCCTCGCTAGTCGTCCTAATCAATGGCCTTTTTTTTCCCTCCTGGCAGGTCATGCATTTAGATTTGATGACTATGCTCATTTTCATAATGGGACATGCAATTTCAGACCCCTTGATTTTTGCCTCTAAATTTGGATTTTTCATCTTTGCTTTGATAGTTACTCCCTCCGGCCGCAAATAGTCGTCGTCTTGGACATCGACAGTCTCTAAAACACAACTTTGATATATTTATAAAACCCAATAAAATTATAATATTATGAAAGTACTTTTCGAGACAAATCTACATATATGATTTTCATGTATCCAATTTAAATATTTAAAAAGATATTGACAGTCAAAGTTTCTAAAGTTTGACTACACTTATATCTAAAACGACAACTATTTGTGACTGGGGGAGTACTTCTAGAGAACTTTGCTTTGGTAGTTAGAATATGTTCATTCTCTATGTCCCTTAAAATGACGCAAATAAATGTAAAGAGTTATCCAGATTAACTGGAGGTGTTACATTTCTCTTTAATGTTCTACACACGCTCAAAAGAGACGGCAACGAACGAAGGAAATGGAGTAAGGCAGGTGCATTGTTGTAGACTTGTATTGGTATGGTTTCCTCACTTTCCTATGGATACTCTCTGTGTTATCTCAGTTTAATCGTATTGACTGTGCATATGGAAACTTATTACAGGTTGACGCAAACAATTACTTGCAGATGGGCTCCCACGTGTGTAAGGGCATGCATGCTGTAGATCGTTGTTTGTAACAATCCTGTAATGCTGACATTTGTTCATATGCTTTTTACTTTTTAGCCATGCTCTTCCTGAATAGGTTCGTCTTGCTTGCTACCATAGCTAATTAGTCCCTTCTTTCCCCAGACAGATGACCATTTCAATCCTAATTAACGAAGTTTGATGACTTTGCTTGGCTTAGCAATGTCCAATAATTCGGTTTCAACTCAATCGTAAAGGAAGAGAAAGTGAACTACCCGGTGTCGAGCTCAAGTATTAGGTAACCTTGGTGGATTATGCTTACCTATATCGAAACCAAGGCCCAGTAGTACAAAAGATTTTTCTCCCCCTTTGTTTCCATCAAATCTGCCAACAGCAAAAATACACATAATTCTGTACTAAAGCTAGACACTAGACCAAGAAAAAAAAAGAGTGTTGTAATACTTACATCGGTTGCCTAAATAGGCAACCTATACTATAATCATACCAATACCAAAGACCGCAGGTTTTCAGCCCTCCCGTGCGTTTGAGCCGGGAGGGAGCCGGCTCAGCTCGCGGCTCGAGCCGAGCCTGTAAAAAAAATTTGCGTTTGGGTCCTTTTCGCAAAAAAAATTACAGATAGGTTCTTTTCACGAAAAATTTTTACGGATAGGTCCTTTTTGAAAACGGAAAAACAATATCGCGTTTATGCCCTTTATGCGTTTTTAAGAGTCGCGCTGAGGTCCTTTTTCGAAAACTTAAAATTACATTTAAGTCCTTTTTCGAAGAAAAAAACGGTTTGGTCCTTTTTTTATGGAAAAAAATTATATATTACGTTTAGGTCCTTTCCCCGTTTTTTAGAGTTTTCCGTTTAGGTCCTTTTTAGGGGAAAAGAACGTTAAGGTCCTTTATAGCCAAATAGATGCGAAAAAAACGCGATTACGGTTTTATCCTTGTAGCCATTTCGCGTGTTTCCTCGGTCGCACGTTTTGTCGATTTTCTTGCGTGCGGAGCGACGATCAGGGCGTGGCACGCCGCGTCAATTATCTAGTTTACATTATAGTGGAGAGGAATGCCGCTCCACTAGGCAAGCCACGTCATCGTCTTCGCGAAAAGGGCCTCCGAAAACTTTGAAATTTTGTTTAGGTCCTCGATCGGTTTTTAGCAGACGTTCGCTCGAATTGTTACCATCTGTTGCTTTGTGTCGGCTGTGCTACGACGGTTGATAACGCATCGTTACTTCCCACTTCTGCCGTTGCTCGTGCGTACAGCCCCGTCTTCTTCGAGCGCGCCGCCGCCGTGGGGGGCACCTGGCTCTACACTGCCCCCGTCGCCGCAGCAGACACCGACTCGCTCGGCGTCGCCGCCACCCACTCCAACCTCTACGCCTCGCTCCGCACCAACATCCCTCGCGAGGTCATGGGCTTCCTCGACTTCCCCTTTTGTCTCCCCTTTTCGAGACCACTCCACCTCCCTGACACGCCACCTTCGCCGGCATTTCTCCCCGAGCTCCCTCTCTTAGCCCCATCCCTGACAAAGACCTCCTCATTTCTTTCATGACCGTAAGCAGATTCAGTCATGACCCGTGGTATCGCTTAAATGATATTATTATACCTCTTTATCCTTTTGAGCATATTCTAATACTGATTATAAGATATATATATATATATATATATATATATATATATATATATATATATATACACACGTGTGTGTATATATATATATATGTACGTATATATATATGTATATATACATACATACATACACATATACATACATACACACACATACATACATACATATGGTAGCGCTATTCTACTCCTAAGCATAGAATATCTATTCTACACTCCGATCAGAAAAGCACATGCAAAGCACAACATACTGATTGCTAACAATTCGGTAGTAAATCACGAATATAATTTAATATAGAATAACGAATGCAATTACTACCGAATCAGTTACTAGTTAATGCGTATTGTAGTTTATAAATGAATCTGTTTCTTCTTTATTTTAGCCATATTTTTTTATTGGTAGCTCGGATTTACAAATGATTTTCACCGGTAGCTTACTAACGATGAGAGGAATAAAATGATATAAGTCTCGCTATTAACAAGTAATTTTGCTGACTAGTAAAATAAATTACTTTTTTTATAGCATAAAATTACTACATCTACAACTAAAAATTATTATCACACAGTATAAATGAAAAATCCTACACAAATCAGTTATTTGGCAGTAAACTATCTTTTTCGTGTAAAGTCCGTAAAAACTATATGAATAAGTTCTAAAAAATGCTCAAAAAATTACCATATGTAAGGGATATGAGCTTCTATAGCCCTGTAAAATTTGAATACCAAACTCAATAGTATTTGAAAGGTACGAAAAGGACAAATGTACTATTTATCACTGATTAGCGCTTATCAATTTCATATATTTCAAATCAGATTGATTTTGGTCTTCAAATTTTACAAGGATGTAGAATCTCAACTCCCGTACTTATAGTAATTTTTTGAGAATTTTTGAAAACTTTTACATGTGATTTTCATGAATTTTACATGATAATAGTGGTTTACACAATATATGTTGCCTTTTACTATCCAGAAAATAACATGTTGTTAGCTACTACACAAGATGTTACTAAATCGAAATGAAGTGAACTATCAGAACAAGAATTTAGCTCTGTTTATCGGCCCTGTAGTAAAATATTATATGAACGATCGTAAACGTTGCTGTAATAGATAATAAAATCAATCGAGAACCGTTCATAAAAATGTTAAGCGTTTGTTCTACACAGATCAGTCATTTGGCAGTACACCACCTTTATCGTGTAAAGTCTGTGAAAATCATATGTACAAATTCTGAAAAATTCTCAAAAAAGTATCATATGTAGGGATGTGAGCTTCTATAACTCTGTAAAATTTGAAGACCAAACTCACTTTGCATTTGAAGGATATGAAAAGGATAAATTTACTATTCATCATTGATTAGCACTAATCAATTTCATATCTTTCAAATGAAATTGATTTTGTTCTTCAAATTTTACAGGGATGTAGAATCTCACCTCCCCTACTTATGTTAATTTTTTGAGAATTTTTGAAAATTTATAAATACGATTTTACACATAGAAATGGTTTACACAGTACATATTGCCTTTTACTATTTAGAAAATAATATATTACCATCTATTACACAAGTTGTTACTATATCCTGTGTAAAACACATTTATCATGCAAAATACATGAAAATCACATGTACCAGTTTTTAAAAATTCTTAAAAAATTCCATACGTAGGGGAAGTGAGCTTTTATAACCCTGTAAAATTTAAAGACCAAACTCAATCGTATTTGAAAGATATGAAATTGACAAAGCGCTAACAGTGCAAAATCACTATTGAGCCGAATTTGTCTTTTTCATATCTTTCAGCTGAGATTGATTTTGGTCTTCAAATTTTATAGGGGAGGTGAGATTCTACAACCTGAAAGTTATGAAAAAGACAAATTCGGCTCAATAGTGATTTTGCATTGTTTAGCGCTTTGTCAATTTTATATCTTTCAAATGCGATTGAGTTTGGTCTTCAAATTTTATAGAGTTGTAAAAACTCATCTTCTCTACGTATGGTAATTTTTTGGGAATTTTTGGAAACTTGTACGTGTGATTTTCATATATTTTACACGATAAGACTGGTTTACACAAGATATAGTAACATCTTGTGTAATAGTGAGTAATATATTATTTTCTAGATATTAAAAGAAACATATCCTGTGTGAACTATAAAATCTATGAAAATCATATATACATGTTTTCAAAAATTCTCAAAAAATTACCATTCGTAGAGGAGGTGATATTCTATAACCGTGCAAAATTTGAAGGCAAAAATCATCCTCATTTGAAATTTATGGCTAAATCAAAGAAAGAAAGAAATATTCATATAAAAACTAGAAGTAGTATTTATTAGTCATTTACTAGTTGGGTTGCCATTGACTGTTCGGTTGCGCGAGCAGCTCGGTCGATCTGTGTTAAATGGTTAAGGAGTAGTATAGCCTATTCTACACGCACCTATAGAATAGTATATATACATACACATATACATATATACACACATACATATATATACACACATATATATATACATACATATATGGCGACATATCCAGTGCAAACCTCCCTTACCGTGCAAACTCCGCGAAATCCACGTGTAGAAGTTTTGAAAAATTCTCAAAACATTACCATTTGTAGGGGAGATGAGGTTCTACAATTGTGCAAAAATTGAAGACCAAAATCAATGGCATTAGAAAGATATGAAAAAGACAAATTCAGCATAAATAGTGATTTTTTACTGTTTGGTACTATTCATTTTGCTGTTTGTCTTTTTCATATCTTTCAAATACGATTGAGTTTGGTCTTCAAATTTTGCACGATTGTAGAAGCTCACCCCCCTACATATGGTAATTTTTTGAGAATTTTTCAAAACTTCTACACGTGGGTTTCACGAAGTTTGTACGGTAAGAGGGGTTTGCACTAGATATGTCGCCTACATATATATATACATATACATATATACACACATATACATATACAGACACATATGTATATATATACATACATATGTATATATATACATACATATATATATATATATATATATATATATATATATATATATATATATATATATATATATATATATATATATATATATATATATATATATATATATATATATATATATCATTGTTACGTTCAGCAACTCTTCATTTCCTACATTCGAAAAAATGGACTTATCATGAACATGCGTACAAAGATTTATTTATTTATTTATTTGTGAATGCATATATTTCTATTGCATCTGATTTTCAAATACATTCTACCGTTAGCTTTCTTTTACCAAATAAGAAAAAATAAAATATCTACAATTTTCACACGACAAATATAATTTATGACGGTGCGTCCTGTTATCGCGTGGGCCATCGGCTAGTGGTTAATGATGTCTGCTCCAACAAACATGGTGCGCTGAACTGGTGATAAACGAAATGATGCTGTCCGTGTTCCTCTCTCGATTGGCTTGATGACAAGACCCTTAACAATGAACTCTTTTGAGTTATCATCATCTTCGAAGCAGGGTCAGAATTTTCTTTTGTGGTGGACTCTTGCCATAGTTAAAACAACATTTTTTGCAGTTATATTTTGGTTGTTGGAGTTAGTCCAAACAGCAATGCTGAAACTATTGTGGCAGCATTGTTTCAATTATTGAACACCGAGGAGTTGTATCTACCAAGTTTCATCAGCTGGTAGAACAGATTTGCTTCTTGTTGGGACAGTGAAAAAGACTTGCTGGCTCACAAGTAGGATTCAACTTTCTGAATTGATTGCAGCATTTTAGCAGTCGTCACCCGTAAGATGGTAGTACTTCCATCCCATCAGAAGTTGAAAGCGAACTATTTTAGGAACTTTTCTACACCAGTTGTTAGATCAAGTAGAATCTTGGATATGTTAACAGCGACAGATTTACAGTCTTACCTAATTTCAAAATCTTTATTGGAAAGTTTCATCACTAGGTACCAGTAGATTAAACTTTCTTATCTAACTTTAGCTTGAATGCTCTTTCAAAAAAAAAACTTGAAATAGGATTTGACATGCAAAACTTAGCCACTTCTGCTATGAATATAGTCGTGAGAAACATATATACGCCTCAATTATGCCAAGTGTTCCGAGCCCTAACGGTAGAAACTACCAGAATAATACGTGAACGCAAATACATAGCTGAAATGGAAGAAAAATCATTCATCTCCAACCGGAAAATCTACCTATATCTTGTCAGGCTGGCATATCAGCACCTACTTTCTGAGTGACGAAAAATGACAAAAAGAAGATAGAACTCATGAATCATCATGATACAATTCCATTAAGCATATAATTGCTGAGGCAGTCACTGTACCGAAACGATCAATCATTGATGTTGCTTAGTCACTAAAACCATTCAGCATACGGCCAGGTCCATGCCTCCATAGCTTCCAAAATGCTGCTTTCTTCAATGCACTGGCCACTCACGGCTGCGTATAGAACCAACTGCAACAATACAAAGTTCTGACATTTGCAAGAAAAGAAAATGATTCCACCGGATACAAATTTTCTGGAAGCTGTCGGTTTCTCCTGTCATAGACAGCTGAAAATCACTAGCCACATTCTTGTAGAAATTTGGGGGGAAATTCATCATCAATCTACCTATCACACAATAATGAGCAGCAGCTGTCGAGTACTACTCTTATTGAAGTTTGTTAGTAATAGACGGAGTAAAGTTGTAGAGGAGTTAAGTGTATAATCGAATTTCCTTTTTTCTTTGCGGTCAAAGGAAGATATATAACAAAAGGGGTTTTCTGTACACTACACGAGTTATGAAAAAGACAAAAAAGAAATGCAAGTACATATTATGACGACGAAAAAGATATCTTTTAAAATTTATGCTCCCAGAAGCATATCGTAAGAATTATTGTGGATATAGCTTTTAAAATGGTAGTTACACATTCTTTTTCAACACAACTGTGGAAGAAAAGATACTATTCTTATTATCAACTCTGTCGGGGCAGTGCTTTTCTCATCTGTTAGATGGCATAATTGTAGTTTGTGTCAGCTGACAATATCACCAAATAGATTGCCAGCATTTTTTTCGGCCGAATACTTGAGTTTGCTGCAATAAATCCTTGTGAACTAGGTGGCATGTTCCAGCTAAGGGTAATAGTGTCTTCTCAAAGGAAATGTCCTTTATTTGGTCATCGATATTCGTTTTTCTCCATTCCTTCTGCTCTTATTAAGCAGAATTATCGTTGATGCTGGTGAGCCTATGAGTAATAAGCAACACAGTAGATTGTTTTGTCATGTGTCTCCAATTTATCATACAAGGCATGATATTGCAAATGTCGTTAGATTAGTGGGCCAGTTCATGCATGATCTCCGTACAATGTGATATGGAGGCAATCAGTCTGGACTCTTCGATCATATTTGAGCCTACGAGAATTGTACCAGAAAATGCTTGCTTAATCGGCCAGCTCATCAAGACGTTTCTTGCTGATGCTGACTTGGCTGACATCCAGGATTGTGCACGCTTTATATCAGCTAACCAGGGTCAGGTTACTACATTTTAACTCTTGGTGGGAACGTTGCAACCTGGCAAAGTGGCAATGTCATGGTTGCAGGGCCTACAACTTGGTAGAATTGTGTTCCATGACACTCTGTATGTACTTTTAATGTATGATGCATACAGGGTAATGGGACAAGAACATCATGCATCCTGTTCCTACTTCCCATGTTCATTCTTACCTACCACTATACGACACTCCAAACGTTGATTCCTACATGTACTTCTTCCCAAGGAAATACATTGCAGATCTGACAACAATGTGATGTTGATTTAAATCAAGCTGGTAGACTATGATGTTCACCGTTTGGAGCTCTCAAGTAGAAGATCATGCCAGTATTCCCTTTTTGCTGGCCGGCAAAAAAAAAAGAATGCATTTTCCCTCCTACCCTTTTATGAACAGACGAATAAACCTAAAATATTTTGGTAGGGGTGGGCATTCGGTTTATACAGTTTGTTCGGTTCGGTTTATTCGGTTTTAAAAAAATCGTTTTTTGAGACCTGCAAACCGAACCGAAACCGAACACATACGAAAACCGAACCGAATTAACCGAATTTCTTCGGTTCGGTGTTTCGGTTCACCGAAAAAATCCAAGCGCAAGCTGCGTTGCCTCGTGCAGTCATGCTCGCCGCCCGTGTGTTGCCCGTGCTCGCGGGGAGAGAGAGGGAGGCAGCGGGGGCGAGGGAGGGAGCCGCGGGAGGCACGGGGGCAAGTGAGGGAGGCGGCGATTGGCAAGTGAGGGAGCCCGGAGCAGCGCGTGGAGAGAGGAGGCCGTCCACTCCCCGCCTGTGCTCGCCATCGTCCCGCACGTCGTCGTCGTCGCCATTGCCGTGGCCGCGTCGGAGGGGGGAAGGGGAGGGGGAGGCAGGGAGCAGCGGAGGGTGGCGAGGGGGCCGCAGGGGCGAGGGAGACGGAGGGGGTGGGACTGTGGGAGGAAGCCGCACGCTGGCACACGGGGAGAGGGAGGTGGTGGGGGCGAGGGAGACGAAGGGGGCAGGAGGAAGCCGTGCACGCGGAGAGGGAGGGAGGCGGTGGGGGCGAGGAAGGGAGGCAGGGAGCTGTGCGGTGGCGTGGGGGCGAGGCCGCAAGGGAGGGAGGCGGCGGCCGTCCAGTCGCGCGACGGCGTGAGGAGGAGGCCGAGAGAGGAGGTCGCTGGACTAGGCGCCTAGCTAGTCGCGTGAGGGAGAGGGGATTGGAAATGGAGATGGCCATACGGAGGATTTGGGAGGAGATGCATGGACTAAACGGTTTGTTCGGTTTTTGGGAATTAAAAACCGAATAGCACTAAAATGAAAACCGAACCGAAACCCGAAAACCGAAAAAACCGAAATTATCGGTTAATTCGGTTCGGTTCGATTCGGTTTATTTATGCCCACCCCTATATTTTGGGCTTTTCCAGCATATTCTCTCGGAATTAAAATCATAGAGATGTCCCATATCGTATTAAAGAATACATTAAATTCATACGATGGCATAGACAGTTGGGTAAAACATTCAGATGGACGGCAATATGCAGTTGCCCCCACACAGTTCATGTGATGACTGATGAATATATTAGTAATGAATGCACAATTCAAAGTAGATAAGAATGAGGTACTATTGTAGGCACCCTTTCAAAATCTTGAAAGATGTCGATAAGACTACGCACCCGCTGACATTCTCTTCCCATCCTATTGATGGTCTTTAAAAAAATCGCTGGTCTATACTTTTACTTAGTCTCATACATCAACATGGAGAGTGAACACCATGCTGGAATTGTTTTCCCAATATGATGAAAAGTTCTTGTAAACCACTCATTTAAACAGTGTGATACGAACTAGACCAACAACTCGTAGGCTAGTAGCTTAAACCAAAAAAAAATAACTAGCAGTTGCACATTTTTGGTAGAGACTTTGTTCAACGCGGGCAATAAAATGAAGCAGTAACAAATTACCAATAGCATGACTAGCGCATAGAAAGAATAAGAGGGTAGTACGAGAACATTTCTTTATGTACCTTCTCAAGATGGAAATGCCAAAATAATTTTTTCCTTAACATCCATTTCAGCAACCGTCCTGTCTACATACAAATCACTAGAACACTTGATGATTCTTGTAAGCAGACAGGAAAAAGAATCAAGGAAGCTCTGCAAACTACAACAATCTATTTCAACTAAGGCGTGCCTTCAACTAATGGTCATTTTGAAGCTCCACATAATTTGATTTGAAACAACAAAATGAATACCAGTTGCTTGCATGGACTGTGAATTGCATTAACAAGTCCTGGATGCAGTTTCATCTGATGACCTACCGAACTGTGTTGTTCAGAATTCAGAGTTAGGACATCACCAGTAAGTTGTTGCATTCGCTATCACCTGAGATTCAGTAGCATGTGGCCTTGATGAAATTGCCGGCACAGTACTGATGATCCAAATGAAGGATCACATCGCCAGGATTTGAATTAGAAGGGCTTATTGGTAAATCATCGCAACCAGGCCGCCGTTCTATTTTGGATAGAACAGAAATTAGCATCCAACAACAGAGGAATAAGATCCGTCTCTCACAAGCTTTGTCCTTGAGATCGACTGCCAAGCAATAATCGATTAAACTGGCCTCTAGAACAGTTGTATAACTCTAATTTTCTCCCATCTTGCATTGGATTTTCTCTGCTTTGTCTGGAATCTTCTCTGCTTTGTCTTGGACTTCCACCTTGTGTTCTTGGATTTTCTCAGCTTTGCCAAGGTTATGACCGGTCTTTTCTTGGATTTTCTCTGCTTTGTCTAGGATTTCCCCTGCCTTTTCTTGGATTTCCCCTGCCTTCTTTTGGATCTTCCCTTCCTTCTCTTGGATTTCATCCACCTTGTCTTGGATCTTCCCTGCCCTGTCTTGCTCTTTCCCCTCTTTGTGCTTGATTTTTGCATCCAAACGTGCCTCCGATCCAACTACTCTTACAGTTTGGTTCCTCCTCAGAAGCAACACTGCATCCTTTTCAATATGATCACTAGTAGCACGCACTGTTCTTGCCCGGCTAAAGCCAAATCTTTGGCCGGCAACGCCATCAATCCGAGCCATCAGCTCCAAGAGATTTCTCCTCTCCCGAGCTCCGGCCTCGGAGAACACCTTTCCATTCTTCAATGGCCGGGGTGGTTTCTTGGCACTCATCAATGGCACCTGATCCTCCAAGGCACCTGCGTCTGCCTCCTCCTTTTCATCGTCGTCAAATGCCAATAATGAAGTCGACTCCCGCTCAGATGCAGCACTGTCGCTGGCAGCAGCTCGCTTCGAGACGGTCTTCTGAACATCAACAACCGCGCAGGGGTTCCCGACCACCGCAAGCCCGTTCCACACCTTGGCAGACACCGCCTTGCTGAGGACCACGAGGCGCTCAACGATGTCAGCCATCGACGGCCGCCGCTCCCTGCAAGACCGCACGCAACTCGCCGCCAGCGCAGCCAGGTCTCTCCGAGTGACCGGGTCGCGGGGCGGCGCCACCCGTGGGTCGAACAGCGCGGACACCTTCCCCTTCCGCAGCAGGGGCACCGCCCACTCTACCACCGAGGGCGGTGAGTGCTGGACGTCGATGGCCTTGCGGCCGCTCATGATCTCCAGCAGCAGGATCCCGAAGCTGAACACGTCGGTCTTTGTGCTGAGGCTCTCCGGCGTGACGTAGGCCGGGTCGAGGTACCCAAGCGTCCCCGCCGGCGCCGGCGTGGCGGCATTGCCGGCGCCGCCGTCCCTCTTGGGCACGCGGAGGGCGAGGCCGAAGTCGCCGAGGCGCGCGTCAAGGTTGGCGTCGAGCAGGACGTTGGCGGCCTTGACGTCGCGGTGGATGACGGGGGGCTCGGCGTCGTGGAGCGCGCGGAGCGCCCTCGCGGTCTGGAGCGCGAGGCAGATGCGGCGCGGCCACGCGGGGGGCCGCGGGTTGGAGTGAAGCAGGTCGTAGAGCGTGCCGTTGGGCATGTACTCGACGACAAGCAGGCGCGGGCGGTGGTGCGCGTCGGCGGGGCCGGAGTCGGAGAAGCCGAGGAGGTTGACGAGGCGCGGGCCGCGGACGGAGGAGAGGATGCGGATCTCGTTGTCCACCTCGGAGCGGCGTGGGGAGGGGCGCTTGACGGCGACGGCGCGGCCCGAGGGGAGCACGGCCTTGTAGACGGCCCCGTGGCTGCCCCGCCCGAGCAGCGCGGCGTCCGCAAAGTGGGAGGTGGCCGCCTCCAGGTCGGCGTACGCGAACCGCTCGATCTTTGGGGCGGCGGGTGGCAGCGCAGGCTTGGGCCCCGACCGGCGCGAGATGGGGAGCGGCGAGATGGCCGAGATGGAGCGGCACGTGGCCACGGACGAGTCCGCGCGGCAGGAGAGGTACCCCATTTGGGCTGTTCAGAGCTGCCGCGTCGCGCGCCGCAGCCGGCCGCGAGGCGGAGGAAAAGGGGATCCGAGTCCGACAGCGGGTGGGGGTTGTGGAATCGGAACGGCAGCGCGAACGCGAAGGGCTTGGCTGCTCTTGCTCGCTTCGGCTCTTTTCTTTTCTTCTTTTTGGTGGTTTTTGGGCGCCGTTTGGTGGGGGCAAACAAATGGGGTCGCAGCGTCGCTCTCGCCTCTCGGGCTCGGGCTCGGGCTCGGGCTCTCGGCTCGGCCACGGTGGTGGCGTGGTGGTGATTTTGTGTTTTGAAGCGGCGCGGCGATGGATTGCATGCTTAGCGATGTGGGATAATTCATCGTCTTATTCATAGAGAAAGCTGATACTTCACGATCGTGCTCGTGTCGTGGGCGATCGGTGCCGTTGACACGGCCGTATGAAGATGGTATGGTGATTGGGTAATCGTGCCTCGACGCCTCTTGCTAGAGGGGTCGACGACGAGTCAACCCGCCGTGTTGCCAAAGATTGCCTGGAATTGTGGTCGCTGTGGCTGGGTGGATTCGCCTGAGAAAAAGGTCGTAGAGCGGGGCTGGGTCTCACCGTCTCAGTGTGTGTCCGGTCCCACCGTCCCGGTTACGGAAAGAGGTGGCGACTGGCGAGAGCGTAGCATAGCACAGCATGCGATCTTTTGCTCTTTCTCCCTGGCTAGTTTCAGATGCTGCTCTCTTTCCACTTTGTGTCCATCTCTAGTAGTGTTTATCTGCACCAACTGAAGCTACGAACTCCGAGGTTTTCTCTTTTTCTTTTTTGCCCTCCTGACTCCTGTACGAACAAATGCAATGACAGATATCAGTGTGCACATACAAATTATAGGAGCTTATGACACGGAGTCAGCAGAATGTGGCTGTACCCGTTGCATTTTGAAGAACTGAAGCTGAACGGATCAATGCAGCAATGGTGCTGGAACTGCCTACTGGTATCCAGGGATTCAAATTTCGTTTTGGATAAAATTTCGCCGATGACCGAAATCCAAAATTTCGGCTCAATCTCGTTATTTTGGACAAAATTCGGACGAAATTTAGAAAGCAAAATTCAAATCCAGAATTTTTGGACCGAATTTCGGGCGAAATTGCCGAAATTTCGGTAAATTTCAATTGAACAAAAAATGGTTCAAATGATGTCGAAACATTTTGAAATTTGTTGTGGACGTTTCTGACACATCAGTGATGTTTCCATAAAAATTTCAAATGATTATCAAGCCTGAGGAATTTTTAAAAATTCGAACATTGCTACTGTCCTGATAAAACGTTGACTGGCAAGTTTGAACCAAATGAAAAATGGTTCAAACCACGTTAGAAAATTTTGAAATTTTTTGTGCATGGTTATGAAGCATCACTAATGTTCTCGTAAAATTTTCAGATAATGATCAAGCTTCATGAATTTTTAAAAATTCGAACAGTGCTACTGTCTTGTTAAAAGGCTTACCAGCAAACTTGAACAAATTGAAAAATAGTTCAAATCACGTTAGAAAATTTTGAAAATTTTTGTGAAGGCCCTGATATAACATTAATGTTTTTTTCAAATTTTAGATGATAATCATGCTTAAATAATTTTAAAAATTCTAATAGTACACGTCCTGATAAAAGCCTTATATCAATACATAGATTTGCTTTAGTAATATAAAAGGTTTAAATTTTTTTAAAATTTTATAGAAGGGTGATAAGGAATTCTTAAGATCTAATAAAAATTTTGAATTATGATCACACTTCAGTGAGTTTATAAAATTCTTACAAGACAAAGTACCATTTATGTTCTTTCTCTTTTTGATTTTTGAAATATAATATAACAAATTAAGTTCAACACTTACATAGATTTGATTGACCAAACAAGAAAATTTTAAATTTTTTGAAAATATTATAGAATGGTACTGAGGCAATTTTTAATCTCTCATAAAAATTTTAGACTATGATCACACTCGACAAAATTTATAAAATTCTGACAAGGTTATTGTCCTAATTATGTTCATTCTGTTTTTGATTTTTTAAAGATAACAAATAAGTTCAATTATTTTGAAATTTTTTCTGTATGATCCTACGCTACTAAATATAGTACCATAAAGTTTTAAGATCATTATCAAGCTTGTAAAATTTTATAAAAATCTGACAGTATTTCTACCAAATTTTAAAATATCTTAAAAATTCGGTTTTTCAATAAATTTTTATAGAAGATAACTTTCTTAAGGGTTATTGGACCAAATCCGGCCCTTAAAGTTTGAAAACCGGCCAAAAATCACAAAAATTTGGCAAAATTTCGCAAAAAAAAAAGAAATTTCGGTGGTACTATAACAATCCAAAATTTTTTAATCCGATTAGTAGTTTGGATTTCATGGTAATCCGAAATCCAAAATTTGTATCACTGCCGGTATCCCTTCTTATAAATAGGTGGGCAATAATCAATTCGATCCTAATCCCAGTGCCTGCACGATAGCGCATGTGACAGCAACCGAAGTAATTTATATTTATCTCTCAGAAAAAAAAATAGATTTTGGAGGACGGAAGGAAGCAAAAGGGATTCGGTTTGTTTTAAGCCTACTTCTTTACGCGGGGGAGGGGATTAGCCGGCACGAAAGGAATCTGTACTTGGCGTTCTATGAATCTATCCGGCGATCCCAACACGCGTGCCCCGCATAATACAGCTAATCTGATCTGGTGCTGCGGTTTCTTATCGTCTCTGCAAACTAAAGTACTAAACTGCTTCTACTAGTACTTCTTGTTGGCTGGTGAGAAATTTGAGTAGTGTTTGCTCTCGCAAGTTTTGCTTATTCCAATTTCCAACGACGCGGAGATTCTCTTGTGAAAGTGTTTGCACTAAAATTCGGCAAGTTAATCTAAATCAGGCAAATAAAATTAAAGATACGGAAACTAACGGAGGTTTGGAAAGAATCCGAGATGTTTGGTAAAACTGTAAGATTTTTAGGGAAACAATCTCTCAAGATAAGGCCGATACGGATATGGACTTTGAAGCGTGTTGGAATAGGACACGATCGGCCGAAAGGTATAAAAGAAGAGCCAAAGCAAACTGCAGAATCATCATCAAGACCATACAATCAACCAATCTTTACTTTTTCATCTTTTCCTGTCGACTAGGAGTAGATCTTGTAATTTAGCCTGTGTAATCGATTTTGATCAATAGAGTTGCGCATCGCCGATTATTGATCTTCGTCAATTACACCCTATGTTCGATTTGTTTTGATTTTGTTGCGCATCGCCTTCTTCAGAATCGATCTGCCTTTATCCTCTAATTAGCCTTAATCGGCTAGTTAGACTTATCCTGTTACTTTGATCTTGATCGGCTTCAAGCTGATTGGATCTAAGCCGATTGATCTTCACGATCGGCTTTGTGTGAATTTTATATTTTTTACCTTGTCGGTTCTAGGTCAAATCGACTGGCACACTCTGAACCTGGTGTTCGTCCGGTGTGCTGCTGTCAAAAATCCTACATCAAATTTTTAACGCCAACAAAAAACCAAGGCTTCCATTCTCTTGAGCTTACCATGCTGACTTCAGACCTCAGGCTTGTAAGAGAAAACGAAAGGAAAGAAGGAAAAACTACTCCTGAGTGAGGACCGGTCAATTGCTGCTTAGTTTACGAGTTTCATGGACGACGGTTCGATTGAATGGAACCTTTATCTCGGGCAGTTCTGGTGAGCCGTCCCATCACAGTGAGGAAAGAGAATACAGTTGTAGATCAATTGTAACTTTAGTAATTATAGATTAATCATCGAATCAAAAAAGTACAGCGGACTACAGCCTAGATCTTTATAGTACTGTAGCACGTTGGTTGCTTCTATCGAAGATGCTCACGATCGATGACCGTTTATGTTACAGGAACTCTATCCTGACCGTGAAGACTTGAGTTGTTGAAGGCGCCCAACATGACGCAGCGACCCGACCCCTGCAAGGTATGGCGCAACCGTTGCGCATGTGTTTTTTCCGCGAAAAGGTCTCGGTCTTGGACTCTTGGTCTATTCGGAGGCTTTTGTCTCTGTTTTAATTGCAGGCTGGAGCACAGTTTTGTCGATGGATTTATTGGTAGCTGAGCGGAACCATGCACGCTTAAGTGGATAGCGTAGCTGAAATGACACGACACCATGGGCAAGACCAAAAAAAAACTACACCCATAGATAATTGCTAGTGATGGCGTCGTAACTGGAAGAGAACAAACTTGTTTATTTATTTATTTATTTATTTATTTTTCATTGCTCTCTGATCTGGATGCAGAAATACTGACGACTGACCAAGTATTGCTTCGGGATGCCATACTTCTGTCGGATGAATTTTTTTAGCACATCGCTCGAATTTCTTGCATTTAGTTTCCTTGAAGATTCTTGCTCTGATCGACGGCGATGAATTAGGGCCAGGAGGTGTTGGGGAAGTAGTGTAGAAGTTGGGTTTGAGGAGGGAAGGTGGCATAGACCACTAGATCCAAAAAATTTACCTCTTTTAAGGATCGTGTGTTGAATGTGACTATGTGACACATAGACAAGGGATAAAAATTGGTGGTAGGGTTTGAAATCTCGTTTTCGGTTGACATTTTAGGGTGGACGAATTCCAAAATTTTATCAAGATCTCGGAATTTCGGATAAATTCCGAACAAAATACAAAAATCAAAATTCAAATCTGGTTTTTCTTTTCAACCGAGATTTCGCTGAGAAATACTGAAATCTTGCTGAGATTTTGATAAAATTAAACCCAGCGAAAAATGGTGCAAAACATGTTGAAATTTTTTGAATTTTTTTGTGGGTGGTCCTGACATATCACTAATGTTCCCATAAAAATTTTAATTGATGATAAAGCTTGACGAATTTTTAAAAATTCTTAAAGTAGTACTGTCCTAATAAAAGTTGATTGGCAAATTTGAACCGAATGAAAAATAAAAAAAAACATGTTATAAAATTTTGATTTTTTTTGGATGGTCCTGGTGCATCAATAATGTTTTCATAAAATTTTTAGATGCTGATCAGGTTCAGGAATTTAAAAAAAATCTGAAAATGCTACTGTCTTGATAAAAACCTTACCATCAAACTTCAACCGAGTGAAAAATGATCCAACAATGTTATGAAATTTTGAAATTTTTTGTGAATGGTCCTGATGAATCATCAATGTTTTTAGAAAATTTTCAGATGATGATCATGCTTTAATGATTTTCAAAAATTCTGACATGCTATGTCCTGATAAAAGTTTGATGATCAATACATAGATTTGCTTGAGAAACCAAAAAAAGGTTTAGAATTTTTGAAACTTTTACAAAAGGGTGGTAATGAAATTCTTAAGCTCTCATAAAAATATTATATCATGATCAGGCTCCAGTAAATTTATAAAATTCTTACAAGGGTACTATACCATTTATATTCTTTCTGTTTTTAATTTTTGAAATATAACAAATGAAGTTCAATGCTTTCATAGATTTGATTGAGCAAATAAAATTTTCTAAATTTCTATAGAAGGGTTCTGAGCCTCTGAGGCAATGCTTAAGCTCTTATAAAAATTTTGGATCATAATCACACTCGAGCAAATTTATAAAATTCTGACAAGGTTACTGTCTTAGTTATGTTCATTCTGTTTTTTATTTTTTAAAGATAACAAATGAAATTCAATTATTTTGAAATATTTTTTATATCATCCTACACTACTAAATATAGTACCATAAATTTTTCAAAGTATGAACAAGCTTATAAAATTTTATAAAAATCTGATAGTGTTTTTGTCGAAATTATAAAACGTCTCAAAAATTTATTTTTTCAACCAATTTTTATGGAAGATGACTTCCTTAAGGGTTATTGGGCCAAATCCGGTAAAAAAACCCTGAGATTTCAGCGAGATTTGCAGAGTTCTCGCCGAAATTTCAGAATAATGTAGCAATTTTAATTTTTTTTTAAAATTTTTTATCCATCCGGGATTTTGAATCTCGTCTCTGACCGAAATCCGAGATCTCGCCGAGATTTTGCGAAATCTCGTTAGGATTTGTAACCTTGACCAGGTTACCATCAGTTAACGCCAATACTCTACTGGTACTGGCACGTAGTCTGCCCGATTTTTGAGTGATTTAGCTAACGCTCATTCATATATGTTGTTTGCCATTAGAAATTCAAGATAACCCAAAGAACATTGAGAGAAAATTTTGAGTTTGATAAATAGTAATTCCAAGTGGTAACCGGTTGGGAACCAATCAAATCGGGTGGTAGCCGGTCAAAAATTGGCTAAATTCATTTTTTGAGTTTAAAATTTGATAATTAGAACCTTCTCTTAGAAAACTGGTTACCGCCGATAATCGAGCAAGACATATTTTTTCGTAACCGTTTTTGAATCCTTGAGAAAAGCCCTTTTGCTTTTCTATCGAAAGATAACCACAGCAAAACAAAATAATTGAGAATGGGGTGGAGTATGAGTTTTTTTTACCAATTTGTTGTTATCCAAAACATATGTTTGATCATTAATTTTATTTAATATTTCAGTAAATTATAATAAAATTATAATATTACAATAATATTTTTTGATAGAAATCTACTCCTATCATTTTCAAATAAATAATCTAAATGTTTTTTAGATATTGTTGGACTGTTGATTAAATTAAAAATTTTAATTAACTCCACACGTTCTAGATTGGTACTCCCTTCGTCCTGAAAAGTAAGGGACAGAAGAAATTTTAGGATAGATTATGGTTTCTGCCAAAAGACTCTAATGCCCCTATTTAATACCGTGTCTCTATTAATTGGCAACATGCATGCATTAATTAATCACGATTATAGAGAATGACCTGCCGTGTTTTTGTTTTGGAATATGTGTGGTCGCATGTATCTGCGTGCATCTGTATGCATGGGCACAATTTAAGGATACAATTTAAGAGGGGAGAGCTCTCAATCCCTAATATTGGAGGACACAATTTAAACGCTTCTCTCCCTTACTTTTCAAGAACGGAGAGGGTACTTTATTGTAGAGAGTGGGTACAAGTTCGGTGGCATTTACAGGTGTGTTGAATTTCACTATGCTAGCATCTTCTTCTTGCGTTCCAAATAGGGCTGAAGTGTTGGGATTTGAACCCTGATTTTTCAAGAGCCTCATCGTTCGGACTTCAAGTCGGTTGTCTAATCTATCTCTCTAATTGGGTTAAATTATTCTGAGTTGAAGGTTAAAACTTATAACAGTGTTTTATCAGCCAATCTAACTCTATCAACCTGGATGCGTTTGCCGTTTGGCAGGTTAAACCCCTAACGTGCCTCTAAACAAAAGCTAGGTGTAAAGTACGTGGCTGTGACTAGTCTAGGCTGTTTTTACTTCTCTTTCGAAAAGAACCCGCATAGATCGACTATATATGGATCACGAGTCAATACGTCTTCCTCCCCAGTCACACATGAAGCACAAGATAGTTGTCCTTAATGGCATCTAGCAGTCGCATCGTAGGCGAGGAAATGAGCGAAGAACGGCATAGGTTCGTGCTTCTGCTTACTGTCATCGGCAAAAGGCAGGTTCAGAAAACCGATTTCGAAAATCAGAAAAATTGAGCCGAAAATCGCTTGAAAATCATCAGAAACCGAAGAGTTAAGAAAAAAAAATTGGGAAAAAATTCAAAAGAAATCGAAAACCTCAAAAAACCAGTCGAAATTCTCGAAAAACCGGTCAAAAATCGACAGACCAAGTGAATGTTCCTTAGAACCGATTTTTGAGTGATTTTCGCTCGATTTCATCGAAAATCGAGCGGTTTTCACCGATTTTCGACCGGTTTATGTCGCATAAATTTTTTGAATTTGAATTTGAATGGGATCGGTTTTTAATACCGAACCGGCCCGGCAAGCCCGGTTTTCGCGAAATCCGATCGGTTTTCGTCGACTTTGTGAACCATGAAAAAAAGTCAAATGGAATTGTTAGTGCACAGTCACCTGAAATTTGTTTAAGTTTTAGTAGATTTTCTAACCTTTTGGATCTTGCATTGAGATTTGTGCTTCGACAAGCTCATCTTCATTCTTTCAGGTGCTATTGTCACCCGCCGCCACACAAGTTAGGGCTTGGGTTCATCGTTTAGGGATTGCATTCACCGGATACCCGAGCTTAGAGGGAGGGGCAATGGAAGCACGATGGTGTGGCAGCGGTGGAGTTATCTTAGCTGTGGGACGAAGGAGGGTGGTAGGTGGTGATGGTGGACGGATCAAGGATGGGTTCCGAGGAGAGAGAGGAGAGGTGGCGATGGATCTGGTAGCGTCGCTGCCGGAGATAGGAAGGAGGAGATAGGGAGGGTAGAGGCGGGGCGGAGGAGGAGGCAGCAAGCGACGTCGTCGCCAGTAGCCATGTCGGGTGGTGAAAGCGACGAAGGGTAAAGATGGCCGACAGGCCTTGCCGACGAGGCGGTGGGAAATGGCACAGACAAGGGCTAAGGACATGACGATGACCATGAGGGTAGGGGTGGGATTAGGGTTAGGGTTAAGAGGATAGTGCTGGGTTTATATATAAGACAGGGATAAAGACATAGATGGTTGATTCTAGACCTAATGGCTTGGCTGTAGAAGTTGACTGAAAGTTCTAAAAAAAATCTCGGTTGTTCTGTGTACTGGACGCCCCAAAGTGAAAACTCGATCGGACAGGTTTGACAAAACCGCTCCTCCTACTGTACTTTCACTACGCCTCGCAATTAATCCCCATTCCATGCTCTTTTGGACACAAATGCAAGAAAGCCTAGTTTTCAAACCCTCAGTTCAGTCCAGTTCAGACGTACGTACGCACGCTTTTCAGCCTACAAAGCGGCTTTGCATATCGTGCCTTTTGAGACGGTGTATCTCAAAAGCAGCAGACGCACAGTCAGACACAAGAGCACTAGCCGAAAAGGGCTGGAGCGTGGAGCGAACGTCGTAAAGCTATGGTTGCCCGAGGATCCAAAGACACCGGCCGGCCGCATGCAGCGAGCGCGAATGAGCAGTTGAGCACTGCCGGTGTCGGGAGCGCGCGTGCCGGCAAGCACGCGTGGGCGAGGCCGTGCGACCTGTACGCACGCACGCACGGGCATGGGCGACCGAGCAGCTGCTCGAACGGGAGTACCAGTAGTTACCTGCTCGATCAGTGTTAATCGACAATCATCACTTCTTTAGCCTTGCTTGTAATTTTTTTTATATAAATCTAATCATTTTCTAAATATAATTATAAAAATATTTATATCACTAACCGTAAAATTATCGGAAAAATAACAGGCGTCACTTTCACGCTTTCTCACCGTGGAAGCCACTATCCCCTCCTAGCTTTGGTCGCTCGCCCAACTCTAATGGCGTGTGGTGATCTGGCCAGTGTTAATGGCGTCGTACTTTCTGGAGAGTTACTGGCAAAAACGTTCATTTCCTCCCCCGTAAGCTACGAGCGGCTTGAAGATTACTGGCTCGATCCAATGGTCCATCTTTTTTCTGGGAGGTAGATCCAATGATCCATTAATCCGGCTTCGGCTGCTGCTCATGAAACGAGCTCACTAAGCCGGCAAAAGGGCCAAGGGTTCGTACTCCTTGCGATAAATTAAGTTCGTAGAGATAAACTAGTACAGATAACAGGGTTGGCGTGCATACATACATCCATTTATCTGTGCTTGTTTTTTCTTCGCTTTGTGAGAGCACTCTCAGTCCTCCTAGTCAGCCGTATCAAAAGATGAGCCATATAGGATAAAGAGTGATGTAGAGAGGTAGTTAACAAGGAAAAGAGAAGATAGTTGTACACCATGCAAGATGCAGTCTATTTGAGAGAATTAAGAAGCTAGAAACAAATTTAAAACTACACTGTGAATTAAGCTGTTTCAATTTTACTTGTTTTGTTGGTTCTGTACGGATTATTTGTGTCATTTGAGAGGACCAAGAAGCTAGCCATATAAGAAAATACGTTACAATTGATCTTTTCTTACATGCAACAATAAATGATCTTGTTGGCCCTATAGATACAATTATATATACTATACATTGGGTAGTTGTATCTAAGCATACATTTAATGCATTCTCTCACCTCCTAGAAATAGCTTTAGAAACAATACACTAAAGTGCCACGATGAATTGCTCGCTATTGCATTTCGACTGCATATGTATAGAACCGAGACCACGTAACTCTGTTCGTAGTTATTGAAACTGAACCGGCAAGCAGGGTTTCAAAAACCGTTTTTGAATAAATCGCTCGAAATTCGAAAATCGTAAGAAACCGAAGGGTTCAGAAGTAAAAAATTTTGGAAAAAAATTCAAAAAATAATCGAAAACCATCGGTTTTCACCGAAAACCAACCGGCCAATTAAATGTTCCTTAAAAAATGGTTTTTGAGCAATTTTCGTCGCATAAAATTTTCCAATTTTTTAAATTAGAACGGTTTTGAATTTCGAACCGCAGCGGTAAAATCGAAAACTGTGGTTTTCAAGCGGTTTTCGTCGGTTTTTGAAATCCTGCCGGCGAGTGAACCGGCTAGGTTACTGGTTCACCGGTGTAAACGCCGCTCAACAAAAAATAACATAATTATCTCCTTTTTCGGGACAGGATTCATTCATGAACACTTCTGGACAGAAATTAGTTTGTATAGCTGGATGTCGTACGAATTAAACATGGCGAAGAATGTTGTGCAATCAAGGAAGACAAAGTAGCAGTGCAAATATGCATTAAGTGCTGGATGCTAAAGCAAATCGGTCAAAATGTTGTAACATGCAGCATACTATCCACTTCTCTTGTATTGTACCGAATCCAAAAAGGCCAGAGAAATATGAAAAGATCTGTAGTAGGAATCGGAGGCAAAGAAATCAAGAAGGAAGCGAAGACAAGGAAATTAAGAATGTAAGCTAGCTTGGCAGGCTGCTATACCCTAACTTGGAAAAGGCAAAGCACTGATCGATGCGAGGGGCTCGAGGCACCGTAGCACGGTCGCATGCTAGAGCAACAAGAAGGTATGCCACACAAAGATTTGGACCCATGACCATGAGATGGCTGCTGCAGTTGCTGAGCGCCTGAGCCAGCCCAACAATGGCGGCCAGGGGGTGGAAATAGAATTTTTTTAATAAAATGTACACCTCATATGTATAACTTTATAGTCTTATATAATAATTTTGTTTCATTATAAATTCAATATATATATTTGAAATTTGCTAAAAGTACAATACAAATTGTTCTACGGTTTTGAAAATTTCAAACCACTGAAATTGAAACCAATGCAATCAACAAATTTAGCTTATTGAAGAGGTGATGTTGTAACGTTTCTCAAATTTTTTAAAGGTGCCGAGGCATATCCGACACCCACTTAGTACCACCCCTGATGGGTGATTGCCGCCGACAGGGATCTGAGCTCATCGCTGATGAAGAGAAGAGGAGGGGTGGAGGCTGGAGAAGCATGCGAGAGACGGAGAATGGAGTCGTGGACTAATGCCAGATAGAAAGGAGTTGTGAGATATTGTAGATGGCGGCTGAGAGGAGCTAGTTAGCAAGGTTCCCGTCCTTATCTTTTTCTTCCGTGCGTGTCGCTTTTTCCTCTGACCGAAATCAGTCGGTTTCCCTAATGTATGTATAATAAGAATATCTAACTTACTATTAATACTTATATATCAGTTTTATTCTATATAAAAGAGCGAGAAAAAGAAAAGAATCTGCTCTTTTTTAATAGCTAGCATCGTACGGAAAAATATGTGCTATTGCCGGCTAAAAGCCAGTATTAGAGCCAGCACGAGTTACTGTTAGTTGTCGATGTCTAAGTCCTAGGGTCTCTTAATTGAACTTATGATAATATGATTATAGGCTTCTACTAGTAAACAAGATAAGGAAAATAATATATAGGGATTGCTTATTTATTAGCCAAACAGCTCTACAGAGTATACAAATTACAAAATGATTGCTCTCAGATGTTTATTGCTTATTATGGTTGCGAATCAGATCTCAGTCAGATCTCATATGCCTTTAACAGCATGGATCGATCCCCTATTTATATCGGTTGAAGAGGCGGCAGATGTTCTTCATAAAGGCGTCGTGTAACCGAGATGTGTCTTCTCGTCAAAGGGTGTATTTTCCAAAGAAACTTTCAGGTAGTTTTATATACCTGTCAGATAACTATTCACACAAAGATATGTGTAGAGATAACCGCTTTCACCCAACCAGTTCACTTGTCGAGGTAACTATTTTGCTGGTCGAAGACGACCAATGTGAAGTAAAGTTTATTGACTACCTTGATTGAACTGGTCGAAGACTTAACCGTTTGGATAAGGATGCGTTATATTATGGGCTTTAAGTATTGTAGGCCCATTAATAGAGTATAGTTACAAATAATTGAGGGTTTTAATAAGTAACATACTTTTAATCCTCGTCATTAGTATTGAAGTTAATGTTTTGCTAATAGCTACAAAGATGAAGTTAATGTTGAATATCCAAATTAAATGATTTGGTGTTTTTTAGAGACAACCTTTAGATATAGTTAATACTAGAAACTTGTACGCGGCGTGCCACGCCGCGGGCGCCGCTCTCCACGCGAATCGAGAAAACGCACGATCGACGCTCCACACACGAGCAAATCGAGAAAACGCGCGTAAAGGACCTAAAAAGGATTTTGTGTTTTCCGCAAAAGGGCTTAAACGTAATGCTAGAAAAACGCAACAAGGACCTAAATGCAATGTATATATTTCCCAAAAAAAAAGGGATCCGAAAGTTTTTTTCTTCCGAAAAGGACCTAATCGTAATTCTTTCTTTTTGGTAAAAGGACCCGAGCGCAAGCCTTAAAAACGCATAAAGGACCTAGATGTAATATATATTCTTTTTTCGGAAAAAGGATCTAATCGTAATTTTTTTCCGAGAAAAGGACCTATATGTAAATTTTTTCGAAAAAGGATCCGGTTGTAATTTTTTTTGGCCGGCTCGCTCCACGGCTCAAATGAACCACAAGACAGGAAACTTGCAGGCTTTAGTAAAAGAGTGATACAAGCTGATTTTGTTGTTTAATTTAGATTATATGGATAAGATATAAAGTAAGCATTAGACTTTGTTATTATACTCTCTGTAATACCGTCTGGTTCATTTAGATTTTTTTTCCAGTCCAATTTTACAAACGGTCTTCGAAGCAAATGAACGGAGCCGCTGGAGTTACTTATTACTATTTTTTTTCGGTTCAACCGTCGGTCCAATCGGTTTTAATAACTATCTTGAACAACCACCTTTTGTACTTACACATCATCATACCTCCACTAAATGTCGAAGGAATGCCGGACTCTAGTTGCTTTGAGCCGGCTCGGCTCGAGCCCCGCCGCGATTTTTTTAATGTTTTGGTCCTTTTCCTATAAAAAATACGATTTGGTCCTTTTTCGAAAAAAAGTTACGATTAAATCTTTTTTTAAAAAGAATATATATTACATTTAGTTCCTTTGTGTGTTTTTAGGCATTGCGTTTGGGTCCTTTTACGGAAAATTAAAATTACGTTTAGGTCTTTTTCGGGAAAAAAATACGTCCGGATCCTTTTTTTTGAAAAAATATGTACATTGCATTTAGGTCCTTTTTGCATTTTTCTAGCATTACGTTTAAGCCCTTTTTCGGAAAACAAAAAATCTGCTTAGGTCCTTTTTCGAAAAAAAAATTATGTCCTTTTTTCCGTTTTCCGTTTTTTCCGAGGCAGACATTCCGTTCAGTGAAATCGCGGATTGTATCTTTTCAACCGTTTTGCGTGTTTCCTCGATTTGCTCGCGTAGGAAACGACAGTCGCACGTTTTCTCGATTTGCTCGCGTGGAGAGCGGCGCCCGCGGCGTGGCACGTCACGTATAATTATCTAGTTAGCCAAATATATAGAAGAGGTGTTGGTGATAAATTTATTAGTATAAGGAATAAGTATATTTTATACTCCTAAACTATAAAAAAGGTTTAAACAACTCTTCAAACTATAAAATCGGTTATTTAACACCCTCAAGTATTAATACCAGATCAAATCACATCCTAGGACGGTTTTCCTTGGTTGTTTTGTATCTCCTATATATAATTAAGGAAAAAAGTTATTCTAAATTTTTGAAACTTTTTTTGTATGATCATAAGGAAATAATTATGCTCTCACAAAAATTTTAGACTAGGATCACACTTGTACAATTTTATAAAATTCTAACAAGATCACTGACTCATTGTCTCAATTAAGGGTTTTCTATTTTGATTTTTGTGAAAAACCAAATTATGTTCAATTCATTTGATTATTTTTCTTTGTGATCCTAGGGTTTTAAATATGACACCTTAAAATTTTTAGATGATGATCAAATATTTAATCTTAGAGTGTTATTGTTGTTTTTAAATTGCTGTTGTTTTTTATTTTTGAAATATATTAAATACTTTCAAATTTCCCTGAGACCTTTTGGGAATATTTTGGATGTGGATTAGAGTTTAATTAAATTTCCTCCAAAATTTATTTTTGCATGATTTTGAACTTCAGATGTTACAAATCAAAATCCCATAAAAATTGTACAAGTGTGATCATGGTCTGAAATTTTTATGGTAGTATAAGTATTGCCTTAGAATCATACAAAAAAGTTTCAAAAATTTTGAATCACTTTGTGCCTTAATTATATATAGGAGATGCAAAACAGTCAAGAAAAATCACCCTAGTGTGAGATTTGATCTGGTATTGACAGATGAGGGTGTTAAATAACCGGTTTTATAATTTGAGGGGTTATTTGGACTTTTTTTTCATAGTTTAGGGATATAAAATGGACTTATTCCTTAGTATAATTTTTATGTGGCAAATCTAAATATATCAACGCATATCTATGGTCAATTTTTTTAAAAGATTAACCAAGCACATTCTAAAATAACGAGAGCGGATTTTACTTTTATTTGTATGCGAATTTTTATTTTAAATAATATAATTTTTTATTCAAATTGCAAAAATATACGTCCATCTCAAAAAATTACAAAAATATACTTTTATCGCCTGTACATGGGGCGATCGTCCGTATATGGGGCGATCGCCCCATACACGGGCGATCGGTGCGGCTTTCAACACGCGATATTTCCTTTGTCTGCGGTCAGTTCCTAAAGAAAATCATAACTTTTTCATATGATATCGGATGGAGATGAACTTTATATGAAAATTGTATCTCTCGACGGGATCTACAACTTTTGTATACAAACTTTTTCAATTTGAATCCATTTAGATGGTCAAAAATGAGATACAATGTTCTGATCTAAAACAGATCTGTTTTTAGATTTGAAATTTCTATCCTGTTTTTGGCTATCTAAATGGATTCAAATGAAAAAAAATTATATACAAAAGTTGTAGATCCCGTCGAGAGATACAATTTTCATAAAAATGTCATCTCCATCCGACATCATATGAAAAAGTTATGATTTTCTTTAGGAACTGACCGCAGACAGAGGAAATATCGCGTGTTGAAAGCCGCACCGATCTCCCGTGTATGGGGCGATCGCCCTATGTACAGGCGACAAAAGTATATTTTTGTAATTTTTTTAGATGAACGTATATTTTTGCAATTTGAATAAAAAATTGTATTATTTAAAATAAAAAATCTTTGTATACTAGGCCTCGGCCCCTCAGCAATGGACTGAGTTTGGGCTGGCTGCTGGCATATATTGTAGAAAGCCCGAAATTTGTTTTTGGGCCGCATGCATTATCTCTAAACTCTATCATGAGACACAGGAACGATTTCACGTCAACGCAGTGAGATCATGATGAGTAGACATCACTGTACTTAAGGGAAACAATGGAACATAGTATAGCTTAGGTAATAAAAGCAATGAAACATATTCTAGATAGTTATTTAGCTAGTGTCATTTAAGTTTAATTAAGCTAACCTCGAGGTGAACCTTAGTTAGGACTGACTACTCTCTTGGGTAGCTTCCGGACTTTCAGTCCGGCCGGCAGACATATGCACGGATAAGCTACCACTGATTCTCTGATTCATTATACTATTTTTTTTCCTCTGAATATTTAGGCTTCTAGATGTCCTGCTCTTCCTGCTTGTTCAGAAATGATATGGCTCACGCATGATATCATGCATGCACACCCTGATGATGATCAGAAAATAAGCTCGATCGGGCCGATAAAACGTACACCTTACAAGAACAGCTAGAACGTGGCACATGGATGCGTGCATTACGATGGCACCGTGGCAGCCACCTCAACTATGGCATGTGCTCTGACTAGTATGATAGGTCCCCCCGCTCCAAACCTGTAGTGGTATGGAGCGCAGTAGGTCATGCCACGTTAATTAGGGTACAACGACAGGTCCTGATGCATTGTAAAAGCCTGATGATCATATCATGCATGGGCCACGGCATGCCACGTTACAGAACCGCGACATCTCCTATTGTGGTGGGCCTCATCCCCTATGTTGATGATGCATGCCACTACCGCGGAGTCGACTACTTGCTATCTTTTTGGGATCCATGAATATAAAGAGCTTCTAATATACTAAAGTCAAGTACTAATTTAAATTGAAACCATGTGTTAAATATGGTGACCCATATATTGTCTTTTAGGATTTGAAAGTGTGTGCCAGATGAATCCTAATAGAAGTAGGATTCCTAATTCTAATACGGGTAAGATTCCTATTTGCTTTGGAGGAAGTAGGGAGCTATATCAACCTAGGGGTGGTTATGGAGAATCCAAATAACCAAGAAGCCACAAATCAACTCATCTAAAGTAAGAGGTGTACAAGAGGATTAGAGACTAGGTTATTCTTTAGCACTAAATTATTATATAGGCAAGGATCCAAAGTCCCTAAAAGGTTCAAGAGGTTGTGAGAGAGCAACAATCCATTATACACTTTTGAGGGATTGTGTTCAAAGAATTTGCGGTTAGCTTCGCCAAATCTTTATTTTCTTGTCGTAATTGCTTCAACGTCGTTATATTGAGTCTCTACAAGATTCATCTTCTTCGTTCTTGAGACTGTGCACACTAGTGTTATACCTTATAAAACTCTGATTCGATCTAAGGTGTGCTGCGCATAAGAAGAGGTATAAAAGTATAACAAGTGGTATTAGAGTCAAGGCTGGATTAATCAGATTTGTGAGAAGATCGGTAAAGCGTCAAGTGGTAAAAAAGCAAGATTGATGTCGACGATATGAAATCAAGTAAAGAAATTTAACGGCAGAAAAATTTCAGCTTGTGGCATGTGTGGTAAAGGATGTTCTTGTCTAACAAGAGTTAATCGCTGCTCTTAAAGAGGACAAACAAAAAAACGTCCGCTGAAGACTAAAACGTGATAGAGCGGTATGTTGTCGGTACAATCCATCTATGTCTCTCCGATTAGGTAAAGTACTCGGTGATTAAAGAGAATTCACAGTGCAAATTATGAAAGAACTTAAAATAATTATATATAGTGAAGTCACTGACAAAACTATAGGTGTTGAGGTGACAACTGTACAAGTTAAATATAGAGGAAGGTACATAGTTCGTTGATCATCTAGATCAATATCTTCAACAAGCTTATCACGCAGTTGATTATTATGGATAAGAAAATTGAGGAGAACGATAAAGTCGTCATACTAGCATCATCTCTACCACCATCATAGGAGCAATTAGTGATGAATATTCTTGTTAGGAAAAGCACTTTAAACATTAATGAGGCGGTTGCATATCTATTAGAGGTAGAGTTCTTAAAAAAGCCATTAGAATCTTTAATCTTAGGTGATCAAATGAAAGATGAAGGACAAGAGTAAGGGCACATGTGTATGCTATCTTTGTGACGAGGAAGGTTATACGATAAAGGACTGTCCGAGTTTAAAGAAAATGAATGGTGCATGCTCAATGACGATAGCAAAAGATAATTTAGACGTACTTGTCATCAATCAATCAGGTACATCTCATGGATGGATATAGATTTAGGTTATTGTTTTCACATATGTTAAGTAGGAGATATTTGACGAAAGATCTCTACGCTCAGCATATGAAATTGCTCACTTGGTTGATTGCAAGGAGTATACAATTACTGAGGTGGGAATAAGTACATGGAGATGTATGATAGAGCATATCGTACATTGACAGAAGTTTGGTATATTCCCGCTTAAAGAAAAATCTAATATCTTTGAGATCACTTGAACTCGAAGGTTATAAGGTATCACTTCAAGGTGAAGTCATATGAGGTACTTGCAAATGGCAGGTGATCATAGAAAGTATCTAGAGCAAAAATGGATACCGATTTATGGGTATACCTAAAGGAAGCACAATCAATGGGATATTTGATAAAAAAATTATGATCAAGAGAAGAAGCCCTGTCATCAATGGTCGGTAATAAGATCTCATCAGGAACCAAACTCACAAAGAAAGATCTCTCAAGTAGAGGATTTGAACAGCTAAACCCAAGCACCAACACACACATTACAGTGATGTGCATGAGCCCCTGTGGCGGAGCACTCTCAAAGGTGAGAGAAAAAACAAAAAAAAATATAGAGCCGACTTTGAGTGAGTTCTTTGATGAGCACGATGACTTTAATAGATAAAAGTCAAAATGAAGATTATTAAATATGGTGGTTTATATATAACATTTTATGATTTAGAAATATATGCTGGATGAATCCTAATAGGAGTAAAATCCCTGTTTGCTTTTGAGGAAAACTACGGAGACTATATAAACATGGGGATGGTTATGAAGAACCCAAACAACCAAAAAGTCATAAGCCAACTCGTCTAAAACAAGATGTGCACAATAGGATCAGAGACTATTATTCTTTGGCACTAGATTTTTGTATAGGGCAATGATTCAAAGATCATAAATATTTGAGAGGATGTGAAAGAGCAATATCCCTTGTATTCTTTTAAGAGAGATTATACTTAAAGAATTTATAGTCAGCTTCGACAAATCTTTTCTCCCTAGTCATAGTTGCTTCAACGTCATTATATTGGTTCTCTACACAAGATTCATCTTCTTCATTCTTGTGTACGCTCGTATCGTATCTCATAAAATTTTAATTCGATTTGATAGGCTGCTACGTATAAGAAGGGGTATAAGAGTATAACACCTTCAAACATAATTAGTCTCGACAGTCATTAGATGCTTAGAGTCTGGGGTTTCTTGCCCTTGCGAGTCGCGATGCCGCTTTCGTGCACACTTGCCAGGCTTACCACGCTGCGCCTGGAGTGCGTCCGGTTCAATGGCCTGTGCGACCTCGGCGACGTCTCATCGGCGTGGTGCCCTCTCCTGGAAGATCTCATCATCCGCGAGAGCCTTGATCTCGTACTCATTTACCAACGTGTGAGCGCAAAATCTTTATAGATATTCTAATGCAGCAAGACACTATCCAAGCAACCTACAAGGTAGCAATTAAAGCTAATTGTATGGCAAACACCTAGGATTTCAAGATAGTCATTAGCTTGGGAATAGCTAGCACTAGCAGTACTGTATTGGAAAAATAGGCACCTGTGCTTGGCAAAATGATATAAATACAGTAATTAGTACTTGCTTGCTAATGTCTAGTGTTTTAGAATAGGCATAAGCCGACATGATCGTAGGGTGCTGCAGTTTCTAAGCTCTATTCAGAGAACGATAAAAGGTTCCCCTTTTTCTCTCTTCTGGATTCATAATTAGAAAAATTCAGCTTGAGTCATCCACAATGACAAATTGCACACAAGTACATAGAACAAAGAGTAACCAAGAAAATATACAAGGTAATCCATGTACCAGCACACAAGCACCTTCATTTCTCCATTTGGGGTAGGATAATTCATGCATCAGTACTATACAAGCATCGTCATTTATACACTATCACAACTGAAAAAATTCCTCATCTAAACAGAAACATGCAACAATATTTCATAGGATAAACTTAATCTTCAAGAGCAGTACAAATTAAAAAACAGAAGGAATTTTACCCTGCAAACCAGAGTAGTAGTTTCACAAATTAACTAGTTTCCTGAGCAACCAAGAGCCACAAATCAGGATTCACAATATGCTCACAACGGCACAACCTAAATCATCCAACTCATGGAAGCCTACTACCGCACCCAAGATGTACATAATTAAAAATTCCATTGAAACAATCACTTGCAGAGTCATTAATGGAGTCATAAAAATTAGAATCTACACACACTCGTACAATCAAAGGAACCGGGCCAACTATGGAGTCATTGCATGTAAACTCAATGCACAAGCACATGATAACTACACCAACTTGTGCTCAACAATCACACACGGAACTGAGATCTTGGGATGTGGAGGGCAACAGTTGTACCATGATGTTGGGGGGCGCTGTTAGGCTTGACGAGGGGGAGCTAGTGTGGCGGCGACGTAGTGAGGAAGGAGCAAGGCGCAGGGGGAAGACGGCGGCCAACAGAGATGGATGGCGTCAGACGGAGGTCGCGGAGGCCATCAGAGTCAGGGGAGGAGGTCGGCGGCGTCGGGGCGAACAAGACGGTGGAGTACGCTTGTGTTAAGCGGAGCTCGAGAGGCCGCTAGAGAAGTCCACTGATAAAGCGTTCCCCCACACATAGCACACGACAGCCATGCCACAGAGGAGGCGGGCAGGGCACCACCCTCGTCACGCCGCCGCACCGCCCCCAACTCGCATTGCCGCCTCCTCATCCTCGAACCGACGAACCCTAACGCCAAATGGGATGAGGAGGAATCGCTCAATCCTCCGCGGCTCAGATCAGTATGGGCTAATTAACTAATCTAAATTATTGAATAAAAAAGAATAAATAGCTCGTATTAAATAATATTTAGTACATCGTAAAATACCTCTCATTAATTATGACAGTGGCGAGTCAATTCTACTGTGCTACCGCCCGCCAGCCATAGCTACTAGCTACACTACGTGCATGCATCAACAACCGACACACATCCTGCTTCGACGGTTCGACCCATGGCGGTGTTAGACTTAGGGTTTAACTAAAATATGATCTAGTCTAAGACATGATCACTAAAAGTTAGTGCGGAAATAATTCATTAGATACTAATCCGGTGAGGAGGATGCCATTAGTGTTGTTGTCGAAGTAGTTGAGTGAAGAAGATGAGGGCCGGTGAAGAAGAAAGAGCACTGTGATCTTCACGGCGCTAGTCGCAGTCTTCGACAACCTGGCGCTAGCTTAGTTGATCGGCAATGTGGGGATTGAGCCAAACTCGAGAAGAGAGCATAACCTCACGAGCGCCGGCCTCTCCCATTATATTCTAGCGCCGGCTGACGGGACCACAACCACATTCTTGTTAGGCGCCCCGATCAACGCGTGAAAATGGTGGGCTTAGCCCTCAAAATTTTCAGCTGTTGGTTATGTCGAGATCACAACCAACATTCTCTCACTTGATTGAAGGCTAATTTCATAAGTCCAAACTCAATAGAACAGTACACCAAGATAAAGTATTACAACGGTTAATTTTAAGAACTGTTGCAACCCCAGTATCTATAGTGCATCATTCTATCTCGATAGGATAATTACTAATTCTTAACGGGAGTTGGTTTTATACTTATGGTCCTCATTTCCAGAATCAGAGGCTTTCCAATAAACCCATGCCGGCAACATGCTCTCGAAAGAGACTGGGTGGTAAGTCTTTAGTAAGCGGATCCGCAAGCATAGACTTAGTACTTATATGCTTGACATCAATAGTCTGATCCTGGATTCTATCTTTCACAACATAATACTTAATGTCAATGTGTTTGGCAGCATCACTTGACTTGTTGTTACTAGAACAGAATACTGCGGCTTTGTTATCGCAGTACAACTTTAGTGGTCTAGAAATGCTGTCAACCACCTTTAAGTCCGGGATAAAATTCTTTAGCCATACCGCCTGTCCTGTAGCTTCATAACATGCCACAAATTCAGCTTGCATCGTTGAAGATGTCGTAAGTGTTTATTTGGAGTTTTTCCATGAATTGGCTCCTCCTGCGAGGGTGAAGATATAACCTGATGTCGACCTCTTACTATCAACACGCCCGGCAAAATCAGCATTTGAATAATCAATAACTTCAAGGTTTTCAGACCTCTCATATGTGAGCATGTAATCTTTAGTACCTTGTAGGTAACGTAAGATTTTCTTTACAGCCTTCCAGTGGTCCAGTCCTGGATTCGACTGATATATGCCAAGCATCCCAGTAACAAACACCAAATCAGGGCAAATACAAACTTGAGCGTACATAATGCTTCCGAAAGCTGAAGCATAAGGAATCGACTTCATTTGATCAGATTCTAATTGATTCCTTGGACATTGAAATAGTCCAAATTTATCGCCTTTGACAATAGGAGCAGGCGTGACAACAATTTTGCATATTGTACCTCTTAAGTACTCTGTCAATGTATGCCTTTTGGGATAAGCCTAATATCCCTTTGGACCTATCTCGGTGAATCTCAATGCCCAAAACATAAAAGGCATCACCAAGATCCTTCATGTCAAAATTAGCGGAGAGAAATCTTTTGGTCTCATACAGCATATCCTTATCGCTGCTAGCCAATAAGATATCATCCACATAAAGAACCAAAATAGTAAATTTGCTATCTTTAGACTTGAAATATATACAATTATCCACTTTATTTTCCTTAAATCCGAATTTCCTTATTATATTATCGAATTTAAGGTACCATTGTCTGGATGCCTGCTTCAGTCCATAAATTGATTTCTTGAGACGACATCCCATATGCTCCATGCCTTCTATGACAAAACCCTCGGGCTATACCATGTAAACATCCTCTTGTAGATTGCCATTAAGGAATGCCGTTTTGACGTCCATTTGATGTAGCTCCAAATCATAATTGGCCACAAGTGCCATGACAATTCTTAGGGAGTCCTTTTTAGAGACGGGAGAGAAAGTGTCAACATAATCAATCCCTTCTCTTTGAGTAAACCCTTTAGCCACAAGCCTTGCCTTGAACCTTTCAACATTCCCCTTGAAGTCATGCTTAGTTTTGTCACTTGCAACCTACCTTTTTAACTCCTTCAGGGATCTCTTCTAGATCCCAAACGTCATTCAGACTCATAGATTTCATTTCATCTTTCATGGCGTCAAACCATTCAGATGAATTCTTACTCATCATGGCCTCCTTAAATGAAATGGGGTCATCCACCTTCCCAATATCATGCACATATTCATTCATGTACATAACATAGTCATTTGGGATGGCGGATCTTCTTTCCCGTTGTGACCTTCTTAAGGGTTCATTAGAGGTCACAGTCGGTTCCTGAGGTTCATTATCAGGCGCTGCATTATTTCTTTCATTATCAGCTGCTGCATTATTTCCTGAGTACTCAGTGTTAGTTTCTTCTTCAAGACTTTCAACTGGAGATGCATTAATTTAAGGTGCAGGACTAACAGCCTCTCGAATTATCGGTAGAGGTACATAAACCCTATTTTCCTCAAGATCTATTTTCCTCCCCTCAGAACTCCCACTGATTTCATCATTCTCAAGAAACACAGCGTGCTTGGTTTCAACAAATTTAGTAGTCCAATTAGGACAATAAAAAGGTACCCCTTTGACCTTTCTAGGTACCCAATAAAATGGCAACTTACTGTCTTAGTATCTAATTTTTCAATATGTGGGTTGAACAGTTTGGCTTCAGTTGCACATCCCCACACATGTAAATAATTTAAACTTGATTTTCTCCCATTCCATAATTCATAAGGCGTCGATGACACCGATTTACTGGGAACCCTGTTTAATATGTGCGCGGTTGTCTTTAAGGCCTCTATCCATAATTTAAGTGGTAAACTGGAGTGAGACAACATACTCCGTACCATATCCATAAGTGTACAGTTACGCCTTTCAGCCACTCCATTCTGTTGAGGTTCACCAGGCATGAAATATTGAGCTAGTATTCCATTTTCTTCAAGGTACTTAGCGAAAGGGCCAGAAATTTGTCCATAAGGTGCATGTTTTCCATAATACTCTCCTCCCCTGTCTGACCTCACTGCTTTAATTTTTGAGTTATAGTGATTTTCAACCTCAGCCTTAAATATCTTAAATTTATTTAGAGATTCAGACCGTTCCTTAATAGGGTAAATATAACCATACCGTAAAAAATCATCAGTAAAGGTTATAAAGGAATCATAACCATCTACTGACATAATAGGGAAGGGACCACAAATGTCAGTATGAATTATTTCTAAGGGACATGAGCTGCGTGTTGCTCCTTTCTTAATTTGTTTAATGTATTTTCCTTTAATACAATCAATACAAGCGTCAAAGTCAGAAAAATTCAATGGGTGGAGTATCTCTTCCTTAATGAGACGCTCCATTCTCCCCTTTGAAATATGGCCCAAGCGATAGTGCCATAGTTTCGACGAGATCTCATTATCCATATTACACTTGTGTTTAATAGGAGCATCACACACATTTAGCAATAAAGGAGATTGTTGTATAGACAACATATAAAGCATGTCGTGCTTGGAAGCAAGACCAACATTATTACATTCAGATTGAATCAAGCATTTATTATCTCCAATCACATAATAATAACCAACATTGTCTAACAGGGAAATAGAAATTAATTTCCTCCTCATGGAGGGGACATAAAGGACATCTTTTAGGAGGAGAGTGAAGCTGCTCCCCAAAACTAATAAAAGCGTCCCAATAGCCTCAACTTTAGCCTCCTATCCATTGGCGACTCTAAGCCTTCGGTCCCCTTTTATGGTTCTTAACGAACTGAATCTCTGCATCGAATTAGTAACATGCACAGTGGCTCCAGAATCAATCCACCAAGAATAATGTGGAAAATATGAATAAAGTGATTCATCAACAAAAGTAATTGTATCGTTACCCTTCTTGGTGAGCCACTGACGGAAGCCGGCGCACTCCTTCTGCACATGTCCTTCCTTTTTACAGAAGCGACAGGTGATGGCAGTAGGAGATTTCACCCTTTTAGATGCGGGTTTGCTTGTTTTCTCCTTTGGATTGGGGAAGAAATGCAGCTTCTTCTTGGCCTTATGGTCCCCATGAGAGTATTTCCTTTTGCCATTTCCATTATTGACCAAAAAAGCCTAATCCCTTTCTTCAGTCTTAATCCTTTCCTCCTCCTCGACTAGTTGAGCAATGAGCTCGCTCATGGACCACTTCTCCTTCTGCATGTTGTAATTAATCTTAAAGGGAGTGTACGCAGAAGGCAGGGATGTTATTATGAAGTGAACCGAAAAACCGTCAGAAATTGCCATGTCAAGTCCTTTAAGCTTAGCCGCCATGTCGTTTATTATCATGACGTGCTCCTTTATGCTGCAAGAGCCATCAAATTTAGTAGTGAGGATCTTCATTATAAGAGTACTTGCATAAGCCTTTGAGGAGCTCTTAAATTGCTCCTCAATACCAGCCAATTAGCTCTTAGCCTTATCAGATTCGGAAATTGCTCCCCTAATCCCCACCGAGATGGTGCTTTTCATAATCATAAGTGACATGCGATTGGACCGCTCCCATCGCTCATAGTTAATATCATAAGTTTTCTTTAATTCAGCATAATTTTCCTCAGTTGAGGAAGAAGTGATAGGAGCAGGGTGACATAAGGCATAATCAAGCTCAAGAACACCAAGGACGATCTCAAGCTTTTCCTTCCAGGCAGGAAAATTAGTTCCCATCAATTGCTCAATACCGCTGATGTAATTGGCAATGTTAGAGGCATTGGCCGCTGAGAAAATATAACACAATTCATATTAGGAAACATATCATTTTATGCATGAAATTAACCCTACGTTGGTCTGATTAATAACATGCTAATGACAGGAAAAATTAATAGTTCTATCTCGCATCACCGTTGAGCAGAAACGAAAAAGAACTAAATTATCTTATGGGTGACACATGTTCATAAACAACGTTGGTCAGTATATGATCATGGTCATAACATAATCCCAATTTAAACATTAAATAATTAATCTCTAATAAAAACTTCCCATTGGTTCCATTTTAATTAGAGATAAATAATCATCATATGAAAAATAATTTCCACATCAATTAATTAGCCAAGAAAATTAATCATGAAATTAATCATAGCATCATTGCCCAGAAAAATAAACTAAAACAAAATATTAATGCCCAGGAAATAAATAATTAACAAGTACTTAATTGCTGAATTTAAATGAGACATAAAGAATACAAATTGAAATGGGCTAAAACTATGTTCATACAAAATAACAAAATCAACCCATAAGCAAATAAAACCGGCCCAAACCAAAATGCGGGCAGCCCGGTCGAAATGGCGGCCCAGCCACACGACCGTGGCCCACCCGCACCCGCTGATGCAGCTGGCCCGGACGGCCGCTCCGGCCCAACAACGCGCATAGCGCGGCCCAAAGAACGGCCGGCGACGGCCCGCGCGCGCGCGAAAGGCGACTTCGGCGCAAGATGCGGCAACACACGTGCCGACGCGGCGCGCGCCCGGCGTGAGATCTGGCGTCGACGCCGATCCGGAACGAACGGTCGCGATGGAACCGAGCCAGAGCAAAACGCTCGCAGCGGCAAAAACCTAACCCTAAAAGACATTCGGCTCCCAACAAATCCGCAACCATGGCGGCGCCGAGAGCGAGCGGGGCTCCAGCAAGGCGACGCGACGGCGCTCGCGCGCAACTCTGGCAACGAGGGCCACAGGCCCCGGCACATGCATGGGCGAAGCTAATGCCACGCGGGCTCCGGCTAGGCGGGAACTCAGCCGAGGCGCCCAAGGCGACACGCGAGCAGAGGCGACGACGGCACGCACGGAGCTGAAGAGGTAAACCCCGAAACCCCTCCCTTTAGATCTTTAGAATTTGCTTGATTTTGGGGACAAAATTGGGATTAGAGTTCGGAATTTTGGGCATTTTGGGTTCGGGTCTACTCTTATCCCCTCCTTCTAAATGCTAACCAAGCGAAAACCGACAAGAACAAGATCCAAAACCGGGCTAATGGATCATGATTTAGGCTAGGTTGCTCTGATACCAAATGTTAGACTTAGGGTTTAACTAAAACATGATCTAGCCTAAGACATGATCACCAAAAGTTAGTGCGGAAATAATTCATTAGATACTAACCCGGTGAAGAGGATGCCACTAGTGTTGTTGTCGAAGTAGTTGAGTGAAGAAGATGAGGCCCGGTGAAGAAGAGAGAGCACCATGATCTTCACGGCGCTAGTCGCGGTCTTCGGCAACCTGGCGTTAGCTTAGTTGATCGGCAATGTGGGGATTGAACCAAACTCGAGAAGAGAGCATAACCTCACGAGCGCCGGCCTCTCCCATTATATTCTAGTGCCGGCTGACGGGACCACAACCACATTCTTGTTAGGCGCTCCCGATCAAAGCGCGAAATTGTGGGTTTAGCCTCCGAAATTTTCGGTTGTCAGTTATGCCGAGATTACAACCAACAGGCTGCTCTCCTACAGTCCTACTACCTCCCTGGCCGTCCACTGATTTGCCGTGGTTTGCGATTAATTTCCTGGTACGGAAAATCCGTACGATCAACATGCATTAGAAAAGGCTTTTCCTTAGGTCCATTGAACCTTCCAGATGTGGCATCCACATGACAGGCACGCCATCGAAACCGCGGGCTCTGGGCACACCACCTTGACCAACTTGTTAGTTTTGGCATTAGCGAGATCAAATCTAATGCCTCACTCCTCGCCATAAGAGAATATCGACATGCACGCTTCACTGACACGCGGGTCCTTGCCGCAAAGGTAAGAGAATATATATACTCAGATTTTAACATCTTTTGACTACTACCGATCGATGTTGCTTTGTGTTAGCTACATAACCTGTTCTCCCAGCTGGCCAGCTGTAAGGTCAGCGTCATGCAAGAAGCAGCGACGATGGATGGGAGCAAGGTGGTGGTGCTGCTCGCGACGGCGGCCGCGTTGCTTCTGCTGCTCCCGCTGGTGCTGCCTCCCCTGCCGCCGCCGCCGTCGCTGCTGCTGCTCGTCCCCGTGGTGATGCTGCTGCTGGTGCTCTCCCTCGCGTTCTGCCCAACCAGCAACTTCGCCTACGAGTCGTCCGGATCCCTACAGCTTTGCTGAGCAGTGAGCACAGCAGTAGCATTGGTGAATTGGTTGTTCATTCCTCGATCGAGGCCTCGAGGTGCCATGCATGTTGTTGGCCTGTTAATATGTCTTGCTAGCTAGGAATATGGCCAGATGTCTGTCTATCTCGCATGAGAGTCAAGGAAAATGCATGAACAGGTTATCAGGTTTAGGTAGCTGTAACAGGACAAGAATCAACTATTATGTTTCCAATTTCCATGCGTGTGTTGGTAGTTCTCCTTTTTTTCGCTTGATGAGTGTTCTATCACGGATCAGTTGATGATGTAGATGAAACTCGGTTTCTCCCTAGCAAAGAACATCAACATGGATGTATTTCCGAAGAACTGAGCTGCCAACCATATATAGATGAAAAAAGTTTATACATGTTCTCCGACTCTTCTCAAAGTCTAATTTATGTACCTTATCTCCAATACCGTTTAGAATATATCCTTTAAACATTAAAACCATGTAAATTATGTTCTTCGGCATATCTCATGGACAGTTTCCACCACGACTGCCACGTCATCACCTTAGCCTCACATGTTAGCCCTACCTACTCTTCCTCTTTTCCCCCTTTTCCTGTTCCTTTCTCTCATATTCTCTTCTCCCAAGAGGTCAACGTGGCAGCCAACGTGTGGTCAAGTGATGATGTGGCAGCTAACATGGTGAAATCTGCACATGCTAGAATTTTTTTTAAATAATACATTTTTTATTCAAATTGCAAAAATATACATCGCTTGCACAAAATTGCAAAAATATACCTCTGTCGCCTTTTCAACAAGCGAGATGAAAATGTCGCCCTTTTAAAGGGCGACAGAGTAACGTGTCACCCTTTGGTTGGGCGACAGACCGTTCGGCTCTTTCTGTCGCCCAACCAAAGGGCGACTGAAGCCCAGTATAAAAGGCCGCGCGATTGCTGTATCGGCTACGCCGGTTCATTCCTTGCAGCCGAGAAAGAAAAGAGAAGAGGGAGGAAGAAGAGGGAGAAAAGGAGGGAGGAAGAGAAGGAGAGAAATTTGCGGCTGTGCTGGTAATTTTTTGAATTTTCCTGTTTATTTTGTTTAGCAATAAACTATGGTAGGATAGAAAATTTTTTAGATCTAGTTAATTTTAGAGGTAACGGATAGACCTAGATAATTCTAGTTATATTTTTAGTAATTTAGTTAGTTCGTGAAAATTTTAGATCTAGTTAAATTTAGAGGTGACGGTTAGATGTAGTTAAATCTAGTTATATTTGTAGTAATTTAGTTGGTTCGTAGAAATCCATGTACGTAGATGTTTTTAGGAATAATAATATATTTTTAGGAATGTAGATTTTTTACAGATAGATGTAGATAGATATGTTTATTTAGGAGTGTAGATGTTTTTTAGAAATAGAAGTACATAGATATATATTTTTAGGAGTGTAGATGTTTTTTAGAAATAGAAGTAGAGAGATGAATATTTTTAGGAATATAGATGTACGCATTTGTTTCTATCTATGTATTGTTATGATGCCTGTGTAGTTATTTGTACTCATTTGTTTCTATCTATGTATTATTATGATGCTTGTATAGTTTTCTGTACGCATTTGTTCTCATTTTGGCATTTGAAATATAACTTTCAATTTTGTAATTTGCAGGTATGGCTCATCAGGATGGAGATGACGACTGGCCTTTTGAGTTGTTAGATCTGGTCGTTAATCGTCGTCACCGTGCCCACTTCGCCACCGCTTTTCCAAAGGAGGGACAGGGTCCTCTGGAGCTTTGCGTACTACAGCCAAGACCACCGCGGGAGCTCTGGAAGCTCGATACTCGTTGGATCTCCAGGTAACGTACTATTCTTTAAATTTCTAAATATGCGTGATGCAGTATCATAATTTGTATTAATTAATTAGTGTGGTGCTCATATTAATTTCATATTTTTGTTCTGTAGGCTTCGAGCATCAGGATTGCTGCCACTGGCCTGGATAGTGGAGGTGCATGGAGATGCGTAGGGGCGGGACGCGAGTCGCCGGTTCCCGTTCAACAGGTCCCTTCTCATCGCTTTGGTGGATCGGTGGAGACCAGAGACGCACACCTTCCATCTACCTGTCGGGGAGATGGCGATCACTTTGGAGGGCGTCTCGTACCTCCTTGGACTCCCGATCGTCGGTGACCCTGTGGTGCCCCAGGACGTCGACACGACTTGGCGCGAGGAGCTACATGCGCGGTTCCATGGTGTGCTACCACCTGCTGTGTTCCGGCCCTTCACCAGTACACATGGTCCGACATACAGGTGGCTTCGACAGTTCATGGTACGCAACTAACCTTTAAACCTTAACTTTGCATATATTGGCTAAACTAACAAGAAAACATAAATTTATAGGCAAAGCACATCGTCGAGCCTACGGACGAGCAGAGGGTGAGTTGCCACCTGAAAGCGTACCTGCTGTGGCTCTTTGGCTGGTGCATGTTCACGAGCTCCCACGGGGACAGTGTGGACAGGCACCTCATCCAGTTCGCGAGGGCGATTGCGGACACACCCCTTGACGTCGTGCCGCGGTACTCCTAGGGTCGGCTGTCCTGTGCACGACATACCATGCGCTCTGCGATGGCTGTGGACGGATCGCCGATGGGTCAATCTTAACCAGATGTCCACTGCTTGTGCAGCTTTGGACATACGAGAGGTTTCAGATCGGGCGGCCCGACATCGACCCACAGCCTCTTGTACATGCTGGCGACGTCGACGTCGACGCACCGACCATGGGCACCATCTGGTGCCATCGACGGGTAAGATATTGCAATCACGATTGTGAAACTTACGCTTTAACATTTGTCAGTACTAATGGTAATGTTCTGCGTTGATTTTTCTGTCGTCACTGCAGCCTAGGTGGGCACACAGAATGGTGCGGCTGGGCTACCCGTAGTTTGTCGCTGCGTTCGACCACCTCACCGACGACTACGTACGCTGGACGCCGTACACACAGATAGAGGTCCACCTACGTGTGATGGGTGGGTTGTCCACCCTACGCACACACGACGCGACGTACTAGCGTACGCGGTGGTTTCTCCTGTTTGACGTCCAAGTCGAGGGCTATACTGTCCATCGAGGGATGAGGCAGTTCAGTCTACGACAGGAGTTCCTGGTCCAGGTCGACCGTCAGGTCCCTCACGACGCCCACACGTAAGTTCCCTGCATCGATGTTCTCTAATCATTATCGTGTCATGTCATCTAAAAATGTTATATTTATTTCTTATCCGCAGACAGACTAGGAAGGGCGTGCATGGGGCCACCCCATGGAACATACGTATAGCGCCTTGGGTCGAGGAGTGGGGAGGAGCCCTGGACGACGTCCATGCTGAGGATGCGCCATACGACCTTCAAACGTACCAGGGGTACCGACAGTGATACACTTCCCGTACCCATCTGTGTTTGGTACGTGTCGACCCCGATCCTCCTAGACACGTTTCCAGGGTGAGGGACATGTATCCCACCCATACAGATTCGGCTCTGCACAGTACGGTACGTTTCGTCCAATCTATGATGTATTTTCGTATTGTATTTTCCACACTAATGTGCTGGGCTAATTCGTAATATATTTTTTAGACTGATGTGCTAACCCAGTACTACGAGGAGTCAGGGAGCTTCCTTTCTCATCTGTCCCGCAGGGTAGACGTGACCAGAGAGGAGGTGACCTTCTTCTTTGTGAGGTTTAGGAAGAGCTTGAGATGCGCCCTCGAGTTGGCGGGATGCTGCGCATCACCCGATGTGGCTCACGGCGTGCCGCTTAGTGGAGGGAGGAGTGCTGCTCTAGGTACATCTTCACATGCCACAGCCTCCCGTCCCACCGTCACGCTGACCTCTGCGAGAGGGCGAGCTACTGGACACGTGGATCTAGCCGCTCACGTCGAAGGTGAGTACTTAATCGCACTTTCTATGTTTTGCAATTATTTTTTGAATGCTATCAACAATTCTTCATTTGTTATAGGCTCACAGACACGGTGGTTCTCCTCTGCAGCTTCACCTGCACCTGATGACTACGAGGGGCAGTATGATGCTCCAGCCCATGCGAAGTACGACCTCGACGATGGTGGTGTGTCGAGATACTCCGCTGATCGGATGAGTCTGGACCATCGCACTTGCAGGGAGCACCACCACCGACGCAGCCTTCTCAGCCGGAGTATGCTACACCTCCAGCTAGACCACAAAGGGCCCACCACGCACTAAAATAGTTCACCTACTCGCAGGGGCAGGTTCGCAGGAGGCCTGCCAACCGCGAGGAGCTGTCCAGAAACGGGGCTGGCAATAGTCTCTTTTCATAGTTTTAGATTGTTGTAACTTTTTATCTTATGTATTTAGTTAATCCGTTTCAGATATGTTGTATGATATATGATTTTTATGATAGTAAACTATTATATTTGGTTATGCAATACTGTTATTCTTTGTTACAGTAGGCCTGCTTTCAAGCATAAAGAATCAATTAGTTAAAAATGGTTATAATATCTCGTACTAATACCTCAAAAATATTTAACATATCATATACGGTATAGTCACAAACTTACAAAGAAAACTGGATCGCAATCGTGTAATGTGAATAGTCACTTAAGCCTTTTTGGTAGCCCATAAAATAACATATTTAGAAGAGAAATTATGGATAAATAGCCCCAAAACACCCTATGATACATGTACTACCATAATATGCAAAAGAATCTTATTTAAAACTTGCTTTGCATCTCAATCCTACCAAAGGAAACACCCTAAACGATCACTATAGGCGCAGATTCTAAAACACTTCAACAGTTGTTGGAGACGACCGTCGTGTAGCAGCTTTTTCAGGGTGAAGAGCCTACTCACGGGTGTGCAGCCTTGTCAGGCCGATTAGACAAGTCACATCTAGCAGCTTTGTCAGGATGAGTTGCCTTCCAACACTTAGTCTATACACCACCCCTTCGAGTTTATAAAAGGCCAAACCGCAGACACACAACCACAGCTCCCACTCACACTTCACCATGGATGCATCCTCTAGCAGACCACCCTTCTGCTACAGGTTTCTCTAGAAGATCTTACATGGTACTGATGCTGCCCGATCGGTATACAGAATATATTAAGATTAGTTATTTCATATTTTTTCACCGTACTAATCTTTTTAGCATTATACATAAGTTCACTACTTCGTATGCTCGTTTTGTGTGTTAGTCATTCCTAGAGGATGAAGAGTTGCTGAACAAAGATATCCCAGAATTCTTAGCGATGTATATGCTCTTCGGCGGGGGTGTGATGTCTGGTTCGTGCAGAAGATGCAGCAGAGGATCTAATTGGAGAGGTAGAGATCGACACAGTACTGCTACAGCAGCAAATTCAAGAGGACGTTCAACCACCACCAGAGGGGGGTTTGCTCCTAACTATGCAAATAACGATGACAATGATGACGGCGATTTCGTATCACCTAGGCCTCGACGTTCAAGCACTACCACAATAGGTCGTTCAAGCACTACTACAGCAGGCCGTTTAGGAAACAATGCAAGAGGACGCTCAACCAGCACTAGAGGCGGGCTAGCTCCCAACCATGCAAATGATGACGATGATGATGACGACGATTTTGTATCACCTAGACCTCAAAGTTCAAGCACTAGCACAACAAACTGTTCAAACACTACTACAGCAGGCCGTTCAAGAAACAATGCAAGAGGACGTTCAACCAGCACTAGAGGCGGGCTAGCTCATAACCATACAAATGACGATAATGATGACGATTTTATGCCACCTAGGCCAGGAAACTTACGTCAAAAGAATGCATAGTTTTGTGACTTATGTTATATCCCAGTTTTATTAATTCTCTAAGGCATGTATATACCTATGTTGTATCCCAGTTTGTGACTTACCTCTGCACTTTGAAATATCAATGTTTGGTTTTATTCAATAGTTTACTATGATTTATCGTCAAATTTATCGCACACCAAAAGAGAATGACGAACAACGAATTTTTTTTTCGAAAATAATTAACTGACAAATAATTTTGTAAAACACTACATGAATTATCACCCTACTTTGAACTATACAATTCTAGCAACCGTAAAAATAACACTGACTTTTAATAATTAATGCTCACAGGTTACAGCGAATTTTCCAATAAAATCAACGCAAAATACTTCCTCATAAATTACATTTCCTCCCAAAAAAAATTTCATGAATTTATAAATTTTTTAGGGCGACTTCCTCCCTGTCACCCTATGGATGAGCGACTTCCACCCTATCGCCCGATGGTCGGGCGACTGAGTCCTCTCGCCCTGCTCTCCCACTCTTGTTGCCCAACCATAGGGCGATAGAGGTATATTTTTATAATTTTTTACGAGCGAGGTATATTTTTGCAATTTGAATAAAAAATATATTATTTAAAAAAAATCGCACATGATACATACATAGGGACTTGATCTGCATAGTTTTGTTAGTTGGGAAACGAGTTCTAAACGGTATCGGATATGACTGATGAAAATTGGATTATTGAAAGAGTCGAGAGACTACATGTAGACTTTTTCCTATATGGATTAATACTGTTTGGTGGCGGAGCCAGAAAATTTTAAAAGCCTAAACAAGTTTAACTGCGGTCAATTAACACGAATAAGTCTGTATACATATCACACAAGTAAAACTGATAACCACAAAAAGTTTTTTTTTACTAAAAGCATAGTCCAATACATACATGAACATTCTTTGAATGAAAATAAAGAAAGATGAGTCAAACACCTCACTAAGACACTACCAATGCTTCAACGATTAGCCAAAAAAAAGTCCAATCACACAACAAAAGAGATTCTGCAAGAGAGAAATATGTTGATTAGTGCATCATATAACATAAAAAAAGTATTCATATTGAAGTATTAAACTAGTGCTTCACATACCACTAACGTTTTAATCACGCCTAGTACAAGGTAAACTCATTTTCCGAGTCTTATGCTTTGAAACTATCACACTAGATAACTTTTATATATATATAGGAAGCCTTTTCCGTACTCCCAGGAGTACATACTCCCACTTCTAATATACCACTTAAATGAACGTTTTACACACCTTTATCACTTTCGGTATACTCCAATAATAATTCTAATATACTCCAATGCGACATGGTTAAAAAAATTTCATCATAGCACTTTATTTTTTTGCTACATACCATTTTCCATATGTAAAACAAATATATAAACAAATTATGCTATAAATGGTGGACTTTAATGAAATTTTTCATGAAACTCACTTTAGAGTATCTTAGAATCAGTATTAGAGTATACTCAAAAAGATAAAGAGGTATAACATCATTTAAACGGTATACTAGAGGTGGGAGTACGTACACCCAGAGTATGGAATCATTTTCATATATATATATATATATATATATATATATATCCCTCGCAGCCTATGCAAGAGAGTTGAGAAAAAATAAATGAAAAGAAAGGTTGTTGGCCTTTTCAGGCCGTACCAGTCCGAACATGTTATAAGGGATCAGCATGTCTAACATACCAGAAATCTAGACCCGGCCCGGCTCTCGCGCTGCCGTGGACCAGCCCAAAAAAACATTAGATTGGACCATGCAGATTCGTTCATCTTGGCCGGTTCCGTGCGACACTCAGACTCTACGTATGTAAGCGCATGAACGTGCATTACACTATCGCCCGTAATCATTATTACATTACACACCAACATATAATGTCAATGTCGTGGTTGACATTATACGCTACTACCATCCACCGGGGAGGCTCTCCCTCCCCTCTAGACGGAGACAGTCTTCGGCTTCGCGCCGATCTTCTTCCACGATACGTTGGGCATGATCTGCGCCGTGTCGACCCTGTCCTTGTACTGGACGGCGAAGTTCAGCAGCGAGTCGAGGAGCGAGTCCGACAGCAGGTGGGGCACCAGGCCCAGCTCGATGAGCTTCGTGTGCTTGGCGTTGTAGTAGTGCTCCTCCGCTTCGACCCGTGGGTTGGGCACCGATTTGGTCTGCATGTCCAGCCCCAGCTTCGCTCCGGCGGCTGTCACCAGCTTGGCTAGCTCGTTGACGGAGAACTGCTCGGTGAACTGGTTGAAGACCCTGAACTCGCCCGATTTGGCTGGGTTGGCAATTGCTAGCTCAACGCATTGCACGGTATCCCTGATGTCCAGATATCCACGGGTCTGGAGTATGATATAAGAACTTTGATCAGTACATTGTATGTCAGAGATGCTGACCTACAAAATCATTTTAACCGACAGTAAGAGTACAAGATCCGGTGAAAATTTGCACCTCATATACAGTTGTTCAGTAGTCCATGAAAAGGCTCCTTTTGCAGGCGATATTTAAAGTACAGTATGTTCAAGCGTACAGAAACTCTAGTACCTTAATTGTTTAACAACGTGGTTGACAAACTTACAACAAGCAGAAAACTCCAAAGCATTGCCACAGTCTAAACACGGTCTCCAAGTTGGAAAGAACACACACGGAAAAGGGGAAGAAATAGTTGTGGATTTACTTTATTGGGTGATCTGAAGAAGAAAAACTGCAAGATCTTCAGCATAACACACGCATAAATATTTATACTACAGGTTGCAATGATTATGTGTTGGAGCAGTTGAATCATCAGGAAATGAAAATTATTAGTATATGCACTATTTTCACTTTCAATACTTATGGAGATGAGGTACGGCCTACAAGATCCACTCCCCAATTTCGAGTTTATTATATTTATGAAAAGTTGAAAATGGTGGCAAATGACCTCTCACAAAAGCTACTTCACTTAGCATTATAACTTCCAAAATGTATAGTGGTTCGAGTGGATACTAACAATTCCAATTACAAGTATACCATTGAACCACAGGCAGTAATTGTGAAGAGGGAGAAACCTTAATACAGAACAGAATGCATAGAGGAAGAAAAACATCAAATGGGCAATTCCCCATATGACATCATTGAGTCAGATAGCAAATACATACCTGCCCACCTTTTCCGTAAACTGTAAGTGGGTGCCCTACAGCAGCCTGAACACAGAACCTATTTAGTGCTGTCCCAAAGATGCCATCATAGTCAAACCTATTGGATAGCTCTTCATGCATAGCAGTTTCATCTGTTCTGACTCCATAGACGACGCCTTGGTTTAGATCTGTGGCTCTTATACCCCAAGCCTTGCAAGTAAATGCTATATTGTGTGAGTCATGCACTTTACTTAGATGATAGAAGGAGCTTGCTTGCTTTGGGTAAGGCAAGGTGTCAGTTCTTCCATTGTGAGTAATAGTGATGAATCCCTCTTCAATGTCAATATTTGGAGTTCCATACTCGCCCATAGTTCCTAGTTTGACCAAATGGCACTCTTCACTAAACTCCTTGATGGCAAACAAGACATTAATCGTTCCAATTACATTGTTGTGCTGTGTGAATACTGCCCGTGAACGATCTATCATAGAGTATGGTGCTGATCTTTGTTCACCAAAGTGGACAGCAGCATCTGGCTCAAAAGACTTGAAGGCTTCTGAAAGGAATTGAAAGTCACATATATCACCAATGTAGAGCTGAATTGTCTTGCCAGTGAGAGACTTCCATCGGCGGATGCGATTTTGGATGGAGGCTATGGGAGTAAGGGAATCAAGGCCAAGTTGGTGATCAAAAAGACGTCGAACAAGATTATCAACAATGGCAACCTCATAACCTTTGTTGGAGAGATGAAGCGCAGTTGCCCAACCACAGTATCCATCTCCACCAATCACCATAACTTTTTTAGGTTTAGAGGATGATTGCCCAGATGCTTGCTGACTACCAGTAAGAGGTGTTTGTGTTTTATCTGTCTGTCCTTGTACAGCAGCACTAGCAGAAGTAACAAATAACTTCTTTGGTCTCTTGAAACATGATTTGAGGATCGGGCTTGAAGATTTTGAGTTTTGGAAGTGGATGACATTTTGGCCATAATTTGGTGATTTTGAGTGTGTCTTAACAGCAGGAGATGGGCTGAAACTACAATTTATGACCAAATGTGCCATTCTCATAATTCTTTCTCCTCCACTACAATAATGTAGATGCCCCTACAAAGATAGCATATACAGTGCCGATCAGTAATGGTAAAAAACAATGTAGTACAAATCTACAAGATACAAATTCATCTCAAGGTGACTACAACATGAAGAGCATAAAAATGAGAAAGTAAACAGGCAAAAAAGCACCATAGCTAATTAATCAGTTTGCTAAAATTCCAGTGTAACTATAGCTAACTGGTATCTGGTAGTGCATCTCTATCGAGAAAAGGATAGTGAAGACAACGCATGTGGCTCTGCGCATATGTTCCAAAAGAAGAAGAGACGCACACGAAAAGAAACATATCTGGAAACCAGAAACCCTAGGTGATTTTAAGACAACGCATTAAGGAACATACAACTCGAATGCCCTTGATGAAAGATATACTACTGAGAGGCAGACCTCCGCTAAACTAGAGGGAACCAGACCACCTGCAGTGGGCACGGTAACTGCAGCAAATTCAGAGCAACTACAACCTTTTAAGGTCATGCCCAATGCAAAGACGCTTATATAGATGCTTAAGGAGAGAGAAACAGTGCCATATCACAAAGCATCTATCCAAGAGTCTAGACCCCCCAATGCAAGCAATTGATTTACAGATGTTTATTTAATTTAAAAAGATTAAGAGTTTATTTAAGTGTCTACTTGCTCCAATGCAATCTAGTCCATCTTTGCTTGGGAGCCATCGTTATTTTACCTACCACCGGTCTGCAGTATGAAATCACCTCTTTCTCTCCGCTTTTCGCCAAAATCCTGACCACCCTCCCCTTTTCTCGCCAGATCTGGCCCCGTCCCCTTCCTTCGACGGTCGGCCTCCTCACCGGTGACGACAGGGGAGGAGATCCTCACCGGAGTTGGTGCTCCTGCCACTTGATTCGAGTATCGGCCTGGCCGGAGGGCCGCTTTGCTTAAGCCCAGTTGGATCGAAGAGAGTTTAGTTCTTGGAGTTATCGTAGCAAAGAGGAAGAAGGCAAGGCAGCAAGGGAGTGGCCATATAGCTGGAGTTGCGAACTTGCAATTTTGTTGTTTGACTTCAATCAAATAAAAAATTTGGTCTTTTGGGAGGGCCAAACTAGGAGAGGAGGAAGATAGGGGTGATGTCGCGGCAGGTGCTGTCCGTCTGCAGCAGCCCCTGCTACTTCTACCCCTCGCTGCGGGCACGCTCCTGTTAGCCCGTCAAGCGGTACAAGAAGATCATCTCAGAGATCTACTAGCTGCCACCGGTATCGTGGATCCTGCTTTGTTGTTAGCATTTCAGTCATTTATGATATTCGTTGTAGTTCTGCATATTAGATTTGTGGTGAAATGTGTGGGGAGTTTGCTAATTGAGGTTGGGATGGTATCGTAGGATGAAGAACCGAATGATAGAAGCTATGAGAAACTCTGTGATTATGTCTCGAGAAATCCAACGCTGCTTACCAAAGGTAACACATTCCATCTCCTCCCCAATTTTCTTAGAATGGTCACACAAATCATTACTAGAGAGCAGTTTAAGGCTGAAAGCCTGAAATCAAGGCAATGAAAAACAAAAGGTATGCGACAGTGAAGAAAATATTCTTGTTCAGGCTTTAAGAGCTAATATTCTGAAATCAAGGTAATGAAAAACAAAAGGAATGCATGTGGCGACCCGCCCAGGGTAACGACAGTAACACTGCCATTACTCTGAGATAATTACACGGATCTTGGTATACTAGTTAATCAAAATATCGAGCGCACTCGATATTTTATCAGTTAGTACACCGTGTTCAGAGTGTTGCAGCAGAACAATAATTAGAGACTGAAATGGAAACTTTATTACAGTCCATTGCCACGCAAGCTACATGTCCAGTACCATAATTATACATAGAATTCAAGTACAACAAAAATATAATACATAGATACTAATTACACAAAAGACTGACGAAGTCGATGCACGGCTACCATCCCTCTATCCCTCCTGGTAGTACTCAGCAGCCTCGTCAAACCAACCAGACGTTTGCACACCGAAGCCATTTTCTAGAAAAAGGGGATTTAGTTAAGAGTATAAAAGTACTCAGCAAGCATTATTAGCAAAATGCAATATATTAATTTCTCTCAATCCAACCAAAATCCACCTAATGATAACCTTCCCTCAAAATCCATTTTTATAGAAATTAGTTTTTTGGTTTTCTTTAAGGGTTGTCTATTTTAATTTCTAAAAACAGCTATTAGCACCCGTATATGAGGCAGACTTAGCTTCCGTAACCTCCAATTCAGGAGACAGGTATGAATTCATGATTTTAACTCTGCGTAGGTTTGTACTACTTTACCCATAGTGACCCCATCCCATGTGGCCCTAGAATGTTTATCACTAATCTAGTATTAGATCTTCAACCCTGGTAGCCAATGAGTAGTGGTGTCCTCGACTGTTCCCCACCTACCCTCAACATACCAGTTGTGTCATGCTACCACAGCAGCACTGACACTCAACCATAGGCTTTAAATATAGCGTCTGATCAACCGCAGCTGATTTCATGTTCGTCACTGGGACTCCCGGTATACCCAGCTTCACACTCCTAGTTATCTACCTATCCCCCAATGTGGAGATCATAATATCTTTCTAGGACAACCTTTTCTGACCGATTTCACAGATTATGGTTGATACTGTAATATGGCTCATTGCCCGAGTGTAGTTCTTTGACCTTATATTCTAGCCTATTGTAGAGGACCCCGCCGGCTATTCTCCTTCTCATCGGCGCTCTCTACCCACCATACATAGAAATACGCCATTGTCCTTTTCACATATGAACAATTCCCAACATTGCTTCAGCATTCCATAACATACCATTTCAACAATCCAACACCATGCCTTTTTACCAACCACAACCGATTTAGATTTTCATCATAGAAAATACTTTTCCCATGCATTAATGATATCACATATATCTGAAAACATTTAAAAGCATTTTAACAAATATGATAAAAGGAAGCTTGCCTGGATTAGGATTGATATACTGGGCCTCACTCGTATTTGGAAAGTGGTCTTCTGTTGGATTTGGTTCGATTCCTGAAATTATGAAATATTAAAATTCATGGAGCAATTAAATTATGGTGTCCAACCTTCTTTTAACGGGTTGAAATTTAGTGCAGACAGGTTGCTCACTGCAAATTAAGATTTATGAATTTACTACATTTTTAATATGGCATATTTTAAATGAAGATGGTCTCACTATCTTTATTTTAATTTTAGTGCTGCTTAGTTTTTATGGAACATCTTATCTAATTAACAATGGTGATTTGCTATATTTCTTATTTGACTTATTGCGGTTCACGGTTGCAAAATATTTTCTACTTTCCCCCCTCTTTTCCCTCCTTTTCTCTTTCTTTCTTTTCCTCCTCTTTTTCTATTCCTCTCCAATTCGGCCGACTCCCTGGCTCAGCTCTCGGTCTCTCATCTTTTCCCCTTCTTTGGAGCCGACTCCCTCTGTTCTCTCGGATTCTTCTCCCTCTCCTACTCGATCTGGCTCTCCCTCTACTTCTTCTCTGGACCGACTTGGCCTTGGCCACGTGTCTGCTACCAGATCCAGTCGTCGTCCACCCGGCTCGGTCTCGGCCCCTTGACCATGACTCTCTCCTAACCGGCCTCGACCCCGTCCTTGGCTCGGCCACCCGCAGCCGAGCCTTGGCACCGACCAAGCCCTCTCTTCCCCTGCTGGCTTTACTCGGTTTGATTTCTAGGGTTTCTACTGCATTCACCACTTTGATAGGGCTTTGGTTACAGAGAGGCACTAGGTTGGTCTTCTATATTCATCAGTGCACTAAAGAGGTAAGTTTTGGGGTCTATGATGATTTGTGCACATAAAAACTTGTGGGATGGAGGTAATGCAGTGATACCGGCGTTCAACCGTACTCCGGGGAGATGAGCCCAGCACACGCAAGGCAACCCCCCTCTAGTGCTATATTCTAAGACCCCTAGGTTTTTCCCCTGATCTACTTGCTAGTCACCCGATCTACTCATTTCTACATACTACATTGCTAGTACTACTACTTTGGTGAAGTGCACCTGATGGACTTGGCTCTGTGGTGAGGCTGGATGATGATGATGATGTTGGGTGGAGGCACTAGTGGAGGTGGCCGGTTCCTTGAGCTTCGGCTCGATCTGCTCCTCCTGGCCCTTCTCAGTTCCTCTTCTTGGTGGCCTCCTTGCTCTGGACCTTCTCCTCCTGTTGCTCTTCTCCTTGGCTTGGGCTTCGGCTGGTGCTCCTCCTGGCTGCTCTGGCTTGCTCTCTCTTGGTTTGAGAGTGAGGCAGAAAGGGATATGAATGGTTGTGCTCTGGTGCTGGCTCTCAGTTGGAGTGGGGAAATAGGGGATGAATCTGGCTACTGGCTGTGGCTTGGCCTTATCCTCAGTTACAGTTGTCAAAGTTACTTTTTTACCCTTGAGTCTTTTACTGATTTACCATGGAATATTTTGTTTGTGAAGAAAAAAAAATTCATACCTTGTGGTTATGTACTTTATGACCTTTGCCAAAAGCAATTTGTTGATTACTTTGCTGTTTAATTTCTTAATGAACTTATTTGCTTAATGGAAACCTTGGGTTGTTACATCCTATCTCCCCTTAAAAGGGATTTCGTCCCCGAAATCTGGCTCGCCTAAATAGATGGCCCCAAAATCAAATAGAATTGTACCAATAGGATGGAGAAATGAGAAGCATAACCACAACCGAGTTGGTGGCCCCTTCCACTTGCTCTGTGGAGATATAGTTTAAGCAAGCGGATCCTACAGTTGGTGCTCCCTTGTTAGATCCTTTAGAAGATACAACATTGGGGCCTCCTTGATCGCTTCTTGCTGTTGGTGCACCACTTGGCAGTCTCCCTGAAGCGTTCTGTCTGGACTAACCGATTAGAAGTGGACAGTTATATCTCTTATGTCCCTCCTAACCACAATGATAACAGATGCCAAACTGCTGGAAGCAATTGTTAGTAAAATGGGGGCCTCCACATTTGTAGCACTTAGGCACAAATCCTGGGGTGGGACATTAGGATGTGGATTGGATGCCTCTATCCCTGGTAGAGGTGGAAGATTTATGTTTGGCATGGGTGGTCTAAAAGGTCTTGGCGGGTTGGAAGTAGGTATCCTAGTTTCAAATCTCGCTTTCTTTTTCCTCTTCATTTAACTAGGCTGGCTCATTTTCCAAGATAATGGCCCGGTTTGCTAGGTCTTGGAATTCAGTGATCAAATAGGTAGATAAGTGCATCCTTAGGTATGAGTTCATCCCTTTCTTGAACCTGTATATCTTCTTGGCATCTGTATCGGTTTCCTCAGGGGCATATTGGGATAATTCATTGAACTTATTAAGGTATTCTCCCACCTTTTTGCTTCCCTGAGTTAGATCCCAGAACTCTTTCCTCTTGATGTCCATCTCACCAAGGGGTACATAGGTGTTACGAAACTGGGAGGCGAACTCGGTCCAAGAGATAGATTGTTCTCCCGAACGTGTACAACAGTAGTTGGTCCACCAATTCGCAGCTGAGCCGGTCAATTGATAAGTGGCATATTGCACTTTTTCCACCTTGGAGCAGCCCACAGTGTGCAGCTTTTCTCTATTTCTTGAAGCCAATCGTCAGCTTCAAGTGGCTCTGTGGCTTTGGCAAAAGTAGGTGGACGAGTTTGTAGGAACTCTTCTAGGGTGACTTTGGTTCTAGTTTGACATGGAGTTCCTGGAACTAAGTTTACAAGCAGGATTTCCATAAACCAGTTCTGACTCTCTTGAGCCTCTTTCCTAGAACTTTCCAAGTACCTCAGAATTTTTTTTCTAACTGATCATGGTTCTCTGGGGTTCTAGCTGTGCTTGTGTTACCTCCGGGTGGTGTGGGTTGCCTAGTCTCAAGAACATTGTGAGGGTTTAGATCTTGGGTAGGTGCAGTTTGTTGGTTGTCAGCATTTGGCGAATTAGATTTTAACCTAATGATCAGATCCTGCAAAATAACCTCACGGTCTGACATCCTGCAAAATAATCCAATTGATGCATAACTTTTAGCCAATTCTTTAACTTAGCACCTGCATTAGTTTTACTTGCCTTCTTGATTTTAGGCAGAGTGATTTAATCAGAAATAGGTTGGACATCAATAATTATCAGCAGTGAATTACAAGATGAGAAGTATTATTGTGCATAGAGATTACTATTGTTTTGTTTTTAAGCAAAAGGAAGAAATCAGATTATCTCGCTCTCTTTTGCCAATCCATTTCAAAATTACATACATGACTCAACCTACCTAATCATCTCAGAATAAGAACCATGAATCGCGAATTAAGAGAAACTAAAAATAAATCTGATGTCCGAGTACCAGGAACTCCCCGAGATTAACGCACTTGGGTCGCCGTATATCTAAAGAACATAAAACCACGATTAAGATGCGAATAAGAGAACGACAAAAACCTTGGTGTCCGAGCACCATGAACTCCTCAATGTCACGCTTCGAGTCACAACTATATCCACAGAAGATAAACGATAAAATAAACTTAGTGTCCGAGCACCAAGAACTCCTCGAGACCACGCGCTTGAGCACGCTATGGATCCATGCGTCCAAGCACGCCACGGACAATTGGTCCGGGACCATTTCCTAGCCTTAGCTCCTATTTCTAATTGTTGTATTCAGCTATTTACACACAGAGACATATATAGTACATTGCAGAATTTAGATTTCTATACTACAACTGGTCTCTAGAGCACACAATCTATCCCTAGGTCTTAACATGCAATTTATCTAAATGAGTATCATAAGAATGAGCAGAAAATTAAAGTGCAATGCATTAATAAAGAAATAGACAGGGATACCTAATTCTCATGGAAGATACAATTTAGACAACAAGTCTCATACTTACATTTCAATACATGCCATACATTACACACGTAGGTATAAAATATATTCTACAAAATGAGTTCTATACTACATCTGGTCTCTAAATCAAGTAACAGCATAATTCTTGACTAAATGAACCTATCTAACCTATGTTGGAATAATTAAAGTACCACTAGAATGTGATGATAAAAATGCATTCGTGAATAATGGTGAATGCGACAATGACTAAATATTGCTTACAGAATTGAATTTAATTACACGATAACATCATCCTTAGTGTTTTAGTATCTAACATATATTGCAAGCTTTATTGCAACCACCAAACACAGTTACCCGTCCTTAGCACATTAGTTTGGGCTTCGTCTGGTGCTCCTCCTGGCTGCTCTGGCTTGCTCTCTCTAGGTTTGGTAGTGAGGCAGAAAGGGATATGAATGGCTATGCTCTGGTGCTGGCTCTCGGTTGGAGTGGGGAAATGGGGGATGAATCTGGCTGCTGGCTATGGCTTGGCCTTATCCTCAGTTACAGCTGTCAAAGTTACCTTTTTACCCTTGAGTCTTGTACTGATTTACCATGGAATATTTTGTTTGTGAAGAAATTTTGTTTTTCATACCTTGTGGTTATGTACTTTATGACCTTTGCCAAAAGCAATTTGTTGATTACTTTGCTGTTTAATTTCTTAATGAACTTATTTGCTTAATGGAAACCTTGGGTTGTTACAATGCGATAGTGCAAAAAAAATTCTTGTTCAGGCTTTAACAGCTAATATTTGAAAAACAAAAAGAATGTGATAATGCATTGGAATGATGTTTAACTGATTGCTTGTTCAAGCTTTAACAGCTAATATTTGAAGAAATGAAAGAATGAACTTGGTAAAACCAGGATTTACATTTACTCTTTTTTGGGCAGATCACGAAGTATCTTGAGCGTGTACGAATCGGTCCAAGCGTCCGACTCCTCTCCAAGGTGCGCTCGTGATGGTTACGGATGCAGTGATGTCCACCGTGGCCCGATCTGGCGATAAAAGTCTCGAAGCGCCGGGAACAAGTGCCGCCTTGCACACACTCTTCCTCCCCACACCAAGTGATCAAAGCACATCCTTCCTCCCCACACCAGAGAACAAAATCAACCGATTTCTTGCCTCACCAAATATGGCGAGAATGCAGGGGCTGGGGAAGAAACCCTTCTCTTATATGCGCAATCATTGGACCCGCTCCAACAGGGTGATCACACGGGGTAATTAATTAACCTCACATAGTCGGATTCTAATATCTCTGCAGCTAAGAAATCGCAGCAACAGCAACATTCTACACTATTTCTAACGTCATGAGATCCATCGTGTGCCCATTCTACGCTAGCAAACAGATAAAAGATTCCAGGGTCCTATCTGCTCATTTCCACTCCAGGCCCCCAAAGCCACACATCGCAGTGCAGCACGCGATCAACCAACTAGACAATGCAATCGGTTCGAGAAATCCCCAATCAACACTTGTTTCCGCGTGTAGTACAGGGCAACAAAAGAAGAAAAACAGAACAACTAATTAGAGACCACGACTGTAAGGAAGGTACCGGCAGGGGAGAGTAAGGTGGGAGCATACCGGCTAGAAGGAGACGCGGCGGCGGGGACAGAGGTGAGGTGGTCGCGGCGGCGGCGGAGACGAAGAGCGTTGGGTGGGGGGAGGGGGGAGATGGAATTGGATAGCAGCGGGAGGGGAGGGGGCGTTGGATATTATTATTCGGAGCAGGGATTCGGATCAGCTGCGACCTGCGCGCTCCGGCAGGGGACCCAGGAACCAATACTGACCGCTCGTCGACGGATGAGCGGCCCCGGTGGCTTCGGCAGCTATTTGACGAGCCAGCAGCATGGTGTGATGTGTCCTCTAGCCACGGCCCACACAGCCAACTCGTCTAAGGGACGGTAGTTTTCTTACAAAGTGGCTTTTTGTTTTTTATTTATAATTTTTTATAAGAGATCGTTTAATAAATAGCTAATTTTTTTTAACAATAGACTGTAAAAGCAGGTTCAACCCAACTTTTCAGCTTTTGGTTTTTTTAGTTATATGTGGTTTTTGACTTATGTCAAAAATCGTTTAAAAGCTAAGCTGTTTGAAGAGCTTGCTGGCTTTTCAGAAGCTGAAGTTGGCTTTAAGCCCCCAAACAGGGCCTAAGGCTGCATGCAAAGATGTCTAATTGTATACTAGTTTTTTTAGTGTACAAGACGCATCTGACATATATCATACTCACACATCACATGTATATATACATGTACATGTTCTCTATATATGTTAATAAATTAATTGAAGGCTCTTTTACAATCTTTGAAGCGTAGAAATACACTATCCCAATAAATGTGTATATATATGTGTACCCATTTTTATTTTTGATGAGCGCGCATCAACTCGGAGTCCAACGTGAATGGGCTGAACGCACCCTCAGTTCTCGTTACAAGCTCATGTCGGGGCCATGTCTCCTTTTTAGGGGTGCAATCGGATCGGATTCGGTCGGATATCGCTCTTTCTGTATCCTAAATCATATTTTTAGTCAGATTTGGAGTCGGATACGAATAGTGCTGGATACGAATACGGCGCGGATAATATCGGTTACGGATTCGAAGCGAATACGGAGCGGAATCGATACAGTATCGAATATTTTTTAACGAAGATCATGCAAAAATAGATACTACATAAAGCATACATATAACAATGTTTAATCAACTGTATGAGTTTGAATACAATAGAACTATCGCAATTTAACAAGTGCATGACCACGGCAACATCCATAGCGAAAAGAAGAGCAAAGATTGACCTTTTTCATAGAAACAAACTACAAAGTTCAAATTATGCATGGAAGTAAAAGGAAACGACAGGCAACATTAGAGACTTTTACAGGCAGCGCAGTAACATAGCCTTACTGATTGTGCAGCGAAATTACTCTTAACAGATAACTAGAAAGAAAAGCAAAACAACTCTGTTAGAAACAACTTTTGAGTACTCTAACTTCTGAACTCTTCTTATTTTCGTCAGTATGCAATCGCCTCCTTGTTGACGCCCCGCATTTTCAAGCTCCAAACGATCAGCAGCGACTCATCCCATCACCGTAGCGCCCTGATTGAGTAGCTTCTGCTCTTCCACCTGCAGCATTTTTGCCTAAACATTAATCAGCTACAAATCTGTACCCTTTTATAATGCACCTAAGCATTCTTTTCTACGTCCACTCCAAATAATGTATCCTACTAGAGATGACCCAACCTTCATGCACCCAGCGAAACGTCCTCAGAAACTTGCCTCTATTAAAATTAACCTCTCAGATCTTTCCTCAGCTTTACTCACCTACATCCGATGGTCATTGTTTAATGTGTCTAACTCATCCCTGTGGCCCACAACAGATCTCCCCTCACTTCCAGTATCATCTCAAGGAAAAGGAAACAAATATCCTGGAATTAAGGAAAAGAAAACAAACGTTTAAGAAAAAGAAAAGACCATATATTACGTACTGAAAAAGGAATCCGGAAAATATAGCACTGTATTATTTTATAAATCAAAACTACCTACAGGCCCGTAGCCACACCATTTCAAAACCCAACTACCCGTAGGCCGCAGCCCATCATCCCCTGCCTAGCTCGGTTAGGTAGAGCGGTAGCTCAGTTCATTTTTGTTCACAGTTCACGTCCCCTCCCTCTGGCCCTCGTCCTCGGCTTCGATCGCGGCGACCCTCGCCTTGCCAGATCCGCCCACATGACGCGGGCAGGCGAAGTGATGACCTCTGGGGAGGCGCTAGGTCGCAGGTCAGCGTAGCTGAGGAGGGAGAAATTCTCGGGCTACTTGCCGGAGAGGATGGTCTCTAGGTACTCGTCGATGGCCAAGTGTAGTTCCCTCTAGATCCGCCGCCACCGCCGCGGCGCCCCAGTGCCTCTGCCCGCCCACGCTCAAGAAAGGCAGCGAGCAGCGGAACGGCGGGGGAGCGCGAGGGCGCCCTGTACGGCGATGGTAGCGAAAGACGACGAGATGAGGGGAGGCGTTTGTTAGTTGCCGCTACAGGAGATTTTGGATATCAGGTTGGATTATTTTCGGAAATATCCGACAATATTCTCGGTAAATGCTGAATCGACGGATAGTATAATCCCGAATCCGATTTCGAATCCGAATCCAAATATCCGAAATCGAATCCGAATCCGAAAAATATCCAACCAGACTAGCCGAATCTGATCCGAACATATCCGGTCGGTCAGTCACATAGATCCGATTGCATCCCTACTCCTTTTGTTGTAGGGCGTCTTCTCATCAACTTGCAGTTTGCTAATCTATCTTGCGTGTCCTTGCTTGGCCCAGCGGCGGATCCAGAACTCTTTTTATTACTGAGATCAACTGTACAATTTAGTGAATTCCATTGCCTATAGACTTCATTGACCTTGTTGCTTCCATATTGCATTCTCCGCTTCCTAATTGGCGAATAAGTTTATTCATGTTTATAACACATAAATTTCATTGGAATTTTTCCATTAGATTTAAACATATGTATGTATGTAGTACGTACAATAAGAAAAACATTATTTGCAAATAGGGTCCTAGTCTTCGTGACTCGTGAGCAGTTGTGAACTTGTACTGCATATCTCGTTAACTGATTTGTCACGACATCTGAATATAGGAAAAAGCCTACATTATCCATTGTACTTCTTATTTATCCCGATTCGAACCTCTTCTTTAAAACTAGGCAAATAACCCCCTCAAATTTTAAAACGGGTGCAAATATTTAAAAAAATGAAAAATTGTGGAAATTGTTGAATAATAAATGGATTACTGTAGATAAACCCGATGTCAATCAAGAACACCCGAAGAATAATCACAATAGATGAATGCCAGATATAGAGAGTCCCAACTCTCTTCTCCTTGTTGTTTGTAGATTGATTAATCTTTTATACAATAGGGTGTTATATTTATACCTAAAACCCCTCAATAATAGTTTCGAAATTTGTCCACCAAACCCTATATCTCAACACAAATCTCATTCTCATCCAACCTCCATACCAGGGCGGTTTTGTGCTTTGTGGCGTCCTACGTGGCTCAAATGCTGATTCAGCATCGTTCTCCCTACATGTTGGCACTCAGGTCAGTCAGGTGATATCCATTCCCTCTAGAACAAAGAAATGGCGCCAATGGTGTGAATGGATGGGAGCCATAGGGTGATAGGGGTGAACAAATGGTGGCCAAAGTTCTTTTTTATATGTTGAGTCAGCGTTCGAACTTCGAATCATATGGGATGCCACGTAAGCACCGAACCATCCTTGTAGGAAGGTTGGATGAGATTTGCACCAGTTTTCAAACTTGAGTTGGGGTGTCTGGTTTGACAGTAGAAAATTGAAAGTGGACAAAGACAAACATGAAAAGTACAATGGGTAATGGGGGCTTTTTTTTCTCTAATGCAGTTTCCTACCCATTTCGAAGATTCGAAATGATCTTTTTATAATCTGATATAGAGCTGTACTGCTGAAGAAAGCAAAAGAACTTCCTATATTTATAGAAGGATGTATATCTAATCTGACCTTGTACTGCTCCAAAAGGTGATGTTTTGGCGGTATCTTGTACTGCAACTGCCCACGTTCTTCACAAAAACATTTCGAAGAAGAATGCAAAATTGCAAAAAGGGAAAAGGAGAAAAAAGAAATTATTAGGCAATCACTCAATATGGTTTTTTTTCACGTACACATGTGGGTACATGTATTATCAACACTATTAAATGTGCCTTGAGATTAATGTAAACTGTTAAAATTCAAACCACCATCACATCTTTTAATAATTGCAATATCACTTGCACGAATCGTGAGAAACTTTAGAGGGCTAAGATAGTATATACACCCACATGTATATGTGGTTTTGCATTTTTTAACAATGTTCTTAAAACATTATTGCTAAATCTAAAGTTTCGCTGCGCCATGTTCGAATATCTAAAGTTCGGAACAAGGAATGCGTATCCAACTGTTACGGCTGTTTTATACCCATGTATGCAAATTTTATCGAAAATGCTTGCGAATGACATGAGAATCCCTGCATCCATACAATAGGCCAACTAGGATATACCACGCATATAAAAAAAGGATAGATAGCTGCATTCTAATCATAACCAAGAAATTAAAATCATATTCTAGGTCAGATCGAAGCTTACTCGATCATCTCGTAAATGGCGTGGTAGAATTCATCGAAGGTTCTCACCTCCTTGACCATTTTGTCGTAGTGCCCTCGTAAATCTAATAAGCTCCTCCTGCGTCATTAGACTTCTGCTCTGCCCCTATGATCACACTACTACAGAACAGCCAATTCTTGCCGACATATCACTGCCGGTTAGAACCGAACCGGCAGTGATAACGTATCTCTGCCGGTTCGAAAGTTAAGTTGGGGGGAGAACTTATCACTGCCGGTTCATGCAACCAACCGGCAGTAAAAAGCAAGATATCACTGTCGATTTGAGACAACAACCGGCAGAGATATATCTCTGTTGATCGTTCTTAAACCGCGATGATACTTGCATTTTCACTGCCGGGTTAAGCGAGAACCGGCGGTGATATTATCTTCCGCGCAATATATTTTTTGCGCATTCAAAGCTTATCACTGCCGGTTCTGCAGAGCCGCAGTGATAAGTCTTTATATAACTGAGACCCCTGCCTCCCGACCGATCGAGCAAAGACAGAGAGGCACTCTATCTTTGCTCGATTTGTAGATTGCAACGATCTGCTGCCGAAAAATTTGTTAAAATTTGTATTGTACTTCTTTTCGAGGTTAGTAATTTGATCTCTATTTTTGTAAATAATAAAAAATTGCCACGTGGATTTTTACATAATGAAAAAAGGTGTATTTTCAAATGTTGAAGTAATAAAAACTTGTTAGATGGATATTTACCTAATAAAAAAATGTTGATATATTTTAATGTACTCAAAGTATATCCTAAGTACTTACAATTTTTTCCAAATTTGTAAATAATAAGGAATTGCAAGATGGATATTGACGCAATGAAAAAAAGATTGATATATTTTGATATAGTCTAAATATATCCTAACTATTTACAATTATTTTCATTTTTTACAATACTAAAAAATTGCTATATGGATATTTACATAACGGAAAAAGGTTGATGTATTTTAATATAGTCAAAATTGCTACATATGTTTTTAAATCTAATCGTTTACAATTATTTGTTATTTGCAATTATATGCGTATGTAATGTTTGATTTAATTAATTGTAGATGGACCGAAGGTGGATGTATGACACGGACCGTTGTGGGGCAGAGTTTTTTAATGGTGTGAGTTATTTTCTAAACGTGGTTGCGCGCGCAAGTCGAAGAATCTGGCGGACTACATGTGCTGTCCATGCGTTATTTGCAAAAATCGGTCGTTTTCTACCATAGAGTCGATCGTGCACACTTGCTTCAAAGAGGTTTCAAGGTGGCTATACATTGGACCAAGCACGGCGAAGATGAGATTGTACATGAAGGGCAACACATTATTGAAGATGACGGAGACAACGGTATGACGGCAGCTTGAAGATACGTTTGTCGGCGACCACGACGGCGATCCGGATCAAATATTGCGTGATGGGGAGGGAGACTTCACGAGTGAAAGAGAGTTTCAAAAGTTCTAACATATGGTACAGGACTCCACGACACTATTGTACCCAGTACAGGAGGAGCACAAAAATTGCGCACCGTGCTTACACTCTGCAGCTTGAAGGCAAGCAATGGTTGGTCCGATAAGAGCTTCACCGAGCTCTTATGTCTCTTGGGGATTTGCTTCCGAGGGTAACGTGTTGCCTACAAGTACGTCATCGGCCAAGCAGTTGTCCGCCTGTTGGGATTGGAAGTGCAAAGGATACACGCATGTCCAAACGATTGCATGTTGTATCGCAATGAGTTTGCGGACTTGGATGGTCGTCTTTGTTTGCAAAGCAAAGTGGTATAAGGGCAACGATGATGACATCGATAATGAAGATGTCGGGGTGAAGCGTAAGAAGATGAGATCTCCCCTTAAGGTGGTGTGGTATTTTCCTATAATTCCCCGTCTGAATCGATTGTTTGCGAACAAAAGGCATGCCCAATTGCTACGATGGCACGCCGAAGGGCGTAAGAACGATGGAATGCTTAGACACCCTGCTGACTCTGTGCAATGGAGGAACATCGACAGAAAATATAAGAAGCACTTTGCATATGATGTAAGGAATATAAGGTTCGAGTTGAGTACGGATGGGATGAATCCTTTCGGTAACATGAGCAGTCATCATAGCACTTGGCCGGTAACTCTATGTATCTACAACCTTCCTCCTTGGCTTTGTATGAAGCGGAAGTACATTATGATGCCACTCTCGATCCAAGGGCCCGAGCAAGCGGCAACGATATCGATGTGTACCTCAAACCATTGGTTGAAGATCTTCTAATCTTATGGAGCGATGGAGTGCGGGTATGGGATGAGTATAAAAGAGAGAACTTTATCCTACGCGCATTGTTGTTCGTAACCATCAATGATTACCCCGCCCTTGGTAACTGTCGGGCGGACGACAAAAGGCTTCAATGGATGCATCCAATGCTTAGATGGTACAATAGTCGGTGGTCAAGAACTGTCGAAAAATGTCTTACATGCGGCATCGTGGGTTCCTTCGCAAGGATCACCCATACCGCAATAATAAGAAAGCTTTTGATGGGACAAAGGAGACCGCTTTAGCTCAGAAGAATCACACCGGAGAGAGATATTTGCAGTGTAAGGGATCTTAAAATTATCCACGGAAAGGGAGCAGCGGTACATCTATCCCGAGTTCCGTGATAAGGCTCCTTTGTGGAAAAAGAGATCGATATTTTGGGTCCTACCTTCTTGGCGGACTTAGAAGTGCGACACACAATCGACGTCATGCACATAGAGAAGAACGTGTGTGACAGTTTGCTTGGTATCTTATCGGATATACCGCAAAACAAAAGATACTCTCAAGCACGGATGGACCTTGAAGATATGAAACTCGGAAGGAGCCGCATCACGAGACATGGATACAGGGAAAAGTACCTTCCATGCACTGCTACACTCGAGCAAGAAAGAAAAATTAGCCTGTGCGAATGCTTGCACGGAGTGAAAGTTTCGTCCGGATACTCTGCCAATATAAAGAGACTAGTCTCAATGAAAGACTTAAAATTAATTGGTATGAAGTCTCACGATTGCCACGTGATGATGACGCAGATGCTTCTAATTGCAGTTAGGGGTGTTCGGCCAGAGAAAGTCCGAGACCCAATTGTGAAGTTGTGTTCATTCTTCAATGCGATTTCACGAAGGCCATCGATCCATTGAAACTAGATAAGCTACAGAAGGCGTGGTCCACACTCTCTGAGGCTCGAGATGTGTTTCCCTCCATCTTTTTTGATATTATGGTCCATCTCATTGTTCACATCGTGAAAGAGATCTGATTCTCGGTCCGTGTTTCTACATCGATGTATCCTTTGAGAGGTTCATGGGGTCATAAAGAAATATGTTCAGAATCGACAACGGTAGGAAGGTTGCATTGCGAGATGGTTGGGGAACCAAGGAGGTCATTGAGTTCTGCGTTGATTACATGGATCTCAAACCGATTGGTGTGCCTACATCACGACATAAGGGTAGGCTACGGGAAAAGGGACATCAAGCGAAATCACTCCGTACAAACAATCTAGCTTCATTCACACAAGCACATTTCGCAGATTGGGACAATCGGTTGTGGTGGCCCGTATGTCAACATGCACAAGAGCATGCTATCTAGAACAAACCCAACGAAGTCGAGGGTTGGATCGCGAGAGAGCATAGACATAACCGGCGATTGGTTGCGTGAGGCACGTGATGCATACGGAGACAGAGTGCGCTCGATTGAAAGTGTTGGCTCGGGGACCGTCCACTACAATTCGGACATTCCAAGGATACAGTATAAATGGTTTTACTTTTATACAAGAGCACAAGATAAAAGAGCACCAACCAAAACAGCAGTATCCGTGCAGATGCCTCACGACAAAGAACGGAGATAGGAAAACCTACTACGGATTCATAGAAGAGATTTGGGAGCTTGATTACGGACCTTTGAAGGTCCCTCTCTTTCGGTGCCAATGGGTAAGACTTCCAGGGGCATGAACATCGACAAATGCGGTATCACTACCGTGGACCTAAAACTGGTCTGATCAGAGAAGAACCATTCGGACTTGCTAATTGTGTTACACAAATCTTTTTGTAACCGATCCGACTAACAAAGAGCGCCACGTGGTTATTCAAGGAAAAAGAAGGATTGTCGGGGTTGAGAATGTTGTCGACGAGGAAGAGTACAACCAATTCGATGAGCTTCCTCCTTTCGGAGAGGACGTTGACCTCGGTCTCATGGAAGAGAGTGAGGACGAAGTTACATACATACGCCGCGATCATGACGAAGGTCGAATCGTAGCTTAGTTGTCCAAATTAAATACATTTTATTTTCTCATATGTAACAATTAATGTATTCTTTTGTCATATGTATCAATTTGTGTGAATTCAACTTCATCTGTGTGTTTTTTTTGTATTTGTGTGAATTTTTGAAGCGATGGTTAGTCTACTGCAGTTGTTTGAATTTAAATCAAATATTACATGTCCTGAAGTATTCTTCCAAAAATTTCCAGAAAATTTGGATAAAAATTGATAGGATTTCAAAACAGTGAGCAATTTGAATTTTTTTTTATTTTGAAATATTAAAACTATGAAAACAGTGAGCAATCTAGATTTTTATAATTTTACAACTTTGTCAAAACTTAGGGGAAATATTTAAATCAAATATTACATATCCTGAAGTATTCCTCCAAAAATTTGCAGAAAATTTGGATAAAAATTGATAGGATTTAAAAACACCCAAAGCAATCATCCTTTGAAAACTTTGACATAATTGACTGGAGCTTTTCACTGCCGGTTGTCTCATTAAGCGGCGGTGAAGTGCTTTATCATTCTTGGTTTGTAGTATTAACCCGACAGTGATAATCAAATATTACTGCCGGTTTTTGTTTTGAATCTGCAGTGATAAATACTTTCACTGCCGGGTGTAGATACAACCGGTAGTGATAATGTATTATTACTGTCGGGTTGAGATTGAACCGGCACTGATAAATACTTTCACTGCCGGGCTGAGCTTGAACCGGCGGTGACAATTCAACTATCACTTTAGGTTCTTTTTATTATCCGGCGGTGATAGTGTATCACCGCCGGTTTTGTGATGACCCGCGGTGATACTCTAACCCTATAAATTCAACGCCGCGCCACTCAAATTTCTCATTTCCACTTCAACTTTGACGCCACTTCGCCTCCTCACATCGCCCGCCGTCGTCCCGCATCGCCCGTGTCGCCTCAACCTCACCGCCCGCCGTCGCCCGGACCTCACCGCCCCGCCGTCGTCCCGCATCGCCCGGCCGTCGCCTCAACCTCACCGCCCCGCCGTCGCCCGGACCTCACCGCCCCACCGTCGCCGCGACCTCATCGCCTCGGCCGTCGCGCGACCTTCTTTGCTTTGTAATGACCTTCTTTGAGCTCGGTTGTATCAAGTATTAATATGTTGACATCAACAAGTTCTATCAAGTAGTAATTAGTTGAATTGTCCATGGACGGAGGATAATTAGCACTGAAATTTCTTGGTGCCCAAATAGGCTATGATTCATGTGTGTATGATGTAATGACTGCATTTTTGTTATTCTAGTCTTCTTATGCTTCGTTGATCATAGCAGTGAAAAATATCTTGATTATGAAAATGAATAAGCTAATTATGGGTTGTGGCGCATGGTGAAAACTACAATGCACCTTATTGGAGTACTTAACTACTTGAACTAGATTTGTTCCTTTTTGTGAGAAAAAATCGAGTTTGTTCCTGATTGTCGGAAAACCATATCGATGGTCTAAATTAAATTTATGTTGGATTTGCCTTATTAGCTAGCAAAAATTGTGAAGCCAAAACATTCATTTGGTTAGAACGATTATCCATCTATTTAGTCTCATGTAGTAGGTCCAATGGGTCTTAATTTTACGCCATATGATTTCACTAGGTTTCCGATTTGTTTAAGGAATAGCTTGCTAGAGAAAGCCTAGTACACTAGTTGATGATTTGCACTTACAGGACTAGGAAAATAGTTGCTATATCTTGCTGCATTATTTTTGTTAAGGTGGATAAAAACATAGATTTAATTTTTTTAGATTGATGAATTTTTTTATACAATTCCGTAATTGTCTAGAAGAAAGAATTTAAGAGCTCTTTTACAATGGATTAAAATCAATATAAGCCGTCCATTCCTTTGAATCCAATGGTTGAGACATTTTTTTGGAATTGTTAGGAACCGGATATCCGATTTTTCAAACGTCAGAACATTTTTTCCTACACGTGAAACATTTTTTTCTACGTGTGAATGCAGATTCAAAAAAAGATGTATATGTGTATGTGTATGTGTATGTGTATGTGTATGTGTATGTGTCCTTCAAGGATGTTTGTGTATACAGATAAAAAAATATGTGTGTACTTCAAAAATAACCTTGTTAATTGGAAATTTTCAACAAACTTGCTAGGAATGGCCTCCGACGAAGGACAAGTGCCGGAGGAGTTGGGCCCTCAAATATGGACGAAGGAGGAAGGGTAGCCCAATAATAGCCCAACGTCCTATCTCGAACTGCAGGATCCACCATGGACCAACTCGACGATACTCACGTAAGCGAGGTAAAGTTTTAGTACACCGTGGTTCCCAAAACATGGTAGGCCCGACGACTAATAATTTAGAAGATCAATTTGTAGGCTCGGATGTCCGATCAGCGAAGCGCAGCGCAAGTCATGGTCCGAACAAGATGCCTAAGAGAATTTTTAACATAGTGGAGCTCTCGCAATCGGGAACCCGCTATACGAGAGTCATCATTGGGGCCTGACAGACTGACTGCGCGGGTTATTGCTAGGGATGATGTGCCCATCGGCTATAGATCATGGATTGGCCATGAGGTGACCCATGGGTGGTACCCAATGACTGAAGAACTCATTATGGGACAAGTGAAACAAGTTTTCCAGTTCCCCAAGGGACCGAGCTGGTTGCAAAGAAACGAGCACTCTGCATCATGTGCCTTGTGTGGAAGAATTGGAAGACAACACTAAACAAAATTATGTGAAAAAGAATGAAACGCCGAATTTTGACACGCACTCCAAAGTTAAGGGAGTTCGGGATGAATTTGTATGTACAAGAGGTCCAAGAAGCTCACATAGTAAGTTAAAGGAACAAAGCAAATGCGGATAAGAATATTCACCCTCACAAACTAGGAACCGGAGGGTGCGTGAAGAAAATACCGACATGGGATCGGTCCAAGAAGAAATAACCCGCAAGGGTATAATTCTACAACGGCCGCTTTAAGCGAACGATCGAAGCAATCGGTTGCTTGGGAGGGTGCTTCTATCTTCGATGATGGCGGCTTAAGCTTCGAAGCGATAGAGAGCGTGAAGTCTTTGCGCAGAATCACGGATGCTCACACGCAGTCTTCCCAAGTATCTTTCGCGCCACGAAGGAGAATGACGAGCTAACCATAGCCACAGGTAACAAGGAGCATCCGAGTCGCACGGAGGGTTGGTTTGGTCACGTGGAAAGAAGCCTTCCAGCAGACGCATGGATGTACAAACATTCAAAGAGATTAAGAGAAGATCATTGGAGCGTCGGATAAAGATCTTTGTCGCGAGCGATAGAGGAACAAAGATCGGAACTAGATAAGGCTGTGGAGCAAGCCGTACAGAAAGCTCTTAGCTCACGACCGCCACCCGGTGAAAGCCACGAGCTCATCGATCCGGTGCTCGTAGAGCATTGCGCGTCCTGAGGATTCCCAAGAGCATGGATGCGTTTTCTGTGGATGACATCAAAGAACCGACACCGTGCAAGCTACATTTGGCCGCACATGGCATTACCATAAAGGTGGTGAGGCGGGGCTTGGCCATGCCAGAGTCACGGACTTTGCAATCGCCGCCCGATACCGCAAGGATTCGCCAGGTCGAAGTGGGCGGTGTCATCCGCCAATACCGAAAAATGGAGGTAGAGATCCCCGACGAGGATGGGAACAAAAGCTAGCGAAAACGTGAATGGCTTCTCGCGTGGCGCAAGAGCTTGATTAAGTTTGGTTCGGACGATGAGGCGGCGACGATGATGATCACCGCACTCTCCACACGAGACCTCCGCCCTTCTCGCGCCAACCGGAAAAGTCCAACTCCTCCATCGGCACCAACGAGAAAAAGCCCGACTCCTTCGCCAAAAGCGTAAAGAATCGAACAACGGAACATCTCGGCGATCGGCACCGTCCTCGAAGAAATCTCAACCATCGTGAACCGGGACAACCACAAAAGAAACTATCGGTGACATGACCGAGGAAGAGCGGAAAAAGCATGTAAGCGCTGCGTAGCATCTCACTTTAAAAAGGTGCCATCAAGTAAGAAGACTAAAGTTGATCTTGTGGCAAAAGTTTTTCTTGAGTATGGCAAAAGTGCAAAAGACGGGCGGACTTGAACCTTGCAAAATATCGGACTACGAGCGCATATCCGAAAGCAATACTTGCGGCGGCTAGTGCCGACATCGTTAAAGCGGGATGCTCAAGCGGATGATGTTCAACTAGATGCTCGGCGCAAGGTCTCGGTGGAAGTTCGTTATGGGAAAACCGCCGGTTGAACCAAATCATTTCGACAACCTTACAACTCAATCTGCGGTAGCGTCCATCGCTGGTACATGCAAGGCGATCCAACGATGGTATGGAGGCGTTCCTAGTCAGATACACAGAGCAAAATTTTCACAATGGGGATAACATCTGCTGGGTTCTTTTCACGGAGCTGTATATGTTGTACCAGCAAGATGCCCAGGACGTGAACATACTTAGACTATGGACTTTGTAAGTCTGTCCGTATATCGTTGAGCATTTTTGTACTGTTTAATTGCATCTCTAACTTCTTTCTTATGTAGAATGGAGGTACAGATATGTAGAAGAAATAACAATGACAATCTAGCATTCCTAGATCCGGGGCTCGTCAACGAGAAACTTGTGAACGACAATCCATAGTTCGTTGAAGACTATTTATTTAATACTTTTTTGAAGCTGCAATACAAAGCCTCCGTACTTTTACCCTATAACTTCAAGTGCGTATCTCGACTTCTAATATCATTTTACTATTTTTGCGTAACACGTGCGATGTGGGAGTAATTGACTACGTTGACATATATGCGAGTTTCACTGGGTCCTCCTCGTCATCCAGTTAGATGCTAGCGAGATTTTGTCTTGGACTCGGGAGAAAACAAACTAATCTGTACCAAGACCTTTGGGACATCTTTGAGCAGTAAACTTCGATCGTTGCGTTATTACTCTAGCAAAATTCCATTCTATTGCATTTAAGTTTAATTACTATTCAAAATCATTCACAGGGCTTTACTTGCACTGCTCGCAAGAAAAGTGTTCTGTATCGTCCATACAGAAAAATTTTGAAATAATAAATGACTTTCCATGCATGAAGCAGAACCCTAAACAATTTATGTGCATTCTATGTATGTACAAATATGCATTCAATTGTCACGGAGAGTGTCGGCTATAACGAAGCCATGATGCGTAATTACACTTTGATGCCCTTTTTATTTTACAAATATCATCATTAAGTAACTTCCTTTTTGTTCAAAAACAATACTCAAAGCGAGAACCAATAAGTTATTCTTGTGAAATTATAGCAATTCAAGAACAGATCGCGGATTCATTCATGGTGAGATCATCAATCCAAGCGGCGAGTTCCACGAGTAGCCTCATCGCCCTCATTCCTACGGCCTAGACACGTGACATGTCTACTTGACTCTTTGTAAAATCAAAGCGAGCGGGATGACATGTAGTCGAGCTACATTTGTAAATAAATCATTGTAAAACAAATTATGTGATGCGTAATTTAATATATTTGAATTATGATTTTAACGATGTTTAGTCGATACATGCATATATTTGAATTATGATTTGAGCGATGCTTTATATACTACATATGGACACTGTAAACAATTATATAAAATATATATATATTGTACAAAAATATGCAAGCTTGTCATCGCGGTTCTTGGAAAACCGGCGGTGATATGTGTCTATCATCGGATTATGGTACAACCCGGCGGTGCTAGTACAATATCACTACGGTTTTATATATAACGGCGGTGATAATTATCATCACCGCCGTTGTAGATAGAACCGCGGTGATAATCCTATCACTGCCGGATTTTGGTTTGATCCGGCGGTGATAGTCGATATCACCGCCGTTGTAGGTAGAACCGCGCAGATGATAATCCTATCACCGCCGGTTCTGAGCGGCGGTGATAATCCTCGAGTATCACTGCCGACCAATCACTGCCGGCGCCAATGACCGGCAGTGATGGGGTTTTGGAACCGGCAGTGATGTGCTGTTCTGTAGAGTACACAAAAGCAACAGTCTTACAATACATGACGGCATGCATGCATTTTTGCAATAGAAACAACAGCACCGTGTATTTCTGGATGTCAAATTGAGCAATAGGTACCAGCAAACTAGCAGGATTTTGCATGGATCGGTCGCTCACGTTTTTCGACCAATCGCCGATCCTTTCTTTCGTCACCGGTGATTTGTGCTGCTCTTTTGCGTTGGTATCGACTGGCATTACTACAGAACGGCTTATATTAGACGCTTCAATACAGACGGTTAAAAAAAATCGTTTGTGATAAATAACACCACTGACGGTTCTATAGTGAAACCGTCAATAACATAATCACAAACGATACTTTTCATAAACCGTCAGTGATATAAATCAATATCACATACGGTTTTAGTTTAAAACCATCTGTGATAATATCACAGACGGTTTTAAATACAAACCGTCTGTGATAACTTCCCTTCACAAACGATTCTAACTACGAACAATCTGTGATATGAACTGAGACCACTATATAAACATACGATAGAAGTTCGTAGTGCAAACCTTGGCTCCCATGTGTTTCGTCTCCCGCAAACCTTAGCCCCCGGCAATCCTCCTCCTGGGCGAACTCCTCCTCGGCGACCTCCTCTCCAGCAACTCTTCCCTGGCATTCTCCTCCCCGGCGACCTCCTCCTCCTCAGCATCCGTGAGGACTATGACGACCATTCCGTGAGCACGAGGCCGTGGGGGCGATGACGACCATCCCGTGAGCACCTTCTTCATCGGTGACCTCCTCCTCCTCCCCGCGAGCGGCGCCCGTGCTCCGTTTGATTCAGTGAGTTGTATGGCTGCGCATGTATGGTCTTGCATATATGAGCTCTAACCGGTTGCATATATGAGCTCTAACCGGTTGCAGGGCATGGCGATTCATCCTTGTGTATGCTTTTAGGATCACTATTGAGACGTTGAATATTAAGCATTGTGTTCTTGTTGCCTCATGTCCGATGCAAAACTTGTTGTTCATATTGCATACAAGCGAACTTAGCACAAAAATGAGCAGCAACTATTTTGGCCGCGATGAGTTGTCTATTGTATGGGCTGCGCATGTATGAGCTCTAACATGGAAGAGCTTCGGCGGGCTTTAATGTATGGTTGCGCATTGTGTTCTTGTATATAGTTTGGTGTTAGGATAATATTTCTGCATTGAAGGCCACCAACTAGCTTGCGAAGCCAAAATGTTCTTTCTGTACATAATTTCTTTTTGTTTCTGTTCTTAGCTTAATGATATTGAGATCTCTGGCTTGTTCCACTGACAGAAGAGAATATAACACCAACCCAATAGATTAGAGACAGAACATAAGCATTTTAATTCCATAAGTCTCTTGTGATAACTATATCATCAAATTAACATTGATGCATGGATCTTGCATACATGTACGGCGTGCTGGTTTGTAACGTTAAGTTCTTGAGCATATGCATGATCCTAGTTATTTCTAACAGTAAGTTATTTTCGCAAGCATGTTAATGATCATTTTGTGCATCTCTAGTGCCTACTGATGTGCTCAATCACACCATAAATTGGTATGAGATAAATATAAGTGCCTAATTATATTTAGTTCTGAAGGACCATGTGGAGGTCCATCTATGTTTGTGATGAGTATTTGACTTTATTTGAGAAGGTGTGCTCAAGTTTGAGTTTGATTTGGATTGATTTTCAAAATGAAGCAATTTGAGTTGTCTCTGCCAGGAGTGGCAGTACCGGCCGTATGGGCGCGGTAGTGATGAGTTGGATGGATTTATTGCACATCTTTGTGGGCATTGCTATGTGAGGAGTTTCCTTGTTTTTGATGGTTGCAGGACGACGATGCTAGGTCATGGTGAGACGAAGGATGACCGGACTAGGCGAGGCGTCGGAGGTCGAGCGATCGGGGATCGCGGAAGATGATCGGAGGCGGAGTCGAGGCAAGTCAAGAAGACAAGGAAAGGAGATGATGCTAGCTAGATGCCGCGTGGATCAATGAGGGCCGTCGGATTGAGGTCTAGTTGATAGGTTAGCGGGTCTAGGTAGTATGCTTTGAAAACTGTGCAAGAAAACCCGGTATGTGTGTGGGTTTTGGGTTAGCCCTTGCATGGCTGTGTGTGTGGGTTAATGCTAGCCCTCAGATAAGTGCTCTAGGGTTGAGGGACTTATCCAAGGGTGGTAGGTGGCCCAAGAGTAGTATAAATAGGGGTGGAGGGGTAGCCTTCTCCCCTTGAAGGTTTTGAGGTTTGTGAATGCTCCTTTGAGCTTTGCCCACATGAAAGTGAGGCTTTGTAACCTCTCCTTCCAGAAATGAAAGTTTTATCCATCCACCTCTGAATTTATTTTGCGTATTTACATTATGTCTTTACTTTACGCAATTTAAATTCAGCATTTACTTTCCCGCAATTACATTCTCGCAATTTACTTTCATGTAATTTGGATTTGCCTCCCCTCCTTCTAAATGCTGCTGATATTGGATGTTTTGAGTGTGTTCATATGGTTTTACATCTCTTTTGCACTCTTGGATTGAGTAGAGAACATCTTTTCTTTCAAGTTCCAACTTTGTTCAGAACTTGTTCTTCGCGCAGTAGTCAGTGTTTGATTTCTATAAAAATCTAGAAAAATCTTTTTCAAGTGATTCTTATTGGAGGAGGTGAGAGACTCTGAAATCCACTTGCAGAAAAATTTTGGAGTTCATTTGTTGCACCGTTTGGGCGCCATGAGGTGAAAACCGAGCCCCAAAATTTCTGCTCGAAGTTCTTGACCAGACTGTTTCTTAGATTTTTCCTGTTTTTTCTGTAAGGCTTTTTGAGGAGAAATTTGGTGGAGTTCTTCACAACTCTGATGCTCATAGGGAGAAAAAGTCTCAAAATTTTGTGAGCTGCAGAAACCCACCAACCTCCTGTGTAAATTGAGGACAAGTTCTGGAAATTCTGCTTTTGCTTTTCTGAAAGTGACTTTTGTGATTTGAATTGATGTCCTTTCTAAAAGCAAGAGTTTGAATTGACTCCTCTTTATCTTGGACACTAGACAACCAGTATTGTGACTCAAAAATCCCCACATATTTTATGGTACTTATCCATGCAAGCTTGGGGTAAATATAGTTGTCTAGTTTTTCAGGTTTTTCACGATTTCCTTTGAGCGATCTTGTCGAGGTTTTTGTTGGAGTATTTTGGGGGAAATTTTATTTGCGACCATTCACCCCCTCTGTTCTCCATCTCGGTCCTTCAAGTTCAATATTAAGCCATAAAGTTAGAATAAGATAAACTTCATTGGTATATATATATATTTTTCTTTCTTGCACGTGCTTAGTAAAAGAAGTATCAACATTAATTGCAAATTCGGCATTGCATTGATTTCATTGAAGCTGAACATCTAATTCATTTGTCACCATAATTCATATGTTAATTTGGTTGGTACGTGATTAAGGATGCCATCGTCATTATTATGAGATACTGTTAAAAAGCAGCCTTTTTCATGTGATAAAAATAGATCGACGATATGGAAAAGCTGTTAGAAGTTAAAAAAAAACTTGAGGTGAAGATCGAACAACTAAAGGGGAAGTCTGAGATAACAGAAAAGATTTATGAGATGAAACAAGAACTGAAAGACATAGATGATCGCTTGCAAGATATCGAATCCCTTAACACGGCACTTATCACTAAGGACCGCAGGGCGAATGTAGAGCTGGAAGAAGCCAAAACTGAACTTATAGAGGTAATATAAAGGTTTCTAGTACTGAATTCGATGTGGTTACTGATAATATACCAACACACTCTTTTCACAACAACATAATCGCTTTTAATTTGTAGGGATTAAGAGATATGACTGGAGATCAATCGATTATTGGTGTCAAACAAATCGGCACTGTACTAGAGTTGTAGAACTTCAGAGAGAATAGAGAAGCCTCTGTTGTGAAAACTATGGCATATATGATGTCAAACATGAAAAAACCCTAAGGTTTTCTTGTTATGAACTATGAAATAATGTGGTTTCTCAATGTACGCTTGTTGATATTTGTGGTATATATCATATTTTGTTAATGTATTGTCACCTGAACTATGAAATATTTCATTATCATATTTGTGGTAAGGTCTTCTTGTCCTAAACTATGAAATAATATTTTTTTTCTACCTTTCTTAGCAGAACTTCCATGATTAATATATGTTATTCGAAATTTTATTCTCTTTAGATATTTTTGCAACGATATTTACAAGGCACAACCAGTTATAGATTTTGCAATTGAATATTAAAACATCCTAGATGCATTGAGGTAACAGCTTGTCTGATGAGGAGGGTCTTAAAATATAAACATTTGTAGCACTTTCATCACCTTTCTTATTTTAATGTTGATGGATACCAAGGCAAAATCCAATTTCATCAATAACTCGTCCTGAAAGTTGTTATGCTCTGATAAATCTTCCACTTCATCCTTATCCCCGAATGAGAATATCATATGCGGCCTATTTTTACTCTGGTCTTGTATAGGAACAGGATCACATTGGTCCTGTTCCTGCACAAGACCACAGTGAAAATAGGCCGTCTATGGTATCTCATTCGGGATGAGGATGAAATGGAAGATAAATCAGAGCATGACAACTTTCAGGACGAACTGTTGATGGATTGGATTTTGCCTTGAAATACATCAACATTAGAATAAGAAAGGTGATGAAAGTGCTACAAATGTTCATATTTTAATATTATCCTCATCAGACAAGCTGTTGCCTCCATGCATTTAGGATATTTTGATATTCAATTGCAAAATTTATAACTGGTTGTGCTTTGTAAATATTGTTGTAGAAATATCTAAAGAGAATAAAATTCCGAACAACATATACTAATCATAGAAGTTCTGCCAAGAGAGTTAGGGAAAAAACATATCACAGACGGTTCATTTAAAAATCGTCTGTGATAACTTATATCATAGACAGTTCTAGTTGAAACCCGTCTGTGATATATGTTTTTACAATCGATTTTCATAAAGCTGAGCTAGGAGCCTGGGAGGCATCAAGGAAAGGGTCTGCCCCCGGCGACGCTAGCTTGAAATTCCGTTGCTCCAATTGCAAGAGTTTCATGAGACGATTCGATTCTCAGGTTTCAAGCCCTGCAGCTTGGGAAGAAGGCGTGCCATGGGTCAGACCAAAAAGATAAGAATGTTCACAGCAGTGTTCACCTAGGCGGTCGGCTAGCCCGTCTAGACACCAGACGTTAAGCTATACCCTCTCATCTAACCTGTCTAGATGGCCACTTAGTCCACCTAATCGACGATTAGACAATCCGTCTAGCGCACAGGGAACACTTGTTCACGGATGGATGATCCAAGCTTGGAACGCAGGATTTCTCTTACGAAACTCCAGATTTAGTGTGGACATTTTCTTCTGACTAAAATTCCTACGGACTGGTCATGTTCCAAACAGAGCACAACGGGAAGTGTGCAAATTGTGACAATAATGGAAACCGGCTTGCACGTTTCCTCAGTTTCTCTTGTGGACCTTCATCCTACCTCTCTACTCCCGAGAAGCAGTACATGTCATATTTAACAAATTATTATCAGAAAACAAGGTGTTATCATCAAATTGCGAAGGGACACAAAAAAAGAGAGATTGCCTGAACATGTAACATATGCAAATATGAGACTAACTTACTACAAGTCAATATTAGCATAATTTTGTTAACACCCATCACACAGATGACAAGTAAAGGTAGAAATCAGTCCAAGAACATTACTGCAAGAATGATAATCGAATTCCAATGTCAGAAAATGTCTTTACTTTTCAAAAATAATGATACATGCTAACAAAATTATTATGCTATACAGACACAATGAACTAATCAATGGACTTGCACAATATTCATAGCAACAGTACCTCTTCATTCACACGCTAAGATCTTACTGTTCACCTCAAACCAGCCATTTTCGTTAAAAGCGTGATCGAAAAATAATCATCATAGAAAAGGGCAGCTCTGAAGGGGCTTGATGTACAAATGAAATCTTCTGCATGTGGATTTGGTACTCAATTGTTGCATTCCGTGTGGTGGATGGCAAACAATCCAACATCTGGTTTGGCAGTCCCTGCGAGTCAAACACCAGCAACAAAATTGTGATGCTGGCAAGGAGAGATGTGCTATAGCCTTGACTGCTTGCTCATATTTTACCAAGTGGTGACTCATCACTGTGTTCATCTACCAGCCAGAGCCCATGATCACGAAACCGTTTTATCTTCTTCTCAAACCCAGTGATGTAGTTGTTATGTATAATGACATGCTTGCCCTTCGTCTCCTTGACCCATGTTTTATTCTTGAAATATAGGCCTCCAGTTGGAAATGCAGACTGAGGAAGCAGATAAACATCTACCTGCAAGCATATTATACATTAATAGTGCTACAAAGGATATTATCTGTTTGGAGGCAAAGATCCTGGAAAGTATTACAAGAAACCAAAATGAGAGCCTTTGCTGTGTGTCATGTCCTTGCTCACAAAATTTTTTTACTCGATCTTGAGAAACTCGTAAAGGGAGGTATAGACCTCACCAGAGGTCTGATAGAGTTAATCTTGTAATTAGAAAAGTATTTGTTTTTTGGGATATGATTAGGCTTTCTTTTTTCCTGATTAGTTCTTTCCTTGCATGTAAATCTTGTCTTGATAAATAGAAAGGAAAATGCTGTGGTTTGAACAAGCAGCACAAAAACCTTCCTGCGTTCTTCTTCATGTTTGTGTGCGTGTGTTTATGATCTAGGGCTAGTTCTAACATTTGATATCAGAGCTCCGGGTTCGAAACCCTAGCTGCTGCCCTGGGAGGAAGAGACTCCCGGGGCGGCCAACCGTGTGGCGCAACATCGAAGCAACGCCCGGGATGGCCATCAAATCCATCAAGTCGCTTCATCTCGGCGACCAGGGGATTCCTATCCGAAGTAGCGCTCCCGTGGCGTGCTGCTCCGAAGAGGAAGTACGGCGGCACATAATGACTCCCTCTGTGCGGCACATGAGCAAAAGAAACGATGTGCTACTGTTCCGTAAAAGCTTTGCACGAAAATCAAGAAGCTTCAGGTCGGGGTGTTTAACACCAGGAAGCAACGTTTGTTTCTTTTGTGTTATGCGTCAATACCTATTTTCTGAAGTAGACTTCGAAGCATCTGTTTTTCTTTCTCTACTGCATTGATCAGAGTTAACTATCAGGTGATGGGTTTTCCGTTTTCTTCATAAGGGTAAACCCGATTGTCCTGTGAAGTTATCTGACAATACAAAAAACACAAACAGATTTCTGAGAAGAAGTTCAGAAAGACTTTCACACAGAGGAGTTTTTCCAACAATTGGTGTCCGTGAAGGAAAAAAATGAATTCTTGTATGAGTTGTGTCCACAAAATAAACGTGTGCAAGTTCCTTCAGAGTTGACATGCGCATCATAAGAGATCATGTTGCACGAGAAGATCAAAAGGAGGTCGCTGCGTGTGTAAAGTCGTGTCCGTCAAAGTTGACTCTGGGGCGTTGAAGAGGTGTGTTCGCAGTCCAAAGTCAAATTCGTCGAAGATGAGTCCGGGATGTTGAGGAGTTGTGGTCGTCGTTCTAGATGTGTGTGCGTATGAGAGTTCTTGCAGGTGTGTCCAAGTTCTCTCGTGGGTAAGCTCTAATGCGAGTCTGCGTCACCGTCAAGTTGTGTTACCGGTGAAAAGACAATTAGAGCTGAGGCACAGGTCATAATCACCGGCGAGGTGCGCCATTAGTGGTATGGTCAGCAAGAAGACGGAACTCCTTGGAGATGCGTTCACCATCCTGTATCGAGTATGTGTTTGGCAAATCGTAGTTGAGACCGATTGCCTTAATAAGTTAGAGTTGTCTTACAAGATTAAGGGGGTGATTGATAGAGTTAATCTTGTAATTAGGAAAGTATTTGTTTTTTGGGATATGATTAGGCTTTCCTTTTTCTTTATTAGTTATTTCCTTGCATGTAAATCTTTCCTTGCATGTAGCTCTTCCTTGTCTTGATAAATAGAAAGGAAAATGCTGTGGTTTGAACAAGCAACACAAAAACCTTCTTGCGTTCTTCTCCGTGTTTGTGTGCGTGTGTTTATGATCTAGGGCTAGTTCCAACAAGGTCACCAATCCTAAATAGACCATTGGGAACTTCATATGATTGTTAAGAAAAAGGGTTATCTTCCGAGACAGTATGTACTATATCTTGATATTCATAAATAAATTGCTGATATTTATACAGTAAAGTCTACTATTCTGGGTAGTTTTTGAAAAATTAACAGCAAAAATATAATGTTACACGGTGAGAAGTCCACAACGCTCAATTCATATTTACGCAATAACAAGTAACAACCCAGAAAAATACAAGAATACAGAAACACAATGAATGCACACGCAGAGGCAAATCATTTACAGACACATGGTATATTCATAGTTTAATAAACCTATCTATCAAATAACCATATGGTAAAATTTTGAAGTATCAGTGCTATTCTTAAGAATGTCCAGGGCCAATACTGGAAAAGATCTTGTACAGTTTAAAAATTAGTTTTAACAATCCTTTTGCATTAGTCCAAATTGGTATCAACATTTTAGTTTCCTTCAGTTCTTCAACTGACCTAAACTATACGGTAAAGCCAATTTGCGTTTAAATCAGCCCTGACCCATTGACCAGATAACACCGGGCGAACCTAGTATAGTGACAGTCCTACTCATGCGAAAACCAGCTCCAACCAGTTGACCAGTCAACCCAGCGCGTCCCAGACCTAGCCCCGGTACAATGCAGGCAATGGTAACACATCCTCACCATCCATCGCGAACAATATGCTTATTTTGAATTACGTAATGCATGCTGTTTCATTTAGAATTATCAATATATTACTTAGGCCTGCACTAAAAGCAAGCCACTAGTTTGTTCAAGCAGATAAGAAACAACGCCCATTACACTACCATATGCCCCAAAACAAAAGTTCAGAACTTATATGCCACAAGAAATACTTAACGACCTTTGCCCTGTCTAGTTGCAATGTTGCATTGTAAGCAAGGAAATCTGGCAGAACAAACCTGCCCGGCAGTTTTGTTCAAAGCCCAGTTGAACGCTGGCTGATCATTTGATTTCCTCTTCTTTGACCAGGGCTGTTCCTTCATCTCCTCAATCCACTTCCTCAGCAGCAGCTTTGCCCCTTCCGTTGGCCGCAGGAAGATCATACAGCTGCAAATGTATGTCCGCCCCTTCTTACCTGGTGGTGGCAGCTCATGTGAATGATCCAGTGGCTTCACCTGCGCCCACAATCCCAACCCCAATAAGCTCTCTTTCTGACAATCCCAATCACAAACACCACAGCTACACGTACAGCAGTCATATCGTCCATGAAGTACACGTCATGATCTCCGACGAGATATTGGAACGGGTCGGCCAGCCACACCATGTCAACGTCATTGTACATGACGCTGTACCCCAGCTCAATAATCTGCAGCAGGTGCCGCGGCCGCCGCGATGTGAAGTTAAAGAACCCCTGCACACAGCCACACACAGACAGGCAAAGTCACGCACAGGGGCAATTCATCGAACATCTGGGGGATTGGCACGTTAAGCACCGCCCAAGATTTCTCTTCACCTGAGATCCGAACTTGTGGGCAGCCTGGGCGTCGTGCGCGGGTGGCACAAGGACGGCGTGGCCGGGCCATGCGGCGTTGATGCGCTCGAGGGTCTCGTAGTCTTCGGCGATGACGAGCACCTGGTCGGCGCGGCCGGCGCGGCGGACGCTTATGAGCCAGTTGGAGAGGAAGGCGAGGTAGGGCCCGGAGACGGCGGAGAGGACGATGGTGCCGTTGCCGGCCGCGGCGGCGAAGGCGGCGGCCTCTTGGAGCGTGTAGGCGCGCCACGCGGAGGCTGGGGCGGAGGGGCGGGCGGGGCCCCAGGGGAAGAGGAAGGCGAGGAGGAGGAGGAGCGCGAGGAGGGAGAAGAGGTAAGGGAGCGTGAGGAATGGGAGGGGCCGGGAAGGGGCAACGGCGGCGGCGGTGGAGAAGGGGATGGAAGCGGCTGCCGGCGGCTTCTGGTGCGGACGCTGGTGTAGCGACATTGCCGGAGATCGGGGTTTCGGGAGGTGGGACGAGAGCGTCAAGTGTGAAGCGAGGTTGGTCGGTGGTGGTAGTGATTCGGATCGCTGGCTGGGGATGGGAATTTTTTTTTAAATAATATATTTTATAATTCAAATTGCAGAAATATACCACGAAAAAAAAAGAATTGCAAAAATGTACCCTTGTCGCCCTATGGTAGGGCGACATGTTGACTCACAAAAAATATCGCCCAATAGTAGAGCGACACGTCACTAGTCGCCTAATGGAACGGCGACACGTTACTAGTCGCCCAATGGTAGGGTGACATGAATAAATCGCCCAATGGCAGGGCGACTTGGCCAGAAAATTTACAAATTTTAGGAAAAAAATCTGAGAGACTTAAAGAATAAATTTTTTGGATAAACAGATTTAGGATTGAAATAATTTTCAAAATTCCCTTGAACAAGTAGAGTGCATGGTTTTAGCTTTTAGTGGCCGTACAATGTCATGTCTAAACGGTATTTTTACAAACAGTGGACCACATTTGATATTTAATACATACACTTCCATATTATGGAGAAATATGTAATTTACAGCTTGCTTTGCACCTAATTTCCACTAGTGCAACAACTCTAAGTAATATAGTCGGCAATGTTTTTTAGCCTTTTCGGCGCCCCCGTAAAATGTCATGTCTAAACTGTATTTTTACGAACAGTGGACCACATTTGATCTTTGATACATGTATTTCCATATTATGGAGAAATATGTAATTTACAGCTTGCTTTGCATCTAATTTCCACTAGTGCAACAGCCCTAAGTAATATAGTCGGCAATGTTTTTTAGCCTTTTCGGCGCCCCATAAAATGTCATGTCTAAACTGTATTTTTACGAACAGTGGACCACATTTGATCTTTGATACATGCACTTCCATATTATGGAGAAATATGTAATTTACAACTTGCTTTGCATCTAATTTCCACTAGTGTAACAACCCTAAGTAATATAGTCGGCAACAACTCAGGTCATGTTTTTTAGCCTTTTCGGCGGCCCGTAAAATGTCATGTCTAAACGGTATTTTTATGAACAGTGCACCACATTTGATCTTTGATACATGCCCTTAAATCGCGTTATTAAACTTTGATTTGTAATCATGTGTTAAACTATTTGTTGAACATACATGAGGGCAGATGCACCGAAATTTCAGATGGTAAAATCGCCCTCGTGAACTGGACGAAGTGCCTGTCCACGCTATCCCCGTGGGAGCTCGTGAACATGCACCAGCCAAACAGCCAGAGCAGGTACGCCTCAAGGTGGCGGCTCACCCTCTGCTCGTCCGCAGGCTCAACGATGTGCTCCGCCTGTAAATTTAAGTTTTCTTGTTAGTTTAGCCAATATATATATGCGAAGTTAAGTTTGAATGGTTAGTTGCTTACCACGAACTGTCGAAGCCACCTGTGTGTGGGACCATGAGTGCTGGTGAAGACTTGGTACGCGGGAGGCGGTAGCACACCATGGAACCGCGCAAGTACCTCATCCCGCCACAATGGTCGGCGTCTGCGGCACCACGGGGTCACCAATGATCGGGAGACCGAGGAGGTAGGAGGCGTCCTACAAAGTGATTGCCATCTCTTGACGGTAAGTGGAGGGTGTGCGTCTCGGTCTCCACCGATCCACCGAGCGGTGAAGGGACCTATCAAGCGGAACCGTGGCTCGCGTCCCTCCCCTGCACACCTGCGTGCGCCTCCACCATCCGTGCTAGTGGCGGCAATCCTGCCGCCGCAGCGCTCCTCGAAATGTAAATATTAAATTAATGTGAGCACCACACTAGTTAATTAAAACAGATTATGATATCGTGCGCGGGAATATTTTGAAATTAAAAGATAAATCGTTACACTGGGATCCAACGTGGATCGAGGTCCAGAGCTCCCGCGGTGACCTCGGTCGTAGCACGCCCACTCACGAGGGTCTGTCCCTCCTCCGGTGAAGCGGTGGCGAAGTGTGCACGGTGACGACCATCAACGACTGGGTCCAACAACTCAAAGGGCCAGTCGTCATCCATAGCCTGGTGAGCCATACCTGCAAATTACAAAAAGGAAAGTTATATACAAATAAATACACAAGCATCAGAACAATACATCGAACCAAATGCGTACAAATAATACACAAACATGAAAACAATACATCGAACCAAATGCGTACAAATAAATACACAAGCATCAGAACAATACATCGAACCAAATGCGTACAAATAAATACACAAGCGTCCACAAACTCTAATCAAACAGATTACAACGCACACTACATCAACAAAATATATTAGAACAGATTACAACGCACATTACATCATCAAATTATATTAAAACAGATTGCAACGCACATTACATAAACAAAATATTAATTTGACATATAGCATCTAATAGTTCAAACAGCTTCTCTGGTAGTTCGACGACGTCGTCCACCACGCCTTGCGCATTTACGATCCTTCCCCGCCGTCGGGTTGCCATCTCCTCCTTCGTCCTCTTCGTTATGTGGTGGCGGTTCTTGAGCGTGTGACTGTTAAACACAACGAACATTTCTTCACGCGCTTACGATTTGGACTCATCCATATCATTCCCGATACGCTGGTTTTGCTACGACCTTCTTTGTATGATCTTGCATCAAAGTCAGGGACCCAGAACCTTTCATCGACACCAGGGGTTGTGGTGAAAGAACCGACAACACCATAACCATACAGCTCCTCGCCCCAGGTTGCCATCACCTTTTCCTTTGTAAAATATTCAGATAGATATGTAACGGGTCGCATTCCAAATAATGCAATGCAGCTATCACATGAGAACATGGCCTGTTCAACAGGAGGGGCTTGTTACACGAGCATTGACATTCAGCCTGCAAGATGCACTCTTGGGTGATAACCTTCTGGTTTGTTCCCCGCTGTCCTTTATCTCTGTATATCACCTCGAAGCGCAGTGTTCGTGAACCTACTTTGATAGCTCTATGCTTGCCCGCCTTATTACTCTTCTCATCCATGTATTTACTTATCATGCTTGAGTACAAGGCATTCTCATCTCTCATTACTACTTCAGCAGCTTTATGCCTATCCACAAAATACTTGGTTGTACCTCGCAGCACTCCCTCGACAATTCCTACCAACGGGAGACACCTCATCCCTCTCATTACCCAGTTGTACACCTCCGCCAAGTTGGTCGTCATGACACCGTATCTAGCACCATGTGTGTCATGTAACAATGACCACTTCTCTTTGGGCTTGTGCTTTATCCAGTCCAAGAAACATTTGATCGGCCTTTGCCCGCGACGACGACTCGTCGCCTCATCTTCTATTGCCAGAGGGAATAAAGGCTCTGCCTACTCCTGTGTTACACTACTAGTAGTCTCTTTGTGTTTTTTTGTTAGCTCATCAAGATTCTTCCAAAGAGTACGAAACTTGCTATCTTGGTTCTGCTTACATAGCCTCTTGAACATGTTCATCAGTTCCTTATTCTTGAACTGCTTATAGAAGTTCGCGCCCAAATACCTCATGCACCATCGGCTCTGCAAGTCACCCAGAAATGGCTCCTCTTCCCTGTTTGCAAGCTGTCTGATGGCACTAAGCGAACCAAATGCTGTCATGCGGTATGCACACATGTTGGCGAGTCTTCACCACCCGATCTTCAAATTTCGCAGAACCATAGCCAACTCTCATAGTTCTCGCTTTCCACAAATGCAAAAGCAAGCGGCGAGAATCTGTTTGTTCGCGATCGACGCCACAAATTGCCATTATTTGTCCTTTGTATTTCCGGTCGAGAATGTGCCGCCCACACACAACAATGGACGGCGGTGATAGAACGCCTAATGCATGCTCGAATGCGAAGAAAACTCTCTTGAGATGCCTCTTGTTCGCCACTTCCTTGACTGACAGATCGATAATCATAAAAGTACCGTGATTTCTTCCACGAATGCAAGCGAGCGGTGGCGGGTAGATTATGGTACGAGTCTTCAAATTTCCCAAATCTTATTTCCAAGGCCTTCGCTTCGCGCGATGCCTTCCGTAGCTAATTGTGTCTCAAATCATTCTCAATTGCTCGGATAATAGCACGGGTTCAAATTGAGTTCTCAACTATCTCGGGTACATGACACTCGCGATATACTCGGAAGACGAGTTCTGTGAGCCACGTGGTTTCCTCGGTCATACAACTATGTTGTTCAACCTTGAACATAGCCAGTGGGTGCCCCATTTGGGCTTGTACGTGTGCACTCTCTAGGGGCACCCCTGCATCTCGTACACCACGTTGTAGCAGGTTGGGGTGGACTTCTTAACCCTGAAAGTTCTTTTTAGTGATAAGGCCCAATCTTTGATAGCATCCCGACCGCCTCTTTTGTGGGTACATGTTTGTTAGGTCTCACCTCATTGTCGCTATCTTGCCAAGGTGTATCATTGCCTTCATTCACAACTGTGTTATTAAATTGATGTGTACTCCAATCTGCTTGCACAAGTGGCTCAACATCTTCATCTTCCTCATCCGAATCATCGCCGTCTTCCACTTCTACTTGTTCATATTCAAGGTCTTCCTCTTCCATCGTGCTATTACTTCCTCAATTTCCTCACCTTCGCCTACTTGCCCCACAAGATCTTGCCCAATGTTTCCCTCATCCTCCCCAATCTCAACTTGCTCACCAGTCTGGTAGCCAATATCCTCATTGCAATCCTTAACATGCTGCTCCCGGCTAGACTCCCCAATTTCAGTGTCACCATAAGTGAACTCATTTTGAGCCTCGCTAGGCTCACCGGCGTCCAGCTGTTGCTGCGGTGCAATAGCCCTTTCATACGCTTGCACCAAAAGCACCCGACACCATCCACGTTGCCCAGCCCCCCTCACATATGACCTCCAAGATGCAGTTCCTTTCAGCTCAACCAACTCCCAATAAACAGGATCATCTCGCATGGTGCAAAGGCAAGATAACTTGAGGTGCCACTTCTCTTGTTCCATCCGAAACGTATAATACAACCAATTCAACACAGAAGCAAATGTCCGCACTTCGACCCTACTTAAACTTCAATCCACATACTGAAAGTTACTCAGGTCCGCACCTTCCGAACCATACATGACAACCCCTTCTCCATAAAAGATTCTAAATGGAACTCGTTCTGACATATCTGCGAACCTATCCATTACCACACGAATTAATTACTCTTCATAAAAAGTACTATAAACTATACGTATGTATATCTGCACTTGCGAAAAATATCTACATTACTAAAAATATTCATCACTGCACTTGTATTTCTAAAAAATATCTATAGCCCTAACAATATATATACGTGCACTTCTATATGTAAAAAACATATCATGCGACATCTATCTGTAAAACCGTAACAACATATTATTATTCGTAAAAACAACTATGTACATGCGTTTCCACAAACCGACTAAATTACTAAAAAAATAACTAGATTGAACTACATTTTGTTGCTAAACACTACCATGATTTCTTGCTACATAACTAAACAAATCGGATCTCGCTAAAGCCGCCACCCTAAACACTAAACAAAATAAACACTACAATTAACTAGATCTAACCTAAACAATAAACAAAATAAATACTACATTTAACTAGATCTAACCCTAAACACTACACAAAATAAACCGCGAAAATAACTAGAGTAACTGACTGTATGTACAACGCAAATAATCGTATGTTTTACGTAGATAATTACTCATGTTTTGGACGGTGTTTGTTCATGGGCCATCTTTACCTAAACACTAAATTACTAAAAATATGAACACTACATTTAACTACATCTAACCCTAAACAAAATAAACCGTGAAACTAATTACATCTAACCCTAACCCTAAACACTACACAAATTAAACCGCGAAAATATTTACATCTAACCCTAACCTTCCTAAAAAAACCGCTGAAACTAATTAGTACTAACCTAACCCTAATCCTAACCTAAACTACATAAAATAGAGCGTAAAAAATTACTGCGTGATGCGCTCTTCTTCCCTTCTTTTCTTCTCTTCTTCCTTCTCTTTCTTTTCTCTCTTCACCTCACCCTCTTTTTCTCTGTCTGTTTCCTTCTCTCGGCCGACCGCACTTCTTTTATTTCGGCTCAAGTCGCCCTCCGGTTAGGCGACAGAGGCCGCCAGCTCCAATAAGCCCCAACCGCATCGATTTCATCCTTGTCGCGCTTGGGAGGCGACTTCACCACTTGTCGCTTTTGGTAGGGCGAGTAGCCCCTGTCACCCAACCAACGGGCGACAGGGGTATATTTCTGCAAAAAAAATATTTCGTGGTACACTTTTGCAATTTGCATTAAAAAATGTATTATTTAAAAAATTCCTGGGGATGGTGTCTGATTGGGCTTGGACTCTGGGAGTTTCGATGAATTGCTCAGTTTTAATTGATGTTATCGATGATTTGTTCTATATGTTTTACTAACATATGATGTTAAGGTTTGTATATCAATAATGTATCATGAAGCAAATCATTAATAACATAAATAAATGAAGGCAAATCATCAATAACATAAATAAATGAGGATAAATCATCAAAAAAAATTAGGAATTTGGGAAGAGCTGAGCTGAATACGGCTTTTCCACCTATACGTTTGACCACACTATTTTTATTGAAGTTCTAATATTTATACATTCGGCTCATTTATTGAATAGAAGACTTATTCTTTTCTTTATTTCATAACTTACATAACTTGTATTAAAAAGGTAATATATATAGAAGCAGTGCTTCGAAGTCACGCCACCACCGTCCTCCACAGGTCACGAGTCATCCCCGCCTCTCGAAACAGCCCTCCCCGCCGCCGCCGCATACTTTGGCGAAGCCACGCAGCCGCCCGGTGGCCTCGCTCTCGACTGAAGGTTTGGTTTCACAACAGTATGTTAATCGACCCCGATGAAATTTTTGCTGTATTGGCTCCCTGTTCGTCCGTATTTTCAAAAATAGCCGTTGTAGGGACGAAATTTCATAAATGGCCCCCTGGCCCACGCGTGCCACGAGCTGGAGGCGCGACAAAATTTTCAGGATTTTTTCCTGTGCTGGCCCACCTTGCCGCTTCTGGACGAAGCCGCCCCGCCAGAGCCAGCGTCGCGCTGTGGGCCCGTCGGCCGCGACACAGAGGTGCGGCTACGCTGCAGACACGTCTGCAGTGGGGCCCGCGTGTCGCTTCGCCGGTCGCGCGGCTCCTCTGGACCGACCCACCATGCGACCTTCTTTCCACGCGCCTCGGTGGCAACCTCCTGCTCGGCCCTCGACCACGAGTCAAACTCTAAACACAGACCACGAGAATATAGCATCGATTCGCTTTAAATCACTTCCATCCATCCTCTCCATGCACCGAAAGCATCGACGGGCGTCGCATTTGATGCGTGAGATAGCGCATGTCTCAATTCTCCGCCTACTTAAGAGGACCGCTGCGATGGTTTGCATCGGCCCGATCGGCGAGTAAGCAGCCAGCTAGAGCGAGGTAGTTCGAGAGTTTTTGAGGGAGTTCCTCCAACCGCGAGCGCAAGGAGGAGAGGCGAGGGAAAGAAGGGTCAGGAAAAAAAAAGAAGAAACGAGAATATGAAATTTGCTGGCATTTATGTTTGGAGTAATATTGTTACGTAGTATTTGATTCTGGTATTTTATTTTGCAGGTATTGTGTACGAAGATTATCTTGTACGTTGTTTGGGCTTTAGTGATCTTGAGCACACCTTCAGGAAGGTTAGTATGAATTCTTCGAGGATAGTATTATAATAATATTGGAATATTAGCATAATTAGTAAAAAATTAGTGTAAGTACCAGTATTTGAGAACTAGTATCACTACAACGAGCAGTAGATGAAATGAGAAAGTTTTTAGAAAGTTGAAATAGCGTATGTGTTGAGAAAAATTGCGTAAATAATATGACATGGTATGACAGTAGTAGATTATTTTGTAGTACGTGAAATGAGACAAGTTGGTGTGATGATAGTGCAAGTAGCACTGTGTGAAATGACTATGTTGATTTATTGTAATGAGTAGTTAATGGAGATTAGACGATTTTGTTAATGTTCTAGCCCGGCAGGATAATTATTTTGCGCGACTAGCAGGAGAACCGACAAACTTTAAAAAACGGCCGTTGTTTAAAGTTTGTTAGTTCTGCGGCTAGTCGCGCAAAATAATTATCCTGCCGGGCTAGAACATTAACATAAATCTGATGATACCTGGCGTAAATAATGGTGTGTATTTATAGTGATTTTATTGGAATTAATAATACATGACATACCGGCATTTGTACATGTGAGGTGAATAATATTATATTTAGGAGCCCGTAAAACAATTATTCATGACGTAAATAATGACATAATTTAGCGAAAAAACTAGTATTATGAATATGGTTATATTAGTGTAGTACCAGCAGGATATGAAATTTTTAGTACTACGTACAATAGTAGTAATAGTGCACAATGTATGCATAACTGTAACAATTACGCTAACAGTATGACGTGAAAATCAATGATGGCCACATTTTCCATCGTACTAGTTTTTACAAGTTAACGAACTATACGTTTGGATAGGATATAATGGGCGTGAGCCATTTGTTATGGTAGGTACTAAATGGCAGATATGCATGATTTGTTCGTGTTTTATGGTGACGGCGTTGTTCGAGATGGTCCATGTGGGGTGGACCTTTCGAATTGCGAACGGAAGGTGATCCGGGCTCCGGGTCTGATGGAGATGGACCTGGGCGAGCTCCGTAGGTGCGTGCGGAGCACATTCGACGAGGAGACCTACCAAAAGAAGCTTGTAATCGAAGCCCTACATGCCAGAGCTGTGGCTGGTTCGACGGACTATTTGTGGGCGCTCTGCAAGATCGCGGGCAACTCACAGTGGGGGCAATATATGCAAATTGTGATGAACCCTCAGGCGCAGATACACCGTCGCCCGATGGTTTATGTGCGATTTGTGGATAGAGGAGAAACCTCCAGTTCTCGTGGTAGCGTCCGAGAGGACATTACTGCCGATGAATTTCACCCAAACGAAGACATCAGGCAGTGGTGGTCCGCCCGCATTGACTGCCACGAGCAACTAGAAGACTTGGAGGACGTACAAACATCCGACGATGATGATGACGTCCACACAGATAGCAGTGAAGATGACGATGCATCTCCCATCGGTGGCATTGTGTCCACTGATGTGGATTATGTGTCTTCACGCCTCGATGATTTGGCGATGTCTTCCCTCATGTTGCCGGATGAAGACAGCTATGGTTGGGCCTTCGACCAGCATACTCTACTCGTAGGGCAACGATTCCCTACGAAGAGTGCCGCCCAGCAAGCAATTGCAAGATATGCGGTTAACATCAGCCGCACGTACCGGGTGTATAGGTCAAACCCGGATACGTACATTGTAAAGTGCCTCGATCCTGAGTGTCCCGGCAAGATCCGTGTGCAGAGATTGAAGGCCGTAAGTTCGGGCTCCAGAATAACCGTCCTGACGGATCACAGTTGTGTGCTTGCTGAGCCATTACACAAGCACAGAAATGTGACGTCCTCGTATGTGGCCAGCTGATTTCTCACTTGGTCACGACGGACGTCACCGTTTCCGGCCTCTTGAAGGTGGCGTGGTTAACATGGTGGGATATCCTGTTAGTTACGGCAAGGTGTGGCGAGCGAAGAAGAAAGTAATAGAGATGATGTACGGCTCGTACGAAGAGGCGTACAACCTTATCCCACGGATGCTTCACCAGATTGTCGAAGCCAATCAGGGGACCTACATCAACAAGATGGAGAGACCACACCCCACGAAGGGTCCGAACTGTTTCATCCTGGACCGTGTGTTCTGGGCATTCGGACCACCATTCGGGAGTTTAAATCTCACGACCTGTTCTTACCATGGACGGTACTCCCCTATCTGGCAAGTACAAGGGCACCATACTGATGGCGGTCGCCGCCGACGCCAACGACCAGCTACTCCCGGTGGCCTATGCGATTGTGGAAAGCGAGAACAAGACTAGCTGGTTGTGGTTTCTTGCCAATGTCAAGCAGTCGGTTGTCCAGGACCACCCGAACATGTGCCTCATCACAGATAGGCATGCTGGGCTATTGTCGGCCATCAGCACCATGCAAGGAGGTACATAGCCACCGTACCAATGGAATGATGTCATCAATCAATGGTGCATGAGGCATCTCGCGGCGAACTTGCACAGGTCATTCCGCAGCAAGGAAGTCATGAAGACATTTAAGAGGCTCTGCATGCAAAACCAAAGGCGGAAGTTCGAGGCAATTTGGAGAGTTTTGGATGAGGAGACCTCGAAGCACATGACGGAGCAAGCAGAGGCCTAGATCAACAACTTCTCGCATTGGGTGCAATTCCATGCTCCAGAGCTGGAGAAGTGGTCCCTGCTCCATGACACCGACGGCGCAAGGTACGGAATAATGACAACAAACATGTCAGAGGTTTACAACGGTGTTCTGAAGGGTGTCCGGTCCCTCCCAATCAGTGCCATTGTGGAGGAGACCTGGAACAGAACCGTTGGATACTTCGTGAATAGAGGAATCGATGCTAAGAGGCACCTGGATGAGGGGAAGCAGTTCTCGGAACGTATGCATGCCTACATGGAGAAGAAGATTGAGAAGGGCCGGTCGCACATTGCGCACACCATGGATGGAGTTAGGCGAAAATTTGAAGTTCGTCTGCGGGAGAAGTTCGTGGATGGCCACTGCAGGGGCTATCGTAAACAAGTGTGCACAATACGCGATGTAGCGACCTGCACGTGCAACAAGCCAAAACTGCTGCACAAACCATGCTCCCATGTATATGCAGCATGTGCGGTTCTCCGTCAGTCATCCGTGCCCTACATATCGGAGTACTTTAGCACCGACCATCTGTTCGGGACATGGAGTTCGGAGTTCAACTCCTATGGACTGGACATGCATTACAGGGAGCTGTGGCCAGACCAAGTGACTTGGTGCCCGAATGATAGTTTGAAGAGGAGTGGTCGTGGCCGCTGGCAGTCACGACGAATCCGTAACGACATGGACGCTAGTCGGTAGCGAGAGCGCACTTTCTTTGCGCGGAGGTGCCGCTTGTGCGAGGTAGTAGGTCATCTGATCTGCGAACCGCCTAATAAGGCGGGTTCGTCAAGTTGTCCGTAGTAACATGTGATAATGTATTACGACTTGTGATTGCAGTACTAGCATGTCATTTTATTCTTGGTTCACCAATGTAAATGCACGTTATGTAATACGACGTGCAAGCTAATGCCATGTACCTTAAGGTTATGTACTGTGATGTGCACAGGTAAGTGAAATTCGTACTATTCAATTTGTATAATAGTCTACTTGCCTGTCGGATGCAATCCGAGTTCATAACTTACAAATTTTGTTGTTTCCAGGCAATCTCGGAAGGGCCAACAGAGCGATGGTGGCGCCTCACGATTCTGTGGACCATGCGTGGGAGGAGTCCGCCACAAGCAGTAGTGGCGAGAATTGGCCCTACGACCCAGAGTCGTACGTAGCGTATCTAGAGTGGTACGTGCCACGTACGCGTGGTAGACTTACTGGACCCGCTCCACCAAGGCCTGAGGAGGTCACGCACGAGGACCAGTTGGGCCTCGGCCACCCTCTGCACCGCGCATCACAGCAGGACGACACGGTACGAGCGGAAGGTACGTGACATTAATATTTGCATTCACGCCTAACCAATATTTTCCTTGCTCGTGCAGTTCGAGCGTGCCAGTCGTATAGTTGGCGAGGCTTCTAGTGCACTACGAGAAGGGAAACGCAACACAGTTTCCGGCCTGCTAGGGGTACTCCGTTCGGTGTTGGATGATGCGAAGGGCATCGTAAAGACTTTTACGTGCGGTCGTCATAGCGACGTCGCCGTCGGGGGTGCTCGCGCAGGGGCGCAACCTCCTTCTCCTAGATCGTCGCGACCGAGCGTTGCCGAAAGACGATCGAGCTTTGCTCGCGCGTCTTCAGCTCAGGACACGCAGGTATAACATCTAACTTTCGTTCAAAAAGTTCGTAATACTTACGCAATATAATTTTATTCGCCATGGCATGTATTTTTCGCAGAGCCCAGCGGGGGAACACTCTATTCTGCCATCGTCATCTCGACGACAACATGAATTACCTGCTCCACCTGCCGAGGTAAGCACATGCTCGGACCGGACTCGCTCGATCGGGACTTGCCTCGGCAAGTTCACGGAGGGTGCATCCGCGTCGTTAGTCTACCTCATGATGTTGCATTCGGCGGACCTACACCCCAAGGCGAGCACGGTTGGTCTCGCAATCGGCACGTGAGGTACATTATATTTCGTTGAAGTCATCACTTCGTATTGAACCTATATTTTTCTGAGTTGCCTAACATTTCCATTCATATCATGCTATTTTGCAGGCCGAGGTGGACACGTCGGCTCAATACCTGCCTCCAGCAAGCTCAGCTTGGGGTGGCTTCGCGCCACCACGCTTACCACAGCACCCTCCTCGGCAAACTTGGTTGGGCCAGAACTACGCCCCGTACTACACCGACGAATATGGTGCAGGTTCATCATCTGTGCGGCCGACATGGGGGGTATGTTTCTCCAGTTGTATAGAACTCCAACGCGGAGCCGTGCTAACAATACGTGGGTGCAGGTTTCCAGGGACGAGTTCTCTCAGTAGGCACAACACTCCACGACCGAGCGACCAGCATCGGTAAGTCTTACGTGTACTCTGAGGTACCTATCGCACTCATTCACTGTTGATCACGGTACTAACATAACTTTGCAATACAGCCTCTTGGGTGGGTCGAAGACATGTTGGCCACGCCATACATGCCACCGTCGCAAGAAACACAGTACGACTTACGAAGCACGACACACGTGCCTAACCGGTTCACGTTCCCAGAAGACCAACTCCGTCGTCCGCGAAAGCGAGGAACAGATCCGAGTTGAGCTACGAGTCAGCGACCGGTTCTATTGTTGTACTAAAGTGCGTATATATAATTGATGTCGGCCAATTCGTACTGCTTTAAGAATGATAATCCTTCTTACTATGTCAATATGGTATGTTGCTTCCATAATATATTTCCACCAAACTTATACAATTCACGATTGCCTGGCCGATTAGACAAGTCATAGGTATCAGTTTTGTCAGGTCGAGTAGTCAAATAGGAAAGCATCGGTCACCTTTTGCAGTGACAAGTTGCAACACTCTGCCCAATGCTTTTAACTTGTTCGTGATGATTTTTCCCGCATTAATGTTTTGAACACTAGCGTCCATAACGACAAAATTGCATAAATAATAAGACATGACACGAGAGAACTAGAGTATTGCGTAGTACGTGGCGGCAAGCGGGAGCCAGGGCGCAGCGGGCAGGGGGGCCGGTGGGGGTGGGGCGCAGGTCCAGACACGTGGCGGCCCTCAGGAGCTTGGACACGTTGGGCCACTTTGAAAATTGGTCGAGTGCACGACGCGTAGAGAAAGTAGCTTTAATGATGGGTGACAGGTCATGCAGCTTTGATGATGTGTAGTGACAGGTCGTGCAGCTTTAATGGTGGGTGACAGATCATGCAGCTGTGATGAATCACTTTAAATAGCTTACTTATCCGGTGCGTCTCCGTCAGACTCCCCAAACACCTCCCCATCTTTGTAGGGACGGAGAGAGATTCCCCATCGCTTCTCCCTGCTCATTGCATACAAGGATCGTTGCCTCCCGCACCCGCGACGAACCTGCAAGGAGGCAATCGCTCCAGCGCTCCATCACAAATCCGGCGTGGAGGCGTCATCGGCTTCGTCGTCGACCAGATTTGCCTCGCCATCGACCTCTTCGACCTCTGGTGCCGCGGGATCGACTGGATCCGCAAGGTATGAGTGCATCGCATCTGACCTAAACTCAGAATTGCAATAGAATAGGGCTTGCACGCTCGAACAAGCCCCCTACGCCAGAGGTGAGCAGCACTTAGGTTTGTTAATTACACACTTGTAATACTTGCAGATGGACAAGGATTCGGAGAAGCTCAGCAAAGGATTGGCATGGACAGTGGAACAAATAGAGTGCATCGCATCTGACCTAAACAAAATTGCCCAAGATAATTTTAGTCCTGACATATGTCCATGTGGCAATGCACACAATGGTTTTGTGATTGATATCGAAGCTATAGCTCGCAGCCTTGAGCAAGTTGCCATACAGTCACGTGAATCGATGCAAAGAGATGAAGTAGAGCCGAAAGAGGATGCGAGCTGAAGGGGATGTAGACCACGATCCGTGTCTTCCTTACGACTACTGGCGATGACGAGGGTAAGCGTGATGATTGGCAGTATTGTGAAGATGAAGGTATCGACATTGATAGTGATAGTTCGGGAAAAAACTAGTCATGTTATAATGTTAAGCCTTGTTAAGTTATTGTAATGCTTATGCATGTTCCTAAGACTTGTTATGTTATTGTAATGTTGCCAAGACTTCTAAGTTATTGTAATGCTGATGGATGTTGCTAAGACTTGTTAAGCCTCGTTAAGTTATTGTGATGCTGATGGATGTTGCTAAGACTTGTTAAGATTTTGTAATGCTGATGGATTTTAGTGCTTATCTGAGGTATTGTATTCATTGCTGAGAAGGCTTATATAGCATTAATGTCTGTTGTACAAAATCGGCAAACACATGAGTGTACGAATTACCTCATCACCCAATGGCTATTACTTTATAATTTGTCATCTAAAAATGTTATTTCACTGAGTGTTCGGCGTGGATAAAATTCCGTGCACCTACTTTTTTCTTGGCGATTAGATAACTCATGGGCGTTTAGCTTTGTCAGACAGAGTAGACAAGTTTTACGTACCAGATTTGTCAGGCCTAGTAGACAAGTCATAGGTACTATACCTTCGAATCTCGTTCTCTAGGCAGGTTCCTCTTCTTAGGACCATAGATCTTTGGAGACCCAATACAAGTGTCAAGAAAGCTTGAGAAGCTCAGTCTCCGTTGGTTACATCCCCTAGTAAATCAAAGAACTAAGCGCAACCCGTTTATACAGGAATCCATCATTCAACATCAAACCATCAAGCACTTGAAAAACATGTTAAATATGTAGATATATACGCATTTTTATGAGTGTACATTATTTTATAGATAGAAGTACATAGATACATATTTCTAGGGGTGTATGTCCCATCGGTACACTCAGTACGCACTCACCACACACCGCACAGTGCGAAATGACCACTCACTACCTACTTTTAACTCTGAAGTGACCCTTGAGTGCACAACATATTTGTTAGTACTGACACCTTTCATGCAGGACTGTTTTTTCAGCCCGACTTGACTACACACTCCAGGGTTTTTCAGCCCGACTTGACTACACGCTCCAGGCTTTTTCAGCCCGACTTGACTACACGCCCGGCTTTTTCATTGACTTGACTACGCTCGGGCTTTTTCACCGACTTGAGTACACGCTCGGGCTTTTCAAATTGACTTGACTACACGCTCCAGGCTTTTTCAGCCCGACTTGACTACACGCTTCAGGCTTTTTCAGCCCAACTTGACTAGACACTTCCAACAATAAGTCCATACACCACCCCGTCGAATCTACAAAAGGCCAAACCCGTGCACACACACACACACACTCCCACTAATCCTCCATGGTCGGATCCTCTGCGAGCTTTCCGTGGACACCTCAAATGAGCAGCTTAGCCCTACATTACACGTTGAAGGCTACGCATAATGGGAAGGATGATCCATTCAAGGAGGAGAACCTAAGTAAGGTGTTGTCCAAATTGCAAGAGTGCCATCCGACATTATCGAGGAATAACGTGACAACCTCCGCCCTTAACCTTGCGAACGCCGACGACCTCAAGGCGCACTTGCAAGAGTGGCGTCAAACATATTTCAGGGTGTGCGAACTAGCCGACCACCCTTCTGCTCTTGGTTTCTCTACGAGACTTTACAGGGTAATGATGCTCCCCGATCAGTATGCAGAGCATATTAAGGTTAGATATTTTAGCTTTGTTCACCCAACAAGTATTTTTACCATTATCTCTAAGTTAACTAATTTGCATGCTCGTCTTGTGTGATAGTCATTCCCGGAGGATAAAGACTTGCTGAACAAAGATATCCCAGAATTCTTTGCGATGTACATGCTCTTCGGCGGGGGTGTGATGCCCGGTTCGCGCAGAAGACGCAGAAGAGGATCTAACTTAAGGTCAAGAGGACGTTCAACCGCCACCGCAGGGGGGCTTGCTCCTGGCTATGCAAATGATGACGATGACGATTTCGTATCGCCTAGACCTCGACGTTCAGGAACTACCACAACAGGCCGTTCAAGTGCTACTACAACAGGATGTTCAAGAAACAATGCAAGAGGACGTTCAACCACCACCACAGGGTGGCTTGCTCCTGACTATGCAAATGATGATGACGATGATGACGACGATTTCGTATCACCTAGACCTCGACATTCAAGAACTACCACAACAAGCCGTTCAAGTGCTACTACAACAGGCTGTTCAAGAAACAATGCAAGAGGACGTTCAACCACCACCGCAAGAGGTCTAGCTCAAAACCATATAAATGACGATGATAATGACGATTTCATGCCACCTAGCCCACGAACCTTACGTCCTTAGAGTCCTCCAAATCCTGACGACGATATTCCATCAAGCCCTTTCGGGTATCCATACGTAAGACCTCGTCTGCCACCAATATACGATTATCCTTGTTTTGACCGTCTATTTCGACAACCATGGCCATAAAATGAAAGGATTTGTTACATAGTCCTTCAAGAGAGGCATATTACTATGGAACACGTTGTATCCTAGTTTTATGAATTTTCTAAGGCATGTATACCTGCGTTGTATCCTAGTTTTATGGGCCATGTACCTATATTGTATCCCTGCACTTCGTAATATCAATGTCGGGATTTATTCAATAATTTACTATAATTTTTCGTCTAACTTGTCGCACACCGAAAAGAGAATGACAAACAACAAAATTTGATTTTTTAATCAAAACTATTAACTGACAAATAAAATTGTACAACACTATAAGAATTAAGATTATCACAAATAAATATGAATTTTTGAATTTACTTAACTCTAAAATTCTAGCAACCGACAAAAAAACTCTGACCTGTAATAATTCATACTTTACATAAATTTAACAATGACTTTTAACAATGAATTTTGGATAAAGTCAATGCGAATAGCGAGCACTTGGTGATCGCGACAATCCTTTGCGCGCTGCAGAATCGCCGTCCTAGGGGCTACAAATGGAATTCGGTTGCGGTAGTAGCTAAATCCGTTAAATCGTCATTTAAAATGGCTATAAACCCGAAAAAATTCAGCTAGCAAAACGGCTAAAAAAAATCCAGCTCCACGAGGAAGCCGCACGCTGGAGGGGCGGCAAGGTGGGGCTAGCGCAGCGGGGAGCCGCACCTCCAGGTCGCGGCATGGCGGCCCCCACCACGCCGCACGCTCTGGCCGGGAGCAGCGCCTCCAGGAAGCGGCACGGTGGGCCCGGTGGCGTGAAAAAAAATCCCAAAAATTTTGTCGCGCCTCCAGCTCGCGGCACGCGTGGACCAGGGGCCATTTCTGAAATTTCATCGCTACAGCGGCTATTTTTGAAAATACGAACGAACAGGGAGCTAATACAGCAAAAATTTCGACCCCGATTGCATGGTACTGGTGTTAAACTGAGCAATAAACCAATGTGTACAATTGTACAACTTTTGTCTTCCTGCTGCTTAACCTGTCTATGGTTTGCTGATTTGATTATCCTGTGCTTGTTGCAGGAGCTGTCTTATGACTATGGGTATCGCCTAGACAGCGTCATTGGTGCAGATGGCGATGTGGTGAAGTGGGCCTGCCACTGTGGCACCCCTGACTGCCGAAAGCGGCTCTACTAGGTTCTCCGGCCGTGCCATGATGCTTGAGAAAAACTAACATATTCTTCATAATTATGCTTGGAAGTAGACGGCGTAAGGGGAATAACCCTGGTGAAGCTTCGCATGTGGTGTATATGACATGCTAGCTCTGCTATTTAGCTGACATTCAACCCATACAATTCTCATTTTTTTTCATAGAAGACAGATATGTATCCTGCAATGACGGACATAACATTCCTACCGGAGTCAGCTTTTCCCATGTTTTTAATGTTTGCACTGTTTATGTCGGTGTGATTTCTGTGTTAGTATACTTCACTTGGCATGTTCAAAGCTGGGAGGAACAATTAGTATCAGAGGCCTTTTGTCGGCATCCGAATATGTAAATTCGGACCCTCTGTGTATACTGTATTAGTCCAGAATCACACTAACGCACACAGGCTCAACATCGGTAAATATCACAATCATACACAATGAAACATTAAGAAAGACATCTTATATTAATTAATATATGTTGATGACCTTAAAGTCAACTTACATGATTATACCTCATAGGGCTGAACAACAAATTAAATTGCAGCGGAATAAAAACGTAGACAACTATTCAGTATACCACAGACAACTGACAAGACTTGCGCCCTAAACATTCGTCTCCTCCTGATATTCCTTCTCCAGCATGGATATAGACTCCTCAACTGATGATGTTATTATGGGCAAGGGTGAGTACTTAAAGCATTCAACAAGTTGTACACAAAATACAATTCTATGTAACTATATGCAATGCTTATTCCAAAGGAAAAGGTTATTATGGCTATTTTGCAATAAGCATCATTTATGAATAAATACAATAAATAGATTGTAAACACTGTAAAACAAATAATAGTAATAGATAGATTCAGTATTTCTCAAGTAAACCAAGTTTCCAATCCTATGTCAAGTTTCAACCTTCCACATGGCAATCCTGCCAACCCAACCAAGTTTTTCATTTAATTAAACTAACCCTTAACTGTAATTCCCAATTTTGCTCAATACCGCGAGCACGGCTATCCGAATAGATCTACACTCTGCAGAGGTTATGCACTTTACCCACACAACATGTTCATCCCTTATTGTCAAGCTATTAGCACACTTCCTTTGGTGTGCCGGCATGGTAATCATGACAAGCCTTTACAATGCTCTGCCTAGACCCAATGCTGCTCGCTAAGGTTTCAACACTGAAGGGCTAAACCACAACAGGGCCCACCTCTTGCGCCATGTGAGTTAATCCGTAAACCCGGGAATTGCTAATCACGACGACAGTATCAAAATCTAGGCATCACAAATTAGTCAGCTAGGCTGTCCTATTTCAAACATGTGGTTGCATGAGAGACTCAGGTTAAAGGCTTGCAAGGTTAAGTCCTTAAGATGATCGAGGCAAGACTTCCACATACCCTCTGCCCTTCAGCCCACCTTGGCATATTCGCCCCTTGCCACTTGCCCCAATCTAAATAATTACCACCCCAGTTGATTACCAAACACCACGTGCTATCAACAATTCAACATCGTTGCGTGACATGACTCGCCACTACAACTCAATCTCATTGTGTGATCTCACATGACACACAAGTTCATATCATTGTTCTATATTTCATTAGTCAAGATTAAATATTGATGATTCAAGTACATATGATAACGTGGCATGGCTAAGCAACTATGACGATCTAACCATCCGATGTTGATTTCAATACCAACCAACTATAGTGAACCAATCTAGGGTGACAATAGATTATGGCATAAAAATGACAAGGTAGAGTATAGATCAAATTGGTATAATAGCTAAGTCCCAAATTAATTAACAGATTTGTACATGTGAAATAACATGCAATAAGGTAAAAATAATATAGCGATTTTTGTAAACATGGATTCAACATGATCCAAACACAACTTGCCTTGGAATAGGTTCTGATCTTACTCTGAACTTGGGTCTTGAAGTAATGACCCCTCCTCCGCAACACCGAGCAATTCAACGTCTACACAAATCGAGACAAATATAGCAAATAAACACTAAAAAAAGAGAGAATATGGACTCAAAAAATTAAATAAAATTCACCATTAAATAGATCTTGATTTTACAAATTTTTAGAAATTTGAATCACCCAAATCCGAGCTCAAATGCAAAAGCTATAGCTATTCAAAGTTTGAATAAATTATGGAAATACAGAAAATAGAAATTCTGAATTTCCCGAATTATTTTTAGAAAGAAAACCGTATTATTGCGCAAGCGACACGTGGACCAATAAAAAATTGACACGTGGCTTCGGTGCATGGACTAGGTCCACGGAACTTCGCTGGTCCACCGTGGACTAGAGGTAATGTGCTCGTGGACCAGCTGATGTCAGCGTGACGTCATCGTGACACGTGGATCAATTAGATTGCGCCACATCGCTCGGCCCACGGACCGTGTCGACGGAACAGCGCCAGTCTACCGTGCACCCGGCGCACGATGCTTCGGAGCACCCGCCCGACACACGTCGCAACCCGATTGGTTCCTCCCTGTGACGCAAATCCAACCGCACAGAAATAATCTAACGGCTACGAATCTAGGGTTACGCGGCTAAGTCCCGAGTGTCTACTCTAATCTAATGATTAGCGCTTACCAGAGAGGTTTACTACAGATGCGACGACGTGGCGTGATCTCGGACGCTCACTTCTGATCCGATGGTTGAAAGCTTCTCCCGACGATGATGGCGACGCGGCCATGGAATTCCACCGGTGACGAAGACGATGACCTTGGCGATGGCGTTGCAGCGACAAAACTGCGACGATTCCTCCCCGGTCCGATGCGTCTTGACACAGAGATCCCAAATCTAGCATCCAAGCGGCGAACGACGACTTGACGACGGCACAACGGCAAGAAACGAGCGGCGGCGCAGCGGCAAACCACGACGAGCTCCTGGGCGCGTTCTACGGTGGCTCTCGCGAAACGACTCCGACCAAAAGTTGCGGCGCACAAAGGCGAACCTTGGGGTACCCGCCTCCCCTTTTATAGCCTCGACAAACACGCACAAAAGGAAAACCTAGATCCTACCCGGCGGCGGATTCCGATATCCACATGAACATGACAACGGATAACCGTCTGATGGCAGACGAACGGCTGCGATCCATGCTGACGCGGCTAGATCTGATCCGCCCCTTCCAAATCCAACAGATACGATATATCCTTTCCTAAAACAACGCGGCTCAATCAGCACCGATCGATCTTGATCCGACGGCATACAGCGGGAGAGGACGCGGGCAAAGAACAACGGTTGGATCGAGATCCAACGGTCGGAACGCGCGGTGCCTAGGGTTTCATCGGCGAGGTGCGCGGTCGATCTTGCGCTGAAGACGGCCAGTGGTGAGAGCTGCAAGACGAGGAAAAGGCGGTCCGGAGGGATTCGGTCCAAACACAATACAACGATTTTTAAATCTTTTCTGAATAAAAACAATTCAGATAAATAAACAAAGCATATATATTTAGCAAAAATACTAGGAAAAATCTAGAAAAATTCTAGAAAATACTTTAAGACATTTATAACTCAAATAAAATATTTCCAACAAAATATCATCAACACTTTTCACTAAATAAGTACAAGATAGCATAGGGCTTATTTTAACAAATTCAAAATGAATTGAATAAAATCTGAGAAAAATCCATTATAAAAGATGATCCTATCAAATCCAATAAAAGTAATTTTTGGGAGGTTACACCTTCGGACCATATATAGTGCTTGTTTTTAAGACCCTATTTGAGAGGCTTAAAGCCAGCTTCAGCTTCTTAAAAACTAGTAAGCTTTTCCAAACAGCTCAGCTTTTAAGCGGTTTTTAACATAAGCCAAAAATCATATATAACTAACAAAAGCCAAAAGCTGAAAACTGGGCTGAACCTGCTTTTACAGTTTATTACTGAGGAAAATTAGCTATTTATTAAACGATCTTTTATAAAAATATACGATCGCTTTTCAACTCAGAAAACTAAAAAACAGCTTTTCAAAAAAGTTGCATCTCCTCCAAACGGGTGAAAAGGCATGTACAATAAGATTACCTTAGTTTAAGATTTGTTCTATGTGAAAAAGTGAGAATAGAAGAAAGAGAAGAGAATCAGTTCTTATTTAGTAGCCAACATCGCACAGAAAAATAGGTGTTATCGTCGGTTAAAAGCCAGTGTTGGAGTCGGCGCGAGTGACTATTAATATTGAAATTAGCGCTTTGCCAATTGCCACACAAAGATGAAGTTAGTTTTGAATGTCCAAATTAGATGATTTAGTGTTTCTCTAGAGAAAATCTTTAAAGGTTGTTATTGTACAAACTGATTTTATTATTTACTCTAAATGATATGGACGGGAAATAAAGTAAGCAGTAGATTTTATTATTGTATTTGCTCTGACAGGTGAGCAGCAGCATTATTGGATTGTCGGAGCCAATTTCGGTGTTACGAATAAGATTGGATGGGTTTCTCTGCTAATCCGGAGGGATTGGTTGCCTATCCGAACTTGCCATCAGGAGGAAATCTAGAGCTGTACAATTTCGTGGGTTTGTATTGTGCCTGTTGTAGGTTGAAGTTCTCTTTGCTCTGTACATTAGAGACTGCAGTTGTCCTGCAGCTGCTGCAAGGCAAGCCTATGAAATTTGCTGTTCCATTTCTCTTGGTGGTGGGGAAAAAAAGTCGGTTTTTATGCCTGCGTGATTATTATAACACTTAACGGCAGTGCGAGACGATAGTCAGAAGCATAGATTTATACCAATGATGGTGTACATTTCTCGGTCGAACCAAAGATAAGAAATGTGGAAGAAAAGACCGAGGCGAATACAAAATGTGCACAAGTTTTGCTGAAGCAACACAAAGGCACCAAATGGCCAGCCTGTTCTTTGACATAGATAAATTCTTGAGCAGGGCAAATGCATGGATCATGGATGGAAACAGAAGAGCGGGAATGCAGGATCCGATCTACTTGACAAGAGCATGTCCCGGTGGCGCTTCCACCTGGCCGCCTTCAGCCGACATGGCGCCGTTCGACTGAGACGCCGTCGCGTTCTCCTTGGCATTGCCGAGCGACTTGATCACACCGTCCAAGAACTCGGCCAGCAACGATTGTTGCACCGGCGAGGGCTGCAAGCAGCAGATCCGCTCGACGCCGACCTCCGCCCTGCCCCCTGCGCTGCGAGCGGCCCCTCCGCTCACCGCACCAAGAACGGCACGCGCACCGCTCCTCACCGGTCTCGTGAGCCGCCGGCGAGACCTGCATTTGGTCGGAACTCAAAACGACAGCCAACGTCCCTTCGCATGCTTGTGTGTAACGACGTATTGAGGACAGTGCAATGCGAGGACGTCGCGTACAGATTCGAGGATGGCGTCGTAGAACTTGAGCTCGCCGCCGCCGAGGGCGCAGGCGAAGGAGAGCGGCGCGCCGGGCAGGAGGTCGCGGCAGCAGGCGTCGTTGAGTGACGGGCACGGCGCGCGGAACCTTGCGCGGGGAAGCGAGGTCGACCGCAGGGTCGTACCACTCGTGCAGCTCCTCGCGGGACTTCTCGTACATAACGCGCAGCGCGCCGCCATGCAACGCCATGCGCCGTCCGCCGGCTCGCGGAACTCCAGGTGGGACAGCGGGCGGCGCGGCGTCGACGGGGCAGGAGTCTTCCGCTTCCGCGGCACGGTGGTGGTGCTGGCGCTTCTGTGGTAAACTGGTAGTGCTGTGAAATTGGGACCGTCGCCGCGTTAGCCCGCTATTTCGGATAGGGGTGGGCATTTTAAAAACAAAACCGAAGAACCGCACCGAATTGAATCGATTTAACCAAATATTTTAATTTTTCCGGTTTTTAATTTTTGGTTTGATTTTGATTTTGATTTTATTTGGTTTTCGGTTCGGTTTTTGAAAGCCATAAACCGATTTACCATAAACCGAAATACCCGTGGTAGGCCAGTAAATGTAATCCCTAATCCATTCGATTTTGGCTATTTGACCATTCCCCACGCCTCCTACTCCTCGCAATCCTCCTCGGCCGCCGCCGCCGCCTCCTCCTTGGCCGTCGCCTCTTTCTTGAGTCCTCGACCTCCTCCTCCTCCTGCATGTGCTGCGACAATCCTCCTCCTGCTGCCGCTCTCTCCGCGTCTAGATCCGACCGCTGTTGCTCTCTCTCCGCATCCAGATCGGGCAGCCGATCTCGCCCGCGGCCTCCCTCCTCTTCCACGACAGCACTCGGTTTTGTGGCGGAGGCCACCCGCGTTAAGGTTCGATCCATCTCTCACCGAGAACTCATCAGCTAGTTCATAATGTGCCTTGTGCTGTTACTTTCTTGAATGGACTTTCTTGCGTTAGATTTCGTTTTCTTTGGGGAGTTCTCTTGGTGAGGAAACGCTAGTAGAGGACTATAGATTGTTCCTGTTCTTGTCGAATGCTTATCTACTTGCAGTTTTTTCTTTGCACATTGGGGATTTGGCCCTGATGGTACTAGGTGTAGCTCCTCCGCGATGATGTGCTAGAAAAATGTGCTACTGCAAGGACTAAACATGTTTAGCTGTTTGTTGAAAGGTGAAATCTTTTAGCTCATGCTACTATGCTTCTGGTGATTTGCTCAAGTGCAAGGATTGTGAACATGTGAGGCATTAACTAGCAGGTTCAGAGAATCTCGGTTAACCGAAAAATTTAGTTCGGTTACCGGATTACAAAAACCGAATTTTTTTAAAACCGAAAAAACCGAACAGAAAAAACCGAATTAACCGAATGCTCACCCCTACTTTTGGAGTTGGATTGTGACTTGTGAGCAACGTTAACAATATCATTTCGAATTCGGATTTCGACGATTCGGCGGTATAAAAAATCGTAAGAAAATCGCTCGAAATTTACTAAAACCGAATGGTTTGGAAAGTCAAACTAATTTGAAATTTGGTCAAATTGACGAGCGAATTTCGAACGAAATGGACGAAGACCGCTCGAAAAGGCTCAAATTTCAATCTTTTTTTTTGTGAAAACCGGTGAGAGTTGAAAAAATAGGAAAATTGCAAAAAAAAAATCTGTTAATTTGTAAAAAGCCATTGAATGCCCAAAAAATAGTAAAAATATAAGAAATATAAAAAAAAGTATGAAAAAAAGACAAAAAGAAAATCTGGCATGAACTTTTCGAAATATGGAAAAATTTTGACATGATCTTTGCTATATTTTAGACAATTGCAAGTTGTAAAGTAGGCATTTAGCAATAATATATCAACAAATAATCTTTCATTTCAATATTACCCACATATCAATCCCAAAGTGCAAAAATAGACATTCATATAATAGCATTTATATCTCAATACCATTCACATATCAACACCATTTATATTTCAACACCTTCCATTGCTACTAAATATTCTTCAACAAATATTGCTACTAAATATTCTTCAACAAATATTGCTACTAAATATATTTGAATAAATATTAGTACTAAATATACTTCAACAAATATTACTACTACATATAATTGAACAAATATTGCTACTAAATATAGTTCAACAAATATTGCTACTTGATATAATTGAACAAATATTGCTACTTGACATACTTCAACAAATATTCCTACTTGACATAATTTATTTTTCTTTTTTTGGATTTTCTAATTTCTACATTTTGAATGGCTCAAAAACGTCTCTAAACTTCTTTTTTTTTCAAAAAAAAATCACACTTGAAGTCATAAAGCTATTAATACTAATTTTAGGGAATTTTTGGTTATTTTTTTTTAATTTTCTACATTTTTTGAATTCGAACTTGACCAGTAAAGTAAGCAGTTTTGCTTTTCCTACAGGAGCACTACGAGCGGTTTTTGCGCTTTTCGAACGGTTTTTATTGGTTTTTTGAACCCTGCTTGTGAGGGGGTGTGAGCAATTTTTTGACGGAATTGCGAGGCAACTTGGCTCTTGGTTCTTGGTTCTACACGGCCTCGACCCAGGGTACGTACTCGGATATGGTTTCCATTGATAAATTTCTGATCCTTTAGCGCTAATCTATACCCCTTTATAATGCACCTAATCATTCTTTTCTACGTCCACCCCAAATAATGCACCCCATTAGAGATGGCCTAACCTTCATGCACCCAGCGAAACGTCCCTAGAAACTTGCCTCCATCAAAATTAACCTCTCAGATCTTTCTTCATCTTTACTCACCCACATCCGATGGCCATTGTTTAATGTGTCTAACTCATCCCTGTGGTCCACAACAGATCTCCCCACCTCCAGCATCATCTCAAGTAAAAGGAAACAAATATCCTGGAATTAAGGAAAAGAAAACGAATGTTCTAGAAAAGGAAAAGACCATATATTACGTGCTGGGAAAAGGAAACCGGAAGACAGGCACTATACTAGTCGATGTAATGTAACATGGAATAAGTACTCCCATTTAGACTAGCACAGTGCCCTATCTTTCGATTTTCTTTTCCTAGCACGTAATATATGGTCTTTTCCTTTTCTAGAACGTTTGTTTCCTTTTCCTTAATTCCCGGATATTTGTTTCCTTTCCTGAGATGATGCCGAGGTGGGGAGATCTGCTAGGACCACATGGATGAGTTAGACACATTGAACAATGGCCATCGGATGTGGGTGAGTAAAGCTGAGAAAAGATCTGAGAGGTTAATTTTGATGGAGGCAAGTTTCTGGGGACGTTTCGGTGAGTGCATGAAGGTTGGGTTATCTCTAGTGGGGTGCATTATTTGGGGTGGACGTAGAAAAGAATGCTTAGGTGCATTATAAAGGGGTATAGATATATCTCTCGACTTAGGGGTATACAGTTGGATGGAAAAACAATGTTTTAAATTTGACTAAGCATTGTAACGTGTATTATAACACCAAAATTGCTATACAATGCTCAACTAGAAAATCTAAGAGAAAATTCTATATTTATCACTATAAGTTTGTGACTTTACTGATAAAGCACTCAAAAATTTTGTCCTTTTCTATGTCACTGAGTATAAAATTTTACAGAAAAACTAGGTACTGCAAAACGATGGGATATTCGAAGGCGTTATTGGAATTTTTTTCCTTCAATATTTTTTTCAAAATTAGGCGTCAGGGATTAGAAATTGCAGAAGTATCTCCTCATATACGGACGATTAGTGCCGAAACTAACGACTGTTTGACGGTAAGAACAAATCGCCCCATTATGGGGCGACCGATTTTTTTTTAAATTTTAATTCTGAATTTATTTTCCGAGAATAATCAATAGGAGGAAAATAACGAAAATACTCATAATACTGATATTTTTAATATTTTATATCTTTGAAGAATTGGTTATAATATTTTATATGTATCGGCCAAAATATACCATAAGTTAGAAGCATTAATCTTTAAAAAATCAATACAAGTTAGTAGCTTTCACAGGAAGTCAAAAGTGAGCATTTATTTCGTCAGTCACGCACACGCTACCGTCGCGCCCGACTACATCCGACGTAGTAGCCACGCCTTTGTCGGTCCGTGCGGCTCACCCAGTCTGAGGGGCTGGTAGGGGGCTGCCCAGGGGTGCCGCTGCACCTCGGCGAACCGCGCGGACAACTCCACGTGCCACGTGACGGAGACGTCGTGCGGCACAACTGCCGGACCCTCACAAGGGAGGCCTAGAAGGTAGGACACGTCCTACAGCGTCGGAGTTATCTCTTCGTACGAAAGGTGGAACGTGTGCGTCTCCGGTCTCCACCGGTCCACGAGTGCGGCCAGCAGGGACCGGTCGTACACGAATCATGGGACCTGCCTACCCTCTAACGGGGCAGTCACTTGCACTACCATCTTACAGAGAGGAAGTAAGCCAGCCGCTCGCAACCTGCATGTAGTGCATTGCGTCGTTAGAATTGCATTCACAAGTAAGTACATGTACGTAAAAGAATGCAAGCGTTGGCAGCATACCGTGGAACCCGACGTGGGTCAATGCGAAGCAGCTCGTTGGGCACCCGAGGCCGGAGTGTCCCTAGCTCTCGGTTCTGCTCTGCAGAGTACCTAGACCGGTGGGTCGCATACACGGTCGCGTCGAGCAGCTCAGGGCAAGGTCGCGCCATCGTCGTCTGTTACAAAGCAAATACAACAAATTTGTCAGTAATTAAATGTGCACACAAAATGACATGCAAAATAACGAAATGTATCATATTCAACAAACAACACAACGGAAGTCCAGAAAGCTAAAAGAATCTCATGTTACGAACATACTAAAGATGAAGACATGTTCGATGAAGCACACAACGTCGAAAATTACATTATCCTCATAGCAATTAACTGGTACATCGAAAAATTACATGATGCGAATAACAACTAACTGGTACATCGACATTTACATGATTGGAACAACAGTTCACAGGTACATCGTAAATTAAATAATGGAAACAAGATCGAAAATTACATTATCCGCGGTTGCGACGCACCTCGGACTCGTTCATATTGTTCTGAATGCGCCGTGTCCTTCGACGTCCGACCTTCAGCCTCAACATTCGGATGTCCGGTACCCATCGATGCTCCAGAGGGGGGCTGTTGTGAACGATCCATCCACTCGGTATCCGTACACCTCTTGATGCCACGTGTTGAGAACACTTTGCTTGTAGTAGTAGGGGGAGATGTACGGATGACATAATTGATGGGCCTCGGCGGCTGCGGCAATGACTTGCGAGTACGGCAAGTGCAGCAGGCGTGGTTTCTGGCAGGAGCACTCGCAATCAGCTGCTCGGAGTATGCACAGATGGGAAGTCCTCTCCCGATGGGCACCTCTGTGACCTCGGTCACCGCAGTGCACGTGGTATCTCCGTTCCACGCCAATCTCCGGTGTAACCCGATGTGTCTGCGCCTTTCTTGTTTTCTTGGATATGTACGTAGATACAACCGTTAAGTACGACAGTCGATTGTCTGACATACATGCTGCGGAATTCTTGTATCGCTAAATGAAATATCTTTGTGTCTCTAGTAAGACACCTTCAACTATACCCACCAGTGGAAGGCATCTGGTGCCTTTCATTACCCAGTTGTAAATCTCCGCCAGGTTCGTTGTCATGATTCCATAACGCGAGCCGCCCTCATCATGCAGAAGGGACCATTTCTCCAAAGGCTCGTGCCGTATCCAGTCGGCGAAACTCTTTATGCTAGTCCCCGGCCTACGCCGACCGTCTGTCAGGAGCGCACACAAGGCTGTAGGGTCCTCCCCTTGCTCATGGTACACCATCGGGTTCCTTGATGAACTAGCGGTATCTTTTGGATTCATTGATTACTTCTTCGTTAGTGCATCTAGTGTCCTTCAAAGCGCGTCGAACTTCCTCCGTTGGTTCTGTTTGCACAGCCGCTTGAACATGTTCATAAGCTCCTTGTTCCTGAACTGACGGAAAAAATTGGCACCCATGTGCCTCATACACCACCTGCTCTTCAGGTCTGGCCACTTTGTTGCTCCATGAAGGATCGATATGGCCTAGAGTGGGGGTGAATAGGCAATTTTACAGATTCTAGCAAATTTAATCAACTAAACTTATTTTATCGAGAGAAACTTATAGCAAGAATAAAGCAGAATTCAAGCAAGTAAAAATAACAAATAAAGCAATAAAAGAAATGATACAGAGAGACAAAGATTTATCCCGTGGTTCAGAGTCGCACTCTAATCCACGTTGAAGCACTTCTTCCGGTTCGACTTCTCCAAAGCTAGTCGCAGTAGCTTTGGTGTTCACTCAGGTAACTCTTTCACTTCTCCAGTGAGGTGAGTTCCAAACCTCTCACAAACACAGTTGCCTTCCACAAGCACCTTTGGACAGGTCACACTGTTTAACTTCCACCAAGCTGTAAGAAGTTCATCTATATGTTTGGTAAATGGCTTAGGAAATGCTTATATAGCCATTTTGGGTGAAAATAGCCATTACACCTGCTACAGTAGCCGTTGGACATGTCAGATGTCAGAAACAACAGAAATACACACGTACAACGGACTATGTATCAGTGCTTAGCGATACTGGATATGTGTATATCGGACCAAATTTCAGAGTTCACGACGGACCAAATATTTTGGTCCGTAGTACATGGGTTGATCAAGGAGATGGTCTGGCATACAACTGAGAGAGATATATGAGTATCAGACTAAATTGCTTGGTCCGTTACACATGACTTTCAAAAGATTTTGCTTAGGCATAGAGACCTATGAACGTCGGACCAAAATTTTGGTCTGTCATACATGGACAAAGCAAGAGATTTTCCAGGACTAGAGACACATGTACTTCGGACCAAATTTTTTGTCCGTTATGCATGGACTTCACAGAAGATTGGTTTTGGCAAGAAGACACATGTACTTCGGACCAAATTTTTGGTCCGTTATGCATGGACTTCACAGAAGATTTGTTTTGGCAAGAAGACACATGTACTTCGGACCAAATTTTTGGTCCGTTATGCATGGACTTCACAGAAGATTTGTGCCAAAAACCTTTTTCAACGTAGACAAACATTAACAACGGACTTAAAGCAATTAAACATAAATATTTTGTCCGTTTCCTGGGTAAAAACCTATTTTGAAGATAGAGAATACTTGTTTTAGGTTTCGATTAAAAAGTACATCAAAGATTTAGTCCGGCCAAAAACTTATACACTGAAAGGGATGCCAGACCAAATTTTTGGTCTGCTGAGGATAGGAAACCTAATACATCTTTGGTCCGATACTGAGGAGTGAATATTACATATATCTTAACCAAAAATATTTGGTCCGTCATACATGGGTAGACTTTTGACTAAGAAGATTTTAAAGGAATGTTTGGCCAAGAATATGTGGATATGGATGTGAGTATATTTTAATCTGAAAAACAGATACACAAAAAGGAATTTTGACAAAGAATAGATTCAAGGTTTGCAACGGACTAAAGAATATGGATAGGTAAAGATTGGTCCATTGTACTGGAAGATATAGTTTTAGAAGGGTAAAGATTAAGTATTTTTTGCTCCAAGAGATCTAGTTCTGCTTTTGCCTAACAAATTATTTCCTAGTGCAAAGTCCCTCTTTTTGGACAACTAAACAAAGATAAAACACATAGGCTATTAGTCTTAAAACATCTCCCAAGATATAAAATATAAACTAAAAGCCTTAATTTTGTTGTACCAGCCTTATTTCATCATAGGTTCCAGCTCACTTATCTTCAAGCTTTGAATATTACTAACTTAGTCATCAATACCAAAATCATGATAATATAAAAATAAAATTTAGGGGTGCCTAGATGCTATCACTCCACGATGGTAGACCCTTGTTGCATATCCACGATCGCCTTTAGCAGCCCTGCATATCGGTCATGGATGACAAAAACATCAGGTCTGTCCAGAACAACTGCCAGCTTCACTCTTCCACGGAACCAGTACCAGCTCTCCGTGTTTTCCCCCTCCACGAAGGCCAATGCAACCGGTAGAACCTGGTTGTTGGCGTCCACCGCGATCGCAGTTAGAATCTGGCCCTTGTACTTCCGCATGAGGAATGTGCCGTCCATGCAAATGACCGGACGACAGTGCCGGAACGCATTTATGCATGTGCCCAGGGCGAAGAATGCACGCTACAAGACCCACTTACCCGCGCACACACCACTCGCAGGAAACTCCGCAAGGTCGACGGATGTACCGGGGTTCCTACGTGCTATTGCCCTGAGCAAGTGGGGAATATTCTCGTAGGAAGTCTCGTACGTCCCGAACCGTATTTCCAGAGCTGTCCTTTTCGCTCTCCATGCCTTTCCGTAGCTAATCTTGTACTGAAACCTCTCCTCCACGGCTGTGATAATAGATCGAGGCTGCAGGTGCGGATTGTCCACGATCTGACCATAAAAGACATTTGCCACCCATGTGGATGACAAATTGCGATGTCCCTGCTCCGCTTCTTCCCGCTCGCAGTTATGCTCCATCACTATGGAACATTTCCAGTAGTCCTTCCACTTACCCTTGTATGCATGCACTCGCCTTGGGCACGAATAAACTACGCACTTCACGTCGTACTCCTTTTTGCTGGACTTCACTACCCTAAATTGCCGCCGGAGAGACATTGCCCTGTACTTCACCGCATCCATCACAGCCTCTTTGTCTTTATATATGGCCCCCTCCGTCACCTCGTTCGCACGATACTCCCATGCATCAATGTTCCCTTCATTCATTATTAGGTCTTCGAAACTGTAATTCGTCCACGCACCAGGGATAGGAACCTCAGGAGCGTTGTCCTCCTCGTCGGAGTGCTCACCATCAGGGACTTCCTCATTCGCACGATCCTCCTCTTCCATCAGGTGAACTATGTCCTCCCCCTCGTCGGTCACCCCTCGCGCCTCCACCACTGTCTCCTCTGCCCTCCCGATTCATTCGCCACCACCAGTCCCGTGCTCCTCGTCTCCGGGATCCTCGCCACCTTCCTCTTCGCATCCTTCTACGTTTGACGTCCTCTCCCCTGTAATGTCCACCCTGACATTACGAACTTGCGACACCGATGGAGCTACCGGGTAGCACTGTACCAACAACATGAGTGGCCAACCCAGCTCTACGGCAAAATCAACATAACTACTCCATGTTGATGTCGAGTTAATAGGAATCAACTCTCCGTAAAAACAGTCTTGCGCACGACTCACTACTGCTCTAACTCAAGAATCGATGCCGGGCATCCAAACTGAACATCCGAGACATCCACTCCAACAAACCCCTGTATGTCTTATTGCTCAGTCTACATATGCCCGTACGACTCTTGAAAATGATGATACATCCACCCCATCCGCCCCTGTGCTATCTCCCTATCTCCATAAAATATTTGGAAATACAATTTCTCCGACATGCTACAACGTCCGACGGAAAAATATTACTCTAAAATACAATATACAAAAATTACATTGAACGTACTACAAAATACGACTATAAATAAGTGATTTGATTAGCCTACCATACAGCCTAATATTAAATTTCTACTACATTACATTTGTATATATTGCCTAATACATTATTTACATAATAAAATTACTAATACACAACCCTACTAAATTAAATTTCTAAATATTGCCTATAGTTTCTACTGTACTAAATTTCTAGATACAAAATACTACATTAAATTTGCATATACTGAAATACTACATTAAGTTTCTAAATACTAGATACTACATACTACATTAAATTTCTGAATATTAACTGCTACATTAAATTTCTAAACACTATACAATCCTAAAATTTCTAAACTCTACACAATCCTAAAATTTCTAAATATTACAACAAATTCCTAAATATTAAATGCTACATTAAATTTCCAAATACTACACAACCTATAAAAAAATTCCTACAATTATCTCTAAAAGAAATTCCTAATGTTAACTCTACAAAAAAAATTCTGATATTTACCTTTTTCTTCTTTTTTTTCTCTTCTCTTTTTCTTTTCTTCTCTTCTTCTCTTCTCTCTTCCTTCCTTTCTTCTCTTCTTTCTTCTTTCTGTGCGCTCGGCCCCTTCTCTTCTTTCTCTGGCCTTGACTCGCCCGAATGCAGCGCTGGGCGCTTTTAAACCCACCGGCCGCTCCTACATGGGGCGATCGCACCATATACGAGCGACCGGAGCCTACTTCTGCAATTTCTAATCCCTAATGTCTAGTTTTGAAAAAAAGATTAAAAAAAATATTAAAGAAAAAAAATTCTCGTTGTTGCGCACATCGTGAAGTGTCCTAATTGAAACATATTTTATGACTCTACTCAACGCTCCATTAACACAGGTTCTAATTGCAGTCCACGTGATATCCCTAATATAATGAGACTTTGTCTAATGTCCAAAAGGATTATGTTAATATGATTGGTTTTAGAGACCTCCTGTCAACGGTAGTGTGTGAGGATATACAAGTACTAGTGATTATTTGTTATTGGTGCAGAATTGTAAAAGTTTAGATATATTCCTGCACTTATGATGAAGATTTATCTAAATTCTTGTATTTTTGTCAAACCCAATTTGTAATGACGACATTTGTAAGGAAAAAATTGTACTTGAATTTTTCGTGAATACGTTGAAGCACAGCTCTTAAATTCTCTTAAATGTGCTTCAAAATCTCTTTATCTTGCTTTAAACTCATGAAACGTGACGCTATATGAAACTTGCTTGAAACTTTCTAAGACATGACAAAACTCTCAAAAAAAACCCTAATTTGAAACATGAGGAAACCTTGTTGAAATCTGCTAAAACTCCGCAAAATCTACTTTTAAAACGTGATGCAACCTTCTAAAACTTGCTTGAAGCAATAAACCTATACGCCCCATGGATACACTTTAAAGTTTCCTTAAAACTCCAAAACGTTACACCTTGTTTAAGGCCCTGTTTAGATTCATTAGTGCTACTATTAGCTGGCTAATTATTAGAAGGGATTGTTTGGATCCACCTGCTAATAAAGTCCACAAAATCAGTCAATTAAAGAGAAATGATCATAATTCCCTTTTAGTAAGATAGTGGACAAGTGGACAGGGACGTTCGAGTGGATAGAGTTGGAGGGAGGGCAAAAGTGTCAATTGACTATCTATTAGCAGCTTTTAGTAGGGTACAACCTGCTAATGAACTAATTGTTAGCAGGATGGGTTGCTAATAATTAACAGGTCTATTAGCAGACATATTTGGATCTATAACTGTTAATTTTAGCAGCTAACTATTAGTGCTAATGGATCCAAACAGACCCTAAGAACTACAACTCCTAAGCTAAATTTGGGGCTCGAAGCTTGAGCTTAGCCAAACAAAAGTTAGAATCTATTTAATTCACACACTACGGTTTCTAAGGTTTTTCTTTTTTTTTTCCAAACACATTTAAGATTAGGTCATTAAAATTAAAGCTATACTTTAGCTAGCAAAAGATAATCTTGCTACACTTTTTTAATCACTGATGTTTGATACTTTGTTAATAGAAAGGAATCTTACTAGAAGCATGGCAACCAAACAATTGTCTAATTCGATTAAATTTGACTAACTAAAAGTGTTGCAAGATTTAGCTACAAAACAAACAACCCTTAGTTCACCGTAGGAATGGCTATCCTCAACCATTTATTAAAATTTGACCGGGTGGCTACAAAAGAAGGGATATGTACTATCCAACACTCGTAAGTCATAATATTCAACGGAGTGTTTAATAGCAATTCCATAAACATCTATTCTTGTTAAATGTGAAATTTCCTACAACATTTCTAAATTAATTTGTACTTCTTTCGGTTATAAATAGTTATCGTTTTGATTATAGATACAATCAACCTTTTAAAACTTTGGGTACATTAAAATTATATGTGTATATTTGTTTGAAAAGTATATTTTATAATTTTATTATATTTATAAATATATTATAAAAAATTAGTGAACAAAACTATATTTGAAAGTCACATCAAACTATACTTATTTTTGACCGGTACAGTGCAACATTTTTGCCTAAATAAAAACGTTCAAACGTCTGGTACGTACTATCAAGCTTTTTTTAAGATGAAAAGACGGCCTAAAGCTATCGACGTCGTATTTGCAAGCCAAGCGCACCGGACCGTTAGGAATAATAAGGTCGGTGGTGTCTTGATCCAAATCTCGCTGAAATTTCGTAAGACTGTGTCGAGATCTTAGTTTCTGGACGTGAACGAGTTTTGAAATATCGATTAAAGTTTAAAAAAAATTAAATTACTACAGTAAACTCATCGAGATCTCGTCATTTTTTACCGGTTTTTGACTTTTTTTTACCGGATTTGGTCCAATAACCCCTAAGAAAGTCATCTCCTATGAAAATTTATTAAAAAACTGATTTTTAGATTTTTTAAAACTAAAAAAACACTGTCAAATTTTTATAAAATTGTACATGCTTTATCATGATGTAAAAAATTTATGGTACAATCCTAAGTAGTTTAGAATCATACAGAAATAATTTCAAAATAATTTAACTTCATTTTTATCTTTAAAAAATCAAAAACAGAATAAAAATAATTGGGACAATAACCTTGTCAGAATTTTATAAATTTTCTCGAGTGTGATAATGATCCAAAATTTTTATGAGAGCTTAAGAATTGCCTCATTAAAATTCTATAAAATTTCAAAAAAACTCATTTTTTTTGTTTTCTCAATCAAATCTATGTATACATTGAACTTCATTTGTTATATTTCAAAAATCAAAAACAGAAAGAAAACAGTGCACTTGTAAGAATTTTATAAATTCACTGGAGTTTGATCAAGATTCAAAATTTTTATGAGATCTTAAGCATTTTCTTAGAACCCTTTTGAAAAATTTTCAAAAAATTTAAATCTTTTATGATTGCCAAAGCAAATCTATGTATTGATTATCACGATTTTATCAGGATGTAGCATTATGAGAATTTTTGAAACTTTTTGAAGGTCGATCATCATATGAAAATTTTATAGAAATATTCATAATACATCAGGACTATCTATTTTTTAAAAAAAAATTCTAACGTGGTTTGTACCATTTTTCATTTGGTTGAAGTTTGCCAATAAGGCTTTTATCAGGACAGTAGCACTATAAGAATTTTTAAAAATTCAAGAAGTTTTATAATCATCTGAAAATTTTATGAAAATATTAGTGATGCATAATAACCATGCACAAAAAAATCAAAATTTTGTAACATGGTTTGTTTCATTTTTCATTCGGTTCAAACTTGTCGGTTAGCTTTTTATCAGGACAGTAGCAATGTTTGAATTTTTAAAAGTTCTTCAGATTTGATAATTATCTGAAATTTTTATGGAAACAGTGATGTGTCAGGAACCTATTTTTGAGTTCGTTTGATCCATATTTCGCTCGGTGCAATTTTGCCGAGATCTCGGCAAAACTGGTCGAAATTTCGGTTTTCTCATAAGAAAAAAAATCCGGATTTGAATTCCTGTTTTTGTATTTTGTCCGGGGTTTATTCGAAATTTCTAAATCTCGCCGAGATTTCATTCTCCGGTCATGGACGAGATTTGGAGCACAAACAAGATTTCAATCCTTGGTCAGGCAACCAAGCTCAAGTAGGGGTGGTAATGGGCCAAAGTCCAATACAAGTCATGTTCAAGTCCAAAATTATGTTTCTTTAATCTAATTCAATGTCTAGAACTAAGAAGTTTATATCCAATACAAAGTCTAAATAAAGGCTTCGATCTTGATCTAAGCTACTTACATGCACAACTGACATCATTATAACGTCAACCCTACATCAATTTAGTATGACCCTACATCAATTTAGTAAAAAAAACTTAGGTCTAGGACTAGTCCAATCTAATCTAGATATAATCCAAATATCTATAAATTTAAAATGAATTCAATCCGTTTGTATTTTTATACCAGCCTAGTCATAGTCCAAAAGTCTGGACGATCCAATTCCATAGCACCCCCAAAGCTCAAGGGAACGATGGCCGAGGGAAGGCGGAGTCGAGTAGAGACGGAGTGGCAGCGGAGGTGGACTTGTGCGAAAAATTTGCTGTATTGGCTCCCTGTTCGTCCGTATTTTCAAAAATAGCCACCGAAGTGAAAAATTTGCAGAAATGGCCTCCTGGCCCACCCGTGCCGTGACCTGGACGCGCGACAAAATTCAGAACCTTTTTTTTTCGCCCGGGCCCACCTTTTCGCCTCTCCACATCGCTGCTCGCGCGTGCTCGGTGGGGCCCGTCGTCTGCGCCGCCAGGAGCGCCTCCTCAGCCCGCCTGCGTCGTCGCGGTGGGGCCCGCCGTGCCGCTCGCCAGGGGTGTGACTCCCTCTGGACCCCCGTCCTTTTCCACGCGCGTGCTGCATTTCGCTACTTTCTTTTCCACGCGCCTCAGCGAGAGCCTCCCTGCTCGGCCCCCTCAGCCACGAGTCGAACTACGAACGAAGGCCCCGGAGAATATGGTATCGGATTCCTCTTTACTTCACTTCCATCCATCCCCTCCATGCACCGAAAACATCGACCAGCGTCCGCATTTGTTGCAGCAGCTAGCGCATGGTCTCAATTCTCCTGCTATTTAAGTGGAGCGCTGCGATGGTTTGCATCAACCAGTCGGCGAGAGTAAAGAACCAGTGCTAGAGCGAGGGAGTTCCTCCAACCGCGAGCGCTAGGAGGAGAGGCCGGGGAAAGAAGGGTTAGGAAAAAACAGGCAGAAACGAGAATATGAATTTTACTGGCATTTAGTCATTCTCTATAATTTACTGCCATTTATGTTTAGAGTAATATTGTTACGTAGTATTTGATTCTGGTATTTTACTTTACAGGTGTTGTGTACGAAGATTATCTTGTACGTTGTTTGGGCTTTAGTGATCTTGAGCACACCTTCAGGAAGGTTAGTATGAATTCTTCGAAATTTTAGTATTATAATAATATTGGAATATTAGCATAGTTAGTACAAAATTAGTGTAAGTAATAGTACTTGAGACCTCAGTATCACTACAACGAGCAGTAGATGAAATGAGAATTTTTGTACTGTATTAGGTCCCTGCGCAATCCTGTTTTTAGAAAGTTGAAATATCGTATGTGTTGACAAAAATAGCGTAAATAATATGACATGTCATGACAGTAGTAGATTAATTTGTAGTACGTGAAATGGGACAAGTTAGTGTGATGTCAGTGCAAGTAGCAGTGTGTGAAATGACTATGTTGATGTAATGTAATGAGTAGTTAATGTAGATTAGACGATTTTGTTACTGTTCTAGCCCGGCAGGATAATTATTTTGCGCGATTAGCCTCAGAACCGACAAACATAAAAAAAACGGCCGTTGTACAGTGGAATCAAGGGGACGGGGATTTATTGTGATTTTATTGGAATTAATAATACATGGCATACCGGCATTTGTATATGTGAGGTCAATAATATTATATTTAGGAGCCCGTAAAACAATTATACATGACGTAAATAATAACGTAATTTAGCGAAAAAACTAGTATTACGAATATGATAATATTAGTGTAGTACCAGCAGGATATGAAATTTTTAGTACTGCGTACAATAGTAGTAATAGTGCACAATGTATGCATAACTGTAAGAATTACGCTAACAGTTTGACGTGAAAATCAATGATGACCACATTTTCCATCGTACTTGTTTTTATAGAGTTGACTAACTATACATTTGGATAGGATATAATGGGCGTGAGCCATTTGTTATAGTAGGTACTAAATGGCAGATATGCATGATTTGTTCGTGTTTTATGGCGACGGGGTTGTTCGAGATGGTCCATGTGGGGTGGACCTTTCGAACTACGAACGGAAGGTGGTCCGGGCTCCGGGTCAGATGGAGACGGACCTGGGCGAGCTCCGTAGGTGCGTGCGGAGCGCATTTGACGAGGAGACCGTGGTCCGGGCTCCGGGTCAGATGGAGACGGACCTGGGCGAGCTCCGTAGGTGCGTGCGGAGCGCATTTGACGAGGAGACCTGCCGAAAGAAGCTTGTAATCGAAGCCCTACATGCCAGAGCTGTGGCTGGTTTGACGGACTATTTGTGGGCGCTCTACAAGATCGCGAGCAGCTCACAGTGGGGGCAATATATGCAAATTGTGATGAATCCTCAGGCGCAGATACACCGTCGCCCGATGGTGTATGTGCGCTTTGTGGGTAGAGGAGAAACCTCTAGTCGTCGTGGTAGCGTCCGAGAGGATATTACTCCCGATGAATTTCACCCAAACGAAGACATCGGGCAGTGGTGGTCCGCCCGCATTGACTGCCACGAGCACCTAGAAGACTTGGAGGACGTAGCAACATCCGACGATGATGATGATGACGTCCACACAGATAGCAGTGAAGATGACGATGCAGCTCCCATCGGTGGCATTGTGTCCACTGATGTGGATTATGTGTCTTCACGCCTCGATGATTTGGCGATGTCTTCCCTCGTGTTGCCGGACGAAGGCAGCCATGGTTGGGCCTTCGACCAGCATACTCTACTCGTAGGGCAAAGATTCCCTACGAAGAGTGCCGCCCAGCAGGCAATTGCAAGATATGCGGTTAACATCAGCCGCACGTACCGGATCCTGAGTGTCCCGGCAAGATCCGTGCGCAGAGACTGAAGGCCGTAAGTTCGAGCTTCAGAATAACCGTCCTGACGGATCACAGTTGTGTGCTTGCTGAGCCATTACACAAGCACAGAAATGTGACGTCCTCGTATGTGGCCAGCCTGATTTCTCACTTGGTCACGGCGGATGTCACCGTTTCCTCGAAGCTATTGATGGCTGACGTGGTTAACATGGTGGGATATCCTGTTAGCTACGGCAAGGTGTGGCGAGCGAAGAAGAAAGTAATAGAGATGATGTACGGCACGTACGAAGAGGCGTATAACCTAGTCCCACGGATGCTTCACCAGATTGCCGAAGCCAATCAGGGGACCTACATCAACTGTGTAGTAAATCAAAGAACTAAGCGCAACCCTTTTATACAGGAATCCATCATTCAACATCAAACCATCAAGCACTTGAAAAAACATGTTAAATATGTAGATATATACGCATTTTTATGAGTGTATATTTTTTTATAGATAGAAGTACATAGATACATATTTCTAAGGGTCTATGTCCCATCGGTACACTCAGTACGCACTCACCACACACCGCACAGTCCGAAATGACCACTCACTACCTACTTTTAACTCTGAAGTGACCCTTGAGTGCACAACATATTTGTTAGTACTGACACCTTGCATGCATGACTGTTTTTTCAGCCCGACTTGACTACACACTCCAGGCTTTTTCAGCCCGACTTGACTACACACTTCCAACAATAAGTCCATACACCACCCCGTCGAGTCTACAAAATGGCAAACCCCAGGCACACACACAGCTCCCACTCAGAATCCTCTATGGCTGGATCCTCTAGCAGAGCTTTCCCGTGGACACCTCAAATGAGCAGCGTAGCCCTACATTACACGTTGAAGGCTACGCATAATGGGAAGGATGATCCATTCAAGGAGGAGAACCTAAGTAAGGTGCTGTCCAAATTGCAAGAGTGCCATCCGACATTATCGAGGAATAACGTAACAACCTCCGCCCTTAACCTTGTGAACGCCGACGACCTCAAGGCGCACTTGCAAGAGTGGCGTCAAACATATTTCAGGGTGTGCGAACTAGCCGACCACCCTTCTGCTCTTGGTTTCTCTACGAGACTTTACAGGGTAATGATGCTCCTCGATCAGTATGCAGAGCATATTAAGGTTAGATATTTTAGATTTGTTCACCCAACAAATCTTTTTACCATTATCTCTAAGTTAACTAATCTGCATGCTCGTCTTGTGTGTTAGTCATTCCCGAAGGATAAAGATTTGCTGAACAAAGATATCCCAGAATTCTTTGCGATTTACATGCTCTTCGGCGGGGGTGTGATGCCCGGTTCGCGCAGAAGACGCAGAAGAGGATCTAACTTGAGGTTAAGAGGACGTTCAACCACCACCGCAGGGGGGCTTGCTCCTGACTATGCAAATGATGATGACGACGATTTCGTATCGCCTAGACCTTGACGTTCAGGAACTACCACAACAGGCCGTTCAAGTGCTACTACAACAGGCTGTTCAAGAAACAATGCAAGAGGACGTTCAACCACCACCACAGGGGGGCTTGCTCCTGACTATGCAAATGATGATAACGATGACGACGACGATTTCGTATCACCTAGACCTCGACGTTCAAGAACTACCACAACAGGCCGTTCAAATGCTACTACAACAGGCTGTTCAAGAAACAATGCAAGAGGACGTGCAACCATCACCGCAAGAGGTCTAGCTCAAAACCATATAAATGACGATGATGATGACGATTTCATGCCACCTAGCCCACGAACCTTACGTCCTCGGAGTCCTCCAAATCCTGACGACGATATTCTATCAAGCCCTCTCGGGTATCCATACGTAAGACCTCGTCTGCCACCAATATACGATTATCCTTGTTTTGACCGTCTATTTCGACAACCATGGCCATAAAATGAATGGATTTGTTACTTAGTCCTTCACCAGAGGCATATAACTATGGAATACGTTGTATCCTAGTTTTATGAATTTTCTAAGGCATGTATACCTGCGTTGTATCATTGTTTTATGGGCCACATACCTATATTGTATCCCTGCACTTCGTAATATCAATGTCGGGTTATATTCAATAATTAACTATAATTTTTCGTCTAACTTGTTGCACACCCAAAAGAGAATGATAAACAACAAAATTTGATTTTTTAATCAAATCTATTAACTAACAAATAAATTTGTACAACACTATAAGAATTAAGATTATCACAGATAAATATGAATTTTTTAATTTACTTAACTCTAAAATTCTAGCAACCGACAAAAAAACTCTGAGCTGTAATAATTCATACTTTACAAAAATTTAACACTGACTTTTAACAATGAATTTTCGGATAAAGTCAATGCAGAATAGCGAGCACCTGGTGATCGCGACAATCCTTTGCAGCGCTTGCCGTCTGCGGAATCGCCGTCCTAGGGGCTACAAATAGAATACATCTGCCGTAGTAGTCAAATCCGTTAAATCGACATTTAAAATGGCTAAAAACTCGAAAAAATTCAGTTAGCAAAACGGATAAAAAAATCAGTTAGCATGGTAAGCGCAGGGGGGAGCCGCACCTCCAGGTCGCGGCTCGGCGGGCCCCACGGCGCGGGCGGTTCTGGCGGAGCAATTTTGCAGCGAGCGGCGAGGTGGACCCGTGGGAAATTTTTTTCCGAAATTTGGCCGCTGCTCCAGGTCGCTGCAGGCGTGGACCAGGGAGCTATTTCTGAAATTTCATCACTGCAGTGGCTATTTTCAAAAATACGAATAAATAGGGAGCCAATACAGCAAAAAAAAAAAAAAATTCGACTTGTGCACGTGAAATGGAATGATCGATGGCCGTGGTTCGGGCGTTCAGCCGTTTCAGCAGCAGTAGGCCCAAAAACAGCCCGCGACCCAACGCTCGTGATCCCAAGTTCCAAACTTCCCTTTCTCCGCTTCTCTGGTTTTCTCCTCTCCTCGCGTCGCGCGACACGAGCAAAAGTTGAAGAATCCCGCGCGCCGTTGCCCGAGGCGGCGAGCCGCGTCCTTTCCGGGCACCCGGTAGTACCTTGCTGCCATGTGCCGCCGGCTCAGGATGACAGCCGCCGCGCGCTGCCTGTTGCCGTTCTACGCCCGCCGTCAACGCCGGTTAAATTTGCAAGCTGCAAGCAGGGAGGCTGACACATTTTCCTGAACAGCAGCAGCAGTAGGACGACTGTTTTTTCTCCTGCTAAAGCCGGTAGAAATTGAATTAAAATTACTTCAATTTCGGTTAATGTTTCTAAAATTATAATAAGTTTATTTCGGATAAAAAAATATTAGCGAGGCTGACGTTACCTTAAATTTCAAATAAACATGTACATGAAAAATAAAATAATTTTATATAAAATTATATTAATTTTTAAAAAAACTAATAATAGCACCTTGTACCAAGGTTCAAAATTTCGACGAATTTCGGCGAAATTTCGGATTTCGGACCCCCCCTCGAAATCTAAACTACCGACCGAGAAAAAAAATTTGAAATTGCTACAGTAAAATCCGAAATTTCGTTTTTCCAGGCGAAAAATTTGTTGAAAAACCGAATTTTTTAAATATTTTAAAATTTTGGCAGAAATACTGTTAGATTTTTATAAAATTGTACAAGCTTGATAATAATCTAAAACTTTTATGGTACTATCCTTAGTAGTTTAGGATCATACATAAAAAATTTCAAAATAATTTAACTTCATTTGTTATCTTTAAAAAATCAAAAACAGAATGCACATAATTGGGACAGTTATATTGTCAGAATTTTATAAATTTTCTTGGGTGTGATTATGATCTAAAACTTTTATGAGAGATTAATAATTGACTCAGAACCATGATATAAATTTTTCAAAAAATTTCAACTTGGTTTGTTTGGTCAATTAAATCTATGTAAGCATTGAACTTCGTTTGCTATATTATATTTCTAAAAAGAAAAAGAAAAAAACATAAATGGTAGTGTCCCTTGTAAGAATTTTATAAATTCACTGGTGTGTGATCATGAATCAAAATTTTTATGGGATATTAAGAACTTCCTTATCACTAGTCTGTAAATTTTTTAAAAAAATTAAACTTTTTTTTACTGCTAAATCAAATCTATGTATTGATCATCAGACTTTTATCAGGACGTAGCACTGTCAGAATTTTTAAACATTATTTGAGAATGATCATCATCTAAAAATTTTAATAAAACATTAATGTTATATCAGGACTATCCACAAAAATTTTCAAAAGTTTTTAACATGGTTTACATAATTTTTCATGTTTTTCAATTTTGCCGGTAAGCATTTTAACAGGGCAGTAGACCAATAGTACTGTTCGAATTTTTAAAAATTCATACAGTTTGATCATCATTTGAAAATTTTATGAGAGCATTATAGATACATGATAACCATTCACAAAAAATTTCAATAGTTTCTAACTTCATTTGTATCATTTTCCATTCGGATCAAACTTGTCGGTCAATGTTCTATCAGGACAGCGCCACTCTCCGAATTTTTAAAAATTCCTCACATGTGATAATCAGCTGAAATTTTTATGAGAACATTATTTATAGATCATAACCATTCACATAAAATTTCAACAGTTTATAACTTGATTTGTACCATTTTCCGTTCCGATCAAACTTGTCGGTCAGTGTTTTATCAGGACAGTACCACTCTCCGAATTTTTAAAAATTCCTCAGATGTGATAATCAGCTAAAATTTTTGTGATAACATCAGTATTGTGTCAGGAACCTCCAAAAAAAATTTCAAAATTTTTCGATAACGTTTAGACCACTTTTCAGCCAGTGCAAAAAACCCGAAATTTCAAAAATTTCGCCCGAAATTTCGGGTTTTTTCGGCGAATTTCGGTTTTTTTTTCCGGATTGAACCGGATTTGAATTTTTAAATTCAAATTTTGTCTAAAATAATTCCGAAATTTCGAAATTTCGCCGAAATTTCGTTATCTGACCCGGGGCGAAATTTATTCCGAAACCGAAATTTGAAACCTTACAATTAAAAAGGCGACTAGCTCTCTCTCTTTGAGAGGCGCGCGAATACAAGTGCTCGTGAAACCAAGAAGGAACTGTGATTGATTGATTGATTGATTGACATGAGGCGCTGCCTGACGGGCACGGTGCTCCAGAATACGCGGCGTGGAAGAAAGGAAGGGGTGCAGCCTGCAGCCAACGGAGCAGAACTGTAGGACTTTAATTTACAGCAGGAGAGAGACGAGGGGACAACAAGACACGCGCAGGCAGACAGGGAGACATAAATAGAGGACTAGAGAAGCCAACGTCTCATCCATCCATCCATGAAACCCAAAGCGCGGTGTGGCGGAGCAACCGGCGACGGGGAGGGGACGGCATCTGATAAGTAAGGGTAGGTTTGGTTCATATATATTAAGGTTGTTATATTTAGTTATAGTTTGTTTTTATTAAACTTGTCTAAAGTTACTTTGGCTAGGAAAATAAATTTTGCTATACTTTTTTAGTCAATGACACGTGGGATCTGGATGGCAAGAAATAATCTTGCTACAAGTGTGGCTATGAATCAAACGGAGGCCTAACTCAGTCAAACTTGACTAACTTGAGGCATGGTAAAATTTGGCTAAGAACCAAACATGCCCTAATTCTTACGGAGTGCGCCACGTAGAGTTGTATTTTTACGAAAGATTTTATCTCTAAATACAGTGTTTATTTTATATTTTTAATATAAATTAGTGTGGTATTTTATATTTATGATAAATATCTAGATTAGTTGGATATTTTCTACAATTATGATTAAATATAGTATGATTAGATTTATTAATTAAAGGTAGCCTCGTTATCTTTAATATTTCTTTTGTTAATGTATCAAGAGAAAATGCAAATTATAACTTGGACGGAGAGAGTGGTATATCGAAATCATCACTTTTCTATACTCATAACAAAATTATTTGATAAATTTAGGCTTTTACAAATGCAATTGAAGAAAATAATCTCATCTGTAACGTAAAAGCATCGACATAAAACACGTATCACTCGGGACGCTTTCGCGTTAAAAAGGTCCAATGTTAGATTAAAAAAATTATCCCCGCGGGACGCGAAAAGCTAAGATTTTTCTAGTAGTATCTCTGAGTGACGTGGAGAAGACAGGCAAGCACCCTTTTACATGTCGTGTGAGACGGGCGAGCGGACTGCGCGGCTCCAGCGCCCAGGCGGCAGGCCGGGCTGAATTCACGGAGGCCGGCCCCCGCGCGCTGGCGTTCCGGTTCCACCGCCCCAATAATTGGCGTCGCACTAGCTCCATCGTACAATGTGCGTTGTGCGTGAGCCCAGACGTGGCCGCACTGTCGCGATAGCTTCGGCCACCATGCGGACAAACACGAGCTCCTCAACGGCAACGCACAGCTGCTCGTTTTGGAACGCCGCAATATTTACATATACATATCTCATGCCCGGAGAAATCCTCGCGCTCTCAATGCCCCGCCGTAAGCTCGCGCGTGTTCCCGACTAATCGTCGTGCTGTTGCTCTCCTTGTTCTCTTTATTCCCGAGGGGAATTTAACTATTTAAAGTGAAATTCACCTAAAAACCCAGTGTTTCGAACACAATCAAAATTTATAGGAGTATTCTTATAGGAATCTTCACAGCAAATAATTTATTTCTCATAGTAATTATGACTTGCGAGAATATTTTCTGTTAACAACACCACCCGATGAACCATTATTCCATTTTCACGTGTAAATTTTCGTTGGTGGAAGTACCATCACTTATTGGACAGGGCATTTTGGTTCGGCCCACCCCACAGCATAGACAGCACGACATATGTACCCGTGGCTGTACTGGTATGGTATGAATAATAGAATCATGCTAGGTCTAACATCTAGACACGATGGACCATTTGATACATCTGTGTGTATCATGTTTGGATCAGCATAGCACGAAATAGACTCAAAGCAGGCACAATACCCATGCTTTCCATTGTTCCTTTTTTCCCCTACTTCTTTCCTTTTTTTTCCTTATTCTTATTGGCTCATCTGACTCGTCCGATCATTCCCTTATCTTTCCTTTTTATTTCCTTGGACGAGCACAAACAAAGTGAGCCGAGGGCTGCCCATCTTCGTCGCCCCCCCCCACTCCATGGTCCTCGCCACCTCCCACCCACCTCCGTCACCGCTCCCTCCTCCATCGTTTGTTTGCCGCCCCACATCCGTTGCCGCACTCCTCCATCGCCCCCTACCTCTACATTGTCGTTGACCTCTGCGCCTAAGTGATGGGTTAACAACACTAATAGCTATAGATTTGGAACCTACTAGCTGTCCTAGGTGACAGGGTAACAACGTCGGTGCAAATTTTGACCACGACGCATTCACGCAGCTCCTCATCCCACATGACAATGCTGGCTCTCTTCTACGACCGCATCACTAGGTATCCCACACATCCTTAGCTCATTTCCTCTCCTCCACAATAGTCTAATTGTATTGAATCTAGACAGGCACAACACGACAGATTGATCGAGCAATGGCGGCACGACGTGATCCAAACCCATGACCAAACCCATGACCAACAGAGTTTATGCCATGCCAGCTTGGCCTAGCCCAATGACCAGGTCTACGAGCGAGTAGTGGACGAGTAATTACCATGAAATTTGAATCTGAGTTAGCATTGTGATTCCGTTGCCAGGACAGTTTTAGCTCGATCAGATGCGCTGCCCCTTTTGGACCCTTTACAATTTCATTTTTTAAAACCAATTTAGACATAGGAAAGTGTATCTTTGTCAAGGTTTGCAAAGCCGATGAAAACCGACTGAATTTCGTGAAAACTGAGCCTACCGAGCTGGTTCGGTATTTCAAACCGAGCAAAAAACGATCCAATTCAAATTCGAAATCAAAAAATTCAAAAAAATTGGAATAATTTATGCGACGTAAACTGGTCGAAAAATCGGTGAAAACTGTTCGATTTTCGATGAAATCGAGCGAAAATTGCTCAAAAATCGTCTCTAAGAAACATTCAATTGGTCGGTCGGTATTCGATTTTTTTTAGTTTTTTTCCCATTTTTTTTGTTTTCTTAACTTTTCGTTTCTCACGATTTTCGACTCGATATTTCCGATTTTCGGTTTTTGAACGGTTTTTTCAAAAATGGTTTTGTGAACCTGATCTTTGTGTTGAAAGAACAAAAAGTTTCGATATCCTCCCCAGAAAAAGAAAAATCAGGCACAACATGACCATGTCCAAGCATTCAATAGTAACATTACAAAGAACAGGATTTTCTTAGTATTGCCGTACGTGCCTGTAGCAAAACTTACATCCCTACAAATTCATCTGATGTGTGCTCGAATTTTCTTGGGAACGGGTCTCCTTTGCCCGTCAAGTTTGTCTTTCCACGAACGATGTTAGTTTCAAGCTCGTTGATTTACCCAGTGCTTTTTATTTCTAGATTGATTTTAAGGTATGGTTGACGAGCATGAATTCCATGTTAATTTGGTGGCTTCGATTTTCACAAAACAAGAAAAGATCCGGTTGCTCCCGTACAGTCCAGCAAATGCTCTGCTGGGCTATATGCGAGGTTCAAAATCTCAACGAAATTTCAGAAATTTTGACCAAGGTTTCGGATTTTTGCCGGGACGAGATTCCAAATACCAGCTGAATTAAAAAAAAATTGGTAAAAAAAAATTTAAAAAAATATCTACGAAATTTCAACAAATTTATCTGAAATCTTGGTAATTTTGATCGGATTTTAGCTTTTTTTCTACCGGATTTGGGTCAATACCCCGTAAGAATGTCATCTTCTATGAAAATATTTGAAAAAAATAAATTTTTGAGATATTTTATAAAAATAAGAGAAACATTGTGAGATTCTTATAAAAACGTACAAGCATGATTATGCTATGAAAATTTATGATACCATATTTAGATGTCTAGAATCATACAGAATTTTTTTTTTAAAAAAATGAGTTTCATTTGTTATCTTTAAAAAATAAAAAACAGAAGGAACAAAAATGAGACAGTAACGTTGTCAGAATTTTATAAATTTGGTCGAGTGTGATCATGATATAAAATTTTAATGAATGTTTAAGAATTGCCTCAGAACCCTTTTCTAAAAGTTTCAAAAAAATTAAAATATCTTTGTTTGCTCAATCAAATCTATAGAAGCAATACATGTACTCAGGCAGACTTTTGAGAGTAGCACTGTCAGAATTTTCAAAAATTCCTTATGCTTGATCATCATATGAAATTTTTGTTAGAACTTTAGTGATACTTTAGAACCATTCACACAAAGTTTCAAAAATTTATAACATAGTTTGGATCATTTTTCATTCGATTGAAATTTGTCGGTCAGCATTGTATCCGGATAGTAGCACTATCCGAATCTTTGAAAATTCCTCAGGCTTGATAATCATTTGATAATTTTATGGGAATATTATTGATGCATCAAGACCATCTACACAAAGTTGCCAAATGTAACGTGGTTTCTATTATTTTTCATTCGATTGAAATTTGTAGGTCAGTATTTTATCAAGATAGTAGCATTGCCATCATTTTTAAAAATTCTTTTGACCTGATCATAATTCTGCAAGTTTTTTTTTGAACATTAATAATGTGTCAGGACCATCCACAAAAATTTTAAAATTTTCTAACATCGTTTTAACCATTTTCACTCGGTTGAATTTTGCCGAGATTTCGGTAATTTCGGTTGAAATTTCATTTCAAAAATCCAGATTTCAAATTTATTTTTTGAATATTGTTTAAATTTCATCCAAAATTTTGAGGATTTCACCCATCTCTAAGATGTAAACCGAAAACGAATTTTCAAACCCCGGCTATATGATTGTTTGGTTGGTGACTCAGTCAACTTGATTGGTTAAAAAGGATTACATGGGACCCATCCAAACGAGATCCATTTCGAACCATAGCAGTAGTGACTTCGGACTAGTTTAGGACCTCAGTTTTTCTGAAAAACCACTTCTTGTCTTTCTAAGCTGAAAAGTAGCTGTAGTTTTTTTATAAAGGATTGTTTGATAAATACTAATTTCCCTTAATAATAAATTGCAGAAGCAGGCCCCGTCCAGCTTTCAGCTTTTGCTTGTTATATGTCGCTTCTAGTTTAATGCCAAAAGCTGCTTAAAAATTTAGCTGTTTTTTAGGAGGGTGAGGGTTTACTGGCTTTTTAGAAGCTAAAGCAGGCTTAATGCCCCCAAATAAGACCTTAGTACTCTCATCGCTTATAGCAGAGCGCTGTTTTGGATGTTGACCTAGTCTATAAAACGTAATTTTGATAACTATTTTTGGTTGTAATATATTTATAAAAATAAATAAAATTACAATATTATGTAAGTTTTTTTTAAGATAAATATATACATATCATTTTTTTGTGTTCAATCTAAATATTTGGAAAGATATTGATCGCTAAAGCTAGGAAAGCTTGACTTCATGTATTCCAAACGTCACTCTTTTGTGATCAGAGGAGCACGTAGTTATACCTCAAGTTAGTTATGAGATTTTTTTGTGCTAGTTATTGAGCAAACGCGATATAGTTTTTTTAGGTTCATATTTATATATTAATACAAAGAATCAACTACAATGTGGCCCATATGTTGCAATGCGCTTAAAATAGAGAGATGCTAGTTTTCTGTTTATTTCTTTGAAAGACCTATACGGAGAACAAAGCAATGTTTGGTATAGTTACACGTGGTAAAAGTATATTTAGGGGGTGTTTGGGATAGCTCCAGCTTCACCAAAATCCGTGGAGTTGGTGGAGCAGGGTATTTCTAGCTCCAGAAATTTATGGAGCTGGAGCTGTAGGTACATTAAGAGTGTTTAGGTGGGTCATCTTGTTTACATTTTAGACTAAAAATATAAACTTAATTCACTTTATTTTAGCCTACAAGCTCCAACTCTGAGGTGGAGCTGGAATCTGGAGCTATACCAAACAGGGCCTTAAAAACATACTAGTTCCTAAAAGAGTTAGAAAATATTTATTCCCAACATTTGCACATGCAAAATTATTGGAGAGTATGTTGAAGTTAGTAAAAAAAAATCAGCTAAATTTGTCTAAAAATGAAATATGATATTAGATTCGTAATTTTGTCAAGAAATTTGTAAAAGCTGATAACACTTGTAACTTAACTAGCCTAATTTCGATCAGTGGATTGCGTTGCTTGCGCAAAACCATGTTTGTACTCCATTCCGGCAATGTCGTATCTAACACTTAAGTTATGTTTGAAACACAAGAGTTTTACATGAATCAACAAACAATTCTTCCAAAATTCCTTTGGAGTTCCTCCATTTCAAACAGGCTGTTTGGCTTGAAGCCCATAGATGCCAAAAGTTAGATAAGCTTAGCTAACACTCGGTGAGGGCCCGTTTGTTTTTGCTTTTGATTTTAGATTCTAGCCTTAAAAGCATAATAAAAAACAAACAGTCAGATTCTAGAATTCGATTCTCACAATCAAGCTCACCCATATACACTAGAATCTACAATCCACTTTATATGTGCTTTTGCATTTCAGTTTTTAGAGAATCAGCTTCTCTACAATCATAATAATCCAGAATCAGTTTTTAGAGAATTCAAGACTAAAACAAACAGGATGAGATGAGCTAAATCCTTAAACCATTTTTTTTTTCATTTTGTTCATATGCGCACATTTCATTTTGTTCCGAAACTTTGACCATTCATGGTAGCTAAATCCTTAAACCAATTTTTTTTTGACATATCCCTAACCAAACTTTGGTATCGCTAAACTTTGGGACTTTGGCGATGGGCTTGCCTATCGAGCGTGCAAACTCATTCAAAAAAGTGTGTCGACTCGTTAAGCTAACGAGGTGTAAACTCGGCTCGGCAAAAAGCTTGAGTTGCTCGTAAGCCGCTTATGAGACATGTCAATCAAGATGAGATGAGTTGAGTTAAACTAAGTCAAGTGAACTATGGTAATTTGTAAGAAGATAATTACACGGACATACATTAATTTAAATATATTGCTAATTAATTTAAGTGGTGAAAGAATAGATCAAAATGAACAACAATTATAAGCAAAATAAAAAGGTGCTTACTAGTTACTTCTCATCCTGTATTACCTAAAGAAATGTGTTCACATCAAACTCATCTTCTACTTCCTATAAGCAAGCACAATAATAGAATTAGGGTAGATTTAAATAACTACCAAAGAATTAAGATGGAATAAAGCTATTCGAATGGAATGGCGTACCACAGTCAAAGAACTTCTCATAGTATTGCAAGCACCTTTTATCTAGCTAGAAACACATACTAGTACCTCAACCATTGGTGGAAGCAAATTACTCCTATAATCATTTAGAATTTTACTTCCAGCACTAAAAGATAACTCTAAAGATACAATAATAATCGGTACAGTCAAGACATCTTTTGCCATGATTAAAACCACTGAAAATCTATGGTATTTTATACTTCACTGTTCATGTAACTTGAAATTTAGATCAGATAAATTTAGTCATCGAGCCCTAAAGCTTGATTCGTTAAGGCATTGAGCTGGAAAGATGGCTCGACTCTTATTTATTTTACGAGCCAAACTCGAGCTGAGTTCACAGTAAATCGAGTTTAAGCAGCTCGCGACCTTAGAATCTTTCAACCAACCCTATTTAGCATACGTCGGAAGGTAGCCATTGTCATAAGAATCAAGCATGTCCTGGTGTGTTGCGGTCTTTTTTTTCCTGCTCCAATCTTCAGGCTTCGTTAAAGATTAAGGGTGCCAGAAGAAGAAGAAGACTACACCACCCCACAGTAGCGTAAACGCCAGCTCCTCTCGACCAATCGTCGGATCCGGCGCTAACGCGTGAATAATGCAGGCCTGATGGGTGGAGTAGCCGCCGAGTAGGAGTAGACTTTCACTTACCCTACGCAGTATAGACCTCCGGAGTCCAGCCCTAGCGGTAGAAAACAAAGACCTATGCTTTCCATGAGAGAAGAGAAGGGGAGAGGTCAGAAAAGGCATGGCATCACGGCCAATAGGAAGCAGCTGTTGTGGAGTCACTGCTGCCGATCTAGGCGGCCAGTACGCCGCTGCATCCTACCGCCTGCCGTGCCCGCAGCCCGCGGCAGGCAGCTTTTAACGCAGCGCTGCAGACGGCGGCAGCAGAGGAGCTCTGAGCGCGTCAGCCCGGCCTGCCTGCCTGCCCCACAAGAAGTCTCGATCCCCACTCGCTGCCTGCCCAACGAGCTAAAGACGAGATAGGGGGTGGCGAGGCGATCGATCCACACGATCTCGGTCGCTCGCGCGCAGAGGAATTTTTCAGAGTCCCCACGCAGCCACTTCTTCAACAGGAATACTCCTCAGCAATCCCGCACACACATATCCTTCCTTGTTTCTCCTCCTCCCTCCCTCTCTCTCTCTCTCTCTCTCTCTCTCTCTCTCTCTGTGTCCAATTCGCTTTCTCTCTCTTCTTGTGAGAAAAAAGCGAGCGAAGGATAAAGAACACAAGCACCTGTACTGTGCATAGAGACATGGGAAGGAGGAGGAGAGGGTGAGGGAGAGGGAGAAAGGAGAACTGGAGAAGAGACCAGGCTACCTAGCAAGCTAAGCTAGACCCTAGAGGGTAGACTTGTTTCTTTTGCGTTTTCTTATTCCTGAGTGTTCATACCTCAGGAGAGGCGAGATTCTTCTCTTCTTTAGTGGAGGGAGAAGGCAGGGGTTGCTAGGCTACTGCTGAAGTGGGCGGGCATCTTGTATTCTTCTTGCGCCTTTTTCCTATCAGTCGGTAGCTAGGAGGCTACTGCGCTCCAAGAGCAAGCGTGGCGTCGTCGGCGCGGCGCTTCCCATCGGACTCCGGCGCGTTCGCGGACTGGGTCGCGTTGGCCGGCGGCGGCCGCGGCGACGATCTGTCGCTAGGGTTCAATGCCGGGGCCGCGGCGGCTGCGTCCGGCGCGGCGCTGGGCGCCGGGCTCTGGGGGCCTGCGACGTCCCGCCAGGCCGCCGCGCTCAACTACGGGATAGCAGCTGCTGGTGATGTCGGCATGGTCGTCGTCCCCGCCGCCTCCTTCCACCACCAGAGGGCAGCCGCGGCAGCCGCTGCCGCTGCCGCTGCCGCTGCCGATCCCGTGTTCCCGCTCCTCGCCGCGGGACAGTGCGCGCTCGACCCTGACGCTGCCAAGTCGGCCGCCGCCGCGGCGGCATCCGGGAGCGCCATCCAGTTCTGGCAGTCGCAACCGACGACGCCGGCGGCGGCCGGAGCCGACAAGAAGCCTCTCTCCATGCTGGACTACAGCGGGGGCTCCGGCACGGCCACGTGCCACGACTGCGGCAACCAGGCGAAGAAGGACTGCATCCACCACCGGTGCCGGACGTGCTGCAAGAGCCGCGGCTTGGACTGCTCTACCCACGTCAAGAGCACCTGGGTCCCCGCCGCCCGCCGCCGGGAGCGGCAGCAGCTAGCCGGCGGCGGCGCCTCGTCACCTCCCACCGCCTCCGCCTTCCCCTCCACGGCCGCCTCCAAGAAACCCCGACTCCTCTCCTCCCAGGCCACCACCACCACCTCCCGCACCTCCACCTCCAACGCCACCACTCCTCGGAGCTTCGACACCTCCTCCAGCCACCAAGGTAATTACCCCGCGCACGCGTACACACATCCCTCGCAGAATTCAAGAAACTTAGCCATAACTACACATCTCCAATTCATTGCAGACGCGTCGTTCAGGGATGGCCTGCCCCGGCACGTGCGAGCGCCGGCGGTGTTCCGGTGCGTGCGAGTGACGTCCATAGACGACGGCGAGGACGAGTTCGCGTACCAGGCGGCGGTGACCATCAACGGCCACATATTCAGGGGCTTCCTGTACGACCAGGGCGCCGACGACGGACGCGGCCTCGCGGCCAGCAGCAACGACCAAGCCTCCGCGGTGCCCAGCATCTCCGACCTCCATCTCGGCAGCGGCTCGGCTGTGCCCCCTGACCTGTACAACGGCGGCAGCGGCGCGCTTATTCTTGGCGGGTTGGGATATGGTAACACCATGAACTGAGAACTAATACTAGTACAAGATCGAGTAAGGGTAGCCATTTTATTCTATATCATCTCCTTTCTTTCATATCTCCTCTGCTGCTGTTACTACTACTAGTGGTATAATTCTCTTTCAAGTTGCTGCTGCTGCTGCTGCTGTGTGCCTGTTCACAGGCAGCTATGGAATCTTGTTATTAGAAGTTGTTAGTTCAGCATTTACAGGTTAATTTGGTGCATAAGATACTGCCTGGCTTCTATGTGCTTCTTTTCCCGAAGCTCATCTCTGCATACATTGGAAATTTCTATTGGGGCCGGGGGTGCAACCATAGAATTACTTCAACTTCTGTAGAACTGTAGAAGTAGTAGTACTTATTTGGAGTCACTTGAATACTTGATGGAACGAAGAATAAGAGGGTATTGTTTGGGAGCTGAAAAGTTTGGCTCTTTGGTGCTCCCATGCCATCACTTCACTCCCTTGCGTGCTTTGGCTTGCAAGCGCCTGTCTTGTTTTACCTTATTCAGCCACGACTCTCTTGAGGGGTTGGTAGGGATAGGGAGAGGCATGGATTCTTAATTGGCCGTTGTAAGTGCTGTTAAGCATCTTATCCATGCGTTGGAACTTGTAGCCAAGAGGCCAATGTGCAATGCATGTGGTGATGAGAATTCTTGCTCTCTTTGTAGTACTAAAATAATGTGATTGGAAATTACTATACGATCGTGGATGCCAATAATTCTTTAGCCATACTTGGTTGCTGCCTTGTTATTTAACAATGCGGGGAAGGGATCTTCTCCTATTCTTTTGTTCAAGCCCCCATATTTCCAACAGCCGGATCCCCATCAAGAATGAAAAGATGTGAAAAGAAAGAAAGGAGGTGTTGATGCACAGCCTAGTACTGGTTACAGAAAGATATCGATATATGTATATTTTATTCTTGTTTTAGGTTGGAGTAATTTAGTTGCGATTTTTCACCTAATTGTGTCTTGTCCAATGAGTGAGTTTGGTCGGTTTGCTTGAGCCACTGTGGTACGCAAATATTTGTGTCACATGGTGATGGTTTGGGGTCTTGGACTGAGATCTCTTTTGTGTTTTGGGGTTGTTGTTCTTGGGCAAGCTATCTTGTCATCATCAGAGCTGCTGTTATCTTATGTGTGTTGATGAGGGCTTTTGGACCATGCAGCTGTGCTAGTGCTGCCTAACTTTCGGGAGCACGGCTACTGCTCATGGTGCTTCTTTATTTGATGCAGTAGAATTGGTGTACTCATTCATCTCCCTTGCTTTTATAACTTTGACTAATTGCGCAATTGGTTAACTTCTTCCGTTGGGAAACCATTTTCGTCTTGACTACTAGTAATAATTTGATTCTTGCTTCTCTTTTAGTCTAAGAATAGCATATTACTCATGGGCTAATTATACTTTTGTTATCCTACATGATAATTTGATTCTTGCTTCTCTTTTAGTTTGAGAATAACATGGTAGACTCAATAAGTCTTGATAATTTGTATCTGTGCACTGGAGTGATCTGTAGCTAGACCGTATATTGCCGAGCTAGCAGTAATGAAATGCATCCATATTTACTTTGTTATGCAGACATGTGTACCATTCAACAAACTGGCAGTGATTTTACTATATTGCGTGGCACTAGTGAAATGTATCCATTTTTTTTGTTATGCAGACATGTGTACCATTCAACAAAGTGACAATACTGGTAGACCCTTTTAAAAATTCTACATATGCATCTGCAAAATGCATATTCATTAGACGGACTTCATACATTTTGTCAAATGATGTATTTTGTTTTTGCAAATTGCATGTTGTCTGATCTTTTGAGTGAATGCATAGCAGTGTTGACCTGTGATGCTTACCAAAACGTTAATTTATTTTACCTTCGTTTTTCGTTCGAAAGTTGTTATCCATTGTTTCGTTGTTCGTACAATATTGCTTGCCAATGACTTGACACTTTGGTTGTTTACAAAATTTGTATTAAAATCTCCTAAAAATGTTTCCGGTTTACATTATTGGTAAATATTCATGTTCCTTTTGTTATTCATCCCCGTTGCAGTGTTTCTATTCTGGCATGAATGGTTTTAATTTTGTGAATTCTGCACACTAGCAAATTACTGACTGGGAAAGTTCTCAAATTTAACTTTATATTTATGTGCTGCTTTACTTGCTCTTGGTTGGTGTTGAACGAAGATCTGTCCTAGTTTTTTTTTTGGTCAAGATTCCACGATTCAACTTTTGGAAGTATTTTTTGCTTCAATATTTTTTAGGTATAGCAGTAGGATGACTCATGTTAGTTGTCTAAAATAATTCTCAGAATTTATTTGGCACTATATTAAGTCAATAAAGTTACCTGTGTTTCTGCTTATGGAGGTAATTCTGTCATGCCATTTTTGTTTGATTAGAAAATTTATGTTATTTAGTTGGTTGCATATGGATTTTTCTGAATCTTATGCAAGAACAAAATATTGGAATTTGTTTGTTTTTGCTCCAACCTGATAATTGAGCATATCAGCTGCCAAAGCACATTATAGACAGAAGGGAGTCATCGCTTATCTTAGCTCCATCAACCTCATTTTTTTGCAAATCTAGCTCCCTCGCACGCGCATTTGCAAATTTGGCTACTCCTGCGCGGAAGAGAGCTTCTGTGCTCCCGGGCGCAGTAGGGGACACGTGTCGTCTGCCGCGCCTTCCGCGATGGTGGAGTGTGCCAAATTTGAAAATGCGCGCGCGAGGGAGCTAGATTTGCAAAAAATGAGGTTAGGGGGGCTAGATAAGCGATGTGCTTAGACAGAAGATATTTCATTGGGATTTTTTTTTTGGTACGCCACTCTTAATAGAAGCCGTTGATTTCCTTTGATACAATGGCTATTATTAGCCCTAAGAGTTGTTCTTCTATCATCAGCGAGAGTTTACTTTGCTGTCGATGCAGGCAATAATAGATAGATTTCTGTACATAGTTGGGCCTAGGCTAAGGCTAAGAAATAAATAATAAATGGATTCCTCCCCCTTTAGCATATGCTTATGTAGCACTCCTATTTTGAATAAGCTTATGGGCAATAGAATATGCTTTTCTCCATTCGGAGTTGGCTTTCTTTCTCCTTATTTTGGAAAAGAAGTTTTTCAGCAAGTGAGCAAGCCATACCAAGGATGGTGACCTTATTACCCCTTAAGGAGTAATAGGTCATCTTTGAGTTTTGAAAGGAATTAATTTAATGCACTTCATCATTTAACATTAATTGGAAATAATAAGAAGGAAAGAATCAAACACACTGCACTCATTTAGTTCACAGTTTCCTTTTGGCGAACCAACATGCATGGAAAGAATCAATCTTTCTACCCATTTACATTGTGTTCCTGAAAAAACTTGCATTTACATGCATGAAAAGGATCGATTTTTCCATCAGTGTTAGGAGGGTTTATTACATAGACATGGAGCATGCATTTCGAATTAAATTACCTTCAAATTTTTGAAAATTTCAACTTGTGAATTTATACAAAAACTTATTTTTAATTCGAAACTTACATACTAGTTTTATAGTTTTTGATTGATTGAACAAATTCCCTGTTTATTTTGGCAAGTATTATGTGTAAGATAAGCACTTAATGCTCCTATTAGAAAAAGGGGAATTAAATGCAATTAAACTTGCCTGTTTTGAAGGATTTGGCAACCGGCAGCTATAAGTAATATTGAGCATGAGGTAAAAATATTCTTAATCAATCAATGGCTGAGATTTAATAGTCCTCTTACCTCTCAGAGGGTCAAGTGGTGTACCATAAAAGAGCTCATTTCACTGGCATCTGTTTACTTTCGTTCTGTGCTAGCAGGGTTGGGTCCTTCAATTTCTCAACTCTATTGTATCCCGTATGTTGAATTTAGTTTGCAACCTATGCTTTTTCTTTCTATCGCATGGAGTAATTTATCTGTCTCATTTTTAGAGTATATACTTTAAGAGAGAAATCCATGCCCGTCTTATTGCATGCTTACGTTCTGACTTGTTTGCTAACTCAAGGACACCATCTTTCTTGTTTGAGGGTTACAACATTTTCATCGACTCACTTTAAAGCTTTATGCATTGCTTAGAATAATCAAACTGTGGGTACTTGAGTGCTGCTTTATATCTGTTTCCTTGAAAGCATATCATCCTATTTGTCGATAATTTAAAATAATCATTTTGAGGTGAAGCGACGTTAATTTTTTTGACACCAATAGCTCTGGTCAATCATCAAGCATAATGCTCCAAAATTTTGTTCTGAAATAATACACGAGTTATATTCACTTGGTAATAAAAAACAAGTGATACTGGAGTAGGAGTACCTCTGTGCTAGTTTGTTTTACCGTGTGACAAGAAGTGAACCAGTCGGTTATTATTCTTGTTATGTGCCTTGATCAATAACTTTTTTATTTCTTGGTTCAATCTATGATACTTTTCAGCAGGGTAATTCGGTTTGGAACAAGAAAATTAGAAATGTGTCTAAAAAAGGAAAGAAGAGAAAGATCGTTCAATCGTACGTGTTTGCTAATGTTTTGATGAATGTTTTGGTGCACAGATTAGATATTATTACAATAAGATTTGTATAGTCGAGTAGCATAAAAGCATTTTCCAACTTGAGAATTTTTTGTGTATGAGCCAAACTTATTTCATTGCGTGACGAATTTTGTGCACGCCATATCAAACGTGTGATGGGAGTAATCCAGCTTGAATTTCATAAAACAGGTGCAATTTTGTTAGAACAATAGTATGCTTTGAAGTGGCCTTTTATGTGGCTATTTCATACACCTGTTGAAATCAAAACCTTGATAGATGGAGGCTGGATACTGAATGTACTAATTGAGATGCTTCTCCACCTTTATATCTCCAAGACTTAAATGCAATGGTTGGGTCTTGTTCTGTGGTGGCAGCTGTGCTGCTCATGATCATTGGTAATGTTTTAGCTTGGCCTTTGGCCTTATCTTCCACTCCATGATTCAACATTTTTTACATAATCCCCAATTAGTAATTAATATGGAGAGTTCTTTCGGGTGGTAGATTTGTTTGCCTTGTGCTATTTTGCGTCCTGAGAAGGATTGCCTCGGTAACTTTGCAATTCGGATGTTTTGGACGAATGCAGGACTACTGTATTTCTATCCTTCACATTTATAAGTGTGCTGAGTTGATTGCAGAATATCTCTACTTTGCAACACAGGAACCAAACTGGCGTATTTGAGTCTGATAGTCATCTTTGACTCTATCTTCTATACATCAGCATCAACCCTATGCTTCATTTGCAATCTTCACCATTCTATGTTTGCTTGGTTTGCAATCTATTTCAGTTTTGGAATTTCTCTTCTTTTTTGACCATTCTAACAAACTACTCTGGTAACCTTGTACCCAACAAAGTAACTGAAGGTGCCTGCATGCCGATGCTACCGGAAACGGTCTTGTATGGAATTTTCTTCCGATTTTAACGTTTCTGCCTATCTGGTGCAAGAGATTAGTAGTAGTTAGCAAATGTTGAATGGGAAACTGTTATTGAACTGTACGGCAGTTGGACGGTTGCTAGCTTCGATGGGCGGCAGGGGTTGTCGATACGGCAAGGAAAGAAGCTGCCTAGAACAATCAATTTTCTTTGGCAGAACAGATGAGACCAGGTTTACAAAACCGAATTTCGAAAATCGTGGTACGAAAATCGTAAAAAAACCGAAGGGTTAAGAAATAATTTTTTTAAAAAAAATCAAAAAATTAGAAAAACCGCGGTTTTATGCGAAAAACCGCTCGGTTTTCGCGAAAAACCGCTGGTCAATTGAATGTTCATCGCAAAACGGTTTTGTGAGCTGTTTTTGACGGAAATCACGGTTTTTAACGAAAAACCGAGCACATAAATTTTTTCATAATTTTTTAATTTTTAATTTTTTAATTAGACCGGTTTACCGAGCGGTTTTTGATTTCTAATCGCAACGGTATGCTCGAAAATCGCGGTTTTCACCGGTTTTGTAAACCCTGGACGAGACAACCTCCCGTGTTTCTTTTAATCTTCAATGTTAGTACCCTGTAGGAATTTACCGTTGTGCACCGTGCATTTATTTACATAGTAACGGTTTAGATATGTTTTACTAGGTTTCAATATGTTCTATCCATGTTTGGTATGTTTCATTAGGTTTATAAATATTTTAGTACGTCTCAACAAATTTTAATGAGTTTTTAATATGAAACTACAATTTTGTCTAGTTTCAAATCTAAAACTTGATTTAAAACGAGATTCAAAAGAATTTTAACTGAGTTTCAAGAAACTAACTTCAGAGTTTTAGAGCACGTTTTGTAGGTTTCAAAAAAAGTTTTAAACTAGTTTCATAAGGTTTCAGCATGTTTAAACAATTTTTGATGGATTTCAAATGATTTGAAGCTTAATTAAAAAAGAGTTTTAGAAAGGCAAACTCTAAAGTTTCAAAGCATCACAAGGTTCATATGGTTTCAACACATTTAAAAAAAAAATCAATGTGTTTTAATCTAAAAATATAAGTTATATCAAGTTTCAAATCTAAACTTGGTTAAAGACGAGTTTCAAAAGAACCTCAACTGAGTATAAAAAAACCGACTTCAAAAGATTAAGAGAGATCCAATGAGTTTAAAATTTCAATCAAATCTATTGAAACTTAGTCGTGAAAGTTATTAAGAGCTAAGGAAACTAAATTATATCGATAGAACATTATGAAACCTAATGAAACTTATCTGTGAAATATTATAAAATTTACCCGTAAAATGTCATGAAACATATATGTGAACCTCCTGAAACTCAATAAACATGATGAAATTTAACCATGAAACCTTCTAAGAACGTTATGTAATTTAGTCATAACCTCCTGAAACTCACGAAACAATGTGAAACTTTATCATAAAACCTTGTAAAAATTGAATGAAATCTATTAAAACTTAGTCGTGAAAGCTATTAAGAGCTAATAAAACTAAATTATATTGATGGAGCACTATGAAACCTAATGAAATTTATCCGTGAAATATCATAAAGCACTGTGAAACCTAACAAAACTTAGTTATAAACCTCGTAAAACTTTTGGAAACATGATGAAACTTAGCAAAGGAAATTTATTGAAACCTTTTTTAAACATAGATGTGGAAACTCGTAAAACTTGATAAAATATTTTCATAAAACCTTATTAGAACTTTGTGAAACAACCTAGAAAAAGAAAAGTTTTATAATGAAAACTAATGAAACATAGTCATGTAAGCTATTGAAACTTATTCATGAAACTTAATGAAATTAAGGTATGAAATCGATGACATCTTTTGTGATGTAGATGTGTATACATGCAAGTATCACAGTGGCATTAGTGGTACTAGCCCATCTCTTTAACTATGTAAGGGAGATAGGGACCATCACCATCTTCCAAGCATTGTCTGATCCCGCTACTAGCAAACACCAGCCTCTAATACTTGTAAAGACTTGCATCGGCTTACGGATACAATATTTTTTTATTTTAGGCCAATTCGTCTACAACTTAAGTAAGAAAAAAATGAAATTACTACGTTGTTCATCACATGTACAAAGCTAGTTCGTCTATCTTTTATCAATTCCTACATGTTCTACCCCCAATACATCCATAGCCATCAGTCTGTCACCAGTCACCGCTCATAGCTAAGTTCAATCTAACACTATGAAAATGGAGATCACTTATATGCAACAGTAACTAAAAAGTGTCATAAAATGACAATATAACTGAATTCCAGATTTATCTATCATACCATACCAAATGTCCAATTCAAATAAACTAAGTCATCGTTGCAAAGCACAAACAGGTAATGCAGCATCGGATCCACTCACCACTATGAAGTAGGCGACGACGAGTAGAAACCCTGGCCCCGAACGTGCGCAAATGCAACAAAGAAGGCTGAGGTGAATAGACCTGAGTGGAGCACCAGTGAGCTGGCCATGAAGATAGTGAGATTGCTCATGGCGGCCGACTGCTACGTCGGCGGTGATGCCAGGAAGGCGTCTGTGAGCAAGCCCCAGAGGCCCGCTGCGGTGGTGGCAATGTCTAGGAGCGCGTGCGGCAAGGGAGGGGACATGTGGCATGATGAAACCCTAGGTCTGCGAGGGAATAGAGGTAGAGTCCTAGGTATGAGGAGGAGAGACGGGTGGGAGGGGAGGAGACGAGGCTATATCGTTGGAAAGCTAGGGAACATATTTCTGAAATCAAATGTACCTATAGGCTGATATGCAATTCGAAATTATTTGGTAAAAGTTATAAATTTCCCTTAAGAGACCGCCTCATAATGGCATTGATCAATGCTAAGTGCTAGTAAATCATGAAACATCAAGTCCAATGATCGGTTTACATGCAGAAGGTTGGGCGGCGACAACATCGATAAGTGATGTCACGATGGCGAGATGTTACACCTGCGCGACGTTGAATGACGGCGGCTCTGCGGGTGCAAACACGCGCTTAGCAGTCGATCATGGATCGCCGACCGAGATGGTTTTTACTCGCAGAACTAGGTTGGACTTTTGTGCTGCCATTGTATGGGTACCGTTGTACTAGCTATCTATCTCATACTGAACAGTAGTTTTTCTGTTATTTATATGAGGGTGCATTTTCATTCATATTGGGATCCACAGCTAGTTAAATGCCCGAACAAAGATGTTACTACTGGTAGCATTGGAACAACATGTGCGGTGCTTTTGAAGGTGATTTCTTCCGTGCGCTATGCGATTGAAGCTAGCTGTAGCAAAAACCCTAGGTTGATAGGGAAATTCTTTCTTCACACCTTACCTTTCGCCACAATTTAAGCTTGCAATAAGTGGGGTGACCGGCTAACCGATGGATATACGCTTTGCTAGCGGGGATCCGAAATGGTAGTGTCACCTGTCGTTTAGTTTTCAACCTCCAATGTACCTGAGATTGCGAACTTGATTTCGCTTAAATGGTATTCCTTTGTTTCCTGAATACATGTTGTTATAGCTTCGAATTTCATTTTTAAATATATATCATTTTACAATTTTGAGTGACTTTTTATCATTTTTCCTCCTATTCTCCTCCACATTTGCTATTTTCAATGTCATTTATTATCATGGACTAAAATAAAACATACCATCTAAAGATGTAATAAAGATGAGTAATATAATATTATATATATATAACTCGGTGGAAATAAAAGAATCTAGAATAACATCAATTTAGGAACAGAGGGAGAGGGAGTAACGTCTCTTTAGACATCTTCCTCCAAGTCCTATTTGGAATCCCCGTGTTGTAATACAAGGCCTTAATCTCAGCCGAGCAAGCAGTTCAGGTTAGCATACCATCTATGCCTGTTCGGACATCATCAATTTTGTGGGAGACACTACTATTCCTTCGTCATTCCTACCAATTTCTTGTGTTGTCACGGGTGAACACATGGCAAATTTCCCCCAAGTGAAGAAACATTTTCAGAATTAAGAGTGTGAGATTGGCATCAGATTTTGCCTAGAGATGGTAGATGAGGCCATACCTTGTAATTGCTTGCAGTTATGAGGCCACACCGATTGCTCTCTCCACTGAACCGTCTTGCCAGGGACGGAGCGTATTGCAGCAGCATTTTCAGATTTTCAAAAGAAAATAGTAGCATTTGAGCGTATGTGTTCCTTGGTCTAATAGACTGCCATGGAGGCAAAATGGAGAAAATGCACTTGGCGATTCATTATATGCAAATGGTATATATGGAGTAAAGAGCTGTGTTGGTTGGAAACCGAGTTGTTACATGCCAAAACAGCTACCCAATCAATCGCTAGATAATCTCCTAAACAGGGAAAGCTAATCCTCTAGACCGGAGATGCTGGGCGCGAGTCACGGCACATGCACATACCATGCATGGGCTTGTTCGGCTAACACCCCCTGCAGTTGGGACGGGAGCGGGGCGGACGTTTAAGCTAAAACAAAACTTGAAGATGGCCGTGAGAAGACCTTTGGTGAAGATGTCAACATATTGCGAGCTTGTCGGCACATGAACAACGCGAACTTCTCCCAAGGCAACGTGTTTGCGAACACAGTGAAGGTCAATCTCGACATGTTTTGTTCGTTGATGCTGAACGGGATTAGTCGAGAGGTAGACCGCACTGATGTTGTCAAAGAAGACAACGGTAGCTTGCTGTAGAGGCCAATGTAGTTTGGCGAGGAGCTAACGAAGCCAACATGCTTCGGCGACGGCGTTGGCGACAACATGGTATTCAGCCACGGCACTAGAGCGGGACACAGTCTACTGCCGTTTGGAGGACCACAAAATGAGATTATTGCCAAGGAAAACGCCATAACCTGAGGTAGACTTCCGTGTGTCGGGGTAGCCGGCCCAGTCGGCGTCAGTGTAGGCAGTGAGAGAAGTCGGTGTAGTCCGATACAGTTGCAAACCGTAGTCGATGGTGCCCTTGAGTAGCGAAGAATGCGCTTGAGAATATTGGCTTGCGGCTCGCGGGGATCATGTATGTGAAGACAAGCCTGTTGCACGGCGTAGGCAATGTCTGGACGTGTAAACGTCAGGTACTAAAGGACGTCGGCGGTGCTTCTGTAATCAGTGGGATTTGCCTCAGGGTTTCCAGCGGAGGAGAGCTTGGCGCAGGTGTCGACGGGCATGCTGTAGGATTTGCAGTGCGTCATACCGGCGCGGGCAAAGATGTCCTCCATGTACTGGCGTTGTGACAAGAAGAACCCAGCATCGGTGCGCTAGACGGAGACACCGAGAAAAACATGCAGCGCACCGAGGTCCTTGAGCGTCGATGACTCAACGAAGCAAGCCCGACGAGGAGGCGGTGAGGACGATGTCGTCGACGTACAACAAGAGGTAGACAGTGTCTGCACCATGATGATAGATGAACAATGAGGGTTCCGCCTTTGAATCCGAAAATCCCAAGGACGTAAGGTGAGTCGCAAAATGACTGAACCACGCCCGAGGAGCTTGTTTGAGGCCGTACAACGACCGGTTGAGGTGGCAAACATGTGTGCTGTGCTTGGGGTCGACGAAGTCGGATGGTTGTTGACAGTAGACGGTCTCCACGAGCATGCCATTGAGGAAGGCGTTGTTGACGTCGAGTTGATGAACCGGCCACTCGTTTGCAAGCACAATAGTGAGGATGGTGCGCACGATGGCCAGTTTGATGATCGGATTGAATGTCTCCTCAAAATCAATGCTGGGTCGCTGAGAGAGACCACGGAGAACCCAACGCGCCTTGTATCGATCCAAGGAGCCATCGAGCTTCAACTTGTGTAAAAAAATCCATTTACCTGTAACAACATTAGCACCAGAAGGACGTGGAACGAGGTCCCACATGTGGTTAGCTCGCAAAGCGGCGAACTCATGCTACATAGCGAGGCACCAGTTGTCGTCGTGGAGGGCCGGGCGATATGTCCGCGAGATCGGCGCGATGGAACGACGACATGCAAGTTCAACCGATCGATGGGTTGCCGAAAACCACATTTTCCCCAGGTTGTCATCGAGTGATCATTGACAACCGAAGGAGTAGGCACAGTAGATGGTGGAGGAGGCGCGGCAGTAGGTTCAGTAGCATGGTGCGACACGTGTTGCGGCTGAGGGGCGGGTAGCACTGGCAGGGGCGCAACAGCAGGAAGCGGTGTGGGTGGTCCCGCAAGAGCGGTCGCGGGCATGCGACCGATCGGAGGAGGAATAGGTGTAGGCACGTGAGTAATGACCGAAAGAAAATCAAAATCGGAATGCGCCGACGGGTTAGGATGCTCAGAAAAGGGAAAAGAATAATCATAAAAAATGACATGGCGAGATATGATGACGCGATTTGTGGAGAGATCAAGACAGCGATAACCCTTGTGGTTATTAAGATATCCAAGGAAGACACATGGCTTGGAACGCAGTGCAAGCTTGTGTATGGCGGTGGCAGAGAGATTTGGGTAGCACCTACAAACGAAAACTCGAAGATGGGAGTAATCGGGAGGTGAACCAAAGAGAAATTGGTATGGGATGCCGAAATTGAGGGATTTAGTCGGGTGGAGGTTAAGGAGATATGTTGCTGTGTGAAGTGCCTCGACCTAGTAGGAGGTAGGCATGCTAGCTTGGAATATAAGCGAACGAAGAATGTCGTTGGTAGAGCGGATAATACGTTCTGCTTTGCCGTTTTGTTGAGAGGTGTGTGGACATGACATGCGAAGTGCTGTGCCACGGGAGAGGAGGTGGAGGCGCATGGCATGGTTATCAAACTCACCAACATTGTGACACTGAATCCCACGTATGATTGAGGAGAACTGAGTACCGACATAAGCAAAGAAATTGCAAAGGGTGTCGAAAACATCAGATTTTAGCCGAAGCGGGAACGTCCACAAGTAGTGTGTGAAATCATCAAGGACAACGAGATAATACTTATAACTGGATATACTGGGGACTGGCGAGGTCCAAATATCACAATGTATTAAATCGAAAGCTCTAGTAGTGCAAGTATGTGAAGAATAAAATGGGAGACGAACATGGATGCCTAATTGGCATGCATGGCACAAAGGGTCTGCCGTAATTTTATGACAAGAGATATGGGAAGCACTAGCAAGATGGGATAAAGCTTGTTTGCCAACGTGTTCGAGATGACGATGCCACAATGTAGAAGACGGAGTGGTGATGGAAAGAGCGCGAGGAGCAGGTGGCGACAACTACAGGGGGTAGAGGTCGCCACAGCTATTGCACCTGATAATCACGTTCTTGGTGTGAAGATCCTTCACAGAAAGACCAAAGGGATCAAATTCAACGGAACAATGATTATCTGTGGTGAAACGGCGAACATAAATAAGGTTTTTAATGAGAGATGGGGGTAACAATGACATTATTTAATTGGAAGGAATGATGAGAAAAATTTACGGATGCTGTTCCAGTGTGGGTGATAGGAATGTGAGACCCATTTCCGATAATAGCATAAGGGGATGCAACGGAAGGAATTGGAGAAGAGGAGGAAAGGCTACCATGTTTCGAGGTCATGTGGGCGAACGCCCCGGAGTCCATGTGCTAGTCGGAAGATGGTGGAGCCAGCGTCATTGTGTTGAAAGCATGCATCAATTGATGTTGGTCCCATGATGTAGGTTGAGGGATGGAGGGGGGTGTAGCAGCGTAGACTGACGACAGTAGAGGCCTGGCCTGGGTCCACATGGCGCTAGAAGCTAGCGCCGGTACAGTGGTCGTGAAAGCCCCAGGCGGACGTGGTCCAAGAATCCCCTGTGTCGGCCTGGGGCCCTAGCCGGGCCACATGTGAATGGAGCCGGTCCATGGGTGTTGGAACGACGGCCAGGAGGCCTGGCCCTGGCCGCTGGAAGGCGCGACGTTGCGACCACCGGTCGCCATTGGAAGAGCTGCCACCTCCGTTGTTGCGGTTTGAGTTGCGGTGACGATTGCTGTTGGAGGAGTTGCCGCTGCCATTATAGCGAGTGGAGGTGCCGTGGGAGGAACTACTGCCGATGGCCGGGGAAGAGGAGCCATTGGAGGTGCTCTTGGATTTGCTGGTGTTGGCGATGAAGGCTAAGGGTGGGGAGTCCTAGGAGCTCATCGTGAGCTCCTCAAGAAAGAGAGCGGAGTGCGTGGCGAGGAAGGTCGGCATGGGACGCTGCATGGACAACATGCACATGTGGGCGAAATGCCGATTCAAGCCATGTAGGGTGTTGAGGACAAGGCTTTTTGTCACGGTTCGGTGTGTCCACGGCAATGAGTTCGTCAACAAGGGTCTTCTGCTTGCGACAATAATCAGCCACGAACATCGATCCTTGTATGAGGCTGTGGAACTCTTGCTCGAGGTAGATGGCACGCGTGTCGGAGTTGTTGCGGTAGAGACCTTCGACGAGCATCCAGATGTTGTGCGCAATGGCTGTGGAATCCATCACCATGGCGAGAAGATCAGCGAAGACAGCAGCATACAGCCAAGAGCGGACGAGAGTGTCAAGGCGAAGCCACTGCGTGTCAGGAGTTAATGAGGAGGTCGCGCGAATGTGATCATCGAGGGCTACTTCTCAAGGGCGACCTCGAACCGTCCACGCCATTGGGCATAGTTGCCCACCGAGGGATCGAGGGTGATGGGGACAAGAAGCTTGACGTTGGAGACGCTGACGACTTGCGCCCAGAGCGCGGTCTTGGCCTCGAGCTCTGCCTTGACCAGGGCGATGTCGAGTTCGACCTAAGCCACGACGGCCTTGGTGGCGTCATCGGCGGTGCCCGTCATGACGGGAGCTGAAAAGAAGGTGGGAAAAGGAGATCAGGATGCTAACTGCTCTGATACCATGAAGTACGCCGAACTGATTCACTCAAGACGGCAGAGATTTGATCGGCCCAGTTCGCATTATCGGCCACCGACATAGTAGGCCCTTGATAATGTTGGTCATAGTTGGCATTCTGCCCCCCGAGTGCGAACTCGGGTTGCCAATTAGGTTGAGCCGATGGCAGACGAGTGTATTGATCGTATCTATTATGTCTGACTTGGGGTTCTGGTACTGGGACAAAATGTTCTGAATAAGTTACTACCCTATGTGGACCTGGATTTCTAGGCAGGGTAGAATCATGTGGGTATCTCTCAGACCCAATCGGCTGTGAAACCGATTGCGAAAAAGTATAGAACGGGGCCGACGGTGGCAAATTTGTTGATGCATCTAATTTGGCGGCGTTGGTGTAGGCATGGTAATGGTTCACCCCACTTGGCCGAGGGTCTCTAGGCAATATGATGGTGGGTTGAGTAGGCATCATGGTAGGAGGTGAGGTTATAGCCGATGGTTTAGGATCGGCTAATGTGCTCTGCGTGTTTTGAGCCACTGAAAAAACATGGTAATTTGGCAGAGCTTGTTATGGGTCAAGCAGATTACCGGACGAGGCCAATTCCTGGGCTATAGTTTTAACACTATTTGCTATCATTAGGGCAAATTGGTAATTTGTTCAATACCGACGGTCGAGGCAGTTTGAAAAACCGCGGTGTTGGCCTAAGTGGTTTAGGTCACGCCAAAGTAGTGTTGGACGCAAATTCGGGCTCGCAGAGCGGATTTGGCGTCAATGTAATTGCCGCTTTGAGAAGTGTACTTGTGTGAGTGTAAAACCCGTTAAGAGTGTTGGGTTTCGGATTAGTCCATGTAAATGTGGATGGTATCCACTTATAGTGTCTAGGTTTAGGGTTAGAGTTGCCTCCACTATATAAGGAGATGTAGTGGGAGGTGAGGACTTGAGACCTTAGACTTAGTCACTAGGAGTGTTAGGGTTTAACACAAGATTTTGTGTTCTTGTGTGGGTGTGTGAGTGCTCCGTGGGAGCTTTTCCCTCAGGTGAGAAGCTTTGTAATCATCCATCTTACTCTGAAATAAATATCAAATTTGTACTCAAGTTTTGATCTTCTTCTTTCTTTACTCTTGACCTTTTCTTGTGGTTTCTTTCTTGCTTGATCCTGTGCTGCCAAGGATGAACGATTGATGGATGTATCATCTGTAGATCATCTCCCAATCATCTAGGCAAGCCTCTTCTTGATCATCCAAGTTTCTTCAAGAAACCGGTTTTTGGGTTGAGTACGAAGATTTTGAGGTAGATCTTAATCTTGGATATTTAGGAGCAATCTCTTTGGGGTTCTTGCTTGCTGTGACATGTGGGAGACCATCTAGGTCCATCTTGATCATCAAATCCTTACGAGCAAGCTCATGGCAAAGTTTTTATTTTTGACCCGGTTTCGGTGCAACATTTGGTAAATTCAAAAAAGGTCAAAACTTTGACGTCAATCCTTACGATTGAAAGTTGGAATAGGTTCTTGACACCCATAGGAAGGTGCATACAAAGTTTTGCAGGTTTTCGATCAGTCGATCAAAAGATACAACGATTTTTATTTTTGAAGTTGTGATGATTTACTGTTTATTTGCCTGTTTTTCTGTTCGCCGGCACTATAGCTACTGTAACCCGGTAGTATTGGGGTACTGTTCATCCCAGCACTACCAGCCTTTTGGTGCTTTAGTGCCACCCTAGAGCTAATTTTTCGGGAGATTTTCTTCTTCCGCTCTTATGAGGTCTTGGGAGGTTTTGGTTGAATTCTTTGGGGGGAAAATTATTGTGTGATCATTCATCCACCTTTGATGACCATTTTTGGTCCTTCATAATGCAAAATTAATATGATATCCCCTCTATGCCCCTAATAAATATCCATCTTTATTTCATATTCTCTACATCATACATCAAGTATAGTGCTTAGTGATAATAATTAAGGATAATCTAGTCATTTATAAACTTGGATGCAAGGTTATTAAGTCATAAAGTCGAATTGAGTCACCAGAGGGGCAACTTGTTGACTTTGTCGATTAGTTGCGACTAGTCTCGATTAGTCCCTAGATTAGTAAGTATGTTAATAGGGCCTGTTATATACTAAGTAGTAGCAACAATTAAACAAATATACATATTGTAAAGCGTGAAATGAAGAGAACAATAAGTCAATAACATAGGAATGATGATGAGTTGATGACTTGTTTTGATCCCAACATAATCAGTGGAGAAGCATAAACTTTCTGGTGCATTACTAGTACTACGACTACATTACTTCGCTAGTTGCTATTGCATTACTAATACTACTGCCTACTGCTACATTACTAATCAGCAGTCAGCATTACTAGTATTACTACTATGTTACTAGTCAGCAACTCAGCATGGTAGAGCGGATCAGTGAAGAAGAGCAAAATAGAGCAGAGCAAGGGAGGAAGGAGAGGAGAAGGGAGTAGGGGAGGAAGGAGAGGATAAGGAATAGACTGGACCATATCAGAGATGACGGCAGACGGGCGGAGGAGCCTGCGGCGGCGGACAGGCAGAGAAGGTACTTGATTTGGAGCGGTGGTTGCGGCAGACGGCGAAGGAGCTTGCGGCGGCGGACGAAGGAGGCGCTTGATTTGGACTAGAGGAGCAAATGGCGGCAGATGGGCGGAGGAGCTTGCAGCAACAGACGGGTGGTGGCAGTGGACAGGTGAAGGTGGCGCTCAATCAAGACCGGAGGCATCTAGGACTAAAGTTTAGCCACTCCAATCTAACTGGTATAGGTCTCACCTATCCGTCTAAATGTGAGCTGTTAAGTTGCATGGCTAGCCAAACACGATTAGTCGTAGCTAGTCATCGATCAGTCGTTCAGTCGCCCAACTAATTGTTCCAGTCGTGTCAAGCACCTTAGTCGTTCTTGATATACCGACTGTACAGCTAATCGTGGATTAGTTGATGACTTAATAACATTGCTTGAACAGGGGAGCAATAGAAAGAATGGCAAACCCTTAATTTTTCTGACAATACAACCATGAGTCTTCACATGTACAAAGATTCTCTGACTACATTAATCGACAACATTGGTATTTGGAAAATATCCGTGCATCCAACTGAAACAGGGCTCGAAAGAGTGGCTCTCGAGTGCTCATATGCGATTACAGATCATGATGGATTACCATGTCACTAGAAAGTGAGAATAAAAGAGCTAAATATAGAAAAGTATTCGATGAAATAATAACAGAGCAGGATGTTCTCAGCAGCCAGTAGAGTTTATTCCGAGCTGTAATCAACTTCTCATGATATGCATTGGAGAATACTTAAAAAATTGGAGTTTTTTACAATACAATTAAATGGACGAGAATACCCAAAGCTTACACTTCTGCTTTACAGTACAAAAATGAACCAACTCATTTGATCAAATGATTAGGGCGTATTCTTGCCATACACTAATCCTAGGTTAATTTGTCGAAATTAGCCACAGTCGTCCACTCAAGAACATGAATTGAATGCTCTTTTATTGGCCACTGAGATTCTCGTATGTTTTCCAACAGAAACACTATCAGCTGAACTAAGCTTCAACTCCAGCAAAATCATCAATCTTCATCCCACCCTGGAATGTTTGCAGTGGCCTCATTGACCATCTTCACAAGGGTGGCCTGAAAAAGCAATTCAGATTAGCATGCGAGCCTAGGAACAAAGTTATTCAATATAAATTTCCGCAAGCTGGTCTAGAATTTGTGGTACTACTAAAGCCCTCACTATTGTCCATCGCTGTCTAATTTGCCATTAACAAGAGCAGCTGATCCAAAAGATTAGCAGCAAATTCAACACCATAGTGCTCTAATTGGATAATAGTGATGTGTAGAAAACAGATTAAGAAGCAAAATACAAAAAATCAGTGCATAGCTGGAAACGCAAATGCTCTTTTCGAGTGTTGGATAGATTACAATAATTCAAGCATCGACATGCCCAATCAATGATATACATAAAAGGTTATGTCTGAGGTCTTTCGACATTCTGATGGAGAAGAAAAAATAGTGCATTTTCTCTTTCTTGCTGTACAAAAATGATGAAGTAAAGCGTTTCCATATTATTGGGATTCATGTCCTGTGGTCACATGCATCATACTTGTACTCGTAAACGAGGGCACAGATTGCACTTCATAACCGAAAGATATTAACAAAAATAATCACTAAATAGATTTTGACTGTATAATGTAAATTGAACGCCCTATTCTTTAATTGAATTTGGATAACTCTGTCACACCTCAAAATGTTTAAATCCAACTTAGGTCGTGACAGCTAAATCATTAAATCAATGGGGTACTGATCTGTGCATCATGTTGAATGAAGGAAAGAAAATATGAGGGTTCAAAACTCATTAAAAATATTCTGGGATGGTAATTTCATTAATTTGTAGGGATTGGAGGCAGAATGACAGATTCATCCAGCAATGCTAACCATACGATGTTTCTGTTCTATGATTATATCTTGCTGATCTCACAGCAAAAGTGGAAAGAAAGCAAATCCAACTATCAATCACTCTTGTCATCCTATTTATATGGTACTATTTATATGGTAGTGCAGATGAGATAGCATGATAAGTTGATAACAAATGCCACTTACAACATTTTTGCTGGAATTACGCCCAACCAGGGTTCTAGAACGAAAAATCGACCGTTTTCTCTCAAAACCAGCCAAACCAATCCTAACAGGTCCTTTTTCTTTTAAAAAAGGGGCTGGGGGCTAAATGATGTATTTTCACTTCTTAGATGTATTTGGCAGAATAGATGTATTTTCACTTCTTAGACATGATCCAAATATCAAGTTCTGACAAACTCAAATTTCTAATTTTGAAGGGAAAAAATGAATAAAAAACACCCAGCTTTCGCTAACTCCACAGGTACAGTTGTTTTCTCCAGTTTTTGCAAACTGTCCAGGTGCAGGGCTTTTTTCCCTTTTCTGAAAACAGTTTCTTGGACCCTGTGCCCAACAGTGTAAACCTGCACAAGGATGCCACTGTACAAACCTATGCAAGATGGATGTATGTTCGGCAATCAGGGTCACATTAAAGTACGTATTTTTCTGTCTCCAAGGTAGACAAAAAAATATTTGAGCTTGGATGCAACTGCATGAGGCTGTTATCCTAATAACCTTCATTGCAAAAAATACAAATACATGTATTTATAATTCATCAGAGAAAAATGATGAAAGAAATACATCTGAGGAAATCTCTGGGATAATCTCTAGTACTAGTGCACAGCTCAGCAAGAAGCATAAAGTAATACTAGTACATTATTGGCAAGGCAGTTTAAATGCATAGTTACGGATAAGCATTGTAAAGCTATGTCTCTCGTCTTACAAAAGAAAGTGTTCTTTTCCACCCAAAAATATTTGCTCTTACATTTTCTCCCACGAGTTATTATATGCAACCAATCAGTTGCCATTTTTCTTATTATTATTATTAGTTTTTATCCTGCACATCTAGACCTCAATTATTTGTAGGGACTTGGAGCTGTTTGTTTTTAATAATTATGTACTTGCTAGGTGATATGTTCTAGTATTTCATAAGGAATATGCTATTAATCATGCAAACATCAATACGCTCAAAAAGCTTAGGTTAACGAAACATGATTTTTGACCTTCATAACCAACAATATTAGAACATCAATAAAAAAATAGAGTGACTACGGTACAAGTGTATGTAAATTATGCACTTTACACACACCTTTCCCGCCATCCACTAATGATCCTATCATCCTACAAATGGGAGTGGTGGAAGTGGAAAAATTGGTAACTAAAAGTTATATGTACCATAGCCACCCCCATAAAAAAGGACGCAAACTATTCCAACTGAACTTACAGATAAACTGCCCGGTTCACATTCTAGTTGAGCAATAGAACTCTGGGTACAATTCTTATTAGAACCTGTTTGAACAAGAGCATGCAACCCACAGGAGGTAACATGAATCTCATGAGAGGGGTAGACTACCTAGCATAGTTGTGACTAACAGTTTACAACAAATGTCAACAATATCAAAAACGAAGTACATATAGGATCAAGATCACACTAAACACACAAAAAAGCAAACATTCTCACCAGACATAGTAGGTAATATGCCTTTGTATTCAGTCATTTCTTTGCAACATTATTTAACGTAGAAGTCGGAACTCACCACAACCTAAATCATAAGTAAACTGGAAAGGGATAAAGTAACATGACCTAGTGCAAATTCCAATGAGACAAAATTTTGACTTTCAATGTGGCAGTTCAAATATTTCGTAAATGTAAAAAATAAAATCAGTCATATTTAGAAGCAAAAATGGAATTATTTATGCTGAAACAATACTAATCACTAAGCACGTACCACACTTTCAGGAACTCCTGGAGGTGGTAATGTAAGATTTCTTGGTGGTGTTGAACGAAGATAAGATCTTTTGTCAAAACGCCATTCCCCAATCTTTCCATAGGTTAGCTCACCCTGAGTTAGCACAAAGCAATCATAAACAAGGTATCATAAGAAACTTACATAGTTTTTTAGTAATGACAGATAAATATATTTTACAAAGCAATTAACAAGCACCATCAAGGTGATGGAATATCTCTGCTTAAGGTTGAAAAGTAGTCACCTTTAATGTATAATCACATCCATAAGTATAGTGGATGATGAATGTATTTCCCAATTTCATGTCCCAAGGAGGCTGCAATCAGCATTAAGCACATCTTTGATGATATGAGCTGTCATCAACCAACTATGAGATGATCTATATAGTGACAAAATTTCTCTGCACCTGAATCATAAAATCTTTACGGAGGCTGTGGTGCACACCATGCAATGCACTAGCGACAGCATATGCATACCTACAAATATTAAAAGGGAAGCAGAAATTAATAGGGATATCACATGTTAAATTGAATAAGTAACAGTAGACATAATTGTACTGACATTTCCAAGACCCAGCCAAAAGTTTTGTCTGTCTCCTTATCCTCTTTCATTTTTAATGAAACATTCATCCAGGTAGGAGCAATCTTCTCAAGCTGGGCCTAAAGAAGTTTTGATGGCGCCAGAATGGGTTAATCTAGAGTACCATGATTATTGAACAGGTTGAATTATTACTGAACTATAGCATTAGCACAAAATTCATAACTATTTGTTGTGCAGAACTAAAAAGAACAAGGTTATGGGCACATAATGTTATCTTGGCAGCTAACATAGCTGAAGCCAGGTATGGTATTAATCATGTCCCTGAGATAAGAGATACCTTCTTGATAATCACTGGAGAGTTGCCGATAGGATCAATTTTTGAAACAGGACCTTTTTCTTCAGGAAAGAACTTCCTTAATATCTTTTCATTTTCAGTTGGTTTGATGTAGAAAAATGAAAATGCAACTGGTTCGTCGCCATGAGCTAAGTTTGGCAAAGGCCTCACAAAGATGTGATCTGGCTCTGCCATAAGTACATAGCTGCAAATGTTTCCATTAGGAAATCAATGAATTTAAATAATTGAGTAAACAAAGGTTTTAAATCGCAATTTTTGCGGCTTCACGGCATGGTCCCAAAAAAGCAATGGCAGCTATCGCTAACTATCACGGAAACTATCCTTCGTCGCGTTTTCAGTATTAAAAGATTTTAAAAAATTAAATATATATAATATGTCACCTCCAAACAAATCATTAAAACATGATACTTTAGAAGGTACTAATATTTTTATAGTAAGAATATGAGTCAAGTCTAGAATAAACAAACATACTAATGCATATCCAAAAAACCATAAATGATAACTATATCATAATGTTCTTAACAATAAGTACTTAATCACTGAGAAATATGGATGTTGGATTATTGAAAAAGGGTGAGATGATGCCTTTTACTAGGTTTTTTCATAGCTCAGTCTTATAAGAGATGCATTTGGACCTTTTAGTAATGTTGGATTTCAAAATGGACTCAATGTTTTGACCCATATGTACATATATAGGATAGCGGAGCTATCGCTAGCTATAACGTTTGAAGCTAATATAGCGGAACATTGACCGGTAGCTTTGCGTTTGAGGTCCAAAAAAGCTATAGCGCAACTATAGCTAGCTATTTAGAACGCTGAGTAAAACAAATCTTCAATGAAGAGCAGATAGACATCTACTTACTCCTCCTTGATGTTTGATTTTTGAAGCCATTGGACAAATGCCCAAGGCCTATTTAAGACAATGTAACCCTGGGCAAAACATCATATTAGCAAGAACACGTTGGGAATTCATAAATGGTGACAAAGCAGAACATTGCAAAATGGACAATTCAGCCCTTACCCGATCTGCACCTTCGGGGAGGGGGTCAACCACTAAGGTGGGTATCTCATCCACCAAACCATCGGGCTTTCCAGAGTGAAGGATCCGCGTGAAGCCGCCCATATCCGATCCAGGCCGGTCTCTCATCTCCTTGTACCAGTAGTACATTATCCGCGACTGCCACTGGCTGTAGAGCGCATCCGTCGCCGTGAGCGCGACGTGGAACCTCTTCGACGGGTCCGAGCCGGACCCGAAAGAGACGTCCCGATCGCCGCCGGGGCCGGCGGCGAGAAATTTGCGCGGGCCGTCACGGCCCCGCCCGTGGCCCACCATCGTCAGGAAGTTGTAGGTCGCAAAGAAGCAACCGACCGAGATCAGGATGAGCAAGCAGGGGGAGGCCTTGCCGGCATTCTTCCTCGCGCTCATCCTCGATCCTCAAATCCAATTCCAACCTGGGGCGGGCGCACCTCGGGTCCCGTGGGATCGCGGCAGGGGCGGAAATCCAGTAAAGCGGAGGAAGAGGAGTTGGAGGTGGCGTGCTTTGGTGGAAGGAGGCGCGTTCGGCGGCGCCGACGACGATTGGGGGTTTGGCGGATTCGGATTCGGGGGAGGCCAGGCTCGATCGCGCCGATGAATCGGATTCGATGGATCTGAGATCGCCTCCTCCCTCCAATACAAGAGAGATCGGGCGAAGCGGGAGGGGACTAATCACTTCGACGAGGTCGGCGACGGAGGTGACTGACCACTCGCCCGTCGCCTCCGGCTCCGGCTCCGGCTCCGGTGGTTTTGACGGCGATCGCGAAGGGCGCTGACCTCGCTTCGGTGGGGTGAGTGGTGGCAGGGGAGGTGAGGAAGAAGTGCTAACGGGTAAAAGCACGCATACCGCATAGTATAAACTAAAATATTTGTAACGAGTGAATTTACATTGGATCTCAATATTTATTTTCTTACACCTTTAAGTTTAAACATGAGTATTGAGCTGTACGAATTAGTGATTGATAAGCAAATGTCATCCTTTTTAGATTGCATGGTTACTTACGGTCAATTTAGGTCTAATTTGGAACACGAGAATTTCTACCGAGTAACTGTGAGAATTGAACCGTTTCCATTAATTTTCCTATGAAGGTAGTGTGAACCGTTTGGAATACGGGAGTTGAACGATTTTCTACTATTAAATTCCAGCAAAACCTTGTGAACTGAAGCTCTTGTGTTCTGAACAAGGTTTCAATTTTTGGTGCCGACTTAACATTTGGATAAGCCAAAAAAAAAGGCCCATCTCCCGATATGCTCAAGGCATAACAGTTGAAGACCCAATTGCTTCCACTCTTGTAAAATTAAATTTGAGCGTATGTGACTAGATAAAAGGCTCTGCTTTGCTCTGAGCCTATAATTATTAAAAGTCATACTTTATTTTTGGGCTTGAAACTTTATAAAGCCAATAAAGAAGGATAAAGACCACAACCAATTACTTGGTCACGACCTCAACCAGATTGCTGATGTGTCCTTCATCGATTCACACTGAACTGCCCTGACCAGTGATTCACACTGAACTGCCCTGACCAGTGATTTAACCGTTTTGACCAGATCAAACTGGTCGAGGCACGTGGTTATCTCTGCACATGGACACTGTGCGGACAATTTTTCTCTAGACAAATATAAATAACTACTCGAAAGTTATTCTCTCGCAAAGTGACACCTTTTTTTGTGAGAATACACCTTTCGGTCAGAAGATACCTTTCGAAGTACAACTGTCGCCTCTTCGTTTAAATAGGGAAGCCATTTGTACCCACCAGAGTAGAGGATGATTAGAATCATTAAAGCAATAGAACAAATGTTGTATAGACTCAGTAGCATTTGTATTTTATCAAGCTACCTGGCTAATAAACAAATATAATTTTTCTATTTTTCTCACATGTCCAACTATTCTGTCTGAGGAAACAACTTACTTGCATGATTAGCCCATCACCTAGGATACGCGAGGCAAAGCAATTCTGTGGTCGGCCTTGGGCCCATTTCAAGAAAAAATCTCTAGTCCACCTCAAAATTGTGGCTAGTGGCGGATGAAAGTTGATCGCGCACCTCTTTCCTTAAAGTAACACACATCTATCAAGAAGGTAAAGCCATTGGGTCACCAACACATAGCTTGAAAAGACTTATCCAATCCACTTAGCCTTGCATGCCAAGCCAGCCTATGTATTGAGCGTCACATCAAGGTTCCCAATCGAAAGAAATATCGGCGCAATTTTCTTAGAGTGGTCTATATGAAATGTGAATTTTAAATCCCATTGGTTTCTCAAAGTTTGATTTCTTCATGACTAGAATAAATCCATCTACTTAAAACAAATGGCTTCCATACGAACGAATGATCTATCAAGAGTTGATTGTTGTTTGAATTCCTACTTAGCTGATGATTTGCTCTGTGGGAGGGAGAACAGATAGTTTAGACTTTAGACCAAAGACGCAACACACCGGACAACTTCGAAGCTCATTATGCGGCGTGTGACCAATAGCCAGCTTTTGTGCATTCACGAGCCCATGATCTGAAGGTCAGAAACTCGTTCAAATTTTGAAAGAGAAAGCTCTGACGAATTATTAAACAAGTTGTTTAGAAATTCTGTAAGAAAAACCCGAACAGAATCGGTCGAAGATAACACGAGTTAGATACAATTCGGCAAAATCGATCCATACATCAGGTAAGCTGGCAATCGAATCGCCTAAGATTATCGGAGGATGCCGTGTGGTCAGATGGTTAGGCGTGCATGCTTTGTGCACTCAGTCCATTAAGAATCAAGTCTTAGATTTTGCACTGGTTTTCACTGATTTTATAAGCCCATCAATATTTAAGTCGTAGATTTAGTGTTGGCGTCCACCGATTTTAGAAGTATACATTAAGTGGGAAAGCGTATGTCCGAGCTATGTGAGATCTTTGATGCTTTCGATAAATTTTTAGCATGTGTAAGTAACGCGAATGCGTATATGTACGTAGATGGTGTGGGTACGATGTATGTTAAGTGCCTTAGTCTATCCTGTAATCTTAAAAAAAAAAAGAATTGCCTTAAGATTATCAATTCAGTACCCCGCGCAAATCACCCTTATCAAATCTCCAAGATGGAGCGGTTCCTCGAGAAATATCAAAGCGTGGTAGCGAAGTAATAACAGTTTTACACACTAAAGAACTCGTCTTGATTACAACAGATGCTTAATTACTCACCAGCCACAAACTGGTCTACGCAGTTGTGTTCCAGGTTAGGTCAATTAATCTAGCTGAACTTTCCCAGCCGGCCTTACCGCACTAGCTCCCGGTCGAAGTCCATCGCACTCCGGGCAATAGCTTTACTGTTCCCTCCTTTTGTAAAGACGTGGCCACATATTTTCGTGTAATCTTTACTGCTCCCTCCGTTCATATTTATTTATCAGTTTTAATTTTGACAGGTTGATCTTTGATCATTAAGCAATACAAAATCACATAGCTATAAATATAGTATATTAGTAAAATACTTTTGATTACAAATATAACAATACTATATTTACGTAACTGACTAGATATTTTAAAAATTATCATTGTTCAAAGCTTAATGACTCAAAGTCACAGTTGACAAGTGAACGTCCACGGGGGAGTATTTGGGAAGGCTGTGGAGAGTGGAGTTTGTGATTGGCGATACCGAGCATACCCGATAGGCTGGCTTACCACTATTTTGTAGTAGCAGTATAGTTTATGATTCTACCTTGGAGTTTGTCAACCTACTCAAAACAACATTCTTTTGTGATTAGTGGTGGGGGGTAAGTGAGAACTGATAACCTAATCTGTAACTATCCACTACTGTACTAATTTCGGTACTAGTTAAATGTTTGTGCGGTTTAATTTGGTGTAGAGGGTACAAACTAAGTACGTCCTTTAAATTCGAAAATAAAAGAGTCTCAGTCAGTGTACTCTTTATGAGTATCATGTGGGAACTCATAGAGATAACACCTATACAGGGTCTCCACAATCTTCAGAGCATCAAAATTTTTCCCCCTGATCACAATTGTATTACTAGTATTTTGACTAAGCTAGTTCATTACTGGGAGGAAACTGAATATTCAAAAAGGTTAGTGGAAAAAGTCACCTCACTAAAACACTGTTAGCCACCAAATTAGTTGTTTTATGGCTTATTAATCTTGCTCTTATACCTAGAATCGTCTTTTTCATTTGGGTCTTCTTTGCTCCATTTTCTCATCATCACTTAGCTTGATTCAATTTGCTTCAACTTCATTGCAGCCTGTACAATTTGAGTAGACCATGCAAGATTTCTTAAGGTCGAAAACCAAACACCACTTACTTTTAGTTTTAGCAGAGGGCAACTACAATTTACGAAACAGCCTTTTTGAATCTGTGCATCAAGAGAACTGATGTCTTTTTGGTATAGCACTAAACTTTCACTAGCTTCTGGAGAAAAGTATTGACCTAATTAACCTAACTAAGCTTTACCATGTTGTACACCAAACCTATCTCAGGTAACTAACAAATTCTGATTTGGTAAAGATTTGAACTAAACTTTCAGGCGATTCAGACTCTACAACTACATCATTTACGGGTGTTTGGATGGAGATGATTTCTTTGAAAAAAAATTATATTTAGGCCCTGTTTGGTACGGCTCCAGCTCTAACAGATTCATGGATCTGGTGGAGCTGGGTATTTGTAGCTCCACAGATCCGTGAAGCTGGATCTGTGGGTATATCAAGAGTGTTTAGGTAGGTCATGTTATTTAATTTTAGACTAAAAATATAAACTTAATTTTATTTATTTTAGCCTACAAGATTCAGATCTGACGTGGAGCCAGAATCTGGAACTCTACTAAACAGAGCCTTAGTCTAAAACTAAATCCTAAGGATTCGAATCTAAATCACTCCTACCCAAACAGGCCCTTACAAAGCAACTTCACCGTTAGAAAAATCAATAAAATGGAAACTGGAGTTCCCAATATCAGTTCTATGATCCAGCTGGAAACTGAAGTTAATGGAAGAATGGACTATTAAGCGGATGTTTGGAAGCGCAGATTTCTATGGGAATTTTTGAGAAATCGTTCTAATCCAAATACATCCTATCCAAATAGCCTTAAGAAGTATTCGTTGCCTTACGGCAAATTTGGGCTATCAATTCATTCATTCATTTGCATCGATATATGATCTAATTAACAGGAGGAAAAATTGAACTAGAACTAAATCAGATTTATCTACTCGTCTCATTCTGTATCTATGCAGTATGCGCGTTGACTTTTCTTCCCCAAATGTGAACATGCAAGAAGCAAAAACTAAACTCTATCCCCATTTGGCCATCCATGCTGCTATCTTGACGCCTTCGATGCCAACCCGACCAGCCCCACCGGCGACGGCATCCTCCTCCTCTTCCCAGCCTCCGATATCGTCTCGAGCCCCGGCGACCATGGCCGCTGCTGCTTCGCCCCCACCAGCTGCATGTAGTGCTTCCTCAGCTCCGGCGTGCTGCACAGCTGGTCCACCGCGCCGCACTTGTTCTTGCCGCCGCCGCACGTGATCACCTTCTCGATGAACTCCGGGAGGACCCTGATGAGTGCCATGCCGTCGTCGCCCGTGACGTACTCGAAAGGGGACGACGGGCCGGCGAGGGACACCTTCGCCGGGGCCGGCGACAGCGAGGCGAGCGACGCGGCGGTGAGCGCCTGGCGGCAGGAGAACCGGGCCGCCGGGAGCACGAAGTAGGTCCGCCCCGCCAGCAGCCGCTCGCCAGGCGGCAGCGCCGGGATCGGTAGGCCGACGAAAAAGGAGTCGCCGGCGCAGACGAGGTGGTCCGGGAGCTCCGCCGTGACGTCGCTGGCTGTCGTGGACTGCCGGCCACCCGCAGCTGCCAGCGTCGTCGGTCCGCCCCAGAACACCAGCCTCGCCTCCGCCTCCTCGCCGTGCACGGCCGGGGCGCACGAGCACGGTGAGAGGCCGTTGCCCATGCCGCGGTCTAGATATTCCAGAAGCTTCTGGAACTCGCCTAAGGTGCAAGAAGATATTGTGGAAGAGGAAGGAGGCTTCGAATGCTACTCTACAAAGGTTGGAGGATTTGTGGTGCGGAGATGTATTTATAGGGAGGGGTTGAATATATGGAGTTGACTTTGGAAAAGTCAGAGGACGGGGTTTGATTTTTTTTGGGTGTTATTTTACTTGGGGTTGACCAGGTGGGTGTTCAAGAATCAAAACAGATGGCGTAGTTAATTAGTGGGAGGCGTGTCATGTCAACGCCCAATTGGGGCTGGGAAATGGAAGCTTCTAGTGTTTAATCGTGCTTAGTGAATGGTTCTTGTCAAGGAAAGTAAAAAATATTGAGCGTGCAGATGGTTGGGTCAACTATCCCGGATCCATGATCTAGAAAGAAGGCACACTAGCACGGATCAATCTAAAATTCTGAACTACTAGTAGCATGTTTGTAGTTTGGCCTAGGTATAGCTCATAATCTCTTGGATGGATTTACCATCTTGGTAGGATTAACCAGCTACTTCGTTCAAAGGGATGGCAAGAAACGATCGAACCAATTAGTTTCCAAGTCTTTGCAAGAGCCAAGAGTGAGCATATCCTCCAAATAAGCTGAGCTTGTGAGAATACTAACAAGAGTCCTTGAATTTATTTACTGAACAAGTGTAAGCGGTAAGCCTGAACTTTGCTAGTCAAGCAAAGATATATCCTAGTTTGGTCAACTTGGTTTTAGTTTCGTGTATTTAACACACTTTCTATCCCTGCAAAAGGTGCATTCGGCTGTCACCGCTACCTTTAAGGCGCAATGAACGAGACGTAACAGGATCAAATTCTAAAAATCCATAAATAAACATATCTAACGTATAGGTAGTGGATTTAAACTATAGATATCTTTACTACTTAAAAAAAAAGATAGCGGTGATGTTTTATCTGCCTTTTTTCCCACTTCTTTCACATAAGAATTATATTCTTTCTAGAAAGATCTCTAACGAAAAAAAGAAAAGTTATATGTCAATAAACAAATATAACCTCGCTAAAAATCCTCTAATGAAAAGAGAGAGAGAAAAGGAAAGTATTACCGGGCTCACGGTGAAGACGAGAGCACGGAGGTGCGGCACGACCGAAGACGTGGACTGGGCAAGCCAATCACGATGATATCATCTTGACTTATCTGTAGCAAAGCGCGTGTATTTAGCTAGTATTAGCTACAAGACACAAGTACCGTATCTTGATTAGGGGTTGCAATTTTGGTGGCTTCTCGGTCTAACTGGATTTAAGTCGATTGCGCTAAATTTCTTCGTCAGCTGGGCATTATCTTCTTCCTTTTTAGACCTTAGCTGGGGACTGGCCATTATCATATTTCTAGAATGTTAGTATCTAATAAAAATAGGAAAAGAAAGAAGAAAATATTATTGTTTTTTATACGCATGAGGTCAACCGTCAACAGCATCATCTACTGGTGTATTCGTCAATACATGTATAGCTAGCCGACATGCTTTAGAAATCAGGATACGATGGTCCTCCGGGCTTACCATGATACGAAGTAGGCGAATTTCCTCATGACATGTTTTCTTATGTCAAAGAAACAATATTTTATAGTTTATACATATGCTCTCCAGATTGCGGTGTTAACTATCGCACTCAAGGAAGCTAAGTATTTAGGAGAGCCAATTAACCCAAAGAAGAAAATGGCGTGACCTAACCATGGTGGATATAATTTAACTGGCCTGGCACCTTTATTATTTGGCAAAAGTCTATACAAATGAAAGTTCTATGGTGGTTTTATTTGTGAAAATTTTAAGATTTAATTACGTGACCCTTTTTTTTAAAATGGTTTGTCTTTTTACCATGGATTAATCCTGACTTTATAATCCCTACGATATACTCCCTCCGGTCACAAATAGTTGTCGTTCTGGATATAAGTGCATTCAAACTTTTGAAACTTTGACTATTAATATCTTTTAAAATATTTAAATTGGATACATGAAAATCATACGTGTAGATTTATCTCGAAAAATACTTTCATAATATTATAATTTTATTGGGTTTTATAAATATATTATAATAAAAATTAGTGATCAAAGATGTATTTTGGAGACCGTATCGATGTCCAAAACGACAACTATTTGTGACCGAAGGGAGTAAGTCATTATTCTAGGAAAGCGTTGTCTCACAATATAAGTCAATTGCGAAGGCTAAATGCGTAGTTATTGTAATATTTCCACTATATATCCTCCTTTAATACTGAAAAAGTGGATGTGTAGTTGTATGCCGGGACCGGATTTTCAAATCCGAACACTTTGTGTATAACTGCACTAGTCTAGAATCAAGCTAGCGTACATAGTGAAAACGGTGATGACAACACATCCATATCACGAATCAAATATTAATACTTAAACAAAAAGGTACCGGACTTATGGACAACCATTACAAATAAACAGCCACATGGTTTGAGTTCAATAAAGTAGCAATCGACTGGGGTACGCGTCCTAGTAATCTGGATCTTCTTCATCGTAACCTTAAGCAAAGAATCCGTAGTCACCTTCTGCTTTTGCACACTTCTATGTGAAAAGTTGGAATGTTGCAAGGGTGAGTACACAATGTACTCTGCAAGTCTTGAAAACTTAATGCATGATAACTATATACAAGGCTAAACAACTGAAGGCTTAATATGACTCATTTAGCATAAAACAATGTTTAACTTTAGATACAACTAGTAATTTCACAAAGCATTATTTGACCAAATATAGTTGTAATAATTGAAGTTAATAAGACCACTAAAACAGGTTTCATCTACTCACGGATTCTCAAACCACCCTTTTTATTTAAAACAAACTAGAAATTATACAATGTGAAAGCGTACCTCACTCGCCCTTGACCATGGGCACGGTTACTTAAGTAGTTTTAACTCTGTAGTGTGTACAGTTTTACCCACAAGATATGATCGTCTCTTGTTACCAAGCTATTAACACACTTCCTTTGGTATGTCGGCAGAGAAATCATGACAAGGCATTTACAATGTACAACCCTGCTATTAATTTCGCCTGCTAAGGTTTCACCGTCGAAGGGTTCAATCTGCCTAGTCGGAAGCCCCCTCTTGCTCCTGTCTCCATCTAACACACATTCCACCAACTGGCAAAGCCAATAATGAGACACACAAATTAATTAGCCAGGTCGTACCCATATAGACTTGTGGTTGTACGTTAGCGAACAACAAATCCAAACTATCTTTGATTACCGTCAGCTTCTCGTCTACTCTCTTCGATGTTTCCCCTATCATCTCAAGGACGAATCGGGTTTGAACTGAAGGCTTCAGAGGAGCCGTCGTGATCAATCACAGCCAAGCCAACCAGATATCCTGGAATCACAGGGATCGTCATAATCGAATTCGAATCTGGGTTCCCCAACCTTCTTCTGGGATTTTACAGCTCAAAGCCGGATCGAACGTGAATCTGATACCACATGTCACATCCCCTGGCCTCTAATGAGTAGGAGACGTGAGATCGCAACAACTAAAGCAGATATCGGTAGAACAAAGAAAAAATAGAGAAGGAGGCGAAGACCCTTTCGTGTTAATCAAGTCATATTTTTCATAACATCCTCCACTTTCCCTATTACATCCTCTTATATACCACCTGAATCACCAGCGATTCTACCCTTCCACAATTCTACCTTTAGATCCAATCTATTGTGCAAATCTCTACTACTTCTAATTATGAGTTGGTGGCGATCCGTTCTCCTCTAGAGTACCTGGTCCATTGGATCTGACACAAACGATTGAGATGAAAAGTGATTTTCATTCCGTTCTATAGTGGAATAGATCACTAACAAACCTCTCTTAACAAACTCGCCAACAAATTGCAACAAACCGTAGCACAGTTGCATCATCCACCCAAGCACGTAGCCTTCGCCTTCTCCATGAGGCATGTGCCCCTACCACGTTCTTACTGCTCACCACCTCAGCAAATCCGGCGGCGGCGCTGTAATATAGTTGCCCAACCGATCTCCAGGACGCCATCACTTTTCGTCAAGCGACCGGTCGACAGTCAACCAGCAAGTCGTCGAGTTGATTTGAGGTTGTAAGTCTGGAGCGTCGCAGGACCAGCTGCCAACTTCATCACGGCAATGACGGAGTAGCTCGACCTTGCTGGTGGAGTACGGGAGAGCGCCAGTCTGGCAAGCACACAAGCGTTGGCGATGGCAAGCGCGACGGTGCCGGTCGGGGACCTGCGAGAGAACGTCGCCGTTGAATGACAAGCACGATGCTTGACGGCGATGGTGAACATGTCGGTGAGGACAGAAGGCGTCGTTGGGGGCAGGGAGTTGAGTACAAATAAATTATTATAAAATAGGTTATCAAATAAAATTACTACAGTATATATATCTCTCTCTACCACTTCTAATTACGAGTTGGTGGCGGTTATCCGTTCTCCTCCAGAGTACCTGATCCGTTGAATCTGACACGAACGACTGATATGGAAGGGGATTTCCATTCCATTCCAGTGTTCCACAACTCGCCGCTTCCTCCTTCGATTCGAACTCTCTCGCCTCTCCACACAAAATCAAACCCACACAAGGGGAAAAATCTCACCGCGCCGTCGCCAAATCTATGGTTGCTTCTCTCGCCTATGGACAACCTGTCCCTCCCAGACATATAGCTAGAGCAGCATGTCGCCACTGCCGACAAGCCCCCACTGTGCCGCTGACGCCGGAGCACGAGGAGGCGGTGAAGATGGGGGAGGGGATGGAGGAGGAGGAGGAGGAGTACGTGAGGGACCCCGAAGACGTGCCACTCCTGGCGATGCAGCGCCAGGAGACCAGCGATGACAATGGATCTGAGGAGGGGAGGTGCTCACCCAAGGTGCGGATCGGGCCTGACCACGACGATGACGGCCAAGGTGCCTTGGAGGTGTACGAGGACGAGGTGCATGATGAGGAGGACGACGAGGAGTACTATGATGATTTAGAGGAGGAGGAGGTGGGCGAGAAGTTTGAGGAGTATGATGACTGGGTGGTGCCGGTTAGGGGACGAGGGCGAAAAGGTTGGGAAGGAGGGAGCAGAGCCGAAGGTTATTTAAGATTTGGTTTATTTACTAGCCATATTGCTAAATGTGCCGAAAAAAATTTGATGTTCATAGTACGGTTTGGGGTCATGTTTGATGATATGTTCATTATACTGTTTGGGAATTACATTGTTTCATATGAAAAAAATCATGCATTTCAAATAAGATTTTTATATAACCTTGTTTACTATTTATTGTGTTTGTACATAAGTATTACTTATGTGTATCTAAAATTTACAAAGTATTTTGTATCATGAGAGCCTTTAGATTGCGAAATTAAAGATAATTTTAAGCACGGGTTTTTAAACAGGTGCTTGGAATTTGTATGTTTCGACGAATTGATTTAAACATCCAACCATTGCACATTTAGAATGAACAATATCATTTAGACAGGGTTACTGCTATTTGCAAATATTTTTTTGTCGCAAATTGAGTTTTTGTTGCAACGCACGGGCACATAACTAGTTACCACTCACATGACAAACTATGACAGCTACAGTAATTTACGTTTTAACTGCTGTTGTCCAACAGCCACACGATGACCACCAGATTGCCTTCTCCGTTGATCTGAGCCCTTCCTGGAACTTAATGAAGTCGACGAACCGGTACTTCTGCCGCTGACTTACACTAAGCGCCTGCTTCCCTGATATCCTCAGTGACAAAGGAGATGCCGCAACCGATGAGGATCGCGAGTAAGGTGTGGAGGGAGTGAATCGGATTTGGCGGGTGGGTCGAGGGGGATCTCGCTAGCTCGCAAAACCCTAGAGATCTACGGCGACTAGGCGGCAAGGCGAGGTGCGGAGGGAGCGAATCGAATCGCGAGCTCGGTGGAGGAGCGAGGAGGGTGGGGTGCGAGGCGACCGGGAGCGGTGATGACGGGAGAAAGGCAAGGAGAGGGAGGGCTGCGGATGCGTGAGAGGTAGAGACAGGCGAGGGGAGAGCGTGGAGGCGCGGGGAGGACAGAGGAGAGGCGCGGGAGGACGGATGGGAGGCGTGGGGAGGCGCAAACCCTAGCCAGATTTTTTTGCGATGGGAAGTGCTAGGCCGGCAGACAGTTCAAGCCCTTATATCGAGTCATCACAGACGGTTCTGGCCTTGAGCCATCTGTAATGACTACTCATCACAGATGGTTTGTGATGACTTTGGTTTAGGCTGGTTGACTTTGAGTTATAATTTTGTTATAATTAGTTTGTGTTTACATAGTTTTATAGTAAATACATCTCATTATTTAGAATACATACATTTTGTTGTCTTAAATTACCGTTTAGGGTTTGTGATTGTCTTAAATTATTTATAATACATACATTTTGTATGTCTTAAATTATTTATACTCCTTTCGTCCATAAATATAAGACGTATTTTGATTTTACACAAGGATTAAGATTGCGTTGAAATCAAGAAAGGTATGAGAGAAAATGACTTAGATGCAAGGACTCGACAGTGATGAGGGTTTTTGTTGTGTGAGATGGTTCTAGATTGAATCATATACATGTCTTACCATGGTAACGTCCTATATTTATGCACTACTAGATAATTATACGCGGCATGCCACGCCGCGGCCGCCGCTCCTCACGCGAGCAAATCGAGAAAACGTGCGAACGCCGCTCCCTACACGAGCAAATCGAGGAAACACATGAAAATGACCTAAATAGAATGTTGTGTTTTCCGCAAAAGGGCTTAAACGTAATGCTAGAAAATGGAAAAAGGGCCTAAATGCAATGTATATTTTTTTCAAAAAAAAAGGACATGGAAGTATTTTTTTTCCGAAAAGGACTTAATCGTAATTTTGATTTTCAGTAAAAGGACCTGAGCGCAATGCTTAAAAACGCATAAAGGACCTACACGTAATATACATTCTTTTTTTTAAAAAAAGGACCTAATTGTATTTTTTCCCAAAAAAGGACCTATACGTAATTTTTTTTTCAAAAAAGGATCCGAACGAATTTTTTTTTGCCGGCTCGGCTCGAGTCGCTAGCCGAGCCGGAGCTCTCCCGACTCAAATCAACCAGAGGCCAGGAAACCTCCAGGATATAATGGAGGGAGTATGCAGCTATTGTTAGACGGTCTACTAACTAGATGGCTACACATATATCAACAATAAGCTCTTTAAAGCAATATGTATATAACAAAAGGTGACACCTTTCACTAGTCACCTCACAATCGCAGCCACTTTAAAAATAGTTTAGGAAACCTTAAAAACACTAAGTGGATCGGGACTTTCTGTACTTATTTCCAGAAAATTCTCATCACAGGTGGTTTTTAGCTAGAAGGGTCAGTGATGTGAACCCCCATGGTCATCACTGACCCTTTTAGCCAAAAACCGTATGTGATAACTATAATGGTCATCACTGACAGTTTTTGACTATAAAGGTCAGTGATGTGCCTACACCACTGGCCTTTCTAGCCAAAAACCGTATGTGATTATCATGATAGTCACCACTTACGGTTTTTGGCTAGAATGATCATTGATGAGTGGTTATTACAGACGGTTTTTTAAAACCGTCAGTGATGAGCGGTCTAATATAAGCCTTTTTGTAGTAGTGACTAGGCTTAGAAAATAACAAATATATGTTGATTTTTAACATTGCTACGGTCTTTAAAACATAACTTTGATCACTAATTTCTATTATAATATATTCATAAAACCTAATAAAATTATAATATTATGAAGACAAAGCTACACATATGATTTTCATGCACCCAATTTACATATTTAAAAAGATATTGGTAGTCAAAGTTTTAAAAGTTTGATTGTACCTATATCCAAAACGATATGTATTTTTGACTTAAGAGAGTATCGATATTTGAAGTGTGAACCTATATGACCATTGGGAGCCGTGCTTCCATACATCATCTTATTAATATAAGTTGTACAAATCTTGAACCAGACAAAATGATAAATAATCATCATCCATATTTTATTTACCCTCTACCCTTCATTCATGCTTTAATATTTGTGCAACTGTGTAAGAAAGAAAAGCATAGAATCACCTCTCTTACAGATTTTATACAGCTTGATGAGCAACTCCCGATCATTTACTGTACTGCCGTTGAATCAAGCCACGACGACGGTGCAAATTGCAATTAATTTACCGTGGAAATGCTGTTGCCTCGTCTTCATCCGCCGATCGAATTGACGCAACGGAGAATGCGTCCAACTCCGCCATGCGTGCGCGTCCCTGATCCACGAGGCACGGCGCGCGTGCCCGCCTAGCTTTCTGATCGATGGTCTTTTTTAGCACGTGCAGTAGCATGCTACATTTGGTCACGTGTTTTGTATGCTCGATCAGGGCGTACGTGCTTGAAGGGCAACGCTGACCGCTGCTAAGCACTATCTACAGACTCTTAACTACCCCCATCCATCTTTAGTATTCGAACGTTCCTTCCTATATGAATGTAGAGGGCCGATCGATCGATCGACTCGTTCCTGGCAATATATAAAGATTTTCTTTAATAATTGTGTGTATATAGCTTGGAAGTTTCGATTAGATAGATCAGCGTATATATATACACCATTTTTAAAAGGAAAAGCTACTAGCGGCGTATAGCGCATATACTTACTACTCAGGGGTGTGTGGCTGCTACGGTTCGCCTTCAACTTATGTTTCTTCCAACTTCCAATTAGGTAGAGAAAGTTATTTTCTTGATTTAAAATTAATGCTTTCAACTTTAACTTCTGTTAATTGTTGGGGATTGGATTTTCAACTAGAAAGACTTTTAATATCGAGGATTGAACTTTCAACGGTAAAAAACTTCCAAATCGGGGGATCGAACTTTCAGCGGTAAAAACACTTTCAAATTGGGGGGATTGAACTTTCAACTGTAAAAACTTTCACACTGGGGGATCCAGCTTTCAATTTAGGGTTTCCACGCCTGTTTTGATCGATGGTCGAGAGGCTGCTGTTGGCATGCACCTCCTTGCTTGGCTGCTTGCGCGCGCATAACGGTGCCGCCGGTGTACCTCGGGTTATGGCGGGCAACAGTCGTGCAGCGGGCTCACAGATGACATCGCGAGCACCCACGCAGTGACCGGCTCTGGGACGGTGGTCGGAACCCTAGTGTCACAGGCGCTGTGTGCACTGCCTCCCAGGTTGTGATAACTAAAGGCTGGGAAAGTAGAGCACGCCTACGGAGATAAAAAAAATCCAGACATACGATGAGAAGCTTTCTATCATATATATATATATATATATATCAGTGCAATATCGCTAAATAATATATACAATAATCGTAATCGGCATGTGAAACAAGATGCGAAAAAGGATGCACAATGTTCTAAAAAAATAGAAAAACTATACAAATTCTCATTAAAATATGATTGAAAACCACAAGTATAGAAATTAGTTACAGTTTAAAACTAGTTTAAGTACCTAAAATGACTATACAACGCTATAACATCTTAAAACTTTTAGATGCAATAAAATCGAAACACATTTGCAACAGAACTGAAAAGAGAGATGCATCAATTTCCTCGCGGCAACAATTTGACATCTCTAATGAAACAAAAAATAATGTTTGATGCAACAAATCAAAATAATTGCAACAAATGTCTCTCATGCGAATTTATGAAGAGATATTGCAAATACAATCAAATATTTCATGCAACAATTATGAAAAAGGTGCTTCAACGATTTGGGGAACATCTGCAACATGTGTACCCCACAGAGGCGAGGTAGGCGATGACGACAGTGTAGGTGCGGGCGTTGGGGAGCGTGCACTCAAGAACAATGCCGCAGAACACATCCACGGCGGCAACATGGTAGGCATCGCAGGCGTGGAGGTCGATGAGGAGGTTGTGTGCCTCGGCGGGGCAGTGTGGAGTTGTTGGGAGGGAAGCGAAGGCGACGAGGGCGGAAGGTGGTCCCCCATGGCGGCGAGGAGGCGGAGGCGCGTTAGCGGGGGTGGAGGCAGGGAAAGGAGGCGAGTAGGGAGCGGAGGTCGGCAAGGGAGTCAAGGGCGTGGAAGAACGGGAGCGGGTGGGGCAAGGGAAGAGCGTGGAGGGCGATCACAAGGTCGTCGGGCGGCGGTTGCGAGGAGGAAGGGAGCGGAGGCGGAGGCGCAGTGAGTCGATGAGGTGGGTGCGACAGAGGTAGATGGTGAAATGGCTGGCGGGCGACGGGGGGCCATGTGCAGCCTATCGGTTTCACCGCACGGGCAAGCAGACGAGACGGTGGCGGCAACGTGTTTGAGAGAGAAGGCAAAAGAGAGAGAATATAGGAAGAGGAAGCAGTCACGGGAGAGATGAGTGGGAGAAGGATTGGGTGGTTGTGGGGATTTGAGGACAAGGTGAAATGGCCTCATGAGAGAAGAATGACGGGCTAACTTGCGGCTATAGGAATGAAGGGTGTCTGATTTTTTTTTTCCTTGCATCATACATCCGTGTGTACTGAAAAATCCCACCTTGCACCCTACGAGACAAACAATATATGATCCAAGGTATAGCAAACCTACGAGGGCGATCAGAACGGTCGAGCGCGGCGTCCGCTACTTACTCAAGTAGTCTTCGCAGATACTATTTTCGATGCTCCACATAGTACTAGTATAGTGTCTGTGCTAACGTTACGACGGCAGTACACCCGTTTATCAATTAAATACGAAGATAAGTATGAATACAACACTTAATAATAAAAGAGAAATTTAGAATTTTAAATGAATTTAGAAAGAAAAACGGAACTAAATGGAGGTCGAATGGGCGAAAACGGGCTCCCAAAAGATTTTAAATCAAGAAAGAGAAAGAAAACAATTTTTCGATTTTAGATTATTTTTTGCAGCTTCCACAGAGAGCACAGCGTGTTCTCTCGGGCTTGGCCAAGGGGAGGGAAGGCCAGGTGGCCGGCGGTCATGATGGGTCAAGATCGGTGCGGCGAGATCGCTCGACCGGCGCTGCGGGGAGGAGTCACGGTTGCGGTGAATTTCGCCGGGAAAGATGACGGTGATGGTTTGGGTTACCTCCAAAATCCGGCGATCTTTACAAGAGGGAGCACTTGGGGATTTACGCAATGCGATGAGGTGGAGGAGAGCTCGCCGGCTTTTATAGCCCCGAAACAAGCATATTTATGGAAACCATAATTTGGGATCAAATCAGATTGGGAGGAAATTTTGGCAATAGAGCATGAAATTTAGGGAATTAACACCATAGATGGAAAGAGGAGATTTGGTGTGGGATTGATGGAGCTTTGGAGCTTCTTTCTTGCTTTAATAGAGGGAGGGAAGAGAAGAAGCTTCTCTGGTCTGGGCTGCAGCTAGAAGAAGCTACAGGTGAGTTGCCCTCATTTTTTTTAAATATAGAAGGATTTTTGAAAAGATAGCACATTAGGTTAAAAAATTCTAGAAAAATTCTCAAAAAAAACTTTCGATTATTTTGTACTTAATAAAATTATTTTTTTTAAAAATTAAATTATAAATTTGCCGAAGCACAGCGGCCGTGAGGTCGCTGACCAGCAACCTCGCCGCGTCGGCAAAGCCACCGATGACGATCATGGAGCTACTGCAGACCTGCGTTCTCCCGATCGCGCTGCCCCATCCCCGGTTTTCTTTTTCCAGCACGTAATGTATGGTCCTTCCCTTTTCCAGGACGATTGTTTCCTTTTCTTTGATTCCAAGACGTTTGTTTCCTTTTCCTTGTTGATGCTGGAGGTGAGGGAAGGTCTGTTGTGGGCCACAGGGATGATTTCGGAAAAATATGAAAAAATAAATCGCGCTCACGATCACCGGATCCGCAAGGTAAAAAGATAAAAATTAAATAATGCTTTCACGCCATTGGTCCCGCGAAAAAATTTAAAAAATTAAGCAAAGACTCACGCATCGTTGATTCCTTAGATAAAAATAAAAACAAAAATTCAGCGCTCTTCGTATACCAAATTAGGCTCTATGGGGCTAGATCCGTAAAAAGTCTCGAGAAAGGTCATATTCGGAAAAAATACGATCACAATGCCAGACAATAAAAATTCAAGTCTTGTTTCCTTACATGCGGATCCTCCCTGTTTATTTCCTTGTTTGATTCACCCTCCTTCCAAATATGTAGTACGTACAATTTTGGCCAGTAAAAAAATTCAATTCTGGTTTCCTTGCATGCGGATCCTCTTTATTTATTTCTTTGTTTGATTCGCTCTCCTTCCAAATATGTAGGTGGGGGAGGTCTGTTGTGGGCTACAGGGATGATTAGACACACTAAATAATGGCCATCGGATGTGGGTGAGTAAAACTGAGGAAAGATCTGAGACGTTCATTTTGATGAATGCAAGTTTCTGAGGACTTTTTGCTGGGTGCACGAACATTGGGCCATCTCTAATGAGGTGTATTATTTAGGGTGGACGTAAAAAAAATTGCTTAGATGTATTATAAAGGGGTATAGACTAGCAACTTGTTGCACGCTCACCATTTTACCGAGTGCTAGCTACCGGGTGCAATATCCCGAGGATGCGCTACAGGTGGAAGCTGAAGCACGTTTGCAAGCTCTGGATGTTGCTGCTAACGCGGGCCGGAACCTGAAGAATGCAATCGACAGCACCGATCAAGGTTTCCTCTCGGCTAGGCGTACTGTTCAGAGAGCCGAATACTTCCTCTTCAGCTGCTTTCGGTCGTTTACAACTAGATACTGCCCTCGGTTGTGTAATCAAGTAGCGCACGAGCTAGCCAAAGTTGACAAGGCTTGAGTGTCGGTGCTGAAATATACTGGCATCGCCCTGTGTATAGCTGTGTATTTGCTCTGTCTAAGTTTATAATACTAATTTTTTTAATGGTCTTGTCTACAAATATAGCATATATTCTATATTACAATGCAAAATTAGTGTGGTGTTACCTCTATACCCCTAATAAATATCCATCTTTATTTTATATTCCCTAGATGTATGTATTGAATATAGTACTTAGTGATAATAATTAAGGATAATCTAGTTATTTTCAATATCTTATTTGTCTACGTGCCAATAAAAAAACACGTCTTATAAACTTAAAAAACTATGTATTTCTCAGATGGCCAACTAATTTAGTTGTTGCCTCTGGTTAATGGAATCAGCTATACTAGAAATTTATGCGCGGCGTGCCACGCCGCGGGCGCCGCTCTCCACGCGAGAAAATCGACAAAACGCGCGATTGACGCTCCATACATGAGGAAATCGAGAAAACGCGCGAAAAGATCTAAAAATAAGCTTGTGTATTTCGTGAAAGGGCTTAAACGTAATGCTAGAAAAGCGGAAAAAGGACATAAATGCAATGTATATATATATTTTTTAAAAAAGGGCATATTATTTTTTCTCACGAAAAGAACCTAAACGTAATTTCGATTTTCCTAAAAAGGACCCGAGCGCTACTCCTAAAAACGCTAAAAGGGCATGGACGTAATATATAATCTTTTTCGGAAAAAGGAGCCAATCGTAATAATTTTTTCCAAAAAAGACTTATCCGTATTTTTTTTTTAGAAAAGGACTTGGATGTAAAAAAAAATTGACCGGCTCTCGAGCCACGAGCCGAGCCGGCTCCATCCCGGCTCAAAACGCCCAGAGCCCGACGTTTCTGCAAGGTATAGGATAGGTATGATTCGATCTATACAGCAAAATAGGACCACGTTCCTCTCAAAAATAAAAAAGGAACAGCATTGGAAAGAAGATCCCGAGACGTTACATATTATATCGGACAATACACTTATGTCCACATAACGAAGCCTCGATCGATCGAAACAGCAAAGTGTTTAACAATACGATTGAAAGTTGATACAAGTGCGTGCATGCAAAATTAACATCATGGCCAAGAAGCTCAACAGGAGGAACTAGCATTAGCAGAGGCCAAAAAGGTTGACACGAAAATGGCCTCAATAAATACATTACGGAATATTTACCATCGAGTTCTCGAGGAGAGGAAGCACTTAATCAAGGTTTTTGTTTAAGAACATAAAAAAAACTAATCGAGACTGGTTGCCAGTTGGGATTATCGAGCCACTTAAAGTATGAAATGCAAAAAAACTCCGATTTCCATTCTTAATTTCACTACCCATGCATGTTTTTTTTTTCAAAAAGGAAAACTCTCTTTCTAACAAATAGGCTAGCCCGTTGATCTGAAAAGAAATTTTCGAATAAGGTGTTCAATTTGTTAAATTTGTGATCGTGTTACCGACGATCAAACTTATAAAAGTAGAAGATTTTTTTAAAAAAACTTTCTAATAGGATGTTCAGTTCACTCTCTTGTTGGTGCTTTAATTTGTGCATTTGATCATTTTGATCTCTTTCTATCAATAGGAAGGTCTCTTTTTCACGGATTCATTCGTTTTGTAATTGTCGGCCAGAAAAATCCGAACGACGAAAATAATGGACAGCATTGTGATGAATGATATCATTGATATTAGACTGAGAATTGATCCTTCAGCCCGTCGAGGAAACTCCAAATCAATAGCCAGAGCCTGACAAGCGCACCTCTCGCCATCCAAACAAAATATTCTGCAGTGAGCTCATTAAGTATCCAGAATGCTCGTCTCTTCCAAGCGCGATGATGCCATACTGGACTGCAGGCTTCACGAATCTTGCAAAGATTTGTCTTTCACATTCTCATGGCGAAAGCACCATGCAAATTTCCAGGACAAAAATAAATAGGTACTCCTGCAAGATGTCACTATGTTCATGCTAATTTTTTTCCCCAAATGACCATTTGAAGTGGATAAAAATTAAGTTCAGATAACACAATGGGCAGTTGTACACTAGCATATGAATGGAACACATTAAGTCTCGCTGGGATACGGGAAGGTTATCCTAACGCAATATAAAAATTTCTACCTGCAAATCAGGAAGCTATGTGAGTAAGAGATCATAAATCGTTACTACTATACGCACAATACAGCGGAAGAAGAGTTGGAGCAGCTTAGTTCAATATCGTGTATGCCGATTTAATGGAAGTAGTCGATTGTCCGACATACTTAGTGGCCGGTCGTCTCCTCCAACAGCTCCTCACGTTCCTCATGTACGTCGCAGATCGTCCTCGATCAACGTAACAACAACCACAACAACTCTACAGGATCTACACTTCTAGGGATAGAACATTATGCATTGGTGTGTTAGCACCAGCACGTACAGCAGAGCCATTGGGGGTGGTGGCTAGGGTCTCGGTGGGTAGTGAGACATACTCCTAAAAGCCCCACGTCTCCCCTTATAAAGAGCCCCCTTAGTGGAGCCCTACGATAAGGGCCCATTAAGGCACGAATCCTATCCAAATTGTTTTGTTCTAGCCCATTAAGTGTGATCCCGTAGGTTCATATACACTCGGTCGCGACCTAGAAACTCTTTTCTGATCACAAGTTGGTAGCGGTAGCTAACAGAACATAGCGATTCCCAAATAATCACAAAGATCATATCGAACGAACCTATATAGTGCTCATTTGTTGATCCATTTGCCTCACGATTTCAAATCGAACTCAAGGCGAGATGTGTGCCATCCTATAATACTCCGATCCTTAAACTCAATATTCTAGTGGTTTACTTAGTTATAGTTAGCTCTTCAACCATATTCGGCATAGCCATGAACTTCCCTAATCCAACCATATCGAGGGCCCTACAGATACCTCCCCCGTTAAAGGTGAGGGGCAGATTCCATCTTGATAGCTCATATTCCTCCACATGTTTCATAGTAAACTAGAAACTTAACTTTATAACTACCCAGTTATGGAGTAATATTTGGCAACCTGTAAGTAAATTATTGCACATGTAGGAAACAATGACGATCTTAGGTCTAATGATCCCACATACACTACGAGTGAGACAAACTGATGACACTTAATAATATAACAATCCCTGTAGTGTCTTGAAGTGGGTAATCTAATATTACATTCTCTAACATATATCCGCAATATTGATTTGATATCCCATATCTATCATCCGTGAAACGTGACCATCCATCAATATATGTGCAGATCTATAAATGATAAGTGTTCCACATAATAATATAAGATTATAGATATTTAGAATAACATCATAATATGAATAAAGAGTTTTACAAATAAATCACGTGTACGTTAATCAATATAAATGATAGTTTATTAAAGAAACAAAATAACATATTATTTAAATAATTCATAAACATAAAAGCGATATGACCATCTCTGTGTTTGAAATTAAGGCATATCACTGACAGGGCACATGTCATTTGGCAAGTAAAAAAGATCAGCTATAAATATAAGGACTCTTTGGTCGTAGTGTCTCTGCTGCGTAGAGCAACACATCACATCACCTTTTTCTCTCGTGCAAGTGCAACCGATTGGCTATTCGTTGTATAATTGCCACGCGATGTATCTGAACTCTGAACTCTGAAGCCAACATTAGTGTTCATCCGCAGTGCGCAGGCTGTTGACAGGTGTTCTGATCTTGCAGAGAAGAGAGCATGCCAGCATGGTACTACAGTGTTATGGTGTCGGCGAACGTGAAATCAATAGAGTTTAGGCTCGGGTGTTATGGATTCACAGCTAAGGGAACCGAACGGGATTAAATTAGACGTTGCGTTGGTTTGCTTTGCGTTCACGCATTTGAGCGCGGCAGCCCTACACCAAGGATTCAAAATTCGGCAGAATTTCAAAAATCTCGTCCGAGATTTCGATCGGGGACGGAATCTGAAATCCCGGTCAGATAAAAAAAAATCAAAATGTTAAAGTAATCTCAAAAAATTCGACGAGATTTCGCCAAATCTCGGAAAATTTAATCGGATTTTGAGTTTTGAAGAATGGATTTGACCCAATAACCCTTATGAAAGTCACCTTTGATGAAAATTTATTGAAAAACCGAATTTTTGAGACATTTTATAATTTCGAAAAAAACACTTTAAGATTTTAATAAAATTGTACAAGATTGATCATGATGTGAAAAATTTATAGTACTATCTTTAGAAGTCTAGAATCATACAGAATTTTTTTCAAAATAATTGAACTTCATTTGTTATCTTTAAAAAATAAAAAACCGAATGAGCATAAATAGGACAGTAACAATGTCGGAATTTTATAAAATTTCTCGAGTGATCATGATCTAAAATTTTTAGGAGTGCTTAAGAATTTCCTCAAAACCCTTCTATAAAAGTTTCAAAAAATTTAAACCTGCTTTCATTGCTCAATCGAAAATTGTAAATTGTATAAGCATGCACTCTAAAGTCCGAAAACTATAAAGTAGCACTGTCATAATTTTGGAAATTCGTTAGGTTTGATCATGATCTAAAAATTTTATGAAAACATTAGCGATTCTTCCGGACTATCCATAAATTTTTTTAAAATTTTTACATGCTCAGAACAATGCCAAAAAAACTTGCACAAAAAATGTCGTGGTTGTGACTCAAACCCAATACCTGAGGTTTGCAAGACTTGGACTTTACCAAATAAGCTACAGCTACTACTGAGTATTAATATTGAGGAGTTATTTGATTTATGTATATCATTAACATTGATTTTAATGGAGATTCAATCATTCACTCCTGACACAGCTCATTCACTTTCCTCTCTCGCAGTGAACCAACTCCACCCGAAGACTCCCTATCGCCCTCAATGTCTCCGGCCAAAATCTGGCTATCTCCAGCCAAAATCTGGCCTTCTTCGGCCAGAAGAAAGGAAATCTCGGCCGTTGACACCGAAATTTCGGCGGTTTGGAGCGAGATTTTGGCCGTTTGACCAAGTTTACAGGTAACAAAATCTCTTTTTTGCAGCAAAATCTCAGTAGTTTGGAGCGAAATCTCAGTATTTTGGACCAAATTACTGAGTATATGTGCCGAATTTGGTGTATTTGGTGTATTATTGCATACTAGAAGATGAACTATACATATATATTACATGAATGATCCATGCATATATGTATTTTTTGTAAATAGCATGAATGATCGATGAATATATATATTTTTGTAAACGACATGAGTGATCGATGAACCATGCATATATATTGCAGATTACACTCAACAATCAATAGGGTAGTATATGAATAGTCATAGAAGGGTGATGCATATTTTGCTTCGGTTCATTAGGATATGCTCTTTACATGTACAATAACTAGCTAGTATGCTCTTTTCATATTTAGCATGTACAATAACTAGCAAGTAGCCGTGCATAACTTTAGCAATTCATAAATGGAGAGTTATTTATATAAAAGGGGACTATAAGTCTATGACTACCATGGGTAAAATTGACATGACATTTCATAATAGCATGTGTTAGTGGCATGTATGAGTAGTAAGCACGTGTTAATGGCTTAGTGACATGTATGAGTTTATGTTCATTTCATTTGAATTATTTAAGATGATGTTAATGGCTACTTTGCATTTGGTTATCATAAATAATATTTTCATTGTTGATTCATTGCCTCATTAGCATCTTTTGTGTTCCGTTGCAGGTTCTCGTAATAACAGATCGTGTGGGTAACGTATGGGAGCATGGGGAGCGCATCGGACCGTTTGAGTCAATGTGCAACTACTGTAGGCATGTTATGAAGGGTGGAGGGGAGACCCGTCTGAAGGAATATTTGGCTGGCCGTGTCAATGATGTGAAGGCCTGCCCAGGCGTGCCTAAAGTGGTTAGGCAGGCCAGCGTTGCAGAAGTACGCCTTGCGGTTGGTGTCGCAATGCGCATCGTCCAGTGGTTGCGAGCACAATTTAAGCATATTTGCCTTAGTGCACACGCAGCTAAGGAACCAATTAAGTTATGCAAAGCTCCAGCAGCTCGTGTTCGTGTACTACAATCTCTAACTTCACTTACGGGACTACGAATCCACCTGCCAGGTCCAGGACGATGTCCCATTCGATTGCCTCATTGAAAGTGCGATGCATCCGGGTAGCAACCCTATTGCAGAGTGGTTTGATTCGTCTAGGTCTGGTGGGGAGCTCATACTCGACGAGGACAGTGGGTACGACCCACCCCTCCAAGCGAGATTCGTGGTTGACACCATCCCACCAGAAGAGATGAACAAGACCACATGTAACGTGTAATTATGTTCTGTTCTCTTGGTTATTATGTATGTGTAAATCTCACAACGGTATTAACATTACTTTCAATTGACTGTAGGTGGGAAGAGCCTCCTAGATTGGGCCGAGAACGATCGATGAGACGCACACAGGGAAGAGGAAGCATGGTACCGACGAAGACGACATGCTAGCGGATGCTTTAGGTGGGTTGGCGAAGTTATCAGGTAGCCAACGTGTCAAGGGAAAAGGAAAGGCACAAAGTGATGACGAGCCTGATGTCGGCAATGACGACGATACGGATACACCCCCTTAGAATGTGCAGTACCATGAGACCGCTGATAGTAGCTCGACGATAGACTCTGAAGACGATGATGGGATGGACGCTGCCCGCTACTCCCTCCAGCCTCGTTCATAGCCACAACGCCAGGAGGATCGCAACAGGGGGGAGTGCCCCGAGGAAGGGCTCATAGAGGCAGACCCGAAGTACGAGAAAGGGCGCGACGAGTGGTGGGGGTGGGCGACAGGCAGGATAGCCCCAGGATGTCGTAGATTCATGGTTTAGCAACCAGTCTTCGAACCATTAGGGCTTCCCGAATGAGCATCCGACGTATGGTTCAATGCCCTACGGATGGGATCAGAGTGGGCACGGTCACAGATAGAGTTATGACGGATCGAGCATATCTTGACCGTTTGACTACACTGATCCCTACACCGATCCGTATGCATGAAACACATATGTCAGGTACTTTTACCAGTTAGAGAATCATACCAACTGGATGGCTCATTATAAACATTGAAAGTCTGCCTAGCTATGGTGGGACATGACCTGGGAAGAGTACAAGCAACAACATTAAAGGAGGTATCACGAGATCATTGTCGATAACGAGGATGTGGAGTTTGCACCACACGCATACTACTACTCGTAGGTACGTAAACGCATTGTTGTCCATGCTTTGCATAACCCTACTCCTTTAATTTACATCTTCTTGCAATATATGTTTATACTGCATACTCATTCTTCAATTATGCCTCTTATAGGTGGTTCGAGCTGAGCGTTGCGTTCTGGCGTCATCCGTGCTTTCACAAGTTGTTCTCACGTTTATTAAACACCGTTGCATGGACATATATGTGGTGAATATACTCCTATATGGTCATATTTGTGGTGTATATGTGATGAATTATCATATGTATCTATTTTATATCATGCCTATCATTTGTGATGCCAATATATATTGATTGTTTCCAACCGTAACCTTCAAAATTCAAATATCAGTCGAAACGCTACCGAAATTTCTAACTTTACAATACCCTTCTAAGAATTTTATAAATTCACTGGAGTGTGATCATGATCCAAAATTTGGATGATAGCTCAAGCATTGCTTTAGAACCCTTCTATGAAAGTTCCAAAAAATTTAATCCTTTTTTGGTTGATCAAGCAAATATATGTATTGATCATCAGGCTTTTATCACGACATTACCATTGTCAGAATTTTTTAAAATTCCTTAAGATTGATAATCATCTAAAAATTTTATGGCAATATTAATGATACATCAGGACCATAAAAAAAATTTCAAAATTTTCTAAGATTGTTTGAAGCATTTTTCATTAGGTTGAAGTTTGCCGGTAAGGCTTTTATTAGGACATCACCACTTTCTGAATTTTTGAAATTTCTCATGATTTATCATTATCTAAAAACTTTATGGGAATATTAGTGGTATGCCAGAACCATGGACAAAAAATTTAAAACTTTTCGTGGTTTGTTCTATTTTTCATTCGGTTCAAATTTGATGTTTAGCGTTTTATCAGGACAATAGCACTTTTTGAATTTTTAAAAATTCCTTAGGCTTAATAATCATCTGAAATTTTTATGGGAATATTATTGATGTGTCAGAGCCATCCACAAAAAATTTCAAAAATTTTCAATGTGTTTTGCACTATTTTTCGCTCGGTTCAATTTCACTGAAATCTAAATCTGAGAAATTTCAATGCAAAAAAACCAGATTTGAATTTTTGTTTTTGTATTTTGTCCAAATTCAGAGATCTCGGTGAAATTTTGGATTTCGAGCACCTCCAAGAAGTCAACCGAAAACGAGATTTGAAACCTTACCCTACACACATCTAAGCTCACTACACTACATTCATGGATTCAGACAAAGTAGTAAATGCATCTAGTAGACGAGCACACATTTGCACGCGTTTGTAATAAGCTGCATGTACAGGCTCACTCAGACCTAAGGGCATGTACAATAAGGCCATGTCAGCTGGCTCTTAGGCTGTACACATCAGCTTTGGTCTATATAGAGGAGTGAGAAAAGAGGAAAGAGAAGAGAGCTGGCTCTTATTTAGTAGTCAGCTTTGCACGAGAGCATAGGTAGATCATTTATGTACAAGAGAGAAAAGATAGTTATTGCACAACATCTAGAGACAATATTTAGAGACAGTTATTGTACAAGCTGGCTTTTAACTTACTATTAGCCAGTAGTTGACTTTGCTATTGTACTTACCCTAAGAGATAGAAGTGGGTTGTAATTATTATTTTTCAACTGCGTCTATCGGAGGTCTTGAACTCAAGATCCATTGACTCTGATGTTATATTACGTTGTATATACCGATCAGTTCAACTAAAAATTTAAGCTGACCAGAAAAAATAGACAATCCACTTAGACAAAAACACCCTCCCTACATATCAACGGACAAGACCAGATGCATACTGCGACTTGCTTTGCGTTCATGTAGCAAGTCGCAGCTTACACGGGCAACCAAAGTACCAAACCCATCTAACCCCTCGCTTTCCGCTCGTTGGAAAATGTTAGCTTAATTACACCTCCATAAGTGATTGACAAAGTTCTCTATGTGCCAGGTTGTCGCATGTACCGACAAGCCCCGTCGCCGGGGCGAAATCAAAGTCACGAGCTGATTAATTAAGACCTAATCACTCTTACAGTCTTACTTCCTCAGGCTGCAAGTACTAAGTTGCCCTAGAATCCGCGCCGGTTAGGGTTTAAGCTCTTAGATTAAGCACTTAGAATTGATAGTGCTGGATGCATCATAAAATAGACTTTCATAACAAATGCTGTAATTCCTGTGACTTGTAACAGAATATTATAATAAAACTTAGCAGTCACATCGGTATCTTGCAGCCTGTGTCGATGTTGTTTGTATTAGCGTCAAGGTGGCAATCAGGGATACTAATGGATAATAATTAAGCTGACATTGTTGCTTGGGTTAGCTCACTTGTAGCAACCAGCACGGTCTAATGATTTAGGTTATGTCCGTGCCCTGGAAAGGCGACAGAGCAAGTTGCACCCGTTGCCTAGCTTTGCATCACATATACACACAAAATTTCTTTTCAGCCGTGCCAAATATATCCCACTCATTCTGCTGTACGATCCCGATCGAATCGAACTGCTTTACATGACGTTCCAAACATGAAGTGCTGAAAGAAAATTGCTTCACATTTCAAAAGGTGCAAAATATTCCGGTACTGGTCATGTGCTCGTGCGTTGCAACGAAAATTCAATTTGCGACAAAAAATTTATTTACAAAGAACACTAACTTTATTTATGTTTCAATAGTAGGAAAAGTTTGTTCCTCCGAAGAGATTTAACTATCGGGTTAAATCCTCTTCCATCTCAACCGTTTATGTTAGATCCAACGAATCAAGTACTCTGAAGGAGAATGGACGATCGCCACCAACTCTTAATTAGAATTAGTAGAGAGATATCAATCCTTACCATTGAAAGAGGAGAAAGTTATTGCCTTCCTCTTGTAGGAAATCTTCTTACTTCTTGCACGTAGTCTTTCTCTTCTCTTCCATTCCTGCGTGTGTCTCCACTACAGACCGGCCTGTCCTCCTAGAGATGAGAGTGGGTGCTCTCTAATAGGGAGTAGATGAAAGCGTATAAGCAGATACAAAGGATGGAAGCCGTGTCTCCCGATATCTTCGTGATTGGCACGTGATTTGGTTGCATGATTCTTTCCTTTTAATCTATGCATTTCCAGATATGATGAGATAGAATTACCGTATTATGGGATATGATGAGTATATCCTTCTATCCATGCAGGACATGATGAGAAAATCCTTCTATTTATAAGATATATGAATAACATCCTTCTATAGTAATAACATGTGAATAGAGATATGTTAAAATAATATTTTTATTCAAAAAAGATATGATAAAATCCTTCCATCTAAGATATGATTAAATCTTCTTCTATCTCAGCCGTTCATGTCAGATTCAACGAATCAGATACTCTAAAGGAAAACGGACCGCTGCCACCAACTCCTAATTAGAAGTAGTAGAGATATGCACCATAATCGAAAAAAATTCGAGTATGCGTGATTCTCGTAATTAATTGGAATCGCACCTCATATACCTATCTGATACAGTGACAAGAACAATATGTTAATACTACCTTCTACTAAAGCCTACAAGGTTCCGGCCTCCTCATTGCTTTGAGCCGTGGAGCAAGCCGGCTCGGTCGAGCTAGCGAAAAAAATTACACTCGGGTCCTTTTTCGAGAAAAAAAATACATTTAGGTCCTTTTCTGGGGAAAAAATTATGGTTCTTTTTCCGAAAAAGAATATATATTACGTCCATGCCCTTTTAGCGTTTTTAAGAGTAGCGCTTGGGTCTTTTTTCAGAAACTCGAAATTACGTTTAGGTCTTTTTTTTGTAAAAAAACCGTTTAGATTTTTTTTTTGAAAAAAAATGCATCGTATTTAGGCCCTTTTTGCATTTTTCTAGCATTACGTTTAAACCTTTTTGCGGAAAACACAAAATTCTTTTTGGATCCTTTTCGCTCGTTTTCTAGATTTACTCGTGTATGGAGTGTCAATCGTACATTTTCTCGATTTTCTAGCGTGGAGAGCGACGCCCACGACGTGGCACGTCACGTCCAAGTTTCTAGTTACTCTAATTGTCTGCAAAGTTGCCAGCCTGCAGGAGTAATGAATGAGTGACGAGTGACCACATCCAGCACATAGGATGCTGCACGCATCAGTTGACTAATTTCTCGCGTCCTCTCCCAACCTTTTGATATAGAGGGGGCATTTTCGATTAGCTTTGCAAAAGCGATGCATAATATATACATGTAACCGTAATTGCTTGGTTGGTGCAAGCACAGTGGTGAGCTGAGCTGCACTGTGTGCAACTGTGGGCTATGATGGATCGAGCCTACGACTGTAGTTAGTTAGCTTAGCTAGCTGGAGGGATTGCTGGGAGAGTCGTAGCTTTTTTTAAAGAAGTTATTTTATTTTGTTTTCTGGATTGAAAAGTGGTCGTATCTTTTATGAGAAGGTGTTTGGCAAATAGCTAATTTCCCTCCATAATAAGCTGCAAAATCACGTCATACCCTGCTTTTAACTTTTGATAGTTATACGTGCCTTCTGGCTTATGCGACCTATTTGTGGAGTTTATTGGTTTTTCGAGAGCCGAAGTTGGCTTTAAGCCCTCCAAACAGGACCAGAAAATGCTTGCTTCCTACTCCCACGGTCATGGGCCACAACTCACAAACATTTTCCTTTGTGATTATTCTTGTTGTTGTTACTATTAATTTTTATGTAAGGACCTAGCTCACATGCCTGATGGATGTTTTGTTATGACGGTAAAGAACCTGCATTACCGTGTAACGGCTGGAGTAAGCCTGAAGGCAGATAGGATCAGGGCCTGGGAATGAATGATATAGGTGATAAGGGTGGGGATCAGCATCAAAGCAGCTTTGCTAGGCTAGCAATGGTCCTGACTCATGTTATGTTCCACGCCCACCACCTCCTCCGTCGGGGTGACACCGTGCACATTGCGGTACAGGGTACGGCCAGAAATTAATTGTTAAGCAACGGTTCACTCATAAAGCTTATGTATCTCTACTACTTCTAATTACGATTTAGTGGTAACGATCCGTCCTCTATACCCTCTCATTCCTTCTATTTGTTTAGCCTGCCCCCACCCCCTTTCCTTTTCGCTCAGTCTTTCTTTCTGTTAGCTCAGCCCGCCCTCCATCCGATCCGAATTCCCTCTATTTTATAGAAATATTACTGATCACATCTCCTTAAAATGGAAGGATTTTATTCATATCTCTTATAAATGAAAGAGATTCTCATCATATCCCGCTTGAATGGAATGACGTACTCACCATATCCCATAACATGAAAATCCTATTTCATTGTATCTATGCAGAGATTAAAAGGCAAGAATTGCATAATCAAATCACGTGCTAATCCCGGATATCACAAGACACCGTATCATAGAGGTTGAGCACTCATACGCCTGGCTGCCCTCTCCTCCACCTATAAAAGGCCACCTTCATCTCCATCATAGAGAACATACGAAGAGACGCAGGAAGAGACAGAGGAGAGGAAGGTTCATACACACAGGAGAAAGAGAGAAAGAAGCAATACAAAAGATTCAAAAGAGGCGCAAGAAACGATATGGAATGAGGCCATAGACATGACTCCTTCTCTCTCTTTTTTAAGACAGCTAAAGCTGTGATTAAATTATGAGGATAGAAAACAAAGTTTAACGTTACAAGGTGCAGAAGACTGTACTCGAGACAAAAGGGGAGGAGAAAAAAAAGAAAAAAGATCAAATTCTTTAAAGTTACCGTTGTACTATCATGTTGAGACTTTTTAAAATTATACTAGTATGAATGATTAACTGATAATTTGAAACACTCTTAAGTAGCTAACAAGTTTGCTTCATACATGTCTTTCTCATCAACCAACTTGGCTGTTGTTTTGAAAAACTTTTCTTAACAAGGTTGTGTTTGAGAATTTTCGTAGCAACGCCCGGGCACTTAACTAGTAGACCAAAATTTTATGGGTGTAGGAAAATAATATTATAAGATCTCATTCCATGTGGCACGCCGTAAAGAAAAAAGATACATCTGCAAGTTATACTAGATTGACTATTTATAAGCACATTATGAATTCATAAAAGAAAAAAAAAACACGGTCAAATGTCAGTACAACATTTAACTAAATCGCTCCTTAAATTAGTTGAATTTTTGACCATCAGATCTAAATTGAATGACTCAGATATATCCCTTCATGCCCCCCTTAGCACCTGTCCCGCCTCCCCCAACGATAATTAAGTGTACCTCCTCTCTCTCGTTAGTGTCGTTACGTCATCTTTTAGACTAACTCACTGACTCTCCATTTGTCACTCCTACTCCTACACCCTTACTGTATCCATTGACGGTGAAGCTTCTAAAGATGCGGCATGACATATGAGCAAACCGATGACGGTGCTAATAAACTTGTTGTCATCGAAGGTATGATTGTCTTAATCTTCTTGTGCATTAAGGGTTATAATGTTCGACTGGAAATTCTAAAAATATTTGAGTTGAATAGCAAGTCGATGGAAACAAATGTACTGTAATTTTCATATGCAAAATCAAGGTTATGACCGAACCAAGAGAAACTTTTGCGCGGCGTTCGCCGAACAAACCTAACGTGATAATCAGCGTCCCCCTTCTGCAGATTCTTATTCCTCGCTGCCCGTGGCCCCACAGATAACGGATTTCAGCGTCCCCGCCGTCCAATCGCCCGTACTGCTGCCCCTTCTCCCATCGCCACCGATGCTCCTCCGTACCGGCGCAGCCACTCGCCAGCCGCCGTGCCACGGCCTAACGAGACGGGACGGCAACGACTCACTCCGGTAAAAGCGAGCGAGCACACAACCCAGCACAGCGCACCAGCCGCACGCGTAGCAAACCTAACAGCCAGAAGCCCAGAAGAGAGAGAGAAAAAAAAAGCGCCTCCCCTCCTCCCGTCTCCCACCTCTCTCCGTCCCATTCCTTCTCCCCCTCTTCGTCTCGCTCGCTCGCTTCCCCTTCCCCTTCCCGCACCCTGATCCCATATACTCCCGCCTCAGAACCCTACCCTTGCCGCCGAGCGCTGGCTGCTGCATCCGCCGCCTCCTGCCCGCGTGCTTCCGGCGGGGACGAGCCGGGGCCCATTGGCGCGGGGACGCCGCGGGTGGGCGTTGTGGGGCGAGGCGCGGCGGGTCTCTGGTGGGAGAAGGGCCGGATGGGGGCGGCGGGGAGGAGGGCGGTGAGCTGACGCCGTGGCCGGCGGCGATGATGTCGGACGCGTCGTCGGATCTCGGCGGCGCGCGGGCCGGGCCTGTGGAGCGCGACGTCGAGCAGGTGAGCGGCCTCCCGATCCCCGCCTGAAATGCTGTGGAATCCCCGGCGCGGCTTTTTGCGTGTGGCGTCTGGACTTGGATGCAGATGCATTCGTGTGCTCTATTTGTTTATGTGCTCGTGCTGTGCTGAATTCTGCTTCTGCGGTGGCTACGGTTGGCTCCCGTGGTAGAACGGCCTCGTAATTTCGAGCTTCAGCTGTGTGCTGCAAGTAGGGTTCTGCGGCGAACTGTAATTTTGGCCTTTTGGATTGGGGGTGTTCTGGGGATACCGATTTGGCAGCAGCATTTGTGTTTGCTACCGACAACTTTTTCGCGGAGGAGTTTTCCTTGGGTTGTTTGCTAGTTGCTGCCTTGCTCTGATGTGCAGTTTCTGTGATCGAATTGGGAGTACGTTAGAATGAGTTCCCGATCCTTTAGTTGTTGGTGAATGTTGCACGCGTCAGTTTATCGAGTCATGCTATATTAGCTCTGTAGTAATTGGATACTTGGATCAATCTATCTTTCCTGCAGTTATTACTGGCAGATACTTCCCCCATTGATGGAGCTAGTAAAATTATTTGCCCATGTTTGTGGGTTTTTTGTTCTCTGTGTTTTGTTCTCTGTGTACACGTTGCATACTGACATAGCGAAGGATCTGTTATTAATTATATAATTAAAACGATGTTAGGAGCTGACAACTGCATTTAGAAGCTACAAATTCCCACACTAATTGGAAGAAAAAGAGAAAAATCTACTACACTTATTTGGTATGGGTCAGGTTGCAACCGTGCCGATTAATCAAACATATATAGTGATGTTACAGTCGTATTTGATCATAGGCATTAGAGTTGTATAGCTAATACAACTCTATTTTCAAATATGAACAAATTTATGGTAGTATCTAGCTGCGCAATTGCATGGGCAGTTCAGCTTGTTTTCTGATAAAGTTTGAGCAATGATTTTAACTTAGGAGAATAACACCTATATTGCTAGCCTCCTAGGAGAATACCAAATGCCATGTTCCAAAAGATAATACTCACTTTGGATATCTTGTTATGGTGATATGAGGTGAAATCAGCTCCATTGCTTGCACTTTATTGGGACTCTTGGAAAGTTCTTCTTAACATGTTATATGAAGCTTAAGTTGCATATTTTCACCAATAGATAGCACAAATATACTGTGGAAATTATTGGTTCATGTGGCATATTGATATAGGAAAGCTTTGCGCATACTGTTCCACATTTGCTGTTTATGTCTTATGTGTATTCAGAAGTTAGCTCCAGCAATGTACTTCTTCCTTGTTATAGCTGGAGAACTATTTTCAGCTTCTCTAATCTTAACTGATTTGTTTTGTAGTGCTATAAAGAATATGCTGTCATTTTTCAATTTGTAAATTAATGGAAACTGCTTGGAAAGCTGGGTATTATTGGAAATATCGATAGTCAATTTAGAATGCGTGTGATTGTTCCATGATGTTTTATGGCTTCAAATCTAAAATTACAGCAATTTCCTGACCTAGTTTGCTAGGCTTGTATTGAGATCCTTGTTATTGATGCTTGATGCAACCTTATTCCCATTGTTTCTGCAGGCCATAACTGCTCTCAAGAAAGGAGCATACTTGCTGAAGTATGGACGTAGAGGGAAGCCAAAATTTTGTCCATTTAGGCTTTCCAATGTGAGCTATTTGCATTTCCTCTATCACAGAATTGTGAAGTCCTTTATGTTCATCCCATCTCATTTATGGATATCTATGGTACTCTTTTTGCCCCTTCAGGATGAATCTGTATTGATATGGTTCTCAGGGAAAGAGGAGAAGCAGCTAAGATTGAGCCATGTGTCCAGAATAATTCCTGGACAACGAACTGTGAGTTAACATTTCTTGAAACCATAATTTGTGGAAGATAGACATGTCTAACTATTAATGGCCATTGTGATAAAATATTATGAATCATATTGGGTAAATTAACTATAAAATCATTTTGCCCGTTCGTTCATGGTGTTTAACTCCTTCTGGAAAACATTTGTGGGACTTTCTTCAGCTTTTACCCTGATGGAGATCTTCTTCTCTTAATAGAGTCTTCTTTGTGCGCTTGCTTCTAAATTGATTGTTTTTTTTTGTGCTTAATTCCACTACTGTATCAGAATTTCTTATGGTTCAAGTTCTCCAGTATCAATACTAATGGAACATTGTGTCATTAAGAGATAACTAGAACCATCAAGCTTTCCTGCAAAACATAAGTTAACTAGGTTTATCATATTCCTTTAAATTAATTAAACTTCTCAAGGTCCAAAAGCTAAATTGCTAAAGTACAGAACTATTGCCACTTATGAACATCATTTGAAAACACACACACAAAAAAACTTATGACCATTGCGAAATAACCCGTCCCATGACATTGTATGAATGATTATGTTTCGTTTCTTATTGATCTGTCATATATTCATTGGGGAGTATTTCACTATATTAAAGGGCTGTAAATCTGTCCTAATTATGTCTGCTTTTCCTTTTGTCAATCCAGCCAATTTTTCAGAGGTATCCACAACCTGAGAAAGAATGCCAGTCATTTTCTCTAATATCTCATGACAGATCATTGGACATTGTAAGTTATGCAACATTATTCAGATATGATGTTTATTTGTTGCCTTGTTGGTTTGTTTGTCAACTTTGGTGCACACTGTATTCCTTTGTTCACTAACTATTTGAATTTGTTTGGTAATTTGGTTTTGTCATGAATATCAGATATGTAAAGATAAAGATGAAGCTGAAGTGTGGTTTGCTGGGCTGAAAACACTGTTATCACGTAGTCATCAAAGAAAATGGAGAACAGAACCGAGAAGCGGTATGCTTTCCTCTGGTACAACTAGTCCAAGAACATACACAAGACGGAGCTCCCCCTTGAGTTCTCCTTTCAGCAGCAATGACAGTATCCACAAGGTATTACCCACCACCCAGCCAGAGCCAGCTTCCCCACTTTCTTTTGAGCACTGGGTAGCATGGAGCAACCCAAAACTCTTCCCGCTTCAAGTTTTTTGGTCTTTTTTTTTCATTTTTAATTTTATGCTAACGGCTTAACATGTGATCAGAAGTACAGCAGAACTCCATATCATATGTATGGAACTCTATTTGTACTGTATGGTCTGTACACTCCCTTCACAAGATATTAATGACTTTGCAGCAGAATAGCAGAATATATGAAATGATATCTTCAATCATGCCAGATCATGTTATTTTCCTTTCTTATTTCTGTTGTCTACTTCAATTAATATAAGACACTCTTCACAATTGCTTTGCAACAGGATGGTTGTGAAAATTACCGTAGTCCATATAGGAGTCCACCCAAGGTCGGCTTGGAGAAGGCCTTCCCTGATATTGTGCCATATGCAGCTCCACCCAAGGGCTTCTTCCCATCCGATTCTAATGCTGGATCTGTTCACTCTGTTTCTTCTGGGCAATCAGATAACACAAATGGTGACCCAAGGGGCATCCCAATGGAAGCTTTCCGGGTTAGTTTATCAAGTGCTGTTAGTTCATCAAGTCATGGTTCCGGTCATGATGATGGTGATGCTCTCGGTGATGTTTTCATATGGGGAGAAGGAACTGGCGAGGGAATTCTTGGTGGTGGCAATTCAAGAGTTGGAAACTCCTCAGGTGCTAAGATGGATTGTCTTGTACCAAAGCCACTGGAGTTTGCTGTAAGACTTGATGTACAGAATATTTCTTGTGGAGGAAGGCATGCTGCACTTGTCACTAAGCAGGGAGAGATCTACTCTTGGGGTGAGGAATCAGGTGGGCGTCTTGGTCATGGTGTAGATTGTGATGTGCCCCAGCCAAAACTTATCGATGCTCTTGCTCATATGAATATTGAGCTAGTAGCATGCGGTGAGTACCACACTTGTGCAGTTACACTCTCTGGAGATCTGTACACATGGGGAGATGGTACCTTTAATTTTGGGCTTTTGGGCCACGGGAATGAAGTCAGTCACTGGGTACCCAAAATGGTCAATGGACCATTAGAGGGCATACATGTTTCATCAATTTCCTGTGGCCCTTGGCATACAGCTATAGTAACTTCTGCAGGGCAGCTATTCACATTTGGAGATGGCTCTTTTGGAGTTCTAGGTCATGGAGATCGTCGGAGTCTTTCAGTCCCAAGGGAGGTGGAATCTCTCAAAGGGCTAAGGACCGTTCGGGCAGCTTGTGGTGTTTGGCACACTGCTGCTGTTGTTGAAGTTATGGTTGGGAATTCAAGTTCCAGCAACTGTTCTTCTGGCAAGATATTTACATGGGGTGATGGTGATAAAGGTCGTTTAGGACATGGTGACAAAGATGCAAGACTTGTCCCAACCTGTGTAGCTGCTTTGGTTGAGCCTAACTTTTGTCAGGTTGTTTGTGGTCATTGTTTGACGGTGGCACTAACAACCTCAGGGCATGTATATACAATGGGAAGTCCTGTCTATGGTCAGCTTGGAAATCAACAGGCAGATGGCGTGCTTCCTGCACGTGTTGAAGGGAAGCTACATAAAAACTTTGTGGAGGAGATCTCGTGTGGCGCTTACCATGTTGCTGTCTTGACTTCCAGGACTGAGGTGTACACATGGGGTAAAGGTGCAAATGGCCGGTTAGGACATGGTGATGCTGATGACAGGAATTTTCCTACGCTGGTTGAAGCTCTGAAAGATAAGCAAGTCAGAACTGTTGTTTGCGGAATTAACTTCACTGCAGCAATATGCATTCACAAGTGGGTATCTGGAGTTGATCAGTCCATGTGTTCGGGTTGCCGCTTGCCATTTAACTTGAGGAGAAAACGCCATAATTGTTACAATTGTGCTCTTGTATTTTGTCACTCCTGCAGCAGTAAGAAATCACTGAAGGCTTCATTAGCACCAAACCCAAACAAACCTTATCGTGTCTGTGATAGCTGCTACAGCAAGCTGAATAAGGGGCCTGAGACAGATAGGTATTCTTCAGCAAAGCGGGGGGCTATCATACAAGGGTTCAATGATTCTATCAACGAGGAGTTGGTGACAAGATCAAATGTCCAATTGTCTAGATTGTCATCAATGGATTCTTTCAAGCACATGAATAACAGATCCTCCAAAAAAAATAAGAAGTTTGAATTTAATAGCAGTCGTGTTTCCCCTATTCCAAATGGCAGTTCACACTGGAGTGGGCTCAACATTTCAAAATCCTTCGGATCTTCAAAGAAATTTTTCTCAGCATCAGTTCCTGGGTCAAGAATTGTTTCTAGGGCAACGTCACCTGTCTCAAGAAGAGCAAGCCCTCCTCGATCTACAACTCCAACACCTACTTTGGGTGGTCTAACCTCTCCAAGAGTCTTTTTAGATGGTGCAAAGCCAATAAATGATGGCCTAAGCCAAGAGGTTCTGAATTTGAGGTCTCAGGTACATGTCTTACTGTTTTCTCTATTCATTTGTTGTTTGTAATTTGACTCCTCCTTTTGGTAAGTAGTACAAATGTTAGCATATATTGGGTATCATTATCCAACTTCAACTCAATAAACCAGCTATACCATTGATTCATAAATGGAAACTCATGATATATGACATAAACTACATGACAATTTACAAGTGTTTGTGCACATTCCTGATGTTCCTTCTGACTGTATTTATTTTATAATCTCCCGTTCTGTTCAATCACTACAGCAAGGTAGAAGGATATTCATGCAAGATGCAACTGAACCGTTTATTGTGATACTAGTTTGCTTTTCACCTAATTAATACCTTCAAGGATAGATCATCAAACTGCCCTTTTGATTATAGTCTCATCTAAAGAAAGGACTTTTGTTTTAAGCAAGAATTTTTCCACTAATGTAGTTTCTAATTAAATTTTAGGTGGAAAGTCTTACTCGGAAGTCTCAGCTACTGGAAGTTGAATTGGAGAGAACAACTAAACAGTTGAAGGAAGCTATTTCCATTGCAGGGGAGGAAACTGCAAAGTGCAAAGCTGCAAAGGATGTAATCAAGTCCCTCACTGCGCAAGTAAGATCGCTTATTTGTGAGCATGTAGTTTTCTCATATGGGGATATATCTAGTGTGAACCATGATTTAGGTGCAAACATGCAAACCATTTTGGTTTGATCACCAAATCAGTATAAAGAATTCCCAAGAAACGAAAAAGAGAAATTTTCTGTGAATACGGACTTTTGTCCTTTTCTTTTAACTAATTGTTCTCTTTCAGTTTCTTGCCTCCCAACACAAATTGAATTTGAACATGACATTTTAAATGGATGTAAATGAAATCAAGAACTACCTTCACAATTTTGTTTGGAATTTTCCACGTTGATTTGGTACTCAAACCAAAGTGCTTTGCATGTTTGCACTAGGTATATCACCTCCTTATATTTTTGTCTGAGTGGCTAGTTTGGCTAGTGTACAAACATTTTTAATGGGCTCAAGAACAAGAAAGTTCTAGGGGTCAAAGGCGTTGCCTTTAATGGGCTCTAACCAAATGGGGAAAACTAAAAATGGGAGAATGGGATGATGTTTTGTATTTCATGCAACTGAGAGTGCTACAACCAAGAACCAAAAGGACACAATGGTCTTAAATAAGAACTTGTCAATTACTTTTCACTAATTGTTCTTATTTCTGTAATAGTTGAAGGGTATGGCAGAGAAGCTACCTGAAGGAGCAGGAGTAGTTAAGAACAGTAAACTACCACCACTTCCTGGAATTCCTATTCCAAGTGATATATCAGTGGCATCTGAGAATTCAGGTAGCCCAAGAAGTTCTGTAGAGCCATATTTGAATGGTTCTAATGGATTGCTTGTTTCTAATGGAACAAGTTCAGTTAGAAACAAGACAAGTCACCCAGAATTTGCCAAGAATGGAACCAGGTTACATGATTCAGACTCAAAGCATGAGTCTGAATGGGTAGAGCAAGATGAACCCGGGGTCTATATCACTCTTACCACCCTACCGGGAGGGGCTAGAGATCTCAAGAGGGTCCGTTTCAGGTACATGCCCTATAACCCCCATTCAAATTGCAACTAGCAAACTATTAATCAGCACATGACTTGTATATTGAACATTTGTGGACATTGTTCAGATCCGTTTTGGCCTGTTAAGTTTCTGGCAACAATGGTAAAACTAAACACTATTCGACATTAGTTTATTTGGTTCAGAAAACGGTATAACCACAAATTCAACTTTATCTTTTTTTCTTGTATTCTCTACAAGATTTCATTAGATATTTGGATAGGACATGTTATTTAGGCTGAAGTGAGTCACAAAAGCATGGTTGACTAGTTCTGAAGATAAGGATTCCTGTTAGTATTTTCATAAGTATTGATCTGATATCTATATTTTTGAATAAATCAGAAATGGACAGCCATTGGTATCCAAAGAAAGACTGCAGTCATCTGATATACTCTGTTTGACTTTTAGTTTTGTGTGAAAAGTCTAGCTGAAATTGATGTTCTTCAAACTGTTCGTTGTAGTTTCTTTACTTTCCTCTGGTGCAGCTTGTCACTCATTCGTTGCTCTGCGTGCAGCCGGAAGCGTTTCAGTGAGACGCAAGCAGAACAATGGTGGCAAGAGAATCGGGCGAGGGTATATGGGATGTATAACGTTCGTGTGGTCGATAAATCTGTTGCCAGTATCGATAATGACGGGCCTCATTGACATAAGGAATTGACTTGCTCAGTCATGACGAAGTTCTTACCAGTCGAGCATGGTTCCCGACGTGGCTATATTAATTAGGCCCGAAGGAGGAGGGGCCTGCTGTTTGGAAAATGCGGGCTTCCATTTTTTTACATGATTCTTTCGTCTTTCTTTTCCTTGTGTGGAAAGTAGAATGCTCAAGCAGAAGTGGTGTAAATGGTTAGTGGCAGCTGGCTAATCTGTACTGTAAATGCATAAGCAAGCACACCAATTTTAGAATATGTTCTTCCTAATTTTTTCCATCAATCAGCAAATATAGGTCCATAATCTAAAGTGATCATGGTGCAGAATATTTTTTTTGCTAATTGTAGATTGAGATTAGGAGTGCAATCAGAGTGGATATGGACGGATATCATTTATCTCGTATACTATCACTTTTTTTTCATGGAAACATGGACAATGCCGGATGCAAATACGAATGAATATTATATCGGTCAAGAATACATATCAAGCCAAATGTGGATAGTCTCGGTTACAAATACATATTGAGCCGAATGTGGATAGTCTCAGTTACTAATGTTTAATTGGATATAGCGCAAAAATAGAATCCATCTCACGCACATAAAATGATAAATCAACCGTCCTACATGTCCAAAATGCAACTATATTAGGACTTCAAGTAAATTTGACCACATTAATTAAATTCAAAAGTATTTTATGTAAGTTTCTTATGTTTAAACGTATTTGCCTAATTTTTTAGAATTCTTATGAGTTCATTTGCTATTTTTCTTGGTTTATTTGGATTTATTATATTTTCTAAAAATAAAAGAACTAATTTAAATACTAGAAAAGCCTCGTGTGCTGATTTCTCTCTCCGTCCCACTCTGTGCAAGTTAGAGACTAGTTATTACTCATAGACCCATGGCCTCATCGATTTGTCTATTAGGCTCACTATCTAAGGCATGACTCATGGGCATAGAGTTTACTGATATCTCGGATAAGTGTACTATATACTATTCGAATAAATTCTCGAATAACTTTAAATCCGATGGATATTTCTATTCTGAATCTAATTTTATATCAGAAAAAACTATCCAATCCCGAGTCTGAAAAACTAGCCGAATATTCGTTTTTTTCGCTCTGAATGTTTTCGGTCCAATACTATCCTCTTTGTTTGTACCCTTAATTGAGATGCAAAGTAGTCCTGCAAAATTTATGTTTTATTCTAGTTGACCTGAGTGTGCAGATCCTTTCCAACGATTCTGCTTGTCGGTGAAAAAAAAAAAGAAGGAGATGTTGCTTGACGCAAGTTGTATCGAAATTGCGCACATGGAGAGTAAGGCCCTGTTTGGTACGACTCCAGCTCCATCAGATCCAGCTCCATCAGATCCATGGATCTGGTGGAGCTGGTTATTTGTAGCTCCACAGATCCGTGAAGCTGGATCTGTGGGTATATTAAGAGTGTTTAGGTAGGCCATATTATTTAATTTTGGACTAAAAATATAAACTTAATTCTATTTATTTTAGCCTACAAGATTCAGATCTGACGTGAAGCCAGAATCTGGAGCTCTACCAAACAGAGCCTAAGTTGTTACCCGGTTTCAAGGTTTTAAAGAAAAGCTGGTTGGGTGAAGCCGTGAACAAACCCGACATCACCAAAAATTTCTACGTATTAGCTATTTCACTCCCAGAAAAGAAGTCAGCACGACACAAGTCTGATGGGATGCTATGCTCTCGGTCCAATCAGATAGCAGTGCTAGGTTGGACTAGCCTGGCTTGTCTCCTGTAAGTCCGGACAAGATCCATTGACACGCCGTGTCGCTCTATACCGTATCGGTCCAGACCTATCTAGACTATTGCAGAGGAGAGGAAAGAAGTTGGGGACGATCCAAGCACCTATCGGCGTGGTCACGAGGATAGAATGTAGCTCGATCGAAGGTGAGGAAGATACTAGCGTCGGGGAAGAAGCACACATGGTGGCCGAGGATGGTAACAACGTGGTGCGGGAAAGGTGGATTTGGCGGTGATATGGGTGAAGATCATTCGATCCGGTGCTAAGGCAGTGAGGATAGTCGAGATTCAGCGCCGTCGCTGTCTTCTTCCTCTCCTGTCGCCGTTGTTTTCTTTCTTAGGACGAGGGCGAAGCTGGTGGCGTGGTGTCTCAATGCCATATCAGGCAGTGGCATGACCGAAGGCCGCTAGATTTAGCACCGAGGCAGCGAGGAAAGAAGCAAGGGTGGACGAAGGCGAGAGGAGATGACGGATGCGCGGGAGAGACAGCGACTGTGCCGGATGAGTCATGGGAGGAGATGAATGGGACGTAGTATTTGATGATGAGATGAGTCATTGGAGTAAGATGGTTGATAATAGGCTAGACTCAAGATATATTTTTTTCTTTTTGCGAAAGGGCCGCATCCGTTCCTTAGTGGCCCAGGCATGGTCCAACAGGTCGTGTCATACCAGGTCATCTATGGTGACGAGTTTTCAGGCTTGGCACGACTCATAATTCGTATCGTTCCAACCCAACTTGAAGACATCCATGTCTTTTTGCCATACTTTAGGCTGTGATAGGTTGACTATGTGTTGACGTTAAAAACTTGAAGTAGGGTTTCTGACAACAGCATACCAGACGAACACCTGGTTCAGAGCGTGCCAGTCGATTTGACCTGTAATCGATAAGGTAAAAATATGAAATTCATTCAAAGCCGATCGTCAAGATCAATCAGCTTAGACTCAATCAGCTTGAAGCCAATTAAATCGAAATAAAAGGGTAAATCTAACCAGCCGATTAAGGCTAATCAGAGGATAAAAGCAGATCGATTCTGAAGAAGGTGATGCGCAACAAGATCAGAATAAATCAAACCTGGGGCGTAATTTGAAGAAGATCAACAATCGGCGATGCACAACTTTGTTGATCAAGATCGAATTACAAAGGCTAAATTACAAGAACTACTCCTAGTCGACAGGAAAAAGTAATGTAGATTGGTGTTTGATTGTGTTGGATCCTTTTCACAGCTTGCTTTGGCCCTTCTTTTATACCCGTCGACCGATCGTGTCCTATTACAACACGTTTACAAAACCTGATCCATATCAGACTTATTTCGGATAGCTTTTCCTCAAAGATCTTGCCGTTGTCAAATATTTTCAAATCTTTCCAAATCGTGTGTTAGTTACCGTATATTGACTTTGACGAGTACTCATACCATGGTACCCCAACGACCCGGAGTGACGAATGGGCTGCCCCAAGCCCGGCTCCGACCAAAGGCTCCGCGGGGCCACGAAAGACGATCGACCCCGACCTAACGAGCTGCCCCAAGCTCGTCCCCGACCCAATGGGGTGTCCGACCCCCGCAGGTCGGACTCCCCACGATCTCCGACCAAGCTGAGGCGATCTCCGCCGAGGGCCAAGTATCGGGCCTCCACCGGCCATTAGCCACGTATCTTATGGACACAATAGCTCAGAGTGACTGTGCGGGGGCAAGTGGCTCCTTCCCGAGGCGGTAAGGAGATCGTCAAAGTCAAGCTCCGGTCTCATCATCTAGACGCGCACGGCATGAGAACGCGCTCCCTCCCGAGGCAACGTCATCGCCTGACAGGCTTGCAAAGGGCAGGTGCGCTATTTCCCGGTGAAACGGCAAACTGCTCTGCTCAGTGAGTCCACCAACCCGGCGTGGTGGGAAGCAGACACTGTCCAATCGCCAAGACGAAGGACCAGATCTCCTAGCATAGATCACCTCATCCTTTCCTCTCCCGACTTCCCATGTAACCTGCCCCCTCCGGCTATATAAAGGGAGGCAGGATCCTCTAGGAGGGACGATGGACTCCGTACTCTTGATCTTCACGAATAGGCTGTTTTCGCTCTCACCCATTCGAGCCCTCAACTCCCGCTTGTAAAAACTGTGCAGTCATCTGCACCCGCAGCAATATAGCATCACCACACGAACTGGAGTAGGGACGTTCGGCCCGAACCAGTATACATCTTGGACTCCTGAGTCTAACCATTCAAAGAGAGGGAACGCGCGACCCCTTAGACTTAAAAATTCACTCGCCGGTACTCGAAACGCCAACAGATTTTCTTATCGATTTTAACTAGACTTACCAAATTCTAGTGCAAACACTTGCTAAAGACCGATCTAAAAAGGCACGACCTATTGCCCTAGTCTAACCCAGACAAGTTCTTTCTCATGCTGTTTTAGTCCGTGTAAAAAATGTCAGATTTGGTGAAGCAGATCAGACCATCAATGATTTCTTCGTTCTACCCATTTCAAGCCCTCGGAAAAGAGGTGCATCTGTCGACCTGACACGGTGCTCGAATTGCTCACTCGTTTTTGCGCATCCAGGAAAAAACGAGAGCTAGTACGAGAAAGGTCAACTGGCTTGCTACCGTTGGTTAATCCAGCTAGCCTGCTGCCATTTGTATGTCGATACAGACAGATGCCCCAACAACACGCCAAGAAACGCGAGCCAAGTTAGATTTTGCGAGCGCGGTTAGGTCCAACTGCCGCGACACACGCGCGCACGCACACACACCAACGTTCAGTTAGGTCACAGTAGCTCGCAGGTCGCAACGCCCCTCACCCAAACAGAAAAACATTTCCCGTACTCTTTGCTCAGACCTCTGTGAGACTGTCTCATCCTCTCACCCATACATTCCTTCTTTTGAGTAGATTTATTTTTATAAAATACAGCTTAATTTGACACGATCTTTAAAGTTAAACTTTAGCTTAATTTTTTTATAATATTTTGTTTATAGCTACAAAATCATAACCATAGAAAAATATTACTTTTATGCCATATAATCTATGCATTATTGAACTAATTGTTGATTAAAATTTACAAATTTAAAATATCAAAATACATGATCGCCTTGTAAAAACCAACAGAGTGAGTAGCAGACATGTTGACCGGCGATTATTACCTAATGGGTTTTCTTCCCCTGCTGTGAACCCTTTTTTTTTTGTCCAGACGGCAATAGCGTGTTAGTGTGTTACGTGATGTTCTAGAAGCGCACTAGTAACAATTAAGCTGTGGTGTATCGTAACACGTTGAAGAAAAGGCTTATTATCCAGCTGAAAAAAAACAATGGTTTCTTAATCGAGGGAGCTCTGTCGCAGCTATTTGTAGCTTCTTAAGCTGCTTCCCGCTCATCTACTGCTTAGCTACTATCTATACCCACTTCTCACACTGTCACGCACGCCAGAGAGGGAGAGAGAGGTCGCCACTCGCCAGCCATGGAGGACCTGTCGTCGGAGCTGGACCCGGCGCTCCTCCTCTCGACGTCCACGTCGTCGTCGTCGCCGCCGGACTCAGCGTCGCCGTCCTTCTCTTTCTTTTACCCCTCCCCTCCCCACTACACGCTCGCCGTCACCAACCTCTCCTGCCCCGCCCCTCGCCGCGCCTCCACGGCCGCATTCGTCCCCTTCTTGCCTTTCTCCTCCCCTTCCCCCGCCGGCGAGGGGCTCCTCAACTCTGTTTCCTTCACCGCCTCCAGCTCCCGGATCCTGGCCGTCGTGGGCCCCAGCGGCGCAGGCAAGTCGACGCTCCTCCGCATCCTCTCCGGCCGCGGGACTGGCGCCGAGATAGCCAAGCCGCCCACCGTGTCTATCAACGGCCACGCCGTCACCTCCCGCGCGCAGCTGCGCCGGTTGTGTGGGTTCGTCACGCAGGACGACAACCTCCTCCCCCTGCTCACCGTCCGCGAGACCATCCTCTTCGCCGCGCGGTTCAGACTCCGCGCCGCCATGACCGCCCGGGAGAGGCACGAGAGGGTGGAAGCGCTCATGCAGGAGCTGGGCCTGTCAGAGGTAGCGGACAGCTACGTTGGCGGCGGAGATACGTCGTCTCGCGGGGTGTCCGGCGGCGAGCGGAAGCGCGTCTCCATCGCGGTGGACATCGTGCACGATCCGCCGGTGCTGCTGCTGGACGAGCCGACGTCGGGGCTGGACAGCCGGTCGGCCATGGACGTGCTGGCGCTTCTGCACGAGGTGGCGCGCGCCCGGCGGCAGGTGGTGGTGCTCAGCATCCACCAGCCCAGCTACCGCATGCTCGGCTACATCTCCTCGCTGCTGCTCCTCTCGCGCGGTGCCGTCGGCCACTTCGGCACGCTCAAGTCGCTGGAGGACGCGCTCGCGCGACTGGGACACAAGATCCCCATGCAGCTCAACCCGCTCGAGCTCGCCATGGAGGTCACCGGGCAGCTCGAGGAGGATCACGCCAAGTTCGCCGCGCTCGCCATGCACAAGGACCACGACGATGAGGACGAAAGCCTCGTCAACGGCAGTGACGGCGGCAGCAGCCTTCACTTCCCCGAGCACGGCTACTGCAGCCACGCGGTGGAGGTGGCGGCGCTGACCGTGCGGTGCTGGCGCACGATGTACCGCACCCAGCAGCTCTTCGCCGCGCGCGCCGCGCAGGCCGTGGTGGGCGGGCTTGGCCTCGGCAGCGTCTACTTCCGCCTCCGCCCCGACCCCGATGGCATCGCGCTCCGCCTTGGCCTCTTCGCCTTCAGCCTCAGCTTCCTCCTCTCCTCCACCGTGGAGGCCCTCCCGATCCTCCTCCACGAGCGGCGCGTGCTCATGCGCGAGGCCTCCCGCCGCGCCTACCGAATCTCCTCCTACGTGGTCGCCAACGCGGTCGTCTTCGCGCCCTGCCTCCTCGCCGTGGCCCTCCTCTTCTCGGCGCCCGTCTACTGGCTCGTCGGCCTCCGCGCCTCCCTCACCGCCTTCGCCTTCTTCGTCCTCGCCGTCTGGCTCATCGTGCTCATGGCCAGCTCGCTCGTCCTCTTCCTCAGCGCCGTGTCCCCCGACTTCATCCTCGGCAACTCCCTCATCTGCATTTTCCTGGGCGTCTTCTTCCTCTTCTCCGGCTACTTCATACCCAAGGAGAGCATCCCGAGGTACTGGGCGTTTATGTACTACGTGTCCATGTACAGGTACCCGCTTGACCTGCTGCTCATCAACGAGTACGGAGGCAGTGCTAGGGAGAGGTGCGTGGCGTGGATGGGAGGAGACGCCATTAATGGCGTCTGCTTGAGGACTGGAGGCGATGTGCTCAGGGGAAGAGGGATTGATGAGGGCATGAAGTGGGTCAATGTTGGGGTCATGCTAGGGTTCTTCTTGGTTTACAGGCTGATGTGCTGGGTTGTGTTGCTCAGGAGGGCTTCCAAGACCACTCTGTGATTTCTTGTTTACAGGCTGATGTGCTGGGTCCTGGGTTGTGGTTGAAGTTTTCCTGTAGGAATCGAGAGGACATGAAACCCTAATTCTTTCTATGCTTGTGTTCCGAATTTCTCAATTCCTGTATAATTGAGTTGTTTCCTATAAATTTACTGTGAAATTTCTACGTTCTAAATCTCTACTTCTAATTAGGAGTTGGTGCCAGTGGTCTGTTCTCCTCTAGAGTATCTGATTCGTTAGATATGACATGAACGACTGAGATAGAAGAGGATTTAATCATATCTTAGATGGAAAGATTTTATCATATCTTTTTTGAATAGAAATATTATTTAGCATATATGTATTCATATGTTCTTACTATGGAAAGAACATATGAATATGTCGGGGATTCTATCTCATATCTTAGATGGAAAGATTTTATCATATCTGAGATAGAAGAGGATTTAATCATATCTTAGATGGAAAGATTTTATCATATCTTTTTTGAATATAAATATTATTTAGCATATCTCTATTCATATGTTCTTACTATGGAAGGATGTTATTCATATATCTTATAAATAGAAGGATTTTCTCATCATATCCTGCATGGATAGAAGGATATACTCACTATATTCCATAATACAGGAATTCTATCTCATCATATCTGAAAATGCATAGATTAAAAGGAAATAATCACGCAACCAAATCATGTGCCCATCACGAAGATGTCAGGGGAGACCTAGCTTCTATCCGCCTGCGTACGCTGCCTTCTGCTTTCATCTACTCCTTCCTGCAAGAGGAAGGCAATAACTTTCTCCTCCTTCAATAGTAAGGATTGATATCTCTCTACTAATTCTAATTAAGAGTTGGTTGCGATCGTCCGTTCTCCTTCAGAGTACTTGATTCGTTAGATCTAACATGAACGGTTGAGATGGAAGAGGATTTAACCCAATAGTCAAATCTCTTCGGAGGAACAAACTTTTCCTACTACTGAAACATAACTAAAGTTAGTGTTCTTTGCAAATAGATTTTTTATCGTAAATTGAATTTTTGTTGTAACGTACGGACACATAACTAGTAAGGCTTAAAATTGGGCTGTTCCAACTCCTACGCGGTCACTTCATTTTTAATCTGCTCGTTACACCTTAAGCTTCTTAAAATTGTCGTAACATGGGGATTGGGCTTGCCGAACACCACCAGTAAAATAAGGGTTTTTTTAGCTTGATTTTGGACCGTTGGAAGGTGAATCCCAACAAGTTGATCATGAAAACAAGAGAAGACAGTCTTAAAAAAAAATACTAAAACCTTCCCATCACATTCCAAAGTAAGCCCATTCCGTTCAAACCTAAGAACGTGTCGGCGAACCACCGATGGTTGATTCCTTGCTAGATCACCAGCCTGCTTAAATTAAACTAGGTTACCTTCTCCCTGAGAGGGACTCAGTGCAGTCGAACGGGGACTAAAGTTTAGCAGTTCCTATCTGATCGTCCGATTAAAAAGGAATGGTCCAGATTTTTCGGAGTATGGTAACAAAAAAACAATGTTCATTTTTTTTACTGTAGCATTTTATTGTAGCTCATATTTTTGGACGATCTGGCCGTTCAATTGTTACATCGGACGACTCAGTCGAATAGGGACTACTAAACTTGCAGTCCCTGTTAAAACTGCACTAGATCCCTATCTCTTCTCCTTTACACCACTGTATTGCAAATCTGGTTTTTTTCTAGGTTATTATACTTTTTTTTCAAATCTAGCCCTAGTACAAATGCAATTGCCAAAATAACATCATCTCCAACCGCAGAAGTTGGCCAGTGACACGTATCACATGCTGCGCTCATGTACTGCGGCAAGTGCTGCTGAGCTAAGGCAGCAGACACCACGACAGGTCTTGCCGTCCTACCGAGAGGCCTTAATCGCGGTATCACACCCTGTTGAGCTACCCTACCGCGATATGTATAGGCCATGGTTTCAAGCCTTTGCCACGGTATACGAGTGTGACAGGTGACACATGTTAGCGCTTTTTACGGTTGGGGATGAGTATTTCTCTACTACTTCTAATTAGGAGTTGGTGATAGTGGTCTGTTCTCCTCTAGAATATCTGATTCGTTGGATCTGATATAAACGGCTGAGATAGAAGAGGATTTAATCATATCATAGATGGAAGGATTTTATCATATCTTTTTTGAATAAAAATATTATTTTAGCATATCTCTATTCACATTTTTACTATGGAAGGATGTTATTCATATATCTTATAAATGATAGGATTTCCTCATCATGTCCTGCATGGATAGAAGGATATACTCACTATATCCCATAATACGGGAATTCTATCTCATCATATCTGGAAATGCATAGATTAAAAAGAAAGAATCACGCAACCAAATCATGTGCCAATCACAAAGATGTCGAGGAGACCTGGCTTCCATCCGCCTGCGTACGCTGCCTTCTGCTTTCATCTACTCCCTATAAATGCCCAGCCGATAGCTTATGCAAAACATCCGGATGAAGGCAATGGAGGGTGCCAACGGAGAGGGAGGGGGGCAGCGCCGTGATGCTTCTTCCCCGCCCCCGTCCTACTCCTCCTCCTGCGCGGTTGCGTTGGCTTCGTGCGGTAGAAGTGAGGCGGAGGAGCAGGAGGGGCAGGGCAATCAGGGGGGAGGCAAGAAACAGGGGAGGCGCAGGAGCAAGGGGCGGGAGGTGGTCGCCCGGGCGATCCAGAGCAGGCTGCCCGCCGCGCCCTCTTGCTGGAGCAACGTCTTGGTGGTCAAGGGGGTCGGAGGGAGGAGCCGGAGGGAGAGACCGGGGGATGACAGCGACGCCGGCGAGGATGATTGTGGCGCAGGAACTACCGCGAGGGCTCCTGCGGCGGCGTGGTGCTGCGTCTGCCCGGCCGGGGACTGCATGCTGGAGCCGAACCCGAGCGCCAACGGCAAGGAGGATGCCGGGCTCTGGTCCCTCATCGAGCGCAACGATTTCTACTCCGACGATTGCAACCCGCACGCCGACGTCCTCCCCGCCGCCGCCGCCACCGGCACATCCTCCTCCTCGTACCAAGCCCGCCGCCCTTGTTGATTGAGTAGGTGCCGTTAATACATCATTACTACACATTGTTGTTCACAATTTTACAAAGAAAAATGGAGTATTTTCGTTGAAGGCGTCCGATTGTGTTCTTGATTCCATCCTTGTTCTTCCTATACTTCCTGTCATCATCGTGTGTACTGTGAGAGCCATGGACATGGAGTGGAATGAAATGATGCCATGATGGCAGTGGAGGGTTTTTTTGAGAATTTTTACCAAGTAGTAAATAGTAGTAATATAAATTAGATCTAATCGTATATTTTTTAAGGGTATTATGGACTTTGGTTTCGTCCACCCTGGTCGCTTGCTCCTCAGCGGTGAAGGGGTGGCCGATGAAATCAGCGAGCCGTCTGAGTTGGCCAGGTGTATCGTTGCTCAGCTCCTCGTATGTCATGAACAACACCTGGTTCATTGCCTCTTGCCTCTTCCTTTTTCTTCTTCCTCTAGGCAACAACACCAACAACAATGGTAAAGCAAGAACAAAAAACTCCTCAAAGCCTCCCTCATCTTCTCTCCTTCAAATCAGCTCCAAAAATCAAAAGTCAAACAATGCATGTTATATCAACACGTCCGCAAGCATGCACGCAACCTATTTTTGCAATCAAACTCGCCATGCATGGCCCTTTGAGTGATTTCGAGTGGATGGAGAGAGAGGGGTGATGGATGCTGTTGACTGGGAAGAGAAAAACAAGAAGGGAGGGAGGAAGCCAGTAGGAGGGCGGTCGGGGAGCGGCAACAGCCTAGCCAAGGCGTGGCTCAGTGTGGCAGCCCGACACGACGAGGCCAGATACGGCACGCAACGACGGCGCACGGTGCTAGCAGCGCGTAGCAAGACCATGGCCCGACGTGCAGGAGACAACGGTCAGGGCGACGCCGGTGCACGGTGCGGTGGTGTAGCGGGACCAAGGCCTATGAGGCCAAGGTGTAGTAGCCAGTGGTGTGCGCAACGGGAGCAAGGCGCCATGGCTTGGAAGTGAGGAAGAGAAGGGAGAGCTCGGTGCGACGTGGATGGTGAGGCACACAGAGGGCAGTAGCTCAGTTAGGAGGTAGCGTGCGGTGCGACCAGCGGCGCCTGGGCGTGCGCGACGCGAGGCAACACGGCCCGCAGCGCGTGGTGGCGTAGTGTTGCCAAGAGCTAACCGACGATAGGGGATAATTACACTACTATCCCTTATACAATTTCTACTACCATAAAAAGTATAACTAAATTCTAACTAATCTGATCTGTTTGATCAAATAAAATGAATGACTAGAGCATAATTGACTTTGCCTATTACGTGGCACAAAATTACAAGAAGAAGCCACTCACAAGTCACAACCTTTTGCTTTTTACCTTCCCAATTTCGCACCGTGTTGGGAGTAGACTGAGCTCCAGCCTCCAGGTGTGCTGTCAATGGATGCTCACAGGTCGAAGTGGAATCTTTGGCCTATTCGATATATATATATATATACCTTAAATGCTTTCCCTCTCAATACAAGTTATACAAATCTTAAAGCAAACGAAGGGGTAAGTAATCACTATCTATCCTTTATTCATGCTTTAATATTTGTGCAACTGTAACAAAGAAAAGCATTGAAGCACCTCTCATATATATATATATATATTCTTTTTCCGAACAGATACGCAAATCAGTCCTCCTGCTGCGTTTGTCGAGAGCTATCGAGGTGACAGAGTCGTTGCAATACAGACGGTCTGCTATGATAGAAGAGCATGACAGATAGTATATATCGTCTGTCGATATTTCCACGATCGAGAAGAAGACTAGATTTATAACTTTGTACATAAATAACTAAAGCCGAAAAAATATATATACGGGGACCAAATACAGACTTCGTCACAGGTACTCACGTCCACTGCAATCAAGTGTATGTCTCGTACGCGTTGAGTAAGTGAAGTCCGCAGGTGACTTTGGCAACTGATGATGTGACCTTGTGATTTGCTTGCGAGTTGCGACTCGAAAGGATCGAAGGAAGAGTATTAGTGCACAACTCCATTTAGGCTCTATTGAAGTTTTTTTTTCCTAAAATCATCATGTTTGCCTTATCATATCCTGTGTGAAGACAGAAGGCTGTCTCTCTTATTTCCATCACAGGAACAAGATAGATCAGGAAATATCGTCATCAACAGATCAACTGGTGCAAATAGTCAATTGCCTTTGCTGCTTGGATGGCGGCATCCTGCATTCATCCACATAATTCGGAGACGTAAACTTCCTTGGGGAGATCTTGACAGGGAAAGTGAATCCCAAATTCGCAAAAGTAAAAACCATTGAGCCATTGCATTGAATCATTGCGCTTTTAGTACATTATAGGGGGGGAATATTGCCAGATTTTATTAATGTAAAATGTTTTCCTAAGTCTATGAGCGCCAAATCATATTTATTTGTTAGCTCTTCTTTAAGATTGAGAGCAAATGGTCCTCAAGTCCTCACTTGCTATGCCACATCACCAAGTTAGTCAAGTACTCTTGTCGTTCAATTGGAAGAACATGGTTTGGGCCACGTTTGAATTGCATTACGCATGCTTAGCCAATTTTGGCTAGCATTTAAGTTTGTTCGTGACTACAACTATAGTTTATCACACTTTCTCAGTCACTAATCGCACTTACCATAGATTTATATTGTACCCAAAACTTGGTCACTAGTATGAAGCGATTTAGTTGCCGCATAAGTTATGCCTTGCTACACTTTTAACGAAAAAATATATAACAAAGTACAGTAATGAAACAACCGAAAGATAAGCCAAATCATAAATGGGATGACACTTAATTAAAACATATAATGCAAAATTAATCACCAATTTCATTGATTAACGAATGTCGTACGGAATTTATACATCGGAATATTTTACAATCAGTAATTACAATAATTGGAATACACAAAAAAAGATGATACATGCCCTCATTATACTTCGAGATGAGCGGGATAGAGGTCCAGTTGACAGCTTCGACGAGGAATATACATGTTTCTCCCATTTCTTCGTAATTGTAGTCAACTGGACCTCTATCCCGCTTATCTTCAATTACCATGTTATGCATGATGATATGTTGTCATGATATCTCGAAGTGTTTCTTGATACCAAAAACGAGCTGGTCTACGAACAATTGCAAAACTAGTTTGTAAAACTCCAAATGCTCGTTCCACATCCTTCCTAGTTGCTTCCTGAGCTTCCGCAAAATATTTTTTCTTATTCCCTTGAGAAGCTGGTATTGTCTTGACAAATGTTGCCCATGAAGGATATATTCCATCTGCAAGATAGTATTCCATTGTATAGTTGTGACCGTTCAACGCATAATTCACTTCTGGAGCTTGCCTTTTAGCTAACTTAGCAAAGAGAGGAAACCGGTGAAGAACATCAATATCATTGTGAGACCCTGGTAAACCAAAAAAACATGCCATATCCAAAGATCTTGCGAAGCAACGGTTTCTAGAATGATTGTTGGCTCGTGAACAACCAGTATACATGCCTTGCCATACTGCAGGGCAATTTTTCCACTTCGAGTGCATCCAATCTATGCTCCCTAGCATTCCCGAAAAACCTCTTTCCTCACCAATTGCAAGTAATCTAACAGTATTATTCTCATTTGGAGATCTCAAATACTCATCTCTAAAGATTTCAATAATAGCTTTCACAAACCTTCTCAGGCTCTCTATAGCAGTACTTTCTCCAATCCGCACATAATCATCAATAGCATCTGGTGCTACTCCGTAAGCTAGCATCCGAAATGCTGCGGTTACCTTCTGCAAAGAAGATGACCCAAGAATTCCAGCATAATTCCTCTTCTACATAAAATAATTATCATGCGCTTCTACAACATGCAATATGCGAAGAAATAAAGGACGATTCATTCGAAACCTGTGTCGAAAAGAAGGTTGAGCCATACACAGTAGGATCAACATAATATGCGAAGAAATAAAGAACAAATAATTCCAAACCTACGCCGAAAGAAGGTCGGGCCATAGATAGGAGGATCAGCAAAATAGTCCTGAAACAGTCTAGCATGTCCTCCTTGTGTATTGCGATGAACGACTTGATGACCAGGAGTAGAATCGCCATGGCTTGGACGATTCACACCCTGATCTTCCATGTGTGCTAGGTATCCTATTGTAAGAAGAAATATGTACTCATTATTTCTCTGAGACTCCTCATCTTCTGAGAGACATTGTGAAACTAAGTTTCGGCGATCCATTGAGATATTGTAAGTAGTAAACAACAAGAAACTTGCAAGACTTCAAACTGCAAATGAGTATGTATATATAGACGAGAATAATATGGCCGTTAAGATGACCGTTTGAATATAGCCGTTGCGATGACCATTAGGACATGACTCACTTAGTACAATATTTTAAATAATAACCATTACAGTATGACCGTTACAGGAAAATTCGAATTTAAAATTCCCGCGTTCAAATATAACTTTTCGAATTTTCCCGTTCAAATTAATTGTTACAACATAGTCGTCAAAATTAATTTAAATTTTTAAATTTCTGCATTCAAATATAGATGTTTGAATTTACCGGTAAAAAAACGGATGCTGTTATGATGGTTATATGGAATATGACTAGAATATAGAAGAGATAAAATAGAGGGTTTGATATGGAAAGTGTTGTTGGAGAGGGATGAGATATGAAAAAGCATTTTTTTTAAAAAAAATCTTCAAATATAGTTTTTGAAAAGTGAATTTTGGAGAGTTCTAATCTTAAGGTACGGAAAATTTAGCCGCTAGACGAATAGACCGATGGATAGATTTAGAGAGGTGCTTCAATACTTTTCTTTTTAACAGTTGCATAAATATTAAAGCATGAATAAATGGTAGACGATGATTATTTATCTCTTTATTTATTTTAAGATTTATATAATTTATATTAAAAGAAAAAACATTGAAGCACTGCTCGTAGATTTAGGAGGCTGAAACTTGAAATGACCGGACTAAAGGTGAGACCCACGAGTCATACGCGAGAAGTCAGTCGTCGTCTGTTCTCTGATTCCTTAGCACCAAAGGAACACGAATCCACGTGACTTGCGCTCGAATCCATCCATACCACATAGGTACGACGCCGCTTCATGCTTGATCTAGAAGAGTAGAACCCTCGTCCACCTACCTCCCAAATCGAATCCCTGCCGGGCCCGACTTCGAGGAGATCGGCTGCGCGATGGAGGCGAAGATCGGCAAGTTCTTCGAGTCGGTGGGCTCAATCTTCACCGGCGGCGACAACATCCCCTGGTGCGACCGCGACATCATCGCCGTAAGAGCCCCCCCCTCTCGCCTTGCTTAATCTTTCTTGGTTTTTGCCTGTGAAATCCTGCGTTGTAGATGGGGATTAACACTAGGATGCACACCAGTAGTTGAAGCACAGGAAGATGTGTAAAGAAAGGAGAGTGAAGTTAACTGTTGTGTAACATAGGGTGTGGCTTATTTGTAATCCCTGCATTTCTACAATATCTATGCTTGATGCTTCCCTGGTGGGAGACTAGCCTATCTGTTGAATCGATGGTGCTTTGCTTTGGCATGTTTGTAATTAGTTCATGTGGTTTTGTGGTTGTAGCATGGATGGACCAAATTGGATGCCCATTTGGACTTGTAGATTTGAAGGGTACGCGTTCTACTAAAACCATTAGATGCTTAATCCGAAACCTCCAATGGAGCCACAAAGAAATTCGTTGTGTTACTCCACCCTTTCTGTACTGTTCACTAGCATGGTTACATGGACTATCTAATTCAATTCTTGTTGCTATTGCCAAATAATGTGCTTTCCATTTCTCTTCAGTCTTCACATTTTTATTACTGTGTTCTGTTTGTTATGTTCGATGTGTATTTGGAGTTAATAGTTCTCATTCTGATGATGGCGCATGGTTATATGTTATACTTAGGGCTGTGAAAGAGAGGTTGCTGAGGCTGCAACCGAAGAACAGAAAAATGATAGCCTTATGAGGTTATCTTGGGCCCTTGTGCATTCCAAGCAGCAGGATGATGTGAATCGTGGAATAGGCATGATTGAAGGTCAAATGACTTATTTATTGTAATACTTAAGACTTACCAACTGCAACCTAGTATTTAGGTGTTTTTTTCTTCTTTTTCTTGGGCATCAGTTCTTCTCTACTCTGTTTTGATCAACTTGTTTGATTCTGCAGCCTCTTTGGACAAATCTAGCAGCCCACTGCAAACTAGGGAAAAGTTGTATTTGTTGGCTGTTGGGCACTACAGAAATGGTGACTATCCAAGAAGCCGGCAACTTGTGGACCGTTGTTTGGAGGTATGTCTGCAACATTATTAACCATATAGATTCCCTTGTATAATTCATACTTCCTTGATGTCTAGTTAATCTTTCTGCTACCAAAAGGGAAAAAAAATGTTGCATTGTTTTTTAGATAATAACTGCAAAACAAATATTCGATTCTGCCATACTGCTAAACTGCAATTAATACAGGTATATTTGCGCTGTGGACTTGTGGCAACTTATTTGCGTATTGCTTGCATAATTACTAACTAATACTGTTTCTGTGGTGGATGACACAGTGACAACCAAATATTTGATTCACTTTATGCAAGTCTTTTTCACTAAAGTTTGCGTAGCTAAAGTAGACACTAGACCCCTGCTCTCAGTTTATGACTTCTTAATCAGGCATGAAAATTTTCACCCTGGATTTGCACCATCCAATTAATTTGTGCTTAATAGCGGGCAGATAATTATCAGGAAGGTATTAAATAGTGAGAAAAATATTTCTTCCTGGATCTGCACCTTCCTGATGCAACACTTGAAAAGTTTTCAAACCAATTCAACAACAACAACAGATGGTTATATTATAAAGATAACAATGTTCTGTTATTGTCATGCGAATTTATTCTTCTGATCAGTTGATTTCATGCAACTGTTCACTGATGTGTTCTATTAGTTCCAGTTTTCCACACTTAGATTCGTCATCCCATTCTTGCTAAGCTTATTAGTTAGAGATCATGACTATGTTTGAGGCTAATGCCTTGTCTGCAATTCTATCTCATTTTCTTCTATGCTTGAGTCTAATACCAAATTAGCATTTCAGTTGAGAACAAAAGGAAAACAATAGTTTTTGCTCTCCAATATGTTTCTGTGCCCTACATGTTAATTGATGGAAGTGAATCAAGTGATTCATTCAACATTGTATTGTTGGTTTTGCTTAGTATGACAGATTTATTTAGTATTTGGAATGTTTATTTGGCCTTCCTGGAGTTAATATGTTTTTCTTGCCCCTGTTATCTGTACACTGGAAATGGAATCGAGAACTTTGATTTGAGTATAGACAAAATTATGTAAAATAAAGATTTCGGGTAATCTTGGACCATGTTGTAAGACCTTTTTGTTTATGTTGCATGCTAGCTGAATATAAATTCATATAATTTTCAAGCGTTTAAGAATATTTTTTGTCATGTTTCCCCCTAAATTTAATTTATATAGACTGCTATCGTGTAGATTCAACCTGATTGGAGGCAGGCCTTATCGCTGAAGAAGGCAATAGAAGATAAAATTGCTAAAGGTGAGAAAATTAATCAGCAATGCTATTCTATATTCCATTGGTTCTGTGTTTAACACTTTGAATTTTACCTGATGGATTGTTTTACAAACAAGTATTTTTGATCTTTTCCATTTGTTCCTCAGCACAACACCTTGTATGAATAAGTTACAACAAGATGCTATGAATCATTTATGCTGAGTTCTAAACAAGTAACGTGAGACTGCTGTCTGTAGATATTGATAATCATGTTTTGTGCAGATGGTCTGATTGGCATAGGAATCGCCACAACCGCTGTTGGACTTCTGGTTGGTGGGATTGCTGCTGCTGTTGCCAGGAAGAAGTGAGATGGTATCTGCTTGCTGGTGAAGTAGGAGATATTTCGTTCTGTAAGACCAGTTGTTCTACTCTTTGTTTGGTTATATTTCAGCTGAATCGCTACAGTTATGGGCATAAAATGAGTTGTTGATATCATGATACTCCGGAGGCAATGTAACCTTTTCATTGGTTTGTACATCGAGCGATCTTATGTTTTATTAAGAATTCTTGTTCTCAATATCTTACTTTTAGACGAAATCTTGATGGCTATACTATTGACTCAATCAAGTGTTTTGACTGTTGAATACACCATAATGCGATCGACAGCATTGCGGAGAGCTGGTCGTTGCGATGCCCTTCAAGAACCTGCAAATTAATGGCACAGAAGCAGAGTCATGACCAAATCACCGCAACATAACTGCAAAATAGTACTCTTCTTTGTTCTCTGGTGAACTTGGTGCTTTTTTTAGCTTGAGGGAGCTATTACACTAATACCCCCTTCATTATTGGGGAAGATAGCATGTGCAACAAAACTACAAGAGTTGTAACTAGCAAGGAGCAGAAACGTATATTTTCATATTGAAAATGAAAGCTTTGAAACATGTTTTGCTTGGCAGGTAAGGCTTCCTTCTCTACAGCAAAACGAAAAAAAGAAGACAAAAACAAATATCTGGAAGCTACATCGCATCCACTATGGAAAGATTTGTGTCTGGGTGAGCTATTGCATCCTTCTGAACTCAAATTATTTGTGCTAGTAAAACACCAAAGCCTTCCTTACGTGTTCTCCCGAAGTTGGCCACACACACACGTATATTTTGGATTGAAGTACTTGACAGGAATATTTGCTCTAATTTTGCCTACCAGATCATAAATACCTCAATGAATAGCAAATCTTCACTCGATCACTATCTGGATCTTGTCTATTGCTTGTTTTAAAGCTTCCAAGCTTGAAAAATACAAAGTAGATGATGCAGAAACCTTTGCTTCATTTCTCTCCATCATATAACACTAGTTTAGTTTTTTTTCGACGAAAAAAAGCACTAGTTAAACGGTCCTAACAATTCAGCTTTATGATGAGACTGCAACCTGATAAGGGTAGATATCAGCTATAGCATCACTCAATTATTGTGGCCATCGCCTCTCAAAGTCACAACTCACATTGAACACCATTGGAACAGACCAACTCATCGTTTCGCGAGCTGTCAATGAGCCCAATGTTTCTCTCCCCTTTCCATTTCAACGGGGACAACTTGATTGATGCATACGTGCATACCTTCACATGTGTAAACTATTGACGGGCCTTTCTTGATTAGCTGCGAAAATTATATCTAAACAAATCGAAATACAAGCATTGCTCATAATTGACTTCCCAAACAGTCACTTTTTAATATAAAGATCGTCTACAAGAAGCAGCTAGCCAGAGCACATAGCAGTCCTCTCTCATCTTCTCCTCCCATCTTGCTTAGTTTTTGTCGGAGATTTACCCAATGGGCGACGAAGTTCAGGCACTCACCAGGGCCTTCTCAGGTTTGCAACTTTGCATCGTTGACCCGTACATTCTTGTTCACTGCTTATAAGTTGCTATGGATTTGTGGCATATTTAGGGCTCGGAGGTATCGGGGTGGACGAATCTATTGAGGAAAGATGGGCAATTCACTTATACTTAGGGCTAGAACGTAGAATAGAAGTGAGCTGCAATTATTATTTTTTAATTATGTCAATCGGGTCTTGAACTCGAGATCTCTTAGCTCTGATACCATATTGAGTTGTATGCATCAACCAACTCAATACTTCAACAGAATCAACGATGGTGTCGGTGCTGGCAAAGTGGCGGAAGAAGCCCGAGAAGCTGCCGGGGTTCAGGAAGAAGTTCGAGAGGTTCTTCAAGGACCATGGCGTCATCGAGAAGTGCGAGGAAGAGTACATGCAGCACCTCGCCGCCGAGTTCTCACGCTTCAAGGCAAGCCAAAGCATTTGCAATCTCCACAAAGCTGTCACGTTTTCCAGAGCAATTGGCAGACAAAGTGATGCAATAAGTTGTTTCTGTTCAGGACCTGCTGGTGCTGTGGGCAATGCACCAGTGGGAGCGCGACGCGAGGCTGGCTCACCACGTGCTGCACGAGGCGCATCCCGCCGCCATCGTCATCGAGATCGCCTGCACGCGGTCGGCGGAGGGGCTTCTCGGCGCGCGCAAGGCGTACCAGGCGCTCTTCTTCCACTGCTCCCTGGAGGAGGACGTCGCCTACCGCGCCAGGGACAGGAGGTAGTGAGATACTGCAGCGTAAGCCAGTGTACACTCTGATGGTACTCCGATAACAATGGCTTGTTCAGTTTCTATCACCTCCTGAAACGAAGGACGACCCTGATTTCTGGATGTTGCACTTGTGAACAGCTCCTGGTCAGGCTCGTGAGCGCGTACCGGTACGGAGGGCCCAAGGTGAACGACGACATGGCGAGGGCGGAGGCGACGGCGCTGGGTGCTGCGGTGAAGAGCGCTGGCGCGCCGGGGAAGCTGGTGGAGAACGATGAGGTGGTCAGGATCCTCACCACGAGGAGCAAGCCTCACCTCCTGGATACCTTCAAGTAATATAAGGGGATGTACGGCAAGCACATCGAAGAGGTAATTAACGCACGCAACTCCGTCCCCGTCACTCGTCAGTCGCGAAAAGAAAGGATTCGAGAAGCTTGTGATCGATGCATCGCTGCATCTAACACTTGCCCGTTGTCAGTTAAAAATACTCCCTCGGTTGATTTTTATAGAGCGTCCATATATATTTATATGATAACGAGTTTGTAAAGTTCAACTAACAATTAGCTTAAGAATACATAGATTATATGATATAAAAGTGATAATGTTAGATTTGTATTTGAAAGTATTTTCTTATGGTTATAATTTTGTAACTATAAATAAAGTATTATAAAAAAATTAACGGTCAAATTGTAACTTTGAAGACCATACCAAGTTAAACCTTATCTTACAAAAATAAATAGAGTACACAGGATTTTGGAAGCGAGTAGACTGCGAGAAACCGTCCAATGCTTGGCGACGCCGGCCAAGTACTTCAGCCAGGCTCGCGTGCAAACTGAACTGCTGAAATTGAACAAAACAATCTAAAGAGAAGCGTGAAACGTCAGATCAGAGATTGTTGTAATCTTGGAACTGTTTGGTTGTTCAGGTGATCGAAGGGGCGCTGCGGGAGGGAGCGGACCACCACGGGAAGGAGGCCCTGACGCGGGTGGTGGTGACCCGGTCGGACGTGGACATTGACAACATCAGGGCGGCCTACCACGAGCGGTCCGGGGCCAAGCTCGAGGACGCCGTCGCGGGCACGGCGCACGGCCACTACAGGGACGCGCTCCTGTCGCTCGTCGGCAAGCGACCAGGTGCGAGCACCGGCTAGCTACGTTCGCACTGATGAGCGGCCGGTTGGTTCTTCCGGTGGTCCATGCGGACTGCGGTTGAGGCGCGCCGTACGTGTTTTGTCGCCGTGGTTTAGTTCCTTGTGTACGTTGGTATGTTGCGGCGACGGAGGGTCTGTTCGGTAGTGTTTCGATCAGCTCCTCTTAAATTTTACTTCGACTCCTCTTAATTCTGATTTTATGAGAAATTAGAAGTAGTTTCTGTAAGTATTCGGCTATTGGCTTTAGATTCTTGAAAGAGGGGATTCGGGAGAGAGGAAAGGGAGAGAAGTCATACCTAGGCGGCGCTCGACGGAGACGGTGAGGCTCGACGCGGGCTCGGAAGAGAGGGGCTCGGCGGTGAAGGCGGGGGCGGAGGCGCTTGAGGCGGGCTCAACGCGGGCTCAAGGTGGGGACAGTTCGGCGACGCTCGAATCGAGGACGACGAGCTCGAGTTGAGGACGGTGAGCTCGAGGCGGGGTAGATCGGCGGCGCTCGAGGCAGGGAGGCAGGGAGGAGACGCGGAGAGGCAGGGCTCGACGCGGGGAGGCTCTGATTCTTGCGGGAAGCTGTCTCTAGGCCGTTCCTGGCCTCGCGTTTATTTTGGAGAATCGCTCCGACTGCTCCCGAGAATTCGCGCGAGGGAAACGAGGTCGTTCGGTTGAGCTTCAGCTCCTCCGGACAAGAATCCGGGAGACATAGCTTTACCGAACAGGCTACGAGCTTGTGACATTTGCAGCCGAGGTTGGGGAGTCGTGTGTATGGCTGGTCACTCAGGAGATGAACAAAAAGATTTGATTTGGAAATTACCTTTCTTCTCACATGTGACGGCTCCAGATGGTACCGTACGTGCCAACACCCGCCCGCTATCTGCAGCTGATCCTCTCGCTTGTGTCGTAAGCAGGGTTCGCAAAACCCCAGTAAACAAGTTGTTTACTATATTTTTCGAGCGTATCACTGCGGCTCGGAAAGTAAAATCGGACAGTAAACCAGTTGATTTGAAATTCAAATTCAAAAAAAAATTATCCAAAAAATTCTTAAAATTAGTATTAATTTCGTTGTGACCTCTGATGTGACTTTTTTTCGTTGAAAAAAACGAAGTTTAGAGACCTTTTTGAACCATTTGAAATCTTGAAAAAAGAAAAAAACAATGTGGCATGTGGGCTTTCAGCCCACAGGCCAAAACGGCTGCGGGCCAGCTAGCCCATTACGGCCCACCCCCGGCTTGCCATTTAGCTTCACATACCGACCGAAGCATCGGAGTCCAAACAACGCAATAATTGAAAGCCACTTCCCCGTTCCTCGCTCAAGGCGACAGTGTTTGCGTCGCTGCAATCCGACCGTGTCGAACTGCTGTCGGAGCAGCGTTTCTCGCGCGGTTTTGCTCGAAAACCGTGCGTTTTGCACGGTTTCTCGAGAGGCTAGCAAAAACCGAAGGGAGCGACGAAAATCGTGGTTTGAGGTGCGTTTCTCGCACGATTAAGCTCGGTTTTCGTTCGGTTTAGTGCACAAACCGCTCGGTAGTAATAGACATGTTTGCAAAGCTTTTAAATCATGTGTAATTTGCCCAAGATCGATATAGGCTTTAAAATGGTATAGAAGTATAGAACCATCCCCAATATTTATACAGTTTCTTTTCGCTCTCTAATTTAGATTGTCGCATATTAAAAATTTCAATGCTATCATGAAAAATGATATTGATTTTTAGCTAAAGTATTTATTGGTGTTGTACTTGTATGGTGCACAAGTCATATCACTTAGTTGCACACTTGCACTTATCCATCATATATAGGATTGTTGGGCGAGGGATTTGTAGCCTTTTGTGATAAATCACTTGTGCTTACATTTCATTTGCTCCACTGTATCACAAATGTTCAGGTTATTCACATTGCTAAATGGCAGCACAATAATGTTTTTATAATCTCTATACTTTTTTCTTTTTTAATAAAATGTTTTCTATACTCACTATTTGTTTTGTTCACCAATTTTTAGCATCAATAGTTATTCGAGTATGTCAAGTAGCAATATTTTGCAGCACATTGGTGGGATGTGTTCGGATCGGAAACACCCACCCTTCAGCGGTTTGTCATACGTCTCGTGTCGCAATGCGCATCTTCTAGCGGTTGTGAGCGCAATTGGATTGATATGTGAATGTTATTGAAATGAAAGTTTATTTGTTCACATATTATTGCTAAAGCCTAAATGCCTACTTTACAGCTTCAGATTGTCTAAAATGTAGCAAAGGTCATGTCAAAATTTTGTTTCAATTGTACGTTTAATTTCATTGCAAGTGGAACTTTTTATTGACATTCTGTTAATGTAGGTCGAACATGGCATTTCTACGATAATGAAAGAATGACGAAGCTATGCCTATGCCTACTCCACAACTTCAATTGAAAGATATTATAATGTAAATGGTGTTGACATGTGAATGGTAGAAATTGCGAATGATATTGCTATGTGGTTATATAAATACCTATTTTTGCACTTGTGTGATTTTAGTATTGCAATAAAAGATTATTTATTAACATATTATTGTTAAATACCTAATTTACAACTTTCAATTGTCTAAAACATAGCAAAGGTCAAGTCAAAATTTTTCCATATTTAGGAAAAAGATCGTATTGTAATTTTTTTCGTGTTTTTACATCCCTTCTTTATGTATTTATTACATTTTTACTAAATTTTAGCCTTCACTACATTTTTGCAAATTTTACAATATCTTTTTGCAATTTTCCCCTTTTTTGAGTTTTTCCCATTTTATTGGTTTCTAGCGATTTTGGCTCAAAAACCGCGGTTTTCACGCAGGGGTTTGACCAAATTTTAAACCGGTTTGAATTTTCAAACCGTGCAATTTTTTATGGTTTTTAAGGGATTTCTTGTGAATTTTGTAAACCGTCGAGGTAGCAAAAAAAAATGCCTACAAAACAAAATTTTAAGCCCTGATCGTAAGTTGCAGTGCACGACTGGTTCTCCTTGTCAGTGCCGGACCTAGTATTCGTACGGGCAGAGATAATGCCGGCCGGCAAAGGTGCTGTCAAGGATCACAGCGATCATGGTCCTTGTCTCCTTGATGATAACTCCGGCCGGGCTCGGTCTTTTTTGTCATTTTGGAGACCAGTTCTAATGTTTTTAAAAAAATTCGAGCAAAACAAATTAGATTTTCCAATGAAGAAGCAATTCTATAATAGTCGTATGTTCCTAACAGAGTTTATTTTAGTCCAAATTTATAAGACTTATTTTTTAAAATGGTTTTATCTATAAATATAAGGTGTATTTCATATTTCAATGTAAAATTAGTGGATTGTTCCCTATATACCTCTAATAAATATCCCTCTTTACTTTATATTCTCTATATGCATGTATTGAATATAGTGCTAAGTGATAATAAATTAGTGATCTAGTCATTTTCAATAATTTTGTTGTCTACATGCTAAGAAGAGAGAATCCTAGCCAGAGGACTTGAACTCGGGATCTCTCGCAATTCACTGAGGGCCTGTTTGGTTGCCTGCATGTCCCTAGCCTGATCTGTACGAGTCATGTGGGTTGATGGGATACATGCTGAGTGAATGCAGGATGGTTTGTTTGGTTGCCTGCATGTGTTGAGCCAGGCTGAACTGAGCAGTTGTTTGGTTGGATGCATGAGGGGAGCAGAGGGATGACAGGATGCAAGAGAAGTTGTTTGATTGGTTGCATCTGGCTGAGGTTGGAGGATGCATGGAATATTCATGATTTTTGGTTTTCACTCCATTTGGGCTAAGGATTTCACGGGAAACTCGGGCTTGAACACGCTGTTCTCTTCCTCGTCATCTGGGCTTTTTCCATAGAAATTTTTCCATTAGTTTTTGCCGTGTTTTATCAGGGCTTCTTCTGTTCTCTTCAAAGAATTTCGCATTCCACACCAAAAAATATGTAACAAAATCTTTAGAACAGGAAACATATCACAGGCAATGTTTCTCCAAAGTAATAGCCCGAAAACAAATTGGAGCCCAATTTAGGAACTGCATCAGTCAGGAGAATGGAACATCACGCAATCAAACATATTGTTGCAACAAATCAAATTGTAATACATTACACATCACACGAAACTTGACTCTTCGCAGATTTGCAAGTAACACAAGAAAAGATTCAAACAGGGACCGACAAATATTCAGACACATGGATGCTTTTAAACACGATTTTAACGACAAAGATTCAAACAGGGACCGACAAATATTCAAACACATCTCTCGGATATCTCTCGCTTCAGTTGATAATCTGCACTGTTTGCAGTTACCTGAGCTTATGGTAATCCCAGAGGAGGAGAATAGGAGAAAGAACAAAAAGACAAGCTTAGCAATGGAGTTTCTGATAGTAATGCATACTGCTGGTTTGCCCACAGAAAAGAAAAATGAGGAGTATGAAAGATCTGATCAGAAGAAATTTTAATGTTCTACTTTTCATGTTCTACTTTTTATCGCTTTAAGGTCCTGACCAAACTAATATCACTTTTCTTTCATGTTTTTAGCTAAGAAAGGCTCCAATTTTGGTTCAGCCATCAAGTAAGCATTCAGATGAGAAGAACACAATACTGGAACAGATATAAAGAACAAAGTAAGCCTTCATGGTAGCACCTAAACAACATCAATAGCTCCCTGCATTTTTTGTGATCTTTATGGTAGCAAAAATATTATTCGCTGGTGCTTCTCACCAATTGATCTTTTGAAGGATATCAATAGCTCCCTGCATTTTTTGTGATACAATCAATTGCTAATGATCCTCATAAGGAAAGTACAATTAAAATAAAGAGCAGCGTACCTAATCATTCCACCACTAACTAATCCTCTCTGTGACTTTATAGTAGTTCTGTTTACCTCTAGAATAAGAAATTCCCAAATCTATGAGTTGAGACAGATTAAAATCAATACTTCAGTAGTGGGCATTTATGACATTGAAAAAGGAGGATATTACTACAAAGGATCCAATTTAGTATTTTAGAAACCTGTAAGTAGAGTGTAGTGAAATTTAGGGGCTCAGAATCATAACATACAAACCAACTAACAAACTTTCAACGCTAACCTCGGTATTGGTAGAACCATCCACCCACTTTCTGCATATAGTAGTAACTCTTATCCTCATTTGACCTTCCGGGTGTTGGTAACTACAAAAGAAACAACATGCTTAGTACATTGAGCCATCTTACACCAACGATAACAAAGAAAAAAGAATGAAAGATACCTTGTTACAAATTATATATACAAATGGGGATTTTGATGCCCTGGTTGGCTTGACCGTTCACTCGGTGAGACATCAAAAAATACTGTCAACGAAGTATTTCTATCAAGACCACACATTTTCCATATCTTGTCAAGCGAAACAACTAGAAAAGTTCAGATCAATTAGCTAGCAACTTTACCAACCGAACCAAGCAGTCAAAATTCAGTTTAGTAACAGTATTACCAACCGAGTCAAGCATAAATATTCAGATCAGTAGCTAGCAAATTGAACAGAGCAGTGTGCTGATAATGAAGTAAATATTCAGATCAGTAGCTAGCAAACTGAACAGAGCAGTGTGATTATAACCGAGTCAAGCATAAATATTCTTTCTAGCATGCAATCCTACTGGTTCATCAATACAGTTGCTGAGAAAGTTGAAAAGAACTTCATCAATACAGATCCATCAAGTAAGCTTTCAGATGAGAAGAAAGAAACTTCATCAATACAGTTGTTGAGAAAGTTGAAAAGAACTTCATCAATACAGTTGCTGAGAAAGAAACTTCATCGTAATGTTAGCTTACCTTGCGATCCAACTGTTTGATGATTCAATAGGGAGCGTGGTCAGTAAAACACAAAAGTTGAAAAGAAAGAAACTTCATCAATACAGTTGCTGAGAAATAAAATTAAAATACAATCCTAATGCATATACAATTGAGCGTTCTTGTCAAACTTACCTTGAAGTGAAAAATCCTTCAGAGTTATTTGGCATGAGCTATAAACATTCATGCTAACATCCATCTTCTGCAACTTTGTGCCAAGGAATGAGGCACAATCTAAAGCTTGTAAATTTTCTATGAAGCTTTGCTTTTGCAAGTGAGCTACATAACTGTCCATAGCCTTGCACCCAGTCTTTTTCGCCTTGATATCACCTTCCTCAACAGCCTTTCTTTGCAAAGACTCAATCAAATTATCTGTAAAAAAATATCCCCAAGTATGAGCAACAGAAAAGAACAATGAGGAGTATGAAAGATCTGATCAGAAGGAAAAGGAATTTTCAGCTGCAGCTTCAGAAGAGAAAAAACCAAATGGAGTTACTAGTCGGGATGACATGCAGAATCCTGACTTGTCATTGCATCAGGAAGATGTAGAACGTGGTAGTTCTGATGACAAGGCAAAGGAGTTTTCTTCAGCATTAGAAAAGGAACTAGCAAACTTACCTCCTGATACAGTACCAAAACCACCTAGATATCCTCTACTTCAAGTTACATATCATGATAGAAGCATTGTATGACTACTTATCATGTTCTGCTTTTTATCGCTTTAAGGTCATGACCAAACTAATATCACTTTTCTTTCATGTTTTAAGCTAAGAAAGGCTACAATTTTGGTTCAGCCATCAAGTAAGCTTTCAAATGAGAAGAACACAATACTGGAACAGATATAAGGAACAAGGTAAGCCTTCATGGTACCACCTAAACAACATCATCCTTATAGTTAAATATATCCTAATATAATTTTGCTTTCATTACAGTCTTTCAACTTGAAGCCAGTTAACAAATATATCTGACACAATGTTTAACACATACTGGTACATTTTATTAGACTCAGTATGTTGAAAAGCATAAATGCGGTAAAACATGTAACATCAATCACATGTTGCAGGGAAAAACACCACGTTCAGTCTAAGCTTAATGAAAACATAGAATAACATCTACAAATGATCAAAAGATTTATATTTAAAAAAATATATAAAAAAGGAAATGTTAGCTTACCTTGCGATCCAAGTGTTTGATGATTCAGTAGGGAGCGTGGTCAGTAAAACACAAAAGTTGAAAAGAAATAAACTTCATCAATACAGTTGCTGAGAAATAAAATTAAAATACAATCCTAATGCGTATACAATTGAGCGTTATTGTCAGACTTACCTAGAAGTGAAAAACTTTTGAAATTTGCCAAATGTACACTCATGACAGTTCCAACTTCCAGTGTACCAAAGCTTTATTCTTTCCATCCAGTTCATATATTTGAGATCCAGCACACCTAACTCCTTCAGTGGCAATGGGCCACACAGTTTGAGAACCTGGGCATTTGAAGTGAAAAAACTCGAGCTCCTATTGAGTTCCATGCAATCAATCTCAAATAGTAGCAAAGCGCTCCAAAGATCCACACATGATAAAATGTTCATAATCCAACACGATAAAGCCAAACATCCAACATGATAAAATCCAAGCATCCAATATGAGGGGCTTCCGTATACCACCTCAGTGCATCCATTCATATTACAAGGTAAAAATGGTGTCCTACTACCACCTCATGAGGGGTTTCCATATACCACCTCAGTGCATTAATAGTTAGATGTTTAGGGGGGTTTTATAGGTGAGCATCTAACACCTTAGTACAAAAAAAAGGCTCAAATAGTTAGCAATCAATGAGCGGAGTTGGACCTTAAGAAAGAAGCAACCCACATCACACGCCTAGCCTCAGACATCTGCAAAAATACCAAGCTCATGGCCTTTTGCGAAGCAAGGTAGGTTAGGACAGCTAACAGTGACTCCTCACTAAACCCAGGTAGGTCCATGGCTGCACTGTACAACTCAGGATGCGCCTCTCCATGCACAGTCTCCTTTATGGCGGCAGCCATCTCGCGGACTGCATCAGACATCTTGGTTAGCAGCATTGATTCATCCTCGGTCACAAGAGAAGTTCTCTTCCTTTTCCCGGTTGTGCTTGAGTTTTCCTTGCCACCTCCCTTAGAAGAACCAGCACCAGTAGCAAGAGCAGGAGCAACAGCACCACTACCAGAGCCAGCAGCAGCACCAGAAGTAACACCATCATGCCAATCCATACCATCAGCAGCAGCACCAGAAGTAACACCATCAGCACTAACAGATGTATTGGTCTTGCCAGAGCTGTCAGCCACCTCAGACGGAACACCTAAGGCCTCATTGGAAGCCATGGCATACCTCCCCGTGGCCTGTCCACTACCAAAGATTGTGACCATTTCAACATAGTTCTCTATGGACACATTGAGGAAGTCAACATCCTTAGGGTGATCCTAAATAATAGTAAGAAGATTGTCACTTGTTAGTATAAGAAAACAACATGGTTCATTTGTCAATAGGTTAGTATAAGAAAAAACCTTGATGTGGCCCTTGTAGTGCTCATCATCAAGCACTATCATGTTGAGGTTCTCATCCCAAAGAGTACCACTAAGATCCCTGAGCCTGCTAACTTTCACCCACCTAGCACGCCACTTGCGTAGGTGGTTGTACACCTGGGTGCCAGAAACCTCAACACCAATGTGTTCGGTTATGGCCCTAGCAACTTGATTAAGATGGACTTCTTTGAAGCCTTTGTTAGTCTTAACCCATTGTCCGATGATCTCAATCAATAGACGAAGCATGAAACTTGACATATGACTAGTCCAGCGCAGCGCTTGCCTACCTCCTACATCATCACCCAAGTCAGCCATCCTCCTAATGCATAAATAAGAGCAAGTATACGTTAGGCAAGTATGTCACCCAAGTCAGCCAAGTATAAGTTACCCAAGTCACCCAAGACAGCCAAATATAAGTATGTCAGAGAATGTAGAAGTCAAGTAAGTCATGAAAATCGATAATAAGAGATTGTAGAAATCTGATCAAAATAGCAAGCAACCATTAGTCTCAGCTCAGGATGCATAATTCAATGTTCATGATGCAATTTAACTAGTGCAACACCATTATAGTAATATATAACACCATACATCACATATGGGAGGACCCCTATTCTGCCACATAAGATTAGCCCAGTTGTCCCTCTTCTAAGCCCATGTTCCATTATCTTGTGCAAGGTCATTGTGGGCGTTCACATCAACAGGGTTTGGAATCCATGTGGACTCCGGTGGGATACACTCATCCATTCCATAACCCAAGATCCAATTATGCAGGATAGCACATGCAAGGACTAGCTTCACTTGAGTCGTGTATGGGTGGAAAGGTTTGTTGTAAACAATCTTGAACCGGTTCTTGAACGTGCCGAAGGCCCTTTCAATCGATACTCTAAGACTGGAGTGACGTAGGTTGAACAACTCTTTCTTGTTTTGAGGGTAATTTCTTCCACCATATTCCCTCAAGTGGTATTGAGTGGCTCGGTATGGTGGAAGAAAGCCCGGACGAACAACATATCCAGCATCCACGAGGTAGAATTTTCCTACCAAAAACATAAGTACCATTACTATTATGAACTTTAATGTTACCAATACAAATTTGAAACCAACAATATGCTCTAGGTCAATATCTATTTACCTGGTGGGACCACAAGGCCATCATCTCTCTCTAATGCATCTGCAAGTATTAGTGCATCGTTGGCCGACCCCTCCCACCCAGTAAGGACATAGGTAAACCTAAGATCGAAGTCAATGGCAGCCATGATATTTTGGGTAGTAGTGCCCTTCCTACCCCTAAATGCTGCAGATATTGATTGTGGGACTCTTGCAAGCACATGGGTTACATCAATTGCCCCAATGCAATCCTATTAAAGATAGAAAATAGATTGATTTATTACTGCAATTAAGTTTTTAAATTTTGGGTATTAACTAAATTTAAGGTTAAGTCATTTTACCTTGAAGTAAGGGTACCACCTTCTACTGTTAAGGATTTTAGGGTGCACATCATTTGAGGGTGGCCGGATCATCTCATTGCGCAACTCACCAATAGCATACAAAACCTCATGAAAGTACCGGCTAATGGTTTCTATTGACCTCCTGAAGATAGGCTGCAGAGCCCTAAACCTATGATTTTGGCCAACAACTAGAAGAAACATGGTGACTTGTTCCTCAACATAGCAATGAATGGTGTCTCGCAGCATTTGCCTTTCACGAAACAAACTACATAGCTGAAAAAAGGGAGCTCTCCTCATCCTAAGCTGCTCCAAGCAATGGATATCATCTGAATGGTATATCCACCTTAGGTTCGATTGCCTAGCTATGTCCCTTTCTACCATAGGACTATAGGTGATGCATGGACTACGTTCCCTAGCTCTTCGTAGGATGCAAAGCATGTAGGCACACATGACAGCCACTAGACCAGCACTTCTAACGATTAGCTTACGACGTTCACATGCCAATTCATCCATCTATGTAGAAAACACAATGCCATAGTATCAGTAACAGTAAAACAGAGTTTCCCCTTTCTCTGATGGAAGAATATTAAAGATACAAAGCTCAGCTAACAAAAAATTTATATGAAATGAATGCATATTACAGCCAGCAAAATTACTGATCAATTTGAAAGCCTGAACATCGGGTATCAAGGTTGTTTACCATTGGAGTCTGCATACATATATGAAATGAATGCAAGCTTTGGTATATAAACTTTTAGGATAAGCATTGTTCCATATCTAATGTCTACCTTGATAGAAAACACTATTGCTAGAAGCTTTTACTAATTGGTTCTTGACGAATTCATGTCCCATATACTGGGTTTTCAGTCTGTTTCCAAGATGCTCCCTTCCCTTTTTCTTGCCTCTTAAATACTCCCTCAAGTTACAAATAGTTATCGTTTTAGACATATGTGTAGTCAAACTGGAAAAGTACTTTCATAACTATAATTCTATTAGGTTTTATAAATATATTATAATATAAATGAGTGATACCCTAGCTAGCTGTATTAAATTGAATTGAATCACTATAAGTCGATCTATCTCCTAGCTAGCTGTATTAAATTGAATCACTATAAATTAAATTAAATCAGACACGCACGTGTGAACATTTCCTAGCTACTTGTATTTCCCACAGTTAAAGAAAACGAAACGAAACGCATGCATTTGCATGATTATCAATAATAGTCATGCATCCATTTAAGACATATCAATAATAGTCATTGCAGCTTATCTTTTCTTCAACACTCTACACATGCATCTGTGTGCAAAAGTTTTCCATGTGCATGTCCTAATCCATTTTTCAAGCTGTATGTATGCACATTTGCTAAGATAGGTTCATATGCACCTCTGTGAACATCAGATGTTTTCCCTCACCATTTCACCCACACTGTTTGATAATTTCCCTTTTAATATAACCAATTTTGTCCCAACATAAAATTTAGCATCTCATATAGAATGACCAATGTTTTATTAGTTTTTTAACTGAACAATTGAATATATGAAAATGCGCGATGACCAATGACAAATAACATATGCACAAGTCATTGTAAGAAGCTCACTCATTTGATACTAGTACAGCTACAAATCACGCTTATTTTGATTGAGCTAGAAATTTTTTCGAGTTAGGACAAACTACAGACTTCCACAGAGTACTACTAACCCCCCAACTAGATACAACCAACCAAACATACTATCATGTGTAAACTAAAGCAGGATATGTCAAGCAAACACTTAAGCAAACTAAAGCAGGATCGGCCAATCAGAACATCTGCCTTGGTTAGATCCAGAGAACACTCAAACAAATCAGTAGTTAATTTCTGCTGGTACAGGTGATTTTGATTTCTCCTGAAACTAAAATCACCTATACTGATTTCTATTGGTAATTACCATGGTGATCCAGAAAACACTAAAGCAAATCTGCTTGTTTCCGCAAATCATCTCTAGTTTGGTTTACACATGTTAATTACCAATAGAAATCAAGCCAGACTAGAGGTGATTTGTGGAAACAAGCAGATTTGCTTCGGTACCAAATGCAAAATAAGGACCATATCTACTGATTTGCTTGAGTACAAGCCAGATCTATTCATTTCACATGCCAACATGACAAATCCACATGCCAAGATGCAGCCTTCGCTTGCTCGTGTCTAGGATAGCTCAAACCCAGATCTAAACCAAATCAAACCAAATTGAAACCCAGGATGGGAGATGGGGAAGAACCAGATAAGAGGGAGAAGGGGAAGTACCTCGTGGACTTACCGCCGTTCTCACTGGAGAGATCTGTGAGAACTAGAGAGGGAACCAGCGGCGGCGAGGAACCAGAGTGAGCAACGAGGATCCAGCAAGAAGGGAACCAAAGAAAGCGGCGGCGGTGAACCAGGCGAGAGCGAGCGAGAGGTAATCCGCGGTGGTCGCCGGAGAGCTCGAGCAGACGAGTCGAGAGGAGGGAGGCAACCGAAGGAGGCGAGCGGAGGACGCGAGCAACCCTAGACGTAAGAGAGTGGAGGCTGCATCTCGCGAGCGAGCGGAGAACTGCATCCCGCGGGCCGGGCGAGAGAGAAGGTGAAGATGCGTTTCTTGCCCGAATCTGGATGCAACGATTACGAGCTGGGCGAAATTTCTTGATTGTCTGATAAACCAAGCAGTGCATTAACAATTTAACTGCATCCACTCATGCCATGCAACTACCATGCAAGCAACCAAACAGGCCCTGAGACAACAAAACCATAACAACGCACAAAACCAACGAGCTACAGAAGGCTTTGTGTCTTACATCAATTCTCTTCTCAAGTTCTGTTATTACAAAGCTACCTCAACTCTGCTTATAAAGCAGGACTTCAAGAACCCGACTCGGTAACAGACTCATTGTTCAACTCGGATTCTACAATATTTCCTCAAACAAACTCTCCTATTACAATATTAACTCTACCAATCATCCTCTTAATCTTGTAACACAAGTCTAACTTATTGAGGCAGTCGGTGTTAACTATAACTTACCCAACAATTACTTGATACTTGATGGTGAACGTATCTCTAAGGAGTTCCGCTTTCTTCTTACTGGCATACCACCGGTGATTACGACCTTTTGCTTCAGCTCCAACTGTCTTTTCACCGGCAACTTGACGGTGACGCGGACTCGAATTAGAGCTTACTCACGAGAGAACTTGGACACACCTATAAAAACTCTTATGCACACACGGCAAAAAACGGCGACGAAAACTCCTCAAACCGCACATCACTTCTCTTTTCGTCCTATTTTCTTCTTGCTCCTCACGTCTGAAGCTCTTACTTCTTTCTCTTTTCTTGTGCCTTTTTCCTTGTGCAGCGATGAACGTTTTCTGACTCGCATGTCGTCTAGACGAGATCAGCAACTAGTTGCTTCTCGACGACGCACTCGTCCTCCAGCTCCGGCGCCAGGTGCTGGAACCACCGCAGCCAGCATAACTTGGAGCCACGTCTGGGCAGCGCGACCGCGAGTTCTGCCACCCATGCTCACGCACCCCTTGTCTTCATGGATGGCCTCTGGTTGGCCGCCCCCGGGAGTCTCCTCCTCCCGAGGGCAGCGGTTAGGGTTTCGAATCCAGAGCTTTGATACCAATTGTTGGATCATAGAAAGAAGAACCAAAAAAACAACTCAAAAATCTACGGCCAGAGGACTTAAACTCGGGATCTCTCGCAATTCACCGAGACAGCAAAACCATAGCAACGCATAAAACCAACGAGCTACAGAAGGCTTTGTGTCTTACATCTATTCTCTTCTCAAGTTCTGTTATTACAAAGATACCTCAACTCTGCTTATAAAGCAGGACTTCAAGAACTCGACTCGGTAACATACTCATTTTTTTTTTTTTGAAACAGCATAACATACTCATTATTCAACTCGGATTCTACCATCTTTTCTAAAACAAACTCTCCTATTACAATATTAACTCTATCACATATCAGCTTCTCCTGCCCGCGTGGATTCTTCGTCAGCCATTCAAAAACCTCTTTTGGATCTCCCTCGCACGGTTTTACAAGTTTGCAGGCATGGATGTCCTGTTCAAAATTCCTTGTCTGTGAACCTACTTGCATGTACATCGCAAGTTCATGTACCTACTGTGCAATTTACTCAATTTGAAAATATTACTACTCATAAAAATTATTGGCAGTTCTTAGATCAATATCAAACAAACTTGATAAACTACTTCCTTGAACAAACAACTATTATTGACTTATTCACAGACGTTCAATTACATCATCAAGTGAGAGCTTAGCTAGTCTCATTTGGCGTGCCGGGATGGCTTCTAGTCAACGTCTTCTCCAATTATTGACTTGGTCAACGAAGACTAGCTAGTGACTATCATCACTCAGACGAAGTCTCCCCGTTTCTTGAGCTGCACCCAGAGCCCGCCTTTCATCTTCATCGTCGCCGTCATCTCGTACGCGGGCGGCGCATCCATGCTAGCTGCCGGCGCCACCACGTCCAACTTGAACCTCTGGAGCACGGCCGCGGCAACAGTCTTCATCTGCACGTACGCCATCTCCTTCCCGAGGCACACGCGCGGCCCAGCGTGGAACACCGGGTACCGCGCCGCGTCAACGGCCACGAACTCGCCGCCGTCGCTGAGCCAGCGCTCCGGGGCGAACTCCAGGCAGTCCTTGCCCCACAGCTTCTCCATCCTCCCCATCGCGTACGCCGAGTAGTTGGCGAACCACCCGGAGCGCACCACTGCGCCGTCCGGCAGCACGTCTTCGGCGAGAGCCACCCTCCCGTTGAACGGCACCGGCGGGTACAGCCGCATCGCCTCCGTGATGGCAGCGTGGAGGTAGTGCATCCCCTTCACGTCGCCGTCCCGCGACACCTCGTCGTGGACGCGCCGCTCGCACCGGGGGTTCGCGGCGAGGAGCCAGCAGAACCACGTCAGGGCTGACGACGTCGTGTCCTTCCCGGCCAGCACGAAGCTGACGACCACATCCCGCAGAAATCGTCGTTTTGCCTCTGGCGAGGGGAACATGCAGCCGAGTTCGCAGCCATCGTCCTCGTCCATGGCCGCCATGAACCGCGAGAGCAAGTCCGGGTTCCCCTCTTCGCGACCGTTCCTTTGATGCGCCTCCTTCGATTCGATGATGGACATGGCGTGGTCGTCGATGATGTCGACGGCTTTTCGGAGCCGGCGTGACTTGCCTACGTTGAGAAGCTTCGTGAACCTCCGCACCCATGTGGACGGCGTCATCACCCTCATGAAGGAGATCTCGACCGCCGTGGCGAACGCCGCGAAGAGCACCTCGTGCCGGGTGTTCGCCCTCTCGAGAAGCGTCGAGCTCTCGACGCCGAAAGCGACGTGGCAGATGTTGTCGAACCCGAACCGGCTCAGTGCGTCCTGCAGGTCGACAGCCTCGCCGGACCCCGCGGCGGCGTCCAGGAACGGCAGGAAGTGGTGGTGGAGGTGAACGGCAAGGACGTCGCCGGTGAAGCTGCGGAGCGAACGGGAGGAGAAGGCGTAGGACGCCACCTTGCGCTGGAGGCTCCAGAGGCGGCCGTCGGCGCCGAAGAGGCCGTCGCCGATGAGGTCGGTCATCGCGGCACGGAAGCGCGGGCCCCTGACGTAGTTGGTGAAGTTGGCGCGCAGCAGGTGATCGACGGCGGCCGGGCTCGCGGTGGTCACGGCGTGGCCGGCGCCGAGGGGCCCCCACGCCTCGATGGCGCTGGACGGCGCAGCGCGGAGCAGGTCAGTGTACCAGTCGAAGAAGCGCCGGCGGTTATGGATGAACTCGACGGTGTTGCCCAGGACGGGGTTCGGGTGCGGACAGTGGGCCGTCGTTCTTGGCTTCGCCGGAGAAGCCCCGCGGCGACGCCAGAGATGGAGGATGACGACGGCGAAGAGGAAGAGGAGTACATACGCCAGGCGTGTGATCTCCATGGTGTGCTTTGAGCTTTGAAATTTCTGATCCTCTGCCTCTTTGAAGTAAAGGCAGGGTGATAGCTGCTACATCTGTTTCTTTTCTGCTTAACATTTTGGACAGAGACAAATATCCCATACCATACACACGTTTGACTATTACTTTTTCGAGCTATTCCCTCCGATCACAGACTAATCACATATAGTTGTCATTTCAGGTATAGATGTAGCCAAAATTTTGAAACATCGACCGTTAATATCTTTTTAAATATTTACATTAGATACATGAAAATCATATGTATAGATTTGTCTCGAAAAGTATTTTTATAATATTATAATTCTATTGGGTTTTATAAATATATCATAATAGAAATTAGTGGTCAAACATGTATTTAAGAAACCACACTGATGTCTAAAACGATAATTTTTTATGATAGGAGAGAGTATATGTTAGTAAAACATATTAAAATTATAGTGCTATGCAAGTATATTTGATGATCAATCTAACGATATCATTTCTACAATTAAAATTTTAAAAGATTGATTACACGTATTTCTAAAACAACCTCTAAAGAACTTAGGGAGTAAGACTGACATCGCTTTTGACCTATCCTATTTTCTCAGTCACACTCACACATGGATGTTCGATCAGAAAACCAATTTCCATGACGTGCGTCGTGCGATGAGTAGAAGTCTAAGCTTGTATATTCTTGCCTTCATCTAAGACGTTCAATTAGAATACATCCAACGACATGAATTTCACGAGAAAAAGTTCGTTTTCGATACAAATCAACATTCAAACATGGCCTTAATTCTGGTGATGTCAGGAGCAACTTTTCTTTTTTTTCTTCGTGGCACTAACTAGTTTGGGGAACGGCATATTGTATTATGTAGAATTTTGTGACAACCAGTGCTTTATGAAACCGCATTTGGGAGGTAAAATCGGGAATTGGCTGGTTCTGGAATCCACCCGGAAGCCCGGCGCCTGAAACCTGTCTGGTTTGTTCGCTGCTTTTTCAATCTCAAAATATTCAAAATCTAGAAGGAAGTTGGGAGAATAAGACACAGTGGTACGCACTATACGTATACGTATTGAGCGGTACTTCTATACTTTCTCTCTCAATACAAGTTGTCGTAGGTGTAAAAACCAAACACGGGTGAAGGGGTGGATGTATACCATTTAACGGGCCGACGTCCACGAGAGTAAGAATGACACGGGGGTTTATACAGGTTCGGGGGTTCGAGAGAACCACCCTACTATTGTTGGTGGGCCGACGAGGGGTTGCCTTGAAGGCTGATCCCCGAGGGCTTACCAGCTTGAATGTGCTATTTTATTGAAGAAAGCTCAAGTTACAAATGAGAGATACATGTGGTATTTATGGGCTCTAGGTCATGTACAAATGACCGAAATATCTTTCATAGAAATAGCTAGGCTATGAGTACAAATGAGGGGTATGATCGTCTTTTCTGGGCATAACTGCAATTCGTTGATCTGCATGTTGTATAGGTTGCCGGTTAGATATTCTCCAACACTAGCCCCTGCCCCTTGATGTTAAGGAAAGCGTCCATAGGGGTAGTATTGAACCGCCACGCGTGCTTGCAGAGGTTGTAGAAGAAGCGCCGAGCTTGATCGAACATTGAAATCCAACCATAGCGAAACCGAAGACTTAGCCAAATTTTAGGTGTCCAAGTCACGGCAATTCCCAAACTTTGGACATCCGAGTCACGATAAAATCCAACCCAAGATGTTCCTGTACTCCGAAAATTTATTTTTCGGCGACTAATGTTCAACGGGTCGAGCCTCTAAAATCTGGCTCACAGGCTCCTCCTTTGTTCTTCGAGAGATTTGATCAGCTCATGTTCACCCACGGGCCGGTTGCCCATGTTCTGCGTGGCCCAACTCAAGGAACAGAGGGAGTGCCGTAATCTCCTTCCCTAGCTTTACCAGGCGCCGCCACCCCTGCATGTCAACCGAGCCAGCTGCTGTCTCTGCTAAAAGCACCGGTGGTGTTTGGACCTTGTGAGCTATATATCCATACATGGTGACCGGATCAATTGAGGGGAAACCGAGCCCGGGAAACCGAGCCAACCTCTAGGTGAGCTCCCTCTGTCCATACATGCACCAACCAGTAGGTGTGGAGCGCAGGGTACTAGCCACAGCTGTAGGGCGCCACAAGCAGGGCACAAGGCGCCCGGTCGAGGGGGTGCTGGTCGTAGAGTGCCCGTCCACGTAGGGTGCTCGGTCGAGTGGGACTCAGGGCGTCGGGATGCGCGGGCGCGGAGGCTGAGGCGCGGCGCGGGGCACGGATGCCAAGACACCAGAGCGCACTGCACCCGCCGCGGGTGCAAGGCACCGATGCGGGGGCCGCAGGGCACGGTATCTGCCACCGCGGATGCGTGACTGGGGACTTAGGTTGCGTTTGGTTGGATGAACGAGATGTGATGATACAGGATAGATTTTGATACGTGTGTTTGGTTGAGTGTATGAAACCATCTTGTACGGGACGGAGTGGTACAGATTCTAGAAATATTCCTCAAATATACTGTACCATCCCGTAACTCCAAATTGGTTGAACCATCCTGTACCATCCCGTACCACTAGTGATAAAGTTTACCATACTAATCTCATCCATCCAACTAAACATCATCTCGTACCATCCCGTACCATTCCATCCAAGCAACCAAACAAAGTCATGTATCATTCCATTTAGACAACTAAACACCCTCCCCGTACCATCTTATCCAAGATTATCCCATTCATCCTGTATCATCTCATCCCATTCATCTTTATTCACCCAACCAAACGCACCCTTACCCGCACAGCGCTCACGCAGAAACAGGCGCAAGGCACCAGCACGGGGTGCAGGGCGGTCGTGGACCAGTCGCGCTGAGCACAGGGCGCTCACGTGGGCCAGAGCAGGGCACCTGGCGCCCACGCGGGAACAGGAACAGGCGTGGGACGTGGCTCTCCTGCTTCATCTGTCCAATTTTCTGGTTCCTTACGTTCTCCCCATGTGGCTCTATATCCTCTCTTTACCGATCACTGTAAAAAACAAGGCATTCATGACTGATCTACTATGGCTAGTTTGTTATGGACAAATATAGCGATAATAACTGAAACAATCTGTTAATACGGATGAGGTCTAGTAACCTGAAATTGCCAGGATACTCCTTAAGATAGCTAAGAACTCTTCATCATAGAGAAAGGTTCTCATTTGGTTTCTGAGAATTGTTATTTGTCTATTGCTTGTTATGGTGGCCACATCTTTCTTAATGCTTAGTTGTCAGAATGTAGCTTATAAATCTGTAACACTAACATTGCAAACTCTCCCCTCTTTCTCAAGGCATTGGAAACATGGTTACTTCAACCTCCACCTTGATTTACATAAATAACATTGTGTATGAACTAGTACCCTAGTTATCTAAGGATTCACAAACAGATGATCTACCACAAGTGAATCTTTTGAAAAATGTAGAACTAAAACTATTTCTAGAGTTAATAGGATCACATATAACACTTTTAACACGCAGGAAAGCCTTTACATCCATCGAAAAGAAATCAACTAACCAGTCAGTTGAATCTTGTCCCTAGGTTTTGAGTTGCATAAGTAGTTACACTGTTATTTTTCATTTTGTACTTTTTCTGTTTGTGTTATAGAAACTCCACCTTGCTTTTTTTACCACTAATGTTGGATTGTTGGCTATTGATTGCATGGTCATGTTTTGTTGAGTATACATCGAGATTGCTCTCTGAATCTTCTGTTGCTTGTGGGAATTGCTTTGTGATGATATTAGGTAAATTGATGATAATGACAATTAATTTTATGAACTAGGCCTTGAACCAGTAGACTTTATATTGTTTTGCTTAGTCTGATCAGTATTAAATATCTGCCATTGCTCACTGTTAGTGTTACTTCATTGTCTTTATACTGCTCTGTTCAGTTAATTAGTTGGCTACTGATCTGAATATTTGAGCCTGATTTGATTGGTTATATTGCTGCTGATCTAAATAATAATTACTTCGTAAAATTGATAGCTAAATAATCTGAACTTCATTTGATGATTCGCTTAGCAAATATTCAATCTGTTGATCTGAATGTATGCTGAACTGAATATAATATGTTAACAGTGAGCTTGATTATCAATTCTTTAATGTGCATGTTAAGGTGGTAAGGGTTCGAGGTCTTGTTCACTTAATTAATTATTTAGCCCATTTGTGATTGAGGTTGAAGATTTAAAATCTTCAATCGAGCCCTATTTCTGAGAGCAATATAAAACAAATTCGTCATCAATCTATTGTATTAGACATGGTTCACTGCATGAATGACATAAATTTCATAATATGCTTTATCTTGTTGATTATGTCATTATTTCTATCTTTGAATTATGTAATTTTCATCATATTGTAGGCAACCATATTGCATGAATGAATTCTCAATGTTTGTTTGTTCCCCTGAAAACTTATAACTAAAATATCATGAATTGTTTTGTATATTGTTAATTGTAAGCAATATTGATTCTCTTAACTTACTTTCTCTTAACCTTGTATGTACAAAACAACTCTTAACTTACCTTCTCTTAAGTTTGTTTCTCTTAACTTACCTTCTCTTAACCTTGCATCATACAATTACAAATGTACTAAACAACGCTTAAATTTACTTTCTTTTCTCTTCTATGACCCTCTATGAGTTGTTGATTTACCAACTTGTCTCTTCTACGATCTTCATTACAAGACGGCGTCCCCTAATTTCTCGTCGTCAAATGGATCTGATGAGGCGCTCAACGTAGGAAAATAGAGTCGCGGTCCAAGAGGACTTAGTAAAAGGCCCCAGAGCCGATAGACCATCACGACAGCATTCCAGATTGTGCGGGATCATTGGGTGTGAAAGGGTCCACATCATGTATCCATCATGGAAGACGCTAACAGATGACGAGCGCGACATCCTGGTGATAGAAATTTTCGAGTCGTTCGAGCTCCCACAAGACGCCATGCAAGCACTACGACGATATGCGTTGCTAGTGGCGGGAAAAACATGGAAGAACTTTAAGAGCATCCTCGTCACTAATTGCGTGAATAAGGAAATGACTCCATTCGAGAAGTACGGGTTCATCACTGAAGACGTGTAGGAACGATTTGTTGAGATGAAGACGACGGAAGAGTTTGTACGTCAAAGTGTGGCACACAAGACCGTCCAGTAAAAAAACACCCACCCGCACAGACTCGGCACCACTGGATACGCGGGCAAGATCGCGCAATGGACGAGGGAGGACGATGAGGCAATCCAGAATGAGGTTGCGCCGCAGTTTGCCTCGATCTTGGACCCACATGCCTGAAACTGGTTAAGAGCGAGGTCATGTCCCACGTCTTCGGGCGGCGTGTCCTTTGCCAGCCCCGTTGACGAGAAAGTGTCCTAACGTCTGATATCGTTGAGCACGGAATCTTCTCAGAGCTCTTTCACTTCAGACAGAGAGAAAGATGTACTATCCACGACCTTGGGAAAAAAGGAGCACCCGGGTCACACCCGAGGCCTAGGTGTTTTCGTTTCCTGGAAAATGGGATTCCCACAAGACTCCGACACTTATCGGAGTAGGAAGAGAAGCAAAGCCGAGCGCGAGGAATGGCTAGTAGCTCTAATTGAGGAAAGGCTGAGAGCGCAGCTCAATAGTCAGCTAAGAAGCTTTGAGGAAAGGATGGAGCAAAGGGTGGCTGCGGAGAGGCAGGCATGGGACGTGCAATCCCAAGAATCATAGGCGCAGTTCAGCGCAGCAAAACGTCGGGGCAGCTACGCGTCTGCCCCTGAGACAGACGTGGATGACGAAAGATTTCCTCTCGACGACACCCGGGTAATATACATGTCTGCAGTTCTCCTTAGATAGACCTGTTGGACGTGTTAGCTAATTAATTGTGTACCCTTATGTAGGTGGCCATGCCGTGCAATCTACAAGTGAGACTTACCAATGGATCTGTTCCCCTGCAGGCTACTTGGGGCGAGCGTATCCATCCGGTGTAGGGGCATTTGTGCACGATCGTACTTTAGATCCGGGCTACGAGAAGGTCCATATCGACGGTGTACATGAAATTTCCAAGGCCGTCACGCTGGAGATGCCCTCAAATGTCGAGATCGTCACACTAGGGGATGCTATCAGCACATTCATCCAGTGGCCCAAGAAGGACATCTCCTTCAATGCCTACCCTGCAACACCAAAGCTACAAGCACTACCGGAGCCTTGTGCTGCACTAAAGGAGCCCACCAAATCGACTTTTGTGTCCCGTCAGGTACAGGCCGTTACTGCAGTTCGGGCCAAGGCGTCTCCTGTGAAGACGATATTTGGTAGACGGCGAGGCGACGATAAGGGCAAATCGAAAGGGATGACCACGTCAGCCCGTGAATTTTCGTTTGCCCTGTTGGTGCTGCAATTAGAGCTGGGATAGTCGTTCATACCGAAAGAGCACCAGGAGACGCCTACATTAGCCTGTGTTAGATTGCAAGATTGGTGTATGGAACAAGCCAACAAGCCGGTGGCACAACGGACATCAAGTATCTCGGTCAGCTTCAAGGAGGAGCATTTCTTACACCGGTTTTTGGATGACTTGTTCGTAGTCGGCTTCAACGACTTGTTCGATCTGTACAACCTCAACGCCCTCGATGCATCACTCATGAGATGCTGGACATTGTAAGTGTGTGCAATCACGGTGTACATTCGTGTCATACTGATAAATGTCAGATATATATGATCATTGATTTTGTATATGTAGATACATTATCATGGAAGCAAAAGCAAGGGAACAACCGATGGGCTTTCTCGACCCACACATGGTGTCCAAGCAAACCATAGACGAAAATTTACAAGTCGTCCACGAGTACGTGGAAAAAGTATTGTTGGCTCATTGAGACAAAAAATTCATACTTTTACCCCACAACCCGGGGTACGTATTTCATCCAGTTGCTATACTTGTTGATTTGTACTATATAACGTAGCTTGAAGTTAGGTTGAATGACCATGGCGACCTACCTGTGTAGGTTTCGCTGGGTTCTACTCGTAATTATACCAAGACATAACCAAGTAATTTACCTTGATTCTAAAAAGGGCGGCACCCACGACTTGGCGCCTATTAGAAATTTACTCGACACGTCGTTCGGTGTCTACAAAGTTTATGGAGGTCCACACAGGAAGGACCCAGCGACGCTGAAGCATATTTATAAGTTTTCGGTATCCGCTAGTACGCAATAATCCTTCACGCTCCATAATAATACATTCGAAACTAATTAACTTATTATATTTTGGCAGTGCCATCAACAGCCAAAGGGCACTAACCTATGTGGATTCTATGTTTGCCACAACAGGAACTCCTCATTGGTTCAAAGAAGACCAATGTCATAGAGGTTTGTCAATCTTGCACCAATTGTTTCCAACTACAAATTTAGATACACGCAAGACTTTACTTTTCCCATCGACAGGCTTGGCAATGCGTTGAATCTGCGTTGGAACAAGCTGACCTGGTAGGTATTTGAGGACAACTCTGTGTCTTCTTGATGCGTGAGGTCATTAATCCAAAAGGCGAATGCTACTCAAGCCTTGTCTGTTGAGTTGTGAATTTGTTAGATATCATTTGGATTAATTAATTTGTGAACCTTGTGCTGTGAATTTGTGAGTTGTAGTTCTGAATTCAATTTGTTTTTATATATGTGAGTTGATTTCTGAAATGGATGTGTTGTACATTGTAATGTGCGATCAGAGTTGATTTCTAAAATGGATGCGTTGTATGTTGATATGTGATCCAAGCTCATTTCTGAAATGTATGTCATAATAATGCTGATGATGCTCCGTACTGTCTTTTGTCTCAGAGGGCATGGCTAGCATTTCCTGAGGCTAGCTAATAAATAAAAATTTAGTAAAACAATTGAAAATCAACATCCCAGACGGTTCCAAAATTGGAACCGTCTGGGATGAGCCCCTCATTACAGATGGTTCCAATTTGGAAACATCTGGGATGAGTTTTTTCACTGACGGTTGGAAAACCGTTTGTGATGACCTATTGTCATCACTGACACTTTTATACAGACGGTTCACAAAACCTCTGTGATGTGATTTGTGAATCGTCTGTGATGTGGGGTTGTGCAATAGTGATAGTTATAAATACCATATCGGTATCAGCTGCTATGTACCATTTTGACGTCTAAACCGGTACAAAGTAGCCCTATGTGCCATACTGGCCTCAATACCCGATCAATACCGACCATACTGGCTTCAATGCCGGCCAAATCGCTTCGATACCTTTTAACACTAGTCATACAGATGGAATTAAAAATATGGTCTATTGAACTATATATCATATTTAATAGTACTACTATGTATTTGGAGTAATATTATAAGTGAAATTTGTTGAACATATAATTAAATATGTGTATACTTATAAATATATGTTATTATATTAAATCCGAAACGGTATGTCGGGATGGACCGGTACCAGAATTGCCATTCCAAGAGCCAAACCAGTATAGCCTTCGGCACGGCATTGATAAGTGTGCTAAATATTGCAGCATTTGCAACGAGCTATGAGGGCCTTACCTTATGATAGCTGACGTAAGCATTGGAGATTCCCTTAGGCACGAGTTTCTAGTAAGATTAAGGGTGTGTTTGGTAGAGCTTCAGCTCCATCAGATCCGTAAATATGGTGGGCTGGGTATTCCTAACTCCATCAGATCCGTAGAGATGGAGTTGTGAGTACATTAAGAGTGTTTAGATGGATCATCTTGTTTACATTTTAGGCCAAAAATATAAACTTAATTCACTTTATTTTAGCCTACAAGTTTTAGATTTTAGATGAAACTGGGATCTGGAGTTCTACCAAATAGGCCCTAAGTCTTAAACTAATTTCTAATTAGATGCATAAATTTCTAATTAGATGCATATATAGTTTTATATTGGTCTATGTCTCAAGACAAGTGTTCTATTCAACTCTTCTTACCTTGTATTCTTTTAACAAAGAAATAGCACCATTCTGACGTGCGCCTATTTGCTCTCCAATAGATCATTGACAAGTTGGAATGAGGTGGCAATCGACCACAAGGGGACTACCCAATCCAGAAATGACAGGTCAGACTCTCAAACATCTAACCCTAGCATTATCAGTGGTGCAAACTTTTCTTCTCATCTTTCTAGCTAATTAATTACTGTGATTGATTCCTAGAATTATTTTAATCATGACTCCAACAAATGACAAGATTAAACTAAACCATAATCGAGTGGCCAGGGAGCTGCAGGCTGAACGCACTAAGTGGGGCTGTGCCGATTAGGCCGCTAGCTCCAACCAATGCCTCCCCTACGCCTTACTGGTGGTCAATCGCAGTGTCTGATGAATCTACTTCCTTGCCTTTTTCAACCGTGACCGTGATCGATCGATTAACAGACGAGCACAACTGGAATTGATCGACGTGCTGGGATTGACATGTTACCTTCGAATCTTATCGACCGTAGGCAGGATCAGGATTAGGGCTCTGGAACGTTTCAGAGAAAGAGGGGTGCTGGGTTAGTTGCATGGCTGGCGGTGTTTGCTGCTGAATATTGCTGCTAGCTACTTTAGTAGAGTCGGCACTCACCAACCTTCTTTAGTTAGTGGGGGTGCAATATTCTTTGGCATCCTGCTGACCTTGCTCACTTGTTGTACGTATATGAACAATATAAGCCAAGTGTTTGGTAGCTAGCTGAAAGATGGTGTACGTGCATGATTTGTCAACAATATGTCATGTATGTTTCTATGGCCAGCAGGCATCAGTCTGTGTCTGCATTTTTTGTGAGACATCTTGTGTCTAACATATGCATGGTTTTGGTATCACTACATGTTTCTAACACATCAGCTAGCAATATATAGATAGACGGAAATGATAAAAAGAACACGGTTATAGATGTGTAGTTTTTGTTACTACGAATCCATAAATATTACATATCTAGAGATAGTTAAGAAGGAGTTTCTCGCGCATCTTAATAACATTTTCCAATGAGTTTATTATTGAATCCAACAAAAAAGTCCCATCAAAAGGACCTACTATAGTTATGTTTACCATGGACATAATGTGCATATTGTTTGCCAAATCTTGTCTAATTTAATGGGATTGAATTAGGATGGAGATTTTTTTAGGGGGTGAGAATAACTGTCTAGTGCAATCACATTATTAAGGCTAACAGCCAACAAGCTAGTCACGCGTTCAAACCCCAGGCAATATTATCAGTGAGCAATCCAGACAAATAGCCCACCAAATCTGTGGTCGCCATGGAAATCATATAAAACTTTGACGGTGAGCAAGAAGATTATTGCATTAGTATTTTCTCACCATGCCCGTCTAAATCTATCCCCCTCCCCTAATGATGGAGAAGGGCACTAAGCTAATTAACCACTAACAATTGATGGATCATCAGGTGCACGGGCCTGCCAGACAGGTTGCATCAGCCAGCACACTTACGCCTATAAACTGGGAGCTAGCTAGCTAGCTAGTGCCGTCTAGTCCAAGACCCCGCACCACACGCATGCATGCATGCGATATCGCGAGCTTAGGTTACATCGCTTGCTGATACAGCAGTACATACACTGTTACGTTCCATATCCACCGGAGTGCAGGACCAGCCGTCGGAAGTGCGTGCAGCAGCATGGCGACTAACTCGTCGTCCACCGTGAAGATGGCGTCGGACGGCCTGTGGCAGGGCGAGAACCCTCTCGACTTCGCCCTCCCGCTCCTCGCGATGCAGATAGCCGTCATACTGGTGGTCACGCAGGGCCTCGCGTTCGCTCTCAAGCCGCTGCGACAACCTAGGGTTGTCGCCGAGATCCTGGTACATATGCTCTCTATTATCCGTCATTCGTCTGCTGCATGTGATCAATGCTTCCCTTTATTTTGGGGATTTTTCTTTCTGTTCACAATGACTGCATAAATCGTGAGTCGAAAAAAATTAGTATACAAAGAACGTAGGGTGTAAGTTTGGAAGAGATTAGCCAACCATGCATCGATCTCTCTCGAAAGAGTGTCCTTTTTGCCAATGTATACAAATCTGTTAGCTAGCTAGCCGTCCATGATGTTCTCGAGCATATGAGATCTTGGTATGCACCCTACCCTAGCTTGGATCAGCTAGCTCAAACCTTTTTAAAAATGATTGGCAAACGAATTACGGGCGAGTAATGCTGAACTACTGATCCATGCGCAATATATATATAGTTGATTCAAACCATTCATTTTTTTTTTCGAGAATGGATTCAAACCATTCATTGAGCATATATACCAACAGTAATATACCGCTGTATGAAGTTCTCAAGTGTATCGAGAGGTGATTTTATATATTTCTTTTTAAAAGTTGCATAAATATTAAAGTATATATGAATGAAGGGTAGATGGTGATTATTTACCTTTTTGTTTACTTTAAATTTGTGTAAATTGTATTTAGAGAGAAACATTGAAGCACCTCTCCACACATTTGTATCCTTTTTTTTTTATCTTTTTAAGGATCTAGTATGCTCTTATTGACTACACATATGCAACACAAGTGTACCGAAACTATGACGACTAAGCGTTTTCTAGACCATATATACGTGGTAGGAGTCAGATCGTGGAAAGAACCTAACATTGTTTTTGAGTTAGCTAGATAGAGCTATGGGCAGCCGAGTCAATTTTATTACCAAGCTTTGCAAGGTTGAGCACAGCTTTAATAGTGAGACAAGTACTAATGCTCTGCTCGGTATCACAATGGTTGCTCAAAAAGCACTTTTTTTCTATTTCTGGATGTCACAGTTAGTTGTAATAATTAAGCATTTTTTTAGCTGTAATAACAAAATCTTTCTGGATTTAGTAAGGATTCTCTTAACTAACTAGATTCACAGCATAGCTACTGCAAACTGACCCTTAATGGTCTAGGTGCCTTAAGTCGAGAAAATTACGTCAATGGCAAAAAAAAAGAGGCAAACCTGCATAGAAATAACCTCGGAGGCTCGGACATGATAACATCCGAAACAACATCAATTACTATGGAAATAACACTGTCATAGGTTTTTTTGTTTAATTTTTGACATAGAAATTTTTTACTATGCTTAGGAGGCACTAAAATTTATATTAAACTAGTAACAAGAGGTATCAAAAATTTAAAGAGTGAAGATATTAATTTTTAATATCTCTTGGTGCTAACTCAATATAAATTTTGATATCTCTCTATAATGGTAAAAAAATCTCTTTGACGTAGGCCTAGGGAGTTCTTACCGTCATGGTTCTTTTTTCCTTGTGTTATGCCCAGCAGCTCAGGCAGCATAGTAAAGCATAAAAACAGGACATGAACATGTTTAGGCTTTTCGACATATGAGCAGTTGTTTACTTATATATGCGTGCATGCGCAATTGCGCAGGGTGGCATCTTGCTGGGGCCATCGGCCCTGGGCCGGTGGAGCGCCTTCCGGCGCACCCTCTTCCCGGCGTGGAGCACCGCTGCGCTCGATACCGTGTCGGGCCTCGGCCTGCTCCTCTTCCTCTTTCTGGTCGGCCTCGAGCTCGACTTCGGAGCCGTGCGCCGCGTGGGGCCCCGCAGCGTGGCCATCGCGGCGGCGGGCATCGTGCCCCCGATCCTCGCCGCTCCCGGCCTCGTGCCTCTCCTCAACGTCGCCGTCCCGGCGCCCCGCCACGGCGCCTTCCTCCCGCTCTGCGTGTTCATCGGCGCCGCGCTCTCGGTGACCGCGCTCGCCGTGCTCGCCTGCATCCTCAAGGAGCTCAGCCTCCTCGGCACGCCCTTCGGCGAGACCGCCATAGCCGCCGCTGCTGTGAACGACGTCTTCGCGTGGGTCCTCCTCGCTCTCGCGCTCGCCTTCTCCGGCGGTGGCGGCGAGCCCAAGGGATCCCCGCTCGCGCCGCTCTACATCCTCGCGTCGGGGGCCGTCTTCGTGGCGCTCATGCTTTGCGCGCTCCGCCCGCTCATGGCGCGCCTGGCGCACCGCGCGGGCCCAGACCGCGCAGGCGACCTGGTCTGCTCCGGCGCCGTCGCGTGCGCCCTCGTCGCGGGCGCCGCGACCGACGCCATCGGCGTGCACCCCGTGTTTGGCGCTTTCGTGTTTGGGCTGTCCATGCCGCGGGAGTGCGGCCTCGCGGAGCGCGTCGGCGAGAAGGTGGAGCCGCTGGTGTCCGGGCTGATGCTGCCGCTCTACTTCGCCACGAGCGGGCTGCACACGAACGTGGACAACGTCCGGGGCGTCGGCGCGTGGGGGATGGTCGCGCTCGTGGTGGCCGTGGCCCTCGTGGGGAAGTTCGCCGGGACGTTCGCGGTGGCCGCCTGGACCGGCATGGCAAGGCGCCAGGCGGCCGCCCTCGGCGTGGCCATGAGCGCCAAGGGGCTCGTCGAGCTCATCGTGCTCAACATCGGCAAGGAGAGGAAGGTACGTACGGCTTGTAGACACTACACGTTATTCATGTTGCGTAAACGGCGGTATACGCCGATGGACTTACGCGTACGTCTGTGCAGGTGCTGGATGACACGACGTTCGCCATCTTCGTGATAATGGCGCTCACGACGACGGTGCTCGCGACGCCGTTCATGACGGCGCTCTACCGGCACCCGCCGACGGCGACCAGACCGGAGAACGATGCGGTCGAGCTCAAAGGAGGCGACGCGTGCCCGGCCTAGCTGAGAGGCTGAGCAATTAATACACGTCTACGTATTATACATCTGCCGTACGTATTTATGGTGTGGAAATGTACGTCAGTGTGTTTTGCTAGCAGCTAGCTAGATGCTGTAGTGCGATCGCAGGCGATGATTGTCCGTACTCCTTAGTCCTTACCCATGTCAACTTGCCAATGGGCACTGGACATCCAATCCCTAAAGCAGCAGGTGCCCAGGACGTGAAGAACAGAGCAGAACAAGTTCATCTCGAGAGCCGCATATCAAAAGATGAGAGGAGGTTTTATGTCTTGGGGGCATGTTCCATACTTGGCTTCTGCAACGATACTTGCTGCAATTGCGCCTGTCGCCGACACAACCAGCCACGTCTACGCTACGCTAATAGCATTCAGAATTTCGGATATTATGTCTACTGTCAAAATCATGTAGCCTATGTTGGCCTATATACTGTCGTAGTAGACCGAGGTAGAAAATAATGGTATGCCTATGTTGTCCTGTGTGTTGTTCATTTCATTGTCGAACCATCTACATAGGACTAGTCGAGCTTTACAATGTATCGTTTTTGTTTTATCAATCGCGGGGGATCATGTCGCCATTCTATCGGGCAACTTGTCTCCCTTCCAAGGGGTAATAAGACTACTAGCCACCTCTTTCCAAACGGAAAAGTTCAGAGTTAGATGAGACAATCACACAAATTTAAAGAGCTGTAATGCCATTTACTGTTTAAAAAACATATCTATCACCTATTAGACTGGTGATTTTAGGCATATCCCTTGTTCAATGGACAACATCAGAATAATTGTAAGATGACTTATTTAGGAAATGGAAAAGGTACATATAATATCATGAACTTTGCTCAAAAGTCCGTCTAACACCCTAAACTTTAAAACCAGTTATCTAGCATCCCGAACTTTCAAATCTCGTTCGTTTAACACCCTAAACTTGTTTTGTAGGGGGGGAAATCCATATAACACAGTGAACTTTGCTCAAAAGTCCGTCTAACACCATAAACTTTAAAACTGATTATCTAGCACCCCGAACTTTCCAATCCCGTTTGTTTAACACCCTAAGATTTTAACTGGTTTCGGGGTGTTAAACGTACAGGATTAGAAAGTTCGGAGTGCTAGATAACTGATTTCAAAGTTTGGAGGTGTCGGATGGGCTTTTGAGTAAAGTTCATGGTGTTATATGGGTTTTTTCTCTTACAAAATCTATTTATAGTGTTGAACAAACGGAATTGGAAGATTCGGGACACAAGATAACCGGTTAAAATTTGATGTGTTGGACAGACTTTTGAGTAAAGTTCAAAGTGTTATATGAACTTTTTCCTTAGAAAAATTATTTGTTTAACTGGCTATTACGTATTCTAGTAACTGGATCCTTGAAATGGTGGGGGAGAAAGTTCATTCGTGTTATCCCATGCGTGTTGATGTTTAGCTTTTCTTTTTCTTTTTTTTGTTGAGAGGAGGCATATCGATTAGCTGTCGTCATTAGTTGTCAAAGAGGTGTTTTCCTTGTTGCCGCTTTCTTCACGACTAGAATCAGAATCGAGTTACCTTTTGATACGTCAGTGTTAGCTGTGCGATGAATCATCAGTTCATGTTAGAATAGGTTAGAGATGTGTCATGGATCCGATTCTCGTGTTTGATCACATTAATCGTCGTGTCACAACGTCAGCACGTTAATAACACGAGAATTTTCCCTAATTTCTATAGAAAATGGAACGCTTCCTGTTAAGGCCCAGTTTGAAATAGAGAATTGTTTCACGTAGAACACGGTAATTGTTTCATGTGAAAGTCCAATAAAATTCCGTTTTCCAAAATGGAACCCTAAATTGATCATTTCCTTTTCTTTTTTGTTCCAAAATGGAACCCTAAATTGATCATTTCCTTTTCTTTTTTGCAAAATTCCTGGGCCAAATAGGACCTTGAGCTTTGTTAAATGTTGAGGGGCGAAAGATGATCGTTCATTTTCAGAAGAGCACATCAAGACACATCCAGCACTCTATTAGCGAATCCACTCACCAAAATATAGATCGGAACAGCTAATAAAAACATATATCCAACAATTACCTAAAAGAGATATCATCTGCTCGGTAGCTAGCGCGACAGGTAAGGCTATCATACAATCAATTCCTACCCTACTCAAACAAACATAGTACGGCTGTACAGATCATTAAGCCAAAACTCCTTTCCACCCGCCCCAACTTACACCCTGCAATTCGCCATTGTGACCTCCCAAAGTAATCGAGCATAGATAATATATAAATATTCATACATTTTTGTAATTTTCATCAGCTTTCTTCTCCAAATTGTGCAATGAAAATTAAACTCAACTCAACCTGAAAGAGGTATTGAAAGAAAATTAATTGAAGAACACAAGACCGGGCAGCAGGTTATCCAAAAAACAAACGAATTGGGATAACACAAGATTTGGCTATGGCTAACAGCTTAACACAGTATTGCCAACAAAAGACAACAACAACAACAACAACAGTAAAATAGGGGAGAATGAAAAGGAAAAAAGGGTTACAAAGGAGCATTATTTTAAGTTTTTATGTAAAAGAATTCCTTTTCTAGGTTAGACAAGTTAGCTGCAACCTAATTTACAGCATCTCATGTTCACAAAGTATATAATCTTAAAGTACAGTTAGATTTCTTCAAACTTGAACTCCGCAGAGCGATGATGATATGCTTCATCCTAGCACAACAGTGATGGATATCATTACTGGTTTTGCCCAACGGAAGTGTCAAGTTTGGAAAGGTTAGCATCCGCCTAACGGGGATTTCTGCCACTTCCAGAAATGGGAAAAAATGTTCCATCTAGAAGCCTCTCCCTCTGTATTGCTGCATCTCCTGTAAGATAAACGCCAAGTTAACTTCATTGCTGACTACATAGTTCATTTTAAAGGTTATCACATGCTCAATATTGACTTTTGTAGCAAAGGTGGTGGTCAACTGCCTTACTATAGGCTATAACTCATTAACCCGAAAGAAAATATATAAAGCTGATCATACTTGAGAATCCCCCCCCCCCCAAGCCTCTCCCTCTGTATTGCTGCATCTCCTGTAAGATAAACGCCAAGTTAACTTCATTGCTGACTACATAGTTCATTTTAAAGGTTATCACATGCTCAATATTGACTTTTGTAGCAAAGGTGGTGGTCAACTGCCTTACTATAGGCTATAACTCATTAACCCGAAAGAAAATATATAAAGCTGATCATACTTGAGAATCCCCCAAGCCTCTCCCTCTGTATTGCTGCATCTCCTGTAAGATAAACGCCAAGTTAACTTCATTGCTGACTACATAGTTCATTTTAAAGGTTATCACATGCTCAATATTGACTTTTGTAGCAAAGGTGGTGGTCAACTGCCTTACTATAGGCTATAACTCATTAACCCGAAAGAAAATATATAAAGCTGATCATACTTGTGAATCCCCCACACACACTCTCTCTCTCTCTCTGTATATACACGCACACACACTCCCTCCCTCCCTTTCTCCCCCTCTGTATGTATATATGTGTGTATGTATAGATGTATATGTATGTCTATATGTATATATAGGAAGCCTTTTCCGTACTCCTGAGAGTACATACTCCCACCTCTAATATACCACTTAAACAAATGTGTTATACTCTTTTATCACATTCGGTATACTTCAATAATAATTCTAAGATACTCCAATGCGACAAGGTTGAAAAAATTTCATCGAAACCCTTTATTTTTGCTATATACACTTTTCCATATGTAAAAGAAGTGTATACACAAATTATTCTATAAAAAGTGGATCATGATGAAATTTTTTATGGAACTCACTTTGGAGTATCTTATAATTAGTATCAGAGTATACTCAAAAGGATAAAGAGGTAGAACAACATCATTTAAGCGGTATACATAGAGTGGGAGTACGAGGACATATATATATATATATATATATAGGTACATGTGTATACACACACATAGGTATAGATATACTATTCTTCAACTACGTGTAGAATAGCCTATTATACTCCCCAGCTAGTTAACGCAGACCGACCGAGCCACATAATCCAGTACTCAGCGCAACGGAACTGCCCCAATCCGCTAAACCTATAAGTTACGTGGCCAACCAATTAGTAAATATGTTTCCTTATTTGTACTGGAATATTTTTTTCTTCGATTTAGCCATAACTTTTTATTAGCAACTCCGATTCACAAATGGTTTTTACCGGTAGCTTAATGACAAGAGAAATATAATGATGTCTCGTCAATAAATGCCACATGAATCAGATTTTACTGCTAAATGAACATCAATTTACTGAATATGTTGTAAGATTTTACTACTGCACAGATTTCACAGGCTGTTGAACCCTCTGGCATGATAGTAAAATCTATATATACGAATAGTAAATTAGAGTGTATTTGGCATTAACTTCGGAGTAAATCCATCACATGGCTATAAAACGTTACAGTGAGATTCGGTAGTAAAATCTAAAGACATAACCAATAAATTGTAGCATATTTGACAGCAAAATCTAAATTGTAGTACATTTTCACAGCAGAACCAAGCACATTAAAGTGGATTTCCACTTATCTTTCTGTTTTCCTGATTGTGTAGCGCGTCCAGCTATTGCCAGTTGTCATCGGATCTTTGATCCTTGGTTGTTGTAATCCCAACTAAGTGGGAACCCTTTGTAACATCTTGTTATAAACACTAGATGCGCATGGGCGGCGGCACGCCGCACCGTGCAGACGCGTGACGCTGCACAAAGACGATTTTCTCATCGAAGAAAAGAACCGTAGGAAAAAACCAAATCAAAGAAGTTTGGAGGGGCTTTTCGTAAAAAAAACCATGCCTAGATGAATCTTGTGAGGCACTTTGCTAAAAAAAACGAGTTGGTTCTAGGACTCCCGAGGATCCCTGCGGGGAAAAAAATAATCTATGGGAAAAGGGAACAAACTTTGGAATTTTTTTGGGTCTTATCACTAAAAAAGCACGTAGACTAAAAAACAATATATGCTAAAAGGGGGAAAAGCTTGTAAGTTCTAAGGGCCTTATCGGGAGAAAATACACCAATATATAATTAAAAACAAATTTTAGAAGTTTCTGGGAACGCACAACTTCAAAAATGTTTTTTTTGGGGTTTTGGCACCTAAAAACTACACTTAGATGTAAAAAAAATATCTGCATTAAGAGAGGAAAAACTGTGGAATTTTTTGGGGGTCTTCTGGCCTAAAAAACGCACTGAAATGTAATTTCTGAGGACCCTTGCGCATGGTTTTAGAACTCTCGAGGATTCCTGCGGAGAAAAAATCGTTTGTGGAAAAAGGGAATAAATTTTGGAAGTTTTCTGGTTTCATTGCCTAAAAATGCACGCAGACGTAAAAAAGCAATATGCGCTAAAAGGGAAAAAACCTGTAAGCTATGGGGGTTCTTATCGGGGAAAAATACACATATATGTAATTAGAAATAAACTAAAAATATATTTTTGGGGTTAAGAGTCTAAAAACTGTACCTAGCTATAAAAAAACTGCGCAAAAAGGGGGGAAAATCGGATTTTTTGGGCTGCATGACATTTTCAACGTAATGGAAAGTTTTACTCAAAACTAAGATTAGAAGAAAGATAAAAATGTTGGGATACTAACCGAGACAAGCAACTAACTGAGATACCTAGCTGTTAAAACAAACTGCATTAAAGGGGAAAAAATTCGGATTTTTTGGGCTGCATGACATTTAACATACTGAAAAGTTTTACTCAAAACAATTAGAAGAAAGATCAAAATACTAGGATACTAACTGAGATAAGCAACTAACTAAGACAAGCAACCACCAGTCCAACCAATAGCGCGTGATTACCAGCCAAAAGAACAGCGCGCGGCAAAAAAAACGAGTGCAGGAAGATCGCGCGCCCACGCGACCGCCCACACCACACGATCGTCGCGCAGCCAAAAAAACGAGTGCGGGAAGCGCGCGGCCGCCCACGCCACGCCATGCGTCTCCCCAAAAATATTTGCTACAGTACTTGCACGAGGTGGATTCGAACCGAGGACCGGCTGCTGCCAACCGAACGCGCTAACCAACTGAGCAAGGGAACGTTTGTGAAATATGAAGGGTATTTAATATAGCCTGATTAACAGATTAGCCACACGAACGACGTGGCTCAACAACGCGTGAGCCGTACGCACGGCGCTCCCGCGCGCGCGAAGAGGCCATGTCGGCCCGAAATACGCGTGGCCACGCTGAGAGGCCGCGAAACCTGTAGACTTTAATATACAGAGTATACACAAGGCCCTATAGGGTAACTTGAGCGGCAACACCATTAGATTTCATGTATCACAGTAAGGTAGACTCAGATGTCAAGTTACAAGAAGTTCAGACATGAAGTGGTCAAATGCTGCACCAGTTCTGCAGGCTAACTGCCTGATCACTGATCACGTGGAACTGCATCGGTCGGTCGTTCAAGCAGTAACACACACAAAAGCTAAATGTGAGTAACAGTACTATTGGAAGTTGCAAATATGGCTAAATTAAATATGCTAGTAAATTACTGATTACGTCTTTAGATTTTACTGACGAACCTTACCGTGGCGTATTATAAGATAGATTTACTTCAAAGTTACTACCAAATGCACCATAATTTACTATCCGTGTGTGTATATATATACACACATATACACGGTAGCGCTATTCTACTCCTGCGCGCTGTGATGCCTATTATACGCGCGTGCCGCAAGCTCCATGTCGCAACAACAGTCCGCTAGCATACAGCCCAAAAAATCCACCTGGCCTAGTAATTAATGCGGTGCAGCACGTAAATGTTTTACGACTGGACGTTGAGTGAACGCAGATCGATAGTAAACCATCCCACGTACATAGCCAGAGCAAATAGAAAATATGTTCCCAAAGTTTGTACATGAATCTTTTTTTTCATTTATTTAGCCATATCTTTCAAATGAAATTGATTTTAGTCTTTAAATTTTATAGAGAAGTAGAATCCAACCTCCCCATGTAATTTTTTGAGAATTTTTGAAAAAATTATACGTGTGATTTTCGTATATTTTACACGATAAGGCTGGTTTATATAGGATATAGTAACATCTTGTGTAATAGTGAGTAATATGTTATTTTATGGATAGTAAAGCTCATGTGAACTATAAAATCAGTAACATCTTGTGTAATAGCGAGTAATATGTTATTTTTTGGATAGTAAAAGTTAACATATCCTGTGTGAACTATAAGATCTATGAAAACCAGATGTACAGGTTTTCAAAAATTCTCAAAAAATACCATACGTAGTGGAGGTGATATTCTACAACCGTGCAAAATTTGAATACAAAAATCATCATCATTTGAAAGTTATGGCTAAATCAAAAAAAGAAAGATTCATATACAAACTAGAAGTAGGATTTATTAGTCATTTACAGTTGGGTTGCCGCTGACCGTCATTTACTAGTTGGCTTGCCATTGGTTGTTCGGTTGTGCGCTAATTAATGCCACGCCAGGACTCAGTCGGTATGCAAAACTGACTGACGCTTAGAATAAGCTATTCAACACGCGGCTGTACAATATATATATATATAATGATAGAGGGTTCAACAACTTTGTTTAGTCTGTGCAGTAGTAAAATCTAACACATTCAGTAAATTGATGTTCATTTGGCAGTAAATTCTGATTCATGTGGCGTTTATTGGCGAGACTTATATCATTCTATTCCTCTCGTCGTCAATAAGTTACTAGTAAATCCGTTCGTGAATTGCAGCCACCAATAAAAAAGTTATGGCTAAATCGAAGAAAAAAATATTCTAGTACAAACAAAGACACATTTATTAGTTGGTTTGGTCACATAACTGATTAGCTTAGTCAACACACGGGCATACGTGGGATAGTTTGCACGCGTTTCTCTGACCAAAGCATAGAATAACTATTCTACGATTGGGAGCAGAATAGCACTTCCGTGTGTGTGTATATACACACACATATACATAGATAGATACACACATATACATATACATAGATAGATACACACACATATACATATACATAGATACACACACATATACATATACATATACAGGACGCCAGAATGGCACACAGTGGTGCCCTCAAATGCGTGAATTCAAGCCAAATCAGGGTATATTTTTTGAAAATTTCTGTTTTAGGGTATATATTCATCAATAACAATTCAAATAAAACGCATACCTTTGAAAAAATATACTCAAATTCAAAGATTTTGAAGAATTTAGATCACATGCTTTGCTGATTTATATATAAAATCAGCACATACTTACAATCAAACTATCATAGAAAAAATAAACTCTAGTTTCAATTTCAGTTCAAACTTGTTTGAACTAGTTAGTAAACTAGTTAAACTCAATATCCTAAAAATTTCAAAAAAATTCGCATGCGATACATAGGGAATTTACTCATTTTGGATAATGGTACCTAGGCACATGGTGTCCCAGGTAATTATACTATATAAATATATACATATTACATACATGTATATATAAACATACGTACATGTACGTATACATAACAAAACAATAATCGGAAATTGAATTTACTGATTCAGCGAAAACTGTACACAATGCCCAATATGGCCTTGACCCATGCCCCATACAACCTCAAATTGATTAATGTTACAGCATTTATTAAAGTTCTCATAAAAGTTTGCTGAAGATACAATCTAAATCTGATTAAAGTTCTCGTTAAAAATACTGGACCTGGCCGGTATCAGCTCATGATTCCTTACTAACTACTGATGGACTGGTTTAGTGGTTTTCTCCCACATGGTTTCAAGTATCAAATGTAAAGTTCAAAGTTGAATTTGGCCAGGCCGGTTACCGCCCGATTGACCGGTCCGGGGCGGTTACCGCCCGATTGCACTGGTCCCGGGCCAGTTACCGAGTAATTACCGTTCATCGATTCCAATTCAAAATTTTCATGCGAATTCAGAAGTTTGTCTGTTTGCTACACTGTCAACTGGAGGGAACCGGTAGAAATCTTTTTGTAACCCTGATTGCAATAGAAGAAATACACCTAGACATACTATTCAAACAAACTGTGCAAAAAGAGTAACAAGCAGCCATTATAACAAACGAAGATGTTTTCGAAACCAAACTCATAATAGGAAATTATATCAGATAAGCCAGACAATGTAGCTTCAAGTTACTTTTTCATAATATTAGCAAATGACAGAAATTCAATTGAAACTCTCGTTCTAAACTCAAGTTGTCGATACCAACTGAAGTATATAAAAAGTTTTATGTTTAACTTACAGGTGCATAATAGTAAACAGGATGTCCCTGTCCAAGCATCATCTGTTGCCCATACTGCAATAAAAAACAAATAAGTCAAGCGACCACCAAAAGATACAGAAAGATGTTCCAAGTTTTGAGTATAATATGTAATTGCAACTGATAATGTAAATGTAAAGATAGCTCAATCTCAGGAAGGCTTTCTCACCGGTGACCCACCAGGATGCATGTAACTCTGGAGAGAAGGCAACTGCCCAGGCTGGGCGTTGTACACAACAGGCTGGCCACCAAAGGCTGATGGAAACTGCAAAAGTTATGTCATAAACCTGCTAAGCCAATCATATACCTTCAGGGAAGGGATGCAGTGGGCACTAAGGATAGATAATAAAAGTTGTAACCGTAGTGGGAGCACACTTATTAGCAAACATTGCAGATTGCAATTCAAAAAGTGTTATCATGCTACCATTTATATCTTTTAGGGAGTATAGGAATTTATAACTAAGATCATTTCAGGAACAACAATGAGAGACCCATATTCAGTCTAAATGTTGAAGTAGGACAAATCTATGAATGTAGTATGCTGTTCACACCTGGATACAGTACCAAATCAAGTGGAAACATTGGATGAAAATGATTTCATGCTATTGTCGAAGTACATCATGTGAAATCATAATAGACAACTTCAGAAACAAATAATTAATCTTTGACACATGACATTTTAGAGTACCAATACCACTGTTCAATAATGCTTTCGGAGCAACACCTTGATGACTTCAAATTTCAAAGTAGGTATCACACTCAATTTGGATAAATGGTAACCCATACTCAACAAGTAAAACAAAGCGTATTAAACTCACCCCCATGCCCATGGGTAAGCCAGGTCCAAGAGGGCCAGTTGGCACATTATTAGGATAGTAGAAGGATCCATCAGATGTTGGGGGTTGTGGTGGCCTCAAAGGAGATGGAGTGAAGCTCTTAGCATTAGGGTTAAGCTTGAACTCCTGGTCCCAAAAAAGAAAACTTGCAATCAACAAAAATGGAAAACAGTTAAATAATATATGTGCACCTGGAAGTAAGAAATATTAAACAGAACGAATGGAAAATGTAAACATTAATTCACACATAATGTTCTCCTATGGTTGTGGCCTGACCTTAGCATTAGGGTTCAAACTTGATTTCTCTGAGCAAAGAGATCCCATTGAAGAGCTAGGTGACAATCCAGGAGTGCTAGAAACTGAGTTTGTGGCAACTCTTTCTGATGCTGATGATGTGGAATTACCAGTCTGTTGCGAGGTATTTTCATTTTCTGCTGCAGAAGAAAGTTTGTCAGAATCAACAGAATCTGATGTTAATCCATCTGAATATTTGTTCCCTCCAACAGAATCTGATGCATGTGAGCTTGAAGGTCGACTCTTCAAATTTACCAATAAGATTAGTGAAGTATCAAATATCATACAGGCCCAGAAAATAGTAGCAATTTAGAACAATGTGAACGTAAAATGTTGGCAGATTTGTATTATTTAAAATACAGTAGAGTTCAGCTTTAGAAATTTCTGATATAACAGTTCTAATTATAAATCTACACTAACTATAAACACCTTTCTTTATATATGGAAGTTAAATAGCAGAGTAGCAGACAGTTGTCAACACAAGTCATTCAACACAACTCCAAGAAACTAGCTCAGAATCTTACATGATTAGACAGTTCACCACATCATCATTAATGTTAAAACCATTAGATTTGATCATCCATGTTTGCTCAAAAGCGAAACACCCAAAACTTGGTTACAACTGGGCCACATCATGACATACAATCTAGCTTTCGATGTGATCATGGAAAAAATCATGGCATCCATGTCTGATTAGTGAAGTGCCCAAAATTTGGTTCTCATAGATCCACATAAAAACATAATTCTTGGCTCCTTGCCATTGAAAATTGCTAGACAGTATCTTGTACTTACCTTGTATAGAGATTACTAGTATCCTGTATTGCCTTATATTCGTGTATTGCCTTGTACAGGCTTTTCTTTTGTACGAATTGCCTTGTATAGGCTTTCCTTTTGTACCCTCATGTAACACTATATTCTGGCCCATTGGCCTCATATTGAATATAAGTGCTATTCATAACATAGTATCAGAGTCAAGTTATGTTTACCCTTTTTATTGGCGTTGCACTTGCGCCGTTCGTTCCTTCTCCGGGGGTTCTTTTCACGCCGGTCGGCTCTTCATTGTCGATCTCGTTCATGCTTCTTGCTGGCCGCCCGCCGGATCTGCTCCCTCCGCGCCTTCTCGTCGCCATCTTCCGTATCGTCCGCCCAAATCCGTGCCGTCGTCGCGCTTAGCTCCATCCTCCGCGCCAACCACCCGGCGTCATCCTCGGACCGTCTACCTTCGTCGGCCCTCCGGCAACCAACGCATCTGGCGGTAGCCGCCTCGCCTCGCGAGCCGGTTGCCTCCTTACCGTCCGTCTTGCGCGCCGAGCCCGACGCCACCGTTCTGCTCCGCGCCCAAGCCGACCTTCCCAGGCCCGCATCGAGCGAGCCCGGCCGGCCGCTCGCGTCGGTTTCGGTTAGCCTCCCGAAACCTCATCGGCTACGCCCGGCCACCGACCGCCAACCTCCCGCTCGTTTTCTTCGGGACCACGCCACACCCGTCGAGACTGATCGGGTTTAAGTCTCTTTTCAACCGTCGGATTTAAGTCGGCTTGAGGTCCGTAAAAAAATGTCATCTACAGGTTCTTCAAACACCGTCTCTATTCCTCACTGCCCTGTTATTTCGATGGTCTTAATTATCAAGACTTGGTTCTTCATATGCGCCTTCACATGCGTGGTCAGCGTCTGTGGGAGTTTCTTACTAACGAGCTATCATGTCCGCCTCGTCCTGCTCCCCCTGCCATGCCTGTTATTCTCAATGATGCCGATGATGCTGCTCAACAGAAGACCTCCGATGACTATACTAATGCTCTGGAGTCTTTTCAGACTCAATTTACTGCATACAAGATATGAATTGATGAACATGCTTGTGCCTCCGCTATTTTGGTTGCTAGCATGGAGGTGCATCTAACTGGTGATATTGTCGCTTTATCTTCGACACAGTTGATGTGGGCGCATCTTCGCGACCACTATGAGCCTGCTGGTGATTCTTTGTACCTTGCTGTTGTGCAACAGGAGCCGTCGCTGCAACAGGGTGATTCTACCGTGGATGAGTTCTATGCACAGTTATCCTTAGTGTGGCGTCAGCTTGATTCTCTTGGACCAGAGGTTTGCCACACTTGCCAGTGCTACCAGCGTCAGCACTCTCATTTGGAGCTTCGCCGCATCAATGACTTTCTGACATGTCTTCGAGCTGAGTTTGAGCAAATACGTGCCCAGCTGCTTGCTCGCCATCCTCGTGTAACCTTGTTGAAGGCTCTTGCAGCTATTCGTACTAAGGAGACTCGTCTTCGTGGTGCGGGCCTGCTAGTATCTCCTTCAGTTCTGGCGGTACCTCGTGCTACTCCTTCACCAGTGGCGCCTACTCGGTGTCGACTCACGATGGTGGAGGCTTGCTACACCTCTTCGCAACAAGGCCGGACATGTGGGCGATTACGCTCTAGGAAGAAGGATCTTGCTCGTCAAGGTGGACGCTCTTCTAAGGGCAATGGGTGTTGGCGTCTCTCCTCGGCGGACCTCTGTTGGTTACGACTCCGCTCGGGAGATTCTCACCTTTATTCGCCCGCATGGTATTCGCACCGAGCAGTTCTGCTACTCGATCTTACGGTGAGAAACCACCTTCTGCATCCTCTTTAGGTATCTTACCATGGATTCTTGACTCTAGTGCTTCTTTTCGTATGACCTCTGGTTCCACGAGTCTTCATTCCATTAGTCCGCCTACTACTCCTATCACTGTTCAGACTGCAGATGGGACCTCTCTTTCTGTTACAGGACAAAGCACTCTTGTCTTCCTCTTTTCATGTTCCTGCTGTTTCTCATGTTCCCAAACTGACCATGCAGCTTGTATCCGCTGGCCAACTCACCGATCATGGCTTTCGTGTTATCCTTGATTCTGACTCTTGCTGTGTTCAGAATCGTCGCACGGGGTCTCTGGTTGGGACTGGCCCTCGTCGCCGTGACTCTCAGCGTCTTTGGGAGCTTGATTGGCTCGTCTTCCTTCCGCTGCCCCTACCAGTCTCTCAATCCTCCACTGCTTCCGCTTCAGTTGCTTCTTCTACCGGATCGTTTGCTCAGTAGCATCACCGTTTAGGACATCTTTGTGGGTCACGTATGTCTTCTTTAGTTCGTCGTGGCCTTTTAGGATCTGTATCTAGTGATACCTCTTTAGATTGTGTAGGTTGTAAGCTTGGTAAACAGCTACAACTCCCCTATCCTTCTAGTGAGTCTATATCCCAGCGTCCCTTTGATCTTGTTCATTCTGATGTTTGGGTCCAGCTCCTTTTGTTTCAAAAGGGGTCATAAATATTATATTCTTTTTATAGATGATTTCTCTCGCCACACTTGGATATACTTTATGTCCTCTCGTAGCGAGGCTTTATACATCTATAAAAATTTTGCCACTATGATCCGTACTCAGTTTGACTCCCATTCGAGTTCTTCATGCCGACTCAACAGGGGAGTATCTGTCAGGAGCCCTTCGTGCTTTTCTTGCTACGCAGGGCGCTTTCTCAGTTTTCCTGTCCTGGTGCTCATGCTCAGAATGGTGTGGCTGAGCGCAAGCATTGTCATCTTCTTGAGACAGCTCGTGCTCTTTTACTTGCTTCCGCTGTTCCACCTCATGCAAAGTGAAATTTGTTTCACTTGCCACTTAATTGATTAATATCCAGCCATCTTCTGCTCTTTAGGGTGGGATTCCGGTGGAGCGTCTTTGTGGCATGCCTCCTGATTACTCTAGTCTTCGCCTCTTTGGGTGTGTGTGCTATGTCCTCGCACCTCGTGAACGCACCAAGCTGATCGCTCAGTCTATTGAGTGCATTTTTCTAGACTATAGTACTAAGCATAAGGGGTATCGCTGTTGAGATGTTACTTTTGATGAGTCTCGTCTCTTCTACCCTCGTCCTTCTTCCAATCCAGCATCTCTTATCGAACCACTTTCTTTCCTGACTTTTCTTGATACTCCTGTTGTCACTTCCTTCTCCATGGTTGGCACCTCCTTTTTCGTCGACCTCTCCACAGGAGTCTTCACATCCGGTGCCTCCTACAGATGTTTCCTCTGACATTGTTCCTTCTTATCCTTTATACTACACTCGTCATCTGCGAGTTGAGGATTCTTCTGGTGTACCTGTTGAGTCACCTTCTTCAGTGCCTCCTCGCTACGCTCTTCGCGATGGCCAGTCTAGTCGGCCTCCTGAGCACCTTGGCTTTACTGGTGTTGTTCTTGCCGAGCCGACTTCTTACCATGATGTTGTTATTCATCAGGAATGGCAGCATACGATGGCAAATGAGCTTGCTGCCCTTGAGCGCACTGGCACGTGAGATCTTGTGCCCCTTCTTCCACGTGTCCGTCCCATTACATGCAAGTGGGTCTAAGGTTAAGACTCGCTCTGATGGATCTCTTGAGCGCTACAAGGCTCGTCTCGTAGCACGGGATTTTCAGCAGGAGCATGGTCGTGATTATGACGAGACTTTTGCTCCTGTGGCTCACATGACCATTGTTCGCACTCTTCTTGCTGTGGCCTCTATTCGTGCATGATCTATCTCTCAGCTTGATGTCAAAAATGACTTTCTTCATGGTGAGCTGTGTGAGGAGGTTTATATGCAGCCACCACCGGGGTATTCTGTTCCTGAGGGCATGGTTTGTCGACTTCGTCGGTCTCTTTGTGGGCTTAAGCAAGCCCCTCGTGCTTGGTTTGAGCGTTTTTCTTCTGTGGTCACTGCTGCTGGCTTTTCTGCTAGTACTCATGACCCTGCGCTCTTTGTTCACACTTCTCCTAGTGGTCGGACTCTTCTTCTTCTATATGTCGATGATATGATCATTACTGGAGATGATTCAGAGTATATTGCCTTTGTAAAGGCACGTCTCAGTGAGCAATTTCTCATGTCTGATATGGGTCCCCTCTGCTACTTGGTATTGAAGTTTCTTCTACATCTGAGGGCTTCTTTTTATCGCAAGAGAAGTATATTCAGGATCTTCTTGATCGTGCTTCCCTTACTGACCAGCGCACAGCTGAGACTCCTATGGAGCTCAATGTTCACCTTCGATCTACTGATGATGAACCTCTTAAGGATCCTACTCGCTATCGTCATCTTGTTGGGAGTCTTGTTTACCTTGGTGTCACTCGTCCTGATATTTCGTATCCTGTTCATATCTTGAGTCAGTTCGTTTCTACTCCCACTCAACTCCACTATAGTCATCTTCTTCGTGTTCTACGATATCTTCGTGGAACACTCTCGCCGTCTTTTTTTCCACGCTCCAGCTCTTTACAGCTCTAGGCATACTCTGATGCTACCTGGGTTAGTGATCACTCTGATCGTCGGTCTCTTTCTGCTTACTGTGTTTTTCTTGTTGGTTCTCTCATTGCTTGGAAGACTAAGAAGCAGATAGCAGTTTCTCATTCGAGTGCTGAGGCTAAGTTGCGAGCTATGACTCTTTTAACAGCAGAGGTTACCTGGCTACGGTGGTTACTTGAGGATTTTGGTGTTTCTGTTTCTACACCAACTCCTCTTTTATCTGACAGTACAGGTGCTATTAGCATTGCTTGAGACCCAATTAAGCATGAGCTCACCAAGCATATCGGTGTTGATGCTTCCTACATGCGCTCACAGGTACAGGATCAAGTTATGGCTCTTCAGTATGTGCCTTCGGAGCTTCAGTTATCAGATTTCTTCACGAAGACACAAACTAGAGCTCATCATAGCTTTTATCTTTCCAAACTCAGTGTTGCTGATACACCATGAGTTTGAGGGGGGTGTTAGACAGTATCCTGTACTTACCTTGTATAGAGATTACTAGTATCCTGTATTGCCTTATATTCGTGTATTGCCTTGTATAGGCTTTCCTTTTGTACGTATTGCCTTTTATAGGCTTTCATTTTGTACCCTCATGTAACACTATATATTCTGGACCATTGGCCTCATATTGAATATAAGTGCTATTCATAACAAAAATGAATGAGAATAAATCACCACAATCAATGTTTGGCAACGCATGCATTCCCCTCCATATGAGGGCTTGAAATACCCACCAAAAGAGACAGTATTCTGCTAACTTGCGTAATGGTGGGGCACATGTTGCATTTCAGAGACATTATTTTCTTGCTTAAGGGATATGATAATCAGTGAAAATAGTTCGATCTTGCAGCATGAAACACTTAAACAAATAATCCTTCCAAAATATAATGTTATTTGCTAACTACAAAAATAATCCACACCTGATCACGTCATATATTTAAGAGTTACAGTTCTCTGACGTAAAAATGTCGCGCAAGTGCAACCGTGCAAATACTCGGCTTAGTTTTCATGGAATGTGGAACTAAGCAGTAAGCATATGCTACCACAAGATTCATGAATAATGCACACAAACTACAAAGTTAACATGCAATATCGAAATGTGAGGAATATATTGTGGTAGGCAAGGTATTTTCTTTTTGTTAAGTAAATCAAAATGTCAAGTGTCAACTGAAGCCAGAATTTTCAACCCACCTTCAGAAATTGATGGTTTACCGCCTTTAGATAACTGTAAGAAAGTTAATTTAGACATGAAAAGAAAGTAAGTGCAAAAACATATTTTTGCAGGAAGGTATTTAAGGCAGCTTACAGATTTCTCAGATTGCACATTCTCATTGTCCTTGCCTCCGCTATCGTCCTTATCCTGCATATCAAAATACAAAGGAAAAAACAAAACTAATGTGATTATAAAACACCTGTATGTTAGCACATTATATCTGCTTCTCAAAAACCAAATAAACTATGCAAAACTGAATGACTAAAATTTACATAGCAGACATCTCAAACAGAAAGAGCACTACACAAGCCACAGCCAGAAGTGACAATCAATTAAATCACTAAAACTCCATAGTGCATATTCACAGGATTATATGAAGCACCAAACCTCATTCAAATACTCCCTCCGTCACTAATGACACGGTATCCAAAGAACTACTTTGACCATTGATTTCTTTCATAATAATGTAACAACTAACGGATCAGAAAAAACATATATTAGAAAAGTTGTTGGGATAGAATCCGGGATAGAGTCCTGTTGGAATAGAACCCGAGATAGAGTCTAGCTAAATTTGAGATAAGTTAGGAAGTCAAAGATAGAGTTCAATTGCATTACGGTTGTAATTCTTGCTACAAATAAAGGGTGTGGGATCCAATAGGATACACACGATTTCTCCAAAACTACATGGTATCAGAGCCTAACCCTAATTACCTCTAAGCCGCCCCTATGATCCAAATCCGATCCACCGCCGTCTGCCGCACTTCATCGCCGTCGCCGAGGGTCTTCACGCCGCCGTGCTCGGTAGCCCCGGATCGCTGCCATCGCTCGAGAGCGCCGGATCGCCACTGCTACTCAACAGGGCAGCACTGCCTCTTGGAGCACCGGCGCTTGGGATCCACTCAGAGAGGTGCCGCTTGCTCAGGCCATTGCCGCTCGCTCAGGCTGTCGTCAGGAGAGAGGAGATAAGGGGGGAGAGAGAGGAGCTGGAGCTAGAAAAAAGGGCCGACCGAGAGAAGAAAAGGGAAAAGGAAGAAAAGGAGAGGGAAAAGAAAAAAAATAGTTTTGTTACTTTTTTACGTATGTATGAAAGTTGCTACATATGTGATTTGTGTTGACATTGATGCTTGAAGGATTGTCGTAATCGTAGAGATACACACGGCATAGATTTGTGATCGGCATTGCTCCAGTTGTTCGTATGAGATGATTTCAGAAGATATTGAAGCTATAAGGAAGCAAGAAAAGGACACCATGATGAAGGAGGTAGAAGAGAAGAGGGCGATTGTTGAATCAACTTCCTCACTGGTCACACAAAGTGATATGAGAAGCATATTATAGGAACTTTTAGTGACAGGTATGATTGGTCTGAGGGCTGGTATAGGATCATTCAGATTGAAGCTAAAGCTAATGCCGAATGATGTTAAGTTGGAAGGGAACAAAAATTACCTGAGTTGGTCTCGCAGGGCTCAGGTAATTCTGAGGACGAAGAGAGTAGAGCTCTACAGACACTAGACTTGTGTTGAGCCTATAGACAAGTCAAGCATGGAACGGAGAATGTGGAACACCACCAATTCTGTGGCGGTGGCTTAGTTGATGACTTTGATGTCTCCATCCATTGCTTGGATGGTGAAGACGATGCAGAATGCAACGGAAATGTGGAAGACACTAGCAACATGTACTCTGGGGAAGGCACTGTGATTATGATGGTAGAGGTTTAGGGTAAGGTGGAGGCCCTAAAATAAGATAAGACTATCCGAGAGTATGCTAGTGAGTTGCAGCAGCTATGGGCAGACTTGGATCACTATGATCCACTGTAATTGACATGTGCTGGTGACGTTGAGGTTGGCATATTGTGGCTGTAACGAAGACGGGTCACACACTTCATGAAGGAGCTGAACCGAGAATTTGAGAGTAGGAAAGCTGCCATGTTTCACTTGGCGAACCTACCTACTATAGAGGAGGCGATTTCAGCTATGGTCTAGTAGAAAGTTCAACTACGAGTGATGGAGGCAACAACCTAATCAGATTTGCCTGTTATGTACTTGATGATAGGGAGTGCTACGACTATGGGGTAAGAGGACACCTGAGTTGTGCCTGTACACTCCTATGGTACAGTGGAGCCCGAGAAGGAAATCAGGTTGTGGAGATCAAGGTGGAAATCGTGGAGGTCAAGGCAGGGGCAGAGGTGGCCCTAGAGCCAATATGGCTATAGTAGAAGAAAGCATGTCTGTTACTCTTACAGGCAAGCAGGCTATGTAGTGGGAGCAATGGCAGAAGGGCAAAGCATCAGAGTCTTCTCAAGATTCTACGGCAACACCTACTACCTCCTTTGGTAAAATTGCCAACTATGCCCACATAGGCAAAGGTACTCAGACACACACTTGCATCCACTAGCATCCTCATATTTGATTGGATCATAGATTCAGGGGCATCTAAGCATGTCACGGGTTCTCTTAGGGCATTTGCATCCTACATTCCATACACACATTATCAAACCGTTCAGATAGTTGATGTGACCTCTCACCTTATTCAGAGAGTAGGATCTGTAGAGTGCACACCATCTATTGCTTAATCCTGTCTTGCATATCCTGTCCTTTTCAATTAATCTTCTTACAATTAGTTCCATCATCGACCAATTCAAATGCGATGACTTATTTGATGATGACTCTTGCCTCTTCTTGAAGAGAACTGAGAAGAGAATTGACTGGAATAAGGTGCAATGGACTCTGGTATGATGATCAGGGGGATACAGCATTGATTGTGACTGCAAGAGAAGTTGAGGAAGAGGTTTTGTTGCATCGTCATCGTTTGGGACATTCTTCACTTGAGAGTTTGAGTCAGATATACCTTGAGTTGTTTAATAAAAATAGATAATAGTAAACTTGTGTTTGATGCTTATGAGTTTGGAAAGCATACACGGTCTACTTATAGTAGTATTGATTAGGGATGAAAACGGAACGGAAACGGTCGGTAAATGGCTATTCTATTTCCATTTCCACATTTTTATCGATACTTGAAGCGAAATCAGCGAAACAAATCTGAAAGCAGACGATGTGAAGCGAATGTGGAACAAAGCGGGCGGATCACGAAGCGAAAGTGGAAAATTCCATCCAGGTATATTACCAGTTGAAACACCCTAAAATTTTGCAAATTCTTTAATTGAGCATTTAATTTGGATTTTATGAATTTTTCCTGAATTTTCAGAATTTAATTAATGATTTTTGCTATTTTCGGATTTAAATAAATAATTTATTTGAGAAAAACAAAACCAAAATCTTGCTAGAAATAATTTTCCTAATTTCAAAATGTTATAAAATATTTTTGATAATTTTTGTAGAATTTTTTAACTCTATTTGATATTTTTATATAAAGAAATATATATTTCTGGTATTATTTAAATTAGAAAACGGAATTTCCGGTTTCATTTATCTGTAATTCCGTTTAAATGAATTGGCTCTCCAATATCTGTTTACATTTCCGACAAAAAATTTCCATTTCGTCTGAGCATTTTAGTTTCGTTTCCAAAAAAAAGGCTCATGTTTCCCTTTTTCTCCGGAACGGTCCGAAATTCCGTTTCAGTTTTCGACCTTGGTATTGGTCTTCAGAGCTATGAACCTTTTATATTAATACATTAATGTTTAGGGTCCATGCTCACTTACTTCTTTTAGTGGTTTTAAATAGTTTGTCACATTCATTGATTTGTATACTCGTATGACATGGATCTATATGATGAAGCACAAAAGTGAGGTCCTTCGATGCTTTCATGATTTCTATAGGTTGGTGGCTACTTAGTTTAATGTGAAGGTTCAAATTCTTTAAACAAATAATGGAACTAAATATGTTAATAAGGGGTTTGCAGCATATCTCTCGGAGAATGGGATACTTCATCAAACCACTTGTCTAGGAACCCTACCTCAAAATGGAGTGGCTGAGAGGAAGAATCGATATTTGTTGGAGGTAGCACATTTACTCATGTTTCTAATGAATGCGCCGAAAAGATTTTGGAATGAGGCGGTGATGACAGTTGCATATCTTATCAAATCGTATACCGTCTCGAATACTTGAAATGAAATCTCTCGCTGAACTTCTTTTACGTCAATGAGAGTTCAAGGTCCCCCTAAGATGTTTGGTTGTGTGTGCTTAGTATGAGATCACTAGCCAACGGTTAGCAAACTAGATTCTTAGGCTGTGAAGTGTGTCTTCGTAGGATATTCATTTAGTCAGAAGGGATATAAGTGCCGGAACGCAATGAAAAGAAAATTGTTCGTATGGATGTAACTTTTCGGGAGTTCGAGCCATACTATACAAGTAGCGGTGATCTTGGTCAATTCTTAGAGTTCTCTCCTGTCACCGAGGGTGACAGTCGAGGGGGGGAGTACAAGGAGAGGGGGAGTGAGAGTAATAGCCGAGAGGAAGAAGCTGTTGTTGTGGGGACAATTCCATGTCCCTCTCGGAGTTCGGACCTAACAAAATGTGCAAGAGATATGACAGCTCTAGAAGAACTAAAGGTGTCTCAAAGAAGACGCTTTCGGAGACAGTGGGAGAAACAACAGCCACCGTCATCGGCACCTGCGCCGTCAGATGAGCAAGTTCTACCAAAGGAACCGGGGAGACATGGGGTGGGGTGAAACAGCAGCTACCGTTAGCACTTGAGAACGTTCTGTCAGAGAAACCACAACCTGAACAACCAATCATTCCAGTTGATTCAGTCCCAAATCTCTTCTTAAGTCTCTCTCCATCAAGTTCCTTGCCTCCCTTTAGGGCAAGTGGTAATGTTCCTTCTAATTACCCTCATTTAGAGTTACCTCTTGCACAACGTAGGATATTAGAGCTAATGCTATGTGTTATGGCTTTGAGCATGACATTGCAAATTTCACCTCATATTCACATCTCTCCTGCATACAAAGCATTCATTGCATCTCTCCAGACAGTGCCGGTTACAAAAGATTGATAGGTTGCTAAGCAGGATCCTAAATAGAAGGATGTCATGAAAGAGGAGCTTGGCGCACTTCAAAAGAACAAGATGTGGAATTTTGTTCCACTTCCAGCAGGAAAGAAAGCAGTGGGTGCAAATGGATCTTTACGGTGAAACAAACTTTTGAAGGCAAGGTGGATAGATACAAGGTGAGGTTGGTTGCAAAAGGGTATAGTCAAACATATGTAATAGACTATGATGAAATTTTTGCACCAGTAGTGAAAATGAGCACAGTGGGGACATTGATTTCTCTATTATTTTTGGGTGGCTTCTTCATCAATTGGACGAGAAGAATGCATTTCTCCATAGTGATTTGCAAGAGGAAATATATATGGAGATACATCCTGGCTTTGAGAATGAGAAGACCATCGGAAAGGTGTGTAAGCTTAAAAAGTCACTATATGGCCTAAAGCAGTCTCCAGGAGTAGGGGTGAAAACGGGTCGGATACGGGCGGATATTGCTCTTCCCGTATCCTAACCCATATTTTTTTCTGGATTCGGAACCGGATACGGGCTAACCGGATACGGATCACGGATTCAGGTTATTCGGGATCTGGATCACGGGGCGGATATATAATGATTGGTCAGCGGATAAAAATATACGGATAATGCACACATATATAGAGTAATATATATTGAATTAAAACCATACAGTACATGACTATAGTAACAAATTATATATCAATTAAATTCAACAAACATCGTAGAAAGAATATGCTATTTGAGGATCAATAGAACCAACTAATTGTTAATATAAATGGGCTGATATGGAAAAAAATGATGAAAATGGGCTAGGCCTTGCGATATCAGTATAGGAAAATCAGAATATCCGTCCGATGTCAGAATAGGAAAAATCAGGATATCCGAATAGAAAAAATCCGAATATCTGGATCGCGTCCCGTATTTACCTGACCGGATATTGGATGCTCCGGATCCGATCCCGAATCCGGATTCAAGTATCCGAATCCGGTCCTGGATCCGGATTCAAGTATCCGGATCCGGTCCCGTATCCGACCAGATAGTAAAATCCGGTCCCGGATCCGGATCAGGCGGGAGATATCCGACCCACTTTCATCCCTATCCAGGAGTATGGTTTGACGGATTCAGATGTGCAGTTTGTGGTATAGGCTATTCTCAGTGCAATAAGGATCATACGGTGTTTTACAAGTATGAAGGATCACATATCACCATACTAGCAATCTATGTTGATGACATTGTGATAACCGGAGATGATAATGAAGAAATCAAGTGCACATAAGAGACTAGGAGAAGCATTTGAGCCTTGGAATTGAAATCACTCCGTCTCCAAAAGGGATAGTTCTCTCTCAAAGAAGGTACGTCCTTGATTTGTTAGCAAAGAAAGGTATGCTTGAGTGTTGCCCTATTGCTTCACTTATTGACAGGAATCACAAACTCTGTGCTGAGTCTAGTGATCCAATTAACAAGAAGGCTTATCAAAGACTGGTTGTGCATCTCAGCTATTTGTATCATACAAGACCTGATATTTCATATGTAGTGTGTAGTAAGCCGATATATGCATGTCATAGAATGGGACACATGGAAGTTGTCTTTCGGATCCTATGATATTTGAAGAGTAGCCCTTGGAAAAAGGCTTTCGTTCAAGAAGAATCAACACTGAACATGGAAGGATATTATGATGCTAATTGGGCAAGCAGTATAGATGATAAGAGGTCTACATCTGGATATTGCACTTTGTGAGCGGTAACCTTGTGTCATGGAGGAGTAAGAAGAAGAAAGTTGTGGCTCGATCTACTGCAGAGGCAGAATATAGAGCAATAGTGTTAAGCCTGAGTGAGATGATCTAGATGAAGGGTCTATTGTCTGAACTTAGGGTGTTGAGGCATGGTCCCTCGGTATTGAATTATGACAGTAAATCTGCGATCAACATTGCTAATAATTCGATGCAGCATGATCATACCAAGCATGTTGAGATCGATACGTTATTTATCAAGAAGCTAAATGACAGAATACTGAAGCTGGAGTACATCAAGTCTAGTGAACAGTTGGTTGATTGCTTCACTAAAGGGTTAGATCCTAACGAGGATGCTACAGTATGTAACAAGATGGCCATGATTGATATTTTTAGCATATCTTGAGGGGGAGTGTTGGGATAGAATCCACGATAGAGTCCAGTTGGGATAGAATCCGAGATAGAGTACAGTTAAATTAGAGATAAATTAGGAAGTTAGAGAAAGAGTTCAATTGCATTACAGTTGTAATTCTCGCTATAAATAAAAGATGTGGGATCCAATAGGATACACACCATTACTCCAAATCTACAAAAGTATAATTCATAATGTATCTAGAGATACCAAATTTTATGTGGCCAATCTAGATACCTTTTTTTTACATATTGATGGTGAAAACTACGAATGTTTGACTGCACTCATTCTAGGATACAACGTAAATTTAGTGGAAGAAGTGGTATAAAATTTAAAAAAACAATAAGAATATAGTGGCTGGTTCCTCACCACAGATGAACAGGCTAGCAATTCCTTCTGTTCATTATTGCCTGTCCTGATAAATGAATCAAAAGCGCGTGTGGTGCTTGGGGCATTCGCTGGTAAGTTAAAACTTCTGCTGTCAACATCTCTATGCACAGCAGAGTATTTTATCTCCTCATCTTGGTCCAAATCTTCGTCCAAATCTAAGCCTCTTTCCTGAGAAAGTGAATCTCAAAATTATAGGTGTTTGAGAGAAGGACAAACAAACCCATGAGCAGAAACTAACCTCAGCGAGATGAATATCTTCTGTTACTTCATTCTCTATTTCGCTAGCTATTCTTGTAGCTTGCTTTTCAAGCTCTCTCATGTGAGGACCTCTCTCGAGCTTTGTGGTATAAATTTCTTCATTAAAAGTACTCTTTACTCCAAATAAAACTGCATTTGTTTCAAACTGGTCCCAACTCCTAGCAATATATTAATTATTAGTCAACAATGCTACGCAAGTACCCACAGGACTATTGGGGGGCATGGCTGCAGAAGACACAGTTATATACAACCAGAATAGAAGGTTTTACATTAAGATGATGAACAAAAAAGACCGTGCAGATTACCAACATAATCTGTAATCCATTCCTACATCTCCTTTTCCATTGCTTGGTTCATAGTTCCTTAACAATTTGGGTACCTACGCAAGCACATGTTCTTGGACAGTCAACTAAACGTGGTTGCTTATTGCATCATTCCATCACAGATAAGTAAGATGGTCCAATATTGCAGTCAGTGTTCTAAATAAACGCCGTTAAGGCCTTGTAAAAGGCCGTTAAAACGGTAAAAGTCCCTTGCCCGTTACATTTATAGACATTTCAATGTTAACCCATTTAATCGGGTCGTTTATTTGGTTTAATGGCCGTTAGCGTTTAAAAGGCCCATGTTATCACGCCGTTTATTTGGGTAAAGTTGCAAGATTACCATATAACATAGAACATTATGACATACATTAGATGAATGCAAGCTTTGCTTTTTATTGCCACTTGAGTTGTTCATTCGTTCAATTATGATTCTTTAATTACATTTGCATCATGGCATCTTTTTTCTTCATGTCACCACTATGGACAATTCTCGATAGCCTGATGGTTCTATTCTATATGCATGAAAGAAGATAAATTAGATGCTTATTTTGTTACTGCAGACGCATGTATATATTTATTTGAATTTTAAATAGTAAAAATGTTTACAAGACCATTTACAAGGCTGCTTACCGTATAAACACTAAAAGGTGGGATGACCATTCGTTCACTGTTCACTGTTATTTAGAACATTGACTGCAGTAATCTAAGATCTAAAACTCAACATAGTTTCAGTACCTACTGGCTACTGCTAATACTTGATATAATAGATGAACCTTAGTCTGTCAAGTAATTGTGGTTGCTTATTTGGTAACCCTAACTAAGTCAGATGGCCAATGCCGCACTCATGTTTAGGGATAAAACTCTTAAAGTAGTTTCAGTACCTTCTGCTGACACACAACATAACAAAGTGCCAACTGCCAAGTACTGCTATTGTTTATTTCATAAGTTATAATTTCACCATAACGCAGTCAGATGACTCATTGCTGCAACTATGTTAAAATCTAGAATGTAATATAGTTTTAAGTACCTGTTCCATTTCTTGTCATATTTCTCCAATTCAATAAACTCTGAATCATCTTCATCCGGTGTCCAGAGCTCAAGTTGCCTCTCTCCAGGACGATGAAAGTGAGGAATTGCAGAGTCTATCATGATTTCTTTCCTTTTGTCATGAACAGGACCATTTAGCAGCTCATCACCACCAAGAGCTATGTCCTGGAAATTGATAACAGATAGCATCTCATAAACAACGCAGAAGTCAAGATGCCCATAAAATCATTAGCATGACCAGCAAGAGAATATTTATAATTCTTAGTCAACAAGGTACATCTACAATATGCCCATAAAATCCAATATAATTAATAAGTAGAACAGTAAAGTTAAACAAGCATAAAAAAACAACAGTAAAGATGTGGAATGTAACCTTTGCAAGAACTTGGACTAGCTCTCTTCCTGGTATTATCATAGTCTGGGGTTTCCTTGCAACGTCAGTAACTGCTCTTTGCCCACTAACAGAACCATCTTTAGTCAGCTGAGCCATTTTCACTACAATGCCTAAGGTAAAGGCTACGCGTTATAGTACATACATAATGCAACAAAATGCAAAAGTAAAAAAAAAGGGCTTCTTATCCAAAAAAAAATAGAGGTACAAAAGGCATCTTATCCAAAAAAAAATTGGAGTACAAAAACGTTACCAGGAGACATGAAGAACATACAAAACTGTGCATGATCAAAGAAACTAAGGGAAATAAGCATACCAAAGTCTTTTTCAGTATTTGTTGCATGGAATATTCCAGAAATGACCGATCCATTCTTCAGATGCACATCCACATGATATCCAATAAGTTGTGTCATAACATAGATTAGACGATCGATCGAGGAACTTGCATGCCCGAGTTTACCTCCATTTGCTAAAGTTCACATAAACGTCCTTAAACCAGTATTTGAACATCAAACCGAATTTGTCAGAAACAGATGTTACCTGCATTACTGAAACTGCCAGATGAAGATTTCTTCAACCGTGATTTACTTTCATGCCTTCCACTACCCTCCCTATCAAGATTTCGGTGGGGTAGTGCATTGGCAGATGCCCTAGGAGGTATAATTTGCTGTTGATGGCTCATTATTCCTTCAAGCAAGAAACCATTCCAATCAGCAATGATTATATCAAAAATCTACAGATTCGATGCCAAAGCTGAAGAAAATAAAAATTACAATGCACCGAAACCAAGTTATAGAACACAAATCAGCTAGACACCTAGACGCAAGTGATTTGAAGTTTCCTGTTGAAACCTAAGTGGCTAAGTTCTTCACTATACTTTAGGTCACAGAAAACACGAATTTAAATAAACCACTACGGAAATTTACAAGCTCTACACGCTCCATCACCTACATGTGTCGGTACATCCAGTCTCTCCACAAAAAAATCTGCCATGAGCCTGTGATGGATCCACCAACCGAACACGCAACTCAACGAAAAAAATCAGCAACAATTGACACAGTCCGAATCATATTGTGATCTCTCAAGTGAAATTCTTCGAGTACGCGGATCGCAGGCCCACCTAGCCAAGGAGCGCAAGCTCGGGGGTGCTCAACTAACATTACACTCAAACATAGATTGATTCAGAACAACAAACAGAGCTAGCGTTCTTTATGCGAACAGCGAGCCATGAAGCGACTTGAAGCTTCAGTTAGACATCGAAACAAGGGGGCACCGCCACACCCTATCCTTGATCGGCTGATCCCCTTCTCGGCGATTACCCGCAGGCGCAAGAGGAGCAACCGATTACTAAAGCAACCTCACGAGCAACCACGTTACCCCACCGGAGATTTGGATCTGAGGCGCTCGTTACCTTGCCGGAGCGACGGCGAGACGGAGTACGCCACCACGAAGCCGCGGGGAGGGGCTGGATTCCGTCACGTCCCTCGCGCCTCCTCCCCGGAGCAGCGAGCCGCGCCGCCAAGATGCCCGGAACCGACGGCCCAGCCGCCGCCCAAGAGATCGGCCGTGCTGGGAGTTCGGGCTCCTCACCCCTGTCCGGTTCCGACAGGTGAATGGAGTTCTCCTCCGTTTTTTCCTCCCTTTCCTCACGTAAGTGGGGAGTTGGTGAGTGAGCCGAGCCGGTTAAGGATACGGGACGGCCCAAGCCCGGCCCTAATTGGTCCTGTTTAGTGTTTACTTTCCATCCAGCCAGCGTACAACGCGCACAAAATTCGAAGTATTTCCATTTTCTGTTTCAAGAATTCAAATCAAAATAAATTTCAAAGCTAGCACCCGATTTGTGATCCGTTAGAACCATGGTGTTTCTTACAACAAAATTAAAAAAGGCCTAAGCTACGTACATTTTGACTTAATAATGATATCATATGTTGGAACACATGAAAATACTAGTGTAACAAAGCAAAAGTAAGAGTGCAACGTCCGTGCCATGTGTTCCTGTAGGTAAAATGAAATCTTCCACGCATTATTTTTTAATATTCAATACATAAAAATACAATGTTTCATGCATTATTCAAATGTTACAGGCGTTTATGGTCGATGTTCTGGTGCATATTTTTGCTACTAGGTAAGGGGATGAATAGGTTGGGAGTCTGAGTTCGTGTAGCTAAAATGAAGAGAAATTTTACAGTGGATTACATAGGTAGTAAGTAGTGGTAGTAGGAATCAAATCTAATCATCCATTCTCAAGTGTATTTTAGACTTTTTCTATCCATTTATCAAGGGTATTTTAGATTTTTCCTAATTCGTTTACAGTTTTGGATTCACCGAATACCTATTGATCTTCAAAGACTTCTTATCTATTCATCCGTCATTCATCAGGATCACAAGACGTGTTTTACCGTAGAGGACAGATAGTATGACGGAATTTTTTACCCTTTTACGGCTCTTTCAATTTTACTACCAATACTAAGGTGGTAGTATAACTAGATCTAAATTAATCTCAACTATTAGATTCAAAGGAATAGACGGCTTATATTGATTTTAATACACTGTTAAAGAGCTGAAAATGAAACGTTCTATTCAGTAGTTCGTAGACAATAGTAACACATGCAAAGAAAACGCACATATACGATCTCATGTTATTCTACAAATACGTCAGTGTAACAAAACGAATAAGCATGCCGAACAACAAAAAGTAACTACTACAACATTCGGCATCACTTGCAACTAAATAAAACCAAAATATATGCAAGTTGGGTTATATTTTTAAGGTTTAGTAGTAAAAAACACGATGGTTCAAACGGATAATGAATCGGACAATCCGTTTAAACCATTCGGATTTTTTTTAATAGTGAAATCAGTTTTGGGGCGCTGACATCATCTCTATTGCCATTCAGTTGTAACATTTCCCCGGTTCGCCACACTCCAAAGTTTCCCGTAGAAACTAAACTGTGCGCGCACGTGGTCTAGTCCTAAAGCGCTACCTTGATGCGTGCGCTTTGCTTACCTTCCTATCTTGTCACAGTTTGTCGCTTTGTAATAGCGAAAACATAAAGAGAGCGAGGGACTGTTTGGAGGTTATGTTTCAATTTTGTTTTAGTTTTGAGCCAAAAGCTCCTTCAAATAACATAGTTGTAAAGTAGATGGAAAGCTAAACTATAGTAGAAATACCTCCAAAAGCTGAAGCTGCTAGGGAGGAGTTTTTCAACTGTGGCTTCTCTTGACCACCTCCCACCTCGCTCGCTCCGTTTTTCCGACCTCCGCCACCCCACCTCACCGTCTCCACGTCACCTCCCCACTCGGACGGCGTTGTACTTCGCTATGTTGCTACCTCCCCGCTTGGTTCGTCCCCAAAAGCCACAGCTGCAGCAGCTAATTTGCCAAACAGCGTAACAAGAAAAGCCACAGCTATTAGCTACGATTGCTTCTGATAACAACAAATCAAAATAATTTTTCAAATTGTAATTGCACTCCCTAAACAGGCCCTAATTTAAAGCACAAAAACAATTTACACTATTTCACCGAAAATGGTTCATAAAATATGTTCTTTTTTATATGAAACACCGGCGATACATAAAACCAGGCGTGGAGCCACCTTCTGGTGAGCAGGGATTGACCGCTGGGCTCGCGGCTACCATGGAATCGAAGCTTCCCTGAGCAAGCTTCATCCTGGAGTGGACTCCCAGGCCGCTCTTTTGGTCTGTTGCTGTGTCGTATGGGCCAAAGGCTGCAGCCTAACACCTAATTTTGCTGGCTCCACCACTGCATAAGTAAAGCTAGCACCAGTACGCATAGTCCAGAAGAAACGAATTTTTCTTGCAAGGAAGTATTTATTAAAGTTGAAAAATCCAGTATGAAATAAGCGCTGTAAATATTTTTGAAGCCATAGCCAAAATAAGAAAGGAAAGGATAAATTAAAGAGGCACAGCACCACCAACTGCAATTGCACATCATGTAGAATCAAGTAACTAACTATCTGTGGGGGTTCTCCCGATCGATGCCTGCAGTATGCCAATATCCCATGGTAGGCGACCATAACCGTCATCAGGGTTAATTATTCGTGGGGAATTCGAAGAGAAAACCTCTAATCGATACAAGATCAGAGCGTACAACCTTGGGCTCTGCTGGATCTCTGGCCCAAAGATCAAGCTCACTACCAAAGTCTCCGAGCATCCGGTGCGCCATGAGCAACCAGACGAAGGTGAGCAGCTCCCCGCCCATGCTCAGCCGCCGGGCGTGCTCCTCCGAGCGGGACTTGCCGGCTGCGTAGACGAGCAGCGGCACCCACATGCTCACGACCTCTTTCAGCGCTGCACCCAGATCCTGCCCCTGCTGCAGCAGCATGTCTTGCGCCTCCCGGAAGAGTTTCACCGTCAGTCCAAATGCATCCGTCTTGCCACCGCCATCTGCTAATGCTGCAAGAAACTGTTCCTTGCTCGAGGCAGAGCTGGCTTTCACGCTCTTAATGGCTTCCGCCAGTAAACCCTGCACGTTGCTGCCGACGGGCAGCATGGCAGGATGCACGGCCAACAGATAGAACATGTAGTCAGACATCTGCTTGCATACATCCGCGAGACCTCGTGTCTCTTCAGTGATCATCGGCATGCCCTTGTGCAAGAACAGGTCTGTGAAGACGTGTAAAAAGAGCAAGGACTCAGCGAAATCGTTCCTGATTATTTCTCGAAACGACGGGCAGGATGATAAGTTCGTCGGCGGCGCGTAAAATGGGACGGGCGTTGTTGCACGGATCTCTCCCAGGAATGTACTGAAGGTGTCCTTCATCTCCGTCGTGACCTCGGCATGCTTGGTGTTTTGTATGCTGCTCCACAGCTGTTCGGCTCCAACTAGGTTCATAATCTTCGCGAGCAATGCGCGCGACGTCCTTGGCTTGTTAGAGATGCACGAGCCCAGGAAGTTGTACTGCCCCATGGAATCTGACCACCATGGCCTCGTCTGTAGCCGTGCACACGCAAATACGGACCAGGCCGCACGAGCAAGCGTGTGGTACTGTCGACCATCTAAGAACGCCCATGTCCTTGGTGACATCATCACTGAAAAGATCGCAGAGACTTCTAGACAAAAGGCTCCTATAAACAGTGCATAGGTTATTGCAACATCAACTCTGCTATAGCTATCTCTGTGCTTGCCGAAACTTATCGCGACGAAGAGCACGAAAGCAACCACTGTGGAGAAGAAAGAGACGCACCGGAGTATGGCGCCGGGCAACGTCTGAACTACCTTCGCCTTTGTGTAGAGTTCATCATACATGATGCCCAGCTCGATCTCGACAATCTTGAAGTGCACTTGTCCATCTTCATCTCCCTCAAATGGTACATTGTTCAATAATTTGTCTCGAGCGTTGTCTTCTAACTGGTGGAGTTTGCGCCCAGCAAACACGTCCCGGACGCCTCTCTCAGAGCAAAGAGCACACTTGACAACTGTGGAATAGTGCAGATTGGATCCAGCTCCCAGCTGTTCAGGTAGTTGGACTAATTGCTTCACTACTTCATTGCTAGCGTTGGAGCTCCTGCGGGCATTCTGACTCCCACCCTTGAGCGCCCATGTCCTCTCCCCGTACTTGATGATCCCAGCGACAAATGCAAAGACAGCCGGGACTGCAAGTCGGTCACGTAGCACAGACTTCCAAAATACATACAAAGCCAGCCATACTTGGACTAGCAAATTCAGCAAGTGTCTCAACCACAGCTCGTTGTCCTCGATGGAAAAGGCAGTCACAGTGTCCTGACCGCCAAGGTGGATAAGGAGGAAAGGTGCCCAGAAGAACGTGAGCTGATGGTATTGGTTGGGCATTGCTTGGCCTTCATCACTGTTGGTAGTGGTAGCTACATGCCTCGAGAGGTAGCCAAGTGCATATACTGCAACAAGGTCGGCTAACAGGTAGGCCAACCATAGTGGAAACCTGAGTAATATCTTATGGCCATTGCGACGCCGCAGGCTGCCAAAGAAGAATAGAAATATTTGCAAGCCAAAGCTTAGTAGCACATATAGCTGGATTTCCCAATCACTCCAAAGTTGCACAATGATCGTTGCTGAAGATTCAGCCATGCCTCTTCAACTCTGTTTATTTGGAACTACACACCAGCTGGTCCTAGATGTTGTAAATAATGCGGTTTCAGCAAATATTTCGAATTAACTCTAAATAAATATTTAGAATTAACTCTAAATTTTGTTAAGATCAATACGGCATAATTCCAACAGAAATAAAATGACAAGGGTATTACAAATTATCTAAAATTAAAGGTAAATTTCTCAAGTCATTCAAACAGGAAATCATGCTATAAATCACAATAAAATTGACGAAACCAACAAGCAACATTCTCAATTTGATTTTAAATTAATTTGCTCTCAGATGCTGGGCTGTATCCTGGTCACTATTGGTCTACTCCAATCACCCATCACATATTCACATGTGACAATTTCTATGAATATGCTAGGTTTTGAGCTCTACCACTTGCCAAAATTAACAACTAGCAATTTAATACAAGTAAAAATTGCTCTAACAGGAAATAAAGCAAGCGACTAACCTACTGCAAGTAACAAGTTTATCAATGACAATGATAACACAAAGAGCTCAAAGCCAAGTTTATGACTCTGAAAAGTCACACTAATCTCAGAATGCACAATATCCTCACAGTCTATCGTGCAAGTCACCCAATACTAGTTCTACTCAAATCAAAGATAGATATAAATAAAATCACTTGTATAGCACACAAGCACGACCGAGAAATTAAGAGCAAAAGGAACTCACTGAACCGTTGGCACTCGAAACCACCGAGAAGAAGTTTAGGCAAAGCACGTCGTCGTAGGCGCTGTCCCATTGAACCTATCACCGCCGCGGTGTGATTAGCGTGGTTCTCTCGGAGATACAATGCCCTTTTCTGTGATATGTCTGCACACAAAAATCACGAAATCGAGATGCAGGGTGTTGCTGCGCAAAGCCAACAGGACGTTCATGTACTGCCCAAGTGCACAAATCGCTGAATAGGATGTCACAATCCCCAAATCAGAGTCACACGCACACTGCGCACAATAGTGCACAAGTGCCAGGAAAAAGGTGCCGATCGGATCGCCTCCGTGGGCTGGAGCTCTTGCTCGCCCGACAGACCCGACGGTCTGACGTGTGCCGCCACGCTGCCGCCGCACCACTGCGCCCGCTGCGCTGCCACACGAGGCCGCCGACGCCGCGAGCCAGCTGCTCTCACAGACGCGCCGCCGAGTGCCGCGAGAGCTAGGCTAAGAGGTTGCCGAGCTTCCGCGCTTTGTCGGGCGACGCCATTGCCGAAAACGAACAGCGCTACCACCGCCACAGAGAACGATGGAGGAGGGTTAGAGGTTAGAACGTTGAGTGCTTGTGAGGTCTACTATGTTCGAAGCTTTGCACTATTTGGCCCTTGTTCACTTTTTTTTTTTGTTCTCTCCAGGATAAAATTATAGATCTAGTTTTTTCATAGTTGCCTACTTATTTCTTTAGCAAATCCCCTGCTAATCCGACCGAGCTTTCAAATATTTATCCCACATTCATTCATGAGGGTACTCCTAAGGGATTGAAGACCATATCAACATGTGTTCCATCTTGTAAATAGGGTATATCTTGCCTAGGCAAAATTTTGGAAATGATCTCTGTATTGTGATGTTTTTCGGCTATTTTATCCCTAACTTTGATTTCACGTTTGTGTCTTCTCTTGTGCCGGTCATTAGCGACAGACAAGACAAGGAAGTCGGTTACGCTAGGAAATCTCCTCTTTACTTTCCACGAGGCGAAAGAGCAAAACCTTTGGCCAACAAAGGATGCTTGTTCACGAGGGTGCTAGTGTTCTAGTTTGTATAGTCCCATTCCTACTGCCTTTCGTGGGAAGCTCAAACCTAGCCCGAATCGAGCCTAGAGTAAGGTTTGAAAATTCATTTTCGGATCCAATCTCAGAGGCGGCTGAAATCCAGTTAAAATTAAAAAAACAAATTTCAAATATATAATTTTTTAAGGCGGGAAACTGAAATTACCTAAATTTTTGCCTTTTTTTTAATCCTGCAAAATGGTCCGTGGACTGGAGTGAGACTAGTCTCATGCTTCCTTAGGTCTCGGGTTCAAATCCCACCCTTTTCGCTATTTTTTTTAAAAAAAAAAGACATTGGCAAGACTACAACCATGCACCTCTCGTAAGGTAAGGAAGTCCTCTGAAATCTGAGCATATCTTCTCATATGCATAACAAATGTTATAAGTATATAACTGCCATATAAAAAATTTTAGTTGCGGATTCGGACCTGCTGGCCAACATGCGCTCCGGTTCCTTTGTACCAAATCCGGTCGTTTATATAGTTATTATGTAGTAATTTCGTTTCAAAAGGGCGAGAACTCATAATTTTTTGAAAAATGATGTAGCAATTTATTTTTTTCACTTTTTTTATTTCGTCGGGATTTGAAATCTTATCCCTCATCGAAATTTCGACAGGATTTTGAACCTAAGCTTAGGGCGAGCTAAGCTCGAGCAGCTCGTAAGTCTCGAGCTTTTTATAGCCCTAACCATGTCCGCTCTCAAGGACTATAAAGTACCATGTTAATCGAGTAAAAAGAGAAAGATCTACCCAGTCAATTTTTTAATAGGTTTGGATTATAGTGATTGAGATCGGTGTTTTAATTAGTGGACTATAGCTGTTTTCGTCTCTAGAACGGTAAGCCATAGCTCAACTTACTGCTATTACAGCTACGACTACTATAGTGGTAATAGCGATCTGCTATAGCGGTTTGTGAAAATAGCAGTCGCTGTGCTTTATTTTTTATGATTCTTAGACTTGTGAAGAATTATTTGGGTATATTGTACGTGGGCTGCCGCACCCTCCTCGTAGGAGACGGTTTCATAACAGCGGTAACATGAAGCAACTCGTCGAGGAAGTCGGTATAGCCTGTGTAACAGATTTAATTACAACATCTTTACCTCCAACCGACAGAGTTTGCTCCATCCACGGTCCACCCTTGGACCCTTTTCCAAACCCGGTCTTCCAGATACTTGAAGACGCATTTGCATCAGGCTACATATGACAAATGGGCTATACGTGGGGAAACTAACAATTTGCAAATGTGAAATACTAGGGGGTATAGCTTTCCAACGGCATATGTCACAGGGAGGAGGCTTGGCCCCTGAGGCGACTATTATTCCTTCCTCAGCGTTCCCAACTCCAAATCGCCAACCCGACCCAGCGCACTACTCTCTCTCTCTCTGCATGCGATGCCGGCCACCGACTCCTCATCGCCGGCTGCGCCACTCACCTCCTTTGGCTGCTCCGTTCTCTCCCTCCACCGCGACCAAACCCCCTTCCCACCCACCGATTGCCCCCACTCCTCCGACCTTGAGATTGACACCTTCCAGCGCCATGCCACCGATCTCCTCCTCGACCTCCTCCCCGACCCCTTCCCCTCCGACCGCGTCACCCCAGAGATCCTCTCCCTCGCCTGGACGCGCCGCCTCCTCAACTCCTTCCTCATCTGCCTCGAGGAGTTCTGCGCAGTCCTCTTTGGCTGTGGGGCAGCCTCCGTCGCGCGGCCCCCGCTCGATCGCCTGGTAGCTGACTTTTTCGACCGCGCTGTCAAGGCGCTCAACCTCGGCAACGTCGTCCGCGACGGCCTCGAATCCGCCAGTGGTGCAAGCACCTCGCCATCGCCGCCGCCGCGCTCGCCTTCCCTGACCCCGCCGCGCCGCTCAGGGAGGGCCAGATCCGTCGTGCTCGCAAGGCGCTCACCGATCTGACCATCCTCATGCTCGACGACAAGGATAGCGGCTGTGGCATCGTAGGCCAGCGCAACCGATCCTTTGGTCGTGGGAACAGGGCCCTGCAGCTCAATGGCCTATTGCAGCTTGGGTGCTTGCCGCTGCTCCTCTAGCTTCCTCCTCAGAAACGCCTCATGGCTGGCCATGTTTCCATACAACATTCTTGGCCCTAACAGATTGCAACACCAATTTGACAAACCAAGCGCCTCTAATATGTAGCACCAATGCGATAAAAATGCATACGGAGAACGGCTCTAACACTGACCAATCTACAGCCGCTGGAGGTCGAAGGGGTCCTTGGAATCGAGCAATCCGATAGGCACCGTGTAGCCGGCGAAGTTGCCCTGGTGCAGGTGTTGAAGCTTCCTGCAAACAAACAAAGAACCTTAGTATGAAAAAAGGCCTTTTTTGTGGAGGAAGAGATCGTCAAAATAATAAGCAATTCACAAAAGTTTCATGAGGTTTGTGTCTAAATTTCATTAGGTTTTACGGTGTTTCATGATATTTCACGGATAAGTTTCATGAAACATCATTACTAGGTTTCATGGTGTTTCATGATATTTCACGGATAAGTTTTATAAAATATCATCACTAGGTTACATGATGTTTCACGGATAAGTTTCATGAAACAGGTTTCATGGTGTTTAATGATATTTCACGGATAAGTTTTATGAAACATAATGAAATTTATCTGTGAAAAATCATGAACCTAGTGATATGATGTTTCATGAATAAATTTCATGAAACATCATCACTAGGTTTCATGATGTTTCACGGATAAATTTCATGAAACACCATGAAACCTAGTGAAACATGCTATAATAGTAGCACTCTTTGCAAATGTACCCGTTACCATCCTGGAATTGGTTAAAAATCTACCCAAAAAAAAACAGCTATATGCGTGTGGCTGACTAGAAAGAGTCCAAAACAAATACTGAAGCCTAAAATTTAGATGATTTAATTTCCCACTTCCTATCTACACAACATATCTCATACATGAAAGCCCTCAACAGTGACAATTACAAGCATGGAGTAAACACACAAGCAAAGGTCTGAGTACTGCAAAGCCATGTTCGTGTCACAGAAATGGAGCCTTTCATCCCAGCAAATTCAGAAGCTACTGACTCAGCGGCACGCACTCGAGCTCGATCTCAAGCTCCCCACGCTCGACGTTCTGAGGCCTCAATGTGATCTCTTGCTTCACCTTGCCGTCGACGATCAAGATGGCGCTGTCCTTGGCGAGCATGCTGTCGTCGCTCGCCAACAATTTGCAGAGCTGCGTCGAGTCGGTGATGGTCAAGTTCTCATACTCTTTCGCTGCAGAGATCAGTGGCTGGATGTCAACCTCGGCTTCCCCCATTCGATCGTCAGAGCTAAATGTGTCCTTGTCGAATACTTGCTGTTAGGAGGTAGAAGGCAGGTTGCTCGTAATTGAAAATTTTAGACCTTTTTCATACAACAAGAACTTACTGGAAAAATTCGAGGTCTTAAATAGAGACATGGTACATTTGAAGCGCAACGGTTATTCCCTATTGCCACCCTTTCTATAACAAATGTTAAGGTCTCATCAAAGAACTCTTACTTTAGCGCAACTGCCAACCAAAATAAAAATGCAGTCTACCACTTCTCCATAAGTTTAGACTATTAAATAAGAAGCCATAACTATATATACGTTGATTACCGAGATCAGTTTAGGCACTAAATACATATTGAGGAAATTGCACCGGGCATACCTATACATTAGAATTGTTGAAAATAGTCACTATACTTTGAAAAGTGGCAATTTACCACCTGTACCTTCAATCTAAGGCCTTATTTGGCAGAGTTCCAGATCCTAGCTCTACCTCAGATCTGAGCTTGTAGACTAAAAGAAAGTTAATTAAGTTTATATTTTTAGTATAAAATGTAAACAAGATGACTAACCTAAACTCTCTTAATATACCCATAGCTTCAGCTCCACAGATCTAGTGGAGCAGGAGCTGTGCCAAACACAGCCTAAGTGTACAAGTGTTGAAATTTTCCAGCTGTTTTCTAATCTCGGGTGGCAAAATATACTTAGTATGCCAAAATAGGAAAGTAGAGGTGCTAAATTGCCAATTTCGAAAGTATGGGTGGTAATCTAACAAAAGAGGAACAATACAGGTACCACCGGTGCAAATTTCTCATACATATTTCAATACCTGAGTATAATCTAGGGACTATATACATACTTCAATCAAAAACAACCAATAGTCTTAGATACCAAAGATAAGAGTGCACTGTGTAGTGTGCACACACATTGCACAAGAACGCTATGACATTAGGTAAAGATAATAGCCAAAACTTTAAGGGCCTGTTTGTTTCAGCTTTGGATTCTTTAAAAGCTGATTCTAAATTGTGGTTGTAGAGAAGTTGATTCTCCAAAATCTAGAATCCAAAAACACGCATGAAATGGATTGTGGATTCTAGTGTATATAGATAGGCTGGATTGTGAGAATCGGATTCAAAAATAGGGCTATTTGTTTTTTATTCTGCTTTGAGGCTAGAATCCAGAATCAAAAGCTAAAACAAACATGCCCTAAATGAGATGGGCAACGTAGAAAACTTAGTTGCGATTAAACTTCAACCTCTCCAGACAAAAGAACACGTACCAGTTTAAGAGGTGGCACTGGGTGGGGGATCGATAGCATTAGTCTTTCATTCCATACAGGATTCAGGGTGTTCTTTATCACCTTTGTTTTCATGGGCTAAAAAGGTGAAAACGTCAATCGGAAGTAAAAAAAAGTGTTTATCTTTGCACAACTAAGCTGCCACATATGTCAATAAAATTAATGTGCTTACTTGGTGTCCAAGGTTAAGCATAACATATGGATCACTTGGCATCACATCCCGAACAGCTAGATTTGTTCCCCTTATGATATCGACCTTAATAAATCCAAGGAATTCTACCATGCCCACATCTATCTGAAACAAAATAGTCACTGTTACATTAAAGGTAAAGGTAGTGTATGAGGTGAAATATACACTTAGAAAACTTAGGACATGAGAATTCATCGCACCATTTTCTTTAGTCCTTTGTGATCTGAGTCCTTTCTCCTCCAGCTATTCCTGAAAGGATGATTAAAACCATGTCGGCTGCCGGTGTGTTGCTGATGATGATGTTTATCTGCATGTTTGCTATTGTATGGTAAAGGACATGAAAACTGTGGATCAGACACAAATTGTTGAAGCTCATATTTTTTCCTGCATAAGAAAGCATAGTTTGGTCAGGCAGAGTAAACAGAAAAGTTGTGATGAAAAACTAACACGATGTGTACCTAATGAAATCAGCACGCTCCTCTGTAGCACAATCTTGTCTTGGTTTTTTTGTAGTTTTCGGGTAAAAAGGCCTCATATCTTGTGTTCACAGTAGCATTTCCACCTGAATCGGCTAAACAATTGACTTCTTCATCTGTCCACTCATCTAGATTCACTGAAATCACCTATGCTCCATTCAACAATGAATAGTTGTTTAGTTCAGTATGAGGTCTGTTAACAAAATGTTCACCATATGATTATGGTTTACAGGGAAAATTAGAGTATTAATATTATTACGAATTAGCTCATTTCAAATAGCAAGAAAATATTGAGTGACCGCAGTGTAAATGTATTGGTCTTATGGAGCTAAATGTTAAATAGATCCATGTCTTGCCAAGCCTTGCTTTCTAAGAACACCTCCAAACATTGAATTAGAATAAGTAGAGCTGACGTAAAATTGGAGATGGGCAGATGGTACAAAAGAGGGAACTACAAAATGTCCATCAGTCACCTTTGATATGTGTACTCCAAGACTCCTATGAGTTCCAGAGCACTTTATGCAAATGAACGCACCAAAAGGCAAGGCCCTGCAAGTGCGCCACCATTTAATGGTAGGGAAAAATTGGAAGTTTGGAGCAGTATCTGAAATATAATAACAAGAAGTGGTAGATATTTCAACGAAAAGTATGGTCATGCAGCAGCCAAATCGCTATCTTTGTAATGTATCACTCACCAAGAAACACAAGCCTGATAAAACAACATCTGATCTAACATGCATCATAAGATTTGGTTATGTTACCTCCGTTTTTCAGATTTTTTAGATAGGCCTATTAGCCATAAAGCAATGTTAGATCACTTAAGAGTCCCCAAAATTGGCTTAACACAGTTCCGCAATATCAATTAATAACTGCAAGACAACATGATAAAAATACAACACCAAAAAGTCAAAAACCAAGTATGATAGCTCTTTTAGCTCAGAAGCGAGTTTGACAACCCTAGATATTTTTTGAAAGGTTCTAAAAAAAGATATTTCTTGAAAGCATAAACCACATGTAAAGTTCAGGAAGAACGTTGCTTATATGGAAACTGTTGATACTTACGCCCATTTTGGATCTGGTGAACCTGTTAGCAGGTTGGTTCAGCAGATGTACCAATCTTTCCCTTGCATTAACCGGATCTGTATCTGCTAAGCATGGAAATTATCATTTGCAGGCTGCAGCTCAAAGGCCGTGTGCGATGGAAAAACAGGAATCGTGCATTGCCAGGTAAACAAACAAAGCAAATTGCACTCACAACTCCATCTAATAAACATGTATCATAGAAGGCCATTTAATTGATAGCATCTGTCAACATGCTAGGTTTTAGTTTCAGATATGCAATGCATAGAATTGTAGTGGCAGTGTGGCGCGACATTATCCATTGAGAAAAACTGTGCTCACGAGCAATACAAATAAGAAATGAAATCAACGGCTGAAATTTAATGGTGGAAAATTAATTGTGCAGATTAGAATGCTCAACAAATGTTGAGATCCTCCAATAAAATTCTAGATTCTTAAAGCAAATTCAAGATTTTGTGTGATTTTCAATAGGAATACGAAACATTTGTTCAACAACGTTGAAAAGAATCTCAATAAATTGGTCATTTTAATCGAAGTTTGTACAAACAGAATCACGAAGTGAAAAACGAAAACAAGGAGGATGAAAAAACCTGATGTATCAGAGTGGTCATCGCCATCATGTTGAGATGCAAATCCATGGCATTTTCTTTCAGAGAAAAACAAAGGAAAACATCAAATTGCAATTTCCTACAGAATTGACATGCGCCAAAAGGGGAAATTTGCAAGAAAAATATGAGATTACATTTGCCAAATTACAACTACAGACAGAAATCAGAGGGGAAATAAACACCTGCTGTAATGTGCCTTTGGGGTATCAAGAAAATGCAGAAGATTGTTCTCCTCCATTCCCTCTTTGCTCTTCTTCCTTTTACCTCCTAACAATGCAGAGGGCAAGAATGTGGCGACCCATCACCACAGCAACCAAATCAAGAATTGGAGTTCGGTGGCCAGCCCTGATCAAATTGGCTGGAAAAACAAATGGGGCATGGCAATGGGAGTTGAACAAGAGAAGATTTGGTGTCGAAACAGTCTAGGGCGTCAAAGGCTTGGTTGCTTTCGCCAAGAATAGATGGCGAATCCATGTTGTTGTTCTGTTGTGGACAGTTTTAAGAGTCCTTTGTTGGAGGAAGGCGGAATATACAGTGTATCCAGCGTTGTGAACTGTATATGCACTCGTCGAACCAAGAGGTCACTAGTATAATGCCAGTGCTAACGCTACGACGGTAGTACATCCGCTTATCAATTAAATGAGAAGATAAATATGAATATAACACTTAATAGTAAATAATCTTGTGATCACATTGTACGTACTACATATTTGGAAGGAGAGCGAATCAAACAAGGAAATAAATAGGGAAGATCCGCATGCAAGGAAACCAGAATTGAATTTTTTACTGTCCAGACCAAAACTGTATGTACTACATATTTGGAAGGAGAGCGAATCAAACAAGGAAATAAACAGGGAGGATCCGCATGCAAGGAAACAAGACTTGAATTTTTTACTGTTCTTGACTCGTGATCGTATTTTTTTCCGAATATAACCTTTTTCGAGATTTTTTTACGGATCTAGCCCCATATAGCCTAATTTCAGCGTACAGAGAGCGCTGATTTTTTTCATTTTTTATCCACGGAACCAATGGTTTGTGAGTCTTTATTTAAATTTTTTCAATTTTTCTCATGGAACGATGGTTGGCGTTTATTTAATTTTTATCTTTTTCCTGCGGATCCAAATGATCATGAAACACGATTTATTTTTCCATATTTTTCCAAAATTATTCAGTGGACGAGCACCGCTTGAAATTTTTTCATTTTTTCTCCCACGCTTGAATTTTTCAGCGGCCACCAAGCATTTATTTTTTTTGCCAAAATTATTAAGCGGACGAACACCGCTTGATTGTTTTTTTATTTTTCGAATTTTTCTTGTGTTGGCATTATCGTTATAATTTTTTCGAATCACTCGCGACGATGAATTTACGATTGTAGCCTCGAGCGAAAAAATTCAATGAGCTGATGGCGCGATATTATTTACCAATTCGAGCTCGAACTTTTACTATATTAATATCATCGTTATAATTTTTCCGAATCGGGCTCTCGGGCGATGAATTTGCGATTATAGCCTTGAGACGTAAAAAATCAGCGAGAGGTGCTAGAATTTTTTCCGCGGTTTCCTTTTCCCAAAGACGTAATATATGGTCCTTTCCTTTTCCAGGACATTTGTTTCTTTTCCTTGATTTTAAGGCGTTTGTTTCCCTTTCCTTGTTGATCTTGGAGGTGAGAGAAGGTGCATTGTGGGCCACGAGGATGATTTGGAAAAATATGAAAAAAATAAATCTGCGCTGTCGGCCACTGGATCCGCAAGAAAAAAAAAAATAAAAATTAAGCAGTGCTCGCATGTATTGCTTCATGAGAAAAAATTGAAAAAATTAAGCGACACTCACGCACAGTTGGTTCCTTAGATAAAAATAAAAACAAAATTCAACGCTCTCCGTCTTACCAAAATTAGGCTCTATGGGGCTAGATCTGTAAAAAGTCTCGAGAAGGGTCATATCCGGAAAAAATACGATCACAATGCCGGGATAATAAAAATTCAAGTCTTGTTTCCTTGCATGTGGATCCTCCTGTTTATTTCTTTGTTTGATTCACCTCCTTCCGGATATGTAGTACGCATAAATTTTGGCTAGTAAAAATTCAAGTCTGGTTTCCTTGCATGCGGATCCTCCTTATTTATTTCCTTGTTTGATTCGCTCTCCTTCCAAATATGTAGGTGGGGAGGTCTGCATTGTGGGCCACGGGATGATTAGACACACTAAATAATGGCCATCGGATGTGGGTGAGTAAAACTGAGGAAAGATCTGAGACGTTCATTTTGATGAATGCAAGTTTCTGGGGACGTTTTGCTGGGTGCACGAACATTGAACCATCTCTAATGAGGTGCATTATTTAGAGTGGACGTAGGAAAATTTGCTTAGGTGCGTTATAAGGGGTATAGATGAGGCCATGTACTATGCTCAGAGTGGTGCTTATAATGTTCATAGAGGAACGGAGATGCAGTACAGTAGTAAACACTGTTTCAATCACTCTCGGGTGATTCAGATCTTCGTTGTTTTGATTGGACGGTTCAAACGATTAGAAACTGTTTAAGTTACAGTAAGACCGAATATAATCCTTTCTATGTAAAGAAGTGCTTATATACACGTAGAATGGTTTGGGTGCTTGCACGAAGAGAAAGTGCCGTTTAAGGGTGTGTTTAGTTCAAGAACAAAGGGTGGTTGTGATGACCCTATTTATCTTTTTTTGAATTCATCTAACTGTTTAGTTGGATAAATGAGTAAGATGTTGGATGAGTCTATCCCTCCAAATTGACTAGATGAAGCTATCCAACTTTCATCACACCAATCAAATTTGAACTTCATTCCATCCACCATCCAACTCTCATTCATCCAACCAAACAAAAATTTGGCTTATCCTTTCAACCAAACATGAATTTAAATGACTACATCTCTACCAGGGTGGATAGCCTTATCCCATTAACCATTTGCCCTTCAACCAAAAGGATCCTACATTTGCTTTTATGCCTCACCAGTGCTTGCTTTGGATTCTCCAAAAGCTGATTCTGGATTGTGGCTTTAGAGAAGCTGATTTTGGATTCTAGATTCTGGGATGGCATTTGGCGGGTAATTAATTGGAACTTTTAGTTATATTCTCATATTTGTATTCCTCATAATCCACAGAAACACATATGAAGTGGATTATGGATTCTAGTGTATATGGGTGTGCTAAATTATGAGAATCGATTTTTAGAATCGAGCTGTTTATTTTTTATTCAGTTGTCAGAACTAGAATCTAAAATCCACACAAAAAATAAATAGACCTTAATAGCTGCTTCCGTCTGTGCTTGCATGGAAAGAATCTGTCGGCGTTTTCGAGCGCCGGCAAGTAAATTTGTAAGTCTAAGGGGTCGCGCGTTCCACTCCCTGAATGGTTAGACTCGAGAGTCCAAGATGTATACTGGTTCGGGCTGAAAGTCCCTACTCCAGTTCGGATGGCCGTATTGTATTGCTTTGCACAACGTTTTACAGATGAGAGCGCTAAATTACCTAAGCTCCTCCTGTTCTCATGTGTTCCTCCTCTCTAGAATCGTTAGTCCTGCCTCCTTTTATACAGAAGGAAGGGGCAGGTTACATCGAGAGTAGGGGGAAGGGCGAGGCGACCTATGCTAGGAGCTCTGGTCCTTCGTCCCGTGGATGGTCGCCACACGTCTTGCCCATCTTTGGGTCGGTAGCTTTGGTGGTCGGGAGGTTAGGTATTCCCGGAAATAGCGTGCTTGCCCTCTGTGATCCTTACGAATCTTGACGTGCGGTGTGTGGCGTTAGCGCCGCGGGAGGAGCGTCGCGTTAAATCTTGTCGCGGCCGGGTTGATGGGGTGGAAGCTCGACTTCAAGATCCACCAAACCTTCTAGGAAGGAGCCACCGCCCTTGTATTGTCACTCCGATTGACCTTGTTCGCGAGTGCGTGGCGGTAGGTGATGAGGGCCCCACACGCGGCCCTCGGCGTCTGTCACCTTGGTTGGTCGAGTCGGAGATCCCGCCCGCCAAGGGGTCGGGGCGCTTGTCCGGCGGATCGCTTCCCAGCGGTCGAGCGGATGTCTTGTGTGGTCTCGCAGCGATTCGGTCGGTGGCGGGCGGCGCGGCTGTTGGGTGGAGATATGCTTGAGGCCGGCTCGTCGCCGGGCCGTTGGGGTACCTGTTATTAGTATTCGTCGATAGCCCCGAACTCCCGAGTGATTTCGGCGATTCGGTTGGGGTTGAACTTGATGAGAGTGGTGGCGGGCACGGTCGGTCGGTCGGCCGATCCGATTAGCGATTCTGTCGGTGTACCCGACGGATCCGACGGCTGCCACGAGCTTGGCGGGGCATTTGAATCACGGAGGCTTTAATCGCCTCGTTGCGCATCTGAGAGCATGGCTTAGTGTGCCCGCCGTTCGCCTTCTTGATCGCCGGATTACAGTGCGGGGCGCCGTTTCTGGCGGCATTTACTCGAGACGCTTGATCTCCCTTCATCCGGCTATATAAGGGCTTGCTAGAGCGATGGACCCTTAGACCAAAATCCTCCTTTTGATCCTTGAAATGGAGGCATCCTTTAGTCTTGACTTTGGTGATGACGCCACGGAGAAGAAGAAGATCCTTTGGCCGAGCTTTGAAATTTGAGTACGACCGGGCGATGGTCGAGCTCGGGAAGAAGCTGCGGCTTGTGATGTAGTTCTTTGTTGGCGTCTTTGCTTGAGGTCGTTCCGAGGCTTAAGGTGGTAAGGAAGGCCCTTCTTGAGGCGATGGTGCGGCGGCGGCCGTTGTCGGTCTTGGCGCGTCGATGTCATTGAGCGGCGGCGGCATGCCATTCCGTGGCTATGTCGACGGCCTCGTCGACCGGGCAAGGGCCTACCAGCAGGTCGTCTCCAACGACCTCAGGTCCGCCGATCCCAAGGTCTATCCCGTCGACCAGGCAAGGAAGGGCCTACCAGCAGGTCACTTCCAACGACCTCAGGTCCACCGATCCAAGATCTGTCCCGTCGACCAGGCAAGGGCCTGCAGGAAGTTTGATGCGGATATGTTCCTGCCGTAGTGTAGGGTAGGTATCTTTTTTGAGCTCGCCAGGTACCTCATGTAACGTTGTGTAAAGTTTGAGTCTGCTGGCATATAATGAAATCTTCTTTTATGAAATGTCTTCGCGATGAGTTTGCTTTGATTTTAATCGTCGTGGATAGACCGGGCCTTGATCGGCAGGAACAACCGCGAGAGTGCTCGTTTAACGTCGTAGCTAGACGGCGCCTTGGTCGGCAGGGCGACCGGATGCCTCTGTGAGGTTCGGGTGTCCGAGTGCTCGTTTAACGTCGTAGCTAGACAGTGCCTTGGTCGGCAGGGGGCGACCCAATGCCTCTGTGAGGTTCGGTGTCCGAGTGCCTTGGTGGCGGGACGACCGGATACCTCTGTGAGGTTCGGTGTCCGAGTGCCTTGGTCGGCGGGATGACCGGATGCCTCGAGAGGTTCGGGTGTCCGAGTGCCTTGGTCGGCGAGGACGGCCGGATGTCTCTGTGAGGTTCGGTGTCCGATCGCTTTGGTGGCGGGGCGACCGGATGCCTCTGTGAGGTTCGGTGTCCGAGTGCTCGTTTAACGTCGTAGCTAAACGGTGCCTTAGTCGGCGAGAGACGACCGGATACCTCTGTGAGGTTCGGTGTCCGAGTGCCTTGGTCGGCGAGGATGACCGGATGCCTCGAGAGGTCCGGTGTCCGATCGCTTTGGTCGGCGGGACGGCCGGATGCCTCTGTGAGGTTCGGTGTCCGAGTGCTCGCTTAACGTCGTAGCTAAACGGTGCCTTAGTCGGCGAGGACGACCCAATGCCTCTGTGAGGTTCGGTGTCCGAAAGTGCCTTGGTTGGCGGAGACGGCCGGATGCCTCTGTGAGGTTCGGTGTCCGAGTGCTCGTTAACGTCGTAGCTAGGCGGTGCCTTGGTCGGCGAGGACGACCCAATGCCTCTGTGAGGTTCGGTGTCCGAGTGCTCGTTTACGTCGTAGCTGGGCGTGAGTGCTCGTTCTACCGTCGTGGCCGGGCGTGAGTGCTCGTTCCGTCGTGGTGAGCGTGGGGCATCCTTCCCGAGTCCTCGTCGGGCGAGGGTAACTGCGAGAAGAATGGCCACCGTCTATCCCACATGTATACCCCATCCGCAGGTGTGGGACCTGGAGGGGGTGAGCGACGCACGTTTACCTGCGTTGGTTTGAACGCCGTGCTCGTGGAGCCAATAGCGGGTAGTCCGAGTGGGTCCTGGGAGGTCCGCCAAGGGGGACCCTTCCGAGCGACGGTCCCGCAGTAGGGTGTCCTGGCCCTGCTGTGGGGCGACCCATAAAAAACCTTTCTTTACTCAATCCCGTATGGACCCTGGGTCGTCCGCCAACCCAGAGCACAGCTGGCTGTCGCTCATTGATGAGCTCCCGGGAGAGTGTGAAGTATGGTCTCGGACGCGAGTAGAGGTGATTAGGCCGTCAGCCGACCTAACCGAGGGCCCACCGTGGGGCTCACCTCATACCTGCCCCTTGCTCAAGTTTTGCTGGGGCGGCCTTATACCCATCTGGTGGGGTAGGCCTTTTGAACCTGACTTCTCTGGGCCTGGCGGAAGCCACAAAGCTTTGCCGTCTTGGGGCGCAGCTGCCCGATGGCTTCTCGCGCCCCGAGCAACCGTTCGGCCGTAGCGCAATAGGCGAGGGTGGACGCGACGCCGTTTGAGGGTGCTCGCTCGGCCGGCGTTGCTTGTCCTCTATAAATCGCCCGTTGGGTGCTCGGGTAGTCACGCTTTCTTGCCTTCTTTGTCTCTCTGCAAACAAGAAAAGCACCAGAGAGCCAAGGAAAAAAACCCGACCTTTCTTTCTCACCTTCCATCGCCTCTTACGTGAAGATGTCGTGGCCGGAGTGCTCGCGCAAGGCACCGTCGCTTCGGCTTAGTGAAGAAGGGCTTCCTCATGCCGCAGAGACCTTTTCCGGTGGAGGTGCCGACCGGGGCCGTCACCCCCGCGCCGCGGCGACGAGGTCGTGGTGCCCGCTCGTTCTTCGGCGTGGCTTTGGCTCGCCACGCACCCGCTCGTCCGGGGCTCTTTGTCTCACTACAAGGTGGAGGTGCACTATCTCAACCCCAATGGGGTCCTCCACATCGCCATCTTCATCACGCCGTCGCGAGGCCTTCTGGGATCGAGCCGCCTTTGGGCGTTGTGGAGGCACTTCTTCGAGCAAGGCTCGAAAGACAGCCGCGTCGGGCGCCGTAGCGCCTGGTGGCTCGCCTCGGCTTCGCCCGGTCGAACACGGAGTACTGAGGTAAACGCCCTCGTCCAACAAGGGGCGTTACGAATGGCTCGTTGAGCGTCGGCGATAGCGCCCTCGTTTCACCGGCGAGCTTCCCATGGCGGAGGAGGTGGAACTGGGCGCCAAAAGAGGAGAAGAACAAGCCGCCCCGATCGTGGAGCGGTCGGGGCTCAAAGCGAGGGGGCTCACCGGGGCGTTGTTGTGCGCGCTTTATGGGGATCGCGTGCAACCCCTTGTGCCTGCCGCACCTTGTTCGGTATGCGGGGCCGTCCGACCGGGCGAGGATGGCGTAACCCGAGTTGGCCGCGCTCGAGGTGGAGGCCCGGTGGCGGTATTACATGTGGAAGCGCCACGGTGGCTACGGTGGCCACCCGGAGCCATTCTCGGCGGCCACCCGCCAACCGTAAAGTCGGTGAAATTTCTTTACGCTTCTCTTTCTTTGTCCCTAGCACTTGGTCCGACCGCATTCTGCATCCTCTTAGGGGCTCACGGGATGTCTTCGGGCGCCGCTCCCGGGATAAGGAGGCGCGATACGCCTCGGCGAGCAGCGGTCGACTCCTCCGCAAGAAGCGGAAGGAGGAAAGGAGGAAGAAGAAGCATAAGGAACGCTACGCGGCTGCCACATGGCGAGGATGTGTCTGAGTCCACCGTGGGGACAACCTCCATCGACAATGCGGCGGGGCGCCTCGACCATCCCTATGGTGGGTTTTTGTCCGACCACGATCGGGCGGCGGCCGGCGTGGACCCGGCCGAGGGCGATACCACGGCCCGTGGCGCGGATCCCAGCGGGGTGATCTTGCGCTCGCGGTTGTCGCAGCGCCTCGGTGAGGCGGCCGGAAGCGACCACCGACGACTTTGGCGGGGCGGCAAAGAGGGTTCTTTTTCTTCTTATTGGAGCATTTTTGCGGCAAAGCGCCCGAGCGACTCTTGAATCTTTGTAACGTCACGCGCCTACGGGCGTGACTGTGGGCGTCTTGCCGCAATGCTCATAAATAATGGCGTCGGTGATTTCGGCGACTCCGATCGGGTCGGTGGCGGTCGCGGCGTCGGCCGGCGGCGCGGCCGCCGAGGACGGGGCCTCACCCGAGGTCGAGGTCAAGAAGAACTTCCGCCTCCCGTGAGACCCCACCGACGACGTGATCGTCCTTTCGGAGGATGAGACAGCGGTGCCGCCGGCGATCGCGCCCGGTCCGAGGCGAGTCGCGACGAGGTGCTCGACCCTTTGTCCCGTGGAGGTGCCGACCGATGCCCTCAGTGCAGTCGCCGAGGGGTTTCGAAGGTTGACCTCATCGCCCTTGCCCATGGTGCTTTGGACGGCGACGTCCGCCCGAACGGCGAACGAGGGTCGTGCCGCGGTGTAGTCCCCGGTCGGGCGTCATGGGCGATCGGAGGAGAGCGAGTGGGCCGCCCTTCCGGCAAGGCGCTACCGACGCCGAGATAGGGCGGATCCGTAAAGGTCCGGCTCTTGCTCGAGTCTTCCACGGGCGCCGCACGATGGTCGAAGTCCGGCCATCGCCCGTAAGTCACCAAAAGCTCGACTCGTTGCACATTTTGATAGTTCTTCCGTGCGACTAACGGAGTGTCCACGTTTTGCAAAGACTTGCGGGCTCGCCGTGCGCCAGTTGAGCTCTGCGGCGCTCAAGCGGTCGTGGCGGCCGCGGTGGAGGAGTGCAATGATCGGCTGCGCCTTGAGCTGCGCCTAGTCCAGGAGGCCATGGACATTAGGCGGTCGGAGGCGGTGGAGATCCGCCGAGGGGCTTGAAGAGGCCACGAAGGCCCTTTATGATGGCGCTCGGGAGCCAAGGTCTTGAGGGCGAAAGTGGTGGAATCGAGTCCTCTCGACGGAGGTCACCGAGGCCAAGGATGCCGCCGTTGCCGCGGAGGGGATCAGCGCAGACGCAGTAACACGCTGCGGACCGAGCGAAACCAGCTCGGGGATCTTGACCGAGTTCGTTCCGAGCGCGATCGCCGAAGGACTGGTGGTGAGGACTTCATCGAGGCGCCAAGAAGGAAGGCGCAATCGACCAACTCTGCGGCGGTAAGTGTCTCAATTCTTCAATTAAGTGCAGGGGTGCGACCCACAGGGCGAACTTATCCGAAATCGCCGCAATCTGCAGAGGCGCAGAAGAATCTAAGCGTCACCGTGGAGGCGCAGAGAACGGCAGCAGATGCTCGCGACGTGGCGATCGTGGCGCGGGACGAGGCCCAGCGGCGTTGAAGGTTGCGGAGGACGGTCGGGCGAGATGGGCGCCGAACGGAGGCCCTTCGCAAGGCCGGTCGGGAGTTCGCGATCGCATCCTTGGGCCGGGCAGCCCGAGTGCCTTTGCCCCGTCTTGGCCCGAGTGCGGACCGTAGAGAGGCGGTGATCATCGACGCTGCGCTTGGAGCTTGTCGTATTTGGTCAACACCGCCTCGCACTCTGACGGCATCGACCTCGCGGTGGTGGCGGCGACGAGGCGGAACCGGACCGACGAGGAGATCGGCAGTTTGAGCTCTGGTCGAGCCGCGCGCCGGGAGATCGCCACCACATCCGCGCGCAGCCCCTCCGAAGCGAGGCGACCAACTCTCCGTCTCGCCACCGGCCGCCCACCAGAAGAATAAAAATAGTTAGCTTTATCCTTTTAGATTGTAAAGACGCTATGTAAACAATCTCGAATTTATCAAGTTCCAAAATCGCCTCTCGTCCTCTTTCGTATTTAGGGTGAGCGTTTGACCGACCATAGCCTTAAGGACCGCAGGGGTCACTTATGCGTAGGTTGGGTCGTTTTGGGAGGGGCGAGGTGGATTGGAGACTTGGCTATCGCAATGTTAGGCGCGCTTGTGAGGGATAGGAGTGTTCTAGACCGCCAAGGATCTTTCCACTTGGGCACTTCCTTCTTCCGCGAAGTGCTACTTAGCAACCATAGCCCGGGCGAGGTCAGAACACTTGGGTTGAGAGGGTTACCGCTGGGATGGACCTCATGACCGGTCGGGTCACGTGCCCTCATAAGCGCGTGGGATAGGCGAGTTCGTGCGGGGAGGAGTGTTCCTGCCGACCAAAGGTCACTCCACTCGGGTACTTCCTTCTTCCGCGAAGTGTTAGCAACCATAGCCGGGGCGTAGTCGTAGCACTTGGGTCGAAGGGTTACCGCCGGGAAGGACCTTGTGGTCGGTTGGGTCATCAACCAGCATAGCGCCCGACCGGGCACTGAACGGGGCGCCGGAAGCGCTTTCGAGTCGTCGCATGGCGACCGTGTGCTCGGAAGGAAAAAAGTAAAGAGCATGCTAGGAAGAGGAAAAGAGTTTAGGGATAGAATCGCCTTAACTTTTCTATATTCCATGCATTCGGAAGGATCGCGCCGTCGGCGTCCTTGAGTCGAAGGTGCGGTCGGAGGATCTCCACGACGGTGAAGGGCCTTCCTGGCGGCGGCTTGTGCTTATCCTTGCTAGTTTGGACCCGGCGCAGGACCAGGTCGCCAGCACTGAAAGACCGCCCTCGAACCTGACGGCTGTGATAAAGTCGCAGAGCTTGTTGATACCTGGCCGATCGCAGGATGGCCACGTCATGCGCCTCGTCGAGCTGGTCGACGGCGTCTTGTTGTCTGGCGAGCCCCGAGCCTCCTCGAAGCTTGTAATCTTGGAGCGCCATACTCCAGGTCTGTCGGCAAGATGGCTTCAGCACCGTATACCATGAAGAACGGTGTGAACCCGGTCGCCCGGGTCGGCGTGGTCCGCAGACTCCAGAGGACGGAGGGTAGCTCGGTTACCCAGCGCCCCGTGAAGTGCTTGAGCCGACTGAAGATCCGCGGCTTGAGCCCTTGAAGGATCATGCCGTTTGCGCGCTCGACCTGGCCGTTGGTCCGCGGATGGGCCACGGCTGCCCAATCGACGCGGATGTTGAAGTCATCGCAGAACTCGAGGAACTCCTTCCCCATGAACTGCGTTCCGTTGTCGTGATGATGGAGTTTGGGACTCCGAACCAAAAGACTATGTCGCGGAAGAAGATGGCCGCTTGTGCCGACGTGACGCTCACGACCGGCTTGGCCTCTATCCATTTGGTGAACTTGTCCACCGCGACGAGCAAATGGGTAAAGCCCGGCGCTTTCTTGAAAGGCTCGACGGATCGAGTCCCCAAACGCAAAAGGCCACGTGATGGGGATCGCTCGCAAGGCTGGTGGCGGATGTGTGCGCTGGCAAAGAATTGGCATCCTTCGCAGGTGCGTACGATGTGCTCGGCGTCGGACATGGCGGTCGGCCAATAGAAACCTTGCCGAAAGGCCTTTCCCACAAGAGATCGGGGCGCAGCGTGGTGACCGCAAATTCCACTGTGTATGTCGTCCAGTAGTTGTTTCCCTTGGTCGGCCAGGATGCACTTTTGGAGGACCCCGGAGGAGCTCCTTTTGTAAAGGTCTGGGCCGACCAGGATGAAAGACTTTGCCCGCCGGGCGAGGCGCCGGGCCTCGGTCGGGTCGGGGGGAAGTGACCCGTCCGTCAAACGATCTATGAAGGGCTTTCTCCAGTCGGACTCGGTCGCTAGCACGCTGCGGCTCGACCCGGCCAAGTCTACGCCCGACCGCGCGGCGGTTGGGGCGACCGTGATAGGAAGGTCGGGGGACCGTTCGGCCAACAGGCCCAGCTGGATGGAAGGCCGCAGGAGGTCGCAGACGAAGATCCAGGGCGGGACCGGCTCTCTGCTGGAGGCCAGATTGGCTAGGTAGTCGGCGTCGCTATTGTAGCGTCGGTAGCTATGGTGAAGCTCGAAGCCCTTGAACCGCACTTCGAGCCCGCGCACTTCCCGACAGTACGCGGCCATACGGGCGTCTCGGGGCTCCTCCTGCTCCAGGTTGGCCTGGAGCTGGTCGAGCTCAGCTCTTCGTTCCTCCAACTCTTTCTTGTTGTTGTTGGAGCTCGGCGCGGCGGCCCGAAGGCGCGTTGATGCGCTTCACTGGTACTCCTCCTCCTGCGCTGAGTGCGCCGGATAGGAGGTCCGTGAGTCATGGGGCCACGGTCAAATCGGCCGTGCCGCATGTTGCACTCGCGAGTGCCGCTGCGGGCGGGTACTCCGTGTCGGAGCTGGAGTCATGGTGGAAGAGTCTTCCAAAGAACGTGGATGGAGGCGGCATGTAGCCACCATCGCCACAAGTTGCGAGCCTACGGGGTGACATGGTCACCGCCGGCCTACGGAGTTTTCGCGGACGTGGCGAGCACTCCTCGGGTTCCGCCGGGGCTGCGGGCGCCCAAGCCGAGCTTAGCGGTCGCCGAGAGGACGCCCGAGCTCTCGGCCGCGCTGTCCTCCGAGGTGGCGGGACGAGCGTGAGCCCTCTGCCGGGTGACGGCGGTCGAGGAGCCGGCGGATCCGGCTCCGCCAGCAGATGATGCCGTCGCGATGGGTGGATGCCATCGTGAGACAAACGGAATCCGAGATGGTGACGAAGACGCGCGAAGGCCCCTACCGCGCGCCAACCGCCGGCGTTTTGGCGCGGCAAGTAAATTTGTAAGTCTAAGGGGTCGCGCGTTCCACTCCTCGAATGGTTAGACTCGAGAGTCCAAGATGTATCTTGGTTCGGTGAAAGTCCCTACTCGATTCGGATGGCGTATTGTATTGCTTTGCACAACGCTTTACTGAGATGAGGCGCTAAATTACCTAAGCTCCTCCTGTTCTCATGTGTTCCTCCTCTCTAGAATCGTTAGTCCCGCCTCCTTTTATACGTATGAAGGAAGGCGGGTTACATCGAGAGTCGGGGAAGGGCGAGGCGACCTATGTTAGGAGCTCGGTCCTTCGTCTCGTGGACCGTCGCCACACGTCTTGCCCATCTTTGGGTCGGTAGCTTTGGTGGTCGGGGAGGTTAGGTATTCCCGAAATAGCGTACTTGCCCTCTGTGATCCTTACGAATCTTGGCCGACGCGGTGTGTGGCGTTGGCGTTGCCTCGGGAGGAAGCGTGCGTCGATCTTACGCGATCGGTTGATGGGGTTTGAGCTTTGACTTCAAGATCACCAAACCTTCTAGGAAGGAGCCACCGCCTTGTATTGTCACTCCGATTGACCTTGTTCGCGAGGTGCGTGGCGGTAGGTGATGAGGGCCCCGACACGCGGCCCTCGGCGTCTGTCACCTTGGTTCGGTCGGAGTTCGGAGATCCCGCCCGCCAAAGGGGTCGGGGCGCCGTCCGGTCGGTCGGGAGATCCCGCCCGCCAAGGGGTCCTGAGCGCCGTCCGGCCGGATCGCTTCCCTGGCCGGCGGGGCGGATGTCTTGTGTGGTCTCGCAGCGATTCGGTCGGTGGCGGGCGGGCGCTGCTGTTAAGTGGAGATATGCTTGAGGCCGCTGGCTCGTCGCTTCGGGCCGTTGGGGTACCCCTGTTATTAGTATTCGTCAGAATCCCACACCACCAACTCGATTCTAAAACTAGAGCAGAACGAGCGGATGAGTAACAGTTGAATGGATGAGGTAACACACTCACTTATGTGCTGCAGGAGCCTAGAAACAACTGAGATTTATTCTTAGACTACTCTCAGGTCCGACGAATGTGGTCTTCCATTGCTCAATGGGTCTGCATACCTTCCCTCCGGTCAGAACAATGGGAAACATCCTCGCATCTGGACGAGTGGAATCTTCATTGCATCACTGCTCTTCCCGCCAAAAAAGGGGTCAAAACGCTTCTTATTCTGACATGCTAGCAATGGTGGAAAGGGCGAAATAAAAGAATTTTTCAAAGAAATTGGGCAACTTACGAACAGATTTTTCAGTCCATCAAAGATGAGGTTGCAGCCTGGTCTACGACAGGAGCAACACATCTAGGCAGCCTCATTCAAGGGCATACTTAGAATCTACTCCATTTTTCTTTTCTTGTTTTTTCTTCTCTCCCTGCCTATGTTTCCTTCTTTAGGTGCAGCCTCTGCACCTTATACCTCTCAACTTCTTTAACCTCATCTATTTAATTCATGGCTTTTGCTGCCTTAAAAAAACTTATGGTATCTCGTAAGCTCACTTTCTTATTTCATTTTTCAAAAATTAGAAGAAGAAAACTAAAGACTTTGCATTGGAGATCACAGACGCTTGTATGAGCGCTAATAACATGGTAACCGGACCATTTAAATACCTGTACAGACTTGCTTGCGTTGGAAGGTTGAGTTTTTACACGTGCTTAATGATCTGGCAATATTCTCTCTGTTTAAGCACGTGTGCATAAGCACATTGCATTTTACATACCCTTATACGCTTGATTTTATACTTAAAATTGATTCCAAAATTTATTTATCAGTATTACAATAAGTAATCATTGCATAAAGCATACTTAATCACCTTGCATTACATAGCTTACACTTCATCTATATAATACTCCCTCTGGCCATAAATTCAGATCGTTTTTAACTTTTCATGGTCTCCAGCCAAGACTTTGACTATGATTTTATATCATAAAATATTAGCAAAAACAAGAAAAAGATTATATGTTATGAAAGTATTTTGCCAGAAAAATCCAATAATAGTATTTTATGGAGCAAATATATAAGGCCTTGACTACACAGATCTAACAACAACCTATATTTGTTGATAAAGGGAGTACACATTTTTTTAGTTAAAGGGGAAAAAGTCGGTTAGTCCGAAAACTCCCGACTAATTGGAAAAAAGTTGATTAGTCATTCAAAACCATTAAATACTCTCGAAAAGGAGGAGAATGGTTACAGTTTTAGATCTGAGAATTTATATGTCAAAATCTTCTCTCCAGGCGAACAGTTCACTCCCCGCAACAAAGGCACCTCGATCGGCGAGAAAGGCAGAATGATGGCGCTGCACCAATCTTGACGTTGCAGACAAGAGTAGTAGATGCTCAACTGCCCAACGTTTAGATTTTTTCTAAACTCTGCTCAGAGTCGAGTCGACGAGTCAATATCGAGTAACATGTGACTGCCCTAAGGACTCGAGTTGGGTTGATGGCAGGGCGCTCAACCCAGCAATATCCCTATGCGATACTTAGCTATTCTCAATCTACTCGAATCATTCGACCGCAAGACGGCGTGGTATTACTCGATCAAGTCAAAACTTGGCTAGAATCGACCAAGCACTTGAATGGACTTTCCGCTGGCTAGAGTTCGGGAGCTACTGTCGAATATCTAAACGTGGGTTATACGTACATACAGGATACGCGAAGGATATATTCTAACGACATACTGAAACTCTGGATATCACGGGCCCGCTTCTATGGGATAAGATATACGCGGAGGGGATATTTTCATATTAGGAAGGACTCGATCGCTTTTCCCGTACGTGAAAACCGACTCGAATACGCCTAGTATTTAAGGAAGTTTGGATATACTGCGAAGATCACACGACGATGGATTCCTCATTGGCTATGATCTGGTATCCCAAACCAACTACAACTCAACCTGAAGTCGAGCTACCTCGACTATATAAGGCCGGGAGTAGGGATCCTCAATAAAAGACTTCCAGACCAGAAGAAGAGAAGACCTTTTAGAGCTTTTGCAAGATATAGAGCAACCAGGAGCCGACGAGCCACGCTTCGTCAACCTCCAGCAATAGTTTAGCCACCGCCTAGATCCAATCTTCATTGTAACTAGGGCTAGACAATTCTCTTTGTTCTTGATCCACCATATACATATATCATCCGCACAAGAAGTAAGGTGTTACTCCATCTGGGGTCCGAACCTGTATACATCATGTGCAGCTGTTTTTGTGCTTAACTTTGCTAACTCGAAGGTACCCGAAGTTATAATTTTATTGTCGATTTCTAAGCTTCGACATTATCATTTCAAACGATAGTATTCATCTCATTTTAATGATTGCTATGCCCATCTATAATCTGTTTCCTGATACCTAGAATCACATTTTGCCGTAATTATTCAGAATCAAATGTATCTAATGTTGAAACCAATACCATTTTCTAGGAATTAAATTTGGACAATACATGATGGAGAGAATAGGATCGAGAACATTTTTGCCATTTTCTGATAGCTATTGTGCAAGATTCTGGAATTTCATAATATTGTTACCCCTTTCACTGTACAACCTCTGAATGAAATGCTAAAAACATGTTATAGCCAATTGTGCTTGGTTTTAAATATAAAACCTCCGTTTTTTAATAGGAATATTATATTGTTGTGGTTAAAAAGCTAAAAGGGTAAGGGCATGTTTGAGAGAGCTGTAGTTTTTTTTAAAAAGCTATTTTTTAGCTTTCTAGGCTAAAAAACAGCTGTAGCTTTTTATAAGAGCATTTGACAAACAGCTAATTTTCCTCAGTAATAAGCTGTAAAAGCTGGTCCCGCTTAGCTTTCAGCTTTTGGCTTTTGCTAGTTATACGTGGCTTCTAACTTATGCCAAAAGCCTCTTAAAAGCTGAGCTATTTTGTGTGTGTTTAGGGGGGAGGGGGTTTGCTGGCTTTTCGAAAACTGAAGCAGGCTTAAAATCCTCCAAACATAGCCTAAATAGATCCATCTTCTACCGTTTTAGAATCATGGTAATGTTGTATCTGATCCCTTGGTCTTTCGGAAAGTTCAATTTCAGAGACAATTTGTGTTACTTCTTTTTTCCCATCCAATCAGTTGCACATGATTAATATAACTGACATTATTTTTAGTTGCAATATTAGTCCAAATATCTGGAAAGAAGTGCTAGAAGCATTATATGGAATTTATGAAAAAAGATCGTTGTATAGTAATTAAGTTTTTTTGGGCATATGATCCGCAAAGAATGATTTAGACCGGACGATGTTTTGCAAAACATTTGAATGTGCATTCTTGTAGATGCTTCAAGCAATGATACCTTTCAACTTAAAACAGTGAAGTGTGAGTTCCGTTCCCGATGACCCTAATAATTTGATCTTTCAACTTCACCACTGAATGCATTTCTAGGCACTTTAATTGAGTCACGAGGAGATTTTGCATTTTTTGCGTGCGGAAGTTGACATTGTCTGTTTCAGACTTCGTCACACAAGCTCGGGATGAAAGGCTTTTTTGTGAAGAAACGGACCTGTTGAACAGGTCTTGTGGGGTTAGAAGTTAAAACTGTTCTGAATAAAAGGGAGGTTCTTCAGGTGGCTCTTCAGACTGCTGTTGGGTGTTGGTGAGGATTGGGGCAGAGGTTGGGACTAGGTCTGAACATTGGATCGGGTTTTTTTGGTCAGCTTGTGGTACAAAACAGCTGAAACACGGTATGGCATTCATATGCATGGTCCGAATCGGCACGGCATGAATGATAGGGCCGTGCCGGGCCTTGCGGTCGGGCACGATGGGCGGCACGACACGCCTACATAGGCCGCGTTTGGACCGACATGGCACGAAATAGGTCGGATGGGCCTGAAGCAGGCACGGCACATGGCAGGGCGGTCTGCCGCGACATTATGTCATGTTGTGACTCGCCCTACGGGCAACGCCTTTTGCGGTCCTTGTATACGGAGAAAGGGAAGATAACGGAGATGCTAAAAGGTGGAGAATGGAGATCTGAGAGTACATGCTCACTGACACTGAACACGTGCACTGAGCCGCTCCGTACTAGGGTACCCCACACTGGGTGTAAAGTTTTTAACGAGACAGTAATCTATACCTGTTCAAGAATAAATAAAATTTAGTTCTTTTCCCCCAATATTTGTGTTCACTACCTCATCTCTATACGTCTCTGGCTCCTTTTTCTCTCGTTACAATAGTGCAAATTAATGGGTCAGGTCTACATCGGCACAGCACGAATCGTAAATAGGTCGTTCCTGGGCTCACTGAAGGCAAGCCAGGCCGTGTCAGTACGGCATGGTTTAGGCACGGATCCGATCGGCATGGTACGACGTTCACCTCTAGTTGGGATTATCAGAGTTGAGCACTTGCATGCTTAGACAACTAAACGTGCATGTTTGTCTATAGGTTTATAAACTAATTCTTGGAACGAATGCATCAAGTGCTTCATGATATTTTTGACATCAAAGCATCTTAATTCATAACATTAGCGTCGTGCCCTGCTCTTTTTCTGTTGCTAGAATGTACGGTTAGTCCATTGCAATAGAATTAATACGTTTCTTGTTGTCCAGTTGGCAAAGTTGTGTTTTACTAGTATTAGTATCCGAAATGTATTGCATGCATGAAAAATGAAAAGCTGGTCTAACGTGTACATGTGTCCATGTGTGCAGGATTTGCTCCGAACTTAGAGTGACTTCGTGGTGTGTTTCAGAGCTCACGCCACGAACATCGGCAAGGACGTGGTGCTGCCGAACTCCCAAGGCAACTTATCGGGTTGTGGCGTCGTGTCCTTGTCGTGGAGAATGATGAGTTGATTGTTGGTGTCAAATCTATACATGATAATACTATAGAGTACAACATTGTTGTTGTAAACCGACAACTGAGCTATCCACACAAAACGATATTGAAACGTGAATGTTTTTTAATCTTGGATTCCGTAGGCTTCATGGTGTGTTTCACTTGGTTGACGATTAAGATTTAATTTATTTACTAGCTATTTTACTAAATATGTCTAAGAAAAGAATCATATTAGATAATATACGTATAGCACACTTGTCGGACTCGGTGGAAACGTATAAAGATTTGTTCGACACCAATGATTAGTTGGTCGACTAATCAGCCAATCCAGCCATTTTCATAACACTTAGAGCATAAGTTGAGAAAAAAAAACAAAGAGTACGGAACTATGCGTCTTAATTTTACTCTATATTACCACTATTAATTGTAGAGTAAAGCCACGAACTGATCGATTATATTAAGTCACACGTAGATATGTTGATCAAATACCTAAAAGCATTTCCGACGCAAGCACCTCTTCTATTAGCGTTCGATCGATATACAGCCATCGCCCATCGGTGCCGTTGAGCTCGTGCGTCGCCAATGGCCAGGACACCTCTTCCACTCTCCAATGTCGGAGGCGCTGACATTTCGGGCCCACCTGCACTTCGATTTTTTTCTCCCAGAATGGAGCCCTTAACATTCAGACCAGCCCAGCTCGCCAAACCTTCACGCACGCAGATCCAGAGCGGCGGAGACGCGTGTAACTGCGCTGCGCTGCGCGGCGCCTCCTGCTCGTCCTCGGTCTTGACGTCGCGAGCCGCTTGCCACCCGCTGGCACTCCGTGGCAGCCGCTGCCGCAACCACGGCAGCAGAATCAGCGGCGTCCTCCTCCGCCGAAGAATCAGCGGAGACAGCCGAGCAGCTCGGCATGGTACGTAGCCGTGCTGGAATTTACTGGAGTCTGGGCTGTCAGTACCAAATCTAGGACTAGGAGCAGCAAACTGTTACTACGTTACTAGCATCTTTTGCTTGCCAATCTAGTATGCATGTGCAGAATCACCATGTTGTTTCGGTAAATTGCTGTGCGCGTTCTTTAAATTAAACTCCGAAATATTGTCTAACTTAGTTGTTGCGGAGCAATGATGTGTCTATTCATATCCTAATTAGTTGCTTCAGACGAAGTGCATCGCAGACAAACCTTCACAAGTGCACTGTATGTAAAAACATTAGACTCACACAAGTCATCACCTTATGTTCTTCTTCAAGATATTAGGTTGTATATACGTACGCAAAGCAGAATTATGCTTGCACATATACACTTTTTTTTCTCGAACAAGCAAAAGCTTTGCGTGTTGATATATTAGGTGGTACTTAACGAAGTACGAACAGAGAACAATGGCGCGAGCTCAAAGCTCAGCAACTAGGGGAGACAAAAGAAAAGAAAGAAAGAAAGAAAGAAAGAAAGAAAGAAAGAAAGGAAGAAAGGAAGGAAAAATCACAGAGCCAAAGCTCACGAGCAGACTACAACCACAGATAGCAGCACACTGAGAAGGTTAGGAATCTAGGTGAGTAGACGTAGCTGGACTGTACCAGCAAGCTTCAGCTGTACTTCAGTTTTGAACTTGAAGCTCCCTCAAACGGTCCAACTTCACAGCCCCTGCAAAACCAAACCGTAACGAAAGCGGTAGCAAAAGCCGTAGCACAGCCGAGGTGCTTTACCGCTGCGCTTCCTCCCCGATCAGGGCGTTCTCCCGATCCAGCCCCTTCCGCTCCTCCCCCTCATCCAGAGCGGCGCCTCCTCCTACACCTCGGTTGGCGCGTCGTCGTCCTCCTCCCAGTGCCCGGTGGCCGCATGAGCCCAGTGCCCGGTGGTCATGTCGTCTCATCCTTCTCCCGATCACGTCGCAGGAACTGAAGCGGCAACTGCAAGAACCAGGGTGAGGACAACTATGCTCTGCTTCCTGCCGTTCCGCTTCCCCGAATTCACCCCCCAAATCTTGATCTTGTACTCTGGAGAGATTTCGAGTGCAGTGTAGTATTCGATTGAAGATTTGGTAGTTGGTTTCCTTTTTGCTGTATTGGTTCTTGCTTTCTTCTCTTTGTGCTACTTTTTGTTCTGTACCTTAGCAGGGGATCTTGGTTGGAACTTGAAGATCTGTACCACATTTAGTCCATATTGTCCCTTAGTTTTGTTGGATTGAATGTTTCTTTTTGGATATCGGAACATTTAGTTCGTACTGGTGAGCTTGGTTTGTGTTGAATTGGTAGTAGCTTGCGATTCGCATTCGCGGTTGAGATACATAATCTGTTTCTTTCTTGTTCTTGTTCTTTATGATAGTAGAGATATTTCTCACAATTGAGATTGTATTGGCCAATTAAGCATATATAGGAGAGGTTACAACTAAAGGAAATAATCAGAGGATTACAAGGGATTGCACTTAATCCTGGTCATACCTAATATAACCTAACCTGCCTAATACCACAGGATGCGCAGGTCCAATGCTGGACCGAGTGCTGGGACATGCATACGTGCATGGCTAACACTTTAGATGGGTGACCTGGATGGTTCCTTTGTCAGTTCCTGGATGGTGCTTTTGTCAGTGCCTTTGTCAAGATGTGGCGAGTATTGTGCCAGAAATTTAAATGCTTGACCGATAAAAATGCCAACTAATTATTTCTTAAAAACATTAGACACTGATACATGTTAAGTCTCATGCACATTGCACGTCACCCTAAAAGAAAAGGATGAGGCATATAATTGAGAGTTCTGTTTTGCTGTGTTAGAAGGGCTGATATTTATTGTTTTTAGTTCACTAATCTGGAGCTTGCTGTGATTTATATTTAGGAATTCATCCCTTCTTTGGTCGGTACATTCTTCACGCACCTGCAAACAAGCTGATTTAAAAGGTAATTTCTTTCATGTATCTGTTCTTGTTCCTTTTTTAACGAGATCATCTTTTGTGTTTTGCTCTATCTAATTGCAACGTTTGTTAGGTCCCAGCGTGCCAAGTCATGTGTAATCATAGGCTTATTCCCATAATCCTATCTGCATATATGCTGCAGCCTAAGAAAATAGACATACTTGTCTTCGACAAATTTGCTGCCTTCTGCCCATGTCTTGTACCAAGCAAAGCTATGAGGATGACATTCTGTCTCTAGTTTGCTGCTTCATTCCTAGTTTCTGCCGTATTCCACACATGCTAATATAGCAGCTCAATAACATAGATAGAAGACTAAAGTTTCTGTCGTAGTAAGTGGTTCATGCCGTGCAGTAAGTGGCACTATGACATTTTTCTGGACTTCTTGCTGTTAGTCTCATACAAACTGAAAAGGAATGTAGAACACTGCAAGCTGCTAGTTGAAAGGCGAACTAATTATTTCTTCAAAACATTAGACACTGATACTAGTTGAAAGTACTGTTTTGCTGTGTTCGAAGGGCTGATTCTTATTGTTTTTAGTTCACTAATCTGGAGCTTGCTATGTTAGAACAAGACTAACAGCGAACTGTAACTTATACGCTAGATGGACAAAGTTGTTAAGAATCCTATTGCAGTGTGGGACAATTTGGCCAACGAAACCTTTTGTGAAATATGTGATGCTGAGGTTATTACTGGGAATAGGTCTACTGGACATTTGAATGCCAAAGGATATAAGAACCTAGCTGAAAAATTCCTTGCAAAGACTAGGAGACTTTACGATAAGAAGCAATTAAAAAATAAGTGGGATGGTTTGAATGCCAAGTTCTCAATATGGAAGGAGTTGAAGCATGCAGCTACCGATCTTGGTTGGAATGTGGTGAATAGAACAATTGAAGCAAATGATAATTGGTGGGCTGAGCAAATAAAGGTTGCATCTAGACAAAATTTATCTGTATTACATCCAAATATACCTTTATGCTTATATAACTTGTCTAATTTTTTCAGGCCTTCCCGAAGTATGCTCATTTCAGAAAGACATCACTTGAACACGTAGACCATCTTGAAGTTATGTTTCGGGGTGTTCGTGTGACATCTCAATCTTCAGTTATTCCTGGTATACCAGCTGAAGTCACAAGAGTACATGATGTTTCAGATGAAGATGGTGGTGATGATGACGATGATGTGGCTGTTTTAGAGGGGGCAAGTAAGGTCGTTGGGAAGGGTTCTACTAAACGAAAGGGTTTTAGTGTTGGTCGTAGCCCAAAGAAGGGCAAGAGGAGCCCTATGATGAGGGAAGTGAAGCGTCTAGTGGACCATATGACTAGTAGCAACTCTGTAACATTCCAAAGGTCAGATAATGCAGAGGTCAGATATTATTGTCACTTATGTTACCTTTTGGTTCTCAATGTTTGTAGATGAGTTCATCAAGTGAGAGCGATAGCACATTCAATAGCATATCAAGTGAGAGTGACTCTGATGTTGTTGAACAAGAGAACAAAAGGAGGAAAACCATGCAGCTTCAAGCTGCAACAGTTCTTCTTCTTGTAGGTATGGATTATTGTGATACATACCTAGAGAAGAAAACCAGGGCACCGCCTCAAATGACTGGGTATCAATGGGTTATGGAGCAACTTAATAATAACAGGGATTGCTATAGAATGTTTCGAATGAATATTCCTACCTTTTTATAAGTTGCACGAAACTATCGTGAAAAAATATGGTCTGAAATCGACTAGAATGATGAATTCTATAGAAGCTTTGGCTATGTTCTTCTGGACGGTTGGTGCTCCTCAGTCATTTAGCCAAGTGGAGAATCGTTTCAAATATTCCAATGAAACAATATTTAGGAAGTTCAACGAAGTATTAGATTGCCTTCAACTCTTAGCTAAAGACAATATCAAACCAAAAGATCCCCAGTTTAGTACAGTGCACACACGACTTCTAGATTCTCGTTTTGTGCCTCACTTCAATAATTGCATTAATGCAATAGATGGCACACATATACCTGTTGTTATCCCTAAGGCGGACCAACTTACCCGCATTGGTCGCCATGGTTATGCTACTCAGAATGTAATGGTTGTTTGTGACTTCGACATGAGGTTCACATTTGTTGTAGCTGGATAGCCTGGAGCAGCACATGATTCTCGCATATTCAATGATACACTGTCTAAGTATTCAGATCGCTTCCCACATCCACCTGGAGGTAATTATTTTATCTTTCAAATGATCAAAAAAAATTTCCATTGTCTTATTAAATCTTTAACATATTATGTGTTTGTACAGAAAAATATTATCTTGTCGACACAGGATACCCTAATCGAAAGGGATATTTCGCTCCATACAAAGGCCAAAAATATTATGTTCCAGAGTGGCAACGGGGTCGAAGACCAAGAGGGAAGAAAGAGTGGTTCAATTTTTGTCACTCTTCTCTTCGTAATGTAATTGAACGAGCCTTCAAAGTGTTGAAGATGAAATGACGAATATTGTTGAAACAACCAAGTTTTAAAGTGGAGAGACAGAAGAAGATCATAATGGCATGTATGGCACTACATAACTTCATTCGGGAAAGTGCCATACATGATCGTCTATTCCGGAGGTGTGATGAGGATGAGGACTACATGCCAGCGGTTGCTCAACAAGCATCATCTGCAACAGTTAGTGAAAACGACATGTCAGTGGACGATGGGGATATGGGTGCTTTTCGTGATTTAATTGCTAACTCCTTGATGACTACTAGATAATAGGAATGTGTTTTGCTATATGACAGTGGATATTGCACCTTTCGTGGCTAGCGATAGAGAGGACGAATGTGTTTTGCTATGTGACAGTGAAAATCGCACCTTTTGTGGCTATTGCTCAATTATTCATCACTTAATTGGTACAATGGTGTTTGCGTTCTGATTGGACTACTGCAATTTATGCTTATATGGAGAAAATTGATGGTCTTGTATGTTGTTATGTATTTGTATCGAATAAGACAAACAAAAGGTTGATGAAGAAAAATAAACAAAATATATGTAATATTGTCAAAAAAAATAAAATATAACAGTTATTCATCACTTAATATTTTTGCAAATATAAATCGAAAAGATCAATATTAAAGTTAAATCAATGTACAAACAAGCCTTCAGAATTCTCAAAGTTATTTCAGTCATTTAAACATCAGCTACAACTGCAGCAACCAACTTACAGCTAGTTTACCAAATGGTCTCTCAAGAAAAGTTATAGCCACTAGTTACAGCTGCTTTACAGCCTAGCCACAGCCCCCCAAACAGGCCCTTCATCCACGGAGGTGAGGTGCGATTCAAACACTCTGGCATTTCGTTCTTTTCAAAGGTGCCAGCTCACTAGGATGAAGAGGGAATCCCATGCCTTCTTGATGACCTTAGGAAGTAGATTCCTGGAGGCAATCCACCAACCCTGAAGATCCTCGGAATAGCTCGGGCCGATAGCCGGCAAACCAGCCCTGGCAAGAGTTTTAACCCATATTTGCCGTGCAAAGACACAACCAACCAAGAGGTGGTCAATTGTTCTGGTTCATGAGCGCAGAAAGGGCGTATTGTGTGGCTTGTGATACCTCTCTATTAGGGATCTGATAATACTTGTTAGGATTAGCAACACGGCAAAATATTAGAGACACAATTTAACGTGGAAAAATCTATGTGGGACAAAACTACGGAAAACAATCCACTATAATGCTTCAGGGATTACAAGTACAGGCGGAGCGTAGCCTAGGCGCAATATGCAAGGTCGTAGGTGCAGACGCAGCACGTGAGGAACGCAGGTGCAGCGAGACAGGACGTGTAGAGATCTACGTAGACGAACGACGCAGTGTAGCAGCCATCGAGCTGTGCAGGCGAATAAGTCATGCGAGTACGGCAGATAGACTGTACGCATGCATATGTGAATTTTGAGCTGTGTGTATGTATTGAACCAGGTAGATATGCATAGATGCAGTTAATTAGGGATAAAAGAATTAGGGTTAGCCTTAGTATAAAAAGGTAGAGGGAGGAGACCTCCCGGCTGAGCGCCGCAAAGAAGATTCCAGGGGGCTCCGGCAGCGCCGCAGAGAAAAGCAGTTGCCGGCGCCGGAAAGAAAAGAGACCGGCGGCGCACGCAAAAAGGGAAAAAACTGCTGGCCGTCGGAGAGCAGCAGTTCGGCACAGTAGCCAGCGAGGTGACGAGTGGCAACAAAAGGAGGAGCTCCGTGACGCGCGAAGCAGAGGAGAGAGCTCCAGGCAAGTGCTGCGCAAGGAAACAGAGGGAAGGCTTGCTCGTGACGTGCAGCTCCTGGAGACGTAGCATGCGGCTGCACTGCTGAGAAGTCTCTGCTAGAGCTGCAGTACCAAAGAAAGAAGACAGTGCAAGTAAAGAGAGAGAGAGAGGGGGGGGGGGGGGAGAGACAGGAGACAGGAGACAGAAGAAGAGAAAAAAAAAGAAACAGTAGCTTCTCCTCCGCTTGCGAATATTCTCCTGACAATTTTGCTTCCAGAAAACAGCAGCAGTAGTGCTGTTGCTGAGCACGATGATGTACGGGATCGTGCTTCTGATCAGTGGCGAATCCAGTGTTGGGCTAGTTGGGGGCGTCAGTCTCACTTTCGCCCACCGACAGAACCCCTTCGGACAAATTAAAATTGCATCACTAAGTTGTATATTCTTATTTACAGGTCGAAACCGTTGAATGATCGATTGTTCTCGTATATTTATGTTATTCTATCCATTATCAAGGTACCACACTTGTTATATTTTGATTTTTCACTTTGTTTCCTTTCTATTTATGTATGAATTTGAAATTTGGTTAGTAATAGACCGGTAGATATACCATTAGTTTGTTTGTCTTGAGTTAGAACTTCGATATATGAGTCCCACCTCTATTTTTATCCTAGATTCGATGTTGTTTCTGATGGTACAAGTCATGAATCCACCTTAATAGAGAATGGACCCACAAGCAAAATCAGTTTCACAAGGTATCATAGATGACTTACAGTTCTACGCTACACTAGTTATCAAGATTTTGCATCGGTATAATAATACCTCTATTATACGCGGAAGAATTCTCGTGCAAAGAAGAATTCTCGCGCAGGGAGGCTGCCCATGTCACAAGTTTTGCGAGAAAACCCTCTGAAAAATCCGTACTCACGGAAAGGTCCCTTCACCGTTTTTTTTGCAAAGAGGACCCTGTAAATTTTGAAATCATGAACAAGTCCTTCCACTAGTTATTTTGCAAAAAGGACCCTGTAATTCTGCAAATTCGACTCGAACACCGGTTCTTTCGACACGGAAGATTCCAAAATCGCGCACAGGTCCTTTCATTGGTTATTTTTCAAAAAGAACCCCGTAGTTCCGCAAATTCGACTCGAACACCGGTTCTTTCGACCCGAAAGATTTTGAATTGCGTTTAGGTCCGGTTATTTTGTAAAAAATTTACTCTTCCACAAATTTGACACAGACACCGGTTCAGACCAGATTTTTCTGCGCGGTGCGGCATCGCGCGCAACTCTACCTAGTAATTTTTAAAGTATGTAGCTTTAGCTTTTACTTTAGATGGGCTATAGGGATGGCATAACAGAAGGGCAAAAGTATTCAGCCCAAGACGGCTTCAATAACGGGTTTAGGCAATCTGTGCAAAGCTGGTTAAAAGTGGGGTTGTGTTGGGGGGATTACAAGGTAAAGCACGACTTTATAATCTTAAGTCTAGGTAGCCTTCAAGATCTTGCATTCTATCCTCTAATCTCCATTCATTAAATTATTTCTGTATATTACCCTTCAACAGTGCATTAGCTAGCCTTTCTGACAGCTTGAGAGAAAAGTTGATGCCTGATATCCAGTGTAGAGGAAAAATACGGGATCTGAACAAGTCTGTGCAAGAAATTTCAGCAGATGATGCTACAATTATCGTAATCCTGATGGAACTTGGAAGTTTTGAACAATGAATACTTATACATTAACCAAGAGGGTGTAAGTTGGTGTTATATGGATAATTTCTTGCGTAATCTTTAATTTTTCCTTTACTCGAAGTTACATAAAGATTGCTTTGCACTTACCTGCAAATTTATGCAAGAGTAACAGTTTGGACTTTGGACTGCTTGTCTTTTGTGGCTCGTTGTTCGTTCTTTATCTGTAAACAATTCCTCCTGTATATCAGCATTAGCAGATGGTTTGAAACTGTATGTTTCCATGATCGTTTGATATGTTGATGATTGCCCTTAATTTCGGCAATCAGAACGTTGATTGCCATGGAATTATCACAGTCAGACATGCCTTGTTGAAGCATTCTGGTCCTCTTATATCTCAGTGCTTCAGTCCTAGTATGACATGATGTGAGTAGCGGAACTCTTACTCTCATTGAGAGAGGATGACACTAGGAGCTGGAGCAATTTTTTCTAGTTTATTTCTCACACAATGCCATGCCAACCTAAGGGATTGGGGTTACATATTTATAGCTGCCTAAGACAGTCAAGCATATACCTAGATGCTAGTCTAAGATGCTGTCCTAAAAGCTGTTAAGATGCTGTTCTAAAAGCTAAACGAATATCAAGTACAACAAAGACCCAAGTACAAGACTTATTCCATCATTCTCCCCCTAAGTCTTGTGCGTCGTCTTGTGAGACAGTTGGACCATCCCGGTTCTGAAACAGAGCTCAAGGAACTTGATCCTCCCAAGAGGCTTGGTGAGCAGGTCCGCAAGTTGGTCTTTGGTGTTGATGTAGCTCGCCTTGATGCTCCCTTCCTCCAAGCAGCCTCGGATGAAGTGATACCTTACCCGGATGTGCTTGCTCCGTTCATGGAAAACGGGGTTCTTCGCCAGGGCCAGAGCAGACTTACTGTCCACTCTGAGTTCGACCGCTCCAGTATCTCTGCCGAGGAGATCACCAAGCGATCTAGCAAGCCGGCGCTGAGTCGAGCGGTGGAGGCCGCTATGTACTCGGCCTCGCAACTGGACAGGGCCACCACCTGCTGCTTGACCGACTGCCAGCTAACGAGGCTCTTGCCGAGGAAGAAGAGAATCCCGCTCGTGCTTTTGCTGGTGTCGATGTCGCCGGCGTGGTCGCTGTCATTGCATTCGACAAGGTGTGCCTTCCGTGGCACCTCGGGTAGTAGAGACCGTGGTCGAGTCCCGCAACATAGCGGATGATCCTCTTCACGGCTTCTTTGTGTTAAAATCGTCGGTATTGCATGAACCGACTAACGTGCCGACGGAGAATGTCGTCCGGCCGTGTGGGGCGAGGAAGCGAAGGCTTCTCACAAGACGCCGATACTGCGTAGCGTCCACCTCCTCCGTCGTCTTTGTCGCAACTCGCCACCTCTCCTCCATCGGGGTGAGAGCGGGTTGCGATCGGTGAGCCCACCACTCAACGACACGCTGGGGTAGGTCATGCTGTCGAGCGTGATCCCGAGTCTCCTGGTGCACCTCGATCCCGGTAGAAGGAGAGAGCCCTGTGTCACTCATCCGGAAGATGGCTTTCATCTCTTCCTTGAACGCGCCACTTTCGCATCCTTGGTGCGGTGATCACCAAGTCGTCGGCGTGAGCGCCTACTAACGAGGCGTTTCGCGGCTGCCCGCCGATGAGAGATCGGCCACTCGTGCGGGCTTTGCCCGAAGCCTATTCCCTTGAGCGTGGAATCCAACTTGGCATTCCATGCCCTCGGTGCCTGCCTCAAGCCATAGAGGGCCTTGCGCAAGCGCAACACCTTTCCCTCCTTGCCGGGGATCGCAAATCCCGGCGACTGGTGCACGTAGACCTCCTCCTTTAAATCGCCGTTAAGAAACGCCGACTTGACGTCCATGTGATGAACACGCCACCTTCCAGGCGGTCGGTAGAGGAGGAGTCGCACGGATTCCATCCGTGCCACGGGGGCGAAAGCATCGTCGAAGTCGATTCCCTCCTACTGCATGAAACCGTGTGCCACCAAGCGAGCCTTGTGCTTGATGATGGCGCCGGCTTCATCCCTCTTCAGCTTGAATACCCACTTAAGGGTAATCGCGCGGTAACAACGAGGGAGGTCAGCGAGCTCCCAGGTGTGGTTCCCTCAACCGCGTCCATCTCCGACTGCATCGCGGCACGCCAGGCCGTGTGTCTTTTGGCCTCCGCGAAAGACCGAGGCTCGCCGTCGTCGCACGCAAGGTGCAGCTGCACCTCCAGATCGTGAGGCGCCAGTCCCGGCACCGGCTGGTCTCCGAGAAGGTCCTCCATCGTACGATACCGCAACAGCTCGCCGTCGTGGTACGCGTCGATGCACTCCTCGTCGTGGGAGGGCGAAGTAGCGAACTCCACCGGGCTGTGCTCGACTCGAGCTGGTGTCGGAGTGATCATGCCCGGAGGTGTGATCGTCGATGCTGGAGTGTGTGGGATTGGAGTCGGTGGAGACTCGGGGACTGGGGTAGGCGTGCTCGGTGAAGAGGAGCAGCCTACTCCCGACTTCCTTGGAGTGGGCGTGCTCGGCGATGAAGTCGTTAGTACGTCGGAGTCGAAGTCGTCGGCGCCGCCTTGTCCCATGCCCATCCTTGCCCTTCGTTGAACACTACGTCGCGCCGCGCGCACACGCCGTGTCCACGGTCAAGAATGCGGTGGCCTTCGAGCCCTCCGCGTAGCCAATGAACACCCCCGGAGTGCTCCTGTCGTCGAGCTTGCCGATATGGCCAAGCTCTTTGGCAAACGCGAGGCAACCGAAGACCCGTAGGTGGGAGACTGCCGGCTTGCGCCCATGCCAAGCCTCGTATGGCGTCTTGCTGTTGAGAGCCTTGGTGGGCGAGCGGTTGAGGATGTAGACGGCCGTCACCACCGCCTCCCCCCAGAAGACAGCTGGCATTCCCCGCTGCTTGAGGAGGGCCCGAGCCATCCCCACAACCGTCTGGTTGCGCCGCTAGACGACGCCGTTCTGCTGCGGGCTGTATGGCGCGGAGTAGTGGTGCTGAACACCCTCATCCAGCCTGATCGACGCGAATTCACCGCCGTGAATTCGCCGCCGTTGTCGGTCGTGATCGCAGACGCTGCAGCCTTGCGGCCGCACCGCCTCCGCGGCTGACTGGCTACGCTGATGGCGTTCGCTGCCTCTCCCTTGCTGCCGAGGACCATCACCCACGTGTAGCGGGAGAGGTCATCGACGAGCGGCGTGAAAGTAGCGTCGTCCTCTGGTGTGGCGGTGTCACCGAGCCACACAAGTCCCGTCTGCACGAGCTCGAGCCGCCTTGGCTCGGAAGCTCGAGTCTTTGGAAAGGGGAGCCTCTGCGCCGTCAATCGCAGACGTCGCAGAACTGCTCCGCGTGGTCGAGGCACGGCAGGCCTCGTACCATCTTCATGGCACTGAGCCGCTTCAAGGCCTCGAAGTGAAGATGCCCGAAGCGCTCGTGCCACTGCCACGCTTCGTCGTCCCGACGAGCGGCAAGGCAGAGGGGTTGTGCAACCTGCACGTTGAGGATATAGAGTCGATTGGTGCCTCGTTACCTTGGCAAGAAGGCGACGATAGCGATCCCAAATCCTCATGACTCCGTCCTTGACCTCCACGCGCGAACCGTTCTCATCCATCTGTCCCAGGCTGATGATAGAGTTCCTCAACGCGGGGATGTAGTAGACTCCGGTGAGCAGCCTGTGCTCACCAGACTCGGCGGTGAAGATGACGGAGCCGACGCCCTTGATTTCCACGCCGGAGGCGTCCCCAAACTTGACGGAGCCTCGGACGTTGGAGTCAAGCTCGGTGAAGAACTCCCGTCGACCGGTCATGTGATGGGTGGCGCCGGTGTCGAGGCACCACCCGTCAGTTTTGTCATTCCCGGAGCCGTCACCAAGGAAGGCGTGCGCTCTCGGCTCATCAAGGTGGAGGAGAGCCGCTGCGGCCGATGCTGCTGGAGGCAGTTCGATGCTTGCGTGTGCCAAGAGCAGAGCCGGCTCCTCCTCCTCCGCCTGTGCGACGTGGGCCTGATCGCGTCGTGGCTGTCGACACTCCCTGGCCCAATGGCCAAGCTTGCCACGATTCGGCAGCGTCGTCTTGTGTCGACTTCGTTGCCGGCGGCTGCCTGGCGCCTCTGCGGCGCCACCCTCGACGTCCTCGCGCCCGGCCGGCGCCTCCGCGCGCTTGCGCGGTTTGCCGCGCTGGCGGCCGCCTGTCGAGGGGAAGGACTCCCCCTTCTTCCCGTCACCCTGGCAGGCCTCCCACTGCTCCCGAGTGAGATGTAGCTTCCCGCCGATGGTAAACGGCCCCGAGAGAGACTGTGGCTCGTCATTGTCGACGACCTTGAGACGAACTATCGCCTCCTCGATCGACATCGTGGAGAGGTCCAGGAGAGACTCTATTGAGCGAGCGATCTGTTTGTACTTCTCGGGGATACAACGGAAGAGCTTCTCGACGGCTCTCTCCTCGTTGTAGGTGTCGTCGCCAAACTGCACCATCTTCTGCAGCAGAGTGTTGAGACGGAGGGCAAAGTCGTCAACGTTCTCACCTGGCTTGAAGGCCAGGTTCTCCCACTCCTTGCGAAGTGCCTGCAGTGTGGTCTTGCGGGCGCGATCGCTGCCGTCGCGTGCGCGGAATGGCGCCCCAGCTTCTTGGCGCTTCGCTTCGGGAAAGCGAAATCGCATCTCGGGTGGGACTGCAGCAATGAGGGCATCCAGCGCCCGTCGATCCTCGTAGTAGTCGACGTCGCCGTCTCGAATCGCCTCCCACATATGTCGCACTGAGCCGCACCCTCATCACCGCGCCCATTCGGCGTAGTTGATCTTGGTGAGGGTAGGCCACCCACCGCCGGACCGATGTCCTCGACAATGGCACTCGATCCGCGATGACCATGGTACCGATCCGGGAGGAGAGTCGCGCCGCTGTAAAGCGTCGGGGGCCGCTGCGCCGCGCCTCGCCGGAGCGCCGCGTCGCGCGTCTGCGTCTGTTCGACTGCCGCCACCGCGCCATGGGGATGCGCGGTATCCCATCGCGCCGCCGCTGCTCTCGCGCCTCCTCGCCACCGAGCTCGTCGTTGGCGGGAATGAAGCCGCTGGCGCTCGCCGCAGAGCTCGAGCTCTTCTGTGCTGCGCCGCGCGCGCATCTGCCGCCGCCGCTTTCTACCTCCGCCTTTCTTGCTGCCGCTTCTGCCGCCGCCCGGCCTTGCTGCCCGCGCCGCCGTCGCTGCGATCAGCCGCCGCTGCTCGCTTGTGTTCTCTGCGCGGCTACCTCGGCCTCCTACCGGTGCCGCGCACTCAAGGCGACTGAGCGCTGAGACTGTTCTTTGGACATGGCGTGCTAGTGAGGGGCTGTTGCGTGGGGAAGAGGCTGCCTCAAACGAACTGTTGCTCGTTTGTGCAAGAGAGGAGGGATGAGCAGCAACAGTCGGTGTTCCTACTGCCGGCTGAGGACTGGGAGAGATGTGGGAAGGTGATGAGCAGGAGATGTTTAGGTTGCAGGACAACCAAGCTCTGATACCAATTGTGAGTAGCGGAACTCTTACTCTCATTGAGAGAGGATGATACTAGGAGCTGGAGCAATTTTTTCTAGTTTATTTCTCACACAATACCATGCCAACCTAAGGGGTTGGGGTTACATATTTATAGCTGCCTAAGGCAGCCAAGCATATACCTAGATACTAGTCTAAGATGCTGTCCTAAAAGCTATTAAAATGCTGTCCTAAAAGCTAAACGAAGATCAAGTACAACAAAGACCCAAGTACCAGACTTATTCCATCACATGAATCATCAAACCTGAGAAAGCAAATGTATGGTTGAACAAAAACTTCCATTGACTCGTTTTCCCATGCTTGAGAATGAGTGTGGCCATAAAATGGCAGGGCATTGCATCAGATTGAATGAACATACTTTTTTTTTTCCGAACAAAATGAACATACAATTTTTCAATTGGAAGGTGAATATTTCTTTTTTGTAGGTCCATCTAAATCCTAAAGTTGCGGTAGGCCAACTGTATTTTCTGCTGCTGACATCCCTTCCCAATTGCGCATGATATATCAGCATGACCAGTCTGGAATTGTCTGCTTCTATCGCAACGGAGTTGAGCTGCAGATTGTCTTTCATTCCTTGCCAGGTTAGTGAGAGAATACAAAACCTGAGGGCATTTTTTATGGAAACAAACCTTATCTGTTTGGACCATGTTACATCAGAAAATCCATGGTCGGCTGCCGTTTGCGTTTCGCTCTTGTTCGTTGGGACCCATGATTTCAGCTAATCTGTTCGCGTGTCAACTCGGACACAGCTAATCTGTTCGCGTGTCAACTCGGACACAGCTAAGCAGTTCGCGTGTCAACTCGGAAGTATGAGATATTGGATGAATGTATTAACAAGAACACCAATGATTCTCAGGATTTGCTTATCTTACAAATGCACAAGCAGTACTATACACATATAATCATCCTCGCTAACAACAAATCTGCACTCCAGAAGAGTTTCATTTATTGTTATCAAAGGCATGCACCTCAACGCCCTTGAAAATTTTCAAGTCTCAGTGATCAGTAAAATATCAGACATTAGCACCTGAGACATTTGATCTTAAAGTAAGTAATCACCATCTATCATTTATTCATACTTTAATATTTGTGCAACTGTTAAAAGAAAAAGTATGGACACGTTACAGTACTTAACTAAGTTGGTGAGCTATTCCTTTGCAACTAGATAAGAATCTCTCTTCATCAGTAAGTAGTTATCCTTGTGGAGAAGTAGTGAACTGCTCCTTAACAACTCAACTAGAGATCTCTAATGATCTCTAGTGACTAGTAAGAAGTCATCTCATTCAACTTGGTGCAGGTCCCTGGCACTAATATTGCAGCGACCACCGAGTTAGTAGCACGCGAGTCAAAGATCATTAGTTCAACCACGTCCACTGACTGCAAGATACATAAAGAAAACAAAAGGTTAATGCAAATATTTGAAAATTTGTTACTACAAAACTATTGTTAACTTTTTGAAATGCTCTTACCTCTAAATTTACCAGTTGCAAGCTTGGACATGCCTTGGGGGTGTGATGCTTTTCTTATCATCCTCGTCATGCGGTAGGACGGTCTCAAAGGCTCGGACAAGAAGCTCCACTTTCTTCTTTCGAACAGGATTTAAATTATTCACTGCCCTTCTAAGTGCATAATCGATCATCCATTCTTCAGCATTCTTTCGCTCATCCATCATCTGATGCTTGAGGTCTACCTTTTCTGCTTCTGGGTCCAGTTCCAGAGGAAGAAAATTTGGTGCCCTCGGATTAAAACCTCGCATGTACTCCTCTTCTGGTGTTCTTCTCCTGGCAATGATCAATCTATTTCTCGGACAAGTTGCAGTCTCAATAGGATCAAGATATACGTCTCCTTTGAGGTTCATAACGCTGAATGCGTCGCATATGTCATCGATGGAAGATTCTTTTGCATCAGTGTCTTCTGTTGGTAGGTTATGGGGCTCACCATGCTCTTGAGTAGTGAACAAGTCATAGTTGTGCTCTGGTATTTGGATATTGGACGAGAGATTAGTATCTTCAGTACAAAGTTCTTCACAAACATCTAATTTAGATATTGCAAGCTCCTTTTGATCACTGTCACTTAGATCTGTGGTGTTAACATGTCCATCGGCCACTTGAGGCATAGCAGGTTCTTCAGAAGCACCTCCAGATTCACATGCCGTAATCTTCAGTTCCTTTTCAGCACCAGCACTGACACCTGCAGTGTAATCATCTTCATCACCTTCTTGAGTAATATCTGATTCTTCATGAGCATCTTCTGATTCGCAAGTGAAAATCTCCGATTCCTTTTGAGCACCACCGTTGACATCTTCTGTGTTGCCATCTTGAATAGCTTCTTGGGCAACATCAAATTCCTCAGAAGCATCTGCCGACTCACATGTGGTATGCCCGGATTCATTTTGAGCACCAGCGCTGACATCAGCAAAGTTATCATCCTTACCAGCTTGTTGAGCAATAACAGATTCTTCGGAAGTAACTTCCAATTTGCATGTGGTGATCCCCGAACCATTTTGAGCATCATCACTGGCATATGAAGAGTTGTCATCTTGACCAGTTTCTTGAGCAATACCAACTTCTTCAGAAGCGTCTTCCAACTCATTTCTGCCAATCCCCAAGTCCATTTGATATGCGGTGTTATCATCATTAATGGTTTCTTGAGCGTTATCAGATCCTTCATAAGCATCTTCAAACTTGCATGTGGTAATCTCCGGTTCCATTTCAACACCATCTTCAACATACACAGGGTTACCATTTTGGCTACTTTCTTGAGCGATACCAGATTCTTCAGAAGCGTCTTCCAACTTGCACGTGGTACTCCCTGGTACCATTTGAGAACCTTCATTAAAGCATCCGGAGTTACCATCCTCGCTGCTTTCTTGAGCAATACCAGAATCTTCAGAAGCATCTTCCAAGTTGCATGTGGTTATCTCCAATTCCTTGTGAGCATCTTTTGTGCCATCCACAGTGTTGTCATGATTGGTTCCTTGAGCGGTGCCAGCTTCTTCAGAGGCAACTTTGAATTTGCTCGTTCTGATATTCAAATCCCTCTGAGCATCAGCTTGTCTATCTGCAAAGTTGTCATCTTGTTGAAATGCGTTATCTGCAGTGCTGTCATTTTGATCAAATACATCATCTACAGTGCTGCCATCTTGTTCAAAGAGATGGCCATCTGCTGGCTGTTTCTGGATTTCAACATCAGGAGACCCAATTGCACCGAAGTCAGAAATTACACCTTCTGAGGCAGCTTTGGATGTTACTTCCTCGAAGAAATCCTCTTTGCACCCAACACCGGAGACAGTCTCAGAAATCTCCATTTCAGACCCATCATCCGGCATGTTCTCTTCATCTTTCGCATAAGGTTCCTCGGTAACCTCTGATTTGCCTGCAGACTCCATGCTGGTATCATCACCTTTGTCTTCTTGCTCCGCTGAAGTCTCCTCTTTGTAGCCTTCATCCAGTATATTCTCCACCATTTCTGCTACTTGCTGCTCAGAAATCCCCAGTTTGCAGAAAACAACCGAGATCTTCTCTTGTGTCTCTTGTTCTGTAGAAGCCTCCCTTTGGCACACTGTGTCAAGGATGCCGTTGCCTTCATCTCTTCTGTCCCGCTCGTCGCAGGACTCCACTCTGCAATCAGCACCATCTTGCTCCGTGGCAATCTCCGTTTCACAGGTCAAAACCGTGATGCTTTCCTCATCCTTTGCTTCCTGATCTTCAGCGGCCTCCTCTTCACATTCATCGCCCAATCTACTCGATGTGCCTTCTTCATCTTTACCTTCTAGCACCTCAGAAACCTCTGCTCCACCAATCTCCTCATCTCTCACCCCCTGTTCTTCCGAGGCCTCATCGTCCAAGCTATCATACTCGTAGCCTTGGTACCTCATCCACGGCAACTCCTCCACGAAATCGCCGGAGATAGCTGCATCACTGCACTCCGACGAACTGTTCCTGCAGACACCAAGCCTCTCCTCCAACCTCCCCTCACCGTCACCGTCACCGTCACCGCAAACACCAAGATCGTTCCCCTTTTCGTTGTCCTCGTCCGCGCAGCATTGATCGAAGGCGACGAACTCCATCCTCTTCACCGTAGCATCCATCTCGTCCAAGGACATGTCGCTGCAGCTCATGTCCGAGCTCACCCTCGGGCCAGCGTACATTTCCACGAAGAAGTCGCCGAGGCCCTCTTCGTCGATCAAAGGCGCGACCTTTGTGCCGCCGATGCCGCCTTTGTTCTTGTCTTCTGGTCTCTGGTGGCCATTGCTCTTGCGGAACGCCGAGACGCCCTTGAGCTTCATGCTCTGCTGCGCCTTGATCAGCCGCCGGCGTGACGCGAGGAAGCTCCGGAGCGGCACCGCCGGGGCGTGGGCGTGGCCGTTGAGGGAGCAGTACGTGTACGGGCACACCCGCAGCGCCGCGGGGCCTTCGGCGTCGGTGGCACCCGGCGCCAGGTCGAGCGCGTCGGGGAACTTGGCCTCCTTAATGGTAGAAGAGCAAGTGGCCCGGCCCAGGCCGATCACCTTCGGGAACAGCACCTTCCCCCTCGTCACCACCCGTACCGGCTGTCGCCTCGGCGGCGACGCGGATGACGGCCGCAACCGCGTCCGGTGCCCGGCCTTGGCATCGGAGCTGCTCGTGGCCCTCATGTAGTTTGGCACGGAGGCCAGCGTCGGGGACATGGGCTCGCCGCCGCGGTTCCTCAGCCGGCTCCCGCCGTGGTCGTCGTCCCGGAAACCTCTGGGCTTGGACGGAGGGGTCAGGAGCGGGTCCTTGGGCTTCTTGGGCACCTCTTTGCTCCGCACCATGGCTACTGCTCCTTGCTTGCTCAGCGGTGGCTCCTCAAACTCTTTTCTGGGAATCAAAGGTTTCCTCAAATTTCTTGGCTCCTGCAAGCAAAGGTTTCCTCGAATTTCTTGGCTTGTTGGGAGTTGGAGGCTTCCTTGGAGTTCTTGGCTTGTTGAGTTGAAGGGCGGCAAGAAAGCAAACCGAAGCAAAGGTGATGTGAACTATGAGAGATGAGGGTGGGAGTCTGGGAGAGGGGGATTACGGGAAGGGAGGGGATAAGACTTGAGACTTGAGAGCACAAACTAAAGAAAGAAAGGAAGGAAGGAAGGAAATAAAGGTGGGTTTCTCTGGGAAGGCGATGGGTTTGGACTTTGGAGAGTGGGTGAGCGGCGCAAAGGGCCATTTTGAGAGGAGAGTTAAACGCTTTCGTATTTTTTTTTCTTTTTATAAATCTAGCCGGTTAAAATATAATTGTAAAAATAGCTCCATTCCTACCATGAAAGTACCGTTAAATTATATGTGTCATCTTCCGCACTCGTATACCGCAGCAGGTCCTGCTGAGCTCAGGCAACACGGCAAGTCTTGTTGTCGTGCCTACGTTGCCGCCCTGCCAAGCTGCTCTGCTATGGCAGTAGCCTTGACCAGCCCTACGCCGTGGCACCTATGTTGCCACCTTGCTGCTGTGTTTGTGGTGCTTGGCACCTAGATGGCTACTATTTCGTGCCTCTACTGCGGTACACGGGCGTGACAGATGACACGTGTCACATACTGGTGCTTTTACGGTGAAGGAGGATGCCATTTTTTCAATTATATTCGTATGGAGGCTGATTTAGAAAAAAAATACTGGAAAGCTAGAAAAGTGTGGGCTGATTGAGAGTAACAAAATTTCTTTTTGAATGGGTGCATCTTTGTGGGGGATCCTTCACCTTGATATGTTGGGTTTTGGAGGATCTACTTATGAGTTGGGTGTTAGTTGAAAGGATTTGAAGGGAGTTGTTCGGCGGCTCATGAATTCATTCCGTTAGGTTTTTATGGCAACTAACCGGAGCATTGAAATATGCTTAGTACTGGAAGTACACTTAAACCTTTTAGGTTTGTTGTAGGAAAGGCACAAATGCTATTATATACTAGCCAGGTCACGCGCTACGTTGCGTCGCGCGACGATGTGTCATGCGAAATTTCGTTGTGCAACGTTGCATCGTGCGAAATTTGGGAAATTCGGTCGCGCGACTCTGCGTCGTGCGGAATTTGGTCCAACGGATATTTCTGATTTTTTTTTGCGTAATTTCGGTTTTCTCGTTTTTTATAGAAAAATGGGCTGCTAGGAGTTGTCGGTGAATCTGTGGAATTTTTTTGGGAGAGAAAACCGCGGAGGGACCTAAATGTAATTTTGTTTTTTTTGCGTGATTTCGGGTTCTTTTTAAAAAAAATGGGTCGCTGAGACCCGTCGGCGAATCTGTGGTTTTTTTTTGAAAAAACCGCGGAGGAATCTAAATGTAATTTCGTTTTTCTTCGGATCCAATATGCTAAAAACCCTTGTGACCTAAACGTAATTTTGTTTTTTTCGGTTTTTCGGATCCTTTCTGTTAAAAACCGACCGGAGGACCTAAACATAATTGCGAATTTTTAAGATGACCTTTTCGCGAAGAAGATGATGTGGCAGGCGTGGTTGGCCGGCAATCCTCTCCGGTATAATAGTAAGTATACATTCGGTGTAGTGTTCTAGTACAATGAGATAGTGATGTGGCTTGCTTACTAATTTCATGGGTACAACAAACTCAAGTTGAGAGCCGAGCTTTGATCGGTTGGCTCAGTGCGCTGGGTGTACGTAGTCTGTCCGTGTTCGAGCAGTGTTCGACGTGGGCGCTCGCGGAGTTGAGTCCGTGAGTGCGGCGCTCGAACGAGGGCGCTCACGAAGCTGAGTGCGTGCGTGCATGTGTGTGAGTGTGTGTAGGTATACGTTTATAGCTTAGCGGTTGTTCTTTTTTTTTTTAATAAATGCTCCTTACCATTTTTAACAAACAGAATTTTGAAAGGAGTTTATACAAGGCCAGGGAATGTGGATTTTTTTTTGTCGTTGGAATATGGAAAATTTTGTAGTAGCTTAGTAAATTAACCTTGTATTAAATAAGGGTTTTGCTTTAGTACTCCTCTTTTCGCAAAATTACGGATCTTAACGCAGAAGGCGGTTATTAATAGATAGAGGCAATTTTGTACTAGTGTTAATCGGCTTGACTATATGAATCCTGAATCCCCAATTTGTTCATAGCCTATCTGTCCAAAACACTACCGCAAATATCAAATTAACCATGTGTATGTTGCCTAAATCTTTCATTCCTAATGTGGATTCTCTCCTTACTTAAAATAAATAAAGGAAAAATTCAGAATATACTACTCCATTCATTGAAACTTCAAAAAATATCACTTGTTGTCTCAATAACACTTAGTTTATGTTTGCCCAAGAACGCAGACCCTACGCGTGGCTGCAGGCAGCCGATGAAAATGCATCCTTATTAATAGTCATTTCTGCTATAAGATTCGTAAACTTAAAGAAAAAAAGACGGTGCAACGAAGCAAACCCCTTAAAATAATACTCCCTCCGGTTACAAATAGTTATCGTTCTAGACATCGACATAGTTCCCAAAACTCAACTTTGACCACTAATTTCTATTGTATTATGTTTAAAAAATTCAATAAAATTATAATATTATGAAAGTACGTTTCAAGATGAATCTATACATATGATTTTCATACATCCAATCTAAATATTTTAAAAAATATAGATAGCTAAATTTTCAAAAATTTGACTGCACGTATCGTAAACCGACAAGTTTTTATGAATAGGAGCTAGCAGCTGACTTTATAGGTGATAGCACCTTTTAGCTAAGATATGGACTCGATCTTCGAAATTGTATGCATACATCTTCCATTAATAGAGATACAAACATCCCATCTTGCATCGGATTTTACTGTACGGTGGTTTGCTATAAATTGCAGTCAGATGAGATAAACAAAGAGAATGATACAGGAGATTACATAGGAATGAAAGATATGGTCTAGGGTGCCTCTTGAGTTTTCGTCTCACAAGATCCTAGAGTTTTTTTTAAATAATGAAAGATTTTAATCTCTGCATTGTGAATGTACATAACTAATTATTACATAGTTACAGTTAATTATTACTCGGTCACAGTCAAACTGGGATCCTAGAGCTGAAATAGGACGGCAAGGGAAGGAAGAGCCTGACGTTGATTTCCCCTTCACTGACGGACATTTGGAACAGCTTTCTCTGGGATTATTGCTCTTTAATTATAGTGCTTCTGATGGGCCCAAATTTTAATCAGATTTCGATGCTGTACAATTAGCTTCTTCTTAGTGCCACCGCAGCTCTTTTTGCCGCGCCGAATCGAAAGTGCGGCGTCACGATCTACCAATATCGCGTGCAATCAACGGGATTAATATGACTGAAGATTAGAAAAGGTTCCATGTACTGTATCTCCACTTTAGAAAAGCACACGCAATTCTTAATTTTTAACAATAACTTTAAAGATGCGGAAGAAATTGCGGTCCATACAGTTTGCTGTCTCGTGTATATAATTTGCAAGGACCTATAACAATAATTCTGTCATATAAAATAAGAAGGTACCAATGGAGCTTCTCGGATGAGCTAGAGTTTATATGGCTTTTGCCTTTTTATTTTCTTCATATCAAGTCCTGCTTAGAACACAATAATTTTTCCTGGTTCCTGCGTTCACGCAAAATCCATATTTTATAGCCGCTGGAGCTAAAACTTCTACAATAAACCTAATGAACTCTCACGTGTTTGGTCTGATTAATTTAGTTCATGATGAAGTATATAAGCTGAGGTAGAAACTAGTCCATGATCAAGCACATAAGCCGAGGTAGAAAGGATCTGTTTGGGAGGTGTCTCTCAAATCCTGTTTTTTTGATATATTTTTTTCAAGCTATAAAAAGCGGTTGTAGCATTTTATAAGAAACCGTTTGATAAATAGCTAATTTTTCTCAGCAATAAACTGCAAAAGCAAGTGCAATCTAGCTTACAGCTTTTAACTTTTTTTAGTTATATATGACTTCTAGCTCATATCAAAAGCCGCTTACGTGTGATGCGCACGTGAGGCTAACTTATCCGCGGCAACTATACAGACATTAATATTTTATCACTTCAGCGATCTTTTGCCATGGACTCAACCTGTCAAAAATTATGAGAGAATATTAGGTACTCGCAGCTTTGATAGCTTGATGGTACGTCCCTTTCACTTGCCCTAACTAACAACTGATATGCGTGTAGTCCACAAGTTGTTTCGTTTAAGTGATTACCTCATTCAAAAATAGGTTAGCCTATTATGAGATCATCTCATGAAATTTATGCAATGACATCATCTCTTATTTTATATTAACCTTATGCTTATAAGAGGTGAGTTCATGATAGACCAACCTATTCAATTTTTTAAACCAAACAAATAAGTTAGATTCGAAGCTAAGATCAAAACCAAACGAACCATATACAAGCAAACTTCCAAGAACCCAAAAGTTGCTTGCTTGGCATACCAAGGCTGGATAAGTACAATCACTGCAACTTGGTACATGTAATCCAAACAATCAAGCTGGCGGTACCATGCCACACTGATTCAAGTATCGAACCAAGAAATAACCCCCAAAGATTGGGAATATATATGGGCCTGTTTGAGGCTGTAGCTAGGCTAAAAAGCTATTTTTAGTTTGTTTAACTGAAAAGTGTTGTAGCTGGCGGCTGTGGCTTTTCTTGACAGACCGTTTGGTAAACTAGCTTTTTGTTGGATTTTTTAGCTGTAGCTGCGGGGAAGTGGCGGCCGACCGAAAGGGAGTCAGGGAAGTGGCGGCGGCCAAGCCGGAGGGAGACGGGGAGGCAGCGGCAGAGCAGAAGTGAGTTGGGGAGGCGCGTCGGGGAGACGACGGCCGAGCGTGGTGAAGCTAGGAGGGAGGTAGAGCTAGCGGCGAGGAGAGAGGCGGTCAAGCAAAACCACAACTGAAAAGCTCATCTCCAGCAACTGCAGCTTTGGATGAGACTTTTATTGTGGCTTAGCTGTCGAGCTGTTTTGTAACTAGACCGTTTCGAAGAGCTTTTGGCTCCAAACCGAAGCACAACCTAGCCGCAGCCTCTCCAAACATCCCCTGTGTGCCTTGGTAAGTAGTAACAGTACACAGTCATAGTAACTTAAGAACAGACAGCTAATATATATACTCATTCAGGCGATTAAGAGCGTACCTACTGTACCTTTTTCACTCTTACTAGCTCATGCTTTTAAAGATTTAATATTTAGGAGAGAAGGTTAATTGCGTGGGTCAGTTCACTTAATCGAGTTAGCTGTGAAGCATAGTTCAACCTTGATAATTTAACGGAATGACTCGTATTTGGACGTTCGTTTTTTTAACACTTGCAACTTTTTTTTTTCTATGAGTACTCTCTCCCGTGGCTCGTTATTTTTCTTACCGTCCTCCTGTAAATATACTACGATTTTATAACTTAATATAAAAAAACTAGTGTGATGTTTTTATATCTCTAATAAATATCTAAATTAATTGATACATGTATTAAATATGGTACTTAGAGATAATAATTAAGAGTAATCTAGTCATTTTCAGTATCTTCTTGATCTAAGCATTAAGAAAAAACATAAAATCTATCCTCCAACGGAATACGATCCAACCGTACGATTAAAGCGCTAATGTGTCTTATAAACCGTCATATTTCTTCAGGCTTATCCATTCGTTGCAACTCATTCCCAATTCCTCTCATCCACACGATCCTATCCCGTCGATGTGGAGCAAGGAAATACAACTTCGTCTGCCATGGGAGAGCACTCCCGTACAAAACTAGTACAGCAGCTAGTGAGCGGGTGGGGAAAGCGGACTGCTGCGGCGAGCGAGCTTGGTGGCCGTGGACAGCAAGCAGCTGTTGGCGAGAGCGACAGAGGCACGGGCAGGTTCAAAAAAATCGTTTTAGAGAAAATAGCTCGAAATTTGGAAATCAGAAATATCAAACCAAAAATCGGTCAAAAATCGTTGAGTTTCAAAATAAAAAATTTCGAATTTATTTTTGGAAAATCGATGGGCTAGTTGTACTTTTTTTGCGGCCGATATTTTAAGCAACGTCGATTTTCACCGATTGTCGATCGTTTACGTCGCATAATGTTTTTTGAGTTTGACCAATTTACCGAACGGTTTTTTAAGCCGAGCCGCACCGATACAACCGAAACTCATAATTTTCTACCGATTTTCATCGATTTTGTGAACCTAGACACGAATCTACACAAGCACAACCACAGACCATGAGCAGCGTAGGGCCCTCAAGCAGCCCAGTGAGCATTGCCATGTACTCATACTACTGAATATTCCCATGTTTTGATTATTTTTCTTTAAAAGTTGTTCGAATTTTGATATTTTATTTGAAACTTGCCTAGATTTATTTGAAAGTCACATTAGCTTTCTTAAAACTCTTCTGAAGCACCAATTTATATTTTGGAATTCGTGTTTAAGTTTTGCCTGAAATTTTCCTTGAATCTCTTGTGGAACACCAAGTTATATAGTTTTCAACCTGTATTTTTCACAACCAAACTCCCATGAAACTTGTGAAAATTTGCTTGGATTTTTTTCGGCCCACCAAAATTTTGAGGCTTATTTTTGAATCTCTTGATGTAACTAATTTTTAATCAAGTTTCATATTTTAAAACTCATTGAAACACTCTAAACATGCAATGAATCTCACTAAATCCTTTTTGAGACAGTGTGAACCTAGTGAAATTTGACGAAACAAGGATGAAACTTTTGCTTGAATTTTTGAAACTTTCTCGAAACCTTTGAAACTTGTTCGAATTTTTGTGAGCCTTGTTGAAATCTATAAAAATCTTCTATTAAAACCTTCTTGAGACTACAACAAAAAACTCACTTTTCGATCAAAGTTTCACATTTTTTAGACCTATTGAAACACTATAAAAATGAATTGAAATTCTCTGAAACTTTGTGAAACTTGATGAAACAAGAATGAAATCTTGCTTGAATTTTAGAAACTTCCTCCAAAACTTTTAAAACTTGTTCGAATTTCTAAAACTCGTTGAAATCTATTCAAAATTCATCTTGAAACCTTCTTGAAACCGTGATTTTTTTAACCCAAAACTTATTGCATCATTGAAACTTATATGAAACTTGCTGCATCGTTGAAACTCCATGAAATATTACTATACTGCTGATAGCACTTTCAGCGATACATCGTTGTCTAGAATTATTTTTTTAATAAATAATTACAAAAATAATATGTCGAATTAAAGAATTACAAATATGCACCTATGTCGTCATTTCAAATGGCGACAGAGAGCTGCGACCGTTGACGAAAACTCTCTATAGTTGTCTATAACCATTGGCGACAAAGTCTGTCGCTAATTCAAATGGCGACAGAAGTGTATATATGTAATTTTTTAATTCGGTATGTTATTTCTGTAATTTTTTATTAAGAAAATTATTATTTCAAAAAAAATTATCGTTGTCCAGCTAATCTCAAGAAAAAAAAATACACGCATTATAAACGTGAACAGAGCGAGCGTAACCGCACCATCAACGCGCACGCAAAAGTCACGACCCGGGCGCCCGCCTCCCGTTGGCTCCGCGACCCAACGCGAGCTACCCCGGCCGTTGGAACCGGGGGAAGCGCACCGCGGCAAGTCCAACACACCGCCGGCGCGGAAATGGGCGCGCGCACGCGCGGGGCGGGCAGGTAGGTGGCAACGGCTAGTCGCGAGCGTTTTTAAACGCTACGCTTCCTGACACCACCGGCAGGCGATTGCTTTTCTGCACCGGGGAACTAACTGGTGCGTTGATTGCATTTCGAGCGGAAAGCTGGTTGTCGTCATTTCTACCGGTTCTGACGGGTGATTCCTGTCCGCTAGTGCTCTGTCTGAGTACAGCTCCAACGGCTAATGTCTGGACTCCCCCTCTATTTATTCAGGGGTTAAGTTGGCCTCGGTTTTTAAAAAGTCAATGAGCTTCTTATAAACAGTTCAGCTTTTAAGCGATCTTTGGTATAAGTTGCAAGCTACATACAACTAGTAAAAGATAAAATCTAAAAGCTAGACTAGATCTACTTATGGAGCTTATTGACTTATTACTGAGAGAAATTAGTCATTTGTCGAACGCTCTCTTATAAAAAAACCACAGCTCTTTTAGCCTAGAAAATAAAAAAACAGTTTTTTTTTAGTTACGGATCCCGAAATCGTTGTTCTCGTCTTGGGCTTCATTTAGTATATATTTTGTCCCTGCACTCAAATATAGAATCCCTCGTCAAAGGGCCCCTTAAAAAAAACTACCTTACCAACAGGGCTTGTTGACTACATTCTCGACGATACAATGCTGCTCTCAAAACAACAGTACAACATTTTAATGTCTTACTATAGGCTAAAAAAAGAACTAACACTGCATTTCTTAAAAAGGAATAAACAATGCACGTCCTCCGTTACTGTACTTGTTTCCATCGTCCATAAATTCTCCAATATTCATGGTTGAAGATTACCTTTTCTAATTATATGCTATTAAAAGTAGTAGAAATATAACATATCCGAGTACTCTCGGTGATAAACTCACTGATATCATTCCCACGTAACAAGTCTTAATGGTTAAAGTTTGAAATTATAGACGTATTCTAAAGCAATAACTAAGACCTTATTTTGGAGGCTCGTTTCTGGCCGAGATCTTTGTGGATAGATTGGGATTTTAGAATATGAGTGGTGGACATTCGCTCCCTTAGATCTTGTTTGGGAAGCCTATTCTCAGTCAAGATCTGTGTGGATAGACCGAGATTTTAGCCTAAAATCCCAATCCATCCACAGATATCCTGACCAAAAATAGGCCTTCCAAACAAGACCTAAGGGAGCGAATGTCCACAGCTCGTCGAGTCCAATGAAACGATGATCATACACCAGTTGAGTCGAACTTTCAAAGCAAGTACCAGTGTACCACTCCCTCCGACTATTTAGAATGGGTTCACGAGGTTAATAAGCCTCAGAAGTCCATAAATAAATCGCCAAAACATGGCTGACGATGGATTGGATTCAGCACATGCTGCGCCTCGAAGGCAAGAAGCCCCTGCTGTGCCTGTGTGAACCGTCCTAGAAAAGACCCTTGGCCTACTGTTCCATTCCATCCTCAACAAGACAACCCCGTGGTACACGCGTGACACATGGTTTCTCTTCAAGTTAAAGACTGGCAGATTTTGACCAAACTGTGGCATGCTGCTCCGGCGCTGTGCACGCCTACTTCCCAATTGCTCTACCAAGGTACTCCGATCCTATAATACTAGCTTTACACCCTACATCGATCATAGCCATATATACACGGTATTCTTACAAGTGAAGAATCGGCAGGGGAAAAGCCAAAGGCTGAGGGAGGAAGGTAAGGAGAAGGTAGGCAATGCCCGGAAGGCAAGCTCCTTGTGTCTTGCAAGTTGCAGCATGGCATTGCCTGCTATAGGGCATACCGAAGGTCTATTCGAATGTAGTATAAATATTAAAATATAAATGTAGGATATATAATGATTATTTACTATTTTTTTTGTTTTAAAATTTGTGCAACTTTTATATAAGGGAGTGGGGGAAAAAAGAGTTGTTTCTTGGAGTGCTATGGGCCAACCCAACCTGTGTTCGAGTGGAAAATGGTGTTCCGTTGAAAGGTACTACTCCATGTGTTGTGTTGTTCTTGCCCAAATTAACACCCATCTCCATCGGATGGTGATTCTATGCATGTCTGTTTAAAACAAATCTTAAAGCAAACGAATATTAAAGTATGAATTGAATGGTAGATAATGATTAATTACCGCTTCAATTGTTTCAAGATTTATACAACTTGTACTGGGATACATATAGTGCATAGAGCCACTGCTCATCTCCATCTCATTCTCGCTGTACAAACTTCTAGATTCTTCCAACTAGGGTGAAGGGCGGAGAAGAAGTTCTACGAATGTGTGCCCCAACCTTTCCCGTTTGGTCGGTCGGAAACCCGGTGCTCCACTAGCGCGTGTTTCTGGAAGGCGAGAAAGGCGCCTAAAAGAAGACGGCGAATCGACAATCAGTAGCACTGCTGCTTTGTGGACTTGTTTACACGTAGTATACTAGTAGTTTATAGCACTTACATTACGGTACCTGAAAGGATACGTACTGTACTGTTCCAGGAGCATGCGTGTACGCGGTTGCAAGTTTCGACCATGGGAAAGGTAGCATTGGCCGGCACTCCATAGCTTCCAGATTCGAGATTTGGGTTCTCCGGTTTGGGATTCCATCTTGCCCTGAGCTGCATTTTTGCGTTTTGTCAGAAATCTACAGAAAACCAGACTTGAATTCCCGTGTCAGAGCCATGTCTGGAAAGTGAACATACTGGTAGGCGTCGGTACATATCAAGAGATTTCAGCTTTCTCCATGGAAAAGAAGAAGGATTTCAGCTTTTTCCTTGGAAAAGGAGGAGGATTTCAGCGTTGTGGTGACGTGCGACCGTGCATATATCGGAAGCCTGATAATAATAACAAATCTGCCGAAAGTTTTCAGGCGAGAGGCTCCAGGAAGGTGGTTACATTTCAACGGAGGAGACTTTGGCGTGCCTTTCACAAAAAGAACTGGAAAGGTATTCGCAAACGATCGGAGAAGGATTGATTCATCTCCCTTTCCAATTTACTACCAGTACTAGATTAAGAAGAACGGTAAACAATTCTGACTGGGCGATTCTGGCGAAGCTCACATTTTGGACCATCCAAACAGTTTACCGGGCTTTGATTGCATTAAGGAAAGGCGCTAAAGAATAGGAAATTGCTATGCATACTGCATTTTAACGTAAGGTACCCTCACGATCCTGGAAAGCACGTGAGTTTTTGGAGTTCTCGTCCTGCAGGGCTGTAGGCTTGACCTCCCGGCGGCGTGGCTCACATCACTGGCTGCAAGCTAAGTGCTCAGCTTCGTGCAGTGTCGACGCTTGGATGAAAATAGATGGAGGGTTTAAAAGACTAAACTAATTTTTTTACTAAAAACCAAAGCAAACTATACTAAATTGAGACAAACATAGCAAGCATAGTCTTGTGTAATCCAAATTCATAAACAAACATAGCAAATATAGTGTTGTGCAATCTAAATTCATACATGAATTGAAGAGAAATAAAAAAGAAGATGAAGAAAGAAATACAATGAAGATAGCCCGTAGAGTCACCGACGTCGGCGGAGGATGAGCTCAAGCCTAGTGAAGCCTCCCCAGTGGCTACGCCACTGGGTCCACTCACTTCCACAGGCGGTGAGTGAGAGATGGAGAAGAAGGCCGTAGGGAATCAGTCGTTGTTTGTGGCCTGTGGCATAGCCATCCTGCCTGAGTACAAGGAGTTCACCGGCAATTTCACCATCATCGTTATTCACTGCCTCATGAAACTCCCGAGCCAGCAACAAGTTCAACATAGCAGCAGCAACTACGACGGCCACACGTTCAACTAAAGAGGCGACTCATCACCATGGTAGAATCAGTTCCTTTCGAATGCTCCATAGCAGAACGTCAACATCAAAATGACTTCAAATTGTAAGGGATTTGAAGACCATGAGAAAGGCTAGTTGCAGTCATGGTGAGACAAAAAGACTACGAGGGGCGTCGACCAAGTCTATACTTGAACACCTTTTTTGTGTGGGGCCAGAAGTAAGGAAGGGAAAGAGTGCCATCACGTTATAACGTGTCGTATGGGCTTCGTATGAGAAACTATGGTATGTCTGTAGAATAGTGGTGTCTAGCATGGAAGGAAGACCGAAGAGAGGGCAAAGCTGAACCTCAGCGGGTGAAAAACCGAAGCATACACTTCCTGATTTTTATAACTGGAAGGGTTTTCTCAAAGCAACAAAGGCAACCAAGAATATGGGGGGAACAAGAAAGATCATGTACGGGATGATCTGGTCAATTCCCATGTCGAGTTCGTCTAGGCTCGCGTACGTAGTAATTCTTTTGGCCGCCAACTTCGTCAAAGTACGTCTCGTAGCCTGTGTTCGGGGGCAAAGGTGAGCTGTTGACTTTCATGAAGTCCATCGCCTTCAGATGACATGAAAACGAGGAAGCTGTTCTAAGCCTAGCTTAGTGGAGTAGGAAAGGCATTGCACAAGCATTTGAGACGCTTACCTGAAAGCTGAACATGAACATGTTCGCTTTCTTGCTAATTTCAACATCCATGGCTTCATTGGACCTGTCAAAACAAAGATATTTATGGTCTACATATGCAGCAAGTAGAGAATCTCAGATAGGCAACCACACAAATTACTTTCCAAATTACATAGTGGAACAGACTAATGGCACCCATGTTTCTTTCAAAATGTGCATGTGTGCAACTTAATTTAAAGGGAGTGTCTAGCCTTCATCCGGATGTTTTGTTTCTTACAAACATCCAAATTTTAGACATTTAGATCAAATTATTAAATCATCCATCAAAACACAATCCCACCTCCCTTCACCTTATCAAAACCCTAATTCAAAAGTATATTGTATGCATGTGAAAATCTGCACATGAATCCATTCCATTGCCTAACCACATGGGCACAAATGCGCATGCACACATACATAATTTCTTTTTTTTAAAAAGAAAGCACATACAGATCATCATAGAAGCTACTAGTTTTAAAGCACATACAGATCATCATAGAAGCTACTAGTTTTATATCAAACAGAAAATCCCAGTTTTATTCAAAACAGAAGCATGGAACATAGGTTTGTTCAAGGGATTAGGACTTTAGTGCGTTGCGTGCATTTGCGCCAGAACAGGGAAAAAAACTAAATACTTGATGAATAACAGTGATGCAGGGAAAGGGCATAGGAGAAACAAGGGGAAGACTGCCTGCAGAGTGAATCTAGACGGATAGACCACTGCAATTCTGCAAAGCAGCCATTCCATGGAGTTCAGTCTTAATGTAAATTATTTTGCCCCACATGAGTAAGAAATACATAATAGGAAAACTAGAAAGTGCACGACAATGAAGCAGGAATACTAGCAACTTAGAAGGCAAATATACGTGAGGAAGAAAACAGAGAGATTTTTGTATCTGAACTGAAGCATGTAATAGGACGACATGAGTCTGCTTAAGTTTTATGTATACTAAGATGACCTATACATCTACAGCTAAGGTCTCTTTTATTCCTTCAGAAGCTCTGGCCTAGCAAAGTAGGTCAATTTGTTTTTCATAATTCGATTTTAGTGCAAAATCAGGAGATATATATATATCTTAAGACGCAAATTAATTGTCAGGAGACCCATGGAAAAAATAGAAGTTGAATGGACCTGCTTAGCAGTAGCATGAGGTTTAATTGGCTGAAGAGAACAGGGCTTTATGAATTCGGTAAGTTGTCCATGATAGGCTAAGATGATCTATACATCTACAACAAAGGTCTCTTTTATTCCTTCAGAAGCTATGGCCTAGCAAAGTAGGTCAATTTGTTTTTCATAAGTCGATTTTAGTGCAAAATCAGGAGATATATATACCTTAAGACGCAAATTAAATTGTCAGGAGACCCATGGAAAAAATAGAAGTTGAATGGACCTGCTTAGCCGTAGCATGAGGTTTAATTGGCTGAAGAGAACAGGGCTTTATGAATTCAGTAAGTTGTCCATGATAGGCCAAGGACTGAAATTTTATAGTCTAATACATTCAAGCATGAAATGACGGCCAGAGTAGGATATTAATCAAAATTAAAACTGTAAAGTAATTTTTCTCGCCATGAAAAAGAGCATAAATGAGAAGTACTTACTCACATTAAGCCAACATTTCACTAATGATACAACCACACTACACAGGTATTTTTTTTTTATAGAAATATACATCTTTTTATAGCATTTCTTTTGTAACAGTTCTGTAATAGAATACCTTAAAAGTCGCACAGCCTGCATCACTTTTTCGTAATAAGGTAAAGCTTGTTTAAACCTTCCAGCAGTCATCAGCTCATCACTTTCCTTCGTTACCGTTGAAACGCTTAAGGTGCGTGACAAGGCGACGCCATACACATATCATAATCTAATATAGCAACAAACAAATAAGTAATTTTGTAGGTCATGCATACTTTGATACTACCGATTCTTGAGCTTATGTAGCACCCATCCTCCTTTCAATTTATCTTCTCCTATATAGCACATATCGTCTTTGCAAGTTTTAACATGTAGCTTGTTACAAAACATTACAATAATTCATATTCCAAAATTCCAATTAATTGAGTAAATATGGATTAGTGACATACCTTGTTGATAATCTCTTCTCCCGAGCAACAAACTACATCAAAATAGGATAGCAATGAAGTAAAGACTTGAGAATTAAATATACGATTACATGAATAATAAGCAATAACCAACACAAGTCCACATTCCACAAGCTTAGAGTCTAATGCCTAATGGTATAACATAAGTCATCCACAAAATAACATAAATCCAACTTTCTCATCTTTCAAAAGTCATCTATCTTGAAATCATTTAAATTGTTAGTAGCATCCATGTCCTCTCCATCATCTTCGATAGCATCAGTTGGAGCTTCGCCATAATCATCTACATCGTCGTCATCAAGCACGATCTATTCTTTATCTTCCTCTTCATTGCCCGAATTAGAGTGTGGCTCCTCTTTTTCAACCACCCTTAGTGTAGATCTTGCACGACGAGTGTAAGTCATAGTCTTGCCATTACCTCTCCTAGGAACATTGCGACCTCGTAGCTCGCGTGTGCATCAACGGCTTTATCAACATGATCGCATGTAAGGTCACACCCACAACCACATTGAGGTAGTTTGTCCAATGGGTCAACCCATTCATTATCCCAATCAAATTCTTCTATAACCAAAGGGTCATAGCTTTTGCCCTATTCCTCGTGCCGCTTTTGAAACCTACTAGTCATCTTTCGGTTGTATATAACATAGACTAAATCATTCAATTTCTTGTGCTCTAATCAATTTATTTTCTTGATATTGATCTATAAATGGCAAGCAAAGCAAAGCAAACAAAATGAATAAATGGCTTGCTAAAATTGAAATGAATGAACACAAAGAAGCTAGAAAATGAGAAAATTAAAATTAAACACTACATCAACTTGACTTACAATTTCAATGGTACTTCAATTTCATTCACGATCGGATGGGGAAAACAAAGACTAACCATACGCTTTGCAAACCTTAATAGCTCAATGACTCAGCCGCTATAAACACGCCACCGATCAACTAAAATTGCAAAATAGCGTATATGTCGACGATACGCAGTGCCGTCGTGTATATAGCGTGCCGTGTTTTTCATGGAAAGGAATCGGGGCTCAGTGGCGTGAATGTTTGATGAAACGGAACAGGCGCGAACCACCGGTTCGAGTCCGGCGCGAGCAACGGCTGGAAATGATCTGGGCCTATATCTGCGTTGTTTAACGGGCTGCACTAAACGGAAGTGCGTGGTAATCTGGGCATGGAAATCAAGGCCGAGTATGCTGCCCACCTCCGGCCCAGGATACTCAGCCCATCAACTCGCGCACACGCGATTCGAGGCCGCCTTTTTAAATCTGGAAGTTGAAACGACGGTATGTTTTAAACCGAGCGTCCAATTCACGACAGTTTGAACTTTGAACCATAGTGTTTCTTATGACTAGATGTTCAAAACAAGACATCGCTTGTACGTATTTAGACTTAGGGCCTATTCGTTTCAGCTTTGGATTCTCTAAAAACTGATTCTGGATTTTGGTTTTAGAGAAGCTGATTTTTCAAAAGCTGGAATCCAAAAGCACATATGAAGTGGATTGTGGATTCTAGTGTATATAGGTGGACTGGATTGTGAGAATCGGATTCTAGAATCAGGCTGTTTATTTCTGATTCTGCTTTTGGGATCAGAATCCAGAATCAAAAGCTAAAACAAACAGGCCCTTAGTAATAATGTTATAGAGCATTTAGACATAGTAATGATGTTATATAGCATATGTTCCAATGAATAATACAAAATGTTCCACGCATTACTTCTTAATGTTCTAGTAGTTCACGGGCGATGCTCCGACGTGTGTATTTTGAGTTGGATACGGAGAATGGACCGGGTGGGCGTTGTATATTCCAATAGTTAGAACGAAATGTTTCACACGTTTGGTTTAAGGTTCCAACAATTCATCGACGTTGTTCCACGCAATAAGTTCAATAGAAAATATGCCAATGTTCCACGCGTTTTATGTTTTTGTTAAGAAAGCGAGGGGAAAAAAATATGAGAATTTCGCCCACTTTATTACCAGGAGTATTTACCTGGAGAACAGAGGCAAATGCGACGTTTCTGCGGTGCCCAATTACGCCCCCCGGCAGCAAGCCAGAGGAGATGCTATATATAACTCGAGAACCCATGGCTAATGGAAATCATTCTGCTCCCAAATGACAATGGAACAAGGCATCGAAGAGGTTCCATGTTCAAGAGAGGAAAGACCCCGATTGGTTGGTTCATAGAGCTTGAGAACTTGTCGAAACGAAAGCCGAGATTATCTTCCATACCTTTAGGTCAACGCTCAACGTGGAAGTACAGATTTTTTTCCTCTTTTGAGGGCGAACTATTTGCAGTCTGTGCTCCTTAGCTTGCATAGCCTTGCCCGGCCGGGCCCAAAGTTCATTTTGCCCTTCTGCACAAGAATCCTTAGTTTTTCTGCACAGTCAGTTTGATGAGTGAAGAATTCGCATTGTTTTTCTTGCAAAAAGCAGAGTCGAGTAAGCATCCACGTAGCACGGAAAGGTTCTAGATCACGCCAATAGATATATCCAGTGGTGCATGATCACTTGACCCGTTGACCATAGATCCACAGAACATTCTAGAACATTAAAAAAAAAGTACTCCACCTTCTTTTCTCCTCTGATGACCGAGGACACCTGTCTAGATGGGTGGAATTCCACGTCTGCGAATTTTGACTAGTGAGTAGTGACCGCTCATCGCCTTTTCGCTCGCAGTGCCCTGTCAATGACAAATTACTAGCCAAGTCATGACAATTTATGGGCTGTTTGTTTGAAAGATGGACCGACAATGCACCATTCTTGCTCTCAACCAATTCATTTGTTTGATTTGAGAAATAGAATATATTAGTCTAGAGAGACGCTTCTGTATTTTTTTACAGTTGTATAAATATTAAAGCATGAATGAATAGTACATAGTTATTACTTACCCTTTACTTGCTTCAAGATTTGTGCAACTTGTATTGAGAGGAAAAGCATTGAAACACTGCTCGTCTAGTCTATTACCGTCTTATCCCTCGCAAGCACAAGGTTAATATAAAATGAAAAATAGTATGCGTTTTACTGTACAATTTGGACATTATTATTTTCGTAGCCGGACATATACCATCCTTGCACGAAAAGAAGAGTGGTGATTGTAAATCTACAGTACTAGTGCGGTAGAATTTGGTGAGAATCACCGTTGAAATGATCCTGTAAACCCTGATGCATGCATCGCCAGTCGGCAAGTTTCCAGAGTGTCACACAGAGCCCTCTACGCATGCCATACACGCGCATCGTTATTTTTGGCGCAGTTCTTCGTCATATCCGTGCGTCTGTGGCGAAACTTAATTTCTGCAAGTAGCAAAGCAGTCTTATTCACGCACGGACCTACTTGACCTCACGACGGCGACCAACGACCATGCATGATGAATCTATTGTTACGTTGCTTGGCGGTTAACTAGTACTTAACTCGCAGAGAACGCGTATGCAAACTAATCGACATGATTATCAGGATACTTGGCTGACTACAAGGGCAACTGCCGACTTGTGCTGTGCTATAAAAAAATCGTTTGGGAGAAATTGCAATGGAGTTTTTTTTCTCTCATTTTCTTGGTGCGTAGTGTTTCTCTTTTTTTCGCCTTCGAGAGAGAGAAGGTGCCTGGTATTTTCAACAATTTCTTTTTGTTAAAGCGAGCAAAGGTAGATGATACTTTGGCATTACAGAGGTCTCGATGCATGGGTTCCAATCGAAAGAGCTCAACCGGAACAATCTGAATATAAGAAAGCTAGGGATCCTCTAAATGCAGTTTTGGCGATCGCAAACGAGCACATCCTTGCAGCTGGACGTCGTACCTCATCCATCTAACACGCCATTACTCAACTCAGCGTCCTTGTCGCGTCCTCTTCCGGTCGACCAGTCCACCACAGTCCACATCAATCAACCAACAAAGTGAACAAACCCAGGACGGGGCACCGCCAACCGCCTTTCCGGCGCCGCAGATACCACTCCCACGGCCCCGGTTCGGTCCTGCCGCGCAGAGCCGACGCAACACCACAAAAAACTCCTCGCCAGACGGCAGTGGCGGACTCGGAACTGGTACGATCCCGGATAAATTGATACAGCTAAAATTCTACGAACTGTGTCACACTAAATGCAAGGAACGGTAACTAATTGGTGGCAACGACCTTGCAATGTTGCGCACATTTAGATTTCGCATGTATGCTTCCTCTCTTGATCTGGTATCATAGTTTTTTTTTCTATAGTTAAATAGCTAGCCTTGCAAATGTGCTATTAATGTTAATTATATCTATAGGCATGTCTCATCAAATAATTTAAGAATGTGCAATTTAAGAATTTCAGGATAGGTAATAAAGAAGGCAAGATAGCATACTTTAATGCTAAATTATAACAAAACAACATGAAATGAAGAGACAAAAACACATTAATTTACAGTATTAAAAAAACACACATGAAAGTATGCTATGTTCGGTCGAATTTCGCGAAAATTATGCTATGTTTGCAAAGCCGACGAAAACCGGTCGAATTTCGCGAAAATCGAGCCTGCCGAGCCGGTTCGGTATTAAAAATCGAGCGAAAAACCGATCCGATTCAAATTCGAATTCAAAAAATTCGAAAGAAATTATGCAACGTAAACCGGTGAAAACCGCTCGATTTTCGATGAAATCGAGCGAAAATCACTCAAAAATCGGCTGTAAGGAACATTCGCTTGGTTTGTCGGTTTTCGATTTTTTTTCATAAAATTTTTCATTTCTTAACTATTTAGTTTCTGATAATTTTCGACTTGATTTTTCTGATTTTCGAAATTCGATTTTCGAACAGATTTTTCAAAAACGGTTTTGTGAACGTGCACATGAGTGCCCGTGGTAGATCGTACGGGGCTGTAGCCCACCATATCCTCTCCTTGGTCCGCCCCTGCCAGACGGGCTCGCGCGGGGACGGCGACGCGGCAGCTAGCACGGCCGCAGGCAACGCAGAGAAACGACGGCGCCCGACCACGTCATCGAATTAAGAACTTGCTCGTACCACTGCGCCGGCGCCGCGCGCTGGCCGGGCACAGCGCCACCGGTAGATCGCGGCCACGTGTCTCGAGAGCTGCAACGGTGTGCCGGGTTTGGACACTCGTAGGTCGTCGCGGGCCGTGCTGTGATAAACGAGGCTTGACCTGATGCCAGACTTGCATCGGAGCAGCGCAAAGCAAAATTTACATTGAACTCCCATGTGAAAAGTGAGAAAGAGTTGGCCCGTTACTTGTACACGCGCTTGCCGCAAACAAAACTCGTTGTCGTTGGCTTCCTTCCTTGGCTCGCCCCCATCCTATCCGACGGAAAAGACGCGCAAAACCGTCGAACCGACCCAGGCCCCACCTGTCATCCTCCCTCCCACACCGCCCACGCGCAACAGCCCCGCGCCGAATTCTTAACGGAAACAACAACCTCCCAGCCGCGTCCTCCGCTCCGCCTCCCCGGACCCCGGCGCCTATAAATTCAGCTCCCGCCTCCCAGTCCTCAGCGATCACAGGGCGTAGAGGAGCCGAGACATCGACGCACACAGACCCCTTCCGTTGCGCGCGCGTTTAGAGAGAGACACACACAGAGACATCGCCATGGGCAAGATGCGGTCGCTCTTCTCCCGCAACCGCCGCGCCAAGTCACTGCCGGCGCCATCCGCCGCGGGATCCCCGGCGGAGGACGAGATGGAGCGCGTGTTCAGGAAGTTCGACGCGAACGGGGACGGGCGGATCTCGCGGGCGGAGCTGGCGGCGCTGTTCGAGAGCGTGGGCCACGCGGCCACGGACGACGAGGTGACGCGCATGATGGAGGAGGCCGACGCGGACGGCGACGGCTACATCAGCCTCGCCGAGTTCGCGGCCATCAACGCCGCCATCGCGGGCGACGACGCGGCCGTCGAGGAGGACCTGCGCCACGCCTTCCGGGTCTTCGACGCCGACGGCAACGGGACCATCTCCCCCGCCGAGCTCGCGCGGGTGCTGCGCGGCCTCGGGGAGGCCACCACCGTCGCGCAGTGCCGCCGCATGATCGACGGCGTCGACCGCAACGGCGACGGCCTCGTCAACTTCGAGGAGTTCAAGCTCATGATGGCCGGCGGCGGCGACGGCTTCGGCAAGATCGCTTCTTGAAGCCAGCCCATGAATGGATTTGCTCATGTTTCTTTATTCTTTTAATTGTAAATACACCACCACGGAAGATTAGGAGCTAGCTGCAGATCACACGAATATCATCGGAGTCCGATTGATTTTGTATAGACGGGTGGACATTGAACAAAATTATTTTCTGTAATTTTAATCTTATGCCTTTTATTTTTAGTCGAATTGGTGATTTGGCGTTTGATTCTAAGTGCATAGAAGATATACGCATTGCGCGCAACTAATTAGAGGACAATCTCGTGTGAATCTCTATAATGAATTTCGTCCTTAATTTCAAAATAACCCGGCAATCTCCTGCGAATCTCATACTACACTGTTTAATGAGTAACGGTATACGTACGAAATTTTTTGCACGAACGCCCTACGAACGGGGATGGGGCATGTGACCTCAGCTCCTCATGAGCGTCTTGCCCTCTTAATTAACTGCTTAATCCCTTCTAATTAGAGCCTAAATCAAGCCCTCATGAGCGTGGCGCGTAGAGAACTCTCTCCCCGGGTGGAAACTCATCTCCACGAGGAGTTCTTCAGTAAAAATCTGTTCGTGCGTATACCATTTACCCGTGCTTAATTCTCCAGTACTACTGGAATTTTACAAATTTTACGTTTAAATCGGACCCTTGGATTTTTCTCTCGAAGTGATAAAGATAGTAAGCTTCATGTGAACTTTTCAACTGATGGATATCTGACGGAGCCGTGAATTTGACAAAAGCCACAAAAGAAAACGACTCATCTTGGTGTTTTTCAGGCTCGTACATGTATTAGTCATTAGTCAATCCGGTGGGAACGGGTTAGGAAAGCCTCTTTCTCTTCCCTCTTGTAAATACGAAGCTTTACTCTGAGTACTGATCGACAGTGATAATGATCCAAAAATTAATAGTGAGGCTAAATCTTCAGCGAATAATGAACCTAATAATTTTGAATTTTTAGTAGCAAGTGTCATTTGGCATGAAATACTATTTGCAGTCAATTTGGTTAGCAAGAACTTACAATCAGATAATATGCTTATTGATGTTGCTATTGAAAAAGTACAAGGGCTGATTTTCTTTTTCAATGGGTAGTGACACTGTTTTTTTTCTTAATGAGCTGGAAATAGCAAAAGAGATTGCACTTGAGATGGATATTGATCCAATATTTTGTAGAAAGCGTGAAATTTGAAGAAAGAAACATTTTGATGAGAACCCAGATAATGTGTCGATTGCTTCACAATTTGCATAAAGAAACATTTTGATGAGAACCCAGATAATGTGTCGATTGCTTCACAATTTGCATAGAAGTCATTTAGTGTTCATTAATTTATGCCTATTGTTGATCGAGCTATCGCTTCATTTACGAGGAAATTTGACCAATATCGAGGATATCAAAATAGTGTTGGTTTCTTGTTTAGTTTTCATATGTTTCAATATTAATCCTTAGAGAAAATTGTATTATGGTTATAATATTCACTGAATTTTTTGTAATTGGATTTTCTTATGTGTAGAACATAATTTCTTATTTAGCACAGGGCCTTCAATTTCTAGGCACGGCCCTGGTGTTTCTCAAAGTTCTTTTCATGAAAACAACCCCTCAACCCGGACAGAGTTAAACAACGAAACCTGTAATTGTAGCCGAAACTCGCAATCTCTCTTATCAAATTGAAAATATGCCCAGTTGAATTAAACTAGAATTCTCAACAAAATGACACGCCACCAACAACACAAATTCCACGTATTACATATACTCAAATCAAAGATTTTACCAGACTAATTAAGTAGCTAGAGTTGACTGGATCTGATCGGTGACTGAGCAGTGACGACGAAAGTTTGGAATATTCTTGAGAAAAATGGGGCACAATCAGAACAACGGTGAATTATTTAGCGAACAAAATCGACGATGTGATTTTTCAACAAGGCCAGTGAGTACACATGTGGATGGCGCTAAGAGGCTAAAGAGGAATATCAAATCATTGCGTCAAGACAGATACCCCACGAGGAGCAGCAAAGCTTATCCTCCCCGGGGAGCACCAGAACCTCATGTTCAGTCATCAATATCAAACAAAAACTGTTGTTCACGTAAACTTATGTAACATGTTATTCACCTAAGCTTATTTAATGCATCATTTAATTTAAGAGCAGTGCTTTAATGCTTTCCCTCCTAATACAAGTTGCACAAATCTTGAAGCAAGCAAAGGGGTAAGTAATCAATATCTACCCTCTATTCATGCTTTAATATTTGTGAAACTGTAAAAAAGAGAAGCATGGAAGCACCTCTCTTAATTTAATTTGGGAGAAAAGTTTTTGTGAGTTTCACGTGTTATTTATTTAAACTTATCTAATGTATTATCCCACATGATAAAAACCACTTACTCATCGTTCTACGTAGTCAATATCATCGTGTGAAATCGTGTAACTAAATGCAAAATTTAGGAGATCAAACATATGGATCCATATTGCAGGGTGATGGATGGACTTTCAAACAAAGTTCGGAGTATTATATGAACTTTTTCCAAAACAAAATTGAAAGGAATAGTCCATTCAATATCTCAAATTATGAAATTAGACATTTGACCTCTGAACTTTTCAATCCGGTTCAAATAACACCCTAACCCATTTTGTATAGTTACATTGCTCGTATGGTATAATAAGTGAGCGGTTTTACCATATAGGATGATACACTGATCAAGTTAGGTCAATGATAGGTGAACCCACATAGGCTTCTCCTCCTGCCAAGCTCCTAGATATGCTTCCATTACTGTCAGCCTTTATAGCTCTTTCTCTATTTCAATTTGGGAGATAAGCCCCTGTAGGCTCCACTTGCCATTCACCTAAAGATATTGAGGGTGTCATTTTACAGCGCAAAACCGTTCGTTCATCATGCCGTATGGGTAGGGGTGGATCTAGGTGGGGTGCAGAGTATGCACCGGTACCCCAAAAGTTTGAAAAAGAGTCAGAACATCACCTCTTCAATGAATCAAATTTGTTGATCGAATTGATTCTAATTTTAGTGGTTTGGAATATGTAGGATCTTAGAATTATTTGTATTGTGCTTTTAACAAATTTTGAATCTATGTGTTGGATTTATGATGTTATGAAAATATTATATAAGACTATATAATTATTCGTGCGAAGTGTACACTTCTATTAAAAATTTTCAAGCTCCACCGCTGCATATAGACAATATCAATAAGCGAAGATAAATTAATGTATTATTTGAAACAGACGGTAAAGTTCGAGGATTAATGGGGAAAGTTTGAGACACTATATGGACTTCCCCAGACATGCCCAAATGGGTGGCCCGCCACGGCCCTACCCGATTAAAAAAAACGGCATGGCCCGTTTCGACCCGACTAATAAATGAGCCGTGCCGCGCCGTACCGTGCCGTGCTGATCCACGTGCTGAGGATCCGATCCAAGCACGACCTACGGGGCTAACGGACTGTGTCGGCCCGTTAGCGCCAAAAGAATTCAAAAAAAATCCGAAAAAAGAAAAATAGAACCAGTATGTTTTTTAGAAAAAAATAGAAATATTTAGAATAATTAAAAAAACTCAAATCGGGTCAGGCTAAACGGGCCATGTCTACCCCTAATCGTGTCGTGCTGGCCCAAGCATATCACGGCTAAGTGGGCCGTGCCGACAAGACCTATTTACGGCTGAGGCGTGCCGTGCTCGGACTGGGCCAATAGTGTTATGTCTTACACCTAGAAATGGCCAAACGGGTCGGCCCGAGGCACGAAACTGTTGGCCTGACCAGAGCACGGCACGACCCACGAGCCCGTGTCATGCTTGGGTTGGCGCTTGGCCCATTTAGTTTGAAAAATAGTCGTCGGAGCGTTAAAAAATTCGAAAAAATTTTATATACTTCGAGTCTAACTTCCCCCAAACTGACCAGCCAGAGCGGCTCCCAAGATCTCCCCCGCTCCTGTCCCTCCACTTCGAGATCCACCGCTCGCCTCGCCGCTGGCCACCGCCATGGCCGCGCCAACCACACCGCGCCTCCTCCTCTCGCCGACCTCCAAGAACCTCCTCGCCGCCGCCTCCTTCCCCTCGCTGCCCTCTTCCACATCCTCCCCCGACCCCGCTTCACCGCTCGACGCCTTCGCCTCCGACCCTGTCCTCTTCGCCTTTCTCTCTCCTTCTTTCTCCCCCGCCGACTTCTCCTCCGCCGCGCTCTCCTCAGGCCTCGCCGCCTCCCGCGCCGAGCAGCTCCAGGATGCCATCCGCCTACTCCGCCGTCACCTCCGTGCCGAGGTGCTTCGCCGCCACCCGCTCCTCCTCTCCCACCTCCTCTCCCTCCGCTCCGCCTCCGCCTCCCTCTCCTCCCTCCCCTCCCACCTCCACCTCCTCTCCTCACACCTCTCCCTCCTCTCCTCCCACCTCTCCGCGCCGCGCTCCCACCTCGCGCTCTCCTCCTCCTCACTCTCCAGCCTCCTCGCCACCGCCGACCTCCTCCTCCACTCCCACCGCCTCGTCCGCCTCTCCTCCCGCCTCCTCACCTCCTCCCCTGCACCCGACCTCGCCCGCCAGGCCGAGCTCCACCGCGAGATCCGCCTCCTTTACGAGGAGAAGAACCTCTCCGGCATCAATGCCGTCGATGAGGAGATGCGCAGGATTGATGCCGCCGCCTCCAAGCTCCGATCAGAAGCTAGTGTATTGATCGACCGTGCTGTTGCGGAGTCCAACCAGAACGACGTCTGGTGCGGGCTGCAGGTGTACTACAATCTTGGGGAACTGAAGCCGGCAGTCGAGGGGCTCGTGGGGAAGTACAAGGCAGCAGGGGCGAGGAGCGTGGCTGTGGCGCTGGACATGAAGGCAATATCAATGGCTGCTGGCGGTGGAGGTGGCCCTGGAGGGGTGCAGAGGAGTGGTACGCCACAGATTGGCGGCAGTAAGAAGGCAGCAGAGGCACTGTGGGAAAGGATGAGGCAGTGCATGGAGGAGCTGCATAGGGCAGTCAGCGCTGCTTGGCAGCTGCAGACTGTGCTCACCAAGAAGCGAGTGCCCTTCACGCAAATGCTGTTCCTTGAGGAGGTTTGGCAGGTGAGATTTGATCTATGAACTAATGACATAGATCGGAAATGAATGGAAATGACAATTGTGAAGTTAAGATATTATCAAAGTTGGTGCAAATTCGAACATAAACTATACCATGAAATTGTCGATAGCATGATGCTCATTTGTGAATCCTTATATATAGTGGCATTCAAAGAGATCCAAAATGATAACATAGGCATACTGGCATAATCAATAGTAGTACATCTTCTATAGAACACATTGCAGTTTTAGGTTATCTGTTTAGTTTTTGTTGGAATACAATTTTCATGTTTATTAGACTTTAGTTGGTAGTGATTACATGGAAACTGATGTGTCAGTCTAATGATATTATTATTATCTAGTAGTTGACAGTAGAGCTAAGCTAGCGCATGCCTTGGGTCAGGTGTAAGATGTTAGGTAGATGGTGAAATGAACTATCTATTCATGGTGCTCAGTGTTGAAATGTACACTGGGTTGCAACACTGGAAAACATATAATAGTCTTTTCTGGCTTCCATAATTATAGTTTTTTGTCCTTTGAAGTTGATGTGTGGATTTTCCATGTTCTTTTGGCGTTTAGATTCTAAACTTTTCCTTCTCATTGTTCTTGTATTTACCTGCCAAATATTTACACCACTACACCAGTGACAATATCTTGATCTATTTGGTATGTTCACCTTGTTTTAAAAATCTGGCACTGACATCCACACCTCAAGTTTCGATCCTTTTCTTGCCCCCATATAAATAATTTCAAAGTTCTACTTGCTTCAGTTGTATTAACAACAACAATCTATTTCAGGAGGGTGAGCCTCTGTTAACAGAGAGAGTATGGGATGCAATTGTTAAGGCCTTTGCAAGTCAACTGAAATCTGCCTTTACGGCATCAAGTTTTGTCAAGGAAATATTTACTCTTGGATATCCGAGACTGTTTTCAATGATTGAGAACCTTCTTGAGAGGATTTCAAGAGATACCGTTGTAAAGGGTACCCTTCCAGCTCTTACACCTGAAGGAAAAGATCACATGATTGCAGCCATTGAGACATTCCAAACTGCCTTTTTGGCTCTCTGTCATAGTCGCCTCTCTGATTATATCAATAGCATATTTCCTATGTCAAACCGTGGAACCATACCTTCAAAGGACCAAATATCAAGGCTAATTTCTCGCATCCAAGAGGAAATTGAAGTTGTGAGAAGTCATGGGCGTTTGCTTGTTCTTGTTCTACGTGAAACTGGAAAGATTTTGCTTCTTTTAGCACAAAGAGCCGAATATCAGGTATTCACTTACTATTTTCTAGTCATGTATTTATAGTTTTTTTTTCCTAGGGATTTATTTGTTTTCTCAGTTTCGTCATTAATTATTAACAAACGTAAGATTATGGCAAGCTACAACCGTTACAAGTTTCTGATGATGTGATTTGAAACTTGTATATACTTGATTTTGCTATTGTTTTGTCTGCCCTGTCAGGACCTGTTTCACTGATTGCATTGTAGGTTTTTTTTTTGGGTAAAAAAACATAGTAGAATTTCTTCAAGCTTTACGACAGTCCTGTTTGGAGGGCTAACAGTTGAGCTTCAGCTTTAAAGCTACTAGAGCTTGAGCTCACCCAAATAGGGCAAAGCTGGATCCATTAACTTCTGTCATACATATATGCCCACGTATGAAGCAAAAAAAAAGTGTTGCAACCTAATTTAGTTGGCTGGTTATAGTTGTATCAGCTAGCTCCTTATCTTTAATGGGATGATTCTTCACTATTATTGATTGAGTTGGAACCTAATCAGTCACCTCCCAACCTGTATTAATATACTCTGCTCATTATGTTCAATGACTTTGGAGGTGCTTGTGTTCTTCTGTTCATGAGAACCCCGCTCACACTAGTCAGAAAAATCATGCTTATTCATTGAGACCAATAGAACGTGATACAAGTTCGTCAGCTTTGTGATTGTTGGGGTCCGCTGAGTTAAACTTATCATGGATCTTACCTAGTTAGCCCTTGTGAAAACAAACTTGTGGCAGCAGTTGGTTGCTTTAAAAAAATTAGTGTTTTCATGTTAGTTTGATCAACTAAAATTTATGTTCTGATTAATTGCATATTGAACATTGAAGCAAATAGAATTTAGAGAGTACGACAAACAAGCTAAATCATGAGAAAATGCCGTCCAATAGACACTGCTGCATGTATCTCTGTAGAATCTTAGGTTTCATTTGCAACTCGAGCAGATCATGAAGCAAGGACAGCATTCAGTAGTTTAGCTTGTATGCAACCTTTTCGTAAGGAAAGGCTGGATAGTTATGCATTTCCAGGAAAGTAGAAAGGCCTGCATGATCTAAGCATACCATTACAATTGTTATATCTGTTAGTGACACTAGCATAACATTCTTATTTTTCATTTTTCTTATTGAATGTTTTACTGACAAACCACTTCACATGTATTTGATAATTACTTTGCTCCATTCCCTTGCTTGTATGTGCACAAACATTTTCGCAGTGCACATCTAACATATGTTGGTTTCGTGGCATTGCTTTAGTTGTTTGCATTTGCTGACGTATATTTTGCTTCAAATGTAGATCTCTACTGGTCCTGAAGCCCGTCAAGTTACTGGCACAGTGACTCCAGCTCAACTCAAAAACTTTGCTCTGTGTCTACACCTCCAGGAACTCCACACACGCATTTCAAGCATCTTGTCAACACTCCCAAATGTTGCTTCTGAAGTCCTTTCCCCATCCCTTGGGGTCATATACGGTGTCGCTTGTGATTCTGTGGCCTCTCTGTTCCAAGCAATGCTTGATCGTTTCGAGTCATGCATCCTGCAAATGCACGGGCAGGACATCGGAGTTCTTGGAATGGATGCAGCGATGGATAACAGTGCATCAGCTTACATGGAAGAGCTTCAGAAATGTGCTGTCCATTTCCGCAGCGAGTTCCTGTCAAAGCTTCTGCCTTCATCGGCCTCCCGTTCAGAGACCATATGTACCATAATGGTTAGAAGGATGGCCTCAAGGGTCCTCATATTCTTCATAAGGCATGCTTCCCTTGTTAGGCCACTCTCTGAAGCAGGGAAGTTGAGAATGGCCAAGGACATGGCCGAGTTGGAGCTTGCCGTTGGTCAGAATCTATTTCCAGTGGAGCAGCTGGGTGTACCATACCGGGCGCTGCGTTCATTCCGCCCTGTCTTATTCCTGGAGACATCTCAGCTTGAGAAGTCTCCACTCCTTCAGGACCTGCCCCCTAGCGTGATCCTCCACCACCTGTATTCTCGAGGGCCTGATGAACTGCAGTCGCCTTTGCAGCGCAACAAGCTCACGCCGCTGCAGTACTCTCTGTGGCTTGATTCACAGGGTGAGGATCAGATCTGGAAGGGGGTGAAGGCAACCCTGGACTACTACGAGATGAAGGTCAGGTCTCGCGGAGACAAGGAGTTCAGTCCGGTGTATCCTCTCATGCTTCAGATTGGATCTGCATTGTCTCAGGCCACGAGCTAACTAATGTTCAATTCAGCCGCGCACCACATATGTTTGTAACATCATCCTGTAGGCATTGATTCCTTGAGAGAAGGCTTGAGCTTCGGCATAGTTTATACACATGAAATTGAAGGATTTTGGGGACTAATGGTGCGTCCTATCGGATCCCTATACACACTATTTATAGCATCAGTTACAACCAAATTACATCAAAACTCTATTTCTAATTTATATCCAAAATCCTATCCTAATACGACTTCAAGTTGCATATGATTTGGACTCTTATCACCAACATTTTTCCCTCAATATGAATACGAGATACAACTATGTTTATCTTGTTACATAATGCAACTCTTCCTCTCGAGATAACTAATTTTACCGAACCACTAACACGATGACGAATACCATTGCCATGGCATTCAAAGCTACTTCTGATGCTATGATCGACTCACCTTCAGAACCGTCGTTCTTGCCTTATCTTTGCCATGTCTAACACTGTCACATGGATGCAATCTCCAAATGCCTTAACCTACACCACTATTGATCATAGTAATCACCATGATCATTACTTCAACCACGCCTCAATCAACATCAAGCGGTGTTCAAAAAGGCGGCGTCTAGGCGCTCGACAGCGGCCCTTCGCCTCACCTTGGCACAAAATCGTGCTCTAGGCGGAGCTCGGCTGGGAGTCAGAGGGGATAACGGGGGAGAGAGAGGGGTGGTTACCAATTAAAGGTCGTGCGAGCGTGCGATACTCATCTTCCTCGGTTTTTCCCACTGTCGCGGCCACTGGATCTTCCCCACCGCCGCCCGATCTTCCTCGGATCTTCCCCGTCGCCGTTGGCTGCTTCAGCTTCCTCCCACTCTGCCACGCTTTGTCTTGAGAGGTCTTCCCGCCATTCTGCGCTTCTTGAGGTTTTCCTCCCGCTGTCATTACCGCTTCAGCTTCTCTCGCGTCATTGGTTGCTTGACTTCATGCGCGGCTTCTTCAGTCGACCTCGATTTAGTACATAAGTGTTTGTATGAGCCGGTATTAGTAGGTCTAAACATTAAACTCTAAAGTGAACTACAGATTTGTGTCTTTATGCATCAGCTCCCCAAGCATTAGTTGGTATATCATGTTATTGTGCTAAGCATCTGATCTGAATATTTTGTTTGTGCATAACCGATGGGAATGGGATCAATAAGTATTGAGTAACCTTTCTTAGGTATGAATGTTCAGTGTATATGTATAGCGTGTTTGATAGGATCCTTTTTGCTCTGTAGTGGCACATAAGATGTGTTCTATTGGATTTAGTTCAAGCATATAGTTACAATTTAGTTTGAACCAGATTTGTGGCACATAAGATGTGTGGAACTTAGTTTTGTGACTATATTATGTGTGAGAGTTTTGTGACTATATTATGTGTGGGACTATGTTTTGTGACTACATTCCATCTTTCATGTGTGTCTTCCACTCTTTTATTTCGCTGTAGCCTGCTATTTTGCGATTTTTGCCTAGACGCGCCTAGGCGGGCTAGGCGCTATGCAGTGGGCCTCTACTCGCCTACCGCATAGCGCTTTTTTGAACATTGACATCAAGTACTTCGTCTTCTTTGTCACACACGGTCTCCTCCACTTCTACCCACTTGTTTCAAGCCTTGGTCTTCACTATCTCCTCTAGCTCGTGTCTACCCTAGCCTCTACCTCTCTCAACATACCGCCGACCACTTCTATCTTCCACCACCTCTCTCCTAACATACCCCCGACCACCTCCACCTTCCATTCTACCTTACCGATCTTCACACATTTCCATAAAGCTATCTCTTGCAATAGCTCCAACACCTCAATGACTACCACTAATACCATAATCATAGCCATAGCCTACACCAGAGTTACCACTAGTTCCTACTTCCACTACCAATTCCTTCATTAGCACACGCCCAACATCACATCTGGCTTGCCACTCAGCATCTTTGTTAGCTGTCGTATGTTGAGAAACGAGACACAAAAGTGAGGGCGGACGTCGGCCGTTCCATAGGCCGCCGTCCACTAGAGAGAGAGAGTTGATATGAGGGTTTATACAGGATCAGGCGCTAAGGTAGACACCATACTCCTATCGATGTGCTCCCAGGGGAAGTAGAGGGGTGCCTCCTGATCCGAACTCCCCGAAGGCACACCAGTTGTCTCTTGTATTCAAATGAGAGTTCAAGTTACAAGTAGAGGTTACAATGAACTATTATAGGTGCTCAGTCTGTTACACAAATATTATCCTATCTTTAGAAGGGTGACTTAAGCGTGGGCATCCTCATCATTCCAGGAAGGTGTTAGTGGATCCCACGTCATTGTTTCCTAGAGGTAGGCCTCTGACTTTGGGGTCCCACTAGGGATTTTGTGGCTCTACTCAGCAATTGGTCTCAAGTGGGACAAGGGTGCCCAAGTATCTCCATAAGCGCCGCGAGGGGCGTCTTCTTGGATCAGGCGTTTTACCATGTGCCCTACGGATAGGGGGCAAGGCAAGGCCCTTTGGAGGACCTGAGGCCAAGACCTTTTGGAGGACTTGAGGCCACTCCAAGTATTTTTTTAGAGAGTCTACAGGGTATGAGGGGACCTCTCAACACTTCTTTTAAAGGGTCCACGGGGTATGAGGGGGTCTCCCTCAACACCCCGTACCATGTACCCTTTTGGAGAGTCCGCAGGGTACAAGGGGACCTCTCCTCAACACTCCCTTTAGAGGGTTCGCGGGGTATGAGGGGGTCTCCCTCAATACCCTGTACCCTTTTGGAGAGTCCGCAGGGTATAAGGGGACCTCCCCTCAACACTTCCCTTAGAGGACCCGCAGGGCATGAGGGGATCTCTTGTAGCACCCGCGTCACAAAGCCTTGCTAGAGGCCTCACGGGGTACGAGGGGATCTCCCGTGACACTCCGCGCCATGGGGGAGTATGGGACCTCCCTTTCGGAAGATTGTGGGGTCTCCCGTAGCATTTTGGTGGCGAACTGCGCTGAGGGCTGAGGACCACTCCTCGCGCGCTTGTGGATAGGGCACCTAGCCATGCGCCCTACGAGTCCTGCACACAAGTTGGAGGTGAAGGTCCTACCTTGCGGATTGTGAGACCCCCCCTCTAGGAGGTGGTGGATTTTACCCAACACTAGCAACTCTACCAATGCCACATCCTAAGCAATATTCTCTCCTCTGTTTCAAGGCCTCTCTATCTTGCCCTGAAACCTCTACTGTTATCATCAACCACACAGCTCCAGTCACACCAGATCCTCCTAGACCTCAGAACATCTCTGGTACACCTCCTTGTGCACCTAGCCAATCAACCCTACACCTCTGGTACACTTCCTTGTGCATATAGTCAAACATCAAATCTCTCTTTACTTTTTCTTTTTTTCCGGCCAGTTTCACCCTTTCTTTTCTTCCTCTCTCCTCCATCCCTTCTCCTTTTCCTCTCTTTCCTTTTTTTCCTCACCTTGATCGTTCTTCCCGTTGCGCGATCGAGCTCTTCATTCATTCCTCTTCCTTCCTTCTCTGTGTCGGCCTCCTTTTCTTCCCCTCCTCCTTGTGTAGCCACTACTTCTTCCACTCCTCGTGCGCTACTCCTCTCTTCTTCTTCCACCTGCCTCCTCCCACATTCAGATGGATCTAGGTTAGTAACGGCCCTACCAAGCGGCAATGGTGGCGGTGGTTGTGACCCGGCTGCCCCGAAGGGTGAAGGCCCTCACGCGAGTGGCGAGCGATGACAGCGGCCCTGGCGATATTCCTCCCCCATGTAATCCGATCGACCGCGACCCTCTTCTATGTGACACGGCTACGACAGACCACGCACGATCAGCTAGAGTCGGCCAATGAATCGACTGAAGCTGATGACAAGGAGATCCACGAGGCGAGTTTTTTTTCCACGGCTAGGGTTTGAATGGCTTTGATATCATGAAGGATTTTGGAGAATAATCGTGTGTGTCCTATCTATTCTCCACAACCTTTATTTATAGCATCAATCACAACCGAATGGTAACCAAACTCTATCTCTAATTTATCTCTAACTCTAAATCCTATCGTAATATGACTCCCAAGTCCTACACAATTCCGACTATATCTCCAACAGAAATAGCATTTGTTTTTGTTTTCGAAAAAAAAGATGCTGAAAGTACACTACAGATCATTGCACATCTCGTGTTGCTTCCCATCTACTCTTGACAACAAAAACAATACCATACGTGGAACTTTGAATTGCTTGCACCTCCCATACATTGGTTGCATTCGAAACTTCAGCCGGGTATCTCAGGGTCTTAAAAGGAAGATCTTTCCAAACTAAATTAGAATTCGGAAGAATTAAAATCAAAATATAGAGAGAACAGAATAATCCTTTCTAATGTTCTAAATCTCAACGGAGACCAATAAAGATGCGACATTCCCTACTCACCCAGTCAAAAGAGTAACAAAAAAAAAAAAAAGTAGAAAATCTACTCCGGTTGAAACTGGATTAAAAAAAGGGGAAGAATTAATCTTGACAAATGAGAACAAAACTGGTCCCTCCCAAGCAAGGGCGGCTTAACGCGGGGGTGTCCGGGTGTGCGAGAGTGAGACTGAGAGAGAAGCAGCAGAATGGGGCGGTGGTGGTCGCCGGCGGAGCCGCCGTCGGTGCAGCTGCTGCTGCTGGGCGTTGCCCTCGTCGCGGCCTCCTTCTACGCCGGCACCCTCTTTCGCTCCTCCTCCTCCTCCTCCCCCACGCTCCTACTGCCCCCTTCCGGCTCCCGATCGCCCGATTCCTACAAGTCTCTAGGTGCCTTCTCTACCCTCTAGGGGCGCAGATCGCGCGTCCGTGCCGATCCGCTCCTGGATCGCGTTTTCAACTCAGTTCTTGGGAGGAGGGGTCTTAGAAATAGCGGCTCATGGCGTCTTTCGCGTTTTCTTCCTGTCCTGCCCGATTCGTCAATTCGTGCAGCGGTTTTGAAGTTTCTAATTGCAGAATGTCTTAGATGCTCCTGCATTATTGGTAGAAGGTTGCTTGTTGGGCAATTAGTTCTCTAGGATTTCTCTACTTGTTTGTGACTAAATGTTAATTTGTAGGGAATAGTTTGATGGAAATCTATATAAAAAAGAAGTATTTACGAAATAACAAAAACTCTTTCTTGATGAGTGGCTATCTTTTTCTTAAAATTTTGAGACTAATTAGTATACATTTGATTGGGAATTGTTTCGTACCTCAAATACAGAAGTAGGTTAACCGAGTACAGGCCTGTATGACATAGTCTGTTTCAATTTATATGCCAAACTATACCAGTTTGGCTGTGATGCATTTTGGTAGGACTTGGTTCTAGATTTGTTTTAACTCTGTGTTTCTGCATTGCAATTTATGCGTAGGTAGAATGTGCATTTAGTGGACACATCCTACACTCGTTGTGTACCATACAAGTTTTGGAATGTTTCCATGCCAAAATGGTTAAACCTGTTTGATTGTCTGTTGCAGATGCTCCAAAGTTTACAAACGGAGTTTCTCTTACTTATCGAACAACACCAATCTCAGTTCCAGATTATGGAGTTGATGTGTGTCCTTTGGAATACAATGAGTATATTCCCTGTCATGATGCGGCCTATATAAGCAGCTTAAAGAACCTGGATAGATCTAGGCATGGAGATCTTGAAAATATTTGTCCTCCGCGAGAGAAACGCCTGTTCTGTTTGGTGCCCCCACCAAATGACTACAAGATACCAATAAGATGGCCAACAAGTCGGGACTATGTGTGGCGTAGTAATGTCAACCATTCGCGTCTTGCTGAGGTCAAAGGAGGGCAGAATTGGGTGCATCAGAAGGGCAAGCTTTGGTGGTTTCCTGGAGGTGGTACTCACTTCAAGCATGGTGCATCAGAGTACATAGAGAGGTAACCCTGAATTGCTTGTCTAACTATGATTTAAAAATTTCTATATTTAGGCTGTCGAATGTTTTTGTCTTTCTCACAGCCCAGAATGCATGTAGTGTGAAATGCAATGCTTGATTGCATGTAATCTCCTGTTGATGATTAGTTGGATGTGATGACTAGCAGTAGATGCTGAGCATTATCAAATATTAAATTTTGATCTTTTCATCTTCTCGAGCAAACATTTTATTTGAAGCATAGACCCTTGAGCAATATTTGCAATAAAGAGTATGTATAATGAAGGGACCATAAGTTGGAGCACCAATTAATTGTAGCAGTTTAATGTTGGTGCTTTTTTTGTCTTGTAAAAAGATATTCTGATGAGTTTTTCTATACATAACTGATTGATGCAGGCTAGGGAATATGACAACAAATAGTACTGGTGATCTCCGCTCAGCAGGAGTAGTTCAGGTTTTGGATGTCGGATGTGGTGTTTCCAGCTTTTCTGCTTATCTTCTTCCCCTAGACATTCATACAATGTCATTTGCCCCAAAAGACGGCCATGAGAATCAAATCCAGTTTGCTTTAGAGCGTGGGATTGGTGCAATGATCTCTGTGTTGGCCACAAAGCAATTACCTTATCCTGGAAATTCATTTGAAATGGTTCATTGCTCCCGATGTCGTGTTGACTGGCACGAAAATGGTAAGATTCACATACTTTTTGTGCTAAGCTATTGAGTGCATTAGCTTTTGTCTGAGATATTTTATTGCACTACACATTTTTATGTGGGAACTCCAGTTATATTGTGTTGTTATACACTGTTGATAACAAGTATTTTTCAAAAATCAATTGACTCTCAACTTATGAATGTGTGCTCTTTTGTAGCGATTGTTTTGTTTCTTGAAAAACTTATGATGGTCCTTTGTTTTAGAATTTTATGTTCTAAATACACGATCCATAATTTGACCTAAGATTTATTTTTCAGATGGAATATTGCTGAAAGAGGTAGATCGCCTTTTGCGACCTAATGGATATTTTGTATACTCAGCTCCACCAGCTTATAGAAAAGATAAGGACTTTCCTGTTATCTGGGAGAAGCTAATGAATATCACAACAGCGATGTGTTGGAAGCTTATTGCTAAGCATGTTCAGACTGCTATATGGACCAAACCTGAAGATGAATCCTGCCGACAGAAAAATGCTGATATGAAGCTACTGAATATTTGTGACTCCAATGATAATTCTTCGCCGTCATGGAAAATCCCGTTAATGAACTGTGTGAGGTTGAACAAGGACCAATCAAATATGCAGAAATTGCCTTCCAGACCTGACCGCCTGTCATTTTATTCCAGGACTTTGGAGATGATAGGTTAGCTCATTTTTCATTGCCTACAAAAAAAAAGGGACAAACCCCAATTTTATGCTGCAAATCTGGGCCAAGTTCCATACTTAAGCTCAATTTTTTTAGAGGGAAAAACCCTCTCTACTGTCAACATATTTTCAAAAAAGGCATTCCATTTTTAAATCCATTTAGTATATTGTTATTGACATGTGGGGCCTGCACCTATTTGTCAGTGACATAGAGGGCTTCTTCCAGACGAAGGCCCATGGATTAGGGGCTGTTTTGGTTCCTTCAAAGTGTTGTGGTCCTTAAAGGCATTTCGGCCTAAAGTTGGAGGACTTAAGATCTGACCTTTTCCACTGGAAAAAAGATTCTATACCGGATTAACATTTTCCTCTCTTACTTAATTGTTAGTCATTCTTGTTGTGCAGTGTTATTTGGCATTCCTGGAGCTTAATAGTGATATTGCTGTTTAGATAATGTTCCACAGAGCAGAACAGTAATTATTCTGAGTGATCAAAAATAGTTTCTGAATATATTGCAATCTACAACTATGACATGCTGTTAATCTATGAAGCAAACCAATCAGACTTTATTATGATAACAAATATTGAAGTTCTCTAAATGACAATACATGCTTATAGCTGTCTTTAATTCAAGATTACTCTTGATTCAACTTTTATGAGTAATCTTTGAAGTATAATCTGATCTTTCATCTTTGACTTGATTTTTTATTTCATATTTGTGAATGTAATCTGTTTTCTGTAACATGTGTTCTAGGAGTTACTCTGGAGAGGTTTGATAAGAATAACGAGTTCTGGCGAGACCAGGTTCGCATGTATTGGTCATTTCTTGGTGTTGAAAGGACTAGCATCCGAAATGTCATGGACATGAATGCTAATTATGGTGGATTTGCTGTGGCACTAAGCAATTATCCTGTCTGGATTATGAATATAGTACCCCATACAATGAGCAACACATTGCCTGTTATCTATGATCGTGGGTTAATCGGTTCTTACCATGACTGGTTGGTATTTTTTCCGAAAAAAATAAACCTCCGTTTCCCATCTTTATGATGAATCTAAAGCCATTCATGCTGCAGGTGTGACCCATTCTCGACATATCCTAGGTCATACGACTTGCTGCATGCTTTCCACCTCTTTTCTCATTATCAAAGCCGCATGGAAGACTGCTCATTGGAAGATATCATGCTAGAAATAGATCGCATCACTCGTCCCCAGGTAACCATGCCTTATATTATAGTTAATCATGACTGTTGTAAATATTTTTACTTTAGTGCATCTCTTATCTACTAATGCCAATGATTGTAAGAATATAGTTTTGTTTATGTGTCGAATATCTAAACATGGGGTATGTGTCCGCAAAGGATACATGAAGGATATGTTCTAACGACATATAGAGATTCCAGATATCACGGGCCCAGCTCTATGGGATAAGATATGCGCGGAAAGGATAATTCCATATTAGGAAGGACTCGATCATGTTCTCGTTATGAGGAAACCGACTCGAGTACGCCTGATATTCAAGTAAGTTTGGATATGCCGCGAAGATCACGCAACGATGGACTCCACCTCGGATACAATCCGGTATTTCAAACCGACTACGACTCGACTTGAGGCCGGGTTACCCTGACTATATAAAGCCAGGGGTAGGGGTCCTCAGGGGGACTCAAGCAATTCTCAGCAGACAAGCCGTCCTGAGCTTCCAAGCGAGAAGACCTTTGGCGCAGAGCAACCCGGAGCCAGCGGATCACGCTTCGCCTACCTCCAGCCGTAGTTAAGCAATTCTTAGCAGACAAGCCGTCCTGAGCTTCCAAGCGAGAAGACCTTTGGCGCAGAGCAACCCGGAGCCGGCGGATCACGCTTCGCCTACCTCCAGCCGTAGTTTAGCCGTAGCTTTGATCCCATCTTCCTTGTAGCTAGAGCTAGACACATTGCTCAATATTTTGTTCATCGACTCCATACATCATCCATACAGGAGTAGGGTATTACTCCGTCAGGGGGTCCGAACTTGTCTACATCGTGTGCCTCTGATTTTGTGCTTGACTTTGCTAACCTGAAGGTACCCGAAAGTATAAGTTTTTTATCGATTTTCTAACCTTCGACATTATGTTTACAAGAACAATGGGTTTTTATTTGTGCAAGAGAAAAAAGCTTTATCATGCTTATGAGCACGATAGGTTCCTAGCAAAGTCTAGCTTTAGTTATGTTTTTGGTGTGACTATTTGCTGTATCCTCCTAGAAAATTAGAGTCAAAATTAGGAAATGCCTTATCAGTTAATCATTATATCTATATTTGTTAAGAAGTTTTTGTCTTTTTGGGTGCAAACATAGATGATTGAACATGCTAACTATATGTTGTTTTATCATTTTGTTTATATTAGTTGAGAACCATTTTCCTTTTTCATTTTATATTACCCTCCAAATGGTTGAACACGCCTTCCCTGATTTTGTACGAGTTAACTACTGCAATAGTTAAGAAACATTTTCCCGTTTCACTTTATAGTACCCTCCAAACGGCTGAACACGCCTTCCATGATTTCGCACACGTTAATTACTGAGAGAAACATCAGATTTGTGGTCATTGTGGAATAAGCAATTTATCCACAGAAATTCGATAGCTTGTGATGTAATCACACTGTTCCTCAATTTAATCATTTGCTATTCATAGAATAAACTATAAAGTGTAAGCAAACAGTTTCATTATTCAGACATTTTCTTGTGTAGCATCTACTTCTATGTGTTTTCAAAGACAAGCGATCAAATATGATGACACGGTAATTATGGAAATTTAGTTTATAGAGAATTCATACTCTGACAAAATTATGGATTACAGGGTTTTATCATTATTAGAGATGAGAATAGCATCCTCTCAAGAATCAATGATCTTGCACCGAAGTTCCTTTGGGATGTCACCACACATATGTTGGAAAATGAGGAAAACAGGCTGGAGAAAGTTTTGATTTGCAGGAGGAAATTCTGGGTTATTGTTTGAGATGTGCTTAGGCCCGAAGCTGCTCTCTCATATCCTACCTTGCTATGTCCTTTATGTCACTGACATAACATAAGGAGGACTTTTGGGTACACTAAAGTTTCGAGATGTCCTTCCAGTGAACGGAACATTCTATCACCAGCAGTTTCTAGGATATTATCACTTTATTGAAAGCAGAAGCATCATTAATCAAAAACAAAGGGCAGAAGACATTATTGGGAGTTTTTTTCGGAAACTATTCACCTATTTAAGTGCTTGAGGAATACTATTGATCTTTTGACCTTTAAAGAATGGAAGGAAGGTGTAAAGAGGCTAGATAACCTTTTGATTTGTGTATTTTTACTAATGAGGATTCTTGTTTGTTCTGTAATTTGCTAATTTCTAAGTAGCTTGGTTTAGGGGTTTTGACAATTTTTTTGCTATTGTTTTTTCTGCTATCCATTCTGGTAATACATCTGTACTACTAGTCATGAAAGTTACAGTTACAGGCTTACAGTGAATAATGAGGCATGGTTGTTTCACTATTTGTTTAATTTGATTTTGCTACCCTTTTTCGGATGCTTATGTGAACCAAACACTTGCAAGAGTTGCCTTCTCTGCGTTGAAGAGGCCGGCATGGTAAATTCTTCTATTTGGCTATACTATTTTGCAGATGCTAGCTGTTTGGTGTGAACTACAGATTCTATATGTGGTGCAGATAGAATCATATTTCGCTGGACTGTCACTTTTCTGTGCTTATGCATGCAGTACGTTTTTACGATTCCTGACAGTGGCTGTGGCGGTGGCCTGAGGGCGTTGCACCGTCCTAGCTAGTTTGATCTCTGAATCCTTGATGATCTCACGATGGAATAAGTGCTGGTAAAGAAGGCTGCAAAGAGAGGAAGAACTTTCGATCCGCTTGGCAATGGCAGCAGGCACGATCGAGCGGGGAATCAGTTAAAAGTTGTTGTCGGTGCCCTACCTGTCGAAATGTCGATTGGGTCAGCAAGCATTTGTTTGTCAAAGTGCAATGCATATAAATTATAGAACGGTGAATTTTTCGCCGGGAATCGAGTGTTTTCTATATAATTCTTTTATTTCCACATATATAATATGAGACTTTTTAATATCTTTTGGTAGGTACCAAAATTTACAGTAAGGCAGTATCAAAAGTTATAAAAAAATTAAAGGGTGCAGGTATCAACTCCCTTTAAATTTTGAGAGATGCTTTTATGCATCACCTCTCAATATAAGTTACACAAATCTTGAAACAAACGAAGAGGTAAGTAACCACCATTCACTCTTCATTTATGTTTTAATATCTGTATAACTTTTAAAAAGAGATGAATACAAGCACCTCTCTTAAATTTTTAGTACCCCTTGTTACCACCTCAATGTAAATTTTAGCCCCTCCAAAGGATAGTAGAAAGTCTCGTATAATATATATTTAGTTATTTAATCAGTATGTAGGGGTAATAATTAATATATTGGACACGAATAACACCGCGTGACCACATCTTACCTGGTCGTTTTTTTCCTCTACGCTATTATTGCCACTAACTTCATCGACGCAACTGCCTCTTGCTGCCTCCGGTGGCCACAAAACCAACTGCCCCAAAAACCTAGCTCACTATCCTCACCTTTGCTGTACCATATCATTGCCCATTTGTCACCACTTCCCATTGCTGGGACGCCTCGAACCCTCAACTCTATAGTCGATTAGTTGAGGTGCCATTGAATCTACCTAACTCGGTGAGAGCCCTAAGGCCTTTAACCCTAACCCTGTCAATAGTTGTCCTCGTGGTGTGAGAAAAACTCTACCGTGTGGAGGTGGATAGCGCGCTTTGCCTTAAGAGGTATTAGTAGCTGTAGTACCTTAACATAAGAAATTTTTTATCTATACCCCTTTATAATGCACCTAAGCAATTTTTCCTACGTCCACCCTAAATAATGCACCTTATTAGAGATGGCCCAATGTTCGTGCACCCAGCAAAACGTCCCTAGAAACTTGCATTCATCAAAATGAACGTCTCAGATCTTTTCTCAGTTTTACTCACCCACATCCGATGGCCGTTGTTTAATGTGTCTAACTCATTCATTCATGTGGCCCACAACAGGAGAGCCCGCACATATATATTTCAATTGAACTATATATATGGAATTTATGTTGCAAATCTAAACCATTTGATTTCGATTCAATATTTACCATACCAGTCAGTACCATGAATCACGCGCTTAATTTTCTTCCATTCATGCATGTGCATCACATCCTATACAAGGCGCTCACGTACCGCCGCCATAATATTATTTAGCGAGAAATATTATATAAGGAATGTGTGTATGAAATGCAATTATCGTGTGATAAATATAAGGAATAAGTTCATTTTAGGACTTATTCCTAAATACACTATGGAAAGTAACAGATATTTGGATAATAATTAGTCTCAATCAGGACGCACAAATGATGCTATATGTTAGCATTCATATTTGGATGACAATTAGAGAAGCCATTATTGGTCCAGCTTTCCAGGATGACATACTGCTGCCCACGCAGCGTTCGACCCGCCCGGCGCCGACTACACCAGGGGCTTGCGCCATGCGATCGGCCTGCCGAAGATGGACGCGTACTGTCGGGGTTTCGAGCACGGGCAAGTAAATTTGTAAGTCGAAGGGGTCGCGCGTTCCACTCCCTGAATGGTTAGACTCGGAAGTCCAAGATGTATACTGGTTCGGGCCGAAAGTCCCTACTCCAGTTCGTGCGGTGGTGTTGTATTACTCTTGGTACAGATGATTGCACAAAGTTTTACAAGTGAGAATGCCAATGGCTTAGCTCTTTCTTTGTTTTGCTCCCTCCCCTTGCCTACGGGGGTTCCTGCCTCCTTTATCTGAAAGGAAGGGCGAGTTACATCGAGAGTGGGGAGGGCGAGGCGACCTATACTAGTGGCTTTGGTCCTTCGTTCGCCGCCCGATCACTTGCCGTCTTGCCCATCTTTGGTCGGTAGCTTAGGTGGTCGAGCGGTTAGGTATTTTCGGGAATGGGCGTACACGCCTCTGCGAACCTCTCGAGTGTTGGCGTTGTTGCGCTGGGGCGCGGTGTTGCCTCGGGAGAGGCGCGTCTTCGTTCATGCGTGACCGGTGATGGGGTGGGAGCATGACTTGGTCGATCATTAAACCTTCTTGGGAAGGAGCCACCGCCCTTGTATAGTCGCCCGATTGACCCGTTAAGTAGAGTGCGTGGTTGTTAGGTGGTGGAAGTTTTGACACGCGCCCTTGGCGGGGTTGTCTTGGCACGATCGAAGTCGGGGATCCCGACCTGCTGCGGGGGTCGGGAGCTCTGCTTGGTCGGAGCCGATGGGATCCCGACTGCTGCGGGGTGGGGAGCTCTGCTTGGTCGGGCCGATGGGATCCCGACTGCTGCGAAGTCGGGAGCTCTGCTTGGTCGGTAATGGGCTAGGAGCGGCTGTTGGGCTTGAGTGTGCTTGAGGCGCCGGCTCGTCGCTTTGGGCGTTGGAGTGCGGCTGTTATAAGTATTCGTCGAGTAGCCCAGCCCTGAGTGATTTGGCGGTTCGGTTGGGGTTGAGCTTGGAAGAAGAATAGTGACGGGCACGGCGGTTGGCCCGACGATTAGGTCGACGATTTCGCAGTGTACCCCAGCGGATCCGACGGTTGCCCGAAAAACGCCGGGGTATTCGAACCGCCGGGGGCTTTGAATCACCTCGTTGCGCGCGCCGCGCATGGCTTGGCGCGCCTCGCCTGCTCGTCTTCCGGACTGCTTCGGGTTCTGGTGAAGGGCGCTTCGTTTCCTGACGTCGGCATTTACTCTGGAGACGTTTAGTCTCCATCCGTTCGGGTATAAAAGGATACCATGGCCTGCTTGAGTGGTAAAGCTTTAAGCGAGAGAACTTTCTTTTGCTCTTTGGGATGGCTTTGGGGCACCCTCGGTTTCGGTTTTGGCGATGATGTCGTGTAGTAGAAGAAGACCCTTTGGCGAGCCGGTGAGTATGATCGAGCGATGGCGAACTCCGGGAGGAAGAGGCTGCACCGTAATCTTCTTTGCCGTCGGCGCTTTGCCGGGTCGTCCCGAGGCTTAGGGTAGCACGGAGGCCCTTACGGAGGCGATGAGCGGCGGCGCTAAGCGTAGTTGGCGCGCTACGTCGATGTCGCCGAGCAGCGCGCGCGACGGCTTATGATTCTGCATGCGGCGGTGACCGTCGACGGTGCAAGGGCCTTCCAGCGTCTTGCGTCGGTGCCACCGATGCCGTCACGGATGTTGAAAGGTTTTGGCGCGAGAAGGTCTGCCGCGGCGTAGTGTAGCTATTCTGTGTCCGCCGAGTCTTGTATGTAAAGTCGTGTAAAGCTTGAGCACATTGGTCTATAATAAAATCTTCTTTTTGTTCGTGAATGTCTTTGTAATGAGTTTGCTTTGTGCAGGGTCGCCAGGACGACGCGATGCCTTTGAGGTTTGGGTGTCAGGCGCTCGTTTAACATCGTAGCTAGACCGTGCCTTGGTGGCGGGGATGACCGCGATGCCTCTTCGTGAGGTTCGGTGTCCGAGTGCTCGTTTAACGTCGTAGCTAGACCGTGCACCTTGGTCGGCGGGGGCGACCGCGATGCCTCTTCACGAGGTTCGGTGTCCGAGTGCTCGTTTAACGTCGTAGCTAGACCGTGCCTTGGTCGGCAGGGACGACCGCGATGCCTCTTCGGGAGGTTCGGGTGTCCGAGTGCTCGTTTAACGTCGTAGCTAGACCGTGCCTTGGTCGGTAGGGACGACCGCGATGCCTCTTCGTGAGGTTCGGGTGTCCTAGTGCTCGTTCACGTTCGGGTGTCCTAGTGCTCGTTTAACGTCGTAGCTAGACCGTGCCTTGGTCGGCAGGGACGATCGCGATGCCTCTACGCGAGGTTCGGGTGTCCGAGTGCTCGTTTAGCGTCGTAGCTAGACCGTGCCTTGGTCGGCGGGGGCGACCGCGATGCCTCTTCGGGAGGTTCGGTGTCCGAGTGCTCGTTTAACGTCGTAGCTAGACCGTGCCTTGGTCGGCGGGGACGACCGATGCCTCTTCGGGAGGTTCGGTGTCCGAGTGCTCGTTTAACGTCGTAGCTAGACCGTGCCTTGGTCGGCGAGGGCGACCGCGATGCCTCTGCGCGAGGTTCGGGTGTCCGAGTGCTCGTTTAACGTCGTAGCTAGACCGTGCCTTGGTCGGCAGGGACGACCGCGATGCCTCTTCGGGAGGTTCGGGTGTCAGAGTGCTCGTTTAACGTCGTAGCTAGACCGTGCCTTGGTCGGCAGGGACGACCGCGATGCCTCTTCGGGAGGTTCGTGTCCGAGTGCTCGTTTAACGTCGTAGCTAGACCATGCCTTGGTCAGCAGGGGCGACCGCGATGCCTCTTCGGGAGGTTCGGGTGTCCGAGTGCTCGTTTAACGTCGTAGCTAGACCGTGCCTTGGTCGGCAGGGACTACCGCGATGCCTCTTCGGGAGGTTCGGGTGTCCGAGTGCTCGTTTAACGTCGTAGCTAGACCGTGCCTTGGTCGGCAGGGACGATCGCGATGCCTCTTCGGGAGGTTCGGGTGTCCGAGTGCTCGTTTTACGTCGTAGCTGGACGCGGGCTCGTTTTACGTCGTAGCTGGACGCGGGCTCGTTTTACGTCGTAGCTGGACGTGGGGCATCCGTCCCGAGTCCTCGTCTGGCGAGGGTAGCTGCGAGAGGAGTGGCGCCGTCTATCCCACACGTATACCCGTCCCGGTGTGGGACACGGAGGGTGGCGGCGCGTTTACCGCGTTGGTTTGAACGCCGTGCTCGTGGAGCTTATAGCGGGTAGTCAGAGTGGGTCTGGGAGGTCCGCCCAGGGGACCCTTCCGAGCGGACGGTCCCAGTAGGGTGTCTGGCCCTGCTGTGGGGCGACCCATGAAAAACCTTTCTTTACTCAATCCCGTATGGATCCTGGGTCGTCCGCCGACCCAGGGCACAGCTGGCTGTCGCTCATCGATGAGCTCCCGGGAGAGTGTGAAGTATGGTCTCGGGCGCGGTAGAGGTGATTAGGTCGTCGGTAGACCCTACCGAGGAGCCCACCGCGGGGCTCACCTCACACTTGCCCCTAACTCGAGTTTTGCTGGGGCGGCCTTAAGCCCATCTAGTGGGTTAGGCCTTTTGATCCCACAGCTCTAGCTGGGCCCCCGGCGCAAGCCACAAAGCTTTGCCATTTTGGGCCGCAGCCAGCCCAGCCTCTCGCGCGCGCCGAAGCAACCGTCCGTCAAAGCGCGGACGTGTCACTCGGGCGGCGTCTTTATGATTTGTCTGTCAAGATTTAATCTTTGGGTGGAATTGGGAGCGGGAGTTACGGTAGGCGTGGATGACGAGGGCGAACGCGACGTTTCGCTCGAGGGTGCGGTTGCTGTCGGTGCTGTTCGTCTTCTATAAAGATGCCGGGCGTTTCGCGACCACGCTTTTGCCTCTCTCGCCTCTGTTCCTAAGAACAACAAAGAGCCAAGGAAAGAAAAAACTTAGCCTTCTTCTTCTCCTCGCAAGAATGTCGTGGCGGAGTGCTCACGCCAGCCACCAAGCCTTCGGCACAGTGAAGAAGGGCTTCCTCCCGCGCGGATCTCTCCGGATGGAGGGTGCCGACGGGGCCGCCAATCCTCGCGCGAGACGATGAGGTCGTGGTGCCCGCCTCGTTTTGAGCGCGCTTTGGTTTGCCGCTGCATCCATTCGTCCGGGATGCTCTTCTACTACAAGGCGGAGGTGCACCACCTCAATCCGAGCGGGTCCTCCACATCGCCATCTTCATTCTGTGTGCGAGGCTTTCTGGGATCGAGCCGCACTGGCGCCTGTGGAGGCATCTCTTCCAAGCAAGGCTCGGAAGGACAAGCCCGATGTGAAGAAGACCCATCGGCGGCTGGCCTTCCGGCTCGGTCCGACCGAGCGCAAAGTATATCGAGTCAGTGCCGTCGTCCAACAAGGGTGGCGCTCGAGTGGTTCTACGTTCGAACGTCGGGCCAGCCCCCGCCCTTCACCGTGAACCCCTCGTGGCGGGGAGGAGTGGAACTGGGCGCCGAGAAGAAGGAAAGAAGAAGGTGGCCACGATTGTGGAGCAAATCGGGGCCCTTAGAAACAAGGCCTCACCGGGGCGCGATCGTGCGTGCTTTCATGGGGATGCGCGTGCAACCTCGATGCAGGCCTCGCCCCTATTTCGGTCTGAGGGCTCCGACCGCATGAGGATGGCGGGCCGGGCTGGCCTCAATCGAGATTGAGGCCCGGTGGCGTCGTTACGGGTGGAGGCGCCATGGAGGCTGCGGTGGCCTCGGAACCGTTCTCGTGGCGCACTCCGAATCGATAGGTTAATGGAATTTTCTTTCGCCTCTTTCCCCTGTTTTTGCCTTTGGTATTTGTTCTGACCGGCGCCCTCACACCTCCCAGGGGCTCTTGGGCCTGATCTCCCGGGCGCCGCTCCCGGGGAGAGAAGGAGGCAAAGCGGTGGCTCGAGCGGAGGTCGACATGCTCGATTCCTCCCGCAAGAAGCGGAAGGAGGAGAGGAGGAAGGGGAAGGAGAAGGAGCGCGCGGCGAGGGCCGCGCGTGGTGAGGATATATCAGAGGCTACTGTTGTGGGGACAACCTCCTCTGGTAGCAGCGGGAGCACTCTCGGAGGCGCATACTGCGGATTCCCCGACCCGCGGATCGGCGCTGTCCGGCGCGGACTGCGGAGCGCGACACCGCCAGTACCAGTGCCCCAGGGGGCCTCGAGCGGGGTGACCGCGCGATCGCCGTCGTCATTGCGCTTTCGTGAAGCGGCCGGGAAGCGGCGGCAGATCTCCCCTCGGAGGGGACCGCGAAGAGGCGCGTGCAGCGTACTCGCTCGGCTCGATAAGTACCCTTTCTTTTGTTTTGTTCGAACACTTAGCGCAAGTAGCCCGAACGGCCACTAAGTGTGTTTTGTGGCGTCGGACCTACACGGGTGTGACCGTGGTGCGTCTGCGTCGACCCGCGCAGGATGGCGCCGGCCGCACCGTTGGCGGTCAGCGCGCTACTGCGGAGGATGGGGCCTCGCTCGGAAGCCGAGGTCGGCGAGGCTCCGCCGCCTCGGCGCGATTGCCGCCGACCGGTGTGATCGTCCTCGCGGAGGAGGATCGACAACTCGGTCGGCGATCGCTGGCCGAGAGGCGGTGCGGGTGCCGGGCGCCGACCCTTGCCCCGTGAGGAGGCGCTGAGGCCCGCAGCGCAGACGCCACGGGATCCCCGGGATCGATTCGCCATTGCCGCCGATGGTGCTCGGAAAGGGGCGCCCGCCGAGCAGACGACCGAGGCCCCGCCGCCGGAGTGGCCCTTGGTCGGTCGTGCAGCAGACGGAGGAGGGCGAGTGGGTCGCCCTTGACAAGGCGCTCTGACGCCGAGCGAGATAGAGCGGTCCGAAAGGGTCGACTGCTTCGAATCTTCCAAAGAAGGCGCTGGGCGTGGTGGCCGGGAGTCCGCCGATCTGCTTGGTAAGTTGATGGAAAGGCCCGGTTTTCTAAAATCGACTCACCCGCGATGACGCTAATGGATAGCTTTGCTTTGCGGATCTCCGCCCGCCGAAAGCGAGCCGAACTCTGCAGCCTTTCGGATAGCCGGGGTGATCGCCGCCGGAGGAGGAGTGCGATCGGCCGTCTTGAGCTACGCTTTGTCCCAAGAGGCTCGCGGCGGCGGTCGGAGGCGGCGAGCTTCGCCAAGGGCCGGAGAGAGACGAAGGCCCTCTTCGATTCACGCTGGGGCCCAATCTTCGAGGGCGAAGGTGGCGGGCTCGAATCCTCCTCGGCGGAGGCCATCGAGGCCAAGGATGCCGCCGTCACAGCGGAGGGGACCGCAGCGCAGCGCAGCGACCCGTCTGCGGTCGAAGGGACCAGTGCTCGGGACGCCGACCGAAGTTCGCTCGAGCGGGGATTGCCTGTAGGACTTAGCTTCGCTGAGGACTTCTTACGAGGCGCTTAAGGAAGAAGCTGGCAATCTGACCAACTCTGCTGCCGGTAAGTGTCTTGATTCTTCAATTAACTCTCGGTGGTGCGACCTACGCAGCGAGCTTATCTGGGACGCTTAAACTGCAGAGGCCTGTAAGAATCGAGCATCGCCGTGGAGGCGCAGAAGGCGGCGGCAGATGCCCGCGACGTGGCGATCGCGGCCCGGGACGAGGCGCGAGCGGCACCGAAGGTCGCCGAGGACGGTCGGGCCTCGATTGGCGCCGAGCCGCGACCCTAGCGAGGCCGTCGGGAGGTTCGCGTCCGCGTCCCGGGGCGCGCGATGCTCGAGCGCATTTGCCCGCGCGTACGCCCGAAAGTGCGAACGCAGCGTCGAGGGCGGTGACGGTTGGCGCCAGCGCTTGGGCCTCCTCTGCGTTGGTCAATACCATCTCGCACTATGATGGCATCGACCTCGCGATGGTGGCAAAGCGTCGCCGGAACTGCATCGACGACGCAGGTCGATAGGTTCGAAGTTCTTGGTTGAGCCGCACGCCGGGAGATCGCCACCACGCCTCGCCGCAGATGGCCCTCGAGGAAGAATAAAAGCGATTAGATTTTATCCCTTTCATTGATTGTAAAGATCATCAAGTTTTATAGACAATCTTAAGTTCCGGTATGCCTCTTGCCCCCTTTTGTGTTTTTTGGTGAACGCTCGACCGGCCATAGCCCTAAGGACCGCAGGGGTCACTTATGCGTAGGTCGGGTTGCGTCGGGAGGGGTTAAGAGGATAGGAATCTTGGTTACTCAGCAGTTATGCGCACTTGTGAGGGAGAGGAGTGTTTCCGACCGACAGAGGATCGCTCCACTCGGGCACTTCCTTCTTCCGCAAAGCGCTACTTAGCAACCGTAGCCGCTGGGGCGTAGGCCGTAACGCTTGGGTCGAGAGGGTTACCGCTCGGGATGGACCCTGTGGTCGGTCTGATCACCGACCCGCACGAGCGCGTGAGTTAGCCGAGTTGGCGCGGGGGAGGAGTGTCCCCGACTGACTTTGAGGTCGCTCCACTCGGGCATTTCCTTCTTCGCGCGCGCTACTTTAGCAACCGTAGCCAGCGGGCGTGGCGTGAACGCTCGGGTCGAGAGGGTTACCGCTCGGGAGAGACCCTATAGTTAGCTGGGTCACCGACCCACATAAACGCTGACCAGGAGCAGCCCGAGCAGGGGCGCCAAGGGGCAGCCCCCGGGCGTCGCAGGGCGACCAGGTGCTCGGAAGGGTAAGAGTAAAGACCAAGCCAGGAAAGAAGAAAAGAGATTAGGGATAGAATCGCCTTAACTTTTCTATGTTCCAAGCGTTTGGCAGGATACGACCGTCGGCGTCCTTGAGTCGAAAGGTGCCAGATCGGAGAACCTCCACGACGGTGAAGGGGCCTTCTCAGGGTGGCGATAGCTTGTGCTTGTCCTTGCTGGTTTGGACCCGACGCAGGACTAGGTCGCCGGTGCTGAAGGATCGCCCTCGAACCTGGCGGCTGTGATAGCGCCGCAGAGCTTGCTGATATCTGGCCGATCACAGGATGGCCACATCACGCGCCTCGTCGAGCTGGTCGATGGTGTCTTGTTGCGAGGCGAGCCCCCGAGCCTCATCGAAGGCTTGTAGTCTTGGGACGCCATACTCCAGGTCTGTTGGCAAGACAGCTTCAGCGCCGAACACCATGAAGAACGGTGTAAACCCGGTCGCTCGGGTGGGCGTGGTCCGCAGACTCCAGAGGACGGAGGGTAGCTCGGCCGCCCACCGACCGGCGAAGTGCTTGAGCCGACTAAAGATTCGTGGCTTGAGTCCTTGAAGGATCATGCCATTGGCACGTTCGACCTGGCCGTTGGTTCGTGGATGGGCCACGGCTGCCCAATCGACACGGATGTTGAAGTCGCCGCAGAACTCGAGGAACTCCTTCCCCGTGAACTGCGTTCTGTTGTCGGTGATGATGGAGTTTGGAACTCCGAACCGAAAAACGATGTCACGCGGAAGAAGATGGCGCCGTGCCGACGTGGCGCCACGACCGCTTGGCCTCTATCCACTTGGTGAATTTATCCACCGCGACTAGAAGATGAGTAAAGCCCCGGGCGCTTTCTTGAAGGGGCTCGACCAGATCGAGTCCCCAAACCGCAAATGGCCGTAATGGGGATCGTCAGAAGGCTTGAGCCGCAGATGTATTTGCCGGGCAAAGAACTGCACCCGCCGCAGTGCGCACGATCTGCTCGGCCGGACACGGCGGTCGGCCAATAAAACCTTGCCGAAAGGCCTTTCCACGAGGGATCGGGCGCAAAGATGGTGACCGCAGACCCGTCATGGATATCGAGCGAGAGTCGCTTCCTTGGTCGGCCGGAACGCATTTCGCAGGACCCGAGGGACTCCTTTTGTAAAGGTCCGGGCCGACCAAGACGGGTTTTTGCCGTCGAGCGAGGCGCCGGCCCTCGGTCGGTCGAGGGGAGCGACCCGCTCACAAACGGTCGGTGAAGGGCTTTCTCGATCGGATTCGCCATTAACACGCCGGGTTGACCGGTCGAGTCTCACGCTGGCCGTCGCGGCGGCGGGGTGACCGTGGCCGGCGGTCGAGGTTGCTCGCCATCGAGCCCGATTGGACTAAGGTCGCGGAGGTCGCAGACGAAGATCCCAAAGCGGATCGGCCCTCTGCGGAGGCGAGATTGGCTAGGTGATCGGCTTCACCATTGTAGCGCTCAGAAGCTATGGTGGAGCTCAAACCCTTAAACCGCTTCTTCGAGCTCGCGATTCTTGACAAGACGCTGCCATGCGGGCGTCCGGGGTTCTGCGGCCTTCATGACCTGGTCGACAACAAGCTTGGAGTCCCCGTGGACGTAGAGTCGGTGAGCACCGAGGTCGGCAGCGATCCGGAGACCGTTGACGAGAGCTTCGTATTCGGCGATGTTGTTGGTCGCGTCGAAGAGCAACTCGATGGCGATTGGAGCCTGCTCGAGTGGGAAATAAGGATTTACCCTGCGCTCGCGCCGTTCTTGGTGTAGGACCCATCAAAGTACATTGTCCAAGACGGATCTTCTATCGCCGGTGGCGCTGGCTTCGTCCACTCGGCGATGAAGTCGGCCAGGGCTCGACTTGATCGCCGTCCGAGGGCGATGTTATGCCGTGGCCGCGAGTTCGAGCGCCCACTTGGCTATCCTTCCCGAGGCGTCGCGTTGTGGACGATCTCGCCGAGTGGGGACGCGTCACCACGGTGATGGCGTCTTGGTCGGCGTAATGGACGAGCTTTCTCTTGGCGATGAGTACCGCAGAGAGCGACTTCGCACTGCGGATACCGAGTTTTGACTCGAAAGCACTCGCCGATGAAGTAGATCGCCGCTGCACCTTGAGTTCACGGCCTTCCTCCGCTCGTTCCACACAGGGCCGCGACCGACGACTTGAGCAAAGGGCGGCGATGTAGAGGAGTAGTGGTTCGCTTTGTGCCGGCGACCAGACCGGAGGTGAGGATAGGAAGGCCTTGAGCGAGCGAGGGCCTCCCGAGCCTCCCGGGTCCAAATAAAGCGGTCGGATTTCTTGAGCAACCTATAGAGCGGATTCCACGCCGCCAAGGCGAGACACGAAACGGCTCAAGGCCGCTAGACACCTGTTAGCCTCTGACTCCTCCGAGGTTAGGAACCGGCCCATCCTTGCGATTGCTGAGATTTTCTCCCGATTAGCCTCGATACCTCGCCGGAGATGATGAAGCCGAGCAGCTTCCTTTGGGAACCCCAAAGACGATTTCTGGTTGAGCTTTATACTAATCGTCAAGATTCGCGAAAGTCTCTTCCAGATCCGCAATAAGGTCGAGCGCATTCTGGTCTTCACGACTATGTCGCCGACGACGCCTCAACGCTGCGGCCGATCCGGTCATTGAAGCACGCTTGCATACATCGGGTATGTAGCGCCCGCGTTCTTTAGGCCGAACGGCATTGTGACGTAGCGTAACGAGCCGAATGGCGTGATGAAGGAAGTCGCGAGTGGGTCGGACTCTTCAGGCTATCCGTGGTAGCCCGAGTAGGCATCCAGAAGGAAAGAGACTCACACCCACGGTGGAGTCAATGATTTGGTCGATGCGGGGCAAGGAACGGGTCTTTGGGACACGCTTTGTTGAGACTCAGATAGTCAACACACATTCTCCATTGCCCATTTTTCTTTTTTACAAGTACGGGTTGGCTAGCCACTCGGGTGGCGCACCTCTTTACAAACCCCGCGCCGTAAGCTTGGCGATCTCCTCCTATGATCTTGCGCCTCTCCTCGCCGGCGGCGCAGCGCGTTAGGCGACCGCTTTGAGCCCGGTCGGATGCTCAAGGAGTGCTCGCGACTTCCTTGGATTCTCGGCATGTCGGCGGACCTCCATGCGAAGACGCCTTTGTTGGCGCGAGAAAGTCGACGAGCGCGCTTTCCTATTTGGCGGGGAGCGTGGCTCCGACCCGCACGGTCTTGGTCGGGTCGCAGGGATCGACCGCAACCTTCTTTGTGTCCTCGACGGACTTGAAGGATCCTGCCCCCGACTTGCTGGATTCGGGGGAGGACTCGGAGGCTTCCCTCCTGAGATTGATAAGCTCGGCGGATGCGATGACTGCCGAGGCAAGCTCGCAACTGCTGCGCTCGTAGTTGTAAGCGAGCTGAAAAGACGATGCCACGGTTATGGCTCCCCGAGGTCCGGTCATCTTCAGCTTGAGGTAAGCATAGCTGGGGACCGCCATGAACTTGGCGTAGCATGGCCTCCCCAGGATAGCGTGATAGGAGCCGGGGAAATCCACAACCTCGAAAGTGAGGGTTTCGGTGCGGAAATTTTCTGGTTCCCCAAAGGTGACGGGTAGGTCGACCTGCCCGAGCGGATGGGCCTGCTGGCCGGGGATGACGCCGTGGAAAGGAGCCTTGCTCGGTCGGAGACTCGAGCGAGGAATCCCCATGGCGTCGAGCGTCTCCACGTAGAGGATGTTGAGCCCGCTGCCACCATCCATGAGCACCTTGGTGAGGCGCTTCTTCCCCACGATGGGGTCGACTACCAGCGGTACCTTCCTACTGGGACGGATCGGGTGATCGGTTCGATCAAAGGTGATCGAAACTCCACCACCGAGATATTGGGGACGATGGCGCGACGGTGTGGACCTCGCGGTAGGCGAAGTTTAAGCGGCGCTTGTCGGTCAGAACACGCCGCCCGCCAAAGATCATGAGGCGGCCGCCGAGTTCGGGAACTCGTCGTCCGCTTTTTCTCCGCGGCGTGGGCCGTGGCGCTTCTTTCCTTTGCCCCGCGGCGCTATGGGCGCTGGAGAGGAAGTGTCTCGTGACTTCGCATCCCGACACTTGTGCTTGACAGGAACCCGTGGTTCGGGCACAGCCGTCCATCAATTTCAAAGTGGTGAGCGCGGCGGTCGATCGACTCGCCGCTGGCAGTATGCGCCGATCGTGGCGACCACTTGAGGTTCGCGGATCTGTTTTCCATGCCGCTTCCGCTTGCTCGGAGCGGTCGGAAGGGATCCGATTCGACGCCGGCCCTTGCTGGCCTTTCCTTCCTCGAAGATAGCCCCACCTCCTCGCCGAGGCGTGGTTGGTGGCGATGTCGAGGAGCTCCTTGGTGGTCCCGGGCTTGAGACGGCCCACCTTGTGCACCGTGGCCTTGCAGAGGTGCCAGATGAATGCTCCCACGACATCGGCGTCGGAGATGTCGGGGAGCTCGTTGCATTGGCGGGAAAACCGCCAGATGTAGTCCCGGAGAGTTTCCCCTGGCTGCTGCTTGCAGCCCTTCAGGTCCCAGGAGTTACCAGGGCGCTTGTAGGTGCCCTGGAAGTTGCCGACGAAGAGATTCTTCAGTCACCCAGCCTCTGATGGTTCGGCGGCGTACTGAGCCAAGCTCGGGCCGAGTCTGCGAGGTAGATGGGAAGGTATTTGAAGAGGTCATCCGTTGCTCCCCCCGCCCGGCATGCGAGCCGGTAGTCTTCGAGCCAAACCCCTGGGTTCGTGGCCCCGGTGTACTTGGCGATGTTGGTCGGCGCCGAACCTGGCAGGGAAATCCGCCTGGCGGATCCCCAGAAAGCCCGTGGTCCGGGACCATCGGGGCTTGGGCTGCGGCGGTGGCGCCCGCCATCCACAACACGTGAGTGGACGGCCTCCTCCGCCGCCTTTCTCCGCGCCGAGGGTGGCGCGAACGCCGAGGCGCCGCCGAGGCGCTCGCGCACGGGCGCGTGAGGCCCGGGTGGTTTGTGGTGTGGCGCCGTCTTGGCGGACCACGCCAGCGCATGGCGGACGGGCCCGGTGACTAGAGGTGGCGCCGGAGCGGTAGGAGCCGGAGGCTTGCATGTGTTGCACGGCCGCACGCTCCACCAGCCCCCGGAGGTTCTGGTACGTGGCTTTGGCCTCCGGGTCACCGGCCCGGAGGCCTCGGCGAAGATCGCACCGCAGCCACGCTCGCTTGCATGGGGAAGAACCGAGGCCGTTGGATTCTTCCGCCGCTTGTGGTACACTGTCTGCGGCCGCCGGCGTCGCCGGCACTCGCCGCCTCGGCTCATCCCGCCTGTGCTAGCTCGAGCCGGTCGAGCTCACCGCGCTTATCCAGCTCTTCGCGCTGTCGCTGGAGTTCGGCGCGGCGAGCTTGAGCGTGTTCAAGACGCTTCAGGTGTTCTCCTCCTGCGCCTTTAGTGCGCGGATGGGGCCCCAGTAACCATGGGGTTATGACCAAATCGGCCGCGGTTCGCCATGTTGCACTCGCGAGTGCCGCCACGGCGTGGTACTCGTGTCGGAGCCGGAGTCGTGGTCGGAAGAGTCTTCCAGTTCGCCAGGATGGAGGCCGCATGTAGCCACCATCGCCACAAGTTGTGAGCTCTGCAGGGGTGACACGGTCACCGCCCGCCCACGGAGCTTTCGCCGACGCGGCGGAGCGCCTCCGGCTCCGGCTTTAGGACTCAGAGGTGCTCAAGCCGAGCTTACGGTCGCCGAGATGGCGCCGGGCTTTCGGCGGGCGCCGGCCTCCGTGGCGGCGGGATGAGCGTAAGCCCTCCCGCCGTGGTGACGGCAAAGTTGAGGGAGCCGGCGGATCTCGCTCTTCGGCGTGGTCGTGCTGCCGCGATGAAAGATGCCATCGGGAGGCGAGCGGAATCCGAGATGGTGATGAAGACGCGAAGACCCCTACCGCGCACTAACCGCCGGGTTTCGAGCACCGCAAGTAAATTTGTAAGTCGAAGGGTCGCGCGTTCCACTCCTCGAATGGTTAGACTCGAAGTCCAAGATGTATACCGTTCGGCCGAAAGTCCCTACCCGATTCGTGTGGTGGTGTTGTATTACTCTTGGTACGTATGATCGCACAAAGTTTTACAAGTGAGAATGCCAATGGCTTAGCTCTTTCTTTGTTTTGCTCCTCCCTGTTTACGGGGTTCCTCGCCTTTTTATACGAAAGGAAGGGGCAGTTACATCGAGAATTGGGGAGGACGAGACGACCTATACTAGTGGCTTCGATCCTTCGCTCGCCGACCGATCATCGCCTCGCCTTGCCCATGCTGGGTCGGTAGCTTAGGTGGTCGAGCGGTTAGGTATTTTCCGAATGGGCGACTCGCCTTTGCGAACCTCTCGAGTGTTGACGTTGTTGCGCTGGGCGCGGTGTTGCCTCGGGAGAGGGCGCGTCTTCGTTCTGTACGTGACCGGCTGATGGGACTGGGAGCATGACTTCGGTCAGTCATTAAACCTTCTTGGGAAGGAGCCACCTACCCTTGTATAGTCGCTTCGATTGACCCCGTTCGTGGGGTACGTGGCTGTTAGCTGGTGGAAGTTTTGACACGCGGCCCTTGGCAGGGGTTGTCTTGGCACGATCGAAGTCGGGGGATCCCGACTTGCTGCGGGGGTCGGGAGCTCTGCTTGGTCGGAGCCGATGGGATCCCGACCTGCTGCGGGGGTCGGGAGCTCTGCTTGGTCGGTAATGGGCTAGGAGCGGCCTGTTGGGCTTGAGCTGTGCTTGAGGCCGCCGGCTCGTCGCTTTGGGCCGTTGGGGTACGGCCTGTTATAAGTATTCGTCACGTACCTTCTCGCGGAGTGGGAGGCGGCAGAGGCTGTCGACGTCGCGCTCGCGGAGGCGATGCTGGCGAGCGCGGTACGTGGAGGAGATCAAGGGCAACACCTTCGGGCTGGTGGTCGCGTAGGTGGAGAATATTAGGAGGATGAGCACGCTGGAGGGGTGGGAAGTGCGGCGCGTGGACTGCACGGAGGTGCTGATGCGCATGGCGGGCGGCATGAATGGAAGAAAATTATGTTGCAAATCTAAACCCATTTGATTTCGATTCAATATTTACCATACCAGTCAGTACCATGAATCGCGCGCTTAATTTTCTTCCATTCATGCATGTGCACCACATCCTATACAAGGCGCTCACGTACCGCCGCCACTTCCCACGATCCGGTACATATGCTCATCATGCACCTATCCACGATGGACGCCGCCGCCGTGATCAGCCCGACGGCCAACAAGCCGAAGGTCGTGTTCGTGCTTTCGCGCGACGCCACCGCAAGTCGAGCCGCCATCGCCTCGCGGCGCGCTTCAGTGGCGAGGTGATCAACTCAGACAAGATCCAGGTCTATGCCGGCCTGCCCGTGATCACCAACAAGGTGACCGACCACGAGCATGCCGGAGTGGCGCACCACCTCCTCGGCTACGTGCCGTGCCCCAACACCGACTTCACCGAGGACTACTTCTTTCGTGAGGCCGCCTGTGCGGTCGAGAGCGTGCTCTCCCGCGGCCGCCTCCCCATCGTGGCCAGTGGCTCCAACAGGTACGTCGAGGCGCTGGTCGAGGGCAGCGGTGGGGCGTTCCGCGCCGCTCACGACTGCCTCTTCGTCTGGCTGGATGCCGCGCCAGAGCTCCTCCGGCGGTTCACCGCATCTCGGGTAGACGACATGTTGCGGCGCGGGCTGGTGAACGAGGCCCGCGCGGCGTTCGACTCGCCCGGCACCGACTACACCAGGGGCTTGCACCGCGCGATCGGCCTGCCGGAGATGGACGCGCACTTTCGCGGCGGAGCGGAGGCGGCGAGGTCGCCGACGCCAAGGCCTGGGAGGCGATCATCGGCGAGTGTGGTACGTGGAGGAGATCAAGGGCAACACCTTCGGGCTGGTGGTCTCGCAGGTGGAGAAGATCAGGAGGATGAGCACGCTGGAGAGGTGGGACGTGCGACGCGTGGACTGCACGGAGGTGCTGATGCGCATGGCGGACGGCACCGGCGGTGAGGAGGCGTGGAAGGAGGTGGTGTGGGAGCCCGTGGAGAAGATGGTGAGGCGTTTAGTACGTAGGGGTGACCGATCGGGAATACGTAGGTCTGTTTGGTAGAGCTATAAATCCCAGTTTCATCTGAGATCTGAAACTTGTAGGTTAAAATAAAGTGAATTAAATTTATATTTTTAGTCTAAAATGTAAACAAGATGATCTATCTAAACACTCCAGATTGTGCGCTTTTTTGGCAGGGTGTTATTTGGAGAACTTTTAATGTTGTGCACCAACTTCTCAGGGATGCTACTTCACTAAAAGCCCTCAGTTCCTCAAGATATGCATGCATGCGTCGATTTCCAGTTGCCCCCAGATTTGATCTTTACTTGAAGTGCTAATTCACACGAGTGGAGCAGCTAAGTGTAGCATCTATTGTATCCATCTGAAATTTTAATCCAAGATAGATGAATGACAACGGGTGCATTGTTATTTCTACATAGTATTTTCTTGATTTTGATATGTGCCACCCTTCTTTATGCATAAGCTGCTGTGTTGTTTACATCTTCCCGATTAAAGACCAGGTGTTTTGAAAAAGCCTAGAAGCTCGGTTATTGGTGATTAGCTGAAACTGCATCCCAAGTTAAGAGCATAGGATTTCAGGGAGAGTGCTCAAACTGTGCTTTTGTATTTCATACATTCAGGTTTGTCTAATCTTTTCAAACTTCTAGCATTTCTTGATAGTTTAAACTCCATGAGACAGAAAAAATAATAATAAAATAGCCTGTCTGATTTAGAATCTTAAGGTGTACATAGATTCTGACCTGGAAACCCCTAAGGCACATGACTGCATCCTGAGTTTGGTTTCCATTTGGCATGGTCTGCTATTCCATATATGATATATATCCAGTTTAAAAGCCCGAAAAAAATGAGAGAGAACAGTTTGAAGCCAGAAATCCAAGTTAGCCTTGAATTCCCTTTGCTTAATAAATTGTTTGACGCTTTATTATGTTATATATGTGTGCAAAAGATATAATGTCTATATTTGTAGATTATGCTGCCTTTTTTATCACGGAGGACGATTCAGCATGTTATCGTTTGACATGAATGACAGGGTTATCTCCGTTATTGATCCAACACCTCTACCTGGATGGGTTCCAACAGATAAACCATCCAGTTACTATCTTGATAGAATACAAAAAATTGGTATAATATTCGATCGTGCTATAAGGAATGGTCAACAGGTTAGTTTGTCATGAACTTCATGCACATCTGGAATGGTCAACAGTTTAATGCACGGATCTGCATGGTCGGTACTCTCTATTTTATTAATCACTTTTTATAAGGTTGTAAAGTAGGTCTATACTGATGATGCTCTACAACGTACTTACAGGGTTCACCTATCCTCAGGAAGTGTTTCTTAATTGAAATACTAAAATACAAGTGGAATGAGTGTGCAGAAAACATACCTCAAGACATAAGAACAAGTCTTAAGAGCATACGGGAAACGTTTAGCGAAAAATATTATTGAGTGTTATATCTTCATTTTTGTACTCGCATACGGGCACTGTGATTATTTATTATTAAGTGTTCTATTCATACTTATCTTCTCATTTAATTGATAAGCGGGTGTACTGTCGTCGTAGCGTTAGCACGAACACTAAACTAGTGGTCTTTAGGAGGTGTTAAAATTTACACTAAGATAGTACAATAAGATACCACATGTTGTTATCTCTACTTTTAAAATTTTAATATTTCTTTATATTAACTTAACATAAATTTTAGTACGATAAAAAGCCTGCCGACCATATCTAGTGTTGTCCACTGACAACATACATCAGTAAATAGCGTGGCGCATGCAGCAAAATGGTGAACACTCCGGGCGGCTACTCTCGACGTGCACTAACGATCGACGGACACTTGTATCCCCGTCGCATCAGATCAGATCTTCTCGAGACGCCAGCAGGCAGATCTTGAGACTTGAATGCGGTAGCAGCACGAACACAGTTGCCCCCTCATCTCTGAACGGAATGGTTGAAATCAACTGCCAAGTGCCAACGACAAAAAGGCCAAATAGGAGACCATGCATCGATCGTGGGGGAACATATTCGATCCATTTTAGAGTTGTTCATCGAAATGGTTCGTACACTTTTTTGTTTTCAAATTTAGCTCTTTTATGTGGTGTCTTCTTGGTGGCTCTTCTATAGTCAATGAAAAAATTATTTTTGTATTTTTTATTAAGCAGAGACTAAATTTTTAATGAAAAAATAGATCTACAGGCTATTTCGGTGAACAGTTCTTTTCACAGCAGGAGCGACAATTCCAGAAGGCGGGAAGGGCGGGATCGATGGAGAACGTCCTAGTCTTACGCGCTGTACGTGCATGGATGCGGGCTGCACCTCGATCGTCCATGTGCTAGCTAGCACTTGCACGGCGCACGCATTCAATTCGTCCGTGCACCTACCAACCGATCGATGGCTAGTCCTACGTCTTGCGAGCGATCACACGCACGCGCCGCCGGTCAGAGCACGCCGACAAGCGTACGCGCGCACCTGCTGCCGGTCAGATCAAGGAACCCTGCCGACCACGCTGTGTCGACACAAGCAAGCAGCCGTCTATGTCCAACTCTCTGCTACTGCCGACAAGTGAATGACTAAAAATGGCGATTAGATTTTTCCTTCAAAGGAATAAACTAAAACCTCGTTAAATCAAATAAGGGGCAAGAATGAATTTTCTAAGAAAATCAGCTCTAGAGCGGTATTACCGTGCTACAATAGCGGTAGTAACAAATGAACAGTAAAAATAGGGTGAGCAGAAAAATCAGCACGGATTCATATCCAAAAAATTGATTTAATGATCCAAAACTCATGAAACTTTGCATGCATCTTCCTATGATGTCAGGAACCTATTCCAACTATCAATCGCAAAGATTGATGTCAAAGTTCTAACATTTTTCAAATTTATCGAAGGTTGTACCAAAACTGGGTCAAATACAAAAACTTTATCTTGAGTTTGCTCGTAGAGATTCGATGATTAAGATGATCTCCCACATGTCACAGCAAGTAAGAACGCCGAAGAACTAGCCCTCAAAAGCTCAAGAACACGATCTACCACGAATCCTTCATTCTCAAGTAAAAAACCGATTTATTGAGAAATCTCTTGAATAGAGATCAAGAACTCAAGAAGGGAAAGGGTCAAAATAAGAGCAAAATCTTGAACACGAAATTGATTTCTATTTCAGAACAGGAGGGTTGATTACAAAACCTCTCCAAAAATGGCAAAGCTCTCAATGAGCACTCACATACAAAGCCACTTTGTGCCCTAATGCCTCTCTAGTTTCTTCTCATGACTCCTTGTCTCCCTCTACACATCTCAAGCCCTTATATAGAGGGAGCAACTCTAGAAACCCTATACCACACACAAGTGGATACAACTCACATTTAACATGGGCTAACCTGTTAACACAGCACGTAACGGATTTTACACACTCACTTGCACGCTTCTCAAAGCGGCCTTCTCCATGACACTCCAAATGACCTCACAAGCTCGAATTCGTGTCTATGCCCTTTTTGACTTGACCTAAACCACTTAAACTAGCATTGCAGTTTTCCAGACCACCTCCATCTCCGGTAATTAGCAAATTACCAATTTGCCCCACTATCGGTCTTTCCTTTGTCTCGAAGCATCGCCTATGCTCCATCACCTTTCATGTGGCCCAAATGACTTGACGCCAAGCCTCTCATGTGTCCGGACTCCCTCGAACCGTCATCGCTTGCAAACAAGCCTAAGTCATTTGGCGCACCACATATTATTCTTCGCTTGATCATGACACTTTCGGCTTCTTTGACCATTCTGGACCTCGGCTCCTCCCTGAGTCTAGTACTGATCCACGTCATTGTCTGCTATGTCCATCACCAATAGCTCACGCTTCGACTCTTTGTCTTCCTATCTTGCAGCAACTCTCCAGTCTCAGTCATCTTCAGCGTTACCCTGATCGTCTAGACCTCAGCTCTCCTAGCCTAGTCCTGATCTTCTCCACCTCACCATGACCTAGCTCCGAAGTCCTACAACCATCACAGGCAAGCAAATCGTCACGTAGCACTGTTCACAAGATATTCAATAATCACAAAGTTTAAATAAACATTCCCTGAAAAAATCAATACTACTGCCCCTAGGGTCGATAGTACCGCCCGGGCTGAACCCAAAATACCTATTCTAAAAAATAACTACCGCCAACTAGAGGCCGGTAGTACCGCATCCTGGTACTTCCGCTCCATGGCTGGTAATGCCGCCCTTGCACAACCCAGAGAGTCACCTAGCTGGAAAATAAATACCGCTAACTAAGGGCCAATAGCACCACAACCCGGTACTATTGCCCCCATGGGCCGATAGTGCCGTCTTTGCTGACAATATCTAAAATTGCTTCAAAAATAAGCTCAAATCAAACTCAAACCTGAGCACCACACACTCAAACACAGTCAATTACTCATCACAAATATGGGTAGACCATCACATGATCTTTCAACTACTCGTCTTCTTCAACCCTCACCCCCATGTTGCTGCCGTATCATCAAATCGGGCAAGCCGAATGCTACCCAACCAATCACAACCTCTACACGCTGTTCTAGATGGATGACAAGGGTGGGTGGAGCCGACTTGAAGGCTACGCTACCAACGGTGTGTGGACCAACGAGGCCATTAATGCTGCCAACACCCATCTATCTATCTATCTATCTATCTATCTATCTATCTATCTATCTATCTATCTATCTATCTATCTATCTATCTATACTAATTAGGCACTCTGAGAAAGCTCCCGTGTTAACAAGAAAGATCTGATCATCTACCTGTCGGTGCCCGAGTTATAATAGCTTAGATTAAAAGAAAGAGTCCATGTGAAGTACAATCTAAATTAACTGAAATTCGAAATAAGAAAATAAGGAAATTAACAATTTGACTTCCATATGATAAATCCATAAATAACTAAAATTCATAATAATATTTAAATAAAAATTAGCAAAATTAAAACAAATAGTCTATGTCAAGTACAAGCCAAATTAACAAAAATTCGAAATATAAAATAAAATTATCAATTTGATTTCATACGAATTTCAAAGTAAACCCTATAAATAAAATTCAGAATAGTAATAAATAAGAATATAAAATTTTCATATGAATTCTAGCATAAAACCGAAAAAATCCACCCTAGGTACCGATAAAAAAAATACAAATTCAGAATAAAATTAAAGAGTGATTAGAAAAGGTTTGATTTGTACGACTTCCAAAGTAACATCCAAAAATAACAAAAAATTAGAATAATAGTTTCTTACTTCGTCCAAGTTTATAGGATATATTTTCTCTTAGCATGTAGATCAAGGTGATATTGAAAATAACTAGAATACCCCTAATTATTGTCTATAAGCACTATATTTAATGCATGCATATAGACGATATAAAGTAAGCCTGTATATTTATTAGGGGTATAGAGGAAAGATTACAAATATTTTTTATTGGAATATGAAACTGTAATAGTCTCAGAATAAAGAGAAAGTGAAATTAAAAATTTGAATTTGAATTTTTGGCCTTGAGTTGAATTTTCACTGTTTATTAAATTACTCTGGATTTTTGCCAATTAAATAAAAGCTTTTAATGGATAAAGTAGTGAATCCTTAATTTTAAGTCTCAAAATCAAACAAATATAAAATCATTCGCAATTACATCCATATTAATAAAAAGACTAAAATCAACAATTAAATTTACAGTTCAGTTCTTATACATAATTACATCACAATTCTGTAAAGACCCACCCAAAACACAAAATTTGAAAACATGCTTGTATTTGCTATTGCATTCTCTTTGAGCATCCATAATCTAAAACATAGCCATATTGCACCATATATTTTTCTAAAAAAGATCGCATGTATATATAGGTATTTATACACAGATGTATATTAATATGTATAAATATATATACATGCATGGGCACACAACTTCCAGTATGGTGTGTGTACATATATACAAATACCTATATATGAACACAATGTTGGCACTATACATATACACATACATACCCAATTCTCAGTAATGTATATCAATATTTACACAAAAATTCTGCACAACCACAAAATTAAATATTCAGATTAATCTCACTATTCAAGAACATCATCTCCATTTGATTACACCGATAATATACAAAGAGTGAAGGCAAATTAGTAAATTTTAATACGGTCAACATACATCGGGATTTACATTCTTACCCTCAAATTTCCGTATGAACCACAAGTCCAACCTTATACAATACACAATTACATTACAGTCCCCAAACTATTACAAATTACAATAAGTACAAATCATTACAATTCAATCTAGTCTTTACAAATAGATCTATACTGTCTTTTCCTTAGCAGCAAAGTAATAGCCGGTTGCTGCTAGCCAACCTAAGCACCCAGTTGCACACACGCTAATGGGGAAAGGGCCCATCTGCCGAGCTGCATGCATACTGAGCATGTATGCCTGCCACCACACCATCCTAGCCCATGGTTTCCAACCCCAAGCCCACAGTTTTTACTCCCAATAGTCGGTTTCACCCTTTTATATATAAACCTCAACCAGCCAATGATTTCACCCATGTTGCTCAAATAGACTAGCCATGAAAAGAGAGGGACAACAGTTTTGCCCTTCTTCTCTTGACATCCTGCAGCCAAAAAGGTGCAATGCATTAGCTATGTCTTTACTCTCCTCTTGTCATGCATGGATAGTACATGGCAGCTACACTTAATCTTTTAGGCACAACTGGTAATCTTATCATATGACATGGTTTTATGTCTTGATCAATATATCTTTGCTATATGCATATTAGCAAGCTATTCATGGTGGATGCACCTGCATTCCAGTTGGGAAACCAGAACAAATCCATAATAAAACAAGATAATAACTATCACATTTCACCAATTGATTAGGACCTGAGGAACATGGTTAAATAATAGCACACTAGCACCTTTTTCAAATTGGAACCTGATGTATAGAAAATTAACTACGCCATACATAACTTTAACTCATTCTCTGTTCTAATGAAATCACACAATCATTTTGTATCAAAATTACTAGGGGTAGCCTTGCTCAACACTAAATCAGGATAACCAACAACCTAAGCTTAATGTCATTATCAGGAAGACAGCAAAAATGCAACAACAACATATTTGATGAATTTTAACAATGACAGACATACATTTCTTTTGTGGTGAGTAATGTTTCAGTTATTAGGTCTTAAAGGAAATAATGAAAAAATAAGCACACCTCTGTTCTAAGCATGAACCTATTAAGTAGCAAGTATCTGAATATTATCCCCCATCCAAGAATAACAAAACATCGACACTTTTCCCAAGTAGTCATTCATCTAAATCATCTGGACACCTACAATTCTACTAATCACAATGCACGGAAGGCTTCTTTTCTAAATCTTACCTCCCTTAACCACATAAGAATACATAGCACAAGCACGAATAATCATTAGTTAAACATAGACTAAGCACCATAGTGACAAATCTGGAAGAAGCACAAAGTGAAGAAGATATATCCAAAGCAAGTCACCTTCTGTGATGCTCTACACATTTGAGCTGCCAGAGAGCATCACACAAATCAACACTAGCACCCATGGTTCCTAGGAATCCAACACATCTACATATCTTAGATAATATAGTTCATCATACAATTAAAGCATGCTCTTGTGAATCACAAGACACAAAAGCTAGGTGCCTATTCATGTACACTTAAATCACTGGGACACATAGCACAAGCATGCATAAATAATTGGCCAAGACAGATAAAGCACACACACATTTATTTCTGTTGAACATAAAGCAGAGATGTCCAATCTGGACACATGCAGATTCAATTAACAGGGGTCCAACACATATAAAGGTTGCTGCTCATTAAACCCAAATTTCACAACTTAGTGTACCAAGAATCACATAACAGTAATGAGTATACTTTTGCCAAATCACAGCACACAAGAACTCAGAATAGAGGCATGAACTGAATCATAAAACCTACAACTAGTGTCGGCTCAATCCAAACTTTTTTGCTGATAAAACATTGGTCAATCGTAAGAGGCGATGGATACTTAGCTTATAGGGGAAGTGTGGAGTGTAGTAGTGGCTGAGCTGTAGTTGAAGGAGTTGAGGCCGTCGGTGTCGATGTGGGAGTGAGGGCGGCGGCGAGACCATCGGGGGCTGAGGGAAACCCTCGGTGCTGCGGCACCGAGGTCAACCGAGGGAGTGGCCGAGAAGCCACCTGCGTTGGGCACACCGGTCCTGGCGCCACCCTGTTGCAAGGATAGAAATCCCGGCGAAATTTCAGTGAATCTCGGATTTCGGCCCCTACGAGATTCAAAATCTCGTTCGGATTAAAAAAAATCAAAGTACTACAGTATTCCAGAAATCTCAGCGAGATTTCAGCAAATTTCACTGAGATCTCGGGTGTTTGGGCCAGTTTTCACACTTTTTTGACCGGATTGCAATGATTTCGGGCCGGATTTGGCTGCAATTTTTTTGAAGCATTGTTAGACCATCTATGAGGAATACATCTGAAAAAAGTGAAAAAAATTGAATTTTTTTTGTTGGGTGTGGGATTAGAACCCACACCCTAGAAAGGGCGCAGAGCCTTAAATCTCGCGTTTAACCAATTGAGTCGAGCCGTGTTGATTGTTGTGCTGGAGGATGGAAATATTTGTAGCCTCGGCCTCAGATCAAACAAAAGGAATCGACCCTATTTCCTCACAGGCACACAATCCACTCACTCACTCTTCGATCTATGAACTTAGCTCATGCTTCTTTCCCCTCGGTGGCTGAGTGGATCCGGCCATCTCCGGTGAACATTTGGGCTTCTCCGGCCACAAAAAAAATTAAATCTCGCCTCTTCTCACCGAGATCTCTGGTAGGTTTAGCGAAATCTCGGGTGGTGTTAGCTGAAATCTCGGGGATTAGCACAACAAAATCAGTTTTTTTGGGACCGATCATTTTCAGACGAAATGAAGTTGTTAGCTCCCGGATCTGGCCGGATTTGAAGCGATTTTGTTGTACTAATTCATTATCTGCTACCGGTGATGATGCCTTAAGGCTTAAGTGAAGGGCCCACCATGTGGGGTTAATGCATTGTTGAGTTAGTAATCTTGAGTACTTTGGTCCTTGTCACAGCTGTTGATAACTGGATAGTGTATTTAAATTGCACATGAATCATTCATTGATCCATGCGACCATGTGTACGGTTCGATGCCTTATGGTTGGGATCAGGGTGGGTACGATCCCAGACAGAGTTATGATGGATCGAGCATCTCTTGGCCGTTTGACTACACTAATCCCTACATCGATCTATACGCACGACACACATCTGTCAGGTACTTTCACCAATCAACGAATTATACTGGCTGGATGACTCATTATGAACATTGGAAGTCTGCCTACCTACCGTGAGACATGACCTATGAAGAATACATGCAACTGCATAAGAGGAGGTATCACGAGGTCATTGTCGATAACGAGGAGGTTGAGTTTGCACCACAGGCGTACTACTGTAACGACCCCTATTTTTTACAAACTTGCAAAAATGGAAATCTAATGTGCATTCCGTACTAGTCCCATGATCAGTAGCTAGTACGCACATACACCAATTGGAATCACAACCATACAACAAATATTATTAAGCGGAAGCTATTACATAAAGAAAACTCTTACAACTTAGAGATATAGCAGCAAAAGAAGCAAGGTCTTGTAGTGTGCCCATCCAAAAAAAACAGGCAACTGACAAGGCATAATCCCTAGAAAGATCACGACGAAGAAAAACCCGCAACCTGCGACGAAAGAAACCTTCGAAGCTTCGCTAACTTATCCACCTAAAAACCACATATAAGCAAGGGTGAGTACTTTCGTACTCCGCAAGACTTGAGCAAAGCCTATAATATATGCAGGCCATTTCAAAGGAGGCTACTACAGTTAATTTGCATAAAGCAGAATTGACATTGTAAAACAAGTTATTTGCAAACGGAATTTATAAAAGCATAATTGACTGATATGAAATAAGTAAAGCATAAGTAATATTCACAACCCATCGTGAATATCAAATAATCCAGAAATGGAATCCATCAATGTCGATCCTTTGACATGAAAACAAAAGCTGCTAAACAAGTTCCAAACCACAACCTATTTTAGAAAATTAAACATTTAACTAGTGCAAGTTCACCAAGTTTCCCATGACCGAGGGGACGGCTAATCGATTAGATTTACACTCTGCAGAGGTGTACAACTTTACCCACAAGTCATGACCTTTTCTTTTTGCCGCGAGTTTCACGAACCTTTGGCGTGTGGCCAGAATGTTCATGATGAAAACCTTTACATTTTCTAATTTAACTTTGCACCAGCACCGGGATGATATAACCCACGCTATGCTGGAAGAACTCAGAGCATAGGAATGTTGGAACTTCCCATAGACGTGGCGTACACCGTTATATTGGTAAGTGTTGTTCCCAGCACCTCGGTGTGGGCACCCCGTAGAGCAAACCCCGAAAGGAAAGCCCGTACTACTTCAGCCTACCAATGTGCAAAGTTAAACTAGATAACTTAATTGGTTTAAGGAAGCCCCATAACAACACTTGTGGTTGTACGGATCATTTTGGATCATACAACACCGAGTTCGGTCCTTAATCGACACGGCGATACTCCACCCTACACTACGTGCAAATCCTCTGCACCTCCGCTATTGCCAATAATCGCCCACATCAAAACCATAGTTTTATTTTGGGTTTTTAATCAAAATACCCATAACCAACAGCTACAATTACAACATTTTCCATTTCTCAAGGAACACATTTTGATCTGATCATCATCATCATTTATTCTAAAAGCATGGCTAAGCATGGATAAAAGTAATCGATATACCCATGATGACATTAAGTAATTGTCTAAGCTTATTCTATGGTTATCAAGGCTCACATATTCATACTTATCAAGGAAGTTTCATGAGACAACAGTATAACTACCAAGACCACAAAATAGCAATTTACAGAAAGTAAACGTATGCATGAAACATTTTAATAAACAATGCAAATTAAATTCTGGGATCAAGATGGTCAAAGGAGGGTGCTTGCCTTGCTTATATATCGCTTACGACGAAGACGCGATCGCAGATGACGGAGGCAACGGCGGAGGAAGGGACGTCGGATTCTACACGTCGATCGATCGGAAAATATAGCAAATAATAAACTTCAATAAGGGTGAAAAGAAAATAGACAGAAAATCAAATAAAGATTCATTGCAGAAAACAGGAACACTTTAGAGTTTGAATCATTTAAGTAATTACTTTATTCTTAAACTTAATGACTTAATGACAAACAAAACATTGTTTCTTTTATAGATTATCTATTCTTGAATTACGAATTCAAGAGGCTAAAATTATGAATTTTAGTATTTTTTATTTCGAATTATAGATGCTAAAATTATTTGGATTAAAAGAATTAAAACACTAGTTAAAGGGTTACGCTAAGAGCACTTAGCCTTAAGATTTTGCATACGAAGGGTCTTAAATAAGTTATGATTGATAAGCTAGCTAATTAGATTTATTTATGGTTTTTAAGAAGATTCTGGTGATACAAATATATTAGTTATAACTTCATTCTTATAAGGTTCACTTATACCGATTACGGTAAAGTTCACTAAACATAGAACTAGGGGTTATTCGACTAGCAAGATTTAATTGAAACGCAAGTGGTAAATAAAATATTTTTCTAGAATATTGTAGACCATATCCTAAATATTATTTCTAAACTAATTTCCATAGTTTTTGCATTTAGACGAGAGGTTCTACATATCGATGAAAAAGCTTGATAGCTCAATTTACTACTCGCTGGAGATTCAGTTTTTGATATAAGATTGCGACTACACCGTCTAGGATAATCTACTCATTTTTCAGGATTTAATAGGGTATTACATTAAAAGTGATTTAAAGTTGGTTTCGCGACAATCGGCTTTTATCCGAATTGTTTTTCCTATAAACGATCATTAGGGTCTAACATTATTTTATTTCATCCTTACACAAACATAAGGTATTTTTGCATAAACATTGAGAGTATTATTTTTCAAGGCTATAGGATTTGGTTTTGTCAAATTTAGAGTTTATTTGTAAAAGTTGTAACTATTCCAGTTATACAAGTATTAACATTTTGACTATTAATCATTTACTGTTTTATATAGTAAACCTTAAATATTATTTTATATCTGAGATCCTTGCAATTCCAGAGGTATAATAAAACTGGTTTGGTGATTATTAAGATTCATTTGATCCATATTATAACTATTTGGTTTTCTATGCATATATATATACACTTTATGCTCAGGTTATTTCATATTGTTAAAGATAGTTCAAATCAAGTTTATTTCTTAATTATTTTGGCAAACTCAGGTATCCTACTGTCACACTAATTTTTATAAACTAATTTTACTTATCCCATATTTCTTTTATTCAAATTATGTTTATTTGAATTTCTAGTGCATTGAAAACAATTCTTTAATAGAAAGTAATTCAAACATAAGTGAAAATTAAATATTTTTATATATTTGAACTTCTGGAAACATGAGTATTTCACTAAAATTGGTTCCATTCCATTCCAAGTTTGTTTACAACATTTTAGTATATAGCACTTCTTTTAGCCTTTTCTTTAAATTTGAATTTCAAATTTATCCAGTGAGTATTTTCAAAATGTTATTGCATATTCTGGAACTACTTGATTTTACATGAATATAGAAATTGATTTCACTCAATTCGGAGTTATAATGCAAAATATATAGGCATTTGAATCATTTCGATTTTACAAAATCTCTGAAAAATAGAAAATACGTTTTCAGAATTGGAAAGCGTATTTCACCGTTGAACTGGAGATGCTTTGACCGGCTGACAGAGAGGTCCCACGCTACAGCGACAGAAGAACAGGGGCGGCGCTAGGGCACGGCGGCGACGGCGAAGGGGCGGCGGAATCGGTCGGGCGAGGGCACCATGAGCATCGCTTCACCGACGCGCACCCGGTGGTGGGCCCCATCGCCTCCGGTGATGGCCGGAGTGGGCTGTCACCGTGAGGGGGCGGCGGCAATGGTGGAAGTTCGCCGGAGAAGAGGAAGCAGTGGGTCTCCGGTTGAATTGGTACAACGGCGAGCATCAGTGGGTCGCTTAGGCCCCAGTTTAGCGGTTGGGTTGCTCGGAGAAGCAACAGGTTGGGCCGTCGCCGAGCGCCTGCTTTGGGGAAGAAAGTGAATAGTGGCGGTGGCTATTCCAGGCTTCTGAGCTGAGAATGAGTAGAGGGGTGAGGTTAGGGAATGTTCCTAATGCTATGTCTCGACCGAATTGGCTAGTGGTTCACTAGCACGGCTCAATTTTTGGTTTTGTCTCTGATCTGGAGCTCGGTGGAAATGGCGGTGGGAGAAGGAGTTTCGGGTTTTATAGTGCAACTCAGTGAATGGTCATAGAGGAAGGGGTCCCAAAGTGACGCGGCTTGGGTATTTGTAGGCAGCAAGGACGGTGATGGCCAGGGTTTGAACGGAAGCGAATTCGGCGGTTCGACCCTGAGCTGCACGGGTGAAGTGGCGCGAAGTCTCGCCGGCAAGAAGTGACGCGGATGGTCAGGGTATGGCGCACGACCTCCAAGGATGAATGTGGCGCCAGTCGATTGCTTGGGTGGTGGAGTCGGCGCTGAGACGCAGCGGAGGCGAGAGAGCTTGAGAGAGAGCTCGGTCGTGAGAGGTCGCACGCGCGAGAAAGAAGAAGGATGAGGGGAAAATGGTGCTGATAAGTGGGTCCCGGGGCCACTGGCAGAGAGAGTAGCGTTTTTCCGTTGCCGCCAGCAAATCGTTACGGAAAGGGTTGGCCCCACATGTCGGTGAGAGGAGGCAAGTCAAAGCGATAACCTTCAGCCGGACAACTCCATGTGATCATTAAATTTCCATCTATTCGCTGTCTAAATTTTGTGAAACTTTTTGAACGACCTCTAATGGTAGTATTATTACTTCAGTAAAATTTGTAGGCCAAAATATCTTGTAATGAATTATTTAAAATTCTGACACTGTACATCTGCCAAAATTTTCATTTCGGATTTTTATTTCTTTAAAGGTTCAAACCTTATTGTTTATTTTTGAAACTTTTATGAGGGGTTATATATCTATCAAGGATGTCTTATCAAGTCAAAATATTGGGTAGTTATTTTATACAAATTCTGACATGACAATTTCTAGTTTTTAATTGTTTCTGTTTTTGAATTTTTAGAAGGCTTTTCCCACATGATAATTTCCTGATATTTTTACCAGATGTAAAAAATGTTATAAGGGTGATATGGTAATTTTTATAGATCCATATAAGTTTCGGATATTTTACACAAATTCTGAGTTGTACTGTTTCTAGTCAAAAGAGGTGTCATAAATTTTATTTATCCATTTTTCTGTGCATAAAATTTTTACTTCTTGATTTTACTGACTTACCAGAGTGGTTAAGGTTCCATGGTAATTTTCCAAAATTTATCTTTTATCTTTTTATCTTTTTACCATTATCCATTCCTTTAATTCTAGTTGTTTGATTTTCCATTCAATACAAAAATCCAAAGAAAATCCAAATAAATTCCATTCATGTCAAGAAAATCAGAAACAAATATATTCAAATTCAAAATATAAATTTTTATATTATTCCATTTTTCGGGATGTTACAACTACTATTCGTAGGTATGTAAACGCATTATTGTCCATACTTTGCATGATCCTACTCCTTTAATTATGCATCTTCTTGCAATATATGTTCGTATTGCATACTCATTCTTCAATTGTGGCTCTTGCAGGTGGTTCGGGCTGAGCGTTACATTTTGGCATCATCCGTGATTTCACAAGTAGTTCTCACGTGCTCCTGTATAGTCATATTTGTAATGTATATGTGATGAATTGTCATATGTATCAATTTTATTTCATGCCTATTATTTGTGATGCCAATATATATTGATTGTTTCCAATTGTAACCCTCCAAATCCGAATATCAGTCGAAATGCTGCCGAAATTTTTAACTTTATAGATTGATAATCATCTAAAATTTTTATGGCAATATTAAAGATGCATCAGGACCATCCAAACAAAATTTTAAAATTTTCTAACGTGGTTTTCAAGCATTTTTCATTTGGACATCACCACTGTCCGAATTTTCAAAAATTCCTCGAGCTTCACCATCATCTAAAAATTTTATGGAAATATTAGTGATATGTCAAAATCATGCACAAAAAATTTCAAAATTTTCTAACATTATTTGTTTTATTTTTCATCCTGTTCAAACTTGCGAGTCAGCGTTTTATCAGGATTAGCAATTTTCGAATTTTTAAAAATTACATAGGCTTAATAATCATCTAAATTTTTTATGAAAATACCAATTACATTTCAGAATCATCCAAAAAAAATTTAAAATTTTTTTGTCATTGTTTGACCCATTTTTAGGTCATGGAAATACATCGAAATCTCGACAAATCTTTCCAAGATTTTTGGTATTCCGGCCAAAATTTTGTTTTTCTCAGTAGAAAAAAAACTACATTTGATTTTAGTTTCTGCATTTTGTCTAGGATTTGTCCAAAATTTTGAGATATCGATGAGATTTCAGTTTTCGGTCAACTCTGAGATGTCATCAGAAAACGAGATTTGAAACCTTGATCGAGATCAGCGGCCGAGAAATGTAGAGGGAGAGAATAGAGTTTAGGGTTTAAGGATTTGGGGGGAGAGAACGGGCCGGATGGGCCATGCCAATGGCCGACCAAATGGGCTAAGGCCGTCGGTTGGGCGGAATAAGTGGGCCGGCCGAATGTGCCAAGAACCTTATGGGCTGACCGGAGTCGAACATAAGAAATATAAATGCTAGCTCTTTGGGTTGAACACAATAACCAAATAAGATCTAATTTTTTCTCTTTTCTTTTAATTTATATTTTAAATACTTATATATAGTTCAAACACTAAACAACTAAATTGCACATAAACACTTAGACAACTAATATACACTGCACATAAATAAAATTCTATGTTTCCCTTCTGACATGATTAAGAAAATCCCGAGTATTAAAAGTCTTTGATACCTTCACTAGGAAATATTATCCAGAGCAACCTGTTTCTGTAGTTGTATTTCAAATTTGGTATTATTTGACTTCTTTTTGCCTCTTATTATTATTGCTTTGCGACAAACCACATGTAGACTCCGACGTTCCAGAATCCACGAACGTCGATTCTGACTTCACTACTGAAATCAACAAGGAAGGTAAGCACCCCCTTTGATCATATTGATCCCATTATTTCACTGAGTTTATGTTGTTTTAGAAATCTATGTATGCATGCATTTATTTTCAGTAAATGTCGCTATATTGTGGATCCTGGTAGATATATCCCGACTCATGGAACTTCCTTAATAAATATTGACATGTAAACCTTGATAACCCTAAGATAAGTTTAGACATGGTATAAAGGTCAATTGGGTATAACTGAGTATATATGCATATGCTTAGTTATTCTTTAGACTGGGCGAACAAATGGATGGTTATGCTATTTGTTCGGAGAACAATGATTTCGGATATTATGGAAAACATGGTTCGGTTATTTTGATATAAAAATGAAAAATAAAACTATGGTTTGATGCGGACGAGATATGGCAATAAGCTAGATGTGCATGGGACTTGCATGTGGTGTAAGGGGAGTATTCTCGCCCGAGTCAGTTAAGGATCGAACTATTATGTTGTTTTCAAGCCAAAACATCCGTACAACCACAAGTACAATTTATGGGGTGGTTCTAACCTATTAAGTCATTTGGGTTTAGCTTTGCACATTAGAAGACCGTAGTAGCACGACCTTTTTGAGATGGATTGCTCATAGGAGTGTCCGCATAGAAAGTGTAGGTAAAACACATATCTATGCAACGGTGTACGCTTTGCTATAGGAAGAAGTGGGACAATATGGTGTATAACCATTTATTGTACATTGATTGTACAAATATTTTCTGTCACCATATCAAGAGTTTGTTGTCACTAGGCTGGTGTAAAGTTAGATCTAGATGATGTAACGGTTTTATCATGGTCCCTTTGCCACACGCCGAAGGAAGTGTGTTAATAGCTTGGCAGCAAGAGTTGGTCATGACTTGTGGGTAAAGTTGTATGCCTGTACAGAGTGTAGATCTTTTTGAAAAGCCACGTAAGCAGTCAAGGGCTACTTGGTAAAGTCATCACATAGTTAGAGTTTTGATATTTTCATAAAATGGGTTGGTTTGGGAATGTTTGTGAAAATTTCATTTTAGACTTTATGCCATGAGTTGGCAGGAATTGGTTCGAAGCTCACATTCATGGAGGAACTGTGAGTTATTACATTTATTCTACTCATACTTGTTATTTATATACCTATCAAATTTCTCTTATGAAATTTCGCTTGCAATATACTATTTAGTATTTACAATTCAATCTTGCTTTATGCAAACAAACCTAGTAGCCATCTCCTTTGACATAGCCTGCATTTAATTACATTTGCGATACACTACAAGTCTTGCTGATTATGAAAGTACTCAACTTTGCTATTGTTGACATTCAGTTATTAAAGAGGCCACCCTTCTCGACGACGAGTACTTTTCCGCATGAAATAGGGAATATGACAATGAGTTTCTAGGGCTTAAACCTATCAGTTGCCTGTGGAATAATTGGACAAGGTATACTACTAAGTATTTGTATCTTCTGCTGCTTTTGATTTAGCCTTCATGGCTTATGTATGGACTATGATATATTAATAAAATTAAGAGCTTGTGTATGGATGTGGTAACAATGTTGCAAATGCCCGTACTAGCACTACTACAATAAAGGTCATCATAGACGGTTCGGAACCGTCATCACAGACGATTTTCTGAACCGTCTGTAAATATGTGTCAGTGATGTTATGGCATATCACAGACGATTTCTGAATCATTTATGATAGAAGATATCACATATGATTTTTAACTAGGACCGTCTGTGATATACCATAACATCATTACATCACAGACAATTAAAAACCGTCTGTTACATCATTACATCACAGACAATTAAAAACCGTCTGTTACATCATTACATCACAGACAATTTCTAATTAAAAACCGTGTGTGATAAGTCTTCCTACAAACAAGCCTTTTTCTGTTTATTGGCTAGCCTCAGGAAATGCTAGCCATGCCCTCTGAAAAAAGTAGATTACAGATTAACTCAACTCAGATTACAAGCATTACATCCATTTCAGATGACAAGCGTTACATCCATTTCATATTACAAACATTGCATCCATTTCAGCAATCAACTCAGATTACATCACAGCGCAAGCAGATTATGTATAGATTAATATTGCATTGTACATCTATTTCAGAAATGAACTCAGATCTATGAACCAATGGAACTCAATATTATTAACCAATTAATTGAATGCACAACTACAATTCACAAATCTACAACACAAGTTCGACAATTAACCCAAATGGTAATTCAAAAAAAATACAACTCCTAAAGTTAGGCAGCATGGAACTCGCCTTTTGGATTTAAGAATTGACTGAGGAAGAAGGAACAAAGCTGTCCTCGAATTCGCATCAGATCGGCCTCTTCCAACACAGTTATTACCTGACTGTTTTTTTAGTATTGATGAGGAGCTGCATGTTGTGGAAAACATAAAATCCACAATGATTATTTCCCTTTCCCTGCTGGTGGCACTGCAAATATAAAATTAGTTAGTTTCAAAGTCGTTATTACATAGTTTATATAGGATTATTGTGTATAGCGGATACCAGAAACTTAAAATCGTGCCTCAGCTTCTGTCCATCCTGGCCAGAACGCCCTCCATAATATTTGTACACTTTGAAAGAACTTCGTGATTGCAAAAGGTTAGCCTAAGCTATTCTATGAAAAACGTACACCTTGAACAATCTACATAGCCATGTTATCTATGGAGGAAACATGATTAATTACTAGAGACAAACTGCATCCTCATAAGTTTGTAGCATAATATAATGCATTGATTCAGTGTACAAGTATCTTTTCAGCAATCACCACCTAAGGACCACAATACACAATACGAACAAAACCTGCATCTGAATTTGAATTTGACAAAATTATTTTTGAACTTCTATTGCAATACCATCAATAATTGAAGATGATGACCTCCAAAGTAGCTCTTAGGACCACACGCCATTTCATTGGATGCCAAAATTTTTGGCCTCAAGGTGAGCTAGGGTTTACAACCATACTGCCATAAACACCCACACCGCAAATCCAGGTGAGCTAGGGTTTACCTTTGGTGTGGAGGGGACCAGGTCAGCGGCTTGGAGGGAGACCACGGGAGGGGGCGCCGGATGCTGAGGGGGCGACAACGTGGAGGGAGACCTGGCCAGTTTGGAGGGAGATCTACTCGGTGTGGAGGGAGAACCAGTCGACGTGGAGGGAGACCCGGCAGCTTGGAGGTGGAGGGGGCGTCGGTGAGCAAGGGTGGCGTCATTGACCGACGGGAGGCGCCGCGCGTAGGGAGATGGTGGGGGTGAGGCACCACGGGGGGAGACATTGGCCAGGGAGGCGGCGAGGTCGTGGAGAGGCACTGCAACTGGAGATGAAGCGTCAGGAGAAAAAGCTAGGGTTTCGAGCGCTGGAGAGTGATAACTGAACGATCTGCGCGAGGGACCTATTTATAGAGCCTGTATCACAAACGATTCTATTTTAGAACCGTTTCTGATATTACACATCAAAGACGGTTACAAACTAGAACCGTCTGTGATAGTTTATTATCACAGGCGATTCTGTTTTAAAACCATCTGTGATGTCTCTTATCACAGACGGTTGCAAAATAGAACCGTATGTGATGTAGATGGGACCAGCACCCATTGCATAATGTAAATGGAATTGCGGATGAACCAACATCAGTGAAGGAATTACATAATGTATATGGAATTATAGATGAACCAACATCAGTAAAAGAAAGGAGACTTTATTAAATAAGTTAGATGCATACACAAAGATTTTTCGAATTTTGAGCGTCTCATTAAAAACACCTCTATTATTTTGGAGAGTACACTTAAAATCATCCTCCGAGTGCCAACACAACAATTTTGCCTCATTTGGGTTCGCAAACAAACGCTTCAAACGAGGAATTACAGGCAGGTACCATGCCACCTTAGTAGGAGGTCCTTTCTTCACCTCGATGCCCTCGCTGTCATCATTTGAATGACTCTTACGCTTGTACCTGGATGCGTTGCACACCAGACATACATGCATATTTGCGTACTCTTTGCGGTACAGGATACAGTCGTTCGGACATGCATGTATTCTTTTTTCTTCCATTCCCACGGGACAAAGAACCTTCTTAGCTTTGTAGGTGGTTGTCGGCAACTCGTTTCCCTCTGGAAGCATGTTCGCCAATAGACGTAACAACGCTGTGAAACTCTTGTCGGACTAACCGTTGCTTGCCTTCAATTTCAGCAGTTCAAGCACGGATGACAACCTTGTGTATTTTGACTTGCAGCGTGGGAACAAAGGTTTCTCCGAGTCCTCCATCAAGCCCTAGAATTTACCATATTATCTGTCATCACGGTTCCCTTCTGCTTCGCGCAACATCTGATTCAGATTATCGTCCTACAACCTATTCTCATCGGAAGCACAATCGATATGATCATCCGGCATATCATTGACTTCATCGACGATGTTAATATTACCTGCTTCCTGTATATCCTGCTCTTCTCCGTGACTAGTCCAACATGTATACCCCTCTTAAATATGATGCAATTATATAACCAATTACTACCTTAGAACACAGAACAAATGGATCTATAAGCTAGATCTAAACACAATCTTCAAATTCTCTCTTTACCAAACTAGCTACCTAAATCTTAAATATAATAATGCAGTTAAAACCAATTACTAACCTTAGATCACCAAAAACACATGGAAAACAATCTTGAAATTATCTCCTTACCAAGATAGATCTTGAATATAATGCAATTAGAATCCATTACTAACCTTAGATCACCAAGAACACATAGATCTACAAACTAGATCTAAATAGTCTTCAAATTCTCTCCTTACCAAGCTAGACCTTGAATATAATGCAATTAGAACCCATCTTACTAACCTTAGATAAAAAAGAACACATGGATATACAAGCTAGATCTAAACAAACTTTAAATTATCCTTACCAAGCTAGATCTTGAATATAATGCAATTAGAACCCATTACCAACCTTAGATTATTAAAGTCAAATGGATCTACAATCACCCTTCAAAATCAATTGTCTTCTTTCACAATATCGCCTCATAGCCGCAGCTACCTGAAAGATAGATCCCGAAACCCTAAAAGGCACTAAGTGGCTCGGGTCTCTGTATTATATATTGCTGGGAGATATCAAAGACGGTTCTATTCATAATCCGTCAGTGATTTACATAGAATCCCAGACGGTTTTAGAATAAAACCGTCAGTGAGATATCACAGACGGTTTTATAATAAAAAACCATCTGGGATAATACATGTTATCACAGACAGTTTTTGTTTAAAATTGTCTATGATGGCATCACTGATGGTTTGGTACTAAAACTGTCTGTGATATTGCTGTATATCACTGACGGTTTATGAAGAGTACCGTCTGTGATGATGTCACTGACGGTTGCACTATAGAACCGTTAGTGATGTTCCTCATCACAAACAGTTTTTTAAAACCGTCTGTGATGAGTCGTCTAATATATGTCTTTCTATAGTAGTGTAGCCCCTGATAATGAGATTAGTATAGTTTGCACAAGGGATCTTCTCGGTATTCCATGCCAGAAGGGAGGGTCCCCATAGAAACACACCTATATTTATGGACAAGACTATTAACAAAATATGCACTATATTTTTTGACAGAGAGAGCAACTTGATTTCCGTACGAATTCAAAAATAAACCCTAAAAAAATAGAATACAGTAAAGGAAAATAGAAAATGGATTTTATATAAAATCCAACCTAAAACTAAAAAAAATCCACCAAAGTACAGTCCAAAAATATTTAAATTAGGAATAAATCAAAGGATGATTAGAGATTTAATTTGTATGCGAATTTAGATGCTAAATTCCAAAAGATATTAAATTTCGTAATAAGATCTATAACCTATACTAATTGTAATTATAAACTACGAGATTTTTTTTACATTAATCAAGAAAAGGAAAAGATTTAGTGCCTGTCTAACAGAACCAAGGTACAGTGGCTTTCACGTTCAATCCTAATTAATAGGCCCAAATAACTTTATTTAAGAAGCTAACTCGTGCCAATGCACCATCAATCTCTCGAGAGTCGTCGACATCACCAAGCTCAAGATACATCGCTATTAAGCACCATTGCTACCCGTTGCAAGCGACGACACCTACATCTACTCCAACAATTCTTCCACAACAACATCGGCCAAGCACCGATGAGGCAAGACCACTCTACCAACAAGCCATATACCGATCGAGCAAACTCTCAATTGTCACGCACCCACGAGGCGAAGGCAAATCATCCCATCTGTCACTGACAAGGCGGACACCCCCACATGGTCAGGCACCGATGAGGCGAAGGCCACCCCATCCATATCCATATGAGATTGTTGGAACTACAAGAAAATTTTACTGACGTTATCAACATGGCTCATGTAGTTTTTCTGTTTATTCCTTAGTTTTATATTCAAGCTAGATTACAAACTAACTCGCCACATGGCCAGGCACCGACGAAGCGAAGGCCACCCCATCCATATGAGATTGTTGGAATTACAAGGAAATTTTACCGACGTTGTCAATATAGCTCATGTCGTTTTTATGTTTATTCCTTAGTTTTATATTCAAGCTAGATTACAAACTAACCAACTAAATCTTATCTTCCTAAATAAACTTATCTTTTAACCAATGTTGTCAAGATTATATCTAACATTTTACTTTCTAATCTTGACACACCGACTCTTACTCATTAAGTCAATCGGTCTCAACTACGATATGCCAAATACATACTAGATACAAGATGGAGAACATATCTCCTCATACATCCCAGACTCATCTTCGACGAACTTGACTTTGGATGGCGAACACACCTCCTCAACGCCCCGGAGTCAACTTCGATGGACTCGACTTTGGACGGTGAACGCATCTCTTCAACGCCCCGCAGTCAACTTTGACGGACTCGACTTGGACATGCAGTGACTTACTTTTGATCTTTTAGTGCAGCATGATCTTTTCTTATGCGCACGACATCTCTGAAGGAACTCACAAACGTTTATCTCGTGGACACAACTCGCACAAGAACTCACATGGTCACACACAGTATCTTGTGAATACAACTGACACAAATAGCCACGAGAACGTTTAATTTTGATTGTCTCCTCCACGAGACACACAAATAGCCGCCAATACCTTCTTGTCTGTCGGTACCTTACTGCACAGCTCGCCGTGCCGGAGCAGCTCCAGGCATATCACACACACCAGCCTCTCAGACACACAGGAAGCACGGCAGCGTCAAGGGCGGCGACGGAGCCGGCGGTGCTTTTTCGTTGGTAATTGCTCAAGTCACAACTAAACCATGTCATCAGCAGCTAGCTGATACTCCTTTCGATCCTGGCACGATCTTAACTCTGCACAGCGGGCAACTATTGCTGCTCGTCGCCCACACGTCGATGCACTCCTTGTGTAACATGTGACGGCACGCCGGCATGACTTGGAGCCGCGCGGTGACCACCCTGTGGACGATCTTGTCCGGAACAAGCGGCCGGCCGTTGCCGTCGTCCTCCAACATGCTGGACAGGTCGTCCTCTCCAAAGCCCCGGAGAACGCCAGCGATGTCCCCGGACTTGAAGTGCAGCTTGAACTTGGGCAGCCGGAAGTTGCCGACCGTGATAAGGCTCGTCGAAGGTGCTCACGTAGGAAGTCTGGGGGTCCTCTGATCCCCAGGTGACTGCAGCCACACGTCATGCTTCGTAGTCGACTTGGATTGGCCGCCCCCCGTCGATGGCGCACATGTACGCCGCCTCACATCGGGAGCTTCCTGGCCACGAAGCACCCCGCCGACCGAAGCTTGCTCCCGTCTCTGTTGGCGCCCGCAGTGTGCTCAGCCGCGTCGCTGCTCACCCGCGTGCCGTTCCTCAGCTATTCTGGTGCCGCCCCCGAGAGTCTCATTCTCCCGAGTGCAGCTGCAAACAGAGATGACAAGGCTAGATACCCACACCATCAGACATCGACAAGCCGGAGAAGCTTACAGTTAAGCATCGTCGGAGTGAGGACGTACTGCTCTACTACACCATCGCGTCACCATGCACGCACATGGAGAAGACAATACTTGAAGACGACGACCATTACGCACTTTAATCAGAGGTCTTCTACGGTCCTACCCGTAGATGTAATTAACCGGGAGCTTCTTGAGGCCTCGGGAAGCGGAATACCCCGTCGCCTCCTAAATTAGATCTACCACCCAAGCAAGCTACGGATAAAGGGATCTTATACTTTTGTTATTCGAAATAATATTTCCCTTTCTTTCTTTATTTGTATACATTAGTGCACTCACTACTACAGAAAATCTCATCACAGACAGTTGAAAATCGTCATATTAGACGGTTTTGCGAACCGTCAGTAACAATGTGTCAGTGATGTAGAGGCACGTTAAAGACGGTTTTAGAACCGTGTGTGAAAATTGACATCACAGACGGTTCTAATTTAGAATCATCTGTGATGAAGATGGTTCCATTTTTGAACCGTCTATGATGCCTCTTTGCTTTGTAAAGCATGAATATATATCACTGATCATCTATTGTCATTTTATTTTATCCTATGATGCACTCAAAGCTTTGTAAGAGAAAAGCAGTGTACCATACACAAAAATAAACAAGGGACCAAATATACAAACAAGGCAATTTCATTTTAAATTTCAGTCTAAAAGTTTAAGATGAGCCTATCCACTTTTTCCAGTGCCAGTGGTATGCAATTGTCATGACTTAGTCAACAATCAACATATATCAAGAAATTTAAGATTGAAACTACATCTACTTATCAAGATTCTTATAAATTTTGTTTATCAGCTACATCCCTAAAGTGAAACCATTCTTCATGCAAACACTTTCCAATTCAAAGCGTTTAGCCTGTTAGAGAATACTTAACCAGTATGTAACTAGGAAATAAAGTGACAAGAAGAGACATGTGAATAAGAGGAAAGGTACCTCGCCTGTGAACTGCATAGCAGTATATTTGTTGTCTCTTCCTGAAGTGCCTTCAAAGACCTGAAGAATTAAGTTCAGAGTTTAGTTTAAAGTTTCCTGGGAAAATCATACACACCTTTCAGAGTTCAGTTTAAAGTTCAAACCATTGACTGCTTTCTATCATGCAACATTTTAGCGGTCTCAGGGTCAGTACAACCTGCCTCCTTTTTGACAACTTGTTCAAAGTCTTTTATAAGTCTAGAAAACCACAAAAGAGAGCAAAATACCAACTATTATGAAGCTACTAATACAACATCAAAACTAAGTAACCATGAATCTGTCTTTCCTATAAACTACTTCTTGATCACATTACTAAGATTCCAAAAGCAGAAATTGCAGGTACGTAGTATGCACTACAACGTGTTTAGTATAAGATATTGAAGTGATTACAATATCAAACTATTAAGTTAACATGAGCCAAAAAGGGTCACTATCTCTACTCTTGCCAAGTGCAGCATTCGTGTTCATCATATTCCAAATACTTTGTTTTATGAAGGTGTTCCTACGCTGTATGATGTAGAAAGAAAAGAAGAATGAATAAACTTTTGCAATCTTGCATCTTATCGGTAAGCTCTTCGAGATACCTGCTCCGGCGGTTGGCATCCTTGATCTTGTCCAGTTTCTAGAACCCATTTCTGCAAACAAATCATCAATCAATTAATTCAGCCCTCGCTTCTTAGTCACATTATACAATTATTTATGTGGAGATCAAGAAATGCAAGGGTGGAGACCTCAAAGAATGATTTTCTATAGGTCATCAATTTGTTCTCCGAACTTGTATTCAACATGCAAAATCATAGCAAGAAAAAGGAGATCTACCGAGCATTTTCGTGTAACACATCCAAATTCAAACAAGAAAAAAAGGATGAATTACTCGAGCTTACTGCAATGTGCGGAAGATATCGCTAATCTAACCGTCGATCTCGGCAAGCTCCTCGTTGACCGATGCCAAATCCATCTCCTCCTCCACCACAACCACACCGGTCGCATCCACCATCCGGTGTCTTACCGCCGCCTTCCTCGCCTCACATTCGGGATTCGGGATGTTTGAGACTTGAGAGGAGAGGGGAGATCGATAGAGAAGGGAGGAGGCAGAGAAGGTGAGGTAGGGGGAGTGGTTGGGGAGGGAGAGGAGACGGTACGAACCTAGGGTGCAGGGCGGGGCCAGCGGCGAGGTGTGGGTCTTAGCAAAGACGACGATGTCTCAGGGGTCGGGGCCGAGGCAGAGGAAGAAGGCCTAGAGGCCGTTGTCGGAGGCGAGGATGAGCCAGGTGTGGCAGATGGCGCTGGAGCGCGCGGCGTCGGCAGGGTCGAGCAGGCGCAGGATTTGGAAGAGCATGTTGATCGGGACGACATTGAGCGGCGGGGCTGGAGGAACCAATGGGTTGAGGCAGCCGAGAGCTAGGGTTTTGTTTTTATATATTTGGAGCAATGCACATCACCAGAGGCGAAGGCAGGGGGGGGGGGCTTGGTGGGGCTCCAGCCCCCCTGACCCACCACAAGAGACCCCAGGTATGCTACATTGAGAGAGAAGTGTTTTCAAAAATAAACATAGAAGATATCTTACAACGTTTTCAGAACATGAAAACTCATAAATGTCAACTATCACATCTTTTGAAGCAATGAAAGGTAATTTTCCCCTTGCATATTAACATACTAATACTATATTACATTCATTTAAATTTCAACTATAATATGTCGGCTTGGTAGTTTTTATATTTAGTACATGTACTTGTGTTCAGCCCCCCTCTTGAATGAATCCTGACTCCGCCACTGTACATCACTGACATTTTTTGGCTAAAATCGTCTGTGATATGGACTCTCATCACTGACTCTTCTAGGGATCAGTGATGAGGTGTTATCATATACGGTTTTTCAAAACCGTCAGTGATGAGAGATCTAATATAAGTCTTTTGGTAGTAGTGACTGGTACATCCGCACACTCTAACCCCACGTATAGAAGTCGAAGATCAAGAGCATACAATTGGCTAGTGGTATCCATCTTAAGCGTATAACCCGTAAGTCATCGATGTGCACCGTTTTTTTTTTCAAAAATGTAGTTGGTTAATGTAATCATCTTAAGGCTAAAAACCACAAGTTACAGAAGGCAGCTAGCAAGAGTACGGTGCCTTTATTGTGTGTCGGTGGAATGAAACTTCTCCATGCTTTTTTAGAGAAAGCATATATCGAAAAAGCTTCAAGGAAACTGACCTTTCAAGCGATCAACCGAGAAGGAATCGTTTGAAAGTTGCATGAGACTTCTGCAACTGCAAGCCTGCAAAGGAGGATCGATTAGAACGAAGAGGAGCGACAACGTCAGGGGAACTTATTCCTTGGCCCCGGCAAGGCGTATACGTATCCCGATCGAGGCGGCTTTCGGCAGATCGAATGCAGAAGGCAAAAGGCTTACGTAGCGCCCATGCAGCATGCACGAGCACGAAGCATCTCCATATGCTTCGCCGACGATCCAGAGATCCCCCCGAGTGTTCGATTAATTCTCGCGTGCACACGGCAGCCGGCGGCGCGGTGCTCGCGCGCGCGTACGCCGACAAGCTAGACAATTAAGACGAACAACGTCTCGACCGACCAGCCGATCGACTCCATGATTCTCGCGCTGTCAAAAGACGGAAAGAGAGAGAGAGAGAGAGAGAATCTCCTACTAATTCAATATTCTCTTGATCATCAACGCACGCATGGCGTTGCGGGAAGAATTACAGAAAAGGAAGTAATTTAGCGGCAGAAAAGTATATGTGCTTACGTACGGCTAGCTACTGCCTATATATATTGGGGCCTCGCATGCTTGCTTGCCGTCACCAATTAATCCATACGAATCAACAAGTGATCTCTAGCTCGTAAGAAGTAACTAAGATCGATGGAGAACAACAGGAACAGCCTGCAGCCTCCACCAGGTGAATGATCGATCGATCTTAATCTCCATATATATATGTCCAAGAACACAAACTCTACTAGTTAATGATTTGTTAATTAGTTGGTACTTCTGTGTTTGCTTTAATTTAGTTGCTTCTCCATTAATTAGGCTACCCGAGGGTGGATTCGGAGCAACAAGGCGACGGCAAGAAGGAGAAGAAGTCGTGTTGCGGACGATCACGGCGCCGTACGGCCAAACGTGGGGAGACGAGTTTCATCGAAGGATGGTACGTACGTATATAGTATACTACACTGTTCTTCCTCAGCATTAGCTGACGTATTCATCTTGTTCTTCTTCTTGTTCAGCATTGCTGCGCTCTGTTGCTGCTGGCTCTGCGAGCTGTGCTGCGACTGATCGAATTGAAGAGGGGCTATACATATGCGTATCATATAGGGATATACATATGGAGGATGCAGCTTAAGTAGTTTGATCAAGAGGAGCATTGATTTTAGAGTATCAATATATGGTGTTAATTATGTGATACAAGTTTATGTTTGGTTGCCCACGATCGAATATCTAGTGTGTATGTGTATTCATGTCTCCATGTAATTGTACTACCCAGCTTAATTACTTCCTGCTTTTGAGGTGTAACAGACACATTCTTAAATGAGTATTGTTCCTTCGTCTGTTTCTGAATATATGTTATTCTATCTTAAACTTTTTATTTCTAAATAGATATCATTCTACAATTCCAAGACAATTCTTACCTGTTTTTTTCCTTTATATACCATACTATTTATTATTTTCAATGTTATTTATTACTATGAATTAGAGTAACATACACCATCTAAGAGTAAAAAGTGAGCTAATACAAAAGAACGATTTAATCATTCTAATACGTGTGTTGATTGAAGTGCAAAATCTTAAAAAGTTATTTATTCGGGAACGAGATAGCGTATAATAAACCACTCATCGCATGTCCTGCAGTACTATTCTCCGATCGAGCATAGATCCATCTAAGATTTCTACTTTCTCTGTTTCATGATACACGACACCATTCCACTTCTCTCATCAAGATAAAGAAATGGTGAAATCAAGGTGCGAGAGAAGGAAAATTGTACTCGTCTTCCCCTACGAGGGCAGAAACAATAAGACCATCTCAACTTATTAGTATGTACATATCAATTTTATCCTATATAAAAGAGTGAGAAAATAGGACAGAGAAGATAACCGGCTCTTAATTAACAATTAGCATCGCACAGGAAACAACGTGCTATAGCTAGCCAAAAGCCCATGTTGGAAGAAGTATACTTACTCTAGATGATATGGATGAGAGATAGTTATTGCACAAGTTTTAATGTTATAGCCAAAAGTATTTTCCTAGAGACAACATTTAGAGAAATTTATTATACAAGCTGAATTTATTGTTTATTCTAGATGATATAGATGAGAGATAGAGTAACTAGTAGGCTTTGTTATTGTACTGCTCTAAAATGATGCAATTAACCACCAACCTTATCAATGACAGGGTACGAGGAGGAAATTATGAGTAAAATACATATAATTTTTATTATTTAATCTCTTTTAAATTTATTTTTATTAATAACTTCCTGTTCAACTTATTTCCAAACCTAATACTTCTGCTACATCATCATCCGCGGTGTGGAGAATAAGAGATTGTTTAGGGGAATTGTATCTTTTCTAAAAAAGCTAAATTTTGGCTTTCTGAGCTGAAAAACGTTTGTAGTTTTTTATACAAGACCATTTAATAAATAACTAATTTTCCACAGTAATAAACTGTAAAAGCATGTTCAGCCCAGTTTTCAGCTTTTTGAACTTTATTAGTTATATATGGCTTCTAAGTTATACCAAAGATCGCTTAAAAACTAAATTGTTTGAGAAATTTATTGGCTTTTCAGAGATTAAAAAGCCCGCAAACGGAACCTAACATTGCCACGCCAGGTTGAAAGCCAGCGTCGAGCCAAAAAAATAATAATAGCACCATGTATCGAAAAAGTTGTCTTACCCTGCAACATAGATGCTTCCCTGGGTACTAAGCTAGAGTTCAAGAACCTATGTGAAAAAAAAACAGAGATGTTTGAGGGCCTATCAATGTAATGTACTATTCAAGAAGTAGCATCAAATATCTTGATCATTAACATTACCATAGTATGCAGAGTTACAGAAACTGACATGTAGTTGTACATAGGATTCGCATTCGAGTTGTGGACTTGTGGTTGCCTAAGTTCATGTAAAAAACAAAACCCTGTAGATCATATCAGCATTGAGGTTAGCAGACGCGAGCACTACTACAAAAGAATTCATATTAGACCTCTCATTACATATGGTTTTCAAAAACCGTCTGTGATAAGGGATCATCATAGATGGTTTTTTACAAAAACAGTTAGTGATGAGTCCCGTGCTTATCATAGACTGTTTTTGGTTAAAACCGTCTGTGAAGAAGGGCATATCACAGATGGTTTGTTTCAGAGGGTATAACTAACATTTCCTGAGGTTAGTCAATAATTAGAAAAATGTAAACATTGGCAAAGCAACATCACATATGATTCTAAACAGGAACCGTCTATGATTATCATACATCACAGACAGTTCTAAAATAAAAACGTCTGTGATGAGGTTTAAACCATAGATGGTTCCCCTTTAGAACCATCTGTGATGTATGATCATCACATACGATTCTTGATCATACATCACATACGGTTCTAAATAGAAATCGTCTGTGATAATCGTACATCACAAACAGTTCTTGTTTATAATCGTCTGTAATGACCATTTTCACTGATGGTTCCAAACTATCTGTGATGAGCCCTTTAATCACTGACAGTTTGTTACAGTTTACAAAACTGTAGCTTTACGAATCGTCTGTGATGATGTGTTGTATAGTAATGGATGTTCATATGAAGGCGGGGGCGAGGACCTAGACAGCCAGGGGCGGTACCAGGGGGTGCCGGGTATGCCCCGGCACCCCAAAATTTTGAAAAGTTGTATTAAACTATTTCTTTAATATGTTAAATTTGTTTATTGAATTGATTCTGATTTTGATGGTTTATGATTTTTAAGACCTTAGAATTGTTTATATCATGCTTTTAGCAAATTTCAAATATATGTGTTGGATTTACGATGTTATGAAATAATTGTAAAAGACTACAGAGTTATACGTGTGAAATGTGTATACCCAACGAAAAATTTCCAGTTCCACCAATGTAGACAGCGGCTGAGGTGGAGCACGTACCGTGAAGAGGGACAACGCGTGGCAACGGGCATGATGCATGGCGAGGCTACGGGCGACGCCGAGTAATGGCGCCGGCGATATGGGCCAGCGGCAGCGACGATTTGCGTGTGCTATATGAGTGAAAGTGAATTAATTGACATCCGTTAGTTTATTTCAATAATAACCATTGGTCCTGACATTAAAGTCTACATTAATACCTATGGGTAAATAATTTGGAGTCACCGCAAATGTTTATGCTACCTTTTGTAAATCAACGGTTAGATTTAATTTATACTATTATTATCTAGGGAACTGAATTTACTGTAAAATTTCTCAATCTCGAGAAAAGATGTTCCACTTCGCCACGCTAGTCCATCTCAGTAAGTAGCAATCGAGTCAAAAATATAGTTCTCCATTCTGATACCTAGCTCCATTCTCAATTAGGGGCTTCGCCGAGGCCACAAGTGTAGGAGAAACGATATCTTATGTAGAGGCAGATTTACAGTGTACAGATCGGGATCAAGCGACACTGACGCCCTCCAGTCCAACACATATGGTTCTTTTAGTATATAAGCATATAATCCTTTTATTATAAATTAAAAGTTAGTACCATAAGTTCGTAATGACCTTGACGATCCTGATGAACTTTTCTTTTAGATCCGCCTTTAATCCCATGCCATATTCTGTTAGTGTACTCTTCTATTAGTAGTATTTCTTTCCTTCCTTTTTCTACTTTATGTATCCACTTCTTTTCCGTACAGTTTAATTCTCTAACCATCTCTTACAATACAGATATGGTTAGATACCCATATACATTTTTCCCTAAAAAAAAAAAAAGCTCGGTTAGTACTTACGTACCTACCTTCTCATCAGTTACAAATCAACAGGCCAGGGATTCCTGGTATGAACATGCACCATGATTCTTCAGCTAGCATACACTGGTACACATGTTGAACAGCTACAAGTCTTGGAAAGTTGGAATCCGATTCCTTCTCTGAGTTTTGGCCATGTTAAAAGTTCCCATGCCGTCCGGAAGATCTTTTTCCATCTTGTCATCGTTTGATTCCCACTAGAAAGTCTCTCGTGACAGCTAGGAGCAGTTTACGAGTTTGGACGGTTAGTTTGTGAGAGCTCGTGTAGCAGTTTATCTATGTTGGTGATGAGTATTTAGCTATATTTTGAGCCTACGATGTTTAGGTTTGAGTTCGTTTTGAGTTTATTTTGAATTTTGAAGCAATTTGAGGTGTTAGCAGAGTGAGCGGCATTACCGGCCCTTGAGGGATGGTACTGTCGGCCTTGCGATACTACTGGGTCTAGGTTGACGGTAGTTATTTTTCAAGAGGGTCATTTTTCGGGCTTAGGGAAATTGGCACTACCGGCCTTAGGGGCGGTAGTACCGGCTGAACGGCATTACCGGCCCCTAGTTGGCGGTAGTTATTTTTCAGAGCATGCCTATTGGTTCACCCAGGGCAGTACTACCGGCCTCAGCATGGTGGTAGTACCGGGGCGATACTACCGACCCTAAGGGAAGGTAGTGCCGATTTTTCCAGGAAAATTTGAATTATGAAATGGTTATTACATATTTTGTGAACAGTGCTATATAATGCTTTTCTTGTCTATGTTGGTTCTGGACTTTAGAGTTAGGTCATGGCGAGGCGGACGAGACTAGGACTAGGATAGGAGAGCTGATGTCCAGACAGTCAGGGTAACGTCGAAGATGACTGGGGCCAGGAAGTTGGTGCAAGCCAGAAAGACAAGGAGCTGAAGTGATGGACATGACGGGCAACGATAAGGTGGATCGGGACTAGGTTCAGGGAGGAGTCAAGATCCAGAACAGTCAAGCAAGCCGGAGCCGTCATAGTAAAGCAGTCAAGGAGATGTGGTGCACCGAATAACTTGGGTCCGTTTGCAAGTGAGGATGATTCGGTGGAGTCTGGACGCGTGAGAGGCTTGACGGAAAATTATTGGGGCCACATGGAAAGTGTCAAAGCATGGGCGATGCTTTGAATCGAAAGAAAAGAGCAATAGTGGGGTAAATTGGGAATTTGGCCATTACCGGGGATCGAGACGGTTTGAAAAACCGCGGTGCTGTCTTAAGTGGTTTAGGTCAAGCTAAAAAGGGCATGTGAAAGACCGAAATGAAGATTAGAGGGGGTGAATGATCAGAAATAAAATTTTCCTCCTAAAAATCAAACAACAAAGAGATGAGGTCGAATGACTGTACAATCCAAATAGGTGGTTGAATGAACAATACCCTCGACCAGTAGGTCGGATGAACAGTGCTCATATAAACAAAGAAAACTGCACTGGTTAGATGAATAGTAACTACGAACTGGTCAATTGCACTGGCCAAATGAACAGTGTTCAAGGTGAATAGTGCTCAGAAGAACAGCGTTTTGGTGAATAGTGATTAGATGAACAATGTTTAGTTGAATAGTAAAAATTAGCATGATCTGAGAAACAAGAATGGATGTAACTTTTGATCGACTGATCTAAAACTCGTGAAACTTTGTGTGCACCTTCCTATGAATGTCAGGAACCTATTCCAACCTTCAATCGCAAGGATTGACATCAAAGTTCCGACCTTTTTCCAGTTTAATGGATGTCGCACCAAAATCGGGTTAAACACAAAAACTTCACCCTTAGCTTGCTCGTGGGGAATTGATGATCAAGATGATCTTAGATGACCTCCCATATATCAAAACAAGTAAAAACACCAATGAACAACCCTTCAAACAAACAAGAATGCGATCTATAAGAATGTTTCTTCTTTCAAGCATAAAGATCGGTTTCTTGCAAAAAAACTGAAGAAGAGGTTGTAGATTGCCTAAATCCACAATAATTTAGAAGGATGGGAGGCATATCCAAATATGCGGAAAGTAAATTGCAAGAATTTATATTACGGAATGTAAATACTGAATTTAAGTGCAGAATTTGAAACATAATGTAAATGCTGAAAGTAAATTCAGAATAGGGAAAAGAAACTTTTGTTTCTTAGGAGTAAGGTTTACAAATCCTCACAACAAATTAGACAAAGCTCAAAGGAGCACCAAAACCTTCAAAGGAGACACCCCTCTCCTCCTCTATTTATAGCACACTGGGAGCAACCTCCACTCTTAGATGACTTCTTGGTCCTCAATAAGCCTCATCAATGGGTGAGATCCACTCCCTCACTTATACATAAGCTAATCCACAACCCAACATCATAACGGGTTTTATCCACACACACTAACTTAACCACTACTCCACCCGCGAACCCTTGATCCAACGATCCTCCTTTGCTTGAGTAGGGGTTAAATTAACATCTCATCCATCCACTTGTCCTCTCAGCCTACAGCCACATCTAGCCTAAGTCATCCTCTGGCGACATCTTAACCGTCTGGACCTCAGCTCTTCTAGCCTAGTCCCGATCTCCTCTGCCTCACCATGACCTAGCTCCGAAGTCCTGCAACCATCATAGACAAGGGAAACAAATCACATTGCATTGCTCAAAATGATATGCAATAAGTAATCAACTGAACAATCACACATCTAAAGATCCCACCTTAGCTCACAACCAATCAAGTCCATGACCACTTAAAGCTCTGATCAGTTAAGGCTCCGACCAGCTAGGGCTCTGATCAGTCAAGGCTTCGACTAGCCAAGGCTCTGATCAGTCAAGGTCACAACCACTCACTAGTGCAGTGACCACTCAACTCAAATTGCTCAACCTAAAGCAAATCAACCTCAAACCTGAGGACTGCAAGCTCAAAAACAATCAATTAAGTCTCCCCCTTGATGAGTATATTGACAAACACTAAAAATACACAATTTTAAGTTTGAAAAGGAAAGAAGGGAGCAATTTGATTGCAAAGCCATACTTGGTTTAGATTAAGAGGAAATAAGAGATCATGACCAAGTTGACAATAGGATTTCATAGCAAGCCAATGGAAAGAATAAGTTTTCCACAAAAGCTCTAGAAATCCAAGAAAAACTCACGAAATCTCAAATATACTTATGAAGATAAGAACTAGCAATTTTTCACCATAATCATAAGAATCAAGATGTATTCACATTTCTCACCTTTCGATGGTGACTTTTCTACAATTTCTTCCCCTTTTGGCAATATAGGCCTCAAGATGGTATTTTCTCCCCTATCAACATGTATGCCTGAAATGCATCTAAAGAGCTTTGAGAATTATCCAACTAACCACATAGATAAAGTATGCCATGAAGCCACTCAAGTTCAGATTATGCTAAACTAAGACTTGCCCAAGTGAACATTGTAATATCTTTGCTAGCAAGCACAAATAAGACTATATCATTTTTGCATGATTTTAACAAGTGCAACATTTAGCATAATCTCTAAACTAGAAGCAAAGCCAAACAATGGATCAAATGGAAGACCTAGAGTTCAACCTAGTCAACACTTTGGGGATGCTAGGTGTGTATAAAAGATACTTTGTGCTCAATTATCTTTAATGCAAATTTTTATTTTAAAACTTCAACACACATATTGGGGTGCAAATGTTTGACATTATTTGCATTCTTTACCCACTTTTCTTTTTTATTTGTATTTTTCAAGTGTGATTGACTTAAGACATAGTCGATCATCTCAAGAAGGACTCTTAAAAGAATGGTCTTGATCATACACGACACATTCCAAGTGCAATGGAAAGCAGTATCTGAATGTAAAGTGTTGAAATCAATTTGCACGCAAAAGTCAATTTTTGACCATTTTAGTATTTAGATTTATGAGCATGTGAAGGACTCTAGTATACATCAAACTAGCTTTACCCAAGTTGCTATAGGGACTGTAGTAGAAATCTAAGATTTCATAAATCATGGCATATGCTCCTAGTGAGTAAACATAGCAAGTAAAAGTTACAAATTTCATCAAGTTTTTATTAAAGCTCAATTTTTATTTTTAGTAAGCTTAGCATGATGAAGCAAAATGAACTTAGACATGACTAAGCTAGCAATGATCTTCAATAAAAATGGCAAGGTGCAAGCATGAATGACAGCTCATTTGCATAATAGACAAAACTCATTAAAACAGAAAATGAAGTCTATATGTAATGCATGAACAGCTTCTCAAACTTCTCCTCAACATGTGAATCAATTTTAAGCATGATTTATGGTTCAAGTTGAGTTATTAGCAGTATTAAGCTCAGAAAATTTCTAAAAGAACTCAACAGAAACCAGAAATACAGAATGAGGAGAAGTCGACAAACTGCAAACTGGGTGGCTATAGAGCATAGAAAAGATGGCAAAGAACACTATGGCTCAAACTCACTCTCATCTTCTCAAATGACTGACATAGGAAAGCTAACTCTAAAATCCAAGCTAGAGAGTGCATACAGACCCTGTCTACCCAAGGGGCCCAACACCTGCTGGACCTATAAGATTGTGAGAGAACTCAACCTAGATAGAAGAGAGAGCAACTAATTGTGCATGATATCATCCTATAGCATAAGATGAGAGGTCCATGCAAAGCATGCCAGAAGTCTAAGTGAAGTGTACTTAGAATTCTAAGAATAAGCCCAATATCACTCAAAAGATGCAAAAGAAAGGAAATGCTGAAAGTAAACATATATAATATATAATGTACAAAACCAGCTCCCCCTCAAGAGATGTCATAAGGGCACATGACTGCAAGCTCCCTCAAGGCTACAAACCTAGAGCTATCCAAAAGCTTAGTAAAGATATCCGCAATCTGGTAGCCACTCTCTACAAATTGGAGTACTATATAACCCTTCTCCCCATGGTCTCTAAGGAAGTGATATCTAATTTCTATATGTTTGGTTCTGGAATACTGCACTGGATTTTTGGCAATGCAAATGGCAGAAGTGTTATCATAGAAAAGTGGAACACTATCTATGTCTAACCCAAAGTCCCGTAAGGTCGATCTCATCCAAAGCACCTGACTACAGCAACTAGCGGCTGCAACGTACTTGGCCTCATGGTGGACTCTGCAACTCCGGACTGCTTTATAGATGACCAAGAGAAAAGAGAAGTGCTAATGAATTGACAAGTGCCAGAAGTGCTCTTCCTATCTACCCTACAACCAACAAAGTCTACATATGAAAAAGCTCTAAGAGACAAACAAAAAGAGGAAGAGTATCAAATACCATAGTCAGTGGTAGCTCGAAGGTACCTGAAGATGCGCTTCACCGCTTGGTGGTGAGGCACGATAAACCTGAAATCGAGCGCATAGACACATAGCAAAATGTATATCCAGCCTTGAGGCAGTGAGATACAAGAGGGAGCCGATCATGGTTCGGAACTCCTTCTGATCAACTAGCTTACCATCCTCATCAGACTCAAGGACAGCAATGGTGGCCATAGGAGTCATCACCGGCTTCCCATTAGACATGTCGAATCGTCTCAGGAGGTCACGAGTGTACTTGCCTTGATGCAAGAAAATACCCTTCCGAGTCTGCTTGATCTGGAAGTCGAGGAAGTAACTCAACTCGCCTATAATGCTCATCTCGAACTCTATGCTTATCACATCTGAAAACTGAGACACAAGAGAGTGCGAAGCCCTACCAAAGATAATATCGTTCACATAAATTTGGACAAGTAAAAAGTGAGAATTCTGGTGTCTGATGAGCAGAGTCTTGTCTACTTTATTCATCTCAAAACCATGACTAAGAAGATAAGATTTAAACCTCTCGTACCAAGCTCTAGGACCTGCTTAAGTCCATACAAAGCTTTAGAAAGCTTAAAGACATGGTTTTGGTACTTGTGGTTCTCAAATCCTAAAGGCTGCCTGACATAAACCTCTTACTCAATATACCCATTCAGGAATGCACTCTTGACATCCATTTGATAAAACTTGAAGCCTCTACCTCATGAATATAAGAGGTAGGATCGAAGCCACTAGATGCAGGAGAGTCTAAAGGTAAGGCTGGTCTCCCTAAGGTGCAGAGATAGAAATAGGAGACACCTTAGGTGTAGAGGGAGCTGGATTAGGTGGAACACCGTCATCTCCATCATCCTCATCCTCTACAAAAATTGTCTGAGAAAGGGAAGAAGAGCCTGATATGTCGGGTCTAGCTCCTAGACTAGCCTCATCAAAGGTCGCCTCACAGGTCTCTATGGTCCTATTCGCCTCACAACTCTAGACCCTATAGCTACAAGAAGAAGTTGGGTAACTTAGAAAAATGTCATTAGAAGAATGAGACTCGAACTTATCTAGGTTCCCAGACTTCAAAACGAAACACTTGAACCAAACACACAAAAATTAGAAACACTAGGCTTTCGTCCATATCTCAACTCATAAGAAGTGCGGTGCAAATATGCTCTCAAGAATACTCGATTAGACACATGACAAGCAGTAGCTATAGCCTCAGCTCAAAACTTTTTAGGAGTACTGTACACATCTAGCATCGTCCTGGCCATCTTGATCAAGGTCCTGTTCTTCCTTTTCACTACGCTATTTTGCTGAGGGACGTTTGTAGAGAAAAACTGATGCTCTAAGCCTTACTCCTTACAAAAGCTCTCAAAGTAGGAGTTCTTGAACTCTGTGCCATTGTCACTGCGTATAGCTCGTAAGGCACCAGGGAGTTCAACAGACAACCTACGAACCAAACCCCTGAAATGAGTAAAAGACTCATCCTTCGAGGCCATGAAAAATACAAAAGAATATCTCGAAAAATCCTTGACAATGACAAGAACATATCACTTCCCACTCGCTGATTGCACTCTAGTTGGACCAATAGTGTTCATATGTAAAAGTTGTTCTGTGCATCAGTCATCGCAACAGTGGCTGGAGGATGAGTAACAACAACCATCTTGCCATATTGGCAAGGAGAGTAAACTAAGTCTTTGGTCATCTTGAGTTTAGGCAAACCACGAATGAGATCATGGCTGCTAACTCGGATCAAATGATCGAAGCCAATGTGACCAAGTCACATATTCCAGAAGGAGAGATCATGGGACTCAAAAGCAATCAAACATTGAAGAGAGTCTCCAGAAGAAGCAAAAAAAATTAGCATAGAAGACTCTTCCAAATCTAGAAATCCCACAAACTAACTCCCAGAAGAATCGAGTATTCTACAAGCATTATTCTTAAAGCTCACCTCGAAGCCGTCATTGATAAGCTGAGAGATAGAAAGCAAATTGTATTACAGCTTACTCACTAAGGCAACGTCCTTAAGAATAAAATTATCGTTAGTGCAGATGGTACCTTTAGCGATGACTCTACCTGACGAAACATCCCCAAAAGTGATCAACTCATCACCAGGAGCTCAGACTAGGGAAGAGAACCAACGAGAGTCCTCAGTTATATGACGAGAACAACTGGAGTCAAGGATCCATACCTCTCCATTCCCTATCCTATGAACCTCGTCCGAGTCGCTGTAGAGCTCGAAATTGCTGATGCTGTTGGTGTCGGCCATAAAACACATGCCGGTGAAGTCGTCGCCGTCTTTGTTCCTCTCTTGCGGATCATCCTCGCCCTCGTCACTCCAGGTTTTTGTTTCGAAGAGGCTGATGTCATCAAGTGCGGCGAGGACGCGGTGGAAGAGCTTCTTATTCTTTGGGAAGTCGCATGCTAGAGGCTTCTTGTTGCGGTTCTTGTTGGTTTAGTCATTCTTTTTAGAACCGATGGAGTCATTCTTGCCTTTCTCCAACTTAGGGAAGTTCGTCCGAATGTGGTTGGGGCCACCACACTCGAAGCTGGTGATCATGCCACCTCTCTTCCTCTCCCTCACCTTTTTGTATGCATGAGAAAATTTGCAGGCTAAAAGAGCAAGCTCACTTTTTAAAAATTTTTCTAACTGTTCATCGCTTAGCTCGTAAAGGGCGAAAAGAGAGAAACCAACTGAGGTCTCAGAATAGGATCCAATGGGATCGATGACCAAGGCCATCGACTACGACTTCATCTTACGAGAGATGACGTCGATCACATGAGTCTTGAGTCAGGACTAAAGCCAGTCAAGAGTTCGGGTCAATAAGTCCGTTGTGTCCTTGATAGTGGTCACCTTCATCTCCCAAACCCGAAGATCGAGTGCGGTCAAGAAATATCGAGTATTCTCCGAGTCAGAGTATGTACAACTAAATGCATGGAGATCGCTCAAAATCTTTGTGAAACGATCAAAACATTCATCAAGTGTCTCACCAACGTGCTGTTAAAATTTATTGTAGTCACATCTATATTGATCCTATCTTACTATCTTGATCTAGATGGAGCCCTTATGGTAAGCATCGAGGGTCTCCCAGATCTGGTGATAAGATCGTAGGTGAGAGATCCTGTTGTATTCACTGCGGCTAAGACCCTGTATGAGGATGTTTCTTGCCTTAGCATTCGCCTCAACGTCAGCCATATTGCCGACCATGACGTTTTCATCGGCAGGATCCCCCTCTATTTATAGCATGCTGGAAGCAACCTCCACCCTTAGATGATAACTTGGCTCTCAATAAGCCTCATCAAGGGCTGAGATCCACTCTCTCACTTATACATGGGCTAACCCGCAACCCAACATCATAACGGGTTTTATCCACGCACACACACACACTAACTTAACCACTACTCCACTCGCGAACCCTTAATCCAACAATTCTCCTTCGCTTTAGTACTTAAATTAGCATCTCATCCATCCACATTGTGAAAATTTGTAATATTTAATGTTTGCCGTCTTTAATGATTTATCCCATCACTACTACAGAAAAGGTCATCACAGACGGTTTGGAACCTTTATCACAGACGGTTTCCCGAACCGTCTGTAACCATGTGTCAGTGATGTTACGTGTAATGACCCCCATTTTTACATAAATGCAAAAATGGAAATCTCATGTGCATACAGTACTAGTCCCATGATCATTGGCTAGCACGCACATTTACAACAATTGATATCACATCCACACTCTTCATTACAAATGATAATGGTAATTTATACAATAACATCTTACAATACAGAGTGAAGTGCAACGGAAAGGATTAAAATTCTTGTAGTGTGCCCATCCAACCCTCAGGCAACTAACAAGGCATAATCCCTAGAAACTCATCGTCAATATCTCAAATCCTGCGACAATTATGTTTCATCGAGCTAATCTGATTCTTCACCTAAAAAGAACAATTAAGCAAGGGTGAGTACTTTCGTACTCCGCAAGACTTTTGCAAACCCTATTATATATGCAAGCCATCTCAAAGGAAAGGCTAGTATGGTTAGTTTGCATAAAGCTAATTTGAAATGTAAATACAGAATAGTAGATTGTAAAATGGAACTTAAATAAAAGCAATTTAATACTGAAATAACAATATGTAGAGTACGAGTAAGTGAAATCACGACCTGGGTATCCTGACCATCTCCACAAACCATTCCCACTGACACACAGTAGGAATTACCGACACACGGTAGAAACCAGATTTTATGAAAATAAAATCCATCTAACTATGTGATGACTTTATCAAGTTCCCATAACCGCGGGTATGACTAATCGATTAGTTTTACACTCTGCAGAGGTGTACATCTTTACCCACAAGTCATGACCTTTTCCTTTTGCCGCATATTTCACGCACCTTTGGCGTAGTGGCCAGAATGTTCATGACGAAAACCTTTACATTACCTAGGTTAATTTTGCACCAACTCCGAGACGTTAAACCCATACTATGGCAGAAGAACTCAGAGCATAGAAATGATGGAACTTCCCCAGAGTACGGCGTACACCGGTGTATCGGTAAACGTTTAATCCATGATCACCTCGGTATGGACGTCCCTTCGAGCAATTCATTAAGAAACAGCTTGTACTGCTCCAGCCTTCCAATGTGCAAAGTTAAACTAGATAACTTAATTGGTTTAGGGCTGTCCCATACTAGTACTTGTGGTTGTAAGGTAATTCTTGGCCTGAAAATAACCCATAGCTCGGTCCTTAACTCGACACGGGCAATAATCTCCCCCTATACTACGTGCAAAGACATGCATTTCCGGCTATTGCCAATAATTGCCCGCATCTAAACCATAGTTTTATTTTCATTTTCCAACCAAAATACCAACCACAAAAATGGTCATACCCATTAAATGTCATATCCAACATTTTTAACCATGTCGATGTTTTACTTTTATTTAAGCATGGCTAAGCATGACACTAGATGTGGGTAACCCAAATTGACATCACATATTGTCTACGTCATTCTAGGGTTATCAAGGTTCACAATTTCCTACTTATCAAGGAAGTTCTATAAGACTACTGGTACAACTACCATTACCCGTAATATAGCAGACTTTAATAAAATAGAGTATGCAGTAAAACATTTAATAAAAACAGTTATAAAACTGGGATCAATATGATCAAAGGGGGGTGCTTGCCTTGCTTATTTATTGCTTACGACGAAGACGAAGCCACGGCTGACGGAGGCAATGATGGAAATAGCGACGTCGGATTCTACACGTCGTTCAATCGGAAATATAGCAAATATCCAACTTTAATAAGGGCAAAAACAAAACAGACAGAAAACCAAATAAAGATTCACTAAAGAAAACAGGAATATTTTAGGGTTTAAGTTACATAATTCCACATATTGTTTTCCAGATAAATAAGTATTCAAAAGTTAAGGTTTTTATGATAACAAAATATGATTTCTTTTATAGATTATCTATTCTTGACTTACAAATTCAAGAGGCTAAAATTATGAATTCTTGCATTTATAACTTCGAATTATAGATGCTAAAATTATTTGGATTAATAGAATTAAAACACAAATTAAAGGGTTATGCGAATATCACTTAATTCCTTAAGTGATTTTGCATAAGAAGTGACTCTGAATATGTTAGATCTATTGAACTAAGTTTCTGGATTTATTTATATTTTTAAGAAGGTTATGGTGATACAAATGTATTAGCTACAGATTTCTTCTCCATTACAAAGTTTGCTTATTCATATTATGAAATTCATAAACCATAATGCTTAAGGTTATTTGGTTAATAGGATTTATATGCAAAACATGATGAAATAAGATTATTTCTTCAGAATAGAATAGTATATACCTTGAATAACATTCTTAAGCTGACTTAATACATTTTAGTGTTTAGACGAGATATTATATTCATTGTTGAAAAGGCTTATATGATATTAAGGGTTACGACGATCATATTCTTTTTAAGGGTATTGGACTAGCCGGATTCAGATACAAAGCCAGTTGTAATAAGAATATGTTTCTAAATTATGGTAATACATACCCTAAATATTATTTCTAAACTGATCTTTCATAAAATTTGCATTAAGACGAGATATTCTACGGGCTGTTGAAAATGCTTAAGTGATTCTAACTTTTATGCGACAAAGGTTCAGTTTTAATTCTTAGTTTGCGAGTGTACTTTATAAGATTATTTAACCATTTTTCTAGCATTAGCAGAGGATGACCCTAAAAGTGTTTTAGAGTTAGTTTCGCAGTATTTTGCTTTTATCTGAGATGTTTTCTATATAAGTGATCATTAGAGTCTAATATGGACTTAGTTCAGATTTACACAAATATAATATATTTTTACATAAACAGCAAGGATATTATTTTTCAGGTTACTAGGGTCTGGTTTTGCCAAATTTGAAGTTAGTTTGTGAAAGATATAATATTTGGATTATACAAATATTGATACTTCGACTACTAACTATTTATTGTTTTCTATAACAACCTTCAATATTTTTACACAACTGGGATCCTTGTAATGAAAGGAATATAACAAAACTAAGTTTGCCATGAATTGAGTTTACTTAATCTATATTCTAACTATTTGATTTTCTATGCACATATATATACACTTTGCACTTGAGTTATTTTCTATTTTTAAGGATAGTTCAAACCAAGTTTATTTCTTAATTATTTTGGAAAATTCAGGTATTCTACTGTCACACTAGTACTTAGAAATCAATTTTAATTATTTTATATTTCTTTCATACAAGTTACGCATATTTGAATTTTCTAGTGTATAGAATGAAATCTTTAATAGAAAGTAGTTCAAACATAAATGAAATTTAAATATTTTTATATATTTGAGTGGTTCAAACCATAAGGGGGCGGCGGCGCCATGACCGGCAGCGACTCGTGCAAAATTAAGCTTTCCTGAGCTGGAAGACCACCATGGAGAGCATCAACGCACCACATGGATCTCATTCTCGGTGTTAGCTCGGAGAATGAAGAAGTGAAGAAGCTTCTCACCGTGCAAGGGCGACGGCGGCGGAAGAGCTCGGTGCAGTGGCTCACCGAAGAAGATGAGTCCAAACTAGTGGCGAAGGTGGATTTTAAATGTTCTTGGGCAGCTTCGGTTGAAAGGGATTGAGCTATGGTGGATTAGGGAGAAAGATGGCCGACAGATTTGGATTAGGTGGCAATGCGGCCGGTTTTGGGGAACACGGCGGAGACCGGGGAAGGTTAGGCTGTGGCGCGGTCTAAAGGGCAGAACGGCGAGCCTCTGAGCCTCGGCGGGGTTTAAATAGTCGAGGTGAGGCGGTTTGGCGCGAGGAAGGTTGGTTCGGTCATCTCTGCGCGAAGGCTCGGGAGAAGTCGCGGCTGAGCGCTTCGGCTAAGAGGAAGAGGAGGCAAGGGAAAAGATAAGGGGCTGACAGGTGGGGACAGGAGATCAGGAGGGAAGTCGGCAAGAGAGAGAAAAGCTGACCGGACCCACAAGTCAGAGAGAGAAAAGAGGAGAATTCTGCCGAAAACTCTAGACAGCACGGGATAGATTCATTGGGTTAGGTCACGAAACCGACTCAATATTTTAAGTGGATTTTTTAAAAGGTATTAAATAAATATATAAATGTCTAGTAAAATTTTTATATAAAATTTATTTTCAAAAATATTAATAAAAATCTGACAATGCACAGATAGTAATTTTTGTTGATTCTGCTTTTTATTTAATTGAAGATCAAAATAAGTTTATTATTTTATGAAAAATTTTATGAGGTTCTGAAATGTAATTATTGACATGATATAAAATTTTCAGATTTTTATATTGATTTTTTTAAATTTTAATAATTTTGACATTACCATTTTCAGCTTTTCTGATTGTCTGTTTTTGAATATCTAAAAATACTAAATTTAATATTTAATTCTTGATATTTTTACCAGGCATGAGTAAGATTAAGATGTCAGCATGGTTAAAATATTAACTCTGTTTAAGGTCGAGAGACTTCTGAAGAATTCTTACAAAGTCGGTTCAGAGTATCTAGACAGGGTTATTTTTGTATTTTTAATTAATTTTATTGATCCAGATCAATGCAAGTTGCATAATCAGGATCCTGGATTTATATGGGATTTATCTAAGATTTTTACAAATTTTATTGGTTTTGGATTTTTATCTTTTTACTTTTACTATTTACCATTTCAATGTGTATAACTTTTCTTTTAGAACAAAAACACAAGGTAAACCAATAATTTATAAAACTCAAGAAATTCAAATTAAGTATCACATCTCAAATTTATTTTTATATTTTGTTTGTTTGAGAAGAAATAGTTTTAATATTGCTATTCCTCTTTTCTTAAGATTAAAATGCAAGAAAAGAAGAAAATATATTGTTTAAAATCAAAATCTTGATTTCAACTGAAATTTTTATTTAATTTCATTTTTAAATTTTAAACTCTTCATTTTTCATATTTTTCAGTCTTTCGGGATGTTACATTACGGCATAAACCGTCTGTAATAGAACACATCACAGACGGTTTCAAACTAAAACTGTCTGTGATATAGAAACATCACAGTGATATAGAAACATCACAGACGGTTTTAGTTTGGAACCGTCTATGATGTTACGATTAGTTTGTAACCGTCTGTGATGTTACTTTTGGAAACAAAAAAATATCATCACGTACAGATGATATTTCTGTGATCCAGCTGCTCTGTGCTAGTTCATGCATAATGGAAGAGCTACTGGATGTGAGATATCCTATGTCCCTGCTCTGAAGAATTTGAAAATGCAAAATCATTAAAAAAACTTCGGAGGCCGTTTTAAGACCCTAAACGACGTTTTTTCGCGATCGACTTTTTTTTGGAGCCTCGCGTGAACTTATGATGTAGCCCCTGACTTGGTTTTATGGATTTTCAAAATGAATATTTCGTTAGCTTTCCAACGAGCTCAAGAACATCGCGATCGAAGCTCGTATGCAAAAGTTATAGCCATTTTACCGAAACATGCACGGATGGAAAACGAAAACGAAAGCGCCTATGCAAAAAAAGAGGATGAGCTATGACATTTTAATTGAACGATTCGAACACCATTCTTACCTAACATATGGACGACGGTATGCTCTAGTTGCGACCGGAGTAGAGGAAGAGGAGAGGAGTGGAAATGAGATGAGAAGAGGAAGTGGAGAAGAAAACAGGAATATGAGAGGAGTGGAAGAGAAGTAAGAATACAGAAGAGAAGAGGAGATCGAGCAGGAGAAGTGAGAAGAAATTAAGCAGAGGGAGAAGAGCCGTGGGTGGTATTTTAAAGGAAGTTGAAATATTCTCACAGACTGTTCTATCTAGATAAACCGTCTGTGATAAACATAGAATTCTAGACGGTAATAAAACTGTCTGGGACAATACATGATCACAGACGGTTTTTAACTAAAACCGTCTGTGATATTGATGTATATCACTGACGGTTTTTGAAGAGTACCGTCTGTGATGATGTCACTGACAGTTGCAATATAGAATCGTCAGTGATATTCATTGTCATAGACGGTTTTGAGGAGCCGTTTATGATGAGACGTCTAATATAAGTCTTTTTGTAGTTTATGCATAGTTAGAGTTCAATAAATTCTTTAATATAAAAGTATAACTTAAAACAGGGAGACCACGCGGATGCACGGGTTGAGGAGTAGTTTATCTAATGTACTACAGGATCGTTTCTTCTGCTGACGATTTGTCCTGACTCCTGAGTGTCGGCAGTAATTCTCTAGTCTTGGAATTGTTGCGGTGCTTCACCGAGGATATCCCATAATAGTGTAAAAATGCTCGAGTACAAGTTAACACAATTTTCTGTTTTCGCGTTTCGAATCAGCTACTGACTGCTGATAGCACACAAAAGTTTTACTTAACTGTTGACAAAATAAATCAGCAAACAAAATTTTGTTTTACTATCTTTACTACATATAACGATCGATTTGGTAACTCAATTCAGAATGTTGCAGTACAGAACGGCACATTTAGCACTGCAACATTTCAAACCAATTACTACAATATCGCGAATCAATTGTTGCAATACAGCACAGGCACGATGTCTAATCTAACCGTCTAATTCATAGCTTTAGAAAAGAAAAAAAAGTCTTATCGGGCATCATATTCTATAGTCCTACAAGACGGCTTTTGGGTAAACTAATTAACAAAACTAAAAAGAATTTTTTTACCAACGCCCCTGCCATCCAATGTGCGTCTCTCTGCGTAGGATATGATTTGCTCACGAATGTATGCACCTGAGCCTACTTTTACAGCTGGGAATTAATCCCAAGTCGTAATTAATATCATAATTAGCCTATAATCACTGGTTTGTCAACAGTAAGAGCCGGTGCCGACAAAATAATCTCTCTCACTTTGAAAACCGGCAGCTGATTTTGTTCAAAGTTCGAAACCAGCACGAAAAGACAGATTTGATCGGCATGCAATGATGCAACTTTGCATCTCCTAGCTATAGCCTGGTGGCCCCGGTCCACGCACGCAATTTCAATTCGATCGAGAGCATCTCAATTACCGCTTTTGCCTAAACAAACCCGAAAGGAATATCTTGCATACGTTCCCATGCACGGTGCCTTAGGCTATATATACCTGGGTGATTCCGCTTCTTCTCTTCGCATAAGAAAATTAGAAAACCATAAACTCCAGCGATTCAAAGAAGCCTCGAAGTGTAACTGTGTTAATTGGTACGTAGAAGCATGGAGAACAACCACAAGAACCTGCAGCCACCACCAGGTATGGTTGGTTATTATAGCTAGATTAATTGCTCGAACACAAAGTGATATATATGTTTATCACTTATGCGCTCTTGATTAGGATGGTAGCTAGCTTGTTATCCCTCCAGATTCGCTCTGAATTTTGCTTGTTAATTTGGATCGGTTTCGTCAGGCTACCCGACGGCGGATTCGGAGCAAGGCGGAAAGTCGCCGCGCCGCGGACGAACGAGAGCGCGGGGAAAGACTAGTTTTATCGATGGATGGTACGTACAAACTCTGATCAGCAGTTGCGATTATTTACTGCAAAGATTTCAAATGGCTAGTCCAATAAACTAGCTAGCCGGGAATGCTACGCACATATATACGTACTTTAATTTTCCAGAATTGTCTGAATAATGCACTTATATGCCATTGTATGGGATGCATTTTTTTTCCAGTGTTGCCGCACTGTGCTGCTGCTGGCTATGTGACCTCTGCTGTGATTAGAAGATGGCAAACATGCATTCAAGCGCCGTGCAGCATGCATGCCACCGTTCTACAGTTTATATATGTACTCTAGTACACGTCTGTGTTGATATATGACTGAAGTTTTGATCAGTTGAGCAGAGCATCCATATGAGACAGATATATAATGATTATGACACACTTTATGCTTGGTAGCTAGTGGATTAATTATGTCGTTGATTTGTATCTGGGTTATATATGTGTGCTTATTCGATTTCTCCTTGAGTCCGCCGGCCGTTCTTAATTTCCTTCTTTTTATTTTTGGCTCCAGCCTCCAGGTGTGTGTCTTTTTTTTTTGATGTAACTGTCTTGCGTTGCTGGTAATGTAATTTGTTTGATGTAAGCAATTGGTTTTCATCTGAATTTTGATCCTTAAAAGCAATTGTTGCCTTCTCCAGTTAGAACTACAACATATTGTAGTATATATACTACGTGCTTTGTTAAATTTTTTGGCGAGGAGAAGAGAGCTTTACTGATTTATCATAAAAACATTCCTGAGCAGCTATCTGTTCGATGCTAGTAGGAACTTGTGCCCTCCACGCACGAGGGCACATGACCTTAGCTAATTGCGCGAGCTCGTTTGCAGCACAATTTTGCTCTCTTTCACCTTGATCGAAGACAAAAAAGCTACCAGCAGCCGATGGCAAACAATGTTAGATTTAATTTTGGAGTCTGATCCGAATCAAATACAGAAAATAATTCTTTTCCGATTCGGTTTATTGAATTCTATTTTGATTTTTAGAGCTGTAGGTTTAAATATAAATTTCTAGGTAGTCTCGAGTTTTTTTTTAAGCAACAAGAAAGAAAGTATGATAAAGCAAGAGAGCAATAAAAGGTGCTAGTTATGCCGCACCACTAAAATATTTGGGTTCATGAGTTTTTATGCTTGATTTTTTTTGCCAACGTACGTGTGTGCTGATCCAGGCTAAAATCAACAATTGGTATCAGAGCGAGGGTCTAATCTTGGTGTCGCACTTGCCCCGGGGGAGGCCACGACTACTGCGCCTCGGGGCAGGCTATCTACGCTGAGCAATGCAATGTTGAGCAGGATGCAACGGTGCATGCGAGTCCATGACGAGCAGACAATGAGGTAGCAAGCCGTTGTCGAGGTATGCATTGTACACAATGTGTGGTGTACATGCCTGTGTATTCGGGTCGTTGTGTTAGTGTCCTATATATGTGTGAGTACTTGTAAGTGTGTGTCCAAGTGCTCAAGAGTGTAAAGCTATTGTCTGAGTCTCTGTGGCGTCAAAGTTGCATCACGAGTGGATAGAGTCGTCGAGAAGATATAGAAGTGAAAGGTGAAAAAGATATGTCTCCCCAATACCTGCTATTGACGAGCATCGTTGACAATTGGCATGACAAAATGGCATTGGCGGCCATCTGAGTGTTGTCGAAAAGGTGGTCAAAGTTACGTGTTATCGTGTCAATTGTGTCCACTAGATACAGTGGTAGATGTTGAGGAGATGTGTTCGCCGTCTCGAATCAAGTAAGTAAGTTGAGACCGTAATGTTGAGGAGATGTGTTCGCCGTCCTGAGTCAAGTTCGTTTGTTTGAAGAGTGCGGCGGGCAAAAACCCTAGAACGATATATATAACAAGTGTTATATCACAGACGGTTTTTGATAAAAATTGTCTGTAATATGATCCTATTATCACGGAAGGTTTATACGTGAACCACTATGATAGCTTTGTATCAAGAACAGTCTATGATAGTCTATTATTATATCAATGAAATGATTTACAGGCATAGCAGGAAATTAAGTACCTCCTCGCATCTATGAGAATAAATATTGATGGATTCCAAGGCAAAAACCAATTCTTTCCGCAGTTCATCCTGAAAGTTGTAATACTCTGATTTAACTTCTACATCCTCATCCCCGAATGAGAATAACATAGACAACCTATTTTCAAAATGATCCTATTTCTGCCCAAGACTAGAGTGAACATAGACTACCTATGGTATTCTCATTCAGGGATGAGGATGAAGTGAAAGATAAATTAGAGCATGATAACTTTCAGGATGAACTACAGAAAGAAATTGATTTTGCCTTGGAATCCATTAACATTTGTTCTCACAGATGCGAGGAGATACTTAACTTTCTGCTATGCTTGTAAATCATTCCAATGATATGATGCACTATTGTTCTCTTCAAGCTTTGTTATGCAAATAGTTATATAAGGTAATGATCTCAAAAGAAGAAAAGTCTATGTACTTGCATATTAGGTGACGATCTCTTGGTAGCAAACAACTATGCAAACAAACAACTAACACCTTAAGCATCCATCGAACCAAACATAGCAGAATATTTGGATTAGATGATCTGATCGTGATGCGCACAACCTACTTGACGTAGCTAGTCAATAATTTTATATCATTTCGCCCTAACCTAAATTTGCCTTAAACAACTCAAGTTCAGGAGGATCACCTCAATATCTAGAGAGCAGAATAGATCTCCCTCCCCACTGCCGACCCCATCATCTTTCCCTCCCTGCCATCAACACGGTCTTCTCCAAGCTCGCCACCACCACGAGGCCCCGGGGAGGTCGAGAGGCGACGCGGGCGTCGCTAGGGAGGCGAAGGGGTGACGCGGGCGTGGGAAGGCAGAGAAGGGGTAGGGTGCGAGGGGGAGGAGAAAGTACGAGACGTGGGGTGGAGACGACGAACGGGGTAAACTCCTTCTTTTATAGAAGTGTTGTCACATATGTCTATGATATGTAATCATATCGCAGATAGTTTTTACTTAAAAACGTCTATGATACATAGTCATATCACAGACGGTTCGTGGTACAAACCGTTCACAGACGGGTCGTAGGACGAACAGTCTGTGATATCAGCTATCATAGATGGCTCTTAGTGTATCTAGTAACTTTAACGGTCGTGCTAGCAAAATCGTCTGTGATTAGTTTAACACAGATGGTTTTTTAAAATCGTCTGTAATAAGGAGTCTAATATACGATGAAGCCGCGAAAGGTATATATATATCCTATTCTATACGTGCATATAGAATAGGACATTCTACACGCCGGTCAGTTTTGCAGTTCGATCGAGCCGAGCGTTCCACTAATTAGCGCTACGAAATTTGCTACTGAGCCTTGGAAGATTAATCATCCGGAATTAATTTGCATTTATGTGTGTGACTGAGAGATGCAAAGATGTGTTTCCTAGTAACACATGAATCTGATTTTTATTTGTTTTAACCATAACTTTTTATTCGCAACTCCGATTCACAAACGAATTTCACCATTATATTACTAATGACAAGAGGAACAACATGATATAAGTATCGATAATAAATGTCATATAAATCAAATTCTACTGCCAAATGTACATCAATTTACTACTGTATGACAGTAAAATCTATGTATACCGATAGTAACATCTATGTATACGAATAGTAAAATCTATTTTATGCGCCGAGACTTATATCAATGTGTTGCTCTCATCGTCAGTAAGCTACTGGTGAAAACGGTTTGTGAATCGGAGTTGTCAATAAAAAGTTATGGCTAAATCAAAGAAAAACATACTCATGTACAAACTACGAAATTTTGCATGCATGTGTTTGACCGAGAGATGTAAAGATACGTTTCCTAGTTATATATGAATCTGATATTTATTTGTTTTAGCCATAACTTATTATTCGCAGCTCCGATTTATGAATGAATTTCACCATTAGATTACTAATGATGAGAGGAGCAACATGATATAAGTCTCGCTAATAAACGTCGCATAAATCAAATTTTACTGCCAAATGTACATCAATTTACTACTGTATGATAGTAAAATCTATGTATACTGATAGTAACATCTGTATATATAGATAGTAAAATTTGTTTTATGCATTGAGACTTATATCAATGTGTTGCTCTCGTCGTCAATAAACTACTGGCGAAAACAGTTTGTGAATCGGAGCTGTTAATAAAAAGTTATGACTAAATCAAAGAAAAAAATAAAATCATGTATAAACTACGAAACATATTACTAGTGACGTATGACCGACTAGTGAAAATGTCTTATGTAATGTGTTTTCTAGTTTGTACATAAATATGTGTATTCTTTGATTTGGCTATAACTTTTTATTGACAACTCTGATGTACAAACGGTTTTCACCAATAGCTTACTAACGACGAGAGCAACATAATAATATAAGTCTCACTAATAAACGCTTCACGAATGAGTTTTTACTGCTATTTTACCAAATGTATCGTAACATTTTACTACCGCACAGACTGCTGAACCTCTGATATGGTAGTAAAATCTATGTATACCGATAGTAACATCTATGTATACGGATAGTAAAATCTGATTTATGTGTTAAGATTTATATCAATGTGTTGTCCTCGTCGTCAGTAAGCTACCGTTGAAAACCGTTTGTGAATTGGAGCTGTTAGTAAAATATTATGGCTAAATTAAAGAAAAAACATATTCATGCACAAACTATGAAATACATTTATTAGTTGGCGCACTATGCGTTCACAGTAAGCGTTTGCATTCACACTAGCTTGTTCAGCGACACTTTGTTACGGCTCGCGCGTAGAACAGGCAGAACTACGCGCAAGCGCAGATTAGCGCTACCGTGTGTGTATATATATATATATCCATCTCCACATCAGCAATTGTAGTGCAACATGTACACGACTGCTGCTGGTTGTATAGATTGTTGCAGGTGAGCTGACGATCTAGGTGTAGGCCGCATGCAGAGACTAATACAAAAGGGTTCATTCATGCATGTACGTAGTCTTTCTGAATAAAATTAATGAAGAGTATATTCCTTTAGGTGCAGTTCTACACTTTACAACGTATTGTAGTACCCTCCAGTCCTTATATGGAGTCATATATGTCAAGCATGATTGTACTTCGATCTAGACGTGATATGATGTTATGATGTACAAGTTCACTTGAGATGTATATGAAATGTTGTGCAATGAAAAAAACATTTGTGGTGGCACGTGGTGCAACAACTACTATAGGAATGTATATTACAATCAATATTTTTTCGTCATCACAGTTGGTTTTGATAACGATACAAAGTTATTAGACAGTGATAAGAAGGCGCTATCATAGCCAGTTTTCGCCTGACAGTGTTAAATAGTCATCACAATCGGTTCTAACTGAGAACCGATTGTGATGTGCACCCACGTCATAATCGGTTCTGATCTAGAAACGATTGTGATGTGCACCGAAAACAGTAGATTACACACAGTATGCACTAAAAACATCACAGATTACACGCAATATGCATATCACATTCACAATATATATAGAACACAAATATTTTACAATATACATAACATTCGTTCACAATATAGAACACAAACATATATACTTAACAGTCAGTACACATATCATATTCACATGATATAATATTATTTACATATAGACTAGTAGGAGCTTGTCGGGTCTCTAAACCTACCATCCTCCGCTATAACTTCTGTCCAGTACCACTGGCATATGTGGTCTCGTAATCTCTTGAGGGGGATATCAATCTTATGCAAAATAGAAATAAGTGCACTAATTTAAGTTTTAAAATTTGTATGTAAAAGGTTGTGTGTATTATGCATGTACATATGCCTTAGGAAAAAGGTGTGAGCCGCCGACCACGACTAGTATGTGATACATGACGTAGAAGCTGCACAGATCGTCGCTCCCCTGTTGATGACACTGTGAACAAAGAAAATCAAATTAAGAGATGAAGAATAGATATCAGAAAAAGTTAATCCTATGCTAGGCACTTGTACCATGAAGCGCTTTCACTCTAGCTGGTCACCTCGTTTGTCATCGTGTCACCCTCCTTCAGCAACGTAAGACAAGAAAACCTTACATACATTGGAGAGATACTATTGGGGCAAAAAATGAACGTAGTTAAATACAAAAAGTGTTAGGTTAGAGAAATGTACTTACTTCTTCAAAAACAGACCATCGGTCTTTTCTCGAGCGAGTTAAAAGTGTAGACATTGTTTTCACTGGGAGCGAGCATGAGTAGAACCCAATGGTTGCTTATTAAATGGTATGCAGTGCAAGAAAATAAGTTCATATGCGGTTTAAGTGCGTACAAGTAATTGAAGCATAAAATAGTACTTACTCATGATACGGGAATAGAATGAAGTTATTTTTCGACTCAGCCTGCAATGCCCGTTTGATGTAGTTGGTAAGGAACTCCGATTGAAGCCTAGACATGGTCATAGACACAATCTCAGGGTCGACAAACCCAACTCGGAGTTGACCCGTCACGGTTCGCTGCGTCATTATAGAATAGTATAGTAGAAATATCGATCGCTTTCAGGCTGTACAAACGGAACAGATCCTCAAAACTAACTGGGAATATCCCATGCTCCTCGCGGTGGAAATGTCCCCCTCGATACCTCACATTGAAATCGAAGTGACGCTCGCCCTTATTCGCCTTGTCAATGTACCATCCATGGAGCAAGCGAGTGCACAGGTCTAGAGCATTAAATTCGTTGCTAGGCACAAGGGGCTTTCCATGTACGTACCCTTTATAATCTCGAGGGGGCTCTGTGGCCTCTGTCAACTTTGCTTTCTGGATAGAAGGAGTCTTCGAGGTCAAGACAAGGGGATTTCCATGTATTTCAAGGGGTGTTGCAGCTTTTGTCAACTTTGCCTTCTTGACAGAAGGAGACTCTGAGATCTCCTGGGTTCTTTAGCTATCATGCTAATCCTTTTGCACACCAACTCTGCACTCTACGTAGGAGTCAACTTGGATGAAGGAGTCGTCATGGTGGTGGGAGTAGGAGCAGGTGCAGGTACGATAGGAATCTACAAAGCACATACATATGTAACGTGTTGTAGTACTGGAATGATCGAGAAGACGCGGGGGATTTGTACCTTAAGTAGTACGACACCCGTTGTGGACCACATGATGAATGACATCCGTGCTTGCCTGAGAGTGGTGATATCTTCGTTCGAGGGGAATTTCAGCACATGAGATAGGAAGACTTCTTGGACATAGTCCACCTTCACCCTCATATAGCCCTTCCCCAAAGGGTTACTATCCACCGTGTCAGTCTCCTTGCATGGAAATGCAACCCCGTGTCTAGCCTCAACGAAAAATCTGTCTTCCATCACGACGAGTTGGCACTTGGCAGGCACCTGCAAGAAGTGCGCAACTTGATCGAAAGCATTGTTTAGCTTACTCTCATACCTTTAAGTCAGAAACAATTATTACCTTCAACTGAGGACCGGTCTCATTATTTTTAGAAACGCAGATACTAGGACGGGACACAGGACTTTCTACAAGAGGCGAGGCCATATGACTCTTAACTCTATGAGATAATCACCATCATCTCGGCCCTCAAGCGCTCCTCACGTGCCATCATCTCCTCCCGCATCTCCTCCTTCAGCTCCTCCCTCAGTGTGTCCTTGAGGCGCTCCGCATGTGCCTCCAATGATCTTGATCTAGCACTGGCAACGTCCTATTGGAAGAAGGGCCTCTTCGTATGCCCTACACTTGCAGCAAGCACCCGACCCTTATGGTCGTCTGATCGTCGAAGATAGATTGTCCTTCGACCCTTATCTCTGAAAGGTCCCTTGCTCTTTCTGCTAGCTTACCCCCTCCTACAAGAAGTGAGTATAAATTAGTTCCAAAATACAACGGGAAGGGTCAACTGCAATGTACTAAGTTAGATGTTTTACGATGATAGAGACGATCCGCGCAGTCGCGGGGTTTGAAACTACAAGCCAACCGTTGGAAGTTTTCTTTGTCCTCGTTAATACCCAGTCGCGTGCTCGCTCCTCACATTTGTGGGAGTAAGGCATCATCGTCCCGGAGTTCGCACACTTCTCGGTTAGTCGCGTCCACTCTGCCTTCTTCCCTTCATAGTCGACGGAACCGAGGTGGTGCGTGTGTGTGTTCTGCCTCTGGATAGTGATATTTTTCTCTCTCAGCTCCTCCGCCTCGGGCGTACTCTTCATCCTTGTGAATTCCTCCCAAACATTGGGAGTCACAAATGGATACCTCTCGAAGAGAGTATGGCCTTTCAGCACATACTCACCATACATGATAAACCCGAAGTACCTTAAAGACACACCCATTCTCTTCAAGGCATACCGCCTCGCATTGCTTTCATCTTTCTTTGGTATAATCCATTTCCCCTTAACTTCGTCCCACATCCAATTCTTCTGCTCGGCGCTGACTTCCTTCCTCTAGTCCTTTACTGTGATCGGCACTCTCTCCTCCACCAATTGGCCAAGAAAAGATCGGTACCTTCCCTTATACTTTGGAAGACCCGTGCAAACCCCCCTGGCATCAAAGTGGAGAACCTGTGGTATTATCCCTATGGCCCCTTTATTTGGTCCTCGGGCCTTTCTGACCTTACTCGACCCCTCAACATTTGTCACCTTACTCGGTCCCTCAACAGCACCTTCTATTCTATCTGACGATAAGCCAATGCTCTCTACTTGCGATATTTCGAATATATATATATCTGACATGGTCATATATTTCACATGAGAGAAAGCAATTCATAGCTATTATGTGAACCTCACAATGAATCATGCAAAGTAACAGATTAATGGATAATTCATAGCATATAATTATTCTAGCATATTGTAGTAAATTAACAGATTAATTGATGATCTTAAAGAGATGTCTATTTGTTGACCAATTAAGTATGTACCAACTATGACTCCAAATCTCTAATTAGGTTAGGTCATAATCCCATTCGAAGATATGTGGTTCAGACAAGTTCCTAAGCTGTTGTACAACACCAGAAATTTTTTTGGCAGCATCTCCCCATTGTTCTCTAAATACACGTCTTGACAACAAGTCAAGAGTGTGTGTATTCGTAGAACACTAAGGAGATGCTGTCGAAACTTTCTCTGGAGTTGTACAACAGCTTAGGAACTTGCCCGAACCACATATCCTCGAACTGTCCAAAAAACGTGGACAATTCGAGACTGATTGCTTATAAATATGCCATTTCAGCATATTTATAAACAAGCACCCTCGAATGATAGATGTAGGTTACTTAACCTAAACTCTAACATTCATCATATTACAACAACAATAATGACATGTAAAGTAAAAATCATTTTAAGTACATTAATGGAATAAGATAAATGACAGTGAAACAATACTTTCTAACATTAACAGGAAGTCACCAACAAGTTTAATGCCAGGATTACTACTATAATTATTATGTTAAATAATACACAATGAAAAAAGCATATACCTTCATAAGTAACAAAACAAAGCCGACTAGCAAGCAATTAATATGTTAAACAATTTCTAGTTGTTCAACAACATCTAGTTTAAATTACCTTCGCAATATCTTAAATATATCATGACCTATTGAAGGCATCAAGAGTATCCACATCCAAACGCAACCTATCTACTAAACAAATTTGGTGGGTTTCGTTTGATATTGAACTATTGAGAATCAAAACCACTTAACAGGGGCCAACACTTTGGCATTTTTGTAAAACCACCCTTTTGGTTACTTGAACAAACATAAGGACTAGACTACCATTGGTACTGTGAAAATCTTCTCCTCTCCATCAACATGCCCACTATACCAATGCCAGTAGCATCATTTTTAATTTTAGCATTCTCTATCAAGTCACATTAATCAAATGTAACTATAAAATAACACAGATATGGTCACACAAATAATGCAACCACAGTACCACACGTAATACTCCACACCACAATCGAAAGCACAACAATGTGTTGTGCAAGAGTATACCAAGATTAGATAGATGTAACATGAACACTGGTTGTATACCACGATGGTTTGCTAATCTCAAACAGATTGCAAATTCCTTCATGCCTCTAGCATGTCAACTTATGAGAGACCATTATCTACTACTCTAATAACTCAATACAATTAAACAGGCTAACAACAGAACCAAAAGAATTGTTGAACTCACAGGTGGGCAGGGTGGTAGGCAGGGGGCGCCAGGGGTACGGGAGGCAAGCTCGGGTAGGGGGCGAGCTAGGGCAAGGGGGTGCCGAGGACGACGGGGGCGTGGTGGGCAGAGGGCACCGGGAGCAACGGGGGCGCGGGGTGAGGTAGGGTAGGGGGCGATGGTGGGCAGGGGGGCGACGATGGGCAGGGTGGACAGGGGGTGACGGTGGGTAGGGTGGGCAAGGGTGAGCTAGGGTGCGGGGGCGTGGTGGGCAGGGGACGACGGTGGCTCGGATGGCGTGGTGGGCAGGGGGCGAGGGACGCGGGGGGCATGGTGGGTAGGGGCACCGGGCGTGGAGCTAGAGGAAGAAGGCAATGAATGGCAATGAATATAAATAGCGAATGGCAGTGAACGACAGTGAATATAAATGGTGACCAACTCCATCACAATCGGTTCCTAGTTGGAACCGATTGTAAGCTCTTCCATTTAAATATGCAAAAGTCTGAATTTTCAACATTTCATCAAAGAAAGAAAAGGCTATAAATTTGTCAAATAAAGTTAAAATTATTTGAAATTTTGCAGAAACATACTTTGGGATACTATAAATCTTTTCCAAAAATATTTTTTTAAAAAAGATTTCCCATTCAAAAGATATGACAAATTTCACTTTGTAGGCATGATTTTTGCTTAAAGAGTAGAAAAGTCAAAACTTTTTCAAATAAATTCCAAATTATTTGAAAATTACCATAAATGAACTTTTGACTAGTTATAAGCTTTCCAAAAAATAATTTCCTCAAAAGGATTTTTTTTTCAAAAGATATGGCAAAATATGCTTTGTAGGCATAAAGAGATATTGAATTTCCATCAAAGCCTCAAAATGCAATTCAACTTGGATTTCATGGATATTTGAAATTTCATGGCTTTGCATGAGTTAAGAATACTAGTTCAAGCCAAGATATACAAAGAAATTCAACTCAAATTGCAAAACCCATAATAGGCAAGAATAGGTCGTTTTGTGTCAAATGAAAGATTTTGGCGAATTTCAAATGGCTACAACTTTTGAACGGTTGGTCGTTTGAAAAAACTTTAAACTAAAGAAATGTTAAACATTTGAAATGCATATTTGACAACTTTTACAAAGATTTTCACAAATATGGGCATTTATGTGTAGTCCCTTTATTTACAATACAGCCCTTCTTGATGATCTACACGCATTTAATTTGTTCCAGGAGTGTCGTCGTCATCGCTAAGACATGCCCTATCTGCAAATGGAGGTATTTCATCAAATTGGTTGTACTTTTCTTCATCTATGATATTTTCAAATCCAACGATCCACTTCTTGCCATGAAGGACAACGTGCAACCTCGGATTAGCCGGATCACGTACGTAGAAGACTTGATTTGCTTTCTTCACAAGGAGAATGGTTCATCATTGTAGGTGAGTCTATTGAGATCCACAAGAGTAAAACCTCTCTTGGAGACCTTCACTCCATATGGAAGTCTCACCCACTTACATCGGAAAAATGGAACTTGGTATATTCCATAATCGAGCTACCAAATTTCTTCGATCATCCCATAGTAGGAGTTCATTGTGGTTGAGGATCCTCCTTTCGAGTGATCATCGGACTAAGCATCTATGCTCACACCATTGTTTTGAACAATACTCTTTGCATCTTGACTTTCAATGTAAAAGGTGTAGCCATCAATATCGTACCCCTGCCATGTCTGTACATTAAATCTTGGCCTGTTAGCCAACCATTTGACATCCTCACTAACGGAGACCTTCGCCTTTTCTTTAAACCATGTGAGGAATCGATGGTTGTGTTCTCACGTAATGGAAAGCTCATCCATTTGTGGATTCTCTTCCCGTAATATCAACTTGTGCTGCTAGATGTATGGATGAACTTCTGCGCTATGTTGCAAAATTATCAAATACGCTTTGTAATATATATCAAACCATAGACTCGTTAGTTTCGACCCAATGGTTCTTTTGCCAACAAGTCTACCCTCATGATGAGATACGGGAACACCAATTGCTTGTCTTTTACCTATATAGTCCACACAGAACTCAATAACCTCTTCAGTCCCACAACCTTCAACAATACTAACCTCAGGCTTCGACCAATTCCTCACGTATGACTTTAATATATCCATGTACCTCTCGAACGAATACATGTAACGTAGGAATGCAAGTCCACATATCTTAATCTCTCTAACAAGGTGAACAACAAGGTGAACCATATCGTCGAAGAATGACAGGAGGAAATGCATCTCAAGCTGATATAGAGTCTGCACCACCTCACTCTGCAAGTTGTCTAGTACATCAGGATCAATAAACTTGCAAGAAATCGCATTGAAGAAATAACATAGCTTCGTGATTGCCAGCCGGACATCCTCTGGTAAAATATTTTTTATTGCAACAAGGAGCATTTGGGTCATCAAGACATGACAATCGTGGGACTTCGTACCAAGCAACTTTAAATAATCCATGGAAACAAGTTTCTTAATATTTGCAGAGCAGCCTGATGACAATTTAATATCTTGGAGACACTTGCAGAAGTCTTCTTTCTTCTTCGACAAGGTGTAGCATGCAGCGGGTATATACGGACATTTTCCATCCTCCTCTATCACTGCAAGCTTGGGCCTGATTCCCATGTAGGCCATGTCACGGCGAGATTTCACACCATCCTTAGTCTTCTCAAGTATATTCAGCAGGATGCCAACCAAATTGTCGTAAACATTCTTCTCAATGTGCATGACATCAATACAATGTCGGACATCCAACTCCTTCCAGTATGGTAATTCCCAAAATATCGATCTTTTCTTCCAAATGGTCCTGGGATGAACAGATTTACGACTCTTTCCATACAGAACATCGATATCCTCCATGCGTGAATATACTTGCCTTCCACTTATAGGCTGTGAGGCTAAACGAACTTCCATCTTCCCCTCAAATTTGTCATCCATCTTACGGTATCGATGACTTCGAGGTAAAAACTTACGGTGATCCATGTACACAGTTTTCTTGGTATTCGACAGCCACAAGCTCTCAGTCCCCCCTTCACAAATAGGACACGCTTTGGCTTCCTTCGGACTGTAGCCCACAAAATTACCAAGGGTTAAGAAATCATTTATAGTGCAAAATATCATAGCCCGTAGGGTGAAGTTCTCTCTTTTGTATGCATCCAACACTGCGACCCCCTCGTTTCACAACTTTACCAAATCCTCAATCAGAGGTGCAAGTTGCACATCAATATCATTTTCTAGTTGTTTAGTTCCCGAGATTAGCAACAATATAATGATATACTTCCGCTTCATGCGCAACCAAAGAGTGAGATTGTAGATACACAATAGAACTGGCCAAGTGCTATGACGACTGCTCATATTACCAAACATATTCATTCCATCGGTACTCAATCCAAATCTTATGTTCCTCATCTCGGCACCAAACTCCTCATATTTCCAATCAATGTTTCTCCATTGAGCTGAATCAGCGGGGTGTCTCAGCTTGCCATCTTCCTTTCGAGATTCATAATGATAACGCAACAATTTTGCCTATTTGGGATTTGCAAACAACCACTCCAAACGGAAAATGATGGGCAAGTACCACAATACCTTGGCTGGTGCCACTTTAATAACCTCTTCACCGTCGTCGCCTCGGCTCTTACGCTTCTTGTCATTACGCTTCTCCTTTTGTTTGTACCGAGGTACACCACAAACTGGATAAACATGCAATTCCTTATGCGCGCTACAGTACAAGATGCAATCATTCGAACATGCATGTATCCTTTCTATTTATATTCCTATGGGACATAGTAGCTTCTTCACTTCATAAATGCTAGTTGGCATCTTGTTTCCCTCCAGAAGCACATCCGATAGAAGAATTAAAAGTGCATTGAAACTTGTATCTGTCCAACGGTGTTTTGCCTTCAGCTCGAACAATACAAGGACTGAACCTAACTTAGTGTATTCCGCTTTGCAACCCGAGAACAACGGTTTGGCATTGTCTTCCACCAAGCTTTTAAAATTTTCAAACTCTCTTTTCATGTATAATTTCCCTCCACATCCTGCAACATTTGCTCTAAATTATCATCCTCAAATATATCACGCTGCAACTCATGATCGGGTTCCAGCATGTCTTCGTTGCATACCGGACTGGTATTACTTGTCTCCTCGTGATGGATCGAACATGTGTAATTCCTCACGAAGCTACGTCGAATCAATTGGTCTTCAATTTGATCTGAGTTGTTCAATCTCCTAAGATTGGTGTAATCAAAGCAAGGACAATATATGAAGTTTACACCCCTCTTCACCATGTCTTCTTCATCAATTTTTGAACTCTTTAACACCCCTCTGAAATTCAGCACTCACACGGTTTTTCTGATACATCCATTCTTCACGATCCATCTGCAATTAAACTACTCACAATAAATTAAGAAAAAACTAGGGCGACAGCTATCTATTTCAAATATTGAGACATTATTTAATTACCTTTGCAAAATAGAGAACGGGTTCCAACATATATAATTTTACTCTCGATACCTTCTTCCCTACTTAAGAGCTTTCAGTTCCCTACTTAGGAGACATACATTCAAAACATCCACAATGATATTGAATTACCTAATGCAGTAAGTTTGAAATCCTTTTGACTTTAATGAAAGAAAATAAGGGTGAAAGCATTAACAGAGTTGAGAAATTGAACAATCTTGAATAAATGTCATCTGTTGACAACTAAGTACATACCAAGCATGACTCCTAATCTCTAATTAGGTTAGGTCCTAATCCCATTCAAGGATATGTGGTTCGGGCAATTCTTGAGCTGTTGTACAACTTCAGAGAAAATTTCGGCAGCATCTCCCAGCTATTCTCTAAATACACGTCTTGACAACAAGTAAAGAGGGGTGTGTATCCGGAGAACACTAGGGAGATGCTACCGAAACTTTCTATGGAGTTGTACAACAGCTTAGGAACTTGTCCGAACCACATATCGTCGAACTATCCAAAAAACATGGACAATTCGAGAGTGATTGCACAAACACCCTCGAACAAGAGACGTAGGTTACGCAACGTAAACTGTACCATTCATCATATTACAACATGTAACATCTCGAAAAAAATTCAACAATGAGAAAAAAATTAAAATTTTAAAATGGAATTGAATAAAAAAATTAAATAGAATCAAGATTTTAATTTAAAATGTCCTCTTTTTTATTTTCTTGAATTTTAATCTTAAGAAAAGAAAGATTTCAATATTAAAACCATTTCTTTCAAATCAAATAAACTATAAGAATGAGTTTGAAATATGATCTTAATTTGAATTTACATTTTCTGAATTTTCTTAGCTTTTCAAGATTTTTGTTTTAAAGGAAAAATCCTATTAATATTCATTTAAGTAATAGACAAATGAAAAGAATAAAATTTTATAATAATAAAATGAATAAAAATTTTATTTAAACTCAAGAAATATCCATAGACTCAATTATAAATTTAAAAAGTCATATCAAAGTAATAAAGTGTGAAATGAAAGGAAATTAATGGTTCTTGACTAACAACAGTAAGAGTGTCAATATTTAATAAAAATATTATGACATTATCTCTACCTTAAAATTTTATATTATCTTATGGATGGACAAACACATCAACAGTAAAAATATTAAAAATTAATAACTAATTTTGATATATTTAAAAATTCAAAAACAGAAAGACTAAAAATCCAAAAATAAGACTGATTCGAAGGCCCCCGCATGGCAGTCGGTTGGCTTTAAAAGAAAACCCCACGGAAAATGAAAGATGCTTTCAATATGAAGAAGGCATATTTATCATTTTCTTTGGATTTTCCCAACCAAATCACTTCATATATAAATTAATTTTGCATTTTTAATCCAAATGAGATGAAACAAAAATTTAAATTTATCTAAAATCAAGTACATTCAGAATATGCAAAAATATTTTGAAAATGAGCTCTGTGAAATTTTGAAATTCAAATTTAAAGGAAAGTCTAAAGATATGCTATGAATAAATTTTTTTGCAAACTAACTCAGAATTAAATGGAACTAATTTTAATGAAATCCTTATGATTCCAGTAACTCAAATATATAAAAATATTTGAATTTCAACTTGGTTTGAATTTTTTTCTATTAAAAGTTGTTCTCAATACATTAAATGTTCAAAAGTGCAATGTGCAAAAGAAACCCAAAATCAGTATAATTAATTTGTATATACTAGTATGACAGTAGGACTCCTAAATATGTCAAAATGTTTAAGTAATTAATGAACTTGACTTGAATTGTTTCATGAATAGAATGTGACCCTAGTATAAAAGATATATAAATGTGTATATGCATATACTAACGGTAGTGTATATGTGCATATATTTCAGAATGGATCAAGAAACTAATTTATTGCTATTGAAATAGCTTTAAATAAAGCAATAAAATATTACATGTGCACAAATTTAACTTGTATAAAGACCATAAGCTTTATCTATAAGAATATATATATATTAGAATTTAAAATATGAAAAACCTCATAAATTAAGTACCAGATTAGACAGGGATAATCTCAACATATTCTTGAAGATAAGATCTTGTTAGTCGGCAAAATAAAAGACCATAAAAGACTGCATTCTTCATATGCTTACAAACTATCTCGGTTAAAGGCAAAATAATGCAAAACCAATTTTAAAACACTTCTAGGGTCATGCCCTACTAATGTCAGAAAAATAATTGAATAATCATATAAAGTGTAGTCGCAAACCTAAAACGAAATCTGAATCCTTATAACGTAAACTTTAATACCATATAACCTATTTCAGCAGCAAATAAAACATCTCGTCTAAATACTAAAATTTATAAAATCAGTGTAGAAATGTCCTCCAAAGAAAAGACTATACTATTCTAAGGAAATAATCTTATTATAACTTGCTTTGTATCTGAATCCTGTTAGCAAAATAACCCTAAGTATTATGATTTCTGAAATCCATAATAGGAATAAACATACTTAGTAATAATGAAAAAATTTGTAGTTAAGATATTTGTATCACCAGAACCTTCATAAAAATCATTCAAATATCCAGTAACCTAAAAACTAACAGACCCAACAACTTCTCATGCAAATCGTTTATGGTCAAGTATTATTCATGCATAGCATACAACATGATAACTAATATTTTAATTCTATTAATCCAAATAATTTTAGTATCTAGAATTTGAAATTATAAATACAAAAATACATAATTTTAGCCTATTGAATTCGTAAGGTAAGGATAGATAATCTATAAAAAAAACCTTACATCGTTCAAACTAAAAGCTGTTAACGATATGTATGTATGTATGTACATACATAATCAACTAAAACACGAGAACATGAAATCATACAACCCTAAACCACACCTGTTTTATATAGTAAATCTTTATTTAGTTTTTTGTCTGTCTTCTTTTTGCCCTTATTGAAGTTTGTTGTTCATCATATTTCCATTGAACGACGTGTAAAATCCGACGTCACTGATTATATTGATCCTAGTATTTAATTTTCACTTTGTTTTACTAAATCAATTTATGCATGCACATATTTTCTATAAATTTGCTATATTGTGGTTGTAATGACCCCCATTTTCACATAAATGCAAAAATAAAAATCTCATGTCCATACAGTACTAGTCCCATGATCAGTGGCTAGCACGCACATTTACAACAATTGATATCACATCTATACTCTTTATTACAAATGATAATGGTAATTTTATACAATAAGGTCTTACAATTCAGAGTGAAATGCAGCGGAAAGGATTAAAGATCTTGTAGTGTGCCCATCCAACCCTCAGGCAACTGACAAGGCATAATCCCTAGAAAAACTTCATCGATATCATTCCCGTATCCTGCGACAAATAGGTTTCATCGGGCTAATCTGATTCTTCACCTAAAAACAACAATTAAGCAAGGGTGAGTACTTTCGTACTCCGCAAGACTTTTGCAAAACCTATGATATATGCAAGCCATTTCAAAGGAAAGGCTAGTATGGTTAGTTTGTATAAAGCCAATTTGAAATGTAAATATAGAATAGTAGATTACAAAACGGAATTTAAGTAAAAGCAATTTAATAAGGAAAGTAACAGAATATTAGCATAAATAAATCTCATGTACCTGGGTATCATGACCATATCCACGAACCATTTCCACTAACACACAGTAGAAACCAGATTTTATGAAAATAAAATCAGCTAACTAGTGCTGGCGCACCAAGACTCCCATAACCGTGGGAACGACTTTTCAAAAAGTTTCACACTCTGCAAAGGTGTACATCTTTACCCACAAGTTATGACCTTTTCTTTTTGCCGCATATTTCACGCACCTTTGGCGTAGTGGCCAGAATGTTCATGACGGAAACCTTTACATTACCTAGATTAACTTTGCACCAGCCCGGTGTCGATAAACCCGTACTATGGTGTAAATGTTTGTACAGTCACTGCACAGTAATGAATAAGCATATCCATAGTATGGCGTATACCGTTGTATCAGCAAACGTGACTCACAACACCTCGGTGTGGGCGCCCCTCCGAGCAACCAATCACTGAAGAAGCTCGTACTACTCCGGCCTACCAATGTGCAAAGTTAAACCAGATAACTTAATTGGTTTAAAACTGTCTCATACCAGCACTTGTGGTTGTACGGTAATTCTTGGGTTTAACGAACACGTAGTTCGGTCCTTAATCCGACACGAGCAATAGTCTCCCATACACTACGTACAAGTCCCTTGTACATGCGGCTATTGCCAATAATTGCCCGCATCAAAACCATAGTTTTATTTTTATTTTTGATCAAAATACCAGTCATAAAGAAAGGTCATACCCATTAAATGTCATATCCAACATTTTTAACTGTATCAAAATTTTATGTTTCTTAAGCATGGCTAAGCATGACTCTAGGTGTGATTAACCCAGATTGACATCAATTACTGTCTAAGTTATTCTAGGGTTACCGAGGATCACAAATCCATACTTATCAAGGAAGTTCTATAATACTACAGGTACAACTACCAATACCCACAAAATAGCAGACTTTAATAAAAATAAAGTATGCAGTAAAACATTTAATGAAAACATTTATAAAACTGGGATCAATATGATCAAGGGGGTGCTTGCCTTGCTTATTTTATCGCTTACGATGAAGGCGAAGCCACGGCTGACGGAGGCAATGACGGAAGTAGCAACGTCGGATTCTACACGTCGTTCAATCGGAAATATAGCAAATATCCAACTTTATTAAGGGCAAAAAGAAAACAGACAGAAAACCAAATGAAGATTCACTAAAGAAAACATGAATATTTTAGGGTTAGAATTATGATTTCAAGACCTCATGATTTAGTTAATTATACATTCATATTGTTAATGACTTTTATGATGAACAAACATGGTTTCTTTTATAGATTATCTATTCTTGAATTACTAATTCAGGAGGCTAAAATTATGAAATTTTGCATTTATAAATTCGAATTATAGATGCTAAAATTATTTGGATTAAAATATTAAGACATTAGACAACATGTTGCATGTTATGCATGAATAGTTCTTGACTACAAACGATTTGCATGAGAAGGTTTTATATAAGTTAGATATGTTGAGTTAGGCTACTGATTGTGTACTCAAGGTTTTTAAGAAGGTTCTGGTGATACAAATATTTTAACTACAGATTTCTTCATTGTTTCCGAGTTTGTTTATTCATAATATGAAGTTCAGAAATCATATTACTTAAGGTTATTTGGCTAATAGGATTTATATGCAAAACATAATGAAATAATATTATTTCTTCAGAATGGATAGTCTATACTTTGAAGAACATTTTTATGCTGATTTCATACATTTCAGTGTTTAGACGAGACACTATATTCATTGTTGAAAAAGCTTATATGATATTAAGGGTTACGACGACCATATCACTTAAGGGTATTGGGCTAGCAGGATTCAGATGCAAAGCAAGTTGTAATAAGAATATTTTTCTAGATTATGGTAGTACATATCCTAAATATTATTTCCAAACTGATCTTCATAAAATTTGCATTAAGACGAGATATTCTGCGGGTTGTTTGAAAATGCTTAAGTGATTCTAACTTTTATGCGACAAAGGTTCAGTTTTAATTCTTAGTTTGCGACTGCACTTTATAAGATTATTTAACCATTTTTTTCTAGCATGAGCAGAGGATGACCCTAAAAGTGTTTTTGAGTTAGTTTCGCAGTATTTTGCTTTCCTCTGAGATGTTTTCTATATAAGTGATCATTAGAGTCTAATATGGACTTAGTTCAGATTTACACAAATATAATATATTTTTATATAAACAGCAAGGACATTACTTTTCAGGTTACTAGGATCTGGTTTTTCCAAATTTGAAGTTAGTTTGTGAAAGATATAAATATTTGGATTATACAAGTATTGATACTTCGACTACTAACCATTTATTGTTTTCTATAACAACCTTTAATATTTTTACACATCTGGGATCCTTGTAATGACAGGAGTATAACAAAATTAAGTTTTCCATGAATTGAGTTTACTTAATCTATATTCTAACTATTTGATTTTCTATGCACATATATATACTCTTTGCACTTGAGTTATTTTCTATTTTTAAGGATAGTTCAAATCAAGTTTATTTCTTAATTATTTTGTCAAATTCAGGTATTCTACTGTCACACTAGTATTTAGAAATCAATTTTACTTATTTCATATTTCTTTCATACAAGTTATCCATATTTGAATTTTCTATTGTATTGAATGAATTCTTTAATAGAAAGTAGTTCAAAAATAAATTAAATTTAAATATTTTTATATATTTGAGTTTCTGGAAGCATAAGGTTTCCATTAAAATTGGTTTCATTCAATTCTAAGTTTGTTTGCAGAATTTTTATATGAAGCATATCTTTAGGCCTTTTATTCAAATTTGAATTTCAAATTCACCCAGAGATCATTTTCAAAATAGTATTGCATATTCTGAAGGTACTTAATTTTACATGAATATAGAAATTTATTTCATTCAATTTGGATTTATGGTTCAAAAGTTATAGCTAAATGAATTGTCTCGGGTATTGGAAAATAAACTAAATTAGGAAATATGTTTTCACCGCATAGAAGACACCTTTACCGGTTGAACTGAAGAACTTCACGCTGGCTGACAGAACGGGCACACCGGGCAGAGACTTGGAGCAGAGGCAATGTGAAAGGGACTTAGCCGGCGGCGAGATGCGACCGGAGATCAATGACCGGCGGTGCGATGGGTTGAAGAGTGTCACGGCGAACACAGGTGCAGGCTCGGCGGCTGCCGACGGTTGCCGGAAGATGGCTGCCATCGAGCTCGTGCGGCGGCGGACATGGCCGATTGGCTGCGAGGTAGAAGAAAGGCAAGATAAGCTTAGGTAAGGGTAGCGTGAGTACCAGAGAGTTCAGGGTGGCCCATTTTTCGGGTTAATGGCGACGGAAAGCAGCTGAACTGGTATGCCACCGGTGGCCGGTCATGGTGGAGCGACGGCAGAAGCAGGGCGCTGTGGCGGCGATTCACCAACAACGGATGACTTCAATTGAGCTAGGGATTTTGATCAATAGAGGATGGAGAAGCTCCTGGCGGGTTTAATTGGAAAACGACGCAGCGAGTACGAAATTGGGCAGTGGAGGAGAGCTTCGGCCATGGAGGAAATTGGAGGTGGCTCAGATAGAATTGAGGCTTGATTGCGGGGAAGAAGCTACCATGGACCGAGTGGGAACGACTTGGGTGCTCGGCCGGCTTTTATAGCCATGGAAATGGCGGTGGTAGTGTGAATACTCTGGAAAATAGCGGCTACTCATGATGGAACTGGAAAGCTTGGGAGATCTCACCGGCTACGTGAATCCCAGGCAATTGATGCCATAGCAGGTTAGCAGGTGACGTGGGCGTGATCTTGGAAGGTGAGATTTTGCGGCGGCTTGATCAGCTACAGGAGGCGAGCTCGGTTTTGTTGGCAACCAGAGAGATGTTGGTTTGGACTGCTTGCTGTACTGGTGCTTGGCTTGGCGTCGTGGGGAAGAAGATCCTGGAGAGGGTGAGCTGCTGACGTGTGGGCCCAAGTGCAAGAGAAGACAATTTCAGCTTTGGTTCCTCAGGACAGCACCGACTTGACCTCATTCATTGTACTAGAAAACGTGCTCCAACATTTTTGAAATTTTTGGAATATGTCGGTAAGATAAGGTTTGATATCCAGTAAAAATTTTAGGTTAAAATATTTTGTATAAAAATTACAGTAATTCTGACAATGCATGTTTATCAATTTCTGCATATTCTGATTTTTATTTAATTAAGGATTAAAATCAGTTTATTATTTTATGAAACTTTTTATGAAGATCTGAAATGTCATTATTTACATTTTATAAAATTTTAAAATTTTAAAATTTTATATTTTAATTTTAATAATTCTGACATTACTGTTTTCAAAATTGTTTCCTTTCTGTTCTTGAATTTTTAAAGGATTCAAACATAACTTTTAATTTCTTATATGTTTACCAGAGGTAAAGATAGAGTTGATGTCAGCAAGGTAAAAATCTTGGCTTCAAATAAGTTCGAAACATTTCTACAGAAATCTTACATGCTCTATGATTAATATCAATTTCATGATTACAATGTCTAATCTTTTATTTTATGCATTCAGATTACTTTTGATAGCATGGCAGGGACTATGACTGTTCATAATATTTTATTATTATTTTTTAAGATTTTTATTGCTATTTTTTTTACCTTTTTACTTTTACCATTTTACCATTTCAATATATATATGACTTTTGTTTTAAAGCAAAACTCAACGAAAACCAATAATCTAAAAAATTAAAATTCAAATTAAATATCACATCTCAAATCCATTTTTATATTTTGTTTGTTTGGAAGAAATAGTTTTAATAATGAAATATTTCTTTTCTTAAGATTAGAATGCATGAAAAGAAGAAAAGATATTGTTTAAAATCAAAATCTTGATTCCGATTGAAATTTTTATTCAATTCCATGGTTAATTTCCAATTTTTTTTATTTTTCATATTTTTGAATTTTATGGGATGTTACAGTGGTACTGGTAGATATACCTATCATCTCATGGAACTTCCTTGATAAGTATTGACATGTGAATCTTGATAAACCTAGAATTAAGGTTAAACAATACATAATGTCAACATGGGTATATGTGATGATTAATAATCATACTTAGCCATACTTTAGATTTGAGATGAACAAATTGGATAAACTGATCATTGGAGATATTGAGACATGATAATGGTTATTGGTATTTAGGTATAAAAACTCAAAATAAAACTATGGTTTAGATGCGGGCTATTATTGACAATAGCCGGAGGTGCAGGTGTTGTACGTAGTGTAGGGTGAAGATTATCGTCCATGTCGGATTAAGGACCGAACTACTGGTTGTTTTTAGGCCAAGAAACACGTACAACCACAAGTGCTAGTATGGGACAGTATTAAACCAATTAAGTTATCTAGTTTAACTTTGCATATTGGAAGGCTAGAGATGTACGAGCTGTTTCATTACAGATTGCTCGAAGGGACGTCTACACCGAGGTGATTATGGAACAAACGTTTACCGATACAACGGTGTACACCATGCTATGGGGGTATATCACTATTTCACATACAGTTAATGTACAAACACTTTCTACCACCATGGCATGGGTTTATCGTCATCGGGCTGGTGCAAAGTTAACCTAGTTAATTTAAAGGCTTTCGTCATGAACATTCTGGCCACAACGCCAAAGGTGCGTGAAACATGCGGCAAAAAAAGGTCATGACTTGTGGGTAAAGCTGTACACCTCTTCAGAGTGTAAATCTAATCGATTAGCCGTTCCCGCGGTCATGGGAATTTGGTAAAGTCGTCACATAGTTGGAACTTTTGGCATTTTCTAAATGGTTTGGATTAGAGACATTTGTTGGAAGGTGTTGGCAATGGATGATTCGATGTTCACGCCATAAAGGGTTGTGAGTTATCACTTATGCTTTACTTACTTTCATATCAGTCAAACTTGCTTTACAAATTTCGTTTGAAAATCACAACTTGATTTACAAATTCAATCTTGCTTTATGCAAATTAACCGTAGAAGCCTCATTTGACATAGCCTGCATTTATGCATTTTGCAAATACCACCTTTATTCTTGCTGAGTACGAAAGTACTCAACCTTGCTTATTACGTTGCTTTAGGTGGAAAAGAAAACGAGGCTTCGAAGATTATTTTTCATCGCAGGATACGGGAACTTCAATGAAACAATTTTTCTAGGGATTATACCTTGTCAGTTGCCTGAGGATTAGATGGGCACACTACAAGACTTAGCTTCCTCTGCTACTATATATATACTTTGAATTGTAAAAAAATTACATTGTATAAATGGCTTCCGCTTTAAAAATATTGTGTATGATTGTGATTCCAATTGTTGTAAATGTGCGTACTACCTACTGATCATGGGACTAGTACTGAATGCACATAGATTCTCATTTTTGCATTTTATACGAAAATGGGGGTCGTTACACAGCAACAATAATTCCATATTAACACGAGAATACTACAAAGATAAATGGATGTGTGTTTATCAAATAAAAGGTGTGAAATCTGATAGAATACACACAATTCCAGTTCAATCTTAACTCTCTTTGCGACATATCAAATTACCTAGTGAAAAATTGAAGGGGTTTGAAGAAATGCTCACCTTTTGAAGAAAACCACAAATAAGGGAAAATTAAGGAGAAATCTCCTCAAGTTTGGGCTTCAACTTTACCCTCTTAACACCCAACCTCGAGAATTTCATAATTTCTTACCCAAGTATTGCTTTCAACCAGAGTATGTGCTATTTTTTAGGACGGCGGTGGGTTTTCTTTTGCCTCTAGAATAACAATAGAGTAGAGTTCAGCCTGAGGATATAAATAACCTAACGAGGCACATCACAATCGGTTCTCATGTCAGAATCGATTGTGATATGCATGTGCAGAACTGATTGTGATGTCCCCATGCACATCACAATCAGTTCTTAGGTGGGAACCGATTGTGATGTACACATGTACATCACAATTGGTTTTTATATAAGAATCGATTGTGATTATTATTAACACCCTCCTCGAAATCATCTATCACAATCGATTTTTCCTAAAAAGTTAGGAACTGATCCAGATGAAATGATAGTGTTGTACCATTATGTAGTAGTGAACCTTCTGAAAATTAATCTAGTTAGATGGAGTACGGAGATCGATGGTGCTTACTATTGGATATTTGGCAATGAATACATGTCCATATTATACAAGTCGGCTCATGTTTATGGATAGTTTGTCCTAGCAATTTACATTTATAGGACCAAACCAAGAATACAGTATATGTCAGGGATAGGTGGACTGACCTGAAGGGGTAAAAAAACAAACTTTTCAGTACCTCAGCCTACGACAAAGCCTAGATCAGCAAGTGCTCAAGTCTAACATGAAAATTATTCCTACCTTTTAATTTAGGGAAAACGCTGCCCATCTATTCTTTTCTCTGGAACCTTCCACCCAAAAGGACCCATCACTTTGCTCAGCAGCACACTCCATCTACTTCTTTCTTCTCCGTTCTCTACGGAGTGTATTCCTCGTCTATCCATATCTAGGCAGTACAGTAGAACCCTCTGGCCCTCCTCTCTCCCCCTCTCCCCACTCCCTCACTTTGCACTCGAAGAAATCCATGCGTTGTGGCCAGAGCTCGCGTACGTAGATGTTTCTCTTTCCATGGAGAGGCCAGAGTCCGTTGGACTTGTTGCCCCCGCGGTTGGATCTCATCAAATTTGATGGGGGACAAGGCAAGAGGATCTGGAGGTGAGCTATGCCAACCTTGCCGTGCTAGATCTGAGCCCACCGACGATGTGGTGGCTCGTCCCCATCCTCCTCTAATGTTGATCTCAAATGTTGATACTGGGTAGTTGAGTTGTTGTAGTAATTGTTTTCGAATGTTGTAGCATAAGGTATATATCACATGTTGCATATATTTTGATGGTTACTTTGTTGTTGCAACAAGGTGTAATTTTTTGTTGTAATATATTCTTGTACTTGTTGCCCAATAGTTCAAATTTGTTGCACATTTTTATTCTTGATTTCGTATTTGTTGCACCTAAAACAAACATTTGTAGCAAGTTTAGGAATTAATTGTTGCTCTTTTGGGATTTTTTTTTTGTTGAAATGGATTTCATCCTCATCTATTCACCCACCAAGCCTTTATCTCCCGATCCCCATTTTTCATGGCCCAACTTGTCCCCCTCCGATGGTTCGTCGATCTCTGACGACTGGAGCTAGCCGTAGTCATAGTCATGCTTCTTCCGCTCTTCCCTCTCCCTAGAACATTGGCATGGATAGGATATCGTAGTGGCTAGAGGAGCGGGGTGGCGCGGCCAGCGGCTGGAGGAGCGAGGCAGCGCAGTCTCTTCAGCAACGTCTTTCTCGATCCTCTCAACATTGCCCTCGTTGAATGAATGGGTTGGAAGAGCAGGATCCGACGGTTGGTATATAGCGCTCTACGTGAGAATCGATGATGTAATACATTCAGACGCTAGTAGCTCCCTTTAACTTATCCATTTTGTAGTTCCTTGGATATAGATGACAACACAACCACAATCTTATCCATTTTATAGTTCTGAATGGTCGACAGAATCTTGAATCTCCGGCAGAAAGAAACAGACTACATGGAGAACGATTGAATCTTACTTAATGGAGAGAACACAGCAACTAACCAGCAACTAACAGGACAAACAAACTGAGGGGATTTGAGAGGCAAAACAATACTGAAATTTCATGACGCAAAATAAGACAAGAAACATCTTGTAATTCATCCCTATACCTAATTTTCTACATAATAAGCAGTATATCTCCTATCCATTTTCACCCACCGCACCGCTTAATTTGCTCTAAAACATGTCCGGCACCTGGTGTAATAATGCATTTGGAGAAAAGAGGAGGAATTCTAGTGGAATATAATTTTGGAGGAAAATTTAATTATCTACTGAGGAGGGTATATTGAATTTTCAGTTGAATAGAATCCAAATACTGATCAAACTGGCTTTTAACATAGGTAATTAAACACCATAGGTTTTTCCAGAATATTTAAACTTGTGCTGAACACAGTGCTCACTTAAATCAGGCACTAAGGCACTATACAACATCTCCAAGAGTATGCAATATTAACATTTGTTTGGTTGGTCTAATTGGAATAGGAGCAAAAGTAAGTCAATTCTCTATGCTAGTTGTCTTACAAAAATTGACTTCCACCTTTTTAGCCAAAAAACATAATTAAACTAAATCCAAATACCTTCATGAACAGTACCTTTACAAAATAATGATCTCACTAAACCAATTTTGCTAAAATTATATTGAAACATGCTCTAAATGAAATTAAGTAGATCAACCAAAACACCCCCGTGCGGACATATCCTCGTCCAACAGCAGGTAATCGTTGATTTGCTATGAAGCCTGATCAGATCCAACACTCTTGATAAGCAAGGCAACATATCAAATATCACATAATAAAATTTGTTTGTAACTCCTTCATGCTAACAAATTGAGCCCGACGGCATAAGATGAAACAACGGCAGAAAGATGACAGAAAAAAAAATGCTAAACGGTTATTCGTCTGATCAATCCAAACGCATGCAATGAAATGTCATTATTAATCCAGTACATGGAATCACCAAGACATGGATCCCCCGCTTTCAGAATCAGATCACCTCGTCGACGAGCTCACAGAATTGCCTTCGAGTCCGATGGACCAGCCGACCGGCGAGCATCATCCACCGATCCTCCACTCGCCCGCCACGTTGAGATGGAGAACATAGGGATGGCGCGCCAATAGAGGAAGAAGCACCCGTCTTCCTTGAACTTGAACACCCTGTACGCCTTGCCCTCGCCCGACAGCTGCTGCGCTAGCTTCGCCGTCTGCACCAGTGCGTTATAGCTCATCGTCACGGGCGCAAACCCCGCGTCGCCCATCCGCGCCTCCCACCGCTCCATTTTCTCGTGCCGCTCACGCCGCAGCGTGCCGTCAAAGGCGACGATGTCCCTGATCTCTTGCCGCAGCAGCCACCGCTCCACGCAGAGCCGATCCACCGACCCGCGCGGCTGGCTCTCTTCCAGGGTGTCAAACAGCGCCGCGTAGTAGTTGAGCGCGTTCGAGAACCGGCTTGTGAACTCCGTGCCGTTGTGGTCGGCCTCCTGCTCCGTCAGGACCATCAGCTTCGGCGACAGGTCGTGGAGGGCCCGGAGGAGTGCGTCCGCTCTGGTCATCGTTAGCCGAGTATGCTTCGGCCTCTTTCCCTTCCTGTCGTGAGCGGCCGGCGCTGCTGCAAACTCGTAGGCGAGCAGGCGGTGGAGCCGGAGGGTGGAGGTGACGACCAGGGCTTGACCGCTCTGGATGCCGAGGGGCTCGACGCTGAGCAGCTCGTCGATGTGGGATTTCACCGGGTGGAACTGGAAGCGGACGTGTAGGCGCTCGGCTTCCAGGGTGAGGAGCGCGGCAGCGGCGGAGAGGAACTCATTCTGGTCGTTGACGACTGTCAGGCGGAGGAGGTTGGGTGAGCCCTTGGGGCGCGCGGTGAAGAGGCGGATGAGCTCCAGCCATTGGCTAGGGCCGGCGCCGCCGAGGTCGACGACGTGGACTACGTTCCTCTCGGACTGCATTGCGTCGATGATAGCATGGTTGACCGCGGTCGCGGAAAGGCGGAGGAATGGGCACAGCAAGGCGAAGTTGCGGAGCGCTACGGCGGCGACCTGGGCCGGGGTAGGCTGCGGGAGCTGGAGAGCGCGGCACACGCCATGCAACGGCTGGACCACGCGCAGCGCGAGCGCCTCGGCGAAGGCAGACGCCAAGCGCTGCATGGGGTCGCCCTCGGGCGAAGCGAGAGAGGAGATATTGTCCAGCCCCGTGTTCAAAAGGTCAACCTGCCCCTCGGCCGAAGCGGCGGCGCACGCCTGCAACAACTTTATCAGGAGTAGGCCGCGCTGCTCGAAGAGATCCTGCTGGGAAGGGGGCACCTTCGCCAGAGGAACAGGCGCCACCAGTGGGGCACGCTGCACGCTCAGCGGTTTCTCCTCCATCGACGTGTTGGGCATCGCCGCCGCCACCGACCCCACCTCCGGGAGCTTTCTCTTGTGCTGTTCGTTCTTGCACTTGTCACTGCTGGAGCGTGGCATCGTATACCTAAGAAAGACTTACAAGAAGTTGGATTCAAGAAAATTCTTTTTCATATTAAACCAGTTCAACAAATTACATAGAAAGCACATCATAATTAACACTATAAATCACACTTGAATTTCGTGTATAAAATCTTTTTCCCAAATATTGAAGCTATGATATATCATATACTGATAAATGTACGTGGTTATAACAGTTTTATTTTGCAATAATATAGCTGGTAATCTGCTGCGGATAATATAGTAAGGTTAATACTAAATTTATCCTTCGGCAATCAACGATTAACATGTAATACCCCTCTTACCTATAGGGAGTTCGCAAGGGAAGTACTGTAAAAGAACAATATACAAAAAGGAGATACAAATTAAAAAAAATCTACTCACCAAAGATTGTGCGTAGGGATCTCTTCAGTAGGCATGGGTGGAGATTTAGTAATAGATTGTATACGGATTGAGACTTTGTGTTTCATGTTTTTTTTTCTTATTGCGACTTCTTTCAGTATTTGGTTGAATCTTTTTTTAGCATTTTATGATGCAGAGGCAAGAAGATAATAAATAGTACACAGTGTGCATCTTATAATACAGAGGCTACAAGATAAAAGCATCCATTATCCAAAAAAATAAAAAATTTACTCTCCTATATATGGTCAGATTCAATGCGCTAGTGGTCGACTGATACCTTGTTGGAACTACCATGAAATTTTGTTTGTCTATGCAACTGCTCAGCCTTTTCTGGTTTTTCATTACTATTTATACTAGAGATTACATGCTAACTTGAATAGAAATCCGAACTCCTAATCTTAACAAACTCAAACAAAACTTGCAGAGTTTGAACCTTCTAAAACAAAAACTAACTAATGCATGTCAAAATTATCTCTAACATTTTCCCCCCTAATCTTGACACACCGACTCTTACTCATTGAGGCAATCAATCTCAACTATGATTTGCCAAACACATACTAGATACAGGATGGAGAACGCATCTCCTCAATATTCCGGACTTATCTTCGACGGACTTGACTTTGGACGGCGAACACATCTCTCCAACGCCCTGAAGTCAACTTCGACGGACTCGACATAGGACACGCAACAGCTTCCTTTTGATCTTCTTGTGCAGCATGATCTCTTTTGATGCACACGATATCTCTGAAAGAACACACGTGATCATACATAGTATCTCGCAGACACAACTGACACGAGAACACACAACTTTTTTTCCTTCATGGCCCGTCGCACGGAGATCTGCAGCACCAGGTGACTTCCTTGCTTTTCACTGCTGCAGCCCAGATCTCTGCTTCGCGTCTTTGTCGCAGACGCTCCACTGAGCCATCTCATCTGGCCTCTTTATTTCCTTGTGGCACCTCATGTTGTTCGGGTACCTCGGCAGGTCGGTGAAGCACTGCTTAGGGTTTTGAACCCGGAGCTCTGATACTAATTGTTGGAATTACCAGAAAATTTTGTTGGTCTACGCAACTGCTTAGTCTTTTCTGTTTTTTCATTGCTATTTATACTAGAGATTACATGCTAACTTAGATAACAATCCGAACTCCTAATCTTAACAGACTCATACAAAACTTGCAGAGTTTGAAACTTCTAAAACTAAAACTAACCAATACATATCAAGATTATCTCTAACATACCTCTCGTCCCATAAGGAAGAAAATCGAACAGGGAGGGGTGGGGGATCTTGCTTACATCTTGACAGACCGGCCGGAGGCTGCAACGAGGGCCGGGCAGGGAGTGATCTGATTCTGATCTGCAAGAAACGGGAAGTCGATCGGAACCGACACACGGATTAACACACAAAAACACAGAACTTTTCTTCTCCTATTCTTATCTACGGTCCTCAAAACAGGCAGAAAGACAGAAGGGAATCTCTGTGTCTGTGATCGCTACCCCAAAGTGGATGGAAGAAAAAACAGGAAGAAGTAGTTCTTGCTCGCTGTACCTTGAAATAGATGGAGGCCCGATCTTGCTAGGAGCCTAGGAGTCTTCTTTGGTCTTCTCTGAAGGCGAGAGAGAGAAGGGAGGGGGATGGGTATGCAGAATGAGAAGGGAGGAGAGTGCAATTGGGCAGATATATACGTTACAGAAAGCAGGGTGCTAGCAACAGATATGCGGCCGGAGGTTCACCAGCTGGAAATGGGGAATTTGCAGCAAGGGCTGCATGGCACACCTTGTTCTATTCTCCCCCAAATCCTGCGCGTTACGGTCCTTAGCTCCATGGTTTCTGTGGTTTCAGACTTGCTTTGATACTGATCTTTTCGTTGTCTTTCTTGTTTCTGTTGTGTGCTCCATGTGTAGCATGCAGTTTGGGAGTGCTGCATACTATGTAACTATATATGGTGCATCGGAATAAGATCTTGTACACGGTGATTAATTCGATTAGATGGAGGGTTTGTGTCATTGATATGTACAGCATGAGAGTATATACGGTGTATAAATATACTAAGTTGCAAAAGAGTGGCGTCCTAAAATACCTGCAATCGAAATGAATTAATTTTTATGAAATGTATGGTTTCAATATATAAAAATGATGAGTGAATTTTGGTGGTGTAGTGAGACAGGAAGGAACGGGCTCAGGAAAAATAATTTACAGAAGGGGTGTGCGTCGTTGCTTGCAACAGAAAAGCTAATGGAGGTTCTTGTCATCTTCATCTATGTGCAAAAAAGAGTCACCAGGCAATGGTGAATTTGCAGCCAGTGCACACCTTCTTGTTTTACCCAAAATTCCGCGCGTGGTGTTTTTGGTTTTAGACGTTCCTCTGATTGCCTTGTGTAGCCTCTGAGAGTTACTATCTTTTCGTTTCATCTTTCTCTTTGCGTTGTGTTCGATGTGTAGTAGATTAGGAGTGCTACAAACTATGTACAGTGGATCGGAATTAGTTCTTCTACACGATAATTAATCTTATAGTAAATTTATTCAGTGCCATCGCAATCGCTGGAGACTTGAAAACTACCATCACGAAGAGCACGGGCCAAATGCCATCGCCAACACACGAAATTCTTGGAAATGCCCCTGCCACGAGCTAGCTAGGGTTCTGTCGCTAGCTGCCACTTCATCCAAAACCCGCACCTGTCAACCTCTAGTCAGAATTGAACCGCACTTTCCCTCCCAAACCCTAGAAGGCTAGAACCCCTGTCACCAAGCTTTGTCGCCGCTGCCCGCGTCCCTCACGTGAAATAAAAGAGATGAAGTCCCGTACGGCGGCAAGCTCTAGCTGGGATGAATCAGGACCGGTGAGCACCAAAGTCCCCGACAGCGCGGTACAGGAAGGTGGCCCAGTATAGGCTGGGGGTATGCCGTTAGGGTGTTATGCGCATCTGAAGAGATCGTGCTGCGTGTGGCAAGTCGTTGTTGTAATCTATATAAGTCGAGTCCATTCTGAGTCAAGTAAGTTAAGTTCAGCATGTTGATGAGGAGATGTGTTCACTGCTCTGTATCGAGTAAAAAGTTAGGTAAGTAATAGTTAAAATCGATTTCCTCAACAAGTTAGAGTTCTATTAAAAATTAGAGCTAGTTGATGTTACAAGATTAAGAGGGTGAATATTAGAATTAATCTTGTATAAGTAGGAAACGAATTCGTTTATGAAAAGTTGTTTCCTAGTAGGTTAGTTAGTAGTAGTACTGCACTGGTGGCTTATAACCTATGAGAAGAAAGAGAGAAAAAGAAAAGACGTCAAGTTGCGCTGACATTAGGAAAAAAACTCTGTATTATGTTCTTTCAGGCGAAGTTCACTCCACTGACAGTACAGGTTCCATGAGGAAGACGACTTGATGAGCTCGAATTCATGCAGGCAGCGTGGTCCATGGAGGTGGCGAGTACACAGAAGACCCTGCCGGTGCAACCTTTCGAACATCGGTACAGGCTCCATGAGGAAGACGACTTGATGAACTCGAATTCATGGGTTCCAGACAGGTAATTTCTAGATTCTCTTATATTATTTGCACGATTTGAGGTGTTGCTTGGATGCACTGAATTTTTTTGTGAAATTTAGGGTTCTGGTGGTTTTAGGGGTCACAGTCTGGTAGAAATTTGCAATTTGCGATGCATTTACATTGTTCTATATATTTGTGCTTCGAATGTTGTTTTGTGTATAGGTTCTAACTTTTCCGGCACTATTTTGTTTTTTATTTTGTTTCGTATGGACCCTGCTACCAAGGCGTTCAGAGTAGCGATTGGGATGCGATCGTAATGTTTACCAAGGAAGATAGTGGTAGGATTGAGTACAAGAAGGCCAGAATCATCAATGTGATAGATAAATAGGAATGCTCGCTGCTGACGAAGACGTGCTAGAGCTTGGCTCATTCCGGCTTCAGGTCATCAATTTTCAAAAGTTTTAATATTTTCCAAGCTCTTTCTAATTCACTGGATTTAATGAAATCCAAAACCAATTTAAATCTTCCTATGATGCAAGGATGTTTGTCAAGTATTTTGTACGATTGATGGTTATTCTTTATCCAAGAATGGTTGGCACGTGTTATGTATGATCCAATGCAAGAATTGAACTAGAAAAATAAATAGCAACAATTAAACATCAACTATTGTAAGTACATACCCTACAATAATAAACAAGGGTTAGACATTGGAGATTTCAGTTCATGGTATTTTGGTACCTAGCAGTTTATATTCTAAGATTAGTGTTGGCACCAAAATTTGGCAAGACGTGACCAATTTGTCAGGCTTAGGATAAAAAAAGGTATTTTTGGCCGATATCGGTTAAAAAGGAATAGATAAGTTGAAGTTAAAATTTTGACCGATATTAATTCAAAGATGGAATTATATCTATACAGAGGCTCATACGAGTCATGGTTGGCAACGCATTGGAAAAGGATATGGACGGCCAATGCACTATAAAAAGGAATCAAGGGTGAGCAAAAGAAACAACCCATCCAATTAAACAACTCGCATCTACTTTTTATTTACTTTCCTATCAACTAGGAGTATCTTTGTAACTTAGAATCTCCTTTGTAATCTGATTTTGATCAATAAAGTTGCACATTGCCGATTGTTGATCTTCTTTGATTACGCCGGGTTTGGTTTTCTCCAATCTTGTGGCGTGTAACGACCCCCATTTACGCATAAAATGCAAAAATGAGAATCTATGTGCATTCAGTACTAGTCCTATGATCAGTAGCTAGTACGCACATTTACAACAATTGGAATCACAACCATACACAATCTTATTAAAGCGGAAGCTATTTATACAATGTATTTATATAGTTCAGAGTATATATATATAGCAGCAGAGGAAGCAAAGTTTTGTAGTGTGCCTATCCAACTCTCAGGCAACTGACAAGGCATAAATCCCTAGAAAGATCGCTTCATTGAAATTCTCACAACCTGCAACGAAAGGTATTCTTCGAAGCCTTGTTTTCTTATCCACCTAAAACAACGTAATTAGAAGGTTAAGTATTTTCGTACTCAGCAAGACTTAAGTGGTATTTGTAAATGTAGAAATACAGGTTATGTCAAAGGAGGCTTCTTGATGTGCACTAGGGTTGTCCCGACCTTCTGATGAGAACGATTCGATGAACCACAAGATCAGCAACCAAACAATCACAACGTCACCACACGAGGCGATCAACCGAATCAAAAACCCAATCGATCCTTGAACCTGCTGCAACCAAGAACAAGCAAGAACAAGGTGATAGCAATTTCAAACCAATAATCTCAAAGAAAAACAAGGTGAGGTTCTGTTTCTCAACTCGGGTGGTCTAATCGACACACGCAAGATTGAGGAGGGACGCACACGGGGTCTACCAAAACACAACAAAATCACCAAAAAATGAAGAACAAGGGTGAGAATCCAATATAAAGGGGTACCCACACAAGGGGGCGCCCAAGAGGGGTGCGTCAGCCAGGAGAGGGGCGCCGGCCAAAGGAGGGGTGGAACCCTAAGAGTATATGGGCCTTGGGCCCAAAAGAAAGGTGGCGCAGCACCTGAAATTTCTGTCCCGTGAGATTGTTGTGTTATTTCCCTTCGCTCCAGGAGGAATTTGGCCTCAAGATCAGATCCATTGGAAAGGTTATCTCGATACCTTTCAAACGAGTTGTCGAACGTCGAAAACGAAGTTCGGATGTGGCCGTGGCGTCCGTTTGAAGTAATGCTGCTCCTCGATGGCCGAACCGGACTCGGCGACGAATTGGGCTTTATCTTGGGCCTTCCTTGGCCCGTGGGCTGTCCTCGGTGGATGTTCTTGACGTGCTGGTCCAGCAAAGGTGGATGGAAAGGACTTGCTTCCGGATTAAGCCCTCCAGACGTCGTAGACGAAGTAGCGGACGAAACAGCGACGGTCGGGGACAAAGTAGCGGTCGTAGAGGAAGAAGGGGCAGCAGTTGTATCCTTGGTTGGGATGTCCTCATCACTTCTACTATTAATTTGCATAAAGCGAAATTGAATTTGGAAATCAAGTTGTAATTTACAAACGGAATTTGTAAAACAAGTTTGATTGATATGGAAGTAAGTAAAGTATAAGTAATAACTCACAGTCCTTCACAGCGTGAACATCGAATCATCCATTGCCAACATGTGGCTCAAATCTGAAACAATCACCTTCCAACAAATGTCTCAAATCCAATCCATTTAGAAAAATACCAAAACTTCTAACTATGTGATGACTTTACCAAGTGCACATAACCGCATGAATGGCTAATCGATTAGATTTACACTCTGCAGAGGTGTACAGCTTTACCCCCAAGTTTTCTTTTTGCAGCATGTTTCACGCACCTTTGGCGTTGTGGCCAAAATGTTTATGACGAAAACCTTTACATTACCTAGGTTAACTTTGCACCAACCCGGTGATGATAGACCCCTTTTCTATGGTGGCAGAAGATATTTGTACATCCATTGTACTCTCAACAGGTTAAACCTGAAGAGTCCTCACTTCCAGTGGAAGATATTTGTACAATGTTGTACTCTCAACAGTAGATCCTGTTGAGTTCACACTCCCCAATTATAGCGAGATGTACACTGCTGCATTGGTATGTAGAAACCCCTACAAGCAGACCGAAACGGAATGCCTGTGCTAACTCCCGCCTTCCATAGTACAAAGTTAAACTAGATAACTTAATTGGTTTAAGGCTATCCTATTCCAACACTTGTGGTTGTACAAGCTTCTCGGATCGATAGCGTCTCATAGTTCGGTCATTAATCCGACCCGAGCGATACTTCTCCCTACACTACGTGCAAATCCATCTGCACAACCGGCTATTGTCAATAATCGCCCGCATCAAAACCATAGTTTTATTTTGAGGTTTTAATCAAAATACCAGTAACCATCAGTGTCACATCCAAACTTTTTAAATTCTCAGGAAAATAATTTTAAAACATCGTTGCTAATTAAGCATGGCTAAGTATGGTTAATATGTAATTGCATATACCCAAATTGACATCATGTATTGTCTAGTCCTATTATATGGTTATCAAGGTTCACATATCCATACTTATCAAGGAAGTTTCATGAGATAACAGGTATATCTACTAGTATCACAATATAGCAAATTTATAGAAAATATACGCATGCATAAATTGATTTACTAAAACAAAATGAAAATTAAATACCGAGATCAATATGATCAAAGGGGGTGCTTGCCTTGCTTATTTGTTGTTTATGACGAAGTTGCGGTTGCAGCCAGCATTGTCGACGACGGAATTAATGACGTCGGGTTCTACACGTCATTCAACGGGAATATAGCAAATAACAAACTTTAATAAGGGCAAAAAGAAGACAAACAGAAAACCAAATAAATACTCACTATAGAAAATAGGTAATTATATATTTAATGTTTTAAGAAGGTTCTGGTGGTACAAATATCATAATTATTGATTTCTTATTAAGCTCGTTTATTCATATTATGGATTTCAGAGATCATAACACTTAGGGTTATTTTGCTAACAAGATTTATATGCAAAGCATGATGAAATAAGATTATTTCTTCAGAATAGGGTAGTATTTACTTTGAAGAGCATTTCTAAGCTGATTTTATAAATTTTAGCATTTAGACGAGATGTTTTATTTGATGTTGAAATAGCTTAAATGGTATTAAAGTTTATGTTATAAGTAATCTGATTTTGTTTTAGGTTTGGGACTCCACTTTACATGATTATGCAACCATTTTTCTGGTATTAGTAGGGTACGACCCTAGAAGCGTTTTAAAACTAGTTTTGCATAATTTTGTTTTTAGGATAGATTATAAACATATGAAAATTAAAGTCTTTATACAAATTAAATTTGTGCACCTGTGATATTTTATTGTATTTTATTCAAAAACATTTCAATAGCAATAAATTGGTTTTTCATGACCCATTCTGAATTAGACTTGTACATATACTACTATTAGTTACATACAGGTAACATCCCGTAAAATTCAAAAATATGAAAAATAAAAATTTTGGAAATTAAAAATGGAATTGAATAAGAATTTCAATTGGAATCAAGATTTTGATTTGTAAACAATATCTTTTCCTCTTTTCTTACATTCTAAACTTAAGAAAAGAGATATTTCAATATTAAAACTATTTCTTCCAAAACAAACAAAATGTAAAAATGAATTTGAGATGTGATCTTTAATTTGAATTTTAATTTCCTTAATTTTATGTAATTTTTGGCTTTTCTTCAGTTTTTGCTTTAAAAGAAAAGTCTCATGTTGAAGTGGTAAATGGTAAAAGTAAAAAGATAAAAATCTAAAGCCAATAAAATTTGTAAAAATCTTAGATAAATCCAAGATCCATCCAGGATCCTGATTATGCAACTTTTATTGATATGGATTAATAAAATAAATTAAAAATATAAAAATAACCCTGTCTAGATACTCTAAAACGACATTGCAAGATTTCTTTAGAAGCTATCTGAACTTAACTCGGGTAAAAATTTTAACCATGCCGACATATTAACCTTAACCATTCCTGGTACAAATATCAATAATTTATTCCATGATTTAATAATTTTAAAAATTCAGAAACAGAGAGATTGAAAAACTGAAAATGGTAATGTTAGAATTATTAAAATTAAAATATACAATATAAAAATATTAAAATTTTATATAATGTCAATAATTCCATTACAGATCTTGTAAAAAAGTTTAATAAAATAATAATCTCATTTTTATCTTCAATTAAATATAAAATAGAATCAACAGAAAATAACAACTATACATTGTCAGATTTATATAAATATTTTATAAATAATTTTTATCCAAAAATTTTTATGGACTCTTATTTATTCCTTTCCGACCTACACAAAAATTTTCATAAAATCTTACACCTTTCTGCTGACCCAAACTTTGATTTTTGTCTCGTGTTGTCCAGAGTCTTCATGTATTTTGCTCTCTTCTTTCTCTGACAAGTGGGCCCATCCTTGCCGGCTGTCCCCCTGCCGACTTCTCCCTCTCCCACTGCCAGCCGTGCCCCACTCGTCAGCTTAAATCTTCCCCATTTCTTCTTCTCTTCTCCCGCACCTTCCTCCATTTCTCGCCGAGCCAGCACCACCTTACTTTTTGTCTCGTCCGTGCCGCAGCGATGCAAAGCTCCAAGGTGCCGACTTCACTCACCATTCGTAAACCCCCTCCCCATCAGCACTAATCTTCTCTACGTCTCCCTCTATCTCTCGTTCGAGCCAGCTCAGTGCACCATCGCCTCATCGCTTGACGCATTCCTGCCGCCCCCTCATGGTGGTGCGCCATCTCCGGCCACCTCCAGCCGGATTAGTTCCACCTCTAGACGCGCGTGAACGCCCTGGTGCTCGACGTGCTACCGATTCGGTGGCTCCGGTGCTCCTCCGTCGTCGGCGAGCTTCGGTCGGAGCTCCTCTGCCTAGTGTCACTGGCAATCGGGCCCCACGTGCCAGTCGCATAACCGCGCCAGCCACTGCCGAGCGGGCCCTATCGGTCAGACACACACGCCCGTGGTCCCGCAGCGTCGGCCCTTGTGAATGGCGTCTCTGTCGCTGGGCCGGCATGTCGGACATCAGTCCAAATACGCCCAAATCGAAAAGCGCACTTTGAAACAGAAAGCGTATTTTCCCTTTTTGGTAATTTTCCTATTTCCAGCATTCTCTAAACTCGAGCTCATTCATTTGCTTATAACTTTTACATTTTAGCTCCAAATTAAATAAAGTAAATTTCTAAATTCATGATAAATTACGTAAGTTTAGAATATACAAAAATATTTTGAAAATGAACTCTGTTTAGATTTTCAATTTAATTTAAAGTAAAGGATCTAAAATATGTCATACATAGAATTTTTGCATATAAACTCCAACTTGAATGAAACCAATTTTGTTAGAAACCTTAAATCCTTAGGAACCTGAATATGCAAAATTATTTAGATTATCGACTTGATTTGCATCATTTTCTAAAGTAAGTTGTTTCCAATGTATTAAATATTCAAATATGAATATTTCTTGCAAAAATGATTCAATTCATGTCAAACCAGTTTCTATGTGTTTAAAAGTTAGTAATCTACCTAGGTGTGCAAAAACATTTAGAATTGAATCTAGTTTGAATTAATTTGAGAATAGATTACTTTCCAATGCAAATGAATCAAAATAAGTATAACTTAAAACATACAATTTCAAATAATGGTAAAATGATTCCTAGATATTTAATAAAACCATAATACCCCTATTATGCAAGAATACCTCATGTTTGTGCATATTTGAATTAAGTACATATTAAATCTTAATGTTTACTTATATGGAAAACATCTCGGATAAAAGTAAAATATTGTGAAATCAACTTTAAAACACTCTTAATGATATCCCATGCTAACACCAGATAAATAGATAAATAATCTTATAAGGCGTAGTCGCAAACTAAAGAACTAAAGTTGAACCCTTGTCGTATAAAAGTTAGAATCACTTAAGCATTTTAAATAGCCATAGAATACCTCGTCTTAATGCAAATTTTATGAAGATCAGTCTAGGAATAATATTTAAGATATGTACTACCGTAATCTGGAAAAATATCCTTATTACAACTTGCTTTGCATCTGAATCCGGCTAACCCAATACCCTTAAGTTTTATGGTCATCGTAACCCTTAATATCATATAAGCTTTTTCAGCAATGAATATAATGTCTCGTCTAAACATTAAAATGTATAAAACCAGCTTAAGAATGATCTTCAAAGTATAGACTATCATATTATGAAGAAATAATCTTATTTCATCATGTTTTACAAATAAATCCTATTAGCCAAATAACCTTAAGTATTATGGTTTATGAACTTCATAATATGAATAAGCAAACTTTGTAATAGAGAAGAAATCTGTAGCTAATATATTTGTATCACCATAATCTTCTTAAAAACTATAAATAAATTCAGTAACTTAGTTCAATAGGTCTAACATATTCAAAGTCACTTCTTATGCAAAATCACTTAAGGAATTAAGTGCTATTCGCATAACCCTTTAATTTGTGTTTTAATTCTATTAATCCAAATAATTTTAGCATCTATAATTGAAGTTATAAATGCAAGAATTCATAATTTTAGCCTCTTGAATTTCGTAATTCAAGAATAGATAATCTATCAAAGAAACCATGTTTTCTTCATCATAAGTCATTAACAATATATTTGTATAATTATCTAAATCATAAGATATTGAAATTATTCAACACAAACCCTAAGTTACACCTGTTTATTATAATTGATTTTATTTTATTCTTCATCTGACTTCTTTTTGCCCTTATTGAATCTGTTGTGTTGTGTTCTTCATTCACCACGTGTAGAACCCGACGCCATTGATTTCATCATCGACAACGTCGACTGCAACCTTGGTTTCGTCGTAAGCAATAAATAAGCAAGGCAACCATCCCCTTTGATCATATTGATCCCAATTTTATAAATGTTTTCATTAAATGTTTTACTGCATACTTTGTTTTATTAAAGTCTGCTATATGACGGGTATTAATAGTTGTACCAGTAGCTACATAGAACTTCCTTGATAAGTATGAAATTGTGAACCTTGATAACCCTAGAATAGCGTAGACAATAATTGATATCAATTTGGGTTACTCACACTTAGTGTTATGCTTAGCCATGCTTAAAGCAACATAAAACTTTGACATTATTAAAAATGTTGGATATGACATTTAATGGGTATGACCTTTCTTATGGTTGGTATTTTGGTTGGAAAATGAAAATAAAACTACGGTTTAGATGCGGGCAATTATTGGCAATAGCCAGGTGTGCATGTCTTTGCACGTAGTGTAGGGGGAGACTATTGCCCGTGTCGAGTTAAGGACCGAACTATGGGTTGTTTTCAGGCCAAGAATTACCGTACAACCACAAGTGCTGGTATGGGACAGCCTTAAACCAATTAAGTTATCTAGTTTAACTCTGCACTTTGGAAGGCTGGAGCAATACGAGCTGTTTCTTAATGAATTGCTCGAAGGGACGTCCACACCGAGGTGATCATGGATCAAACGTTTATCGATACACCGGTGTACGCCGTACTCTGGGGAGGTTCCATCATTTCTATGCTCTGAGTTCTTCTGCCATAGTATGGGTTTAACGTCCCGGAGCTGGTGCAAAGTTAACCTAGGTAATGTAAAGGTTTTCGTCATGAACATTCCAGCCACTACGCCAAAGGTGCATGAACTATGCGGCAAAAGGAAAAAGTCATGACTTGTGGGTAAATATGTACACCTCTGCAAAGTGTAAAACTAATCGATTAGCCGTACCCGCGGTTATGGGAACTTGGTAAAGTCATCACATAGTTAGTTGTTTTTATTTTCATAAAACTGGATTCTACCGTGTGTCAGTAATTTCTACTGTGTGTCAGTGGGAATGGTCGGGATACTCAGGTTCGTGATTTCACTTACTCGTACTCTACATATTGTTATTTCAGTATTAAATTGCTTTTACTTAAGTTCCGTTTTGCAATCTACTATTATGTATTTACATTTCAAATTGGCTTTATGCAAACTAACCATATTAGCCTTTCATTTGATATGGCTTGCATATATTATAGGTTTTGCAAAAGTCTTGCGGAGTACGAAAGTACTCACCCTTGCTTAATTGTTGTTTTTAGGTGAAGAATCAGATTAGTTCGATACAACATATTTATCGCAGGATTTGGGATATTGATGATGAAGCTTTTCTAGGGATTATACCTTGTCAGTTTCCTGAGGGTTGGATGGGCACACTACAAGAATTTTAATCCTTTCCGCTGCTTTTCACTTTGTATGGTAAGACCTTATTGTATAAATTACCGTTATCATGTGTATTAAAGAGTATGGATGCGATATCAATTGTTGTAAATGTGCGTGCTAGCCACTAATCATGGGACTAGTACTGTATGCACATAAGATTTCCATTTTTACATTTATGTGAAAATGGGGGTCATTACAATACATGCATTTATCTTTTGCACTATGGTCATAATCTATATATATAAAACAGATTCAAGTCAAAATTAATTCTTAAATATTTATGCATATGCAAGAGTCCTACTTTAATCTTTACATATTGAAGTAAATTCCATTCATTTTAGATTTCTTTTGCACAATTATACACTTTTGAATATCTAGAGTATTGAAATTAACCTTTATTAGAAAATAATTCAAACAAGATGAAATTCAAATATTTTTATATATTTTTTGGTTTCTGAAAGAATGAGGATTTCATAAAAATTGGTTTCACTCAATTTTGAGCATGCTTGCAGAAATTTTGTAAATAGCATATTTTGAACCCCTTTCTTTAAATTTAAATATAAAATTTACACAGAGTTCATTTTCAAATTTTTTTGCATATTCAGAATCTACATGATTTTATATGAATATAGAAATTTTTTCATCTTATTTGGATTGAAAATGTGAAAGTTGTGCAAGTTTGAAATCAGCTCGGTTTATAAAATGAGCAAAATAATAAAATACAATTTCATAATGTGAAAGCGTCTTTCCTTTTCGCGGTTTAATTTTTGTAACATCCCAAAATTTGTTTTTTTTTATTTTTTTAAAATAATTATATTTTAAATTAGCTTTCCAAAAATTTTACATCAATCTTATATGATTAAACAATCTAAATTTAGAATATTCTATATCTAAAACAATTTAATGTGTCTTTTGTGTGTATCAAGTAATTTAAAATTTAGTTTTTACAGTGTTCTTTGTATCTCAGGGAATTTCCCAAATTGAGATTTGCTAAAAATTAATTAAAATTATTAATTCAAACATTTGGATGTTAATTGGATTTTTATTTGAATTTTTAATTCGAATTATTAATTGTTCGAGCAATTCCATATCCAAATTCCATTTCAAACCTTTCCTTTGAAACTCCATTTAAATTCATATTGTTCATCAAAATTTGGATTTAATCTTTTCCCACACTCTTGGGCCAAGGCCAAACGAAATTTACTGATCTATGCCCCGAAATACTGTTCATCTTCTTCCTCTAGCTCTCTCTCCAGTCTATTTGGCACCCATGTCTAGCCCAAACTTCAAATGCTCATATCTTTTGCAATTCTCAACGAAATCAAGTAAGGTCAGATGCAACACTACCGTGCCATCAAGGACTTCAATTCCCCTACAATTACGCCCCCTTAAATCAAGTGAAACGATCGCTGCAATCAATTCTTTGCCGTTTCTTGTTCAAGCCATAACTCTTCCGTTTCTCCTTCCCTCAACATGTGTGACCACCCAAAATGTGCGTCTCAGTCTCCCCAACACGGTGCTCACCCTTGACCTCCATTTCCAGAACAGTTGTCCCTCCAAAAATCGAAGAAACGGTCGCCGAACGTCCTTCGTTGGCATCGCCGGGCTATCTTTTGAGCTGGTAAGGCAAATCGACCTCTGTTCGCGTCATCTTGTGCGCATTAGTGTGTAGATCATAACCCCTCAAGAAAATCCAGGTTTCGTCAAGAATCGCACTGGGAATTTGCGTTCGTTCGTCGTAAATCGGGTTCCGTTCGTCGTCGATTCCTCCCAAACTGGTAATCCCCAATCAAATTCCTTCTAGATATAGCCTAGTAAGATCTTGCTCTACGTCTTGCTCTGGCTAGTTTCGGAAAACTCCACGTTTTATCATGTTTCCGGGCACCATGCCATCCGAACGGTTTTTGGTCGCGTCGGCCGGTTTTGGCATCGCGTTCCTCACCGGCTTATTGAGTTTTTCTGAGATACAACCATGTCATCTCATGCCTAATGGTCAGATCTATCTCTCCACCAAATTTGGTACAGTTCCATCCGCGGAATCAAAAGTTACGGCCGTTCTAATCTCAAATCTTGCTGCTGCCTGTTCTCCTCGGTTTTTGCGAGTTTGATTGTGAAATTTTTTCTGTAGACTCCTCTTGATGTCCTCTACACGGTGCTCACCCTAACTCAAGGTTTTGCTTGCGGGATTTGTGCAGAAAAATCAATCTTCCCCGATCAGACTGCGTTCCAACAGTAGAAAACTTCGTCGTGCGTTCCCTGTTGATCCAGAAGGTAAAAATCAAATCCGTTCGCGTCATATTGTGCCAAATGATCCCAGATAGCTCTCTGTAAATTTTGGTTAGGTTTCATCCATTATTTTAATAGTTATGATCGTTTGATCTATTGGCTCCGGCAGCCGTTCGTCAACAGTTTGTGATATGTCCGTTGGGTTGCTTCCAAATCCGGATATACCGTTGAGTTCGTATCACCGTGTTCTATGTGGTGCTCACTTCCCCTCTGCTGTTCCATCCACCGAAAATTTTAATATTCGTTACCGTCGCCTTTTTGCCACTGCCGCGCGTCGTCTTGTGCCGCCAACCATTTTGGTTTGTCATGGCCATGTCATTGTGTCCAGAAGATCATTATCCCCTGTTTTGCCCACCGTTGAAGTTCACTGATCCCCGGTTGCCGTCAAAGCCATGTTCTAGAATCTACCCGACGTCTTTTGGCCTAGTCCTTTGTGTCGGTGCGCATTTCGGTTCGCCATCTTTGGTAACCTTTAATCGCAGAGCCAACCCTACCATCCTACCCTATGCCAAGTGTATTCATCCTTGAATCGTTTCGCTCAAACCCGGACTTAACCCTTGGTCCAATTTGTCGTTGCGTCACGATATGTGTACCCCGCAGATCTCAAACCAAATTGGAGCCATGTCATGATCTCGCTGCCCTATCTTTCAACCGAGGGTTGCCACCTTATAATCTCATAAGTGTTCTATTAACGCTTCACCTTCATCGTTAACGTCCCGTCGTTAACGTCCCACCGTTAACGTCCCGTCGTTAACGTTCCATCGTTAACGTTCCGTTGCTAACGTTTCTTTGTTAACGTTCCGCCGTTAACGCTTTGCTCTCGCTTCGCTATCATCGCATACGCGCATTCCAGCAAGAGCGTAGCGCGATGTCATTATCCTTTCTATCGTCCTATCATGATCTAACCTCATTCCTTGTGAGTTTGGCTTTATCTTTCTATCATCTGCAAAGCCGGACCAAAACCTAACTTAAGACCGGTTCGATGGACTGAGTTCATCGTGAGCCGCGCTGCCGGTATTGCCGTTTTCCTTGTTGTGTCCACCGTCGTAAGATATTTGTACTGTCTTACTACATATCGTCATCGCCCTGTTATCGTCAAGTCTCTTCTTTGATGTATGACTGAACCCTAGATCGAATCGCACTGGATGTTGATTCCATCTGTCCTTGTCTTATTCCTGAAAATCTAATCTGCCATTAACCCAGAATTCATTCGTGGACTTGGTCGATAGACCATTGGCCATATGTCATATCCTGGTGCCATATCTATTCTATTAGTCTATCTTTCTTTTGTTTGACTGTGTATTTGTTTAGTCAACAAAAGTCAACATTGAGCATCAGTTTAGTTCATCATGAACTAACATATCTTTATGGACCCGATCTATAGATCAAGAGCCCATATGTCAATATCTGTCCAATCGAGTTAATTAATCTCGAAGGATATCCCCTGGAATATACTCCGTCTTTCCCTAATTATCAGTCGTAACCTTCTCGATAAATCTTCTGAAAGCCTGTTCTCTTTCATCCGATCTTCGATCAAATCTAAGTTCCTAAATTCAATCCCTTCCGTTTAGTACCAATCTAATTTTAAATTGGAGTTTATTTGATTTGCTTTTGAGTTTTGTTGTATTTGTGCTTCTTTGTCGTTAGACGTGTCGTCCAGAAGTTACCCGAAGTAGCTGAAGGACGAGGAAGTCGAAGCATTCGATTGAAGAGCCAAAGGTTGAGGAAGCCGAAGATCAATTAAAAAGAGTAAAGAGCAGTTTATAGCAAGTGCCAGGCAAGTTGTGCTTTGATCATGTTGAACCTACGATTACAAAAACTGCTATATTGTTTTACTTTATTGCATATTATTTGACATGTACAAATGTCTTCAATTAAATTTGGGACTTAGCTATTATACCCCAATTGATCTATACCCTACCTTGCCATTTGTATACCATGATATATTGTCACCCTAGATTGGTTCATTATAGTTGGTTAGTAATAATAATCAACGAGGATGGTTAGACCGTATTAGTTGCTTAGCCATGCCATGTCATCACATGTACTTTAGTCTTTGATAAATAATCTTGACTAATGGAATATAGAACGATGTTATGGACTTGTGTGTCATGTGTGGTCACACGATGAGATTGAGTTGCGGTGGCGAGAGGATGTCACGCAACGAGGTTAAATTGCTGATGGCACGTGGTGCTTGGTAATCAACTGGGGTGGTTATGATTTAGATTGGGGCAAGTGGCAAGGGGCGAGAATGCCAAGGTGGGCCCGATGGACAGGGGGTATGTAGAAGTCTTGCCTCGATCATCTTAAGGACTTAACCTTGCAAGTCTTTGACCTGAGTCAATCATGCAACCACATGTCTGGTATGGGACAGACCTAGTTGAGTATGATTCAAGTCTTAGCATGTGAGACCTCGGTGGTTTTGTAGGCGTGGATGTGGAAAGAAGGGTGTAGTGTTTACGGATCGGTCTTACATCTCTTCAACGGTATCGTTAGCCTGTACTTCCGCTCCATAAAGGGAAGGGACAGTGGGGACTATACGGGAGGTACGCATGCGAGGATAGAAGTTTCAAAGACTTTGTTATGGTTACTCGCTTTGTGTGGTGTTTAACTATATCGTGTGGGTAAAGTGTATAACCTCTGCAGAGTGTACAAACTATTCGAATAGCCGTGTCCACGGTATTGGACAAAGCTCGGGAATTACAGTTAAGGGTTAGACTTTTGAAATGAAAACTTGGAATGGGATGGCAGGATTGCCATGAAAGGTTGGAACTTGACATAGGATTGGAAACTTGGTTTACTTGAAATCTTGAATCTATCTATTCTTTGTTATTTGTTTCTGATATTTACAATCTATTTATTGTATTTGTTCATAAATGCTTGCTTATTGCAAAATAGCCATAATAGCTTTTTCCTTTGGAATAAGCCCTACATATAGTTACATAGAATTGCATTATGTGCACAACTTGTTGAGTGCTTTATGTACTCACCCTTGCAACACAAAATCATCAGTTGAGGAGAAGACTACAACTTCAAGGAGGAGAAGTTCCACGAGGAGGCGAATATCTAGGAGTTGAACCTTGTCGGTTGCTGTGGTATATTGATGGGATTAAATCGATGTTCTTCATTCCATCTTTGTTTATTTATTTTGAGTTGAAGCCACCAAGGCCTCAAAAGTGTAAGTTTGACCTTAAGGTCGTTCAATAGTTCTATATTAATAGATGAAGTCTTTATTTATTATTCCGCTGTGTATGATTGTGATATTTCATCTATGTTGAGACTGTGTGCACTAGTGTGATCTTAGACTAGTGCTGAATACACAGAGGGTCCGGATTTGCATATTCGGGTCCCGACAATTTTTAAACTGACCGAATGACAAGTGGGGCCTTCGGTCAGTGAGGAGGATTGGCCGGCTGTGAGAGGGGCTTGACTGACATGGGGGACCCGCTTGGCATAGAGCCAGAGCAGAGGGGAGTCAAAGCATGGCGGCGCTGGCTAACGGCGGCCGGAACTGGCTATCCGACGGATCGTAGAGAGGGATAACGGTGCCAAAAACCCAGGGAGGTCCTCGGTTTTAGCCGGCGGTGGCCAGAGCGATGCACCACCGAGAGCTTGGGGCGGCGCTAATGGCGTGTTGGCCGGGAGCAAGAACCATGGTGAGGGGTCTCGAATGGGTAACGTAATTAGTACCAAGGAATCTCACGTGTTCTATTTTTGAGGTTAATTTGCTTATAGACTCACCGAATTACCTTGCCAACGTCGGTCGGCCGCGGAGAAGAAGAGTGCCATGGCGGCAAAGTTCCAGGTGAGGTACTCCAAATGTTGTTGAGGGCTTTTGATCCTAGCGGCTTGTTGATGCTACGGTGCAAGGCAATTGGAGTTTGGTTGTGTGTTTCATCAGAATTTTTGTTTTGCCTAAGCTGAGGGTTGTACTAAAAATGGCAAAATCGGTAGGAGATTGAAGTGTTCGGCTATGAAGCGGAAGAGTGGAGTTAGGGAAGCTGCGCTGCGGTTCCAGAGCGAGCTGAGGGCGCTATTTATATGCAAGGTCGGGTGGAGATAAGCCCGGCTCCGGTTGTTCCTCACCGAGTTCTTCCGGTGCGGCACAGGGAAGGGGATTGGCAAGCAGTGCAAAACACGGAGGAGGCAGAAGCGTGGCACGGTAATGATTTCGCAGAAGCCTCAGTGGCGCGAGATGGCAGAGGCTGATGCAAGCAACAGCAGCGCGAATTTGCTCAGGGGCTTCAACGCGCTGAGGAAGAAGAAGGGAGAGGAGGCTGTCGCGTGGGCCTGCACAGTGATCCGAAGCCCACCTAGCAGTCTCAGTGAGAATGGCCAGATTGCTCCCCATGGAAAATGGGTCCCAACAGGAAACCGGGCCCACCTATCGGAGAGAGAAAGATAATTGAATTCAGGATTGGACTGGAAACTGATCTGGATTAGGTTCGATGAATGCGTACGCTATATTGTAAGAAATTTATTGCTACTTTTACGGCGTGATATTTGGATAATATTATTTATCCTGCCAAATTTTTAGGCCAAAATAATGGATATATAATTTATAACAATTCTAACAAGACATTGTGCTCAAAATTTCGTTTTCTGTTTTTAAACTTTCTGGAAGTTTATATCTTATCTAAACTTTTTGTAGGAGTTACCTTGGCTACATAATCCTTCAGTAAATTTTTAATTTAATATATTTTTTGTTTTATTTATAAAAATTCTGACATTCAGATTCTTAGATTTTTCAGCTTTTCTGTTTTTGAATTTTTTGAATATAACAAAATTGATTATTTATATTTAATATTTTTACTGTAGATTTATTTATCAATCCAGAATATATTTTTAAATTTTCAGCTCAAGATAAAACAATATTATTTTTATTTAAACCTGACAAGTTTAGTGTTGTTAGTCAAGAATCATTAATTGGCCTTTCATTTCATATTTAATTACCTTGATGTGACTTTTAAATTCTAGAATTAGATCTCTGAAGATTTTCTAAGCTTAAATAAATATTTTATTTATTTTATTGTGGTAAGATTTTTACTCTTTTCTTTATCTATTACTTAAGTTTATATTAAAAGATTTTTCCTTCAGAGAAAAAATCAAGAAAATTCAAGAAAATCCATAAAAATGCAAAAAAATGGAAATTAAAATTTATATAATATTTCAATCTCATTTTTATAGTTTAGTCGATTTGAAAGAAATGATTTAATGTTGAAATCTTTCTTTTCTGAAGATTAAAATTCAAGAAAATAAATAAAAGAGGACATTTAAAATTAAACTTGATTCCATTTAAAAAAATTATTCAATTCCATTTTTAAATTTTAAATTTTTATTTTTCCTGTTTTTGAAATTTTCAAGATGTTACATTGCGCATCATCTTTCTCGGAAAAATCTACTTTTTACCATCTAACCAACCCTAACAGGCTGTTTAGACTTATCGTTACCTTTGATTTAATCGGCTTCTGGTAGCTATTTGGATCTTTGCCTATTATCGCATTAGATCGGCTATGAGCGTATATTTTCTATCTACTTGATGATTGCAAATCAAATCAGCTGCCATACCACAAACCAATCTGAACCCGGCGTTCTCATGTGTTTGAGACGATCAATCATTTGTCATATTTTTCGGTGTAACAATTAGTCTATAAATCTCTCTTTCCATGGTTTTGTAGGCAAGACACCTTATGTCGCCATTCTTTAGCTTGTGGAATTATAGGCTATATCGTCCACCTACTAGCATCATGACCATAGCAACTGTTCCAGTATTAAGGTTGAAAGACCAAGTAGATGGATTATGATCCTATTTGGAACGGCTTCAGCTCCGATTTCTTCCCTTAGGAAGATGACGGGAAACCGTTTTAAACAGTAGACTTCCTCGTTGGTAGAAGCCGAAAGCCTACAGCCTCCCATAACATAGAAAAGCCGAAAACCAAAAACCAACCATGAGTAGATTCTCACGGTTTTTGCGAATTGGACTTCTATATTTATCTTTAGAGTTAAAGAATTTTTGCGACTCACTTCGTACCGGTATAAAAATATACCCGACACCCCTCCCCTCACCATATTCCTCTCGTTCCCCAACCCGCAGCGCCTGCAGCCCGCAGGACGAACGCGTCGGCGCTAGGGCCAGCTAGCAACTCTCTATTGATACCCCTATGGGTCGTCGGCTTATCGCTACAATCAGTGCTCATTCTGTAAGTCGGAACAATTGTTCTAGATCATGCTTACCCATCACCTTAAATTACATAAACATGCACAAGCACAGCAGAAACAAACAACGTCCCTATGAAACTGAACACGTGTACTGTTAAGATTTAAGAACTATTCCATACCTATTCTACTGATGAACCGATCCCCTACATCTCATCCGCCTTAACGGACTACTCACAAATAATTAAGGGATGGAAACACAAGATAAACATTCTGAAAATAAGAGGAAGACACTTGTATCTATGATTACTAATAGTGGATGTGGAGAAATCGGGTCTCCAATTGATAGCAGTGAAGGATTATACAAAGGACTCAAACACAAACACATGAGTTTCTCTTTCAAGATTGCCTTCATCTTTTCTTGTAAAAGCCCGATCATTTTGGACTGATCAGAGAATGCGTCCCTTAATGTTCTTCTTACTGGCACACCATGATTAATTCCTGATTCAACATTTTGGCTGCATCTTTTGTCATATCATTCTCTCTTCTAACTTTCTTACGAGCGTGACGATCCACATTAGCTGCCAGAAACAACATAGTATGACGAGGGGCCACATCAGCTGCACTACACTGAAAGTTTTAATTAGTGTTTGTACCTTGAGTTCTATGTCATGTTACCTCAATCTGTGAATGTCTTTCTGCAGCCTGGGCAACCAAGTTGGCAGTTGGCACTTGGCAGTTGAATCTTCTAGGGAGTTTTTCCGAATTTTTTTTGTAAATAATATTATTTTAATTGAAATTTACAAAAATAATACACCGAAATAAAAAATGGCAGATCTAGACACCTGTCGCCATTTGAAATGGCGACATGCTCTCTGTCGCTGTTTGAAATGGCTACAGAGAGTCTGTAGCCAATTGAAGTAGCCGTTTGAAATGGCTAAAGAGAATCTATAGCTAATTGAAATGGCGACAGTCTGTCGCCATTTCAATTAGTGACACGCCATTTCAATTAGTGACAGAGGCCCCTACCCTCTAGCTAGTTTCTAAAGAAAATCATAACTTTTTCATATGATCTCAGATGGAGATGAACTTATATGAAAATTGTAGCTCTCGACGAGATCTAAAACTCTGGTATACAAAATTTTTTCATTTGAATCCATTTAAATGGCCAAAAACTGGGTAGAAAGTTCAGATCTGATTTTTAGATCTAAACATTCTATCCCCTTTTTTGCCATCTAAATAGATTCAAATGAGAAAAAAAAATTGTATATCAAAGTTGTAGATCTCATCGAGAGCAACAATCTTTATATAAAGTTTATCTCCATCTGAGATCATATGAAAAAGTTATGATTTTCTTTAGAAACTGGCTGCAGGTTAGGGGTCTCTGTCGCCAATTGAAATAGCGACAGGTGTCTGCCATTTTTCATCTCAACATATTATTTTTGTAAATTTTGATTAAAATAATATTATTTACAAAAAAAAATTAGTTTTTCCTTCGCCGTGCACTCTGCGCATTCTGTACACAATGTACGACGCTGACACTTAGCTCGAGTAGTTGATGCAGGGGTTCGAGTGCCCTCTGTAGGGGCAGGGATCACATGCAGTGTGAATGGGGACTGTAATTATGCAGTCAATCGGCGTCCAAGATTTTCTTGGTACTGTATCAAAATACTGTATCAGTTACTGTAGCAACCGTTTTTTGACGATCTGAACCGTTGATTTCCGGATCGGATGGCTATGTTGAATGGGGACTGCATAAGTTGCAGTCCCTATTCACACTGCATTTGATCCCTGTCCACTGGGTTATATTCAAGATAAAGTTTGGGCACACGAGCAGGACCGGCCATGAGAGCTAGAATTAGTGTGGCCGGAGTGGGAGGAACAGCTGCGGAGGCTCCAACAATTTGGCGGACACTGATCTGTAAATTTGCATGTTCATCGAAGGAAAAAAAATCTACATTATTAATCGTGGTGAGTTTAGATTATAATTGTCCAGACTAAAATGAATAATTCACATCAAGTACAATCCAGAAATAATTAACATTAAGAATAAAAATAAAATAAAATTAGCAATTTGATATCGAACCTAAAAAATTAATTATGAATCCTATGTGTTTACCATACTAATCCTATAATCAGTAGCTAGCACTCATATATTACATCATTACATCATATCCATACATGAATAAATAAAATAGAGTAGCACATAATATTAAGTAGTCGAACATAGGTCTACATGACCATACACCAATAGACCAACCGTTCAAATAGCTCACTTAATAAAGTACATATAGTGGAAATAAACAGTAATCAAGATAGAGGGGCCTCGTGGTATGCCATAACCCATGGGCAACCGAGATTGGGTTAACGTTTTAGTATTCAACACCATCATCACTAAATCCAACGGTATAAAAAGTAGCCAACCCACGGATATTCTTCCTCTTGCTCTGATTTCTGTCAACAAGCCATTGTGAGTACAAAATTGTACTCAAAAAACTTTCAAGCAAAATTTATAATATGTGCAAGTTGAGATAAGGGATAGCTGTTCTAACTAGTTTTTTTTTTGCATAAAGTGAGTTTTATTTGCAATAGGAGTAGTAATTTGTAGAAACAACTGGCATTGTTATAACGTAACCATATGTAGTACAAGACTACAAGTACAATAACTCAAGTGGCCTACCGTTGCCACAACATTTAAACATTCGGCAAACCTTTGCCAAAAACATAAACTAGTATGGACTACACCATCCATACCTTTCCCAACTCTAAAATTCTCAGTATGGACTACACCATCCATACTTGGCCCAAATCCATTTTAAAACCAAAAAATATAACCAAGTGTGGTAATACTAAGCGATGTCCATAACCGGGGACATGACTACTTGAATAGATTTATACTCTGCAGAGGTTGTAGACTTCCCCACTGATATAGTCAGCACACCATGGTTTTAATTCCATGACTCACCATACGGCAATATGCGATTGAGTAACTATAATGAGGACTTTTACAATACCTTCCCCTAACAATAAACCACCCTATGAGCTACCGTCTCAAGATATGGAGGTCCTTTACCAAAATCAAAAGTTCTCATAGTTGTGTACGTAAGCTTTACGCTTCAACGTAAGAGCCCCTTCGAGCATGGAGTTCATTTACCAAGCCCGCACGATCGACAATAAGTCTATTGTCGACCCATGTGATTTAAAGCTAGAACATCATAGATTATTCGACCAATGTAACATCCTCAAAAATCTCAAATAATCAAAATATGAAATTAAAATATTCAATATAATTCATTTCTGAATTTTTGCCTTTTTCCCATTTATTGCATTTTGGCTTTTTGGAAATTGATTTTAATAATAAATTTTGATGTTTAAACTATGAAAAAATAAAGTACATAATAAAAAAATCTAAAAAATTATTTAAATATATTGTCATCATTATAAACCCCTTGAAAAACCCCAAGGTGGTATGAATGCATTTAATGTGGATAAGAGATTCTAACATCCCAAAAATTCAATAAAATAAGGAAATAAGAATAAAATTTTTGAATGAATTTAATTCTGAATTTTATGGATTTTATTGACTTTTTTTTTATCTAAAGAAAAAATCCTTTTAATATTCATTTAAGTAATAGATAAAGGATAAGGATAAAAGCTTATAGCAATAAATGATATAAAAAAAATTTAAACTAATGAAATCTCCAGAAACTCAATTCTGAATTTAAAAATTCATGTCAACATAATTAAATGTGAAATGAAAGGTCATTTAATGTAGCTTGACTAATAATAGTAACATTATCAGAATTAAATAAAACTATTTTGACATTATCCTGAGCTGAAAATTTTATATTATATTTTTAATGGATATAAAAAGCACAAATAAAAATATAAAAAATAAATAATTAATTTTTATTCATTTAAAAATACAAAAATAGAAAAGCTGAAAATCCAATAATTCCAATGTCAGGTTTTTTACAAATTAAATAGAAAAAATATGAAGTTGAAACTTTTTAAGGATGGTCAAATATCCGTAATAAAGCTATGCAAAAAAAATTCAGAAATTTTTAATAAGATATAAACTCACAGATAAATTAAAAACAGAAAATAGAAATCTGAGCATAGTACCTTGTCAGAATTTTTATAAATTCTGTATACATTAATTCAGCCTAAAAAATTTACAGGATAAAAAAAATTGTCTAATAATATCAAAGAAAAATTACCAAAATATTTATGATAAGATTGCTAACTGATTCAATGAACCTAATCCCGGTCAGCCGCACTAAAAACTCAGTTTTGCTTCCTCTCGCTTACATGCGGGACCCGATCCATTGTTTAGGCCCACCAGTCAGCGAAACACCTAGTATTCTTCTTCCTCTGGCTACCGGCGTTATGTAGCCGAGCTTGCGCTGCTGTAACCACCGTCATCCTCTACCAATCGCGTCGCTCGAGGCCTTGACGACGTCACCTCCTGCCACGCTAGCGTCTCCTCCGCATTTTCCGTTGCGCCACCCATGCCTTCTCCTGTGGAGGCACCGTAAAACCATCATCAGTTTCACACCGTGAACGAGCTTCTCTATAGACATTCCTCGGCTATAAAAGCCACTTCTGGGTTCACATTAGCTCGCACCTCATTACCCCTAACCTTACTCTTGGTCTTCTCGGCCGAAAGGCTAACAATCTTTCCCTGTTTCCTCCATGGCTGAAGAACCCTAAAGCTCGGATCAAGTCCAAATTCTGTCGGTATACTATTTCATTCTCAAATTACTCTAGACATTAGCACCTTAGTACTCTAATGATCAAAACCCCTCAAAAAATTTAGAATCTCTCGCATGGAACCTCGCCGCCCCTGTAGTCTTCTTCCCCACGGTCGGCAAACAGTGCTAGCTCAACTCGAACCATTTCCAATGCCAAAATAAGGTAAAATGGAACCCATTCGTCATGTTGATGCTAAATTTGTGCATAATTGGTGAAAATGCGATGATTTGAACGCCTTCCCATAACTCGATCATGGCACCACCGCATGTCTCCGGTGGAAGCCCATTTCTGGTCATCACCGGCCAGACCCGAGCTACCCCCTAGGTGCGTGGTGAGACGATGAAGCTTGCCACGCACCCATTCACCATCCCTAGCAGTGGATCACCGCCGGTGAGCCCAAAGCCGTGCCGCTCTGCTCTGTCTCGTTGCGTCATGGGACCGGATTGTCAGCCACTGAGGTAACTCACAAGTGCTCTCATACTCAGTCGCTGCCAAAAGAGGCCCCGATGTAAGTCAGAGTGGCTGAATTCAAATGCATCCGCGCGTAATGCAAGAATACGCTTTCGGTAATATGAAAACGTATTTTGCATTTTCTTCTGATTTTTCTAAACCGAGTTAATCCGAATAATCATAACTTTTGAATTACAACTCCAAATAAAATGAAAAAATATATAAATTCATATAAAATCATGTAGTACCAGAATATACAAAAATATTTAATTTTTTAAGAATGTTTGATTAATTTGAATTAAAATTTGATATGAACCCTAATATGGACCATAATAGAAATTATGTAAACCAAAAATTATAAAATAATGAAATAATTCTTGTAAGCTCCTGAGACCATAATAAATTCATTGTATAGCACTATTTAATTTTCAAACTCATTTTGAATTATTTGGATCTAAACTTTAAGAAAACCTTAATATGGTTACTATTAAAAGTACATAAACCATTATTACTAAAATCATGAAATTAATTTTGGAAAATCCTCAGACATGAGATACTCCATTTATGCAAAAATATTTAGATTTTAATTTATTTTGTTTTAAATTTGAAAATAGATTGTATTTCAATGTATAGAAATCAAATTAGTGGTAACTTGAGCATATAAATTCAAATAATGGAAAAACCAATTCCTAAGTTTCATTCAAGACCCTAATACCCCTGTTTATGTAGAAACATTTCATGTTTAATTAGGTTTGGATTAAGTTTATCATAAGTCGTAGATACTAGGCTCATGAATGGCCAAATAGCTCAAATGGACGTTTATGTATAGAAAACCCATTTATATGCACTATAACTCCAGAACAACTAAAATAAATAATGCCTCACTCAATCTAAACTAATTTCTTTAAATGGCTTGGCTTGCTATGTATAAAAGGGTTAATATATGCATATCTCAAATAAGTAATAGGTGATTAGCATATAAATAAAGTTCCTAAATAAATGCAAATGAAAAAGAAAGGTTCTATAGGACCAGGTTACCTAAAGAATAATGAGTTATAGTTTGCACTTAGACTCTTAACCAAAATATGCTTCCATATAAAGTATACTTAAAGAATCAAAATATGATCAAACAGGTATGAATAAAATGTCATAAGTAGATGCTAATACATGAAAAACTAGTTCTATAAATATCTTATATAATTAGACCACTTAATACAGCAAAAATCATTATAATAAGGTCATAATTTATACTTAGCCATTAGCCGAAATGTGTCTTCATATAATATATGTAAATTTGAGGATTTAAAATATATAATTAAAACCTCATAAATTAAGTGTTAGATTATGTAGGCTAAAACTCAAAACAATTCTAAAAATAAGATCACGTTAGTCGGCAAAAAGATTCAATTTGAATTAAATTCATAAAATACTTCATTCTTCATGTGCACATAATCTATCATAGATAAAAGCAAAAAAGGTGCAAAACCAGTTTCAAAATACTTTAAGGGTCGTAACCTACTAATGCCAAAAAATGATTGCATAATCATGTAAAATGCAGCCGCAAATCTAAAACGAAGTCTAACCCCTTTAAAACGTAAACATTAAAATATATATGATCAAGCGGTGAATAAAACACCTCGGATAAACACTAATACTAATAGAACCAGCCTAGGAATGCTCCTTTAGGCAAGACTGTCCTATTCTGAAGAAGAAATCTTATTACAACATGCTTTGCATCTGAATCCTATTAAAAGCATAACCCTGCGCATTATAAACCCTAAAATCCATAATACAAATAAATGGGCTTAAGTAATAAGAAATCAGTAATTAAAATGTTTGTTTCACCAGAACCTTCTTAAAACCATGAATATATATATATATATAAGATCAACTAAAACGCGAGTACATGAAACCATACAACCCTAACCTTGAACCACACCTGTTTTCTATAGCAAGTTTCTATTTGGTTTTCCATCTGTATTTTTTTCCTTATTGAAATTTATTATTTGCTATGTTACCATCGAACGACGTGTAGAACCCAACGTCACTGATTCCGTCATCAACAGTGTCAACTACGACCTCAATTTCGTCATAAACAACAATCAGCAAGGCAAGCACTCCCTTTGATCATATTGATCCCAGTGTTTTAATTTTCATTTTATTTTATAAAATTTGTTTATGCATGCGTATATTTTCTGTAAATTTGTTATATTGTGGTACTGGTAGATATACCTATTATCTTATGAAACTTTCTTGATAAGTATGGACATGTGAACCTTGATAAACCTAGAATTAAGGTTAGATAATATATAATGTCAATTTGGGTATATGCGATGATTAATAACCATGCTTACCCATACTTTAAATTTGGGATGAACAAATTGGATAAACTAATCAGATAAAACTTGAAGACATTGAGACATGATGATGGTTACTGGTATTTTGGTATAAAACTCAAAATAAGACTATGGTTTAGACGTGGGCGATTATTGACAATAGCCAGAGGTGCTAGTGTTGCACGTAGTGTAGGAGGACATTATCGCCCGTGTCGGATTAAGGACCGAACTATGGGTTGTTTTCAGGTCAAGAAACACGTACAACCACAAGTGCAGGTATAGGACAGCCTTAAACCAATTAAGTTTGCTGATACAACGGTGTATGCCATGCTAAGGGGTATATAACCATTTATCGTGTAGTGAATGTACAAACATCTTTTGTCACCATAGCATGGGTTTATCGTCACCGGACTGATGCAAAGTTAAGCTAGGTAATGTAAAGGTTTTCATCATGAACATTCTGGCCACTACGCTAAAGGTGCGTGAAAATAGCGGCAAAAAGAAATGGTCATGACTTGTGGGTAAAGTTGTACATCTCTGCAGAGTGTAAATCTTTTCGAAAAGCCGCACCCACGGTCAAGGGCACTCGGTAAAGTCAGCACATAGTTAGAGCTTTTATTTTTTTTAAAATGTCTTGGTTTCATCTGTTATACATCGTGTTGGCAAAGAATGGTGTTGGCAGGAATTAGACGTCTCGATGTTCATGTCGTGGAGGATTGTGAGTTATTACTTATGCTTTATTTACTTTCATATTAGTCAAACTTGCTTTACAAATTTCATTTGTAAATTACAACTTGATTTACAAATTCAATCTCGCTTTATGCAAATTAACTGTAGAAGCCTCCTTTGATATAGCCTGCATTACTGCACTTTGCAAATACCGCCTTAAGTCTTGCTGAGTACGAAAGTACTCAACCTTGCTTAATACGTTGTTTTAGGTGGAAAAGAAATCGAGGCCCCGAAGATTACATAGCGTCGCAGGATACGGGAACTTCAATGAAACGATCTTTCTAATGATTATGCCTTATCAGTTGTCTAAGGGTTGGATGGGCACACTACAAGACTTTACTTATAGGGATTATGCCTTGTCAGTTGCCTGAGGGTTGGACCCACAGAATTATTGTGGTAATTGGGCCCGTAGAATATAGATCCTCAAATATATTGTGTTATATTCTACCCCTGTAGAATATGGCCCACACAATATAGGTCCTCCAAATATTTGTGGTAGGATGTGCGATTTTCAAAACTAGCCACCGTGCGATTTTTTTAGAACTACTCGCAGAATTATTTTTTTTCGAACTAGCCGCCGTGTGATTTTTTTTCTATTATAATGTATTTATAAAACCTAATAAAATTAAATTTATTTTTTTCAAAACTAGTCTCCAATCAGAGCAAAAAAAAATGAGCGCTACAGTATATGCAGCGGTACTGTAGCATGCAGCGCTTCAGTACAATTTTTTTTTGTTTTGCATTTCGCTGTTCAGTACCGCTGCATGCATGTAAATTTTTCTTGTTTTGCATTTTGCAGTTTGGGTTCGCTGCATGGCAAATTTCGCGCTCCCGGTCCGTGGGCTTGTGGGCCGGGGTCAAATTTGAAATAAAAAAACCGATGGAGGCTAATTCTAAAAAGAAAAACTTTTTTTAAATGCTACTACAATGAAAATTTCCCACGAGGCTACTACAATAAAATATTCACAGGTAAGACTAAGAGAGTGTTCAGAAAGAAAAAAAAAAGTGGCAGCTACAATTCTCCCAAACTCTACAATAAGATAGCAGGCTACAGGACCTGCCTTAGAACGTAGGATAGCCGTTCTAAGAAAGTGCTCTACAATCTCAGCTACGTAGGGTACCCTTTTTTTTGCTCAAGTACTCCTTACGAAACGTGCCAAGTGAATTAATCGATGCAAGAACCCGAAGAAGCGGTGCAAAGCCTCCCTGTGAAAATGCTCTGTTACGAGACTATTTTCGCAAATCTAGCTGAGCAGAGGTTATTCTCGTGATAAAAACTTTCGAAAGAGCCAATACACTAAAAATTTCTATGGTCGAAGAGAGTGGAGGGGGACATCAATTATGTGGCGACGGAGGACAACGGTGGCGGCAAAGAAGCTCACAGTGGCGGAGCTCAGCAGCGACTTGCAACTGAAACCAAGCACACGACGAGATTCAGAGGGGTGAGGCGATGCTACAAAAGGGCAAGGCAAGGCTAGGGCCTCACCGGAGAGGAAACTGCTTGAGGGCGAAGGTGGCGGCCAGAGCTGGGAAGAGACAATGGGGGCTTGACGATTCGCTGCAAGAAAGAAGAAATATACGTTACGGGAAGAAGGCAGTCTTCATCTATATGCAAAAAGGAAAGGCTCACCAAGCGATGGGGAATTTGCAGCAAGGCACACCTTCTTGTGCTATCAAGCCCCAAATCCCGTGCGTTACATTTTGTTAGGTTCATGGCTTTGTGGTTTTTAGCTGTTCCACCTTGAGTCTCCGATCGGTACTATAGTCCTGTTTGTTTTTGCTTTGGATTTTCTGAAAGCTGATTCTAGATTGTGACTATAGAGAAGCTGATTCTTCAAAAATTGAAATTCAAAAGCATATATAAAGTAGATTGTGGATTCTAGTGTATATAGGTAGGTTATATTATAAGAATCGGATTCTAGAATCGGGCTATTTGTTTTTTATTCTGCTTTTAGGGTCAGAATTCAGAATCAAAAGCTAAAGTAAATAGGTCCTATATATCTTTTCTTTCTTTCTTTTTTATGTTGTGCTCCATGTGTAGCAGTTTAGGAGTGCACAAAATTCCTTGAAATTAGGGCAACAACGAACATTAAAGTTTGAGAGACCATAGTATTAACTAAAAACTCCAAAAATACTATGTATCCAAACAGACCTTAAAATCACGGGATAATTCATATTCTATCAGTTCACTCATTAGTATTTTAAAAAATACCCCTCGTTATCTCATTTCATTAAGATAATAAGTAGTATTTCATAAAGTACCAAATTTTAAAGTTGTATAGTACAAATTATCCTTAAAATCAATCGTGTCCTTGTGCTCTCGTTTTATTACCAGTCAAGGAGAGGAAATAGAAACTGTCCATGAACGATCTTGCTAGGCCGTGCTCTTTCGGCTGGGCCGGCACGAGAGGCGAGCTGCATGGGCCGATTAACCACGATTTGTATCGGCAGAAGTCGCCCACGTTGCCCTTCTCCATCCCACTCATTGCACACCAGCATCGTTCGAGGAGGTGAGGAAGAAAATGGCGATGGCGGCGGCGAGGAGAGCCTTCCTGGACCACCTCCGCGTGCCGGTGGCGCGCCCGGCGACCGCCACAGCAGCAACAGCGGCGGGAAGCGTCCCCATCGCCCGGTTCCTCTCGTCGACGACGGAGGAGGCGAAGGGGTCGTTCCTCGACAAGGGCGAGGTTGCTGACCGCATCGTCTCCGTCGTCAAGATCTTCCAGAAGGTCGATCCCTCCAAGGTAAGCGCGATCGCGGACGCCTGTGCGGCCCGTACATTTGATAGATGGATACATGATGGATTCCGATCTAGTCTGTAGGGTATATATAGGGTTTTGGCTCCCGTCGCTAGTCTGTTCCTTCGTGTCATCGAGTGAGTAGGATCTTCCAAAAAGAGCTGGGATGTAAATATGTAAGTGGATGGAAAGGTGTGGGTTTGACAAATCAAGCGATTTTAGCGGTTAGGTGTGTGTTTGAGAATTTCATTTGGAGCTCAAAGCCTGAAATAGGAGGAGGTAGAGGAAAATGTGGGATCTTTGATCTTTTCTTGCATTTCATTATTAAGAAATTTTGATTTGGAAACATCTTCTATTGATGATCGATTCGGTCCTCAGTGGACACTAGACACTCATATAATGGTCTAGTTCCGTGTGGTTTGCTTCCTTGTACAAGTTCAGTAGTAGTAGCATCCAAATTACTAATCCCATATTCTTATTAACCCATCTTGATTAGATATAGTGTGTTACTTTGAGTGGACTGTGTTTTTTTAGCTCAGTCTTGATTAGATATAGTGTGTTACTTTGAGTGGGACTGTGTTTTTTTAGCTCAGTCTTGATTAGATATAGTGTGTTACTTTGAGTGGGACTTTTTTTTTTAGCTCAGTTTTTACATCTAGCATTATATTCTATTGCCTTTTCTTTACCCATTTCTGGTAGCTAATCCTGTAGCTAGTGGGCGTCTTATTGATATATTCTCATCTCATGACTGTGAAGTGGATAAATGGTGATATAGCTTTATAATGTGATGGGTACTAGATTTCATTTGCCATATTTGAAATTGAGTTGATATATTACCGAACGCATGTTTGATCCCAGAACCCAAAACAACAAAAAATATGCAACCTCAATCTTTCTTCGCGTAAGGCTAGTAGTTTTAGCAATAACAAATGTACTCAGGTTGGGCCAAATCAGTACTCCCTCCGTTTCTTTTTATAATGTGCGGTTTGACTTGGTGTGGTCTTCAAAGTTGAACTTTGACCCTTAATTTCTTTTATAATACTTTGTTCATAGCTACAAAGTCATCATGACCATAGGAAAGTGCTTTCAAATACAAATCTAACGGTATCCCTTTTGTGTTATATAATATATATATTGTTGGACTAATTGTTGATCAAAGTTTACAAACTTAGAATCTCGAAATGCGTGGGCGCCTTATAAAAATCAACAGAGGGAGTAGTTAATAGGAGATACTTGTGTTTTGCTTTCACTTAAATTGTATTCACATATTGTGTTTGATGAAACAACTACTATGGCATTGTTACGTCTTCTTTGGCTTGTAACTCACTGGTAACGGCCAGCCAAATTTTGCTTAATGTATGTCTGGTAGTTATGTTGGTAACACTTGTTCGATTTGTTGTGTTAGTGCCTTGGTCTTATTTCAATTTTTTTTCCGTGCTTGTTTCAATACTTTTCCCATTTGTTTTGGTAATTAACTTTTTGAATTGTTGAATTATTTGAGCATGAATTTTTGCCTTTTTGGTATCAATTTCACATAAGTCTTCAGTTGATATATGGGGAAAAGAATGTCAATGCTAATGAGCACAGATGGATGGCATCAAATGTCACTTGTACCCTTTGTTTAAAAAAAATTGACTTGGTTGTCTTTTGTCTACAATCTTCAATCTTGTGTCACTCGTTTGAGCTAAGCTCGAGCTTGTCAAGCTGAGGTCAAGCATGCAAATTAAATTTATATACAAGTTGAGCACTTTTATTCAAGCTTAGTGCTGTGGTCAAGTGTGATAACCCGAGGGGTTATCAGTTAATTAAAAGCAGTAAAACAGTAATTAAGCAATAAAAATATGATTAGGCAAGATAATTAAAATGTAAGGGATAAAGGAGTGCCATCAGTCCCGCAGTGAAGGTACCGCTCATTGAGGTACCTGACCTGTCCGAAACCCAAGCAGGCACCTCTCGCTAGTTCCGGGCTCATCATTCGGTGTTTTAAGGTCTTACTTGGTACGGTTGCGAGTACCGTTAGTGTTTTTGAGCGAGAAATGACCGTAGTGCCCTTAGGTCCTTTAGCCAGTAGTGAAAGCCCAGGGCAAGGTGGTCTTTTGCCCTCAAGAGAGGTAAATAAAGCCAGCCTTTGCCACCCCAAAGCCAGCCATTCACCCATCGAGAGGCAGCAGCAAGCAATCTAGCTCATTCACAGCCAGTGCTCTCACACAAACCGAAGCCACCATAACCAGCCTTCCCCCATTTCCACCAAGCACCAGAACAAGCTTCCAACCGAAGCAAGAGGGAGGCGATCCAGAAGAGGAGGTGAGAAGGAGAGTCCAGAAGGAAGGCAAGAGGAGGCATCCAGAGGAGGAGGCCAAGCAAGCCACTGCAGCCTCTTCATCGCCTCCATCAACACCAGCTTCTTCACCAGTATCAGCACCCAATCCATCACCCGAACCCCAGGTGCGCTCACCAGTAGAGTAGTGGTAGATCGGGTCATCCCTGCGGTCTTAGTCATCGGGATAGCCATCAGGGTAGTATTTGTTCTTTTCCCTTGAATAGAGCCACCCAACGATCATCACAGAACCCCATATAGCTCGTCAATAATCAGTGAAAGCAGCAAGCAAAATCATCAAGAAGATAAAAGGGTAGAACCCTAGGTAGCATCAGTGGAAGTAGAGTAGGGGTATGAGGGAGAGTGAGCTGCAGCTGAGCTAAGCCGTAGAGAAACTGCGAGCCAGGCCAGCGTCGTGCGCAGCAAGGAGGAGGGACCGGGCTGCTGCCGTTGGATGCAGACCAGTGCGCCGCGTGGAGGTGAGGCACGGGCGGAGCGGATCTCCGTCGACCGGAGGAGGAGCCGCGGGCTGAGCGGCCGCGTGAGCTTCGGGCCAAAGTAGGGCATAGAGGCCATGCGCGGGCCAAAGCAGGGCAGAGAGGCGGAGGGGCATTGTCGCCATGCGCGGACCGGGCTGCTCGCCGAGGGAGGTGAAGGCGGCGCCATGGGCTGTCGTTGGCCAAAAGAGGGGAGCTGCGGCCAGGTGGAATGACGGCGGGGTAGAGGAAGGAGAGAAGGGGAAGGAGGCGCAGGAAGAAGAAGCGGGGCAGAGCCGAAGAAAAAGAGAGAAAAGTGAGGAGCAAAAAGGGTAGGAAAAATAATCCGTTGCGGCGAATCGCGTTGGTTTTTGTTGATCAACTTGTGGGTCGCGTAAAAATCGAAAACGTGTATTAACTAATAGTGCCAAGATAAAATCTGAACGGCAGATCAAGAATTGGTTGGACGCTAGAATTAATTGTTCACCTTAATTGCCCTAGTTAATGCTTTTGCTTTCAGTGTCAGACCTGAGCATTCCAACCAATCAAATTCAGGATACGGGTCAGGCCGATTATATCGATCCTAATCTAGGCAAGCTTATATTCAATCATGTCTTAGTAAATGCTTTCAACTGCTTTTATGAAATTATCTATATCATCACTGCATCGAAAATCTATTTTCCAAGTGAAATGTGAATCTAATGTGGATGATAGAAGTGTGTTGGATGAAATGGAAAATGAGGAATGGAATGGTGTGTGGTCTTAGAAATGGTAAAATGGAAATGTGATGTGGTTTTGAGAAAGAATGAGAGGATGCAGGATGGCATGGTTTTGGAAATGGTGAAATGGTGGATGTGGTAATGTGGTGTGGGAAATGGTGGTTATGTTGTTAAGGCGTCCACGAATGGAGTCGTGGACTTGTTAATAAAAATAATTATAGTGGGTAGAGGGTCTTGATGAGAGAGGAATATCTGGCGGGGTCCTCTACATAGGCTATAATTTAAGGTCAATCAACTGCACTCGGGCAATGAGCCGTATTCCATATCAACCATAGTGAGTGAAATCGGTCGGAAAAGGTTGTCGCTATGAAGGTATTATGATCTCCACATTGGTGATTATGTAGATAACTAGGGGTGTGAAGCTGGGTATACCGGGAGTCCCAGTGATGGACACAATATCAGCTGCGGTTGATCAGACGCTATATGTAAAGCCTAGGGGAGCATCAGCGCTGCTGTGGTGGTACAACTGGTACGCTGAGGGTATGTGGGGAACAGTCAAGGACATCACTACTCGTCAGCTACTAGGGTTGGAGATCTGATACTGGATTGATGATAAACGTTCTGAGGTCTCACAGGATGGGGTCGCTATGGCTAAAAATGATACGAACCTGTGCAGGGTTAAAATCTTGAATTCAAGCCTGTCTCCTGGATTGGATGCTAACTCTACCTCATATACGAGTGCTAGTAGCTGGTTTTGAAGTTTAAAATAATCAAGTCTTAAAGAAAACCAAAAATCTAATTTCTATAAAAGTGGATGTTGAGGGAAGGTGGGTAGTAGTTGGAGTTTGGATGGTTTGAGAGAAAATCATTTGCTGCATTTGCTAATAATGCTTGCAGAGTAATTTTGTACTCACTCTTGCTAAATCCCCTTTTTCTAGAGAATGGCCCCGATACTCAAGCTTCTGGATGGGTTGACGAGGCAGCTGAGTTCTACCAGGAGGAATAGAAGGGATGAGTAGCCATGCATTGACTTTGTTAGTCTTTTGGTGTAATAGTATCTATGTTATATCTTTTTGTAGTACAAGGATCAATATATTTATGTAATGGACATATAGCCCTGTGTGGCTTAGTTTGTAATATATTTATATTCAGTCTCTAATTATTGTTCTGTTACAACACTCTGAACACGGCGTACTAACTGATAAAATATCGAGTGCGCTCGATATTTTGATTTGTTAGTATGCCGAGATTCGCATAATTATCTCAGAGTGAGGGCAGTGCTACTGTTGTGACCCTGGGCTAATTATGTGGGTCGCCACATTAAGCCTGCCAGGGCTGCGCTATATAGGGTCGTTCTCATTTCAAGCCTCGACTTTTGGTACCTAAGTGTGTGGTCGACTCAATGAGTAGCTCCATATTGTCCCGAAGATTGCCAGTGCGTGCAGAAATAGTATTGTGTGCCTGCTGGTTGCTGTACTGCAATCCCTGTGGCGGTGTTCCTACAAATTGCTTGTACAGTGCTCTGTGATACAATAAAGAGCTGGATAGTGTTTCTTACATTCAAGAATTTAAGGCAGCAATTCATGCAGTGGTCTGTGTGCACTGACATTATAGGTTCAGTATAGCAGGCATGTCCACTGTTTTCTTACAATAATGAGTTTGTTCGCTGTGCACTTTGGATGTTGGCAGCCAAGTAAATGTGGAAATTTTAATTTTTGTTAGGTCATAATGGTACCTATACAATCCATCTATATTTATAGTAGTTCTCTAGAAGCTGAACTTTAAATGGCATTGAGTTTCTCTAATGTTTGTTAAGAGGATATCAATTCATATTTCGTAGATGCTGCAAACTGTCAATAATCACTTCTTTCTTCTCCATGAAATCTTTGCAGGTGACGCCTAATGCGCATTTCCAGAAGGACCTCGGGCTTGATAGCCTGGACACCGTCGAGATTGTCATGGCCTTTGAAGAAGAATTTGGATTAGAGATCCCTGACAATGAGGCAGAGAAGATTGATTCCATCAAAACGGCAGTCAACTTCATCGCTTCACACCCTCAAGCAAAATAAGAATGTTTGCAGCATCTCTTGGTTCCCACGTCGCCGTGCTTTTGTCCCCAGAACTAATCTGGAACAGAGAACCAATTTTCTGTATTTTCCCAGCTAGTGCATGATCTGTGGTGGTGGTGTTTACGGCGTTACATTTTTTTTAGGTCCATGGCTTCGTGGTTTTAGCTGTTCCACCCTGAGTCTCCAAGCGTTACTATATATATTTTCTTTCTTTCTTTCTTGGGTTTTGATAAATATCTTAGCAAAAAAACATCCAAATTTTGAAGCGTTGAATCTGCGGTGAGATCCGTGAGGTGGGATTGTGTTTTGATGGATGATTTGATACTTTGATCTAAAGGTCTAAAATTTGGATGTTTGTAAGAAATAAAACGTCCGGATGAAGGCTAAACACTCCTTTCTTTTATGTTGTGCTCCATGTGTAGCAGTTTAGGAGTGCACAAAATTCCTTGATATTAGGGCAACAAAGAACATTAAAGTTTGTGAAACCATAGTATATTATCTAAAAACTCCAAAAATAGTATGTGTGCAAAGAGACCTTAAATCATTCGTGTCCTTTTGCTCTCGTTTTAGTACAAGTCAAGAAGAGGAAATAGAAACTGTCCGTGAACGATCTTGCTAGGCCGTGCTCTTTCGGCTGGGCGGGCAAGAGAGGCGAGCTGGATGGGCCGGCCGATTAACCACGATTTGTATCGGCACAAGTCGCGCACATTGCCCTTCTCCACCCCACTCGCTGCACGCCAGCATGGATCGGGGAGGTGGGAAAGAAAATGGCGATGGCGGCGGCGAGGAGAGCCCTCCTGGACCACCTCCGCGTGCCGGTGACGCGCCCGGCGACCGCGGCAGCAGCATCAGTGGCGGGAAGCGTACCCGTCGCCCGGCTCCTGTCGTCGACGACGGAGGAGGCGAAGGGGTCGTTCCTCGACAAGGGCGAGGTTGCTGACCGCATCGTCTCCGTCGTCAATAACTTCCCGGTCGAGCCCTCCAAGGTAAGCGCGATCGCGGACGCTTGTGCGGCCCGTACATTTGATATAAGGATACATGATGGATTCGGATCTAGTCTGTAGGGTATGTAGGGTTTTGTCTCCCGTCGCTAGTCTGTTGCTTCGTGTCATCGAGTGAGTAGGATCTTCCAAAACGAGCTGGGATGTAAATATGTAAGTGGATGGAAAGGTGTGGGTTTGATAAATCAAGCGATTTTACCGGTTAGGTGTGTGTTTTAGACTTTCAGTTGGAGCTGAAAGCCCGAAAGAGGAGGTAGAGGAAAATGTGGGATCTTTGATCTTTTCTTGCACTTCATAATTAAGAAATTTTGATTTGGAAACTTCTTTGGTTGATGATTGGTTCGATCCTCAGTGGACACTCATATAGTGGTCTAGTTTCGTATCCACATGTCTAGATTAATTTGATGATTGGCTGCCTTGTACAAGTTCACTAGTAGTAGTATCCAAATTAGTAATCCCATATTCTTATTGACCCATCTTGATTAGATATAGAGTGTTATCTTCAGTGGGACTGTATTTTTTAGCTCAGTTTTACATCTAGCATTAGCTTCTATTGCCTTTTCTTTACCCATTTCTTCTATTATCTAATCCTGGAGCTAGTGGGCGTCTTATTGATATACTATCATCTCATGACTGTGAAGTCTGGATAAATGGTGATATAACTTTATAATGTGATTGTTACTAGAGCTTTCTTTTGCCATATTTGAAATTGAGTTGATATATTACCGAACTCATGTTTGATCCAAAACAACAAAAAATATGCAACCTCAATCTTTTTCACGCAAGGCTAGTAGTTTTAGCGATAACAAATGTACTGATGTTGGGCCAAATCAGTAGTTAATAGGAGATACTTGTGTTCTGCTTTCACTTAAATTGTAATCACATATTGTGTTTGATGAAAACTACTGTGGCATTGTTACCAATCAAAATAGTATTGTTTTCTTTGGCTTGTATTTCAAATTCAGTATTGGTAACAGCCATCCCAATTTTGCTTAATGTATGTCTGGTAGTTATGTTGGTAACACTTGTTTTGTGTTAGTGCCTTGGTCTTATTTCATTTTTTTTGTTTTGTGCTTGTTTTGATATTTTTTCCATCTGTTTCGGTAATTAACTTTTCGAATTATTGAATTATTTGAGCATGAGTTTTTGCCTTTTTGGTATCAATTGCACATAAATCTTCAGTTGATATATGGGGAAAACAATGTCAATGCTAATGGGCACATATGGATGGCATTAATCAAATGTCACTTGTAAGCTCACACTTTGTTAAAAAATATTGACGTGGTTGTCTTTTGTTAAAAATATTCAATCCTGTGTCACTCGTTTGAGCTAAGCTCGAGCTTGTCAAGCTGAGGTCAGGCATGCAAATTAAATTCATATACAAGTTGGGCACTTTTATTCAAGCTTAGTGCTGTAGTCGAGCCTGCCAGGGCTGCGCTATATAGGGCCGTTCTCATTTCAAGCCATGACTTTTGGTACCTAAGGGTGTGGTCGACTCAATGAGTAGCTCCATATTGTCCCGAAGATTGCCAGTGGGTGCAGAAATAGTATTGTGTGCCTGCTGGTTGCTGTACTGGAATCCCTGCAGCGGTGTTCCTACAAATTGCTTGTACAGTGCTCTGTGATACAATAAAGAGCTCGTACAATGCTCTGTGATACAATAAAGAGCTGGATAGTGTTTCTTACATTAAAAAATTTAAGGCATCAATTCATGCAGCGGTCTGCGTGCACACTGACATTTTATGTTCAGTATCGCAGGCATGTCCACTGTTTTCTTACAATAAGAGATTTTTTCCTGTGCATTTTGGATGTTGGCAGCCAAGTAAATGGGGAAAATTTTAATTATTGCTAGGTCACAGTGGCACTTATACAATCCATCTATATTTGTAGTAGTTCTCTAGACTCTGAACTTTAAATGGCATGGAGTGAAGTTTCTCTAATGTTTGTTAAGAGGATATCAATTCATATTTCGTAGATGCTGCATACTGTCAATAATCACTTCTTTTTTCTCCATGAAATCTTTCAGTGACGCCTAATGCACATTTCCAGAAGGACCTCGGGCTTGATTATCAGGGCCTTTGAAGAAGAATTTGGGGTTGAGATCCCTGACAATGAGGCAGAGAAGATTGTTTCCATCAAAACGGAGGTCAACTTCATCGCTTCACACCCTCAAGCAGAATAAGAATGTTTGCAGCGTTTCTTGGTTCCCACTTCGACGTGCTTTTGTCCCCAGAACTAATCTGCAAGACTGCAACAGAGAACCTATTTTCTCTATGTTCCCAGCTAGTGCAAGATCTGTGGTTGTCGTGTTTATTACGCCTTTTGAATAGGAAGTCAGTTACCTTCTCCTGCCCTCCCTTCCCGTCTGTTCGAATAAGCTATGCAGCAGTCGGCTGTGGTTTTATCGATCTGATTGCAGGTGGTGAACAATTTTTGCAGCATACTTGTGGTATTGGTTTGTAGCTTACTACTAGCTTTTGCACACGACGGTACATGAATCGATATACATGTTCGCCATTGTGTTCCATTTCAGCCTTCTTGTGTGCTTTAATGATTTTCCTTTCAATACAAGTTGCACTTTTATTTATACTTTAATATTTATGTAATTCTTAAAAAGAAAAGTATGGAGCACCTCTCGTGATGGATTCATAGCGCTGCACGCAAGTATACAACCTTGCGCGATTACGTATGTATGCCCACTCTCTTCTGTTTGTCGCTAATCCGCTTTCGCGAGATTCACAATGCGCATCGCTGAATCAGCAATCAGCTTCGGAGATAGCGGTTCATATGGGATCTGAACCCTGCCCTAAACCAAGAGGATCAGATGCCTTAACAAATTGGACTTTTAAATAGCAGGTACAGCAGCACACGGAGATGGATGCTAGTTGCCGAACTAGTTCGTCCATAATGATAGCAGCACTGTCGAGCAGATCACGCCGTTTTGTCGGACTAATCTGCATGAATGCCATGTCACGAATGTACATGTCCCAGGTTCCCAGCTGCGAAAGCTGCAGCCTCTACGTGAACTCAACTCCTTAGCAAGATGCGGAGAACGAACGCATGTAGCAATCCAGTTTGGCAGTCAGTGACAGCCTATGCCTGGTTCTGCATGGCACAAATTGCAGGACTCTGTAGGGCTGCATCCACCCAAATTGACACTGATGGGTGACTATTTTGTACTTCATTCTTGTGCCAACATGTATTACTACACAAGAATGTATAGACTGTCTCAACACAACACAGAGAAAAGAGAGAGCTGTCGAAGGTAGCTCAAAAAGGACATTCATTGTGAGAGATTTAGATTCCTATGTACGAGGACGTCGCAGCGGAAGCAGATTTAGACATCTAGGCACAAACACAAAGGATCACCGGAGAAGATCGCGTCAGGCAAACCAACTGTTGTTAGATGTGGGTTTGGGGGCAAATAAATGGCGTTAGCTACTCAGGCCACCACATAATCTCCCTATATTAGCAGTCACTTTACGATAAGGACCCTGCTGTTTACATGATTTGACACCAACAAAACGTCTTTTTAAAAACAACACGAACAAAACGTTGGAGCACAGGGAATAGAGAGGTTGCTACACACACATCGCATATCGATCTGCCATGTGCTCATGTGTCCAGGCTAGGCTAGGGCTATAAACAAGCCGAGCTCAAGCGAGCCTGTCCTTCCAAGCTCGAGCTCGATAAAAGATCGAACTAAGCTTGAGCAAGTCTAAGTTGGGATCTGAGCTTAGATTTTGGCTCAAGCTCGGCTCAAATAAACTCGATAACAATCAACAATTCACCATGTACTAATTTGCAACAATAAGAAAAGCTCGAACTTGACTCGAGTAAGCTTAAGAGTTAACATGCAATAGTATTTAACAAGTGATTCATAAATTTACTGAGACTCACTAGCTATTCAAGCCCAGTTCATTTTAAAGCTTGTGACCTCAAGATCAAGCTCAAGTTTGGCTCGTTTGTAACTCGAATCGAGCTTACACTACCACACAGAATAAAATCACAGACGGTTAAACATAGTTAAACATCACGAACAGATATCCACAAAAAATCGTTTGTGATAGTTACACATCACAAACGGTTAGTACATAAGAAACGGTATGTGATAATGATAAATAATAGACGAACAGATAAATAATATAATTAAAATTCACAATTCAAATACATCTACATGCACTTTACCCAATTCACAGATGAATAATACACAATTCATCTATGCCTCGAATTACATCAGCTAGGAAGAAAGCGGCAAGCTCTCCTCAAACCTACGCAAGATCCTAGAGGGGAAGAAGTAGAGAATTTCTCTACTTGGTCGGTACTAAATGTATGCAAGATGCTTGGGCAACCAAACTACTCCTAGTCCTTAGTCCTCGTAGTTGGAAAACATGTACAACAACACAGTACAGTTAATAGTGGACATTTAACAAAACATATGTGAATTAACACGAGACAATTAATAAAACATATGTGAAAATTAACAATTGATCTCAGTTAAGTACAATACATTTCACATTAACAAAAGTAATCACAACAAGTACTCAAACACACGTGAGTTTGAGAAGAAGATCAAGAGGCAACAAGGAGAGGAAGAGCGTATAAAGTTCTCGTAGCAACCGACGCGATTCCCAATATGCAACTACTCAAGTTATTACAGGGGTTTCAATATAAAATCTTCTGTGATGAGTTTACTTTCACATACGATTGTTTTCACAACTATCTGTGAAATATCACAAACGGCTTCTTTGAAAGAAATGTTTGTGATATCTTGACACATCACAAACGGTTCTTCTGTCTAAACCATATGTCATGTGCGTTTATAAGCTATGGAGCTTAGAGAAAGAGTACCGAGCTAACATGATGCTAGTTGCTTATGTCTAAAGCAGGCTAAAACATCACAAGTTGTCATCGCATGCATAATATGAAATGAAAACATCGCAAGCATTCGAATTTAAAAGCATGGTAGATCGCCGATAACATAAGTCTTTCAAAAAGTAAGAGCTATAGTATTTTATAAGGTATCATTGGAGGATGTTTAAAAGCCTAGGAAGTCTGAAATTTTGGCCTTGCAATCATAAAAAATTGCAAGGCCCTACCAACTATTTCGTCATCAATTTCTGGGTCATAGCAGTCATTCGGAAGATCTGCCAACTATGAGCTCAGTTTTGTAGCCTCGTCATCGGCCTCTATCTTTTCCGTGACACACATATCACCAAACCAGATGGCCCTCCACCTTTCACCTTCGTTCCTCCTAACGAACTTCTTGGCTCGACGAAGCTGCCTCTTTTTATAAGCAATCCTAGCTAGGCTAACGAAACTTTCAGCATTGGGATGTGCTCGGCTGGCTGCGAGTTGGACCCTCAGGATGGCCACCTTTGCCTTGCCATGGTGTATTGCCGATTTGGCTTCCACTTGGGACGCATCAAAGGATCGGATCTCTGTGTTGGTTTTTCTCGTCGCTTCTCTAGTTAAGGCGGTCTTGCAAGGCCAAACGAAAAACATGATCTTTCTATCGAAAGAAGCAGATAGATGCTTTTCATTGTTTGTAGGATATGCCTAAGCAGTTTCACTGTTCACCACATTGGCTCTGGGAGTCCTTCCTTGCTAGAATTCAAGTAGAGATTGCCCATTGAGGGGCCTTGGCCCAATCATTGCGTGACAACCTCGCCATAGTTCTTACCATCGATTGCCTCATGGAGTTGGGTCAACTTCTGTCGTGCTAGTTGCTCTGATGTTGGGGTAGAAGAAGATCCCTGTAATTAGTTTCTAATAATTAGATGCAACAAAAAGACATTACAAAATGGAATAGGACATTACATGGGATTCCATCACTAGTGAATGAATGAAGAGAATAGAAGCCAATGAGAACAAAGAAGAAAGCAGATTAGAAGACTAATGATGGGTGAAGAAAGGAGAGGTCGAGGTTTAATTATATGAACTGTCGCAATAGAAGCTGAAGAGTACGCACTGCGCGCAATAAAGACGGTTTTCTAAATACATCCGTTGGTGATAAGTTTACTTACAAAGACAGTTGTGAGAACAAACCGTCATTGTCACATCATAGACGGCTCCAAGAACACAACCGTCCGTCATAAGTTGAGTCATCACAGACGAATATGAAACAAAAACCGTCTGTGTTTCATCACATACGGTTAAGATGTCCGAATTGTCTATGAAAATGATCTTGGTTTGATTATCACAGACAGTTGGTTAGAACTAATTGTCTGTGATAATTTCAACGTAATTTTCCCTAGATTTTTATGAACGGACTTTTTGTGTGGTAGTGTTAGAGAGAGTCAAGCTCGAGCAACCAACGAGCCTCGAGTTTTTTTTTTCACACCCCTAGGCTAGGCTAACTCTCATGGGCCCTGTGCCCTGTGCGGCCGTGCTGGGCGCAGGCAGATGGGTGGTCACACACGTTACACCTTGGCTCTCGCGCATGTGAGGCACCTAGGCCTCCTGAGCAAACATGCATGAAAATGGCATTTGAGTATTATTCTCACCTCACGTCACCTCACATGGGTAGGACCGTAGGGGATCTAAGGGCTTGTTTCGCTCTTGGTCTCCTGTGCTGTTTTGTGGCCGCCCCTGGGTTTGTTTTCTCAAGCGCGCTAGTACTTTTTGTCCACGGCTGGCCTTTCGCCTACATCAGGCATTTTGTGGCCGAAAGCCGATGCAACGGCAACGTTCAGTTCACCTGTGCAGTCGATTTTACGCCCGCTGCTAATCATTCCAGTTTAGTTTCACCAATTTGAGCCTTTCTGGTTCAATGGTATCTCCCAGGTTGCATCAAGTTTGTCCATCACCGAGTACTTCGTGACATGAATAAAAAGAGTAGCAAAGATGATGACGAAAAAGAAGGGAGAAATCAATGTTACCAAGGAAGCAAAAATGATTACTACATTTTCCAGGGGAAAAAACGAAAACTGATTTCAGGGAGAGCCATCAGCTAGCCATGGCTCACAGCTCACAAGTGGAGGCGAGAGGCTCAGCCCGGTGGGCAAGCCAATGCAGCATGCGTCCCCTCCTTTTGTTTGACACCACACCAACAACGGCACGCATGGCGCGGCCAAGTAGCAGGCCACGCGCCAGAAACTACCAAACTGCGAAAAATGTCCGATTCCAACTGCACCATTATTGCTTGGCCCTGGATAGGTAGAGTATAGCTAGCTTCTCTCTCTAGCCCTTTCGGTGCATGCAGCTGATAGAAGAGCTCACAGGGCAAACAGGTTTGGAGCCAAGAGACACCTCATAAGTCATATACATAGCTTCAATTGAGAGGCGGAGAGAGGGACTAGGACTAGAGGACTTCATTCCTTTTAGCTGGCTAGACTCAGAATCCGGTTTATGCAGCACCTGAAAGCAACCATGAGGAGCACTATGGGGAATAGAGGGGTGGTGGTGCTCTGCGTTGCTTTGATGGTTATGCTTCTCTGTGAAGAAGGCCAGGTCTGTCTCTTCTCTTTTCGTCTTCTCTCATATGTAGTCATTGGCAGTTTGGCACTACACATGATAAGAGTTTCCTCCGTTGCTGTCAATCAAGAAAGAAATGTTAACCTCGAACTAGCGCAGCAAACAAAGATGCTAAATCTTGCTGTCTTTCCATGTTCTCGTGATGCAATACGAACTAGTTTAGTTTACAAATTGAACTGCAATTACAATGTGGAACATAAACACGAGCTTGAACTTTGATGGTTCAGAAATGGAGGTGAACTGCAGAAACCTCTCCTTGTTGGAAAGTGATGCATCGTATCACCGAAAATCTACCATTTTCAGGCCGCTTACCTGCCGTCTCCGGGGCCGACTCCGCCGCCAGCCAACTCCTCGGCGGTGAACTCCTCCGCCATTCCACCGCCCCAGCCCACCACCTTCCCTATTGTAAGCAAGACACGCGGATGAGACGATCACGATGAACTGCATTACATCACTCGATCTGTACATCTGTGCAACCTTGTTCCTACCCCCAAGTGCTCTGTGCTTACTTTTTTCTGTCCCGGTGTCGTTCTTGCAGTACGGTGTCACCCCTGGCAACCTCCAGCCCCAAGGTAATGCGATTCTGATCGAATTTCTGATAGATGCGCACATGATAAGAGGAGAAGGAAATAGATGTGAGCATGTGGCGATGGTTGCTGATGTTTTGCAGAGTGCGCGGGGCGGTGCGCGTACCGGTGCTCGGCGACGGCGTACCGGAAGCCGTGCATGTTCTTCTGCCAAAAGTGCTGCGCGTCCTGCCTCTGCGTGCCGCCGGGCACCTACGGCAACAAGCAGTCCTGCCCCTGCTACAACGACTGGAAGACCAAGAGGGGAGGGCCCAAGTGCCCCTAGAAATTAGCTAGATTAGCGCCGTACTCTCGTTGCATCCATGCATCTTGTTAATTGCTTGGCTCCATTACTCCAGTTTCGGACGAGCAAAATACTGGATCGTTGCTGCGGTGTTCCTCACTGCCTGTGCGCGCGCGTGATCGCCATCCTCCTGTCTGGTGATGTTGTGGCGCTCCGTTATAATCGATCCATGCCAGGTCTTGCAAACGTCTACCTGTTGCTGCGCACTTCTTTTGAGGTTACAACGGTGGATACACATGCCACGCACCACCAACCACGCATGTATACTCGTGGCCTGACTTGTACTTTCTAAAAAAACTATGCATGCTCAGCGGTGCCTCTTGGTCTTAGCACATGCCTGTCAGCGGTAGCTAAGGTTTCAAATCTCGTTTTCGGATTACATCCGAGAGGCGATGGCGAAATTTATTGAAATTTCGATGATTTTTAAGCTCTTGTGAAATAGTCTTCTGAGGTTAGAAAAAATATTAAAAAGTCATGCAAGTATTTATCTATATTTTCCTATCTGTTTGAATGCAAAATACTAAGTATTTGCAAAGCGCAAACATACATGCTTAAGAGGTGCACAATAAACTAGGTAACGAAATTCATTAGTCTTCAAACTTTAGTACCTCTTTCCAATATTCATTCAAGAATGTGCAACATCTTACTTATGATAGGATGCATAATTAGTAAAATGAATGAGTGTTTACCAAGTTTCACATACTCAAGTTTCTCTTTCCCATAAATCCACCCAAGTTATACCTGTGAAGCAAGCAAAAATGTATATGAATGAAACATTTAAGTTAGTAGTCAAATTCTTTATTACAAGCACAACTGGATGACAAACTATGTAGCCGGTTACCACCTGCTATCAGGGTCTTCGAGTTCTTTCTTCGCATCTTCAGTAAGGTTTGCAACTCCAACAAATAGGAATCAAGAAAGAAGAGATGTAACTACAAATCCTATGTAATGAGGCAAGATACAATATAACTTGGTGCTAAGCGTAGAAGCTTTTTCCTTATCGCTGAAAAATCAGGTATCTGCATGCATAAAGCAAACACACTCTTATAATTCAGTTTAAAAAGCAAATTTGTATATATATTTTTTTACAAAATTATCACATATATTCCTTATAAAAGGCATTACAATTCTCTACAAAAAAAATTAGAGTGAAATCCAATACTGAAAACATTAAAACCGGTCCAGTTTCTATCAATTTTCAGTCTAAAAAGCTGAAATCTCAACGAAATTTGCTGAAATTACGGTAGCAATTCTGAAACTTTCTATTTTTTTTATTCCGCCGAGTTTTGAGAATCTCGGTCCCACCAACATTCAAAATCTCGGCCGAAATTTCGGTGAGGATTTTGAACGCTGGCGGTGGCAATTATAATGGATGGAGCACAGTCCCACGTCTCTTTCCCGATTTTGTCTGCTTGCTGTAATTAACCGTCACGTATGAAAAGAAATAGAATATTTTGATGGACAAATAAAAAAAATCATAGGAAACAATTACAATTCATAGTAAACACACCCCCAACACAGAAGCGTGTCTTCTCCTGTCAAAATTTGAGCCACAACACAAACAAATGTACGCCCAATCTAGAGGCAGATGTAAAACCTCAACCGGACTTTTTGGCTTTTAGCTGCAAAGAAACCGGTCGTTTAGAACGGTTCTCGGTTTTAGATAGGAGAAGTCAGAGCTGAAGCTACTCGGTCTCTGGTTAATCTATCTACATGAGTCCAAAAAAGAACTTCACGTAGAATTTAGAAAAAAGAAAGATTTTCACGTTCGAAAAGGAGTCTCGTACGTGGAAGAGATCACTTTTCTAACCTCCTTCCTCTTGTTGTTTGGCTCCCTTCTGAACGAAGCCCGGTGAGCGTGGCAGCGGCCGGCCAGCATTGGAGGAGCCCATGCTCCTGCGGCGGGAGCGGAGGTGATGCGACCATTGACCAACATGTGCAGGAGCGGAGATGCTGTGGAGGAGGAGCGTGGGAGGCGTTTCTCCGGTAAGAGAGGGAACTACATTTACGACAGAGAGTCAATTTTGTAGAAAAAAGAGAAGTGAGCGGAAGAAACGATCAATTTGCGGAAGACACAGTTGGGCTTTTGTAAGCCTAGGAGTAGTGACGGGCTGTGCCTAACGGGTCGATCTGCGGCACGGTACTGTAGTCACGGCCCGACCCACCTCTAATCGTGTTGTGCCAGCATGGCCGCGAGCTCGTACCGTGATTGGGCCAGCTCGTCGGCAAGGCCCGTTTACAGGCGGGCCAGCATGGCACGGCACGTCCCACGAGCAACACGGCCCGTTTGGTCCGTTTAGTTTGAAAATAGCCGTTTTTAGTCGTTGAGTGCTTAAAAAAATCGAAAAAATCACGATTTTTTTTCATATAAATAGGTGGATACCCCTACCTCATTTCTACACCAGCAATCTTGCATTCTCTTCTATTCGTTCTCTTGTAAAAAATCTTTTGCTCTTGGTGGCAATTTGGCAAATTTCAAAATAGTTTTGTCAAAAATCCGAAATTCGGCTTCCGGCTTCCGGCTTCTGTCAAGAAATCAAAGTAATAATTGTGATTTAATTTTTCATTTTGTTAGTATTTTAAATGATATTAAAGTACTAATAGCGTAATTATTTCTTACAGAATTCTTTATGGAGCACGACGATATTCCGTCCTTCCCAGCTTTTGATTTCGGGATTTCACCCTAGGAGCTTCTTGCATCCTATGAAGGTGAAGAAGCTGCAGGAGCTGTACCATCCTCAGGCTCTACGAGTGCTATCGCGTCGGCAAGTACCGGGGTGAAAATATCAAGACAGTACATCGGGAGTATGAGAAGATTTCGAGCAGATTTTTGAGACATCATATGGCGTTCAGAGCAGGTATGTTGTTTGTAGATATTGCAAGCACAAACTAACTGTGAAATCTTCGGGTGGAACAGGCCACTTGAAGAGGCATGCTGAGAGCTGTAAAAGAAAAGCGGGGGTGGCTATAAGACAGACGCAGCTGTAGTACAACCCCGACGATACGGTACGTAGCTGGGACTACAATCATGAGTTAGCTCGTGAATCTCTTTGTCGTTTAATCGATTCTCAAGATCTTCCTTTGAACTTTGGTGAGTAACCTGCATTTGAAAACTATATAAAAATAGCTCATAATCTTAGGTTTTCTTCAGTTTTTAGACAGACAACAAATAGAGATTTAATTAAATACTATAATAATTGTCGTAGTAAGCTAAAAGAGCAATTTAGTACATGTACTTATTCTGTGTCTTTGATATTTGACATATGGAGTTGTAGAGCTAAAGAGGATTACCTTAGTGTAGTTGCTCATTATGTAAATAATGATTGGCAACTAGAAAAGAGAATCATAGGATTCAAATTAATTGATGTAGCACACAGTGGTGAAAATATTGCTGATTGTATTGCAAAAGTTGTGGAAGGTTTTGGCCTTAGTGATAAGATTTTTGCAATAACATTAGATAATGCTTCAGCAAATACTTCTACCATGAACATTTTTACGCCCCCTTTTCAATTTGTATGCTAAATCTTTCTTATTACATCAGCGTTGTGTTTGCCATATTATTAATCTTATAGTTGAATCTGGTTTGAAAAGGTTAGATCAGTATGTTGAATATTTTCGCACTGCAATATCTTTCTTAAATAATTCTAATCAACGAGTAGCAACATATAAGACTTATTGTATTGCAATGGATGTGCATGCGCGTAAGTTTGGTTTGGATATGCCTATTAGATGGAACTCTACTTACTTAATGCTTAAGTCTCTCATACCATATCAAAGCACATCTTCTATTTTTATTAACAGCACTATAGTAGAAAGGATGGTCAACCGCTACTCACAGAGCAACATTGATATGCTGCTAAATACTTACTGTCATTTTTAGAACTTTTTTATGATTCTACTGTTGCTTTATCTGGAATTTATTACACAACCTATCATTTAATTGTGCATCATATTTTAGAAATTGCTACCCACTTAAGGAGTCACGAAAATGATAAATATCTTGCGTGAATCTATTTATGCTATGAAAACTAAAATTTTGAAATATTGACAAGAAATTCCTATGTTATATGTAATTGCATTTATTTTAGATCCTAGAGCTAAAGTTCGAGGATTTTCTAATGTTCTCTCACTTCTAAGTGATGCGGTAGGTACTGATTATTCTAGTTATTTTTCAAATGTTCGTGCTAACTTATCTCAAGTTTATGCTAAGTATGATCAGAAGTTTGCTAGAATTCGCATGCAGCGACCTCCACCCGCACCCACAACAGTTAAGAAGAAAACTGTGTGGGGAAAGATATGGAGTGCAGGTGGCTCTTCCTCAAGGAGTTCGACTACAACAACGACAAGTGCAGACACATCAAGTGGTGGGGAGCTAACTGCCTATATCAACAGCGACACTGTCAACTACCAAGAGCAGCAAAAGGAGGACTTCAATATTTTTGCAATGGTGGCACGGGAATAATATAACATATCCGGTGTTTTCCATATTAATACGGGATGTGTTAACAGTTCTTGTCTCCACAGTTTCTTCGGAGCCTACTTTCAGTCTATCCGGAAGAATAATCGAGGAGAGAAGAACAAATCTGACAAGTTAGATGGTGGAAATACTTTTCACTGTGAAAGATTGAGAACAAGCTGATCAACGAGCTCAACATACTGTAGAAAATGTTGAGCTAGCGGAGACGTTCGAAAATATTTATCTAGATAATGAGGAAGAATGATTGTAATCTTCACTTTTTTCCTGTATCACTGAGCTATAGGTTGTACTCTTTTTTCTTTGTCAAGGTTTTCTCTGTTGAGTTTTTACTTGGTAAAGTTTTTAACGAGGCAGCCAAACATCAATAAAACTCATTATTTAATTCCAATTATTTGTTTCATTTTAGAATTTATCTCATATTTTTAGCCTTTTCTTAATTTATATATATTTTTAAAAAGTTTTTCTAATTATTCTAATTTTTTTCTATTTTTTTTGCATTTTTTCGTACCTTTTCTATTTTTCTAACTTTTTTTAATGATTTTTTTGAATTTTTTTGACGCTAATAGACCAACCTGACCCGTTTCGACCCATCGAACCCGTGCGAGCATGACATAGCCCGTTAGTCTCGAGGGCTATGCTTGGGCCGCCTCAGCACGTAAACTGATATGTCACATCCTTTAATTGCCAGATCGAAACAGGCCTTATCGTGCCGTGCTATGCCGTCAGTTTGGCCCCCTCTACCCAGGAGGCTGTTCTGAACTCTGCGGCTGCTCATTTCGCCTGAAACTTGGGAAATCCGGAAGCTATAAAAGCCACTTCGCGCGCTCGCCTCTTCTCCATTTCACTCTTCCCGCCCCCCAGAACCCCGCCCAAACTCCAAAATCCAACCCTAATCTCGCTTCCCAAGAAGAACGCGAGAAATTCAATCCATCCAATTCGATCAGATCCAGTCCCGCGTTGGAGTTCCTCCTGATTGCCAGATTGTTTGCGCCCCAACAAGTGGGCTATCAGATGGGGAGACCGCGGAAGACCAAGGCCAAGGCCGCCGTCTCCTCCTCCGTATTCTCGATCGGTGTGTATGCGCGATCGACCAATTCAATGGTGTTTACCTGATCAGATTGTCTCACAAAGTACACATTTTTTAAGGCAACTGCAAGGTGGAGATCCACGGGAGGGGCCTGAGCTGCCAGTCCACGGAGCAGAACCTCACCATTTCTGGGGCTAGGAGCGCAAAGATCGTGGTCTCTGGTATGCCGCTGCGAGAAATATGGCGACTCACGAGTTTGTTTTTTGGGGCTCCTAGATTTTTCTTGCTGCTGACTTTTTATTTTATGATCCTTGTGCAGTCGGCGGAGACAGGCGTTCTTCAGATGGGATTGGTAAGTGCTGGAGTGTCCGGCTCAGTTCTGTTTGGTTGTAGTGGGTGAGTGGAATGGTGGTAATTCTTTTCATCGCTGTGATGTGTTTGTTGTGTTGTCTGTAGGTGAGGGTTCTCATTTCATCCTTCTCAATCCAAATGACGTCGATAGCCTGAGCAAGTCCTTGCTTCAGGTAATCAAAGCTCAGAACTTGCTGTATTAAGCATCTCCGTTGCATCAGGAATTAAAAAAGGGCGCCGTTTCAGAATTTTGCGTTGGTAGATCACTTGGTTGTTGCAGAACTAAAAGGTTTACATGGATGCATATTAGCTACACTGTCTGGTATCAGTAGACGCGAAATCCCTTGTCAGAAAATGAACCACGACCCGATCTTTCGGGAAATGTTCCAAGCCGCAACGCAAATCGTGTTGGGAGATGGGGACGTAACCTTGTTCTGGCTGGACAACTGGGTCGAAGGAAGATCGATCGAATCTCTAGCTCCATATCTATGGAGGTTAGTAAGTGGGAGAGCAAAAAAACCACGACGGTGGCCGGTGGGCTTGATGCAGACGCTTGGGTTAGGGACATCCAAGGCGGTCTATCCATCCAAGCGCTGACGGAGTACTTGCATCTCTGTAATACAATTAATTCCATTTCTCGGCAGCTTGGAAATGAGGATAGGATCATTTGGAAGTTAAATGCCACGCAGGTGTACGCGGCAAAATCAGCGTACGAAGCTTTCTTCCTTGGAGCTATTACGTTTGTCGGTTACAAACAAATCTGGAAAACTTGGGTACCATTGAAGTGCAAGTTTTTTTGCGTGCTTGGCGGTGCAAGACCGGTGCTGGACAACAGCTAGACTCCAGCGTCGAGGCCTTCCCAATCATGGCTGTTGCAATTTTTGTGCGGGAGATCCCGAAACCATTGATCATCTGCTGATCCAATGCCCGTGGGTTCGACAAGTCTGGAGTAAGATCCTGCAGTTGCTGGGCAGGACCAGATTGACGCCTCCATTGGATGGTCGGTTGATCGATTCGTGGTCATCAGCAAGGAAAGCCTTCCCCACGGATCAGCGCCAGGGGTTTGACTCAGTGGTGATCCTTGTCATTTGGATAGGCATAAGCTTTAATGCCACTGTGATGATAGGCTTCTCGCATCCTAGATCTCGGATAGGCATAAGCTTTAATGACTAATCATTGATCATCATATCGTAAATACTACGATAACTCAGTTGCATTCTTGTCTTGAATTTTTCAGGAAGTACTAAGCTTTATAAGCAAGAACTTCCAACTATGGATTATGCCGCTGACACTGGGAGAAAGTCAGGATTTCTTGAAAAATGCATAACCAACGGGTACAATCTTGTTTTTCCCCCTCTACCACAAACTACTTGCATAATCAGGGTCTATTACATATGATTTCTGATAGACGTAATTGACAGAATTCTTCTTGCTGGAGTTTTGCTTTGACATTACTATTATATTCTGTTTGCAAGAGTACAAAGTGTTAATATTATTACAGTTGTATTTTGTTTGTAAGGGTACAAAGAGTTAAGATTCTGGTTTCATGTCCCCACCCCCCCCCCCCCCCCCACCCACAGGAAGTACAAGACTCTAATTCTGAGGTCTAGCTCTACTTCAGGGCATGAAGAGGTAATGAAGCATCATTAGCATCCTGCCCATGCATAATGCATAAATACTACTCTGGACTGGTTTATCTGCTCATTTGTTTGATGTTATTAAGTATCTTAGACAAATTATCTGATCTTCCACACTAGGACAAAAATATGCCAAAAATAAAAAAGATAGAGAAGATTTAATGTGTTGTACTTGTACATCAACTAGATATTTCATCCCTAAAAGGGACAAAGTGGAGATGCTAGAAACGGTTGGGTCTGCCACCCAGCTCATTTTCGTTGATGTACTTACTATATTCAACCTAAGATGTTGTTACTTTTTAATTCTTGCGTATCCTACTTTTTCTTGGGTAACAGATTGCTGGCACACAAGTAGCAGACATCCAAGGATTACATCAGTATGCCCAACTGTGAGGTGCTTATATGGTAAAGGAAAACATCGGCACAAGAGTAACGAGATTAGGAAGCCTTTTGAGTGATTAAATAAACTTGAAGAATTTTAAAGTATAGCTAAGTTGACCTACCATGGATTTCTGTTTGCTTCAATTAGAATAGAAAAACAACATAACAGCAGATCAAACCTAGCATTCATGTGCAATGAAAATGTTCTGTTTTTATAGCCAAACAATCTTGACAGGTTTGAAGCAGTCGCCTTTCTAGCCCCCTAAAATTTGTTTTTGGCAAATTATCCTTCTTTTCTTCGAATTATGAAATTAGCAACCTTGGTAAGCTCGGAAGGCGTGGCAACATGAGTCACCTGCCGCGTCGGGGGAGCTCGGCAGCTTCCTCAGCAGGTAGGTTTCGCGCTTGGGTTGCTTGGAAGGAATCGGTGGGCACCTTCCACGCTTGGGTGCCGCGGAAGCAATCGGAGGCGCCATCTGCGCTTGGCTACTGCAGAAGCACCGAGAATAATTAGTGTATTTGATTAATTAATTTTATTAAGTGATTAATTAAGAAATATGATTAAATTAGTGATTAATTAGCGGAGTTGATTCCTGCAACGGAAGGGGAGCTTGGTAGGAATCTTGGATCGGTGGGCGACCTGTCGAGCTCCCCGTGCGCGGTAGATGATACATGGGGGCCAAATTTGCAAATGATTTCGGAGGAAGGCTATATTTGGAAAAAAAAAACGTTCGCAAAGGGGCTAAAAAAGCGAAAATTTCGACTAAAGCTGCATACTCTGTCACGCAGGTCGTAGCTGCTGTATCATATCAGATAGTGCCGGCTGACACACAATATGCTGAGATACCTCTGACAGTTGTGAGATCATCTTATCAATGTGTGGTATGGTTAACATAAATTCTTCTAAGCTTCAGAACTAGCATCCCCTTTTCTATTGGTTCTTTACCTACGCAAAACAAAAACATGATTGCTTTTTTCCTACTGGTTGTTTGTACTTCATTCCATATACGCACTCGGTCATTACTCATTGAAACTCCTTATATTCTACACAAGTTTGCACGGTACATTGGTACTTCATTTCATTAAATCCAACATACTTCACAGTTCACACTAGCTAATCTGGGATTTTTATGGAAATAATTTTACCAAAAGGAAATTTGTTCAGCTTACATACTTCATCATTCTACCAGACTCTAACTGCATCTCTTGCGTCGTACAAATCATTCCATTCTGTTTGTTTAACACCTCATAGTAAACTTAGTATGATGTTATTATCCTTTTTGTGGTAACATGGCATTTATACACTCGAAGACACATATCGTGTATGAAATGAAGGCAATGGTCTATTTTATCTCCAAAAGTTTCATAACAAACGTAGTTGTTTTAATGTTTATCTCAGGGTATTGGTCAGTTCTTGTACAAGGAGCTAAGCCAGAGGCTTCAAAATGTTGGTGTCACAACAATATTCTGCTGGGCAGATAAGGTCTCTAAAGGATTTTGGCTTAAACAGGCAAGTCAGAATGGATATTTGATAACTCCCTTTGTTTCAATTTCCTTTTGCATAATGAACATACCTTATTACTAATGCTTGGCAAATGCTATAGATTAGCAATCTAATGTTTGCATTATTTTCGTGATCATATGTTAGATAAGAAATAATGCTAGTATGCAAGTCTAACATCTAAGCATCAAATTCTGGAAATAAATTTAAATTTTGAGTTTTCATGGAGTGTTCTGTGCTTCAGGCACTGACACAGCAATATTGTGGGAAAAAAAACTTGAGTATAGTTTATGTATTCTGCCAATTCTTACAATCTGCAATCTTATGCTCCTATTATGATTTCTTTTGAGCTCCTTTGTAATTTATCAACGCCATTATTCACGCTCATTAACAACTTATAGGCAACCCAATGAATTTCAATTGAGGGTAACTAAACTTCGTTTACTGTATCATTTAGGTCATTATTCTTCTTAGTGGGCTCTTTACTTAAAACTGGTTCTATTTGGTGTCCTACTTTATTAACATGGATACTCGCTCGATAACTGCAAGGTAATGCTAACGAGATTTTGGTCTGTGTTCCTGAATTTATTGCAGGGTTTTGTGTCTGTTGGAGAGGTGGATACTAAAGGTAAGATACGCAGAATTCCAGTAAGGGCTGATCTCAGGAGAGCATTATGCTTTCCAGGTGGTTCAACACTTCTGGTTACACATCTCAAGAAGGAATTGTTAGCTCTGCAAGAGATTTCACTGGAAAAATTGCCAACATCTCAGCTCCACGATGTAGCACCAGATAGTAAGTCTACATGAATGCATAATTATGTAAAATTTCAGGTTCTGATATCTCAAACCCCCTATTTCCAGAAGAATTACTGTATCCAGGCAAATATAACTGTGATACAAGCTACATGATGTAATAAGCTACTTATGTATTACGTAGTTCATTGCCAATTCTTTGGTCCTTTCCTTTGTTGCAATTTTATTTATGACCATAATTAATCTCATTGCAATTTTATTTATGACCATAATTAATCTAGTCTATGATTTTGGTTGCACGCAACATGTCATACATATGTCTTGGATGTTGAAAAAACCGCCGTACCCCATAACATGAGGAGTTGATACAATTACTACTACATCCCTTGTTCTTGGTGTTTCCTTTGAAAGTTCACTACCATCCCACTTTTAACATATGGTGTTCTTTGATATTCTAAACTATCAAAAGGTGTAATGTCATTAGCTATCTGGTCATGATCCATTTAATTGTTCGAAAGGAACTCTGTTATTACGCACAAACTACATTGTGTTGATTTTGTGAATCAACTATAGAAGTTCTGCAAGAGTGAAGCTGAAGTTTTAGTCGTAACTATCACTGCAACCTTGTACTCATACACTGTAATAAGACCTGACAAGTTTAGATCTTATTGGTTTATTATGCCATTGAACAAAGGCCATACTTACATCCAGCTTAATTGTATACTCATTGATGCATTTGCAAAATATTCCAATTACTATGTCTATTACTGATTCTATGGTATTTTTTTCAGGCATATCTCCTGGAGATACTCATACTGCAGTTCCCTCCTGTGAAAATTCGGTTCCCCAGACATTTGGATGCCACAAAGTGAGCAAGACTGGTAGTGGAGGACATTCAATGTCGGGCCAACAACCGAAGAAACGGAAATACAAAACCTCATCATCTTCACTGAAGTCAAAAAGAATAAGATGTAGCTGTCATGCTGATTGTTACCAAGACATGAATCGAAATGATATCTGTGACAACTCCCTTTCTATTAGCAACAACCCTGAACATGAAAGTTCAATGCATCTGATTCCTGAAGAACTTTCTACCCCTATTATGGTAGCTCATGTTGAAAGCAAAATATCAGGAGATGCTAAGGCCATTATCTGTTCCAATGGAAGCCCTTCAGTTATGCTCATGAATATTGCAGATGAAACGAAGAAGACACGCCTTGCAGAGGTAACTTCTATATAAAGCTTACTCTTATCTTCGATAGAAGATGATCAACATGTCTAAGATTAGGGAATATGCATGAATATATGCTCATTGAACAAACAGGCACTCTTTGGTGCATTGAAGTAAACTGCAGGATATTTCCAAAAAAAAAGTGTACTCTTTTCGGCATATGAGGTTTAACAGAGATTTGTGGATTTAGTTTATTAAATGAGCTAGCATTTTCATTTTCTTTCTTTTTGCACCAGTGCACTGCTATTTTGCTTCCTTCAAAATGTATTGAGTTGTGAATTATGGTGCAGGTAGTTACAATGCTTGGGGGGTTTGTTACTAGTGGTGGAAATTCATGCACACATGTCATTACTGGAAAAGCTCGAAGGACTATGAATTTTTGTATTGCTTTGTGCTCTGGGTTAGTTTTCATCTAAATTCTTCAACAACCCAGACTGCCAGAGATGCTTTCATCTTGTTTCAAAATATTATAAAATGTGGTTCTTGTTTTACCCACACTTAATTCAAAATTTCACAAGGTGTTGAAACATCATTGTCATTGTAGAGTAAGAATTTTGAATTGACTACTATATACTCCTTGCAGAGCTTGGATAGTTTCTCCAAACTGGCTAAAAGAAAGCTTCAAACAAAGGAAATTTTTAGGTGAGTCAAAACTTGGTAATATAACTAGGTGACCAATTCTTGCTGTGTGTGTGTGTAATCGAAGACATGAAATATAAGCAAAGACTTTCGTCATTGTCTTTAGCTCCTTGAGCTGCTGTTGGAATGAACTAGGTGTTTAAACTCTAGCACTTGATCCAAAATGAAGATACTGCTTGAGAGTTTCCATGAAATGAATGGCAGAGATCCTGCCCTTCGTTTCAAAAAAAAAAGTTTCCAAGAATAAGAGGTTTCTGCTTAAAATCCTTGGTAAAAAAAAATCAACTTATCTCCTTTTCTTCTCTTGCTATTTTGTGCTGTTTCCTAGGAGAAGCAGAGTATGTTCTGGAAGATGAAGAATATAAGATGAAATACAAGTCCGAACTGAGAGAGGCAGTTATGAGAGCTAAAGAGAGGCCTTGCTTGTTATTTTCTGGCTACACTTTCTGTCTGACCAAATACATCCAGCCCTCGGTTGATGTTCTCTCTCCCATTATCAAATCCTCTGGTGGCAAGGTAACTTCACATTATCCTGCTGTGTCAAAATCATGTTCTGAACTTTTTGAATATGGTACAAATTAAGTAGAACTTGTATAAATACCCTCTGAATAATCACTCTAGAGTCTGGAGGGTCTACTGTGATATTTTAGGGCAATTTCTACGCACTAATGCAAATACTATTCTGCCAGACATGAATTTCTGCTATGTCATCTTTAAATAGCTCATGTTTCCATTAAGTTCAGGTGCAAGCTTATAGACTATAGTTGCATATGATATATGCGATTCTTATGTGTGAAGAATGGTCTAGAAATATTTTTCTAAATAAACATGTTACCAAACCGAAAGGATTTGACTTAATGAAGCTACTAGTAAACTGCCGAGATTGATTTGGGGGCACAAATCACTAAATCCTACATGAGTCATGCTTAGACGCAGTCCAGCAGTTGAAAATTTGAAATGTTTCTATCGTTGGGTCTTAGTTAACAAACGTAGTTACACTGCTTCAATCAAGAGTAATGTTCACATATATTTACTTTGCAGATCATCAACAAGTTGGATGACTTAAATGGACCCTCAACGACAATCTTCTTGGCTTGTGAAGAAGACATGGAACTTGCATTGGATGCAGCAAAGAGAGGCATCAAAACATTCAGCAGTGACTGGTTCATGAGCTCTGTCATGAGGCAAGAGCTTGACCTTGAGGCGCCTCAGTTCACCGAATCTCTCTGATGTGCCCGCAGTTGTAATATAGTGGCCCGAACTGTAGCTTCACTTTTGGTAAAGATATCGCTTCGTTGGCTAGGGATTGTAAATTCTTCTGGGGTGTTCGAAGGTTATGTCTTCTGCGTAAGTACGCACATTCTGCGATCGCCAAACTAGTAATGTTGATTTTGTGACTTGAATTCGTTTTCTACTCTATCTCGGTTCTACTTTTACACGGAGTCTTTATGTACTTTAGATATGTGAGAAAGAGCTTAATTGTAAATATCTTTTTATATAGTGATGTAGTGTTTGTGTGTTTATGATTTTTTTCATGATTAAGTGTAACATCCCAAAACTTATAAAAAGTGGAATGCAAGCCTATGGATTGGATTTGGCCACAATTTGAAATTTTAGCATTTATTTAGATTTTTTGCAAATAAGAAAAATACTTTTTAATAAACCTAGTAAGGCTTTTGAATTTTAAACTTCAGTTTCGAAACATCACAAAGTTTGGAGAAATTTCTATAAATCCTAAATAGCCTCCAGATCATCTCCAAAAAGTTTTAGAAAATTTTGAATTCATTTATTGCTTCAGAAAAATCAAAATCAGCAACTCTTTAAAAGATCAGAGGGATTGTTTGATTTTATAAAAATCAAGACTTGATCACGCTCTAAAATTTTTATAGGAGCAATGGTATTATTTCAGGATCATCCACAAAAATTTTCAAAACTTTTTGACTCAGTTTGATAGCTCAATCAAAATTCAAAAGCTTTGACTGTAAAAGGAATAAAAAAAAAATCAGAGAATACAAAAAGGGAAAGCGCTTTGAATGAGAACCCGTGTTCGTTGTTGGGAAGGCCTAAAGTCGGGATTACGCTTTCCTCGAAAACCCTCTTCTCCCTCCTCTTTGACAACTGTGCCCAGGGCCACTCGTCAGCCACTGTTCCCTCTCTCCCCCTCCTTCACTGCTGTCTGGGCCTAGGGATGGCAACGGGGACATCCCTTGACGGGGAGTGGTGCCCTGTCCCCGACTCCGGTATCGGGAGCCATCTCACCTCGTTCCTCGACCCCGTCGGGGTGTCAGGTCCCCGTGGGGAGCCATACCCGACTACCGTTTTGCTCAGCATCAGCAGTCAGCACAGTAGCACAAATGCACAATTGCCATTTTGGACAGCATCAGCCGTCAGCATGGCATCACAAATGCACAATTGCCATTTTGCTTAGCACTTTAGCAGCAACACTCAACAAAAAAGCACAATTAATAGAAGATTAAAAGGTCCATCTAACATCACTTAAAAGACCATGGTTTACAATCACATAATACAACTTTCAGCATAAATCACAGATGATTAAAAGGTTCACTTAAAAGACCAAATCACAGATGATCAAAAGGTCCACTTAAAAGGTTCAAAGATGAATTGCAGCACAAAGCACAAATCACAGATGATTAAAAGGTTCATCTAACATCACTTAAAAGACCACCAATAGAATCTAAGGTATTGTGCTACAATAACCCATATAATGGAACCTTTTAGTGTTCTCATTTCCCTGGTAACAGCCAGCAGCTGGACTCCACACCTATAAGGCTACACCGTAACATACCAAATACATGCCCTAGACTTAGTGCTATCTCCTACACCCTAATTGTGCTATCAAGAATTCAAGATTGAGTCTGCCATGCAAAAACTCACTCAAGACTCAACTCCCCAATCACTGCCATATATTTCCAACAGGCCGACACTCTTTAGAAGATGGTACTTAATTACCAAGACAAGTAGTATGCCACTTTATCAAACTTACAAAGCAATGTTATTAGGAGATACATAACCATATATTTACAAGAGAAACTTTGGAGCAAAGTATCAGTATCAAACCAATAAACTGGCAGGCGCAGGTTGTTGCCTTCTTGGAGAGAGGAGAGGAATCGAGGTCGAGGACGGAGGCAAGGGCATTGTCGCGTGACCAAGGCCGAGGGGATGCGGCCGTGTGTAGGAAGGAGACCGAGCCACCAAGGAGATGCTGCGCTAGCCGCCCTACCGATGAGAAGGTGAGGGGATGCAGCGATCGATGAGGGGATGCGACGACCGGTGAGTCGACGAGGGATGCGGCGACTAGAGAGAAGGCGAGGGATGTGGCGCTATCGGCGACAAGGTGAGGGGACGCGACAACTACTTGCGACCGGTGGCGGGGGGAGTGCATGGAGGAGGCGGCGGGGTGGATTCCTTGCTGTGGCGGCGGATCCGAAGGGACTGAGGGAGAGTATGAGACTGCAGCGACAGATCTAGATTCGGGACTCGGGAGGGAGAGTGCGACTGTGCGAGGCTGGGGGAAGGGAATGGGGAATTCGGGATTTACGGTCAGCTCGGCTGGGCAAGTGGGCAGCACATCATTGAAACATACGTAACCGAGGCCGGGGGTGGGTATCAGGGATGGGGAGGAGCGGAATGTCCCCAGACCCGATTCCCCTGATGGGGATAGCTTCCCCCTTTCTATCCCCATGAGGGGCAAAACTCCCTCATCGCTGTCCCCTAATAGGGGAATTCCCCATCGGGGAATAGGGAATGGGGCTCTATTGCCATCCCTACCTGGGCCTGACCCCACCTAGGAGCCTCTTCTGCCCCAGTGTGTGCCCCGCTCGCTTTGCCCCTGCATCGTGCGTGCCCGTGCATGTGCCAGAGCTCGCCTCCGCGCCACGTCTCGGCTATCATCTACCACAACAACGATCGAGCCGCCCAACGCCTGCCGTGGTAGCCTCTCCTGGCCGCGCACTCTGCCGCACCCAGACGGTTGTGTTTCTCTGGAACATATGCCCCTGCCTCCTGCTCTCTGCATCTCATTGGACCACCGAAAGCTTGTGCGCATGCACAAAATCTTCGCCGAAAAAACCTACAAGCAACCACACCGGTGTCCTTTTCTCCTTGATTGGAGAATCACGTTCACGAGCTAAGCACCGAGCCTTACCGTCTTCGACTATAAAAGCCCCCCATTAGCTGTGCCAAGCTCCCTCGTGCCTCCACGAGCTCCTCTGGCTGAGCCGACGCCCAACTGCCATCGTGTGACGCCATTGCCGATGAAGAAGACCTCCGAGCCGCCGAAGCCAATTGGCTTACTCGGTGAGTCAAAGCTTAATTCCTTCGACCTAAGGCACCTATAGCACCCCTTAAGCCTTCTCACCATCTTGTTTGCAGTTAGGATTACTCAGAGCACCCATGTTGTGGTCTCCTTCTCTAAGGCCGACGACAGCCGCCAAGGTCCCTTGGCCATTCTCAGCCACCATCAGGTACCAAAATGGAGCCCAAGGGGTCCCGTGATGCTTTCCCCCTCTTTCCCCAATCTTAAGCACCCTTGCATTTTCCTTTCAACTACCCAAAGCTCGCTCTACCGCCTCTTCTCATCGTTGGCCACCTCCGATCACCCATCGCCGTCGCCGAGACCTCCCCTGAGTCCCCCTCACCCCGCTGGTGCTAACCATACCACTCACTCCTCGCCAAGCACCATCATTTGCAGCCGGTGAGCTCCCCTGTGCTCGCTCCTACTCTATGACGCTAGCCAGTGGGCCCGATATGTTAGTCTCCACTCTCACACCAAGCCTGGGCCACTGACAACCGACCCCACTTGTCAGTTTTTATAATTAAACCCGGTTTTATGATATGATTCTATGACATGTGGGCCCCAACGGCAATTAAAAGAGTTCAATAAAAAAATAAATCGATATTTAAAACATGAGTCAGTGACATGTGGACCCCACATGTCAGTGACTGGAAATAAATTTAAAATTAGATAAAATCCAAGAAAATGAGAAATACGTATTCACTATTGTAAAGCGTATTTTGCTATTTTCTGGTATTTTCAAAACATACAAAAATCAAATGCTTATAACTTTTGCAAATAAGGTCCAAATTTAGTGAAACTAGTTTCTAAATCTTTCTAAAATCATGAAATTTCTGATTTTGTCAAAATATTTGAAATTTGACCCCTGTTAAGATTTAAGATTTTGAATGAAATGAATCCTAAGCACATTCAAATTTGAAGTGGTTATAAATTTTACAAATAAAACCCAAATTTAGTGAAACCAACTCCTAAATTTATCTAAAATCATGAAATTTCCATGAAGATAAAAAATATTTAAATTTGGTCTCATTTTGAATTAAACTCCTATTTAGGTTAATTATCAACCCGTTCAAAACTCAAATAATTGTAGCTATATCAAATAAACTTCAAATTTATTGGAATCAATTTCTAAAATCTTATATACTCATGAATCCTCTATTCCACAACAAAACTTAAATTTGGGCCCAATATGAAATAAATTCTTATTTAAAATAATAAGTAACACCTTTAAAACTTTAAAAATTCATAACCTATGCAAATGAACTCCATTGGGTCCTATTAAACAACACCATTAGCTTCACCCAAATCCCCTTGATCTGTTTTGCTACATATCAGAACCTTGCAGCCTCCACACCATCGTAGGCGAGCTTGCTAGGTAGTGTGCTGCTGGTGCCCTGCTCTGTGCGTTGCTCCCTGCTCTGCTTCTATGCCTCTGCATTCTCTTCCTCCTCTCTGTTTGTTCTCTCTAACACATAGACCGAGTAGTCAATTTTGTTGTAAAACGATGATGACCATCGTAGATCAAACACAATGCACCATCGAATAGCAAGATCAAACACGGGGAGCACACACAATATATGGAGGCAAAACTCTTTCTTTTATTAGATTGATTCTATTGTACAATAGAGTGCCATATTTATAGTAGAAATCTATAAGAGATAGATTCAGATTCGCCCACAATGAGATAGAGTCCAAATATATTTGAACAACTAGACCCAGAGTCCTATCATATCTCAACACTCCCCCTTGGGTGAATACCGCGTAATACAGATGTCTCATCGAAAACTCCTCCAAAAAACCCAGTAGGAGAAAAGGGATGGAGAAAAGAGTACATTTCACTCACACAATGTGTTACACTAGTTGCCTCATTAAAAATATTCATGTGAGAAAACTTCAGAAAAACTCAATAAGCAAAAAAGAGTGCAACTTATAATCTTCTAGATTTAAAGTAGAATCTTCAGGATTGTGCTAAGGGTCATAGTTCAGGGATTTACTCCCCCTAAACCCTACTTACCTCTAAGTCGTCTCATTCCAATGGCGTGAACACATCTTTGGAACCTAGATGTTGGCAAAGATTTAGAGAATAAATCCGCTAGATTTTAACATGACTTAGTTTGCAGAATATTTACCTCACCATTCTTCTGGAGTTTGTGAAGATAGAAAAGTTTAGAGGAAATATGCTTCATGATATTGCTCTTTACATAACCCGTTTGCATTTGTGCAACACAAGCAACATTATCTTCATAGATAATTGTGAGGGTATCAACGGTGTTGATGCCATATGAATTCTAGATATGGCTAACCATACGTCTCAGCTAGCAAACACACTCATGTGAGGCTTCATATAATGCTATAATCTCTAAGTGGTAGGTAGAAGTAGCCACCAAGGTCTGCTTAAAAGACTGCTAAGAAACGGCTACACCACCGCAGAAAAATACAAACCTAGTCCGAGATTTGGCACTATAGAGATCAGACATATAACTTGTAACATCCCAATTTTTGCATTTTGTGGATTTAATTTGCATTTTGTATTTTTATGAATTTTCTGGATTCTATTTAATTTATTTTGCATTTATTGATTTAAGCCTCTCGTCATATTTTATTTATTATTTGGAAAAGTTTATGTAAACTTTTGCTGGAAATATTTTATTTAAGTCACAAATGCCCTAAAAGATTTTCTAGAATTTTTTTGGATTTTTTTCATGTATTTTTGCTATTTTATTTGGCTTTATTAAATTTCGGGATTTATTTTATTCGCAAAAGAATTTGAAAACATTTGAATAGTAATGGGTCGAGCCCAAGCAGGCCCAGCCTAGCCGGCCATTTCTCTGCGCCAGCTCAGTCAGCCGCGTCAGCCCGCTCAGCCCAGTTGCCCACAAACCCTATGTCACGCGCATCTCGACCGTCGACTCTTGATCGGATTATTGAGGAATCAACGTGTCACATTGCGCTGAGAGCCGTTGGATCCGTGTCCTCATGGAGGGCCATGATAGTGCCGTGTTGCCGCTGTCGTATCCGTTTAGATCTTCATCACCGCCGCGGAAACTGCGCCCGTCACGCCTTCCTAGGGGCCTATTTAAGGCGCCACCCTACGCAGCGTGAAGCCCAAGGCACGTCGCACCTTTTGCCCTAGCCGCCGCCCTCTGTAGCACCGCTGTTTATCCTCGTGAGCTCGTTAGAGTCCTCCATATCCTCAACCGTTGTTTCACTGTTTGCTCGCTGTCCGTGGAAGCTCCGTCGTTGCCATGGCCACCATCTTGTTCGCCACGTCAAGACGCGTTCGTGGCGGGTGAAAACGTCGCCGGAGTCACTTTCAATCGCTGTCGTCATGGTCATCTTCTCCAGTGTCGGTAAGACTTTGCCGCCGTGTGCCATTGCCGAGCCGCGAAGCCCCTGGCCATCGGATCTAGGATCAACGATCCATGTTGCCCCACGTGTTCGCTGCTTCACTGCCGTGCGTTTGAACTGGAGCCATTGGATCGTGTCTGGTCAGCCTGAATGTCGCCATGCGTGCATGAGCACCTCGTCGCCTTCACTCGATCGTGACCATCGGATTTGAACCGTGCGGCCGTGATAGCACCGTGCCCTGACCCAGTCCCGTGTTGCCACGTATCACGCTAGGACCGAGGAGTCGCCACCGCCTGGTCGCCGCTGACGTCAGTGTGGCGTGGCGATGACGTCGCCCTTGGTTGGTCCCACCGTCAGTGGCTATATGCCGTGGGCTGAGTCCATCGTGGACTCGAGTGCGTTCGTGGACTCGGTTCATGGACCGTGGGCCCAGATGTCAGCCTAATAACGATTTTCCAGAAAAGTTTTTATTTATTAAATTAGATTATGATGTCAGCAGTGACATCATAAATATGTTTTCCTTTAGAAAAATTATTCGGCCAAAATCTATTTCGGTGCTGACGTCAGCATGCCATCATAAATGCTATTTTCCAGTACAAAAATAATTATGGTAATTCGGTTTTTCTATTTTTCTAATTTCTCTTTTATTTCAAACTTCAAAGGGTTCATTCTCCCTCATACGAACTCTGATTGAGGTGATTCCAGTTTATAAAAATTTGTAAATTGAGTTCTATTTAATGGTGAATTTTATTTAATTTTTGGGAGTGAATTTGCTCTCTATTTTTGGTATTTATTGCTTTATTACTTGTTTCGCGTAGACGTTGAAGTGCCTGAGGTATTCGTGAGCGAGGAGCTAATCCAAGACCAAGGTCGAGTGTAGGATCGAGAGCTATTTGAAGGCAAGTTATGCTTTGATCATGTTAAACCCATGTTTTAAAAGTTATATTGTTTTAAACATATTGCATATTAATTTAATTATTGCTTGTTTCAATTATATTGGGTATATTTATTCGTCCAATTGTGATATATTCACCTTGCCATGTTGTATGTTGTATTTCATTTGCCACCCTAGAATGGTTCCATAATAGTTGGTAGCTATAAATGCCAATGTGGGATAGCTAGAATGCATGTAGAATGCTTAGATATGCAACGAATCATCATTTTATGAATAAAGGTTAATCTTGCTTAATGAATTATTGAACTTGTTTATGAATTTGTGTGTTAGGTGTGGTGTTATCACACAATGTTATTGATGTTGTTGATGGCATGTGGTGCATGGTAATCAACCAGGGTGGTAAATGATTTAGGCTGAGGCAAGTGGCAGAGATATATGGTGGGCCAATGTGGCACTTGGGCGGTCGCATTGCTTTTTATGACATTTGATGGTTATGATTATGGTGATTTTTGGTTAGTCTTGCCTTGGTCAATTAAGGACTTAACTTTGCAAGAATTTGTACTGAGTCAATCATGCAACCACATGTCTGAAATGGGACGGACCTAGCTGACTAATTTGTTATGTCTAAACTTTGGTACTACCAGTGGTGGTGTGAGACCCGGGTAGTGGTAACCAATCCTCGCACGAGGTGGCTCACATGGTGCAAGAGGGGGGCCCTGGATGTGGTAACCAGTCCCACCAGTGTTGAAACCTTAGCGAGTAGTACTGGGTTTAGACAGAGCATTGTAAAGGCTTTGTCATGATCTCTCTACCGACACATCAAAGGAAGTGTGTCAATAGCTTGGCAACAAGAGATGATCATGTCATGTGGGTAAAGTGCATAACCTCTGCAAAGTGTAAAATCTATTCGAATAGCCATGCTCGCGGTATTGAGCAATGCTTGGGAACTGCGGTCAAGGGTTAGATTTTATTAAAATGAATTGGGGATGGAGGCTGTATGCCTATGGAAGTTTTAAAATTGATTTAAGGTTGTGAGTTGGTTTATTTGGGAAATAATTAAGAAATTTATTAATGTTATTATTTGTTTTACTGTCTTTATAATCTATTTATGCTATTTCTTCATAAATGCTGCCTTATTGCAAAATAGCCATGTTAGCCATTCCTTTGGAATAAGCTATGCATATAGTATATTAGACTTGCATTCTGTGCACAACTTGTTGAGTGCTTTATGTACTCACCCTTGTCTACAACCAAATCATCAATTGAGGAGAAGTCTACACATTCAAAAGAGATGGAGTTCCTTGAGAAGGCGATTATCTAGGAGTTAAACCTTGTCAGATGCCTGTAACATGTTGATGGGATTCACCGACGTTCTTCATTCCGCTATTGTTTATTTACTTTGCTTCAGAGCCATCGAGGCTTAATGAGTGTAAGATTGACCATAAGGTCGTTCAATTATGTCTTATTTAATATATGATGTCTTTTGCTATGTTTCCGCTGTGTATGATTGTGATGTTCATCTATCTTGAGCCTGTGTGCACTAGCGTGATCTTGGATTAGTGCTGAATACACAGAGGGTCTGGATTTGCATATTCGGGTCCCGACATAACTAGCATCTATATATCCCACCATGGTCAAGTCTTGGTCCTTCCAATAAAATAATCCAAGATCTTGAGCACCTTAGAGGTATATGAGCAAAGTCTTGACACCAGCCCAATGTCTTCTGGTTGGAGCTGCACCGTGTCTAACTAGAAAATGTACTACGAATGCAATATCAGGTCTTGTGTAATTCGCAACATACATAAGTGCTCCAATGGCGCTTAAGCATGGGACTTCAGGTCCTAAGACTTCCTTATTTTTTATCCTCATTCTGAAAGGGTCTTTATCCACTTCAAGGGATCTTACGAATATGGGGGTCTTCAAAGGATAAGGTTTATCCATATTAATTTTTTTTCAATACCTTCTTTGTATAGATAGGCTGTTGTACAAAAATTCCTTCTAGGAAATGCTCAATTTGTAGGCCTAAGAAATATTTGCTTTTACCCAAATCTTTCATCTCAAACTCTGTCATAAGGTAAGAACTTGCTTCCTTTATCTCATTTGTGATTTCGATGATATTCAAATCATCGATATAGACTAAGATGATACATAATCCATTATAGGACTTCTTTATAAACACACAGGGACAATCATCATTATTAAAGTATCCCTTCCTCAGGAGGAATTCACTAACTCGGTTGTACCACATTCTCCCTAACTGTTTTAATCTGTGTAGCGATCTCTACAATTTGATGCTATACATGTTGCGATTACTTTTATTAGGATCCAGAATTTTGACTCCTTAGGGACTCTCATATAAATATCCATATACAGTGACCTATATAACTATGAGGTCACTACATCCATCAACTGTATTTATAAGTTTAAGCTAGCTGCCATTGATATCAAGTATCAGAACATTATTCCACTCTTCACCGGAGAGTAATTTTCATCGTAATCGATGCCAGTCTCTGTGAACCCTTGTGCTACAAGCCTCACTTTATATCTCACTACCTGGTTATTTTTATTTCTCTTCCGGATGAAAACCCATTTAGATCCTATAGGGAACACTTTAGGAGTTGCTCGATCAACAAGACCGAATATTTTCCTCTTATTAAGTAATGCAATTCCTCAATTGCTTCTTTTCATTTGACCCAATCCAAGGGCTTCTGGCACTCTGCAATGGACTTTGGTTTTGGATCTAGCTCAAGAGTTTTAGCAATTTTTGAGGCGAAATATATGTCGATAACTGTAATCTTTCTTTTACACAACTCTCTTGAATATACATAATTGGTGGAAATCTCTTAATTAATTTCTTCCATCTCCTCGTGATTTCCCACAACGATGGTGTCTGGGTGTTCCCATTTTTAGGATGGCTTACTTCAAGGATTTGCTCAACATCAGGTTGAGCTTTTTCTACTGTCATGGGTAGTGTTCTCACTTGTTCGGTTTTTTGTTTTTGTGGACGTCTTCGCGAAATTGAGTCTAGTGCACCTAGAGGTCTCCCCTTCTTCTTATCATGAGGGGTAAGAGTGGGTTTAATATTCTTCCGGGTCATTTTCACTCTTTCAGGTATGTTTACTGCAGGTATGTGAGATCTTGTCATTTCCTTATGATCAGTGAATGTATCTGGCACATTATTAGCTATTTGTTGCACATTTATAATCCTTCGAACTTTAAATTCGAATTCTTTAGTGCGCGAGTCAAAGGACTGGATGCCAGTAACATTCCAATCTATTTCTTAGCATTCTTTAGCATGGTATTTTTCTCCCCCTAATACCAGGAAATTGCCCTCACCAAAAAAACAATCAGCATACCAAGCTGTATACAGATCCCCTATCATAGGCTCTAGGTATTTAATAATTGACAGAGATTCAAAACCTACATATATCCCCAACATCTGGTGAGGGCCCATGGTTATATGCTGTGGTGAAGAGATTGGCACATGTACAACACAACTAAATTTTCTTAGATGAAAAGTACTTGGTTCTTTCCCACACACTATCTACAAAGGGGAAATTTCTTGGTATGTAGTTGGTCTGAGTTGAATTAATACAATAGCGTGTAATACTGCATGGCCCCAACACCTAGTGAGTAACCTACAATTATGCAAGGTATAGCAATAAGTTTTATTCTCTTAATTAATGACTTTGCAAGGCCATTTTGTGTGGGCATTAGGTATTGAATGCTCTACATTAATGCCCATCAGAGCCATACAATAATCATTAAATGCATTTGAGGTAAACTCGCCAACATTGTCAATTCGAATAGACTTGATCCTTTCTTTTGGAAAGGTGGCTCTTAATTAATATTTTGGGCAATTAATTTAGCAAAAGCATGGTTCCTAGTAGATAAGAGACATACATGAGACAATCTAGTAGAAGCATTTATAAGTACCATGAAATATCTAAAGGGCCCAACAGGGGTTGGATAAGTCCACAAACATCACCTTGAATTCTCTTTAGAAAATTCGCTGATTCTTCCCTAACTTTAAGATAAGAAAATCTAATAATGAGCTTCCCTTTAGTACAAGCAGGGCATAAGAAGTCTTCAGGTATAGGAAAATTTGTAGTTTTTATGCTATGGCCAATAGAACTATTGATTTTTCTTCTCATCAACCTAGGTTGACCCAGTCAATCATGCCAGATCTTAAATATTTATGGGTTTTTAAGTATAGTTTTCATCACAACATAAACTTCAGGTTTTATATATGTATAATATAACCCGAGAAGAAGGAAGGGGTTTTTTCAACTACACGTTTTTTATACCCATCAAACTTAGTCATGAGTAGGTATTCTGTACCATCCTCATTTTTTGTCTCTATATGGAAACCATTCAGACGGATGTCTTTAAAAATTAGTAGAGTACGACTAGACTTAGGGTATGATAGGGCATTCTCTATTATTATATGAGTACCTATATAGAGGACTATGATGGCTTTTCTAGTGCCAACTATGAGGCCATTACTTCCGACGATGGTCATAATATTTTCAGTTTTCTTAGTCAAAGTCTAGAAATATTTAGTCTCTCTAAGAATTGTATTTGTGGTGCAATTGTCTACTAGATAGATTTTCTCCTCCGCCATTGGATTATACAATGTTCTATATTAAAAGAATGAATTCAATCAAATAGTTGTTGCATCAGGAACATATTGTAAAATAGAACAAACATAGCACAATTTTTAAAAAATATCTTGGGAAATGACACTTTATTGAACTTTTAACTGATAATCGCTCAACAGGAGCATAGACCAATTGTTCATTCATGAACTTACGTACTAAATTGACAAGGGAGACTCTTAAGGAGGCTCAAAAAGGAAAATGTGGCATCAACTATTGAAGGAGTAACTAGGAGATTACTTCAGGTCTCCATATAAATCATTTGTGTCCTCTTGGGAACCTTGGATATCTTCTAGAACTCATTTAGCTCAGTTCCAATCTTCATCCTTGGGAGAGTTAATTTCCATATTCGAGAAGGCCTTCCTTGAACTTCTGCTATGGGATTAGTGACTTTATCGTCATCCTTCTTGATTTTATTTTCAACAATAGGTTGAGCGATGAAGTGTGCCACAACCTTATTTCCCTGATTCTTCTAGAATTTCTCAGTGGATTACATATAAAGGTCCACCAAATGCTTTGAGGTGCAACAAGTGCTCGACCAATGGCCAGTGCATCCACACCTAAAGTAGGGTTGTGCAGCGTTGACAGCCTTGTTGGCTGATTCTTACTTCTGAAAGCTCCTTGATCCCTTACCTTTAGCTTTCCACTGGGGCTTACCTCTTCCCTTTTGTGTTCTACTATTCTTTCACTTCCCCCTTTATGCCTTCGGCCATTTTTGCGACTGTGGCTATTGCTAGCCTGTTGAGTATTTGCATGTGCTTTGGGAATATCATGTGTCCCATTAGGGAGGACGTGACGATATTCTTCATCAGGAGTTCATCATACTTATTTTCTGCTTTTAGCGAAGTACAGATAAGCTCAGAGTACTTTTGGTACTTAGCATGATGTTATTGTTGCTGCAATATCCTCATATTAGTGTGGAAAGTGCATAATATCTTGTCTATCACTTTAGCATCAGTAACTTTCTGGTTACATAATGTCAATTTAGGGACAAGCTTGTGCATGGCAGAGTTGTATACTACCACGGTCTTAAAATCCTGAAAGTGTATGAGGGTCCATTCGCTCTACGCTTCTAGCAGCAGGGCAGATCTCTGTTGGTTATATCATTCTTTAGGGAATTCCATAGTGCCAACGGGTCCTCCTCAATCAAATATTTAGTCTTCAAGTTAGGATGGAGATAGTGCCTCAGAAAGTGCAGGGTTACACACTTAGCAGCCTTAGGAAGAGTAGGGGTGCCAACTGCATGCTGGGTAATAGCAGCTCCAAGAGATCAAGCTCTTAGGTTAATCTTGACATCCATTGCCAGGTGAGGTAATTACCACTATTTAGGGTGAGCTCAATAAATTCCCTCTTTGCGATATTCGACATATCCTATATGCAAGCAGAATCAGATTTTATTGCTGGTAAAATATTATTTTTTATGTACTTATCATTAAATCAGTAAAGTTTGCTCTATATCTATTCAGTAGATAATTATCTAAAATTTTCTAGAATTTTCCTAGCATTTTTCATGATTTTATACTAATTATCAAGCAATTTTCAGATTTACTGTAAATAACAAAAAATAAAAATAACATATAAAATCATGGAATTATGCTAGGAAAAATAAATCCAAAGATATAAAGCTTCCAATGTGTGCTAAGTCTAAGGTTCAACAAATTTATAGAAGCCCATATACCTAAAGAAATCAATTTCTTAGATTTATTATATATTTTTAGAATTTATTAACTACTTTTTAGAATTATAGGAAACTTTAGGGTCCTAAATACAAAATTTCCATGGCCGATCCCCATTAACCATAACTTCAGGGCTTAAAACATAAAATTGCCTTTTTCATTTTTATTTCTTTTTTGAAAAAAATGATTGGGCCATATGGATGGCTTGGTCGTAGTCCACATGATTAGTGACTAGGGTTTAACCCCAGCCACCACTGCCCTTTTGCTCCGGCGGTGCGGTGCGACAGCCAGTGCAGTGGTAGGCATCGTCTGAGACTCGGGTGTGCTGCAGTAGCGGTTGGTGGCCGGTAGGGCGAGGTGAGGTTTTGGGCCCAGCCAACGGCCGGGGATAGCAGGGCGCCAGTTGGGGTGTCGGCCAGGGCCCGCTAGGGTACCAGCTGGGCAATAGCTCAGTTGGTGGGCGCTTTAGGCAAGGGCGCGATGGTAGTTTTTTTTATTATTGTTTGATGAACAGTAATCTCAAAACCCTAATTTCTGTTTAGATTAAACAAGTAATCTAGGCAATTAGGGGAAAATATTTTGCAGGATTTAAAAATGTTCAGGTGTGATTTACTTGCGTGCTTCGAACTTACGTATGGCTCGCAATAGATTAATCCCTTGATGCTGGTTGAAATTCGATGCAGGTAGAGGATCTTGATCGGCCTTAGGGTAGCTTCGTGCTGATAACGTATTGTAAAACGATGACGACCATCGTAGATCAAACACAATTGACTGATCGAATAGCAAGATCAAACATAGGGAGCACACACAATATACGATGGCAAAACTCTCACTCTTTTATTAGATTGATTTTCTTGTACAATGGGTGCTATATTTATCGTAGAAACTCATAAGAGATATATTTAGATTCACCTACAACGAGATAGAGTCCAAATATATTTGAACAACTAGGGCCTAGAGTCCTATCATATCTCAACAAATTTCTAATTAAAACCAAGTTTAAAACTTGTGCTACTGACAAGCGGGACCCGTCTCGTAGTCCATACATGTCTACACCTAGTACGCCCTAGATCAGTCCCACTCATCGGTGTAATGGTGCAATAAAACTAGGTTTTCCTTTGGAAATAAAAAAGAAAAAATAAAACAAAAATTGAAAACCTAGCTGCATAGTACTCCCTCCTAATTTTTCTAGGATTTTCTCTCTCGTCAAAACTTCTGATTGCTCGTTCTCCCTCTTACGAACTTTGATTAATGCGATTCTTGTTTCTAAATGTTTCTAAAATTGTTCTATTTCTTCTAGTATGTTTTTTGTGAATCTTTGTCTCTGTTTGAATTTATTTGGTGTTTGTTTGTGTATCGTGGCTTTTACAGTTAGATACTGACCTACTGGAAATGCTTTGAGGTTGATCTAGAGAAAAGAACAAGTGTTCAACAGCCAGGCAAGCAAACCACCTCAACCATGTTGTTCGTATGTTCTCACATGCTATGTTGCCTTCATTACAAATTATTTTGTATGCTTATGTTGAGAAAATTGCTATATTTATGCTTAGGAAAATTAGTTATATCCTATGTTGAAATGAAATATTCCTTAAACTTGAATGTTACTGCTAAATAGCAGCCCACTGGTATAGGTTAATTTTGTTGGGATGCAGTTGGAATATATAGAAAATTCTTAGCCATGCTCATTGTAAATATGATATGGAATGATCAGAAAACCCTAGAAACTTCATAGAAAATTCTTGGATAAAATTTTTACTCTTTTTGGATAGAGGAGTACCCTCTGAATTATTTTGGTTAAGCAAATAAAATATGAAAGCTTGTGATTTAGACTTGATTGTATGGTAGGTTGATGAAGGGTAGGGCGCCCCCAATTCATTGTAGTTTCGCTCGAGTCACTTAAGGACTAAACATAAGTGCTGTTGACCCAAGCATATCATGTGCAACCATAAGTCCTGTTGACCCAAGCATATCACGTGCAACCATAAGTCCTGGCGAAATAAGTTATCTATGTCTAATCTTGATCTCGTAAGTTATGCGGGTGTCGGGGATGGTTGCTTATGGGGCTCCCTTCACTATGGTGTTGGGACCAAAGCTTATCGACACCCAACAATGGGTTCCCTCTGGGAAAATGTGTTCTAACAAAGGAGGGTATGTCCTCTAGGTTCCAAATGTCCAATGAAGGAGGGAGAAAACCCATCAAGCGGGGTCAAGGCTAGGGTTAGGTAATGTAGAGGCCTTGTTACGATCACTCATATCGGATACATTTTTATCACGAGACCTAGCTGATGGGGTGAGTAGATTGTATCCTAGGGGTAAAATGTACAACTTTTGCAGAGTGTATAATCTATTCGAATAGTCGTGCCCTCAGTTATGGATGAGCTTAGTGTTACTCCACTCTATTAGATTTCGTGGATATAAAAAATGTTTTGGGAATAGTGTGGATGATAGTAATTCATACTAGAAAGAGTTAGGTAATAGAAATTCATTTATTCAAATATTTGTGGTTAAGTTGTGATTTCAGTGGTAAGTGTCATCTTTATTAGTGTAGGTGATTGAAACCTGCACTTTGCAATTTATGATTATTTACTATCACTTTCAGAATTGCACATTTACTTATTGCTTTACAATGTTTTCTCAATCTACTATTTATATTGTAACTGCAAATTTTGCATTGAGCAACAAACCAAAATAAAATAGCCTTCCTTTGACTAAGCCAAATGTTGGAGATAACTCAAATATCTCTAACTACCATATCTTTTGGTTTTATCCAAATAGATTGTTAGTCTAAGTCTTCTACAACTAGGACTCTTTGGCTATATAAGCCAACTCCATGTACTTGTAATCAATAGAACATTATAGTCTATAAGCTCGCACCTGAACTTAATGGTAACATGAACTATTTAAAAATGCCATAGCAGAAATTCATGTCTAGCAGAATAGTATTTGCATTACACAGAAATTGCCCTAAAATATAACAGTAGACCTCCAGACTCTAGAGTGATTATTCAGAGGGTATTTATAGAAGTTCTAATTAATTTGTACCATATTCAAAAAGTTTAGGCAAACATGACTTTGATACAGCAGGATAATGTGAAGTTACCTTGCCACCATATGATTTGATAATGGGAGAGAGAACATCAACCGAGGGCTGGATGTATTTGGTTAGACAGAAAGTGTAGCCAGAAAATAACAAGCAAGGCCTCTCTTTAGCTCTCATAACTGCCTCTCTCAGTTCGGACTTGTATTTCATCTTATATTCTTCATTTTCCAGAACATACTCTGCTTCTCCTAGGAAACCGCTTAAAATAGCAAGAGAAGAAAAGGAGATAAGTTGATTTTTTTTACCAAGGATTTTAAGCATAAACCTTTTTGTCTTGGAAACTTTTTTTTTAAACGAAGGGCAGGATCTCTGCCATTCATTTCTTAGAAACTCTCAAGCAATACATATCTTCATTTTGGATGAAGTGCTAGAGTTTAAACACCTAGTTCATTACAACAACAGCTCGAGGAGCTAAAGACGATGACGAGAGTCTTTGCTTATATTTCATGTCTTCGATTGAACACACACACATGGCAAGAATTGGCTACCTAGTTATATTATCAAGTTTTGACTTATCTACAAATTTCCCTTGTTTAAACTTTCTTTTAGCCAGTTTGGAGAAACTATCCAAGCTCTGCAAGGAGTATATAGTATAGTCAATTCAAAATTCTTACTCTACAATGACGATGATGTTTCAACATCTTATGAAATTTTGAATTAAGTGTGGGTAAAACAAGAACCACACTTTATAATAGTTTGAAACAAGATGAAAGCATCTCTAGCAGTCTGGGTTGTTGAAGAATTTAGATGAAAACTAACCCAGAACACAAAGCAATACAAAAATTCATAGTCCTTCGAGCTTTTCCAGTAATGACATGTGTGCATGAATTTCCTCCACTAGTAACAAATCCCCCAAGCATTATAACTACCTGCACCAAAATTCACAACTCAATACATTTCGAAGGAAGCAAAATAGCAGTGCACTGGTGCAAAAAGAACAAAAATGAAAGTGTTAGCTCATTTAGTAAACTAAATCCACAAATCTCTGTTAAACCTCATATGCCGAAAAGAGTACGCTTTTTTTTGGAAATATCCTGCAATTTACTTCAATGCACCAAAGAGTGCATGTTTGTTCAATGAGCATATATTCATGCATATTCCCTAACCTTAGACATGTTGATCATCTTCTATCGAAGATAAGAGTAAGCTTTATATAGAAGTTACCTCCGCAAGGCGTGTCTTCTTCGTTTCATCTGCAATACTCATTAACATAACAAAAGGGATTCCATTGGAACAGATAGTGGCCTTAACATCTCCTGAGATCAGCCCTTACTGGAATTCTGCGTATATTACCTTTAGTATCCACCTCTCCAACAGACACAAAACCCCGCAATACATTCAGGAACACAGACCAAAATCTCGTTAGCATAACATTGCAGTTATTGATCGAGTGTCCATGTTAATAAAGTAGGACACCAAATAGAACCAGTTTTAAGTAAAGAGCCCACTAACAGAATAATGACCTAAAATGACATAGTAAAGGAAGTTTAGTTACCCTCAACTGAAATTCATTGGGTTGCCTATAAGTTGTCAATGAGCGTGAATAATGGCATTGAGAAATTACAAAGGAGCTCAAAAGAAATCATAATAGGAGCATAAGATTGCAGATTGTAAGGATTGGTAGAATACATAAACTATACTCAAGCATTTTTTCCCACAATATTGTTGTGTCACAGTGCCCGAAGCACAAAACACTCCATGAAAACTCAAAAATTAAATTTATTTTCAGAATTTGATGCTTAGAAGTTAGACTTGCATACTAGCATTATTTCTTATCTAACATATGATCACTAAAATAATGCAAGCATTAGATTACTAATCTATAGCATTTGCCAAGCATTAATAATAAGGTATGTTCATTATGCGAAAGGAAACTGAAACAAAGGGAGTTATCAAATATCCGTTTTGACTTGCCTGTTTAAGCCAAAATCCTTTAGAGACCTTATCTACCCAGCAGAATATAGTTGTGACACCAACATTTTGAAGCCTTTGGCTTAGCTCCTTGTACAAGAACAGACCAATACCCTAAGATAAACATTAAAACAACTACATTAGTTATGAATCTTTTGGAGATAAAATAGACCATTGCCTTCATTTCATACACGATATGTGTCTTCAAGTGTATAAATGCCATGTTAGCACAAAAGGGATAATAACATCATACTATGTTTACTTTGAGGTGTTAAACAAACAGAATTGAATGATTTGTACGACGCAAGAGATGCAGTTAGAGTCTAGAAGAATGATGAAGTATGTAAGGTGAATAAGTTTCCTTATAGTAAAATTATTTCCCTAAAAATTCTAGATTAGCTAGTGTGGACTATGAAGTATATTGGATTTAATGAAATGAAGTACCAATGTACCGTGCAAAATTGTGTAGAATATGAGTTTCAGTGAGTAATGACCGAGTGCATATATGGAATGAAGTACAAACAACCAGTAGGAAAAAAACAATCATGTTTTTGTTTTGTGTCGGTAAAGAACCAGTAGAAAAAGGGATGCTAGTTCTGAAGCTTAGAAGAATTTATGTTTACCATACCACACATTGATAAGATGATCTCACAACTATCAGAGGTATTTCAGCATATTGTGTGTCAGCCGGCACTATCTGATATGATACAACAGCTACGACCTGCGTGACAGAGTTGGCAGCTTTAGTCGAAATTTTCGCTTTTTTAGCTTCTTTACAAAACATTTTTTTCTTCAAATTTAGCCTTTCTCCAAAATCATTTGCAGATTTGGCCCCCACGTATAATCTCCCGCACTCGGGGAGCTCGACAAGTCGCCCACCGATCCAAGATTCCTACTGAGCTCCCCTTCCGTGGCAGGAATCAACTCCGCTAATTAATCACTAATTTAATCATATTTCTTGATTATTCACTTAATTAAATCACTAATTAAACAAATACAATAATTATTGTCAGTGCTTCTGCAGCAGCCAAGCGCAGATGGCGCTCCGATTGCTTCCACGGCACCCAATAGCGAAAGGTGCTTGCCGATTCCTTCCAAGGAACCCAAGCGCGGAACCTGCCTGCTGAGGAAGCTGTTGAGCTCCCTCAACGCGGCAAGTGACTCATGTCACCTATCACGCCTTCCGAGCTCACCAAGGGCGCTAGTTTCGCAAATTCGAACAAAAGAAGGATAATTTGTCAAAAACAAATTTTAGGGGGCTAGAAAGGCGACTGCTTCAGACCTGTCAATATTGTTTGGCTATAAAAACAGAACATTTCCATTGCACATGAATGCTAGGTTTGATCTGCTGTTATGTTGTTTTTCTATTCTAATGGAAGCAAACAGAAATCCATGGTAGGTCAACTTAGCTATACTTTAAAATTCTTCAAGGTTATTTAATCACTCAAAAGGCTTCCTAATCTCGTTACTCTTGTGCCGATGTTTTCCTTTACCATATAAGCGCCTCACAGTTGGGCATACTAATGTAATCCTTGGATGTTTGCTACTTGTGTGCCTGCAATCTGTCACCAAAGAAAAAGTAGGATACACAAGAATTAAAAAGTAACAACATCTTCGGTTGAATATAGTAAGTACATCAACGAAAATGAGCTGGTTGGCAGGCCCAACCGTCTCTAGCATCTCCACTTTGTCCCTTTTAGGGATGAAATATCTAGTTGATGTATAAGTACAACACATTAAATCTTCTCTATCTTTTTTATTTTTGGCATATTTTTGTCATGCCCTGAAGAAGTGCTAGACCTCAGAATTAGAGTCTTGTACTTCCTAGGAGAGGGGGGGGGGGGCATGAAACCAGATTCTTAACTCTTTGTACCCTTACAAACAAAATACAACTGTAATAATATTAACTCTTTGTACTCATGTAAACAAAATATAGTAGTAATGTCAAAGCAAAATTCCAGCAAGAAGAATTATGTCAGTACGTCTATTTGAAATCATATGTAATAGACCATGATTATGCAAGTAGTTTGTGGTAGAGGGAAAGAAACAAGATTGTACCCGTTTGTTATGCATTTTCAAGAAATCCTCACTTTCTCTTAGTGTTAGCGGCATAATCCATAGTTGGAAGTTCTTGCTTATAAAGCATTAGTACTTCTTGGAAAATTCAAGACAAGAATGCACATGAGTTATCCTAGTATTTACGATATGATGATTAATGATTAGTCATTAAAGTTTATGCCTATCCGAGATCTAGGATGCGAGAAGCCTATCATCATAGTGGCATGAAAGCTTATGCCTATCCAAATTGCAAGGATCACCATTGAGTCAAACCCCTGGCGCTGATCCTTGGGGAAGGCTTTCCTTGCTGATGACCACAAATCGATCAACCGACCAGCCAATGGAGGTGTCAATCTGGTCCTACCTAGCAACTGCAAGATCTTACTCCATACTTGTAGAACCCACAGGCATTGGATCAGCAGATGATCAATGGTTTCAGGATCTCTCGCACAAAAATTGCAACAACCATGATTGGGAAGGCCTCGACGTTGGCGTCTAGCTGCTGTCCAGCACCGGTCTTGCACCTCCAAGCACGCAAAAAACTTGCACTTCAATGGTACCCAAGTTTTCCATATTTGTTTGTAACCGGCAAACGTAATAGCTCAAGAAAGAAAGCTTAGTACGCTGATTTTGCCACGTACACCTGTGTGGCATTTGTTGGAGATAACTTAATATCTCAACTTACCATATCTTTTGGTTTTATTCAAACAGGTTGTTAGTCCAAGTCTTCTATAACTATGACTCTTATGGCTATATAAGCCAACCCCTTGTACTTGTAATTATTGAAACATTACAGTGGATTGTTTCTCGTGGTTTTTTCTTGCAAGGGTTTTTCCACGTCAAATCTTTGTCTCCATATCTTTTGGTTTTATCCGAATAGGTTGTTAGTCCAAATCTTCTACAACTAGGACTTTTTTGGATATATAAGCCAACCCCCTATACTTGTAATCCTTAGAAGCATTATAGTGGATTGTTTCCCGTAATGGTTTTTCCACATTAAATCTTTATCTCCTGTTTTTCGTGTGCCATGCTAATCCTAACAAGTGTTTCCAGAGCCCTAACACCAAACATGTAGCTAATATCATTTGATGTAAGTCATGTGGAGTAAAATTTAATGCTCACCGTTGCTTGTTGAACTCTATTAGTGGGAGAAGACGAAGACAGATCAGTTACTTTCGCACTGCATGATTCGGTGTTGATGACAGTCATGTCCTAATGTGTTAGCCCGGTCGGTTGCATGTGGTTTGAGACATACCACGAAGGCCTATTATGTTCAATTTATCATTTACTTCCGCTGCAAGTGCTCTTTTATGTTTGTAATTGGCTAGTTGGCCCCTTTTGTGTAAAATGTGGTCTTAATGGCATATGTTCAGCTACTTATTATGAATGTGATGCAATATTGTAATATGTTTGTGCTAACCACTAATCATAGGACTGCACAGTAAATATATAGAGTTTACTCGCCCCCCTTAAAATTACGAACTGGCCGAGGTATTACACCCAGCCCCTAAGGGCTAATGCAATCGATAGCACACCGTTTACACAGCAAACTCACCCGCTAGTGGGCCTACACAGGATGTTACACTCACCCTTCTTAAGGGATGATGCTCTTCGTAGTACACAATATACACGGCAAATTCACCCACCGGTGGAATTTCGATCATGTGTTATCGGTTACCGCTGCAGACAAGCCCCGCACAGCCGCCAGATGCCCTAGCATAGAATGACGAAGACAAAATACCCTATGTCAAGTGAAATGCCGAAGAGCAGTAAATGCTTCAATCATATAACAAACGTATCATTGGACATTTTCATTATTTGCTCTTCTACAATACCACCGAATTTATTTGTATTTCCCCACAACAGAAAGAATTAACATGCGCAAGCACCATAACATACTAGTGTCAGTCGTTTGGCGGACTGTTGGGAAAAAGAAAGAAGTATAAAATATTTTAATCTCATAACATATAAAAAAAGAAATTCAAGCAACATTAACATGTTGAATCGATGCATATGGCATTATTCATAATGCGAAAAAAGTGGTAGATATCTTATCAGACCCACAACAACGCATGGGTACCAGCTGATCCTTTAGTATGTACATTGAACAGACTCAAGAACTACTATGAGATAGAACAATCATATGACGATATATGATATGTTCGAGCTTCTTTATTAGTATTATGATAGTGTAAAAGCAATATACTTGCATGTAGTATCTCATCGAGCAAGCTTTACCAAATATTCTCACGCATCTATACTGACAATTAACAAAAATATTATCTACTTCATCAGACTCATATATACATCACTAACATTTCTTTGAAGTCACCAGATGATCCATCAATATATATGCATTGAAGCATATGCACAACTTAGACATCAGAAGATAAGAAAATCAAACTTGCACAAAGAGCACTGATTTCACATCAAAAAGGGAGTTGAGTTTTGTACAAGAATCGATTTCTATCCTTTATACATTTGGATATAGGTATGAATGAAACAATACTCCTTTTATTGTTTCATTTGCATAGGAGTTCAACCTATAATCATGCCTATATGGAGTTTTATTACTTTTGTATATTTGACGAATATGCAGCTGCAAGGAGGGCAGCCCCAATCCCGGACCCCTCCTCCATCACTCTAAGACTAACAGTGGCTGCAATCTCCTCCCCTAGGATCTCGCCCACGGCTTCATTCAGATAATCTCTGAACACTGAATAGCCTTGGTACAAGCCACCCTCGATTGCAATGACCGATCTCTTCGGTACTCCTGTTATTCTTTGAACTTTGTTGGTACCACAAAGGGTTCCATCACGGCCAATTTTTTGCAGTATTGCAACAATTCCAGCTGCCGCTAGACGGGCAGCTCTTCGGGTTACAATGTCACAGACTCTCTGGACAAGCCTCCTAACCTTCAGAGGAACATCCGGTATCTGTATGGGAAATAATGGAAAGATGAGATGCTGGTCTGAAGAAAATGGCTACTGAACAAAAAAGCAGAGATTGTTAGGTGGGCTGTGAGAACTAACCTTCAGATGTTCTTCCAGTATCCTTCCAACTTCTCTTAAATCTGGGGATGCATCCTCACGAATAGCAGCTAGACATGGTGTACTGGATGAAAAGAGATGACATATTAAAATTTTGAACACTACGTGCAAGATGATAATTGGTATTTTTCTGCTGAGGCAATTGAATAACCGAGTTTCCTAAAACATACATCTGAAATGTACAAAACTTGACCACAAAGTTACACAGCTGTCATGCAATGTTTCAAAACTTAGGCCAGTTATTGGACATGCCAACGACCTCAGTATGAATCTTATGAAATCTTTGTCTTGAAATTGAATATGAAAACATTATTTCATACATAATCATCCAATGTCTACAAATCTAACACATCAACTAATGTTTATATGCAGATCAGTGAAGAAGATGAGCATATGCAGCTAACAGAGATGCATCGCAAGAAACAAGGAAGTGTTCCTAACTGTAATGATCTCTTGTTCCAATTCCACTTAATTCATCTGAACAACGACCATTTTGCATTTTTACCATTATATCACAGATATTCATTTGCTAAAGAATAAATTGATTCAAAAGAAACAAATTTCAAGTAAGAAAGTACCTTAAGATGAAAGGGGTAGCTAAACCATCAACAACAGTACCAAATACATCTGACTCGTGAGCCATTTTTTGGAACACCAATCTTGCAATTTCCCCAAGATACATGCCGGAGATCATTTTCTCAAAACCCTACATCAATTAAATGACATTGATTTCAGTTTGATATCCCAAAAGGGAAAGTTTTCACTGTGGCATTACCTGGTCATAGTAATCTTGTTTCTCATCATTGAAACATATGTCATAAGGAGTTAATGGTATTTGCGGAGGCCGAAAACTCCCCCATTCCACATTTACAACCTGATGTATGGAGCATTATAACATAAGATACAATCATCAAAGTTTCTATTTCCACATTGGAATTTTGAACATATACAAAAAAATTTAGAAGTAACATACCATTAGTCCAGAGTTGGTAAGAACACCCTGACCTTTTGTAATTGCCTCATTGCGTTCAATATAGCAAGCATTGGTGCCAGCTCCAATAATCACTGAAGCCACTGTATCCTCATCACAATAATGCCCTAGAGCTAATGTCCCCACAGTATTGTTCACCTATTTCGAATAGCACATGAAATACTCAACCAAAAGATGCATATTTTCTAATTACTAATGAATAAATTACATGCAGCAAACCTGAAAAGAAAATTTGCTGAACTTGATCAAGGAGCACACATCAATTCTCAACCAATTCATCAAAACAAAAGAACAAGGGCGAGCTTAACAAAAGCTACAACTAACAACCCTATTTGCGCATGGTTCTTTCATATAACATTCGATCATGCAATTCTACAATTCTGGTGACCACAAGTACATAAAAAATGGCAGACGATGCAGTGGAGTAATATAGCAATAATAGACACCAATAATAGTCTAAATAAATGACCGACACACCAAATCAAGCTAGTTCATTTTCTTCCAAGTTTGTAATCCCCACTTCTCCCTCGTGAACTGATGAACCACATTCCAGCCAAAATAGACCAAGCTGTTTATGGGTACCCACAAAAATTCAAAACTGAACTTACATGGATATGTTAAGCTACATATATGCATCATTTATTTCTCCCATGTAAATTTCCAAAATGGATATGGATCATAGTACTTCCTAGCTCCGTAGTCAGTTATATTAGAAAGAGAACATCCAAGTCTAAGGTGAGAATTATATATTTCGTTATGCATTACCAGGTGACTGTCTACAATTATAGATAGAGATACTTGCATTTGATTTGATATCTCAGTCAAAAATAGGAAATCAATAGATACTACACTAACTGTTAGCACACATTCAGGGAAGCATAACACTAAGATTCTAAATGATTAACTGATGCAAGACTTTTGTAAATTATACACTAATAGTCAGGAAGTATTTGACACCATAGTTTTATCTAAGCCCAGCAGGATTCAGAATGTAGAATATCGGAAATAAAGGTGCACATTTTGTTTTCTGAGCAATACACTGTGAATTTGTAGCATCCTTAGAAACGTAAGGACACATAAGTTTGCGTGTAATCCCCCTTGGGCAAAGTTTGCCATTTTAATTAATCTAATCACATGCTACACATTGGAGACATTTATAAACCTTGACAGGATGGATGGATTGCAGAGCATCTAGGTTGCACCAATACTGCAACTAAGTAGCATGAGGCTTGTTCAACAAATATCAAATATCGACACTTCCTCAATACATGAGGAACCATGTAAATTCCATAAATTGCTAATGCCATGTTGGTGGTGCACTTATACTATGCCAGCATCATGCTATGCCCTAATAATTCAAAACCTAATGAAAGTGTCAGTTTCATCTCTTTCCATTATTACATAATATATATGTGGACACATGAACTTTGAGAGCAAGTCACAGTTATGAATGTTCAAGGCCAACAATATATGATATACGAACTAGGCAATAAGGGATGGTCAAATCATAGTTATTGGATTCGCTGTAAACCCTTACGAATCGCAAACCAGATTCGTCGAACCTGAACCGGTTTAGGGTACGGGTTCGTTTTCACGGTGGAAATTGGAAGAAAAAGTAGCGAACCACGAACCCAAATCCCATACCGTGACTTGGATGAACCACGTTTCTAATAACTATGAGCTAAATATAGTGTCAACTTTTTTTAGTGGATAGCTTATATAGCAGTGATGTGGTGAATGGAACATGCTAGGCTATATTGGCAAAACTATGGATTTAGTTAATCAGTCTTACTGTAAAGCATTCAAAATATACAGGCCAATATGACTTCCATTCAAAGAAGATGCAAATATGTTAGCCATTCAGCTTTTTTCCCTAAGCAGAGAATCCAACCTTGTACTTGTTTGCCTTCTCTTTTAGTATACCTTGTATGAAGACTACTTGTTCAGACTAGAAGTGTGAATTCAAAGTCAAAGTTGGGTAGAATTTGCAATAAGTGGCTTGTATCAAAGCATAACATGTATTTGTATTGAAGTGCCCCTATATGCTGCAAGCTATAGCAACCTGCTACAGCGCTGCAACATTAACAAAGATGATTCACAGTAGCCACTCACTACATAGTGATCACAACACCCTGTCTGCTGTACCGTGCTATTTCAAATATTGGTGTTCGCATACAGTGGATTATCGGTTAAGAAGGCTAATTAAGACACTCCGTGCATAAACAAGAAATGATTGATGGAACCAAAGGATCATAATAAATATTCAAATCAAGTAATCAGTTAAACACTAAAACATTTGTTTCATAATGGAAATGAGTTTTTGAACACAGAACCGACTTCACCTAACATAAATAGGCTAATGACATACCAATGCGTTGACCTGCAAATTCAGTCCATTCCTAACAAGGGCTTCATTTAAGCACTGAGCAACATCTTTCCCAACCTGATATTCCAAAAGTACAAACCAAAGTGGAAAATAACATAAGAAATCAACATTAATTACACGGAGCCAAGGAACATATTGACACAATGTGTCATGCACCATTTATCGAGATACAAACAACGAGACTATGATTTATAAATGTATTAAGGTAACTATGGGGAAAAACAATTATATATCGATAAGATGTTGCATCAGATATGAATAAACCTGCCAAACCACAGGTTATTTGAATGATTCTGCCAAAGCAGTTTGTTGAAATAAACTATTGTAAATGGATCAAACGAACAAAGACACAGAATTCTCTAGACAACAAATTACAAGGCCTGTTATTATCATTGTTGTGATAGTTGAAAATCTTGAATACTGCCAGCTTTCTATGTATATTGTAGTCTACCACTGCATAAGTAATATGGCACAGACATGCTCATAATGATACCAAATTTCACATTTGGCACATCACCTCTTACAGCACAATGATTTGCCTCAAATTGAAGGCATATAATGAAAAGCAGAATAATCAATGGTGTAATTTTGTAACTTACAGCCTCTTCAATTGAAAATTCTTTAGTCCACCTAATTAATGACCCTGAGGATATGGAAACTTGTCTGACAGGGAAAGAAAATGTAAAACCAAGTGCCCTCCCCCCATCTGTCCCATCCTCCCTTTGAATAAAATCCCGTAGTGCTGAGGCAATGAAATTGAACAAATCCTACAAAAAAAAAGCAAAACTCACATATAGAAACACTATAGCTTGTAGGGGAGTGGAAATAAAATGAAGCATACCTCGCTCGTACCCTTAGTCAATTCTTCAGGAATAGGATGATGTTCAACTTTCTGATTAATGATCATAGAGCCTGCACCAAATTCAAGTTTCAAGACTCTAAAGCTCGTCCCTCCAAGATCAATGGCATAATAGATGCCTTCATCACTCCTGGTCACATGCACAGTATGAACTACTGTAAGACTTATACAATAGCGTATTTTAGGAAAACTTGTCCACCAGTCGCACTATATGAAGAAATGAGGAACAAATTATGCACGAAAAAACCATTGCTTGTAAAAATAATGACTTATAGCCCTAAAGTTGCGTTGTCAGTCAAAATTTTTTACTTGAATAAAATATATGCATGAACATTATAGCATTTTATAAAATAAAAAAGAATGTAACATGCACATGACATAGTTTAAATAGGTATAAGGATTATTCTCATTGATGCAGTCCCTCTCAATACAATTCCCAGTGGACAAATAAGTGTGTCTGGAATTCTGGATTGCCATAAAAAATAGCCTTCTGCCATACTTGAAAGGAGGAGAAATAGTACAGATTTGGACAGGGTTGGAAGGAATATGGTATCAATGCAAGATCGACAATCAACACAAAAAGGAGAAAGGTCTCAGTTCTAGTTTCATGCATATCAGTGTCTTCATTTAAAATGTCTCAATCACAGTACTTACTTATTCCATGTATGAATTTACTACACATGAAGTCTGGATATTCTGCTTTAAAGTTCATAAACTGTATAGTAGAGAGGCAGATGTTGATAAGAAGAAGCTTGTTAATTTCTTCCACCCGTAAGTTAAAACAAGGAAGCAAGGCAATGCTTAATAAGAAGGCCGACCGGACAAAGAATGATACCATCAAAAATTTAAAACCCATAAGTATAATATATTTTAAACGAACACACCATTAATTCCCGCTATCTTTACCTCCAATACACTAACTAATAAACATCAAACGTCATTCCAACCAAGAAGCATGAATCCCTCAAGTACAAACAACAATCTTCGTCTGAAAAATGCTCCACGTCTAATTGCCATTATGGAATATTACATGGCCCAGAACCCAATGCAGACAACACATAAAAAGTGTTGGATTTCAAAAAAAACAAACATGCTACTTGTAAAAACACCCTATGATTATCTGAGTGCCAAACATCTCCTAAAGGTGGCATAAGACCAACATGACCGACACTGACCCAATGCTGTACTACGGCATCATAACTGTTCAAAGATTTCAAGAAATGTTGATTAGGAACACAACAACGGTATTGTTCATACTTCATACCAATATACCATTTCAACAAAACGTTAACTTTGTATTCCAATTAAATGCCATTATTCTACATCAATAAAAAATGACCAACAACATATGGAATTGAACAAATATTCTGATTTTCAAACATTTTACAAAGGTAAACGATCAAATCTGTCTAGTGTCCAATGAGCACGTAAGAACAGCAACAATCCAAATCTATGGACGATTCCGTAAGTGACCTAGACAAGAGGACAGAGCAATGACCAGAAGAGTAATGCAAGATGAATCAACATAGCAATCGGACGATCGGACCAAAAAAATGGCATTTGTAAAAGAAGAAATCGAATACCCCGATCACATAAAAAATTTCCTAACAAGATTTGTGCTCACGAGTTGCCATCTTTTAACACATGCAGAGAAAAGAACAAGAAATGTGCATCAATTGGCGCCATTGGACTCCAAGAAAGCAAGAACCTAGCAAAGAACAACAGTTTTGCGCGCTCTCACTAAGCAAACTAAGATGGCAAGTTGACAATGAAGCAAGAATGGGTGAAGATATGATCCACCACCAACTTTTAACTACAAGAACTAGAAAGAACTCCCTGATACATTAGAACGCGCACCAAAACCACCCGAAGAACAACTATAAACCAGAAAGCTAGCTACCGAGGAGAGCGCCCGCACGTACCCGTTAGGGAGCGTGTCGACGCAGGTGAGCAGCATCCGGACCTTGCTGGCGCCCTCGGACGCGAGCCCCGCAAACATCTCGATGGACAGGGAGTTGACGACCCGTTGCAACCGCTCCGTGGGCGTGGCGAAGCCCTCCTCGAGGTCACGCAGAACCTCCACGGCCCGGCACCACCGTCGCCGCGCCAGAACCCGACGCTCCGCCAACGCCACCGCGAACACGCAAGTCACGGCCGCGCACCCCACCGCCGCCACGCGTAACCACCCCGCCCTCCCCATCCCTCCCTCCCTCTCCGTCGACCACAATCACGCGCACAGGCGCACCGATCGTGATCTCTCCTCCCCCGCGCAAGAACTGCACGCCGACGCCGTGGGTGGTGGGAGCGCACATGCGCAAGGTGTTCAATAATATGGGTAGCTCCACGACAAGATCGCAACAGCTCTCTCCGAAGGAAGAAGGCGGGGAAGCAAAGCGGCTGCAAGGGAAGTACTCGACGGGGGAGGGAATAAATAGGTGAGCAAGGGACATGGGGAGCCATTGCGCTGGGTCTATGATGATGACGTGGACGGTGTATTTGTTTTCTTCTATATATGAACCTCTTGTCTTTATTTTTCAAAGGCTTTTGGGAGCAACAATAAATGTCTCCTATGTACAGAATGCATTTGTGTTAATTCTTCCATAAATTTGCAAATGATCTTATCAAGATTTTCTCAATAAAGGAAGGATCTACAAATCACGTAATGATTTATATCTATCCTCTACTGCATGGGTATCTATCTATATATCCCTAACAATTACTTGCAGGTACATCTTTTATTTGGAGTTATTAATGGTAGGGTACTATATTAATCCAAAAATGCTTCTCCATGGAGTGCATTTGTGTTCAACAAATAAATGTGTATAACAAATATTTTCAAAGTAGATTGACAACAAGTACTGAAGGACCGGAATGGTGATCAAAGGGGGGTGAATGATCTCAATTAAATTTCCCCCCACTCAATGGATCCAACCAAAATCTCACTTGAAACACTCAAACGCAAAGGAGGAAAACAGATAAAATCCTAGTCTTGAACTTGCTCGTGGGGTTGTGATGATCAAGATGATCATGGATATTCTCCCACTTGTCACAGCAAGTAAGACCACAAGAAACAAAAACCTCAAACGCAATCTACAAACATTTCTCAAAGAATAAACAAAGAGATCGAGTTCTTGCAAAGGATTGCCTAGATGATGAAGATATGATTTAAAGAAGATTCATCCATCAATCATACATCCTCGACACAAGAAGCACAAGCAAGTAGAAGGAGGGGAGGCAAATCCAACTTGCGAGAATGTAAATTGCAAGAAATTAAGTTTCAAAAATTAAAAGCAAGTAGGAGGGGAGGCAAATCCAACTTGTGAGAATGTAAATTATGGATTTTAAATTCTGAATTTAAGATATAATGTAAATGGTGAAATTAAATTCAGAAAAGTAAGGAAGTGGAATTTTATTTCTTTGGAGGAAGGTTTACAAAGACTCACAACAAGGTGGGTAAAGCTCAAAGGAGCACACAAAACCTTCAAGAGGGGAGAGCTACCCCTCCCCCTCTATTTATACTACTCATGAGTCATCCTTCACCCTTGGATGAGTTCCTTTAATCCTAAGGAATCTCACCAAGGGTTGAGATTGACTCACTCACTTATGCATGAATGAAGAGTTCCTTCTACCCTAAGGATCAACATCATACATGGATGAGGAGTTTCTTCTACCCTAAGGATCACCATCGATGGCTAGGATTGATTCACTCACTCATGCATGGATGAAGAGTTCCTTCTACCCTAAGGATCACCATCAAGGGCTAGGATTGACTCAATTACTCATACATGGGCTAACCTGAAACCCTCACATATAACGGGTTTTGCATGTATTTCAAAGCATACTAACTAGACCCACTACTCTATCTTCTAGATCGCGATCTGACAACCCTCCTTGATCTGAGCAGCTCCTAGTTAGCATCTCAGCCATTCCCTTGTCTTCTAGGCTCGCTGCAACTCCGTCTCCGGTCATCCTCCGGTGATCCCCGACCGCCTGGATCTCCGGCGCACCTCGCCTAGTCCCGGTCATCCTCCGCCTCACCATGACCTAGCACCGTTGTCCTGCAACCATCAAAAACAAGAAAACCCATCACATAGCAATGTCCAAAATGATATACAATAAATATCCAATTGCTAAAAATAAATTAGATTCCTAACTCAAATACAGTCAAATACTCATCACCAGTATGGGTAGACATCCACATGGTCTTTCAATTACTTAAGTGTTTTTTGGGTTGAGAGTATTCGAATTTCTCACCTTTGGATCTTCACTAAAATTCGTGTTATTTCTTTATCTCCAGCAATGGTGGCTTTGCGATTGAGTTAGGGTATGGGTTCATCCGATTTGGGGTTTGGGTTCACGAGTGCCCGAGGGGTATAGAGAGAGGAGGGGGTGGGGTTAGACCGGTGGTGGATGACAGTAGTGGCGAGGCGGCGATGGCATCACCAAAGCCGCTGTTCGGAGGAGGGTAGTGGGCAGTGGAGTTCGATGGGGTGACACGATCAATTGGTTAGGAGGCGGCAGGAGGCAATGGCGGATTTGGTGGCAGTAGCTATTGGAGACGAGGAAAGAGGGTGGCGCAGGGGAAGCTCGTCAGAAAGGAGAGAGGAGGGTGGCACCGATGGGAGCTCACCAAAGTGGAGAAAGAAGGGTAGCACGAAAGGTGGAGTCACTGGTGGTGGCTGAAGAGGGATGTAATACCCTGGTCCGTTAGTGTGAAGGCCCATGTAGCCAATGTTGGAATGGTGGTGGTGGGATTAGTCACATATTATTTTGTATAAAGTGAGTTGTAGTAGTATATAATATATCTGTTAGGTCCAAATGTAACACATCTGGGTTAACCCTTTTACATGAAGCGATGACAAAAGTGTAAACATGATGCTATGTTTGAGCAGTCCACCCCATGGGTGAGCTGGGCATTGAGCAATTTTTTGGTGTACTGGAAGTCCTATTCTTTTTGTTTTTCTTCTCGTGTGCTTTCCAAGTAAGATAGAGTGAAGACAAGACAAGCTAGCCTTCATCTGTGTGGAGCAAAGTAAAAAGGGTGTTATAGCTTATATCAGAGCATCAATCTTCAATGCACGAGCTTGGAGTGGGCATACAATATGGTATATGAGTGGGCAAATAGTACAAGATGTGTGTGGGTCTGGAGTGGAAATACGGCATGGTATATGTGCCAGCACTAGATGCACGGACATATACCGAGGGGTGGTTCTGAGTATCTGCCGTATATGCGGTGTGTTGTAGAGGGCTTCAACCTTTAAGGGGTTGAGAGTAATACCTCAGTCGTTAGTGTGAAGACCCATGTGGCCCATGTTGGAGTGTTGATGGAATTAGTCCCATACTGCTTCTCTAAAGTGAGTTGTAATAGCATATAATGCCTGTTGAATCTAAACGTAGCACCCTCGGGTTAACCCTTTTACTTGAAGCGAGGACGAAAGTGTAAGTATAGTGCTATGTGTACGCGGGTTTGCCCCATGAGTGGGCTAAGCATTGGGCGAATTTTAGACCAGGGTGTTACAAGAGAGGAGGTAGTGATAGTGGCTCGCCGTCACTGGCACTAGCGTCGAGGACAACAACAATGAGGCAGATGGTGGTGGCGCGTCGATGGGGTAAGGTGAGCTAGTGGCTAGGGTTTGGAGGAGGGAACGGGAGGCGTCTAGTAATTATACTAACACATCTTGTAGTGATGTATGATGGCAATGTGAGAGTGGCAATACAAAATGAATACCAAATTTACATCCAAGTACATGCCAATTTATTGGACGCATTGTTAGATTTTACTACCACATCTAGCCATGGTACATGATGGCTATGTGATAGCGGCAACACAAAATAGACCACATTTACGTTTAAACACATTCCAATTTACTGGACGAGTAATTAGATTTTACTGTCACACCTAGCCGTAACGCATGATGGCCATGTGAGAGTGGCAGTACAAAATGGATATCATATTTACATCTAAATACATTCCAAATTATTGCACATGTTATTAATTTTACTATCATACCTAGTCGAGGCAAATGATGGCCATGTGAGCGGCAATACAAAATGGACATTTACATTCAAATACATTCCAAATTACTAGATGCTTTGATAGATTTTACTACTACACATTGTAACACTCTGCCCCAAAATTCGCTCAATGCTCAACCCACCGTATGGAAGGACTATTCATGCATAGAACCCTACTTACACTTTTGTCCTTGCTTCATGTAAAAGGGTTAAACCGTAGGTGCTAAGTTTAGACCCAATAGACATTATATACCACTACAATTCACTTTAAACAAGTAATATGGGACTAACTCCACCACCACTCTATATGAGCCACATGAGCCTTCACACTAACGGGCCAGGGTATTACACACCTAGCCATGATGCATAATGGCCATGTGATAGTGGCAATACAAAATAGATTACACATTTACGTCCAAATGCATTCCAACTTATTGGACGCGCTATTAGATTTTACTACCACACCTAGCCATGGCGCATGATGGCCATGTGAGAGTGACAGTACAAAATAGATACCACATTTACATCCATATACATTCCAAATTACTGAACACGTTGTTAGATTTTGCTGTGACACCTAGTTGTGGCACTTGTAGACATGTGAGAGCGGGAAAACAAAATGGATCACATTTAAATTCAAATACATCCCAAATTATTGGATGTGCTGTTAGATTTTACTACCACACCCGGTCGTGGCGCATGAAGGCTGTGTGAGAGCATTAATACAAAATGGACCCCATTTACGTTCAAATACGTTCCAAATTACTAGACGTATTATTAGATTTTGCTGCCACACCTAGCCATGACGCATAATCACCATGTGATAGCGGCAATACAAAATAGATACCATATTTACGTCCAAATACATTTCAATTATTAGACGTGTTGTTAGATTTTACTACCATACCTAGTAGCAACGCATGATGGTCATGTGAGAGTGGCAATACAAAAGGGGCCCATCTACGTTCAAATACATTCCAATTTACTAGATACGCTGTTAAATTTTACTACCACACCTAGGCGTAGAGCATGATGGCCATGTGATAGCGTAGTAGAAAATGGATACCACATTTACGTTCAAATACATTCTAAATTACTGGATACGTTGTTAGATTTTACTGCCACACCTAGTAGTGACCCATGATGGCCATGTGAGAGTGGCAATACAAAATGGGCCATATTTACGTTCAAATACATTCCAATTTACTGCATGCGCTATTAGATTTTACTATCACACCTAGGCATAGAGCATTATGGCCATGTGATAGCGGTAGTAGAAAATAGATACCGCATTTACGTTCAAATACATTCCAAATTACTGGATATGTTGTTAGATTTCACTACCATACTTAGCTGTGGTGCAAGATGGCTATTTGAAAGTGACAGTACAAAATGAATACCACATTTACATCCAATCACATTCCAATTTAATGGACACGTTATTAGATTTTACTGCCATATCTAGCCGTATCGCTTGATGGCCATGTGAGAGCAACAATACAAAATGGGTCGCATTTACGTCTAAATGTATTCCAATTTACTGTATACGTTGTTAAATTTAATTGGCACACCTAACCATGGAACATGATAGCAATATGATAGCGGCAATATAAAATAAACTACATTTACGTTTAAATACATTTTGATTTACGTGACATGTTAGATTTTACTGTCGCACCTAACCGTGGCACATGATAGCCATGTAGTCGCATCAATACAAAATGGATCATATTTACTTTCAAATACATTCAAATTTACTGGACGTGTTGTTAGATTTTACTGTCACACCTAGCCATGGTGCATGATGGCCATGTGATTGCGGTAATACAAAATGGACCACATTTACATTCAAATGCATTCCAATTTACTATACACATTGTTAGATTTTACTGTCACACCTAGGTGTGGTGTATGATGTCCATGTGAGAGCGGCAATACAAAATGAATACTACATTTAAGTCCAAATATATTCCAAAATATTGGATGTGTTGTTAGATTTTACTGTCACAGCTAGCTGTGTCGCATGATTGTATTTAAACGTGTTGTTCATAGCAAACTTTGAATTTACTGTCACACCTAGACATAAATACAAAATAGACCAAATATATTCTAATTTACTAGACGTGTTGTAAAATTTACTGTCATACCTAGACATAGCTCATGATGGCTATGTGATATCGGTAGTAAAACTAGATACCAAGTTTATGTTCAAATAAATTTCAATCTACTAGCATGCTGAGCACAGTGGGGCAGGTGGAAAGCGTAACGTGAGTTGATAGCAAACTTTGAATGATGATATCTCCTAAACAATTTATTACATTTACAATTCGCTTGAAGTGTTTTGCTGGAAAAATGTGCTTAACAAAAGGAAATCCATGATGAATATGTTTTAACATTGTAAAAAACCATTAATGCATCAAAAGTTTGAATTTAGTGTACCTAAACCAAACATTTACTACACTGTCTGAGCATAGAAAAGGTGGGTTGAAAGAGACATAGGTGAGGATAGAGGTGGGAGGTGGTGGATTTTCTTTGACCAACCTTTTACCAAGGTGTGATGTGAATTTTGACCTATGGAAGGTGGAGCGTAGAAAAACCAATTCTATGCTTAGATACAGAATAATGTTTGTCTATATATATTGCTGGGGAATGGGTAGGCTACTCTAGCGAAAAACAAAATTTTCTACCGCGTAACCAAGGAATCACTGCAAGTTATAGATCACAGAATTACCACTAGATGCGCAGACCCATAGCGGAAGTAGAGTCGATGTAGCGTGGTGGTGCAGATGTAATCCTACTAGCCTCACGCCTCCCCAACAGCTCCTTGTGATTGTCGCAGGTTGCGGATCGTCTTAGCGTTGAAGGTTCGCAGCAACGCCTCCAAGGTATCCACACGTACAGGACAGGAACACCACGCGCCAAAGTGCTAGTGCCGACTACGCAGTTCTGGGCGGAGGAGGGGTGGTGGCTAGGGTTTCGAGAATTTTGAATTCCTGATATGTCTCTTTGTGTAGGTCTCTCACACCTCACAAAGCCACCACCTCCTCTCTTTATATAGACGTCCCTTAACGGGTTTCAACCCTTGAAGCCCATTAGGAACTCTAAGCCCATTATAACTTGGATCCCTATCCGAATTGGTTACATCCCCTTAAGCGTGTGACCCTATAGGTTCACATGCACTCAGACATGGCTGGAGTACCCCTATCGATCGTTGAGTACTCCTACTCGACCATCGGATACACCTACTCGATTATCGAGCATTCGACCAATAGTCGATAGCGACCCCTAGCAGGACTTACTGACTCCCGAGTATATGTAAAGATCGGATGAATCTCAACAATGTCCTATATGCATTTCCTTTTGTCTTACGATATTGATCAAACCCAAGGCGAGTTGTTGTCATCCTTGTTTGGACGGCTCGACCACTCTTTCTAGATACCATGACTCGGAATCCCTAAATACCTCGAGTTAACTCTTTAACTCGATGACTCGAGTAACTCTTTACTCGAGTAGCATGGCCGCGCATTTTTCGAAATTTGACCACTCGAGAGGCCAAGAGATATCTCTTCCATTGTATGGAGGAGCAAATCCTATCTTGATCGACCATGCCTCGTAGCATGTTTTATGACAAACCCGAAAGTCATCTTTATAACTACCTAGTTACGGAGTAGCGTTTGACGACCCCTAAGTAAGCCATTACGCATCCCGAAAACAAGCGACGATCTCAAGTCAAAGGATATAGCATACATATCATATATGAGACCAACTGATGACATGAAAGAATACAACGTACTCACAGTGTCTCATAGTGGGTCGATGTCCAACACCATGTTCTCTAACATGTGTCCATATTATTGGTTTGATATCTCCATATCTATGACATGTGAAACATGGTCATCGACCAATACATATGTTAGTCTACTCATATATGTCCTTATATGATTATCGACTTGGGACCCCTTTTAGAATGAACATCATAAAGATGAATAAAGAGTTTCACAAACAAGTCACGCACTTTGTTAATCAATATCCATGATGTTATTCAAAGAACAATCTCATAGTTCATGAACATTTATGGAAATATAATCATCTCTATGATTGCCTCTAGGGCATATTTCCAACATATATAACACTCAACATGGCCTGATATTGCTTAGAATTCCTATAGCCACAGTCGGATAGCTTATAGTCCCCTAGTATTTTGATACACATGATCCCATTATATGTAATATTCTCCTCTATGAGTGATCAAATACACTTTATTAATAATCGAATCGAGTTGGTATGCAGGCCAAATAAAATAACACAGTGGAAGCAGAAATAAACAGTAGTAAAGCCCAATAGAATTGCCACAGGCAATCAGCTAGGGAGGTGGCCTAGATATATTGGTCCTTACCATCGTAGTATAGCTCCTCCTCTGAAAAAACAATTTAAACAGGGTGAGTACTAGAAGTACTCGCAAGTTACACGAGAAATGCATTTTTAATGTAGAGGTGGCAAAGAGAAGCTATATCGTTACTTTTGCAAAGCAACGGGTTTTCAAATATTTTAAGTAATTTTAAACAACATAATTTTAAGAAAATTTATTTTTAAACATATTTCAACTCAGGAATCACTCTTGGATCTAACCAATTTTCTCATGATGGAATCACTCCATCCAACCCTTTATTTTTCTAAAATCATTTTTGAAATATCCAAGTCTAATATGTGAAAGGCTTGCTCGGCAAGCCCATGACCGCGGGTACAGCTAATTGATTAGTTTTACACTCTGCATAGGTTGTACAACTTTATCCACAAGACATGATCATCTCCTTTTGCCGAAATACACACTTCCTATGGTGTGCAGCAGAGAAATTCATGACAAAGCCCCTATAGAGTTCCATCCCATGTAGTCATGCCTACTAAAGTTCCACTGCTGAAAGGGTTAAACCGCCTTAGTCAGAAGCCCCATATTGCGCCGTGTGGCAGACTAAACCATCCCCACAATCAACCACATGGCATAACTAACAATGGGATGTCGCAAAACGGACAACCAGGTTTGTCCCATACTAGACTTTTGGAAACAAGCTTACGCTTACATTTAGCAACTCATAGACCGGTCCTTAACTGACCAGGCGGGCTTTCAACAAACCCAACAACCACCGGTCCAACCATTCCTACCCAGCCTAAACCACATTTTTATTTTATCATAACTTTCCATACCAACCAAAGCATAATTTCATTTTAACCGAACTTTATTTGACACAAATTCCCAAAAGATCTAATTTTGGTTCTAAGCATGTCGAAGCATATTTTCTAAACATTTTAATATCTATCATATAAAAAGTGTATTTATTTAAGGTTACAATGGCATGGAATAATCAAATTTCAAATGTGGTATAAACAACTTGGGCATAACTATTCTTTTAAACTGGGATTTAAACTACATTTGTCAAAATTATGCATGCAAATACATTTAAAACAAAATACAATTTAAAAGCAAGGTCCAACATGATAAAAAATGTGTAACTTGCCTTGATTATAGGGTAGGAGCTTAGAATCATCGGCAATTCTGAACTCCTCGGGCTCTCCCTAATCCATACGTGGCAAAAAGAAAATTTCCAATTTGACATAAAAAAGTACTTCAGGATTTTAGATAAATTTAGAAAGAAAAATGGAGATAACCAGAGTTCAAACAATGGTGAACAGACTTCTGGAAGATTAAATCCAAAAGATAAGAGAAATAATTCACTATTTGACATTTTCTAGAATTTTAGAATTATTTTTCTAAAGGAAATTCTATGTCATTGCATCAGCGAGAAATTTTTATTTTTTTGGCCGAATTTTTCTTTTTACTAAAAAATGGATTGAGTCCATGGCAAGTGGGGTCGCGTTTGGTGGACTCAGTCGACGGCTCTTGGCCGGTCCACCATGGATGCGGTCCACGGGTAGTGGCGCTTGGCCTGGTGGTCGCCGGAGCCCCCTGGTGGTGCGGTGGTGACAGCAAGGTGTGGGGAGGGTGTGTGTAGCACCAGGAGTCTGGTGCGCATGGTTTGGAGCTGGAGGTCGACGGCGCTGGCCTGCACATGGGAAATAGAGGTGGCCGGTTCAGGTCGTTGGTACCATCAGCGAGGGAGGCTAGCCGAGACGAAGCAAAGGCATGCACAAGAACGATGGTGGCTTCGTGAACTCATCAGCGTGGTTGGCAATGACAACAGAGAATGGACGACGGCAGCGCACGGTTGATCGAGGAAGAAGAGCGAAAATTGATGAGAAGAGGGGAGGAATCCCAAAATTGATTTAGGGGAAACATAGAGGAGACCCGGGCGCACCTTTTGACATGAACAACATGGAAAGAAGAGGCCCGAGGTGGCAGGGGCATTGTAGTGTGCGACGGCTGATGCAAGGGATGGAGCTCCAGGGTACATCGGCATTCCAACGATTAGACGAGGGAGAGGGACCGAGAGTGGGTAAAATGGAAACAGGATGGTGAGGCAAGCTCGGTGCTCCAATTTATAGAGGAAAGGAGGGCACTCCAAAGGCGGTAACGGTGATGAGGGAACTCGGCTGCCAGGCATGTAATTGTGAGTTATTGCATATAAATACAAGGAGAAACGATCTGGAGTGGAGAAGGTGGGTATGATTGCCTTTGATTGTGCATGAGTGGAAAAGGAAATGGGCGGCGTTTGGGGCTTCGGTGGACTCGTCATGGCGGCTCTAGCTCACACGAGCTGGTGTTGGGAGGAGGAAGAGGGGGCGACCAGACTAGGCAAGCCAAGGGGACAAAGAGGCCGGGGATGGGCTGGGCTGGTGGGGAAGAAAAGGATGAGGGGGAAGGGCCGATTTGGCCGTGCGGAAAAGAAGAGGATGAGGCCAGTTGCTGGGCCAAGATAGTGGCCGGTTGGGCTGGAGAAAATGGGTTTCGGCCCTAAAAGCGAAAAGATTGTTAATTTGATTTTCGTTTATATTAAATATAGAAACTCCTAATGGCTTTTAGAACAAAGAAAATAAACTTCAAAAATTAGATAAAAATTCACATAAATTCCATGAATCATTTTGAACTTACTAAAAATATTTTCAACATAATTTGAGTTTTATTTTTCACAAATAAAATACTTTTATACTTCCAAAAATGGCAAAAAAAGCATTTATAAAATCTAGAAAATTTAGAAAAATCCCATAAAATCAAAAATAATTAATTAAACAATAAAATGCAATTTTTGAGGTGTTACACATGAGTAGATATTCAATTAGAATTTGCATTTGTATTTGAGAAGATCCAAATTTATATTCAGATTCAGTTAAAATATATGGATACAAATGTGGTTTGAGCAATATTCCATCCTTATTCAATTCGTTTTCCTCCCTAATTCGCCTCCACTTTACCTCCCATTATGCTTCTCGCACATTGCGTGCCACATTTCGGCTACTCATCAACCTTTTTATCAAAGAGGTTGTCCATCATCGTGCGTTTAATTGTAGATCATTGACGGTGGTACAAGGTGACTACAGAGCTATTGCCTCCTCTATCATCTTTGCCTTGCCTTTTTTACCAGCCATTGAAGGTACTGGGATAGATTCTCTTCTCTCTTCTAGATTTGGATTTAACAAACAGTAAATGTTTTCTCATGGAATGAGCATGTTTGGGTTTAACAATTTTGTAAGGTTCTTAGGACAATTCCATTGAATTTTGTATGAAGCCTCCACATTTCCTGAGACAACGCGAGTTTTGCCATTAGGCAAATATCCGAGGGTACTGCAAATCTATAGAGGGAAAATTGGTTCTATAGCACCCAATGATCATCACTGTAGCAAAATACCACTCAACTTACATGGTACACTTTAATATCACTTAAAGTTCTCATCCTTCACTTTTTTACCATTTCTTGACATTTCTACCACACCTTTTCTTCTCCCACGTCATCTTCTCTCGCTCCGACACCATCCCTAACTCCTCCATCACACTTTCTCCTCTCCCCTCCTATCGGGGCATCCCCTCCTCTCCTTCCCCCCATTAATGGATGCAACGAAATCCCCTACTTCCTCACTATCACCGCTAGCAATCTGAGCACATGGAAGATGATTTGCGCTTATGCTTGTCTGTCAATGTCAAGGATGAGGGGACTTTTGCGGCATCTGGGAGCTCGCCACTGAGGATCCATGGGTCTGCTACCCAGAGTTGTTGTAGTGCTGGTTAGATTTGGATCAGGGTATGGAACCTCAGGAGGCAATAGTAGCGAAGCAACAGAGCTACACATGGTGGACTATGGTGGTGCGTAGGCGGGTGGGGGCGGTAACAAATGTGAGAGGGAGGACAGGGGCAATCTTGGAGTATGAGCTCGAGGGCCACGACTGTGGGGCAAATGAGGGTGGTGGAGAGTAGATGGGCAGGCAGCAGTGCACTAGACAGAATCGGCGTGCGGGTGAGTAGGCTAATGGCAGCAGCTGCCATGGCTCATGGCTGGGAGCATGAAGAGAACATGATGAGGATAGAAGATGATGTGGGAGAAGAAAAGGCAGGGTAGAAATGTCAAGAAGTGGTAAAAAGTGAAGCATGAGAACTTTGAGTGCTATTAAAGTGTACCATTAAGTTTAGTGGTATTTTGCTAAAGTGATGATCTTTAATTGAGTGCTATAGAACGATTTTCCCATCTATAGATAAGAGTGAAATTTTTAGTTGAAAGATTTTGATCTTGCACTTGGCAAATCTCCAAGGGTGCTAGGTCTATAAATAAGAGTGTCATTTTCATATAAGGCAAGACATTAAAATGTTTTTAAAGGTTATGGTGTCCAAGGTAAGGTAGAGAAAAGAGAACCAGGATAGTAAAACAAAGATAGAGTGGGTGCCTTGTGTTGTAATGGATGTACTAGTGAATGAAGTGTTATCCTCTAATTACAAAGTAATGATTTAAATTGTGATTGTCCTGCTGAGATTGGCGAACAGCTATATCATCTATCTCTAGCTATTGCATAAGACATATTACATAGTAGGGGTAAAAACGGGTTGGGTTTTTCCTACCAAATCCGGTCAGTACCGGATTTGGGCAGGATTTTGGCTATCTGATTGGATCTGAGATAGGATCCGAATACTTGAATCTGGATTCTAGATCAAAGTCAGTATCTAAAAAAACTATGATGAGATTCAGATATCGGGGAAATGTTCTATCTGGATATCCGGATATGTAGCGACGCATGGTGAAGGAGTCATCCCGGCAGGATTGGCGGGACTTGTCAGTGTGCACCGTGAAGCTGGTGTAGGCGCAATAGAACACCCTGGCGGCCTCGGCCGTTAGGAAAAGCATCCCCACCGATGGCTCCCCGGCTACCCCCGCGCCGCCGGTGCCGGGGAAGCCGAGATTCAACCCCAGCTCCTCGTTGCCTTCTTCTTCCTCCCCTCCGGTGAGATTCTCCTCCTCGTCCGCTTTTGCATGGCTCTGCTCCAACACTCCGTCCATCAATGCCTCGACGAATGGTGAATGAGGAAAGGAAATCGCGGAGAAATGAAGCAAACGATTCATTCCAAAGATGGGGAAGAGCGAGGAAGAGCTCGAGAGGGGATTCGATTGAGTGCAAAAAATCAAGAAATGGGGGATTGATTCGAGTGGAGTGAGCAATCCCAAATTTCCAAGTGGTCTGAGACAGACGCAGACATGCGCAACTCCTCCACCTCCTCCTCCGCTGCAATGTCACCATTGTCCTCGTGCCTCTCCCCTGCCGATGGCTTCCACTGCGGAAACAACCCCCGGCCAATCTTTCCCTCTTCTTGTTCTTGCTCCTCTGGGGAATTTCGTCGAACACTTCGCTTACCCGTCTGATTTGGTTGTTTCTTGGGGTTGAGCAGTGAAGGACGAGGTGGACAACATAGTCAAGTACATCACCAACGAGCCCTCCGTTGGGCTCTACTTCGTCCAGCAGCACGCTCAGGCGTCCATGCCCCTCCTCCTAGATGTCAAGGTCCTACTATCCATCACCTGTCCCTTCTTAATTTTCTCTCCGTATAGTGCTAACAACGATGGTGCTTTGATCCATACCGTGTTGCGCATTGGGATTAAGATTTGCATTTGGTTTGCCGCAAGCTTCAAAAAAGCGCTAGGGGTAGGCGGGCGGAGGCCCACAGTCTAGCCCGCCTAGGCAAGCCTAGACGGAAATCGCAAAATGGCAGGCTGCAGCGAAACAAAAGAGTGAAAGACACACATGAAAGATGGAATATAGTCACAAAAAATAGTCCCACACATAATATAGTCACAAAACTAAGTCTCACACATAACATAGTCACAAAACTAAGTTTCACACATAATATAGTTACAAAACATAGTTCCACACATAACTAGATTTATATATAAAAAAAATTCTACTCATCTATTCATCACCAAATTCACAATAGTAAAAATACTCAGTTCCACACCAATCAACATTCAACCAGTTTCACATCTAATTTAATGGGACGCAAACCATCGAACCTCCACCACCAACCACGTCGTTCTTCCACTATCCCTTTGGAACCACTGGCCGGGAGACCTCTCAAGTCCCCCTTTTTTGTGAGATCCACTCCTACTAGTGATCCGTCCGGGCTAGTTCTTGGTGAGCCCTAACCTAGGCAGTAGCAAGGCCTCGAAAGAATGGAAGATACCTGGTTAAAGGGCTGAAGGTAGGGGCGCTGGCGCAGGAGGAAGAGTTCAGGTGCTGGCGACGCGGAGGCGGGGGGCGATGAGATCCAGGCGATGGTAGTGCGGAGGTGGGGACGACGAGATCCGGGCACTGGTGGCGCAGGAGGTGGGGAAGATGAGATCCAGGCGTGGGCGACGGGGAGGCAGGGGGATCTCGGACGCGGGAGGCAGGGAGGAGCTCGAGCGCCGTTGACGAGATCCGACGGCCGGGAGGATCGACGCTCTCACCAGACGGCCGACAACTCGACACTCGCACCCGGCAACCTAGCCTCCCCCAGTTTTCCCCTCTTATCCCACCCGGTTTTCCTCCACTTTTCTTCAACTTTCCTCCGCGTAGAGCACGATTTTTTTGCGGTTGCTGATTCGAATTACAGCATCACCTTTTGTTATGAGTGTCTGATGGAAATCAAATGCATACACTGAATTTCTAGCAAAGTGGCAAGTAACTAGTTAGGGTACACCTATTTATTAGTGTGTTAGACTGATAGTTACAGTGGAATTGACTCTTTCACCTGAATGGACTTCTGAATGATGTTGTACATCTTGTATAACGCCTCCTTTCAGAGTTTAAAAGACCATTTTAGTTGGAGGGCAAGAGCCATATGGTAATTTGTCTAGAGCCATTCAATACCAATTTCTAAATGGCTCTGGCAGTACCTGGTTTGAAGTAAGCCAATTTCAACATTTAATTTTGATTTTGTTTATTTGCAGTGAAGAGTTGCCTTGGAACCCCATGTCCTGAATTTGGGGAGAAGAATTTGAATTTTGTATGCCTGAAACTTCATTCTCAAGTGAAAAGAACCTTTCCATTTCCTTCTAGCACCGTTTACTTTCAAAGTTAGCTGATATTTGTTAATTTTATGGACTGTTTGATAACTTGATCTGTTCTTGTTAGTGGTTACCACTTACCATAAACCAAGCTGGGCTGTCTAATGATATCATGCTATGGAATTCTAACATGAACTTAGTTTCCCTCATCAGGGGAAGGTTGCAGAAAAGATTCATGAGGTAACATTGCATACTGAAGGCATAGAGGATTCTATTTATCCTGTGAGGTCCATGGCTAAGTTTGGACTTCCAATTGCTGATAATATGATAAGGATGTAAATAAATCTCTACAGATAATGTCAAAGACCTAACCAACTAGTAATGTCAAAGACCTAACCAACTAGGGAATGCTTTAAAACTTAAATTTGAAATATTTTGGTTGATATATAACTTGCTATTATGGGCATGTACTCATATAGTTTGATTCAAAATATATTACTCTATATATGCGTGCATTATCTGTATATCTTTATCTGTTTCTGACCCAAATCCATTACATATTCGTCCCGTGTTCGTATCTCAAATAACTCGAATTCGTATCCGTATCCAGTTAGTCCGTACCCAGTTCCGAATCTGGGGTAAAAATATGGGTTAAAATACGGGAAGAGCAATATTCGCCCGTATTCGACCCGTCTTCACCCCTACTATATAGCAATTTTTGTTTGTAAATTATTTAATTAATAATATTAGAAAAGTATTTTGTTAATTTGTTGTGTTGAAATTATTAAAACGAATGGTCTTAGAAAACTAGAAATACGACAATCCGAAACTAGGAAATTGAACCATATTATCCTGTAATTCTAGAATCCTTCCTCTATTATACTCCATAGAATCCCTGGCCTCACAACACTTTGAGCCGGCTTGGTGCCGGCTCGGCTCGCGGCTCGAGCCGAGCCGCGAAAAAAATTACGCTTATGTTCTTTTTTTGAAAAAAAATTACGTTTAGGTCTTTTTTTGGAAAAAAATACGATTAGGTCATTTTTTGGAAAAAAATATATATTACGTTTAGGTCCTTTATGCGTTTTTAAGCATTGCGCTCGGGTCCTTTTTCAGAAGATCAAAATTACATTTAGGTCTTTTTCGGACAAAAAATACGTTCAGGTCCTTTTTATGGAAAAAAATATACATCGCATTTAGGTCCTTTTTGCATTTTTTTAGCATTACGGTTAAGCCCTTTTTCAAAAAACAAAATTTTGTTTAGGTCCTTTTTCGGAAAAAAGGTTCTTTTTTCCGTTTTTCTCGAGGCGGACCTTTTGTTCCAGCGAAATCGCAGATTATATCCTTTCAATCGTTTCGCGTGTTTTCTCGATTAGCTCGCGTAGGGAGATACAATCACACGTTTTATCGATTTGCTCGCGTGGGGAGCGACGATCGCGGCGTGGCACGCCGCGCTCAATTGTCTAGTTTTGATTATTAATTGTAATGACCCCCATTTTCACATAAATGCAAAAATAGAAATCTTATGTGCAAACAGTACTAGTCCCATGATCAGTAGCTAGTACGCACATTTAAAACAATTGGAATCACAACCATACATCATTTTATTAAGGCGGAAGCTAATTTACATAATAATCTTACAATTCGAGTTTATAGCAAAGAAAGAAGCAAAGTCTTGTAGTGTGCCCATCCAATCCCTCAGGCAACTGACAAGGTATAATCCCTAGAAATTCATCGTCAATATCCCGAATCCTGCGACAATTATGTTTCATCGAGCTAATCTGATTCTTCACCTAAAAACAACAATTAAGCAAGGGTGAGTACTTTCAGACTCATAGACTTTGCAAAGCCTATGATATATGCAAGTCATTTCAAAGGAAAGGCTAGTACGGCTAGTTTGCATAAAGTCGATTTGAAATATAAATACGAATAGTAGATTGCAAAACGGAATTTAAGTAAAAGCAATTTAATATCTGAAAGTAATGAATGTAAACATAAATAAATCTCATGTACCGGGTATCCCGACCATATCCACAAAACCAGTTCTCGACACCCAAGAGAATTCACCAACACACAGTAGAAACCGCATTTTATGAAAATAACAAACCGCTAACTATGTGATGACTTTACAAGTTCCCATAACCGCGGTACGGCTAATCGATTAGTTTTACACTCTGCAGAGGTGTACATCTTTACCCACAAGTCATGACCTTTTCCTTTTACCGCATGGTTCACGCACCTTTGGCGTAGTGGCGAATGTTCATGACGAAAACCTTTACATTACCTAGGTTAACTTTGCACCACTCCGGACGTTAAACCCATACTATGGCGTAAGAACTCGAGCATAGAAATGATGGAACTTCCCAGTACGGCGTACACCGTGTATCGGTAAACGTTTGATCCATGATCACCTCGGTGTGGGCGTCCCTTCGAGCAATTCATTAAGAAACACTCGTCATCGCTCCAGACCTTCCAAAGTGCGAGTTAAACTAGATAACTTAATCGGTTTAAGGCTGTCCCATACCAAAGACTTGTGGTTGTACGGTAATTCTTGGCCCGAAAACAACCCATAGTTCGGTCCTTAATCCGACACGGGCAATAATCTCCACCCTACACTCGTGCAAAGACATGCACTCCGGCCATTGCCAATAATTGCCCGCATCTAAACCATAGTTTTAATTTTATTTTCCAACCAAAAACCAACCATAAAATGGTCATACCCAACAAATGTCATATCCAACATTTTTAATCATGTCACGCTTTTAGGTTGCTTTAAGCATGGCTAAGCTTGACACTAAGTGTGACCAACCCAAATTGACATCAATTATTGTCTACGCTATTCTAGGGTTATCAAGGTTCACAATTTCATACTTATCAAGGAAGTTCTATGTAGCTACCGGTACAACTATCAATACCATCACATAGCGACTTTAATAAAATAAATTATGCAGTAAAACATTTAATGAAAACATTTATAAAATTGGGATCAATATGATCAAAGGGGTGCTTGCCTTGCTTATTTATTGCTTACGACGAAGACGAAGCCACGGTGATGGAGGCAACGACGGAGGAAAGGACGTCGGATTCTACACGTCATTCAATCGAAATATAGCAAATATCCAACTTTAATAAGGGCAAAAGAAAACAGATGAAAACCAAATAAAGATTCATTAAAGAAAACAGGAATGTTTTAGGTTCGGATTGAATGATTTCAAGATATTATGATTTAGATAATTATACAAACATATTGTTAATGTCTTATGATAAAAGAAAGCATGGTTTCTTTGATAGATTATCTATTCTTGATTTACGAATTCAAGAGGCTAAAATTATGAATTCTTACATTTATAACTTCGAATTATAGATGCTGAAATTATTTGGATTAATGGAATTAACATATTACACAATTGAGCTAAAAGCCATAAATGAATAGCACTTAATCCTCTTTAATTGATTTTGCATAAGAAGTGTCTTTGAATTTGTTAGATCCATTGAACTAAGTTATTGGATTTATTCTGGTTTTTAAGAAGGTTCGGTGATACAAATTACATATTTGTTTATTATTTCAAAGTTCGCTTAATCATATAATTGAGTCCATAAAACATATTACTTAAGGTTATTTGGCTATTAGGATTTATTTGCAAAACATGATGAAATAAGATTATTCCTTCAGAATATTATATTCTATACTTTAAAGAACATTTCCAAGTTAATTTCATACATTTTAGGTTACGTGACTTGGTTTTATCAATATTTTAATTTGGTTTGCAAAAGATACACTATTTGGTTAAGTATTGATTATGGCTTTATTACAATGATTCTTGCTAAATAAAATAGTTTGATTATATTAGATGTTTTGGAATCTAGTTTCTTATTATGATCATACTTATCATTATCTCTACATGTATATATTTTTTTCTACATTTACAAGTCTTATGTTTTTAATGTAATTCAAACTTATGCATATATGATATTTCATTTCAAACATTTAAATGGTGATAATTTACTCAATCTTGTCTTTGTGAATTTATTAGATACTTTGCATATGCCTCTATTTATTGCTACTGATTATTGTATGCAATTATACACATATATACCCTTTTCCATTCGGATCATTTACTAATCATAAAACAAATCTAAATCAAGTTCATACTTTACTGGTTTCAGCATGATAAGGTAGTCTTCATGTATTTGGAAATCAATTTGGCTTAATTTAGATTTCTTTTGTACCAAGTATGCGTTTTTGAATATTTATAGTATTGAAATCAATCTTTAATGTAAAATGATTCAAACAAAGTTAGAATCTAAATATTTTTATACATTTGAGTTGCTGGTAACATAAGGAATCCATTAAAATTGGTTTCATTCAATTCTAAGTTCTTTTGCAACATTTTTATATTTAGCACATCTCTAGGCCTTCTATTCAAATTTGAATTTCAAATTAACCTAGAGATTATTTTCAAAATATTATTGCATATTCTAAAGGTACTGAATTTATCATGAATTTAGAAATTTATTTCATCTCATTTGGAGCCAAAATGCAAAAGATATTATCAAATGAATGTACTAGGTTTAGGAAAATATCAAAATCGAAATTTTACCAAAATAGGAAAGTACGCCTTCCAACCGGGATTACGTTTTCCTTTCGGACTTGGGTCAATGAGGGAGGACTGGTGGTGGCACCGCCTGTCGCGACCCGAGGCGAGGAGGGCACTTCCGAGGCTCGTCGTGCGCAGGCTTCACGGAGAGGTTGAATCGATAGCATGGCGAGCATCGGGAGGGTGGTGCGCACACGGGTGGTGGAGGTTCGTACGAGATGGATCGGAGATGGTGCACCACCGTGAGAGGCGGCGCGCCATGGCCGGTTGGTGGCGAGGAGAAAATAGGAGCTCTCGCGAAATAACACCGGCGTGAGCATCGAGAGGATTAGAGGTCTTCATTTTGGGTTCAAACATAAAGAAGAGATACCGGGCTGAGCTCTCACCGTGCGAGCACAGAGGCGGTGGAGGGAGCACGGTGCGGGGAATTTTCGGAGAGGATGAGCTTCAATTAGGGTCAGGGACGAGTACTAGATGTGCTAAGGAAGCTCTAGCTCCACTGGTTCGGGTGGAAGATTATTGGTTTGCCCGAATTGGAAGTTTCCCCCCTTTTTCTGTTCTCGCCAGAGTTGGAGAAGATGAGGCTGTTTTTTGCAGCGTTTGGCAGTGGAATAGGCTGAGGAAAGGTGGAAGTGGTACATGAGGCCTTGAGGTGCTTAAATAGGCGATGAAGTCGGTTAGGGCAAGATGTGAACTCAGTTGCAATTGACGGCCGAGGCGTGCGTGAGCTGATTGCTGTCGTGGCGGCAAATTTTTGGAGGAAAGGTTGTCGCGGCAGCTTGGAGCGGTCGATGGTTGGGCTGTGTCGCAACTCGCTGCCCGAATCATGCCGTGGCAAGGGAATTGCCAGCAAATCCTTGCCGCGACGGAATTTGGGCGAAGACAACAGAGGCGGCAAGGGACGGAGTTGCGGCTTGGGTTTCATCGGTGCAAGATATGGCAGTGGCGGTGGTGAGGTGACATAGGAGCAGGTCGGCGTCTTGGGTGGCGAGTTGCGCGGACAAGACAAAGGTTGGGCGGCGGTGGCTCGGTGCCGGCTTGCGCGAGAGAAGCAGAGGAGGAGGAGAAAAGAATGAGGAAGAAAGTGACGAGTGGGACCGGCCGGCAGCGACATGAGAGGAAAGGCGGTGGCACCGTGGGGTCCACATGTCGAGAGAGAAAGAGAAGAATTCTGCAAAACTCGACAAAGACGGGTTAGACTCATTGGATTAGGTCATGAAACCGACTCAAGATTTTTAGAGGATTTTTGCAGAAGTCGGCAAGGTAAAGGTGAAAGTACAAGAAAATTTTAGATAAAAAGTATTTATAAAAATCTGACAATTCCTAGTTGTCACTTTCCATCAATTCTGAATTTTATTTTATTTAAGATAAAAATTAGTTTATTATTTAATGAAACTTTTTATGCAGATCTATAATGGAATTATTGACATTACATAAAATTTTCATATTTTCATATTGTATATTTTAATTTTATTAATTCTGACATTATAATTTCCAGCTTTTCTAATAGTCTATTTTTGAATTTCTAAAAATACTAAATGATGGGATAAATTCTTGATATTTTTACCAGACATAGACAAGATAATCATGTCGGCAAGGTTAAAATTTTAACTCAGGTTAGGTTAAGGTAACTTCTGAAGAAATCTTGCAACTTCAGATTGTTGATTATCTTTTCAAGATTACAATATCTTTTCTTTTATTTAATGTGTTCAGATCACTTTTGACAGCATGTCAAGTTCTATGACAGTTCCTAATATTTTAATATTATTTTTGCAGATTTTTATTGATATGGAGTTTTTATCTTTTTTACTTTTACCATTTTACCATTTCAATAGATATTACTTTTCTTTTTAGAGCAAAATTCAAGAAGAACCAATAATTCAGAAAACTCATAAAATTCAAATTCAAATTAAATATTACATCTCAAATTTATTTTTATATTTTGTTTGTTTTGGAAGAAATAGTTCTAATGAAGGAAATATTCTTTTCTTTAAAAAATTAGAATACAAGAAAAAGAGGAAAAGATATTTATTTTAAACCAAAATATTGATTCCAATTGAAATTTTTATTCAATTCCATTTTTAAATTTAAAAATTTTATTTTTCATATTTTTGAATTTTATGGGATGTTACAGACTACCCCTTAACAGAATCTCGTCCCGAGATTCGCAGGTCTAGGGAGTGATAAGAGGGTCATAGGATGGTTCCGATGATACGATTCATCCGATAATTTTGGTATGCAAAGGATTTTGATTTTGTTTGAATTGACAACAATCTCGAGCATGAAGGAATGAATGCTCAAATCAAAATGATTAATTGCAAGATATGAATACACAAGGGACATGTTCAATGTACCAAATCAAAAGGAATGATCGAGGAATTGAATACGCAAAGGATGTACTCAAAAGTCAAAAGAAATTATTGCAAGAATTGAATACACAAAGGAGGTACTCAATTTACAGAATCAAAACAATTGATCAAAGGAATTGAGTACACAAAGGACGTACTCATAAAGTTAAAAAGGAATGATGGAAGTAATTGAATACACAAACAAAAGGCGTACTCAATGCCATGATAAATGCGTTAAAGTGCAATCACATGAAAAAGAGGTTTATGTTCAAAGCTTGATGTCGAAACAAGGATTGCTTTGGTAACTTAACACAAAAGGTGCTGGTTGCCGAGCTTAACATTGACGCGAGCATTGACAAGAGAGAGTTTTATCTTGTAGCTGCTGGCATTTATGAAAGAGCATGCAAGTTGGATGAGGCATCCCGGATTATCGACAAGATCATTTAGACGGCTTGGGGTTTGCTGCTGACTTCCTTGAATTTGGTAAGCAGTCGAATTGTTCTTGGCAGACGTTGGCGATGCATCCAAGTTCTTCACAGTTGATGTAGATGACATTGCTCGTCTGATTAGGAAAATAAGGGTTTCTTATTGATGAAATAGATGATCAAAATTTACTGACGAAAGTGATGATCAAAATTTACTATTGAAAGTGATGAGAAAATTTACTAATGAAAATGATGATCAAGAAATGGTTATGATCAAGGAGCTTGACTTTGAAATTATTCGATGAATTATGCAAATATAGAAGGGGGTAAGATGAGAATTAGTTTGATTATAAAGTAACTTCCAATTCTCTTAAAATCCTTTTTGTTATTTAACTTATATAGATTAGAGAAAATGAAATAAAAATATGAGAATGGTTTAATCCAGAGTTATCTTTTATCCATTAAAATCTTGTATCATTAGATTTTTAGCAATCTAAAAGGAAAGGGATAATTATTAGATAGCAATCTAATTCAATACTATCTTTTGAATATTAAAATTTAATTCATATTGTTTTGAGTAACATTTCGTTCCTTAAAATTTTCTTAATTAAATTTTCTTATTAATTAAGGGTTGTCACGTCGTGAAGTTTCAACTTATGTCGGCATTCACGAGTGCATCCCGAGAAGCATTACAAAAGATTCACAACAAAAGTTTAATAGCACGTAAAGACTTTTAAATTTAATCAAGTGCATAGAAGGTCTAAAATTTTATTTCATCAGCTATTCTATCTTAATGTACTCTTTTTCCGCCTAATGATGCTGGTCTTTTATCCTTCATAGAACGACTTGACATCGTCGAAAGCTTTTCTTCTAGGGCTTCTTTTTAGTCTTAGAAACACAAGACCATCTTGGCTTCGAAGTCATCATACAGTCGACGAAGTGGCGAGATGAAGTGTCTTCAAATTTATCAACATGGATAGGTGATACTTGCGGGGAGAATTGAACATGGGTTGGTTTAGACGAGGTTTAGATACTCTCGGTGGGTCTAACACAATAATGGAGGTTGTGCTATTAATTCTGACAAGACTGATTTTAGGAAAGATTAGGAACTAGAAGAACATACAGGTGAGAATTTCTACAAAAAGAAAAGATAAGTTGTGAGAAATTCTATAGAAAGAAGAAATAAATTGTTTTATGAAATTTTCTTTTAAGCCTATGGGTTGAGATTTCTGGATTCATACATAAGGGCAATTCAATGCGAAACTTTAACTTAAAAGTTAAGTTCACACGTAAATTAGCCCGGACAGGAAAATAAAAACCAATTGCAATCAGCAAGATATAACACTGCATAATATGATGTATTAAGCTAAAGTCGAATAATGTCGCTACGAGCAGGGTTCCTTTTCTAACGAAGAACCTAATATACTCTAATCTTCCGTGTTTTACTGTCGGATGATACCAGCTCTTCATGAAGTAGAATCTTCAGTCTTTACTTCTGTTTTGTCGGGGGTAGCAAAATGGTATGTCCCGTCTTCCTTGAGGTTGTCGACGTAGAAGTAGTCTTCATTGATTTGAGTATGAAGAAGAGTAGCGACACATCTTGGACAACTTCGGAAGCAAATAGCGAAGATGAACTATGAGCGAGAATTGTTTTGAGGGAAGAGGAATTTATTTTACAAATCAAAATGAAAGTAGGAGGTAAGAATAAGAACTTAGGGAGGAGGAAAGAATAGCAATGGCTATGTTTTGCGAATATAATAACTTTTGAAAATAAATTTTTGAATTTGACCCACTAATACTATCGACCATTCTAGGGTTTATCCTGCAGTCAGCATGGCTCTGATACCAACTGTAATGACCCCCATTTTCACATAAATGCAAAAATGGAAATCTCATGTGCAAACAGTACTAGTCCCATGATCGAGAGCTAGTACGCACATTTACAACAATTGGAATCACAACCATACATCATTTTATTAAGGCGGAAGCTAATTTACATAATAATCTTACAATTCAGAGTTTATAGCAGCAAAGAAGCAAAGTCTTGTAGTGTGCCCATCCAATCCCTCGAACAACCGACAAGGCATAATCCCTAGAAATTCATCGTCAATATCCCGAATCTGCGACAATTATGTTTCACGAGCTAATCGATTCTTCACCTAAAAAAACAACAATTAAGCAAGGGTGAGTACTTTCAGATACTCGCAAGACTTTTGCAAAGCCTATGATATATGCAAGTCATTTCAAAGGAAAGGCTAGTACGGCTAGTTTGCATAAAGTCGATTTGAAATATAAATACGAGAATAGTAGATTGCAAAACGGAATTTAAGTGAAAGCAATTTAATCTCGAAAGTAATGAATGTAAACATAAATAAATCTCATGTACAGGGTATCCGACCATATCCACAAAACCAATTCTCATCGACACCCAAGAGAATTCACCAACACACTAGTAGAAACCGCATTTTATGAAAATAACAAAGCGCTAACTATGTGATGACTTTACCAAGTTCCCATAACCATGGTATGGCTAATCGATTAGTTTTACACTCTGCAGAGGTGTACATCTTTACCCACAAGTCATGACCTTTTCCTTTTGCCGCATGGTTCACGCACCTTTGGCGTAGTGGCCAGAATGTTCATGACGAAAACCTTTACATTACCTAGGTTAACTTTGCACCAGCTCCGGGACGTTAAACCCATACTATGGCGTAAGAACTCGAGCATAGAAATGATGGAACTTCCCAGTACGGCGTACACCGTGTATCGGTAAACGTTTGATCCATGATCACCTCGGTGTGGGCGCCCTTCGAGCAATTCATTAAGAAACAGCTCGTCGCTCCAACCTTCCAAAGTGCGAGTTAAACTAGATAACTTAATCGGTTTAAGGCTGTCCCATACCAAAGACTTGTGGTTGTACGGTAATTCTTGGCACGAAAACAACCCATAGTTCGGTCCTTAATCCGACACGGCAATAATCTCCACCCTACACTACGTGCAAAGACATGCACTCCGGCTATTGCCAATAATTGCCCGCATCTAAACCATAGTTTTAATTTTATTTTCCAACCAAGACACCAACCATAAAAATGGTCATACCCAACAAATGTCATATCCAACATTTTTAATCATGTCACAGTTTTAGGTTGCTTTAAGCATGGCTAAGCTTGACACTAAGTGTGACCAACCCAAATTGACATCAATTATTGTCTACGCTATTCTAGGGTTATCAAGGTTCACAATTTCATACTTATCAAGGAAGTTCTATGTAGCTACTGGTACAACTATCAATACCAGTCACATAGCAGACTTTAATAAAATAAAGTATGCAGTAAAACATTTAATGAAAACATTTATAAAATTGGGATCAATATGATCAAAGGGGGTGCTTGCCTTGCTTATTTATTGCTTACGACGAAGACGAAGCCACGGCTGATGGAGGCAACGACGGAGGAAAGGACGTCGGATTCTACACGTCATTCAATCGGAAATATAGCAAATATCCAACTTTAATAAGGGCAAAAAGAAAACAGACAGAAAACCAAATAAAGATTCATTAAAGAAAACAGGAATGTTTTAGGGTTCGGATTGAATGATTTCAAGATATTATGATTTAGATAATTATACAAACATATTGTTAATGTCTTATGATAAAAGAAAGCATGGTTTCTTTGATAGATTATCTATTCTTGATTTACGAATTCAAGAGGCTAAAATTATGAATTCTTACATTTATAACTTCGAATTATAGATGCTAAAATTATTTGGATTAATGGAATTAACATATTACACAATTGAGCTAAAAGCCATAAATGAATAGCACTTAATCCTCTTTAATTGATTTTGCATAAGAAGTGTCTTTGAATTTGTTAGATCCATTGAACTAAGTTATTGGATTTATTCCTGGTTTTTAAGAAGGTTCTGGTGATACAAATTACATATTTGTTTATTATTTCAAAGTTCGCTTAATCATATAATTGAGTCCATAAAACATATTACTTAAGGTTATTTGGCTATTAGGATTTATTTGCAAAACATGATGAAATAAGATTATTCCTTCAGAATATTATATTCTATACTTTAAAGAACATTTCCAAGTTAATTTCATACATTTTAGGTTACCAGGACTTGGTTTTATCAATATTTTAATTTGGTTTGCAAAAGATACACTATTTGGTTAAGTATTGATTATGGCTTTATTACAATGATTCTTGCTAAATAAAATAGTTTGATTATATTAGATGTTTTGGAATCTAGTTTCTTATTATGATCATACTTATCATTATCTCTACATGTATATATTTTTTTCTACATTTACAAGTCTTATGTTTTTAATGTAATTCAAACTTATGCATATATGATATTTCATTTCAAACATTTAAATGGTGATAATTTACTCAATCTTGTCTTTGTGAATTTATTAGATACTTTGCATATGCCTCTATTTATTGCTACTGATTATTGTATGCAATTATACACATATATACCCTTTTCCATTCGGATCATTTACTAATCATAAAACAAATCTAAATCAAGTTCATACTTTACTGGTTTCAGCATGATAAGGTAGTCTTCATGTATTTGGAAATCAATTTGGCTTAATTTAGATTTCTTTTGTACCAAGTATGCGTTTTTGAATATTTATAGTATTGAAATCAATCTTTAATGTAAAATGATTCAAACAAAGTTAGAATCTAAATATTTTTATACATTTGAGTTGCTGGTAACATAAGGAATCCATTAAAATTGGTTTCATTCAATTCTAAGTTCTTTTGCAACATTTTTATATTTAGCACATCTCTAGGCCTTCTATTCAAATTTGAATTTCAAATTAACCTAGAGATTATTTTCAAAATATTATTGCATATTCTAAAGGTACTGAATTTATCATGAATTTAGAAATTTATTTCATCTCATTTGGAGCCAAAATGCAAAAGATATTATCAAATGAATGTACTAGGTTTAGGAAAATACTGAAAACTGGAAATTTTACCAAAATAGGAAAGTACGCCTTCCAACTGGGATTACGTTTTCCCTTTCGGACTTGGGCTGGGCTGAGGGGCTGACCAGGGTGGCCCGCCTGTCGGCGACCCGAGGCAGAGGAGGGCACTTCCGAGGCTCGTCGGCGGCAGGGCTTCGCCGGAGAGGTTGAATCGATAGCATGGCGAGCATCAGGAGGGTGGTGCGCACACCTGGGTGGTGGAGGTTCGGCCGGAGATGGACGGAGATGGTGCACCACCGTGAGAGGGGCGGCGGCGCCATGGCCGGTTGGTGGCGAGGAGAAAATAGGAGCTCTCGCGGCGAAATAACACCGGCGTGAGCATCAGTAGGATTAGAGGTCTTCATTTTTGGGTTCAAACATAAAGAAGAGATACCGGGCTGAGCTCTCACCGTGCGAGCACAGAGGCGGTGGAGGGAGCACGGTGCGGGGAATTTTCGGAGAGGATGAGCTTCAATTAGGGTCAGGGACGAGTACTAGATGTGCTGAGGAAGCTCTAGCTCCACTGGTTCGGGTGGAAGATTATTGGTTTGCCCGAATTGGAAGTTTCCCCCCTTTTTCTGTTCTCGCCAGAGTTGGAGAAGATGAGGCTGTTTTGTGCAGCGTTTGGCAGTGGAATAGGCTGAGGAAAGGTGGAAGTGGTACATGAGGCCTTGAGGTGCTTAAATAGGCGATGAAGTCGGTTAGGGCAAGATGTGAACTCAGTTGCAATTGACGGCCGAGGCGTGCGTGAGCTGATTGCTGTCGTGGCGGCAAATTTCTGGAGGAAAGGTTGTCGCGGCAGCTTGGAGCGGTCGATGGTTGGGCTGTGTCGCAACTCGCTGCCCGAATCATGCCGTGGCAAGGGAATTGCGAGCAAATCCTTGCCGCGACGGAATTTGGGCGAAGACAACAGAGGCGGCAAGGGACGGAGTTGCGGCTTGGGTTTCATCGGTGCAAGATATGGCAGGCTGGCAGTGGTGAGGTGACATAGGAGCAGCAGGTCGGCGTCTTGGGTGGCGAGTTGCGGCGCGGACAAGACAAAGGTTGGAGGCGGCGAAGCTGGCTCGGCTGGCTTGCGCGAGAGAAGCAGAGGGAGGAGGAGAAAAAGAATGAGGAAGAAAGCTGACGAGTGGGACCGGCTGGCAGCGACATGAGAGGAAAGGCGGTGGCACTGGTGGGGTCCACATGTCAGAGAGAGAAAAGAGAAGAATTCTGCCGAAAACTCTGGACAGCACGGGTTAGACTCATTGGATTAGGTCATGAAACCGACTCAAGATTTTTAGAGGATTTTTGCAGAAGTCGGCAAGGTAAAGGTGAAAGTACAGTAAAAATTTTAGATAAAAAGTATTTATAAAAATCTGACAATTCCTAGTTGTCACTTTCCATCAATTCTGAATTTTATTTTATTTAAGATAAAAATTAGTTTATTATTTAATGAAACTTTTTATGCAGATCTATAATGGAATTATTGACATTACATAAAATTTTCATATTTTCATATTGTATATTTTAATTTTATTAATTCTGACATTGTAATTTCCAGCTTTTCTAATAGTCTGTTTTTGAATTTCTAAAAATACTAAATGATGGGATAAATTCTTGATATTTTTACCAGACATAGACAAGATAATCATGTCGGCAAGGTTAAAATTTTAACTCAGGTTAGGTTAAGGTAGCTTCTGAAGAAATCTTGCAACTTCAGATTGTTGATTATCTTTTCAAGATTACAATATCTTTTCTTTTATTTAATGTGTTCAGATCACTTTTGACAGCATGTCAAGTTCTATGACAGTTCCTAATATTTTAATATTATTTTGCAGATTTTTATTGATAGGAGTTTTATCTTTTTACTTTTACCATTTTACCATTTCAATAGATATTACTTTTCTTTTTAGAGCAAAATTCAAGAAGAACCAATAATTCAGAAAACTCATAAAATTCAAATTCAAATTAAATATTACATCTCAAATTTATTTTTATATTTTGTTTGTTTTGGAAGAAATAGTTCTAATGAAGGAAATATTCTTTTCTTTAAAAAATTAGAATACAAGAAAAAGAGGAAAAGATATTTATTTTAAACCAAAATCTTGATTCCAATTGAAATTTTTATTCAATTCCATTTTTAAATTTAAAAATTTTATTTTTCATATTTTTGAATTTTATGGGATGTTACAGACTACCCCCCCTTAACAGGAATCTCGTCCCCGAGATTCGCAGGGTCTAGGGAGTGATAAGAGGGTCATAGGATGGTTCCGATGATACGATTCATCCGATAATTTTGGTATGCAAAGGATTTTGATTTTGTTTGGAATTGACAACAATCTCGAGCATGAAGGAATGAATGCTCGAAATCAAAATGATTAATTGCAAGATATGAATACACAAGGGACATGTTCAATGTACCAAATCAAAAGGAATGATCGTAGGAATTGAATACGCAAAGGATGTACTCAAAAGTCAAAAGAAATTATTGCAAGAATTGAATACACAAAGGAGGTACTCAATTTACAGAATCAAAACAATTGATCAAAGGAATTGAGTACACAAAGGACGTACTCATAAAGTTAAAAAGGAATGATGGAAGTAATTGAATACACAAACAAAAGGCGTACTCAATGCCATGATAAATGCGTTAAAGTGCAATCACATGAAAAAGAGGTTTATGTTCAAAGCTTGATGTCGAAACAAGGATTGCTTTGGTAACTTAACACAAAAGGTGCTGGTTGCCGAGCTTAACATTGACGCGAGCATTGACAAGAGAGAGTTTTATCTTGTAGCTGCTGGCATTTATGAAAGAGCATGCAAGTTGGATGAGGCATCCCGGATTATCGACAAGATCATTTAGACGGCTTGGGGTTTGCTGCTGACTTCCTTGAATTTGGTAAGCAGTCGAATTGTTCTTGGCAGACGTTGGCGATGCATCCAAGTTCTTCACAGTTGATGTAGATGACATTGCTCGTCTGATTAGGAAAATAAGGGTTTCTTATTGATGAAATAGATGATCAAAATTTACTGACGAAAGTGATGATCAAAATTTACTATTGAAAGTGATGAGAAAATTTACTAATGAAAATGATGATCAAGAAATGGTTATGATCAAGGAGCTTGACTTTGAAATTATTCGATGAATTATGCAAATATAGAAGGGGGTAAGATGAGAATTAGTTTGATTATAAAGTAACTTCCAATTCTCTTAAAATCCTTTTTGTTATTTAACTTATATAGATTAGAGAAAATGAAATAAAAATATGAGAATGGTTTAATCCAGAGTTATCTTTTATCCATTAAAATCTTGTATCATTAGATTTTTAGCAATCTAAAAGGAAAGGGATAATTATTAGATAGCAATCTAATTCAATACTATCTTTTGAATATTAAAATTTAATTCATATTGTTTTGAGTAACATTTCGTTCCTTAAAATTTTCTTAATTAAATTTTCTTATTAATTAAGGGTTGTCACGTCGTGAAGTTTCAACTTATGTCGGCATTCACGAGTGCATCCCGAGAAGCATTACAAAAGATTCACAACAAAAGTTTAATAGCACGTAAAGACTTTTAAATTTAATCAAGTGCATAGAAGGTCTAAAATTTTATTTCATCAGCTATTCTATCTTAATGTACTCTTTTTCCGCCTAATGATGCTGGTCTTTTATCCTTCATAGAACGACTTGACATCGTCGAAAGCTTTTCTTCTAGGGCTTCTTTTTAGTCTTAGAAACACAAGACCATCTTGGCTTCGAAGTCATCATACAATCGATTTAAGTGGCGAGATGAAGTGTCTTCAAATTTATCAACATGGATAGGTGATACTTGCGGGGAGAATTGAACATGGGTTGGTTTAGACGAGGTTTAGATACTCTCGGTGGGTCTAACACAATAATGGAGGTTGTGCTATTAATTCTGACAAGACTGATTTTAGGAAAGATTAGGAACTAGAAGAACATACAGGTGAGAATTTCTACAAAAAGAAAAGATAAGTTGTGAGAAATTCTATAGAAAGAAGAAATAAATTGTTTTATGAAATTTTCTTTTAAGCCTATGGGTTGAGATTTCTGGATTCATACATAAGGGCAATTCAATGCGAAACTTTAACTTAAAAGTTAAGTTCACACGTAAATTAGCCCTGACAGGAAAATAAAACCAATTGCAATCAGCAAGATATAACACTGCATAATATGATGTATTAAGCTAAAGTCGAATAATGTCGCTACGAGCAGGGTTCCTTTTCTAACGAAGAACCTAATATACTCTAATCTTCCGTGTTTTACTGTCGGATGATACCAGCTCTTCATGAAGTAGAATCTTCAGTCTTTACTTACTTTTGTCGGGGTAGCAAATGGTATGTCCGTCTTCCTTGAGGTTGTCGACGAGAAGTAGTCTTCATTGATTTGAGTATGAAGAAGAGTAGCGACACATCTTGGACAACTTCGAAGCAAATAGCGAAGATGAACTATGAGCGAGAATTGTTTTGAGGAAGAGGAATTTATTTTACAAATCAAAATGAAAGTAGGAGGTAAGAATAAGAACTTAGGGAGGAGGAAAGAATAGCAATGGCTATGTTTTGCGAATATAATAACTTTTGAAAATAAATTTTTGAATTTGACCCACTAATACTATCGACCATTCTAGGGTTTATCTCAGATCAAGATGGCTCGATACCAATCAGATGACCCCATTTTCACATAAATGCAAAAATGGAAATCTCATGTGCAAACAGTACTAGTCCCATGATCAGTAGCTAGTACGCACATTTACAACAATTGGAATCACAACCATACATCATTTTATTAAGGCGGAAGCTAATTTACATAATAATCTTACAATTCGAGTTTATAGCAAAGAAAGAAGCAAAGTCTTGTAGTGTGCCCATCCAATCCCTCGTGCAACCGACAAGGCATAATCCCTAGAAATTCATCGTCAATATCCCGAATCCTGCGACAATTATGTTTCGTCGAGCTAATCTGATTCTTCACCTAAAAAAAACAACAATTAAGCAAGGGTGAGTACTTTCGTACTCCGCAAGACTTTTGCAAAGCCTATGATATATGCAAGTCATTTCAAAGGAAAGGCTAGTACGGCTAGTTTGCATAAAGCTGATTTGAAATATAAATACAGAATAGTAGATTGCAAAACGGAATTTAAGTGAAAGCAATTTAATACTGAAAGTAACAGAATGTAAACATAAATAAATCTCATGTACCTGGGTATCCTGACCATATCCACAAAACCAATTCTACTGACACCCAGTAGAATTCACCAACACACGGTAGAAACCGCATTTTATGAAAATAACAAAACTGCTAACTATGTGATGACTTTACCAAGTTCCCATAACCGCGGGTATGGCTAATCGATTAGTTTTACACTCTGCAGAGGTGTACATCTTTACCCACAAGTCATGACCTTTTCCTTTTGCCGCATGGTTCACGCACCTTTGGCGTAGTGGCCAGAATGTTCATGACGAAAACCTTTACATTACCTAGGTTAACTTTGCACCAGCTCCGGGACGTTAAACCCATACTATGGCAGAAGAACTCAGAGCATAGAAATGATGGAACTTCCCCAGAGTACGGCGTACACCGGTGTATCGGTAAACGTTTGATCCATGATCACCTCGGTGTGGACGTCCCTTCGAGCAATTCATTAAGAAACAAATTCGTCTCGCTCCGACCTTCCAAAGTGCAGAGTTAAACTAGATAACTTAATCGGTTTAAGGCTGTCCCATACCAGCACTTGTGGTTGTACGGTAATTCTTGGCCTGAAAACAACCCATAGTTCGGTCCTTAATCCGACACGGGCAATAATCTCCACCCTACACTACGTGCAAAGACATGCACTCCCGGCTATTGCCAATAATTGCCCGCATCTAAACCATAGTTTTAATTTTATTTTCCAACCAAGACACCAACCATAAAAATGGTCATACCCAACAAATGTCATATCCAACATTTTTAATCATGTCACAGTTTTAGGTTGCTTTAAGCATGGCTAAGCTTGACACTAAGTGTGACCAACCCAAATTGACATCAATTATTGTCTACGCTATTCTAGGGTTATCAAGGTTCACAATTTCATACTTATCAAGGAAGTTCTATGTAGCTACTGGTACAACTATCAATACCCGTCACATAGCAGACTTTAATAAAATAAAGTATGCAGTAAAACATTTAATGAAAACATTTATAAAATTGGGATCAATATGATCAAAGGGGGTGCTTGCCTTGCTTATTTATTGCTTACGACGAAGACGAAGCCACGGCTGATGGAGGCAACGACGGAGGAAAGGACGTCGGATTCTACACGTCATTCAATCGGAAATATAGCAAATATCCAACTTTAATAAGGGCAAAAAGAAAACAGACAGAAAACCAAATAAAGATTCATTAAAGAAAACAGGAATGTTTTAGGGTTCGGATTGAATGATTTCAAGATATTATGATTTAGATAATTATACAAACATATTGTTAATGTCTTATGATAAAAGAAAGCATGGTTTCTTTGATAGATTATCTATTCTTGATTTACGAATTCAAGAGGCTAAAATTATGAATTCTTACATTTATAACTTCGAATTATAGATGCTAAAATTATTTGGATTAATGGAATTAACATATTACACAATTGAGCTAAAAGCCATAAATGAATAGCACTTAATCCTCTTTAATTGATTTTGCATAAGAAGTGTCTTTGAATTTGTTAGATCCATTGAACTAAGTTATTGGATTTATTCTGGTTTTAAGAAGGTTCGTGATACAAATTACATATTTGTTTATTATTTCAAAGTTCGCTTAATCATATAATTGAGTCCATAAAACATATTACTTAAGGTTATTTGGCTATTAGGATTTATTTGCAAAACATGATGAAATAAGATTATTCCTTCGAATATTATATTCTATACTTTAAAGAACATTTCAAGTTAATTTCATACATTTTAGGTTACGGACTTGGTTTTATCAATATTTTAATTTGGTTTGCAAAAGATACACTATTTGGTTAAGTATTGATTATGGCTTTATTACAATGATTCTTGCTAAATAAAATAGTTTGATTATATTAGATGTTTTGGAATCTAGTTTCTTATTATGATCATACTTATCATTATCTCTACATGTATATATTTTTTTCTACATTTACAAGTCTTATGTTTTTAATGTAATTCAAACTTATGCATATATGATATTTCATTTCAAACATTTAAATGGTGATAATTTACTCAATCTTGTCTTTGTGAATTTATTAGATACTTTGCATATGCCTCTATTTATTGCTACAGATTATTGTATGCAATTATACACATATATACCCTTTTCCATTCGGATCATTTACTAATCATAAAACAAATCTAAATCAAGTTCATACTTTACTGGTTTCAGCATGATAAGGTAGTCTTCATGTATTTGGAAATCAATTTGGCTTAATTTAGATTTCTTTTGTACCAAGTATGCGTTTTTGAATATTTATAGTATTGAAATCAATCTTTAATGTAAAATGATTCAAACAAAGTTAGAATCTAAATATTTTTATACATTTGAGTTGCTGGTAACATAAGGAATCCATTAAAATTGGTTTCATTCAATTCTAAGTTCTTTTGCAACATTTTTATATTTAGCACATCTCTAGGCCTTCTATTCAAATTTGAATTTCAAATTAACCTAGAGATTATTTTCAAAATATTATTGCATATTCTAAAGGTACTGAATTTATCATGAATTTAGAAATTTATTTCATCTCATTTGGAGCTAAAATGCAAAAGATATTATCAAATGAATGTACTAGGTTTAGGAAAATACTGAAAACTGGAAATTTTACCAAAATAGGAAAGTACGCCTTCCAACTGGGATTACATTTTCCCTTTCGGACTTGGGTGGGCTGAGGGGCTGACCAGGGTGGCCCTCCTGTCGCGACCCGAGGCAGAGGAGGGCACTTCCGAGGCTCGTCGGCGGCAGGGCTTCGCCGGAGAGGTTGAATCGATAGCATGGCGAGCATCAGGAGGGTGGTGCGCACACCTGGGTGGTGGAGGTTCGGCCGGAGATGGACGGAGATGGTGCACCACCGTGAGAGGGGCGGCGGCGCCATGGCCGGTTGGTGGCGAGGAGAAAATAGGAGCTCTCGCGGCGAAATAACACCGGCGTGAGCATCAGTAGGATTAGAGGTCTTCATTTTTGGGTTCAAACATAAAGAAGAGATACCGGGCTGAGCTCTCACCGTGCGAGCACAGAGGCGGTGGAGGGAGCACGGTTCGGGGAATTTTCGGAGAGGATGAGCTTCAATTAGGGTCAGGGACGAGTACTAGATGTGCTGAGGAAGCTCTAGCTCCACTGGTTCGGGTGGAAGATTATTGGTTTGTCCGAATTGGAAGTTTCCCCCTTTTTCTGTTCTCGCCAGAGTTGGAGAAGATGAGGCTGTTTTGTGCAGCGTTTGGCAGTGGAATAGGCTGAGGAAAGGTGGAAGTGGTACATGAGGCCTTGAGGTGCTTAAATAGGCGATGAAGTCGGTTAGGGCAAGATGTGAACTCGATTGCAATTGACTACCGAGGCGTCGTGAGTGATTCTTTGTCGTGGCGGCAAATTTCTGGAGGAAAGGTTGTCGCGGCAGCTTGGAGCGGTCGATGGTTGGGCTGTGTCGCAACTCGCTGCCCGAATCATGCCGTGGCAAGGGAATTGCCAGCAAATCCTTGCCGCGACGGAATTTGGGCGAAAACAACAGAGGCGGCAAGGGACGGAGTTGCGGCTTGGGTTTCATCGGTGCAAGATATGGCAGGCTGGCAGTGGTGAGGTGACATAGGAGCAGCAGGTCGGCGTCTTGGGTGGCGAGTTGCGGCGCGGACAAGACAAAGGTTGGAGGCGGCGAAGCTGGCTCGGCTGGCTTGCGCGAGAGAAGCAGAGGGAGGAGGAGAAAAAGAATGAGGAAGAAAGCTGACGAGTGGGACCGGCTGGCAGCGACATGAGAGGAAAGGCGGTGGCACCGGTGGGGTCCACATGTCGAGAGAGAAAAGAGAAGAATTCGCCAAAACTCGGACAAAGACGGGTTAGACTCATTGGATTAGGTCATGAAACCGACTCAAGATTTTTAGAGGATTTTTGCAGAAGTCGGCAAGGTAAAGGTGAAAGTACAGTAAAATTTTAGATAAAAAGTATTTATAAAAATCGACAATTCCTAGTTGTCACTTTCCATCAATTCAATTTTATTTTATTTAAGATAAAAATTAGTTTATTATTTAATGAAACTTTTTATGCAGATCTATAATGGAATTATTGACATTACATAAAATTTTCATATTTTCATATTGTATATTTTAATTTTATTAATTCTGACATTGTAATTTCCAGCTTTTCTAATAGTCTGTTTTTGAATTTCTAAAAATACTAAATGATGGGATAAATTCTTGATATTTTTACCAGACATAGACAAGATAATCATGTCGGCAAGGTTAAAATTTTAACTCAGGTTAGGTTAAGGTAACTTCTGAAGAAATCTTGCAACTTCAGATTGTTGATTATCTTTTCAAGATTACAATATCTTTTCTTTTATTTAATGTGTTCAGATCACTTTTGACAGCATGTCAAGTTCTATGACAGTTCCTAATATTTTAATATTATTTTTGCAGATTTTTATTGATATGGAGTTTTTATCTTTTTTACTTTTACCATTTTACCATTTCAATAGATATTACTTTTCTTTTTAGAGCAAAATTCAAGAAGAACCAATAATTCAGAAAACTCATAAAATTCAAATTCAAATTAAATATTACATCTCAAATTTATTTTTATATTTTGTTTGTTTTGGAAGAAATAGTTCTAATGAAGGAAATATTCTTTTCTTTAAAAAATTAGAATACAAGAAAAAGAGGAAAAGATATTTATTTTAAACCAAAATCTTGATTCCAATTGAAATTTTTATTCAATTCCATTTTTAAATTTAAAAATTTTATTTTTCATATTTTTGAATTTTATGGGATGTTACATTAATCATACTAGATCATGAGGCACGCTTTGACACGCAACAAAGATAACATATAAATACACATATTGGTATTTATGGTAAGCTACAACAGATAATGATAAACATGTATATAGACATATAGTAGTAGCTTAGTCATAAGGCAGTCACATACACAATCTCACACCATTGACATTTATCTTTAAACAATGAAACTGATAACTACACCATTTATCAAGGCTACATACATTTAATGCATACACTGATTTATATTATGCAATCTACAATTAATTCCAAAAGAACAACATATCCTTACATGGAGTCATTATATGGAGTCAACTATTTTTCCTCTGGAAGATTAAACTAATAATTATACTTCACCATCACATTATGGAGATGAACAAGTACTACGATCACACAAATAAACAATTCTTGTCTTCCCTAGTTAATCTGGTAGAAAACGAGATTTTGTTACAAAACGAGTCTAGCATCATGGGTGGACCCAATATATGGTCATCAGGTACAGATGAACACGCATTCCTTTTTTATAAAAATACATGTTATTTAGTAGGTATATTAGGCATATATACTGGTAGTTGGGTTAAATACGAAGGCTAAAATACTCTTATTTGCACCCTAAATGATTTTAACCCACTCAACACCTTGTCCCTTCCCAATTCACACTGAAAAGCTAGACTCAATAGCCCATTTGATTCGGCAACTCTCCAAACAAGTGGACCATGGGCGCGGAGGCCGGCTGGCGGCTTGTAGTAGTTTGTAATTAGTGCACAACCAACCAAGCAGCACCGTGGTGGCCCTCATCAACAACGAACCACACATTAGTCCCCACCCAAAATGTGACATCCAAAATTAGTTAGTTGATCTATCTGTTTTGTGGATTATAAAATGTTGATTGTAGAGCCATCATAAAAGAAGAAGTCTATATATCTTATAATATGGTAGAGACGAAAGGTTTAGTGAAGTGAACAGTCTTGTTAAGCTTTTGGTTATTCTCGTCGAAACAAAAGAAGTAAACTATATACTTGTCTACAAACTTCTCAAACTAGTGCTAATCATTCATGTAGCAACAGCTAGTGTTGAGATTATTTTCTTCGATGAATTTTCTGAAGAATAAGCTATGATAACATGACATCTCACTTCTAAGTCACGAAGAGTTGTCAAATTAAATTGCAATTTTCATTAATTATTTCATAATTTTTCTAACTTATTTGCAAATGTTAGCTTTGTTTTTTTTTCGCCTGCGCGCGTAGGTGCATTCGTCCACACGGTCTTAGAGTGTGTTTGGTTGGTAGGATGAGATTGAATGGGATGGGATGGTCATGTACCATTTGATTCCATTGTTTTAGATGAACGAAATGTTTCAAAATTTAAAGAAAATATTTTTTAAATTTGTATCCTATCGTCTCAAACCTGTATCATTTAATACAAGTAACCAAACACACCTAGTGACAATCGGATGGAAGCCGAGCTGCGGAAGGACGGGGGCGTCTGTGACTGGAAGTAGGGACGCAGCTCGTGCGGGACAAAGATTCGTCGTTTAGCGGGGGTTTTTATTTGCACGAAGAGATGCAATGGTCGATTTTTTTTTAAATAATACATTTTTTATTTAAATTGTAAAAATATGTTTTGATCTTAAAAAATTGCAAAAATATATCTCTGTCGCCCTCTGAATGGGCGACAAGGGCTACAGAGACCTCTGTCGCCCTTTGAACGGGCGATATTGGCACTTGTCGCCCTCTGAATGGGCGACATGTCCCCTTTCCTGTAGCCAGTTTCTAAAAAAAATTATAACTTTTTCATATGATCTCGGATGGAGATGAACTTTATATGAAAATTGTAGCTCTCGATGAGATCTACAACTTTGGTATACAATTTTTTTTCATTTGAATCCATTTATATGGCCAGGATGGAAAGTTCGGATCTAAAAATCAGATCCAAACTAGATCTGAAACTTTTATCTCATTTTTGGCCATCTAAATAGATTCAAATGAGAAAAATTTGTATACCAAAGTTGTAGATCTCGTCGAGGGCTACAATTTTCATTTAAAGTTCATCTCCATCCGAGATCATATGAAAAAGTTATGATTTTTTTTACAAACTGGCTACAGGAAAGGGGACATGTCGCCCATTCAAAAGGCGACAAGTGCCAATATCGCCCATTCAGAGGACGACAGAGGCCTCTGTAGCCCCTGTCGCTCATTTAGAGGGCGACGGAGATATATTTTTGCAATTTTTTGAGATCGAGATATATTTTTGCAATTTGAAAAAAAAAATATTTTAAAAAAAAGTTCTGCAATGGCCCACTCTATTATAGAGAACAAAGGCCGACGAGATACGAAGGTATACATATGTAGGAAGTGAGTGAACATGCCAGCAATAGAAGTCTCTGGACCATGGGCCCACCACCCCTTCTCCTCGTCTCTTTTTTACCTCACTCTCATTTAGCCCTGCCCTGCCCAGCCCATGATTCCATCCCCTCGCAAGCCTCACTGCAGTCTCTACGACCCACCCAAATCCGGGCAAAATTAGTCACAATCTCAACGCCGGTGATGCTCTCCGTGCTCTTTGAAGCGTCCTCTTTATCCTAGTCGGCATAAATTTCTCCGTAGCGGTCCGATGCTGCTGTCCTAGAGGCGAAGCATGGGTACTGCCAAGGGCGGATCCAACTCCTGCCTAGCGGACGACTGTTCGGACTCTCTGCCAACGAGTTATGGAGATGGAGGATAGCTCTGTTGTCGCAAACAACATGAAAATTGAGTTTTTCCTGAGTTGCTAAGTATTTATGTTTTTCCATGCTTCTGAATTACTTGTGCCATTAATGATTTGCTCCGTGATATCTTACTAACATGCGGGCCTTGAGACTACATCTCAGTGAAATATACGGGACAAATCATCAATTACACCAACTCAAACGGGGCAAATCATCTCCCCTGAAATACTGGTTGCTGCGGAGACGATGTAGAGGTACGAGCGCGCTGGCTTGGCTGTCTGAGACAAGCGTGTAATTGTTCTTTAGGACGGGCCTGGATCAATCAAATTAGTTTGATGGTAACAGTAGTTCTTGTAAGTAATTATATTTTTGTTAAGTCTTTTCAAGGGTTTTATGAGGTTTTTGTGCTTGAATGGTGAAAGTTTTTGTGGTTCTCTAGCAAAAAATGAAAAATCTTTACCTTTCCATTTAATTGGAGAAAACGCATGAACATAGATATTCCATCTTCCGTTTTGTTTCGTTTTATTGTATTACACGATACTACAATGGAAGGGCTAATCATCATCGCTCAGGGTAGCTTTCATTGTTTTGTTTTGGTTCATTAGCCAGGACTCCACGATGGTAGGTGCTTATGGTAATTTTCTTGCCATGTTGGAGAGAGAAGTCAAAAAATTAAACATAGATGCGTGTTGCCTTGGCATGGAATGACAGTTTTGTGGTGAACGGCTTTTCATTTTCAACTAGCTTTCCCTCGCGTGTTTGGTCGGGTTGAGCACAAGCTCCTTTCTTTTGTCGTAACACGTTCTACTGTTTGGCTAGTGTGTAGAAACAGAGGAAACCCGGCCTTGAGCTGTCTAAAATAGAAAACGTCTCACCTATGAGCATCGACAATAGTAGAGATGGCTGTTGTTTATATGCTCCTCAATATCATCTAAAAATAAAACTAAAGACAGCTTTTACAATGTCGTCTTAAGATTGTCTCTACGAGATTCTATAATCTTTTAGTTATGTTATGAAAAAAATATTTATTATAGATAATAACTTATGTAATTGTGTTTTATGCTGTCTATATAGTCGTCTCTTCACGAAGAAACAATTATACTCTCTCTCCTCCTTCCCTCTCCTCTACGTAAGTAAGAATCTTACATGACAAATCACATAGATAGCTGACATCTTATTATTATACATGTCCTAAGTACATGAGGCAAACTTTCCTACCGTTAAAACGGAGAACAATTGGAAGTTTGTTTTTAGTCTAAAACGCGGAAACAACCGGCCCAGGTGGAATTCGCAATGGGCATGGCCATGCGGCGGCCAGTTGGGCTCCGCCAAGCGTGGTGTTGGGCGGCGTGCCCCGGCCTGGGACCAACAAGGGGACGTGGGACGGTGGAGCGCATAGCAGCCCACGAGAAATGGAGGGAACGGCTGGGCGGTTGGATCGGAGGATGAAGCGTACCGGCACAGCGAGACAGGCCGGTTCCGCGGTGGCCAGGAGCCCGCCACCCAAGGTTTCAAATTTCGGTTTCGGAATAAATTTCGTCCCCAGCCAGATAACAAAATTTCGGCGAAATTTTGAAATTTCTGAATTATTTCGGAAGAAATTTGAATTTAAAAATTCAAATCCGGTTCAATCCGGAAAAAAAAACCGAAATTCGGTGAAAAAACCCGAAATTTCGGGCGAAATTTCCGAAATTTTGGATTTTTTGCACTGGCTGAAAAGTGGTCTAAACGTTATAGGAAAATTTTGAAATTTTTTTTGGAGGTTCCTGACACAATGCTTATGTTCTCACAAAAATTTCAGCTGATTATCACATCTGAGCAATTTTAAAAAATTCGGAGAGTGGTACTGTCCTGATAAAACACTGACCGACAAGTTTGATCGGAATAGAAAATGGTACAAATCAAGTTATAAACTGTTGAATTTTTTTTTGCATGGTTATGATCCATAACTAATGTTCTCATAAAAATTTCAGCTGATTATCACATGTGAGGAATTTTTAAAAATTCGGAGAGTGACGCTGTCCTCATAGAACACTGACCGACAAGTTTGATCCTAATGGAAAATGGTACAAATGAAGTTAGAAACTGTTGAAATTTTTTATGCATGGTTATGACGTATCTATAATGCTCTCATAAAATTTTCAAATGATGATCAAACTGTATGAATTTTTAAAAATTCGAACAGTACTACTGCCATGTTAAAAGACTTACCGGCAAACTTGAACAAAATGAAAAATTATGTAAACCATAAATTTTTTTGAAAATTTGAAATAATGGTGATAAGGAAGTTCTTAATATCCCATAAAAATTGTGATTCATGATCACACACCAGTGAATTTATTAAATTCTTACACAGTACCATTTATGTTCTTTTCTTTTTTATTTTTGAAATATAATATAACAAACGAAGCTCAATGCTTACATAGATTTGATTGACCAAACAAACAAGGTTGACATTTTTTTAAAATTTATATAATGTTACTGAGTCAATTATTAATCTCTCAAAAAAAATTTAGATCATAATCACACTCAAGAAAATTTATAAAATTCTGACAATATAACTGTCCCAATTATGTTCATTCTGTTTTTTATTTTTTAAAGATAACAAATGAATTTTAATTATTTTTAAATTTTTTATGTATGATTATAATCTAATAAGGATAGTACCATAAAATTTTCAGATTATTATCATTCTTGTACAATTTTATAAAAATCTAACAGTATTTCTGTCAAAATTTTAAAATATTTAAAAAATTAGGTTTTTCAACAAATTTTCATATGAGATGACTTTCCTAAGGTTTATTGGACCAAATCCGGTCAAATCCGGCCCTAAAACTTCCAAAACCGGCCAAAAAACACGAAATTTCGTCGGAAAAATCGAAATGTCGGATTTTACTGTAGCAATTTCAGATTTTTTTTGAATTTTTTTCCAGCCGGTAGTTGTGATTTCGAAATTTTGAACCTTGCCGCCACCACAAGCCACATTAGAACGCACAACCGAAGACGAAAACGGCAATCAGCCATTCTGCTGTCTTATCACTCCGTTACATGCTTGGATTGTCGCCGTTTAATCTCTACTAAGTACATGTACAATAATATATACGGAAGTTATTTATAATACATCTCTATATCGTTTATAAACAGCACTAAAATAACTTATATAATAGATCGTCTGTATAGTTATCTGTAATGATCTCTCGTACAATTAACAGACCGTCTATATAATGATACACCAAATATAAAGCCGTCTATATAGCTGTTTGTTAAGTAGTAAACAACAACTTTCTCTTTTCTCTTTCTCTCTCCGTCATATCACCTAAAATCTTACGTGGTATAGTATTATAGACAGCTAACATATATTATTGTAAATGCCCTAATATAAAAGTGAGTACACATATGGTCCTCTCCTCTCAACCTAGAAAAATCGGCTCACCATAAAAAAAGGATCTCAAAGAAAAACAAAGAAAAATCAACAGGAGACAGGTTCCACTGGTGATGGCCAGATGGGCCATACCAAATGAGTCGGCCCGAGGCCCGGTCTTGTTGGCACGGCCTAGGCACGGCACGGCCCAACCATAAAAGGGCCGTGCCGGCATAGCCCAATAGCCCGGGCCTTGCTTAGGCCAGCGCCTTGGTTCGGCGGGCTGGCACAGCCCAGCCCAGCACGGCCCATTTAGCCTATTTATTCGAAAAATATCCGTTTTATAGCCGTTGGAGGCTTTAAAAAAATAAAAAAATTCTGAAAAAATTCTGAAAATCCCAAAAAAAATCCTATAAATAGGGTAGTAGACCCCCTCATTCCCCACCAGTAAACTTACAATATTTTCTCTGCACTCTTTTGTGAAAATTCTCCTGCTCTTGGTGATAATTTGGCAAAATTCAAAATAGTTTTGCCAAAAACCCAAAAAATCGAAATCCGGCTTTCGACTTCTGTCAAGAAATCAAGGTAAGAATAGTAATTTAATTTTTAATTGTTATTATTATTTTAAATTAGATTAAAGTAATAATAGCTTAATTCTTTCTTGCAGTTTTCTTCAAGGAGCACCAGGATTTTGCATCCTTCCTAGCTTCTGATTTCGGGATTTCACCAAAGGAGCTTCTTGCATCCTATCAAGATGAAGTACCTCTACCATCCTCATTCTCTACAAGTGCTACTACGTCGACAAGCACTGGGGCAAAAAGATCAACACGCAGTACATCAGGAGTCTAGAAAGATTTCGAGCAGATTTTTGAGACATCTGACTGCGTTCAGAGCAGGTATGCTATTTATAAATATTGCAAGTACAAATTAACTATGAAATCTTCAGGTGGAATGGGGGAACTTGAAGAGATATGCTGAGAGCTATAAAAGAAAAGCGAGGGTGGCCTTGAGACAAACGCAGCTGCAGTACAACCCCAACGGTATGGTACGTCACTGGGACTATAATCCTGATGTAGCTTGTGAATCTCTTTGTCGTTTAATCACTTTTCAAGATCTACCTTTAAACTTTGGTGAGTCACTAGCATTTGAAAACTATATTAGGATCGCTCATAATCCTAGGTTTTTTGTAGTTTCTAGACAAATAACAACTAGATATCTGATTAAATGTTATAATAATTGTCTCAGTAAGCTAAAGAACTCTTTATATACTTTTTCTGTGTCTTTGACATCAGACATATGGAGTAGTAGGGCTAAAGAGGATTACCTTAGTGTAGTTACTCATTATGTAAACAATGACTGACAACTAGAGAAGAGAATTATAGGATTCAAATTAATTGATGTAGCACACACCGGTGAGAATATTGCTGATTGTATGTAAAAGTTGTGGAAGGTTTTAGCCTCACAGATAAAATTTTTGCAATAACATTAGATAATGTTGCAGCAAACACTTCTTTAATAACCATTCTTACTCTGTTTATTAATTCGTACGCCGAATCTTTCTTATTACATTAGTGTTGTGCTTGACATGTTATTAATCTTATAGTTAAATCTAGTTTGAAGAGGTTAGACCAGTACCTTGAACCTTTTCGCACTATAATATCTTTTTTAAATAATTCTAATCAACGAGTAGCAGCATATAAGACTTATTGTGTCGTGATGGAGGTACGTTCATGTAAGGTTGGTTTGGATATACCTGTTATATGGAACTCTACTTACTTAATACTTAAGTCATTCATACCCTACAAAGAGCATATTTTCTATTTTTATTAACGCGCACTATTGTAGCCAGGATGGTCAATCGCTACTCACATATCAACATTGGTATGTTGTTGAATACTTGCTGTCATTTTTGGAACTTTTTTAGATTCCACTGTTGCTTTATGTGAAGTTTATAACTCAACGTCTCCTTTAATTGTGCATCATATTCTAGAAATTTCTACTTACTTAAGGAACCACGAAAATGATAATATTTTGCGTGAATTTGTTTATGCTATGAAAAACAAAATTTTAAAATGTTGGAAAGAAATTCCTATATTATATGCATTTGCATTTATTTTAGATCATAGAGCTAAAGTTCGAGGATTTGCTAATATTCTCTCACTTTTAAGTGATGCGGTGGGTACTGATTATTCTAGATATTTTTTAAATGTTCGTGCTAACTTATCTAAAGTTTATGCTAAGTACGATCAGAAGTTTATTGGACCTCACCTCTCCACCTTGCACCGCGCCCTCGGTAGAAACCGCCACGGCTGCCTACACTCACCCCCACTTAGGGTTTCAAATTTCGTTTTCGGTTTACATCTCGGAGGCGGACGAAATCTAAAATTTTGGTAAAATCTTAGAATTTCATATGAAATACAGTCAAAATTAAAAAAGGAAATTTGAAATCTATAATTTTTTAACCGCAATTCCGCCGAAATTTCGTCAAGAAATGTTAAAATCTTGGTGAAATTCAATCAAGCGAAAAATGATCTAAACTATGTTAAAAAATTCGATTTTTTTTATGGATGGTTTCAACAAATCACTAATGTTCTCCTAAAAATTTAAGAAGATGATCAAGTCTAAAGGATTTTTGAAAATTCTGACAGTGCTACTGTATTAATAAAAGACTGACCAACAAAATTTTAACTAAAATAAAAATAGAGCAAACCATGTTAAAACATTTTGAAAAATTTTGTGCATGGTCCTGACGTGTCAAAAATGTTCATGTAAAATTTTTAGATGATTACAAAGCCTGAGGAATTTAAAAAAAATTAGGACAGTGCTACTGAAGACTGACCTACAAATTTCAACCGAATGAAAAATGGTTCAAACCATATTAGAAATTTTTGAAAAAAAATTGGATGGTCCTGATGCATCATTTATGTTTTCATAAAAAATTTATATGATTATCATGCCTGAGGAATTTTAAAATTTTGTGACAGTGCTACTATCCTGATAAAAGTCTGATGATCAATAGATAGATTTTATTGAGAAATCAAAAAATGGTTAGAATATTTGAAACTTTTAGATAAGGGTTTTGAAGAAATTCATAAGGTCTTATAAAAATTTTGGATTGTGATCACACTCCAGTGAATTTATAAAATTATTACAATGGTAATATACCATTTCTGTTCCTTGTGTCTTTGATTTTTGAAAGATAACAAATGAAGTTCAATGGATCCATAGATTTGATTAAGCAAACAAAAAAATTAAATTTTTTGAAAATTTAGAGAAACCCGCAATTGTGTAGAAATACTTATTTTACCAAAAAGAAAAGTAGAACAATTTGTATACTCTTTCCTTTATCGTATTCATCGTTAACAGGGGAAAAAGAGAGGGAGAGAGAGAGTCGCCATACCGGTTGGGGAATCTGGACTTTCTCATGTTGAGCATAGTTCACTAAAAGGCAGGAAAAACAAGTGTTAAATATCGGGGAGATTAAACATCAATCTAATCACAAGTGTATACGTAGTAGAGCTGGCGGATGGCGGCGGCGCCGCCAGGCGCGGCCGCCCACCGACGACGGTCCATCTAGGCACGAAGGCGTCTTGGCTGCGTTGCATCAGCTCGCCCATGGGCCGAGGTCGAGGCCCATGCACGGCACGTCGGGCGCATGGGCCGTGCCGTACCGGGCACGACTCGGCACGGTGGGCCTCGGGCCGCCCACCAGCCCGTGTGCAAAAAAAAAAGGGAAAAATTAAGAAAAAATTAGGAAAAATTATAAAAAATGAGGAAAAATATGTAGAGTTAGAAAATATCATAAAAATGACGTACAATAAATTGAGACAAGAAATTGTAGAACATGTAACAAAGAGCTTTATTAATGTTTGGATGGTTGCCTCGTTAAAAACTTTGCCAAGTAAAACTCATCTAGAGAAAACCTTGACAAAGAAAAGAGTACAACTAAAGCTCTAAGCCTCTAATACATACTAAGAGGTAGATGGAGGGTCTTCGTCATTGTCGAGGTAGAGATTTTCGAAGGCTTCCTCTAGTTCTGGGTTTTCAGCGGAATGTTGAGCTCTTGCATCAGCGTGTTCTCAGTCTTTGATAGTCATGAGCATCTCCACCATATCACTCGATAGGCTTGTTCTTCTCTCCTCCAATATTCTGCCGGAGAGACTGAAGGCAGACTCGGAGGAAACCGTCGAGACTGGAACAGTTAACACATCTCGAGCTAATATGGATAGCACGGGATATGTTAGCTTGTGCTCATGCCACCATTAAACAATATTGAAGACATCGTCTCCTTCTTGTTGGTAATCCAACGCGTCGCTGTCCATATAGGTAGATAGTTCCCCAGAGGAGACTTGTTGACTGCGGCTTGTATCACCACCTGTTGTAGAACCTGTACCTGAAGAAGAAGAAGAACCCCAGATTTTGCCCCACGCGGTCTTTTTCTTACCCACGATAGGTGCACGAGGTCGTTGCAAACGAACTCCTTGATGCTTTTGTTCGTACTTGTTGTAAACTTCGGTTAGTTTAGTACGAACAGTAGTAAAATAAATTGAATAATCTTTCCCCAGAACATCACCTAAAATGGAGAGGACGTTACCAAATCCTCTAAGTTTTGCTTTAGGATCTAAAATAAAGGTGAAGGCATATAGAAGTGAAATTTCTTTCCAATATTTCAAATATTTTGTTTTCATTGCGGTGACAGAATCTCTTAAAATCATGTCATTTTCGTTGTTCTTAAAATGGGTAGCCATATCTAAGATATGATGCACAATTAGAGGAGATATGGGTTCATAAACTGCGAATAAAGCAACTGTGGAGTCATAAAAAACTTCAAGAAACTCAAGTAACTTTGATGCAACATACCAATGTTCTTTAGATAATAAATCACGTTCAGGATGATGTGTTTGAATGAAAACCTCAAATGTGCTCTTATATGGCAGAAAGTTCTTAAGCATTAAGTAAGTAGAATTCCATCTTACTGGCATATCTAAATCAAATATTCTTGGATGTACGCCCATTGCAATGCAAAAGTTCTTATAAGATGCTATTCTAGCATTATAATGATTCATAAAAGAAATTGCCGAACGGAAAGGTGCAATGTAACGTTCTAACGGGGCAAGTCCACTTTTAACTATAAGGTTAATAATATGACAGTCACAACGTTGATGAAGCAAAAATGATTCAAAGATAAGTACTAAATATTGGAGTGAGAATATTCATTGCGGAGGTGTTTGCGGGAGGCATTATCTAAAGTTATAGCAAAATCTTATCACCGAGACCAAAGTCCTCCACCACCCCAATAATACTCTCAAGAATATTCTCTCCGTATATGCGACATCAATTAGTTTGAAACCTATAATTCTTTTTCTAGTTGCCGCTTTGGTTGACATAATGAGCAACTACACTAATATAATCTTGCTTAGCCCTACCACTCCATATGTCCAAGTCAAAGATACGGAAAATGTGCAAGTATCTTGAACATTTTTTAAATTTTCACGATAACTATTGTAATACTTAATTACATCTCTACTAGTTGTCTGTCTAGATACTTTATTAAATTTTGGATTATGTGCATGCTTAATGTAATTTTCAAAATCAGCACTCTCGCCAAAGTTTAAAGGTAAATCCTGTGATGCAATTAAGCGTACAAGAGATTGCCTAGCTACTTCGCCACTATATTCCCAGTTATGGACCGAACCGTCCGGGTTGTATATTAGTTGTGTCTGTCTCATAGCTGCTCCTATTTTCGCTTTGCAACTTTCAATATGCCTATGCAAGTGTCCCGTACCCCCAGTAGATTTTGCAGATAAAACTTGATGACATTGTTTACAAACAGCAACTCTTACCTCTTTTCCTTTCGCATCTGTCCTCATTTGCTTGTCGAAAAAATCCCAAACTCTCGATGTCTGCCTCGCTCTCTTCGCTCCAGTGGATGTCGATCCAGAAGCACTCATGGACATGGAGCCTGATGGTTCTTCTTCTACATGATGTTCTTTAGGTGCTTGTGTTTCGGGTAAGGCGGACAAATCTTGGAAGGATTTAAGGTCCCCCGGAGCGTTCCCAAAATCGGAGATAGGGAAATGATCCATACAAAAAAATGCAAATTGAATATTCCGAACATTAGTAAAAATAATAAAAACAATACAATTAGCAAAATTCAGTATGACAAACCTCTTGTGTTACCGAAAGCTCGAGTTTGAATTTCTCCAAAATTTTAGCAAAATTTCTCCGAATTTTGCTAAATAACTACAAACAATATCACAATTTTCACAAGATGACCAATAGAGAAGATGATAAGTGAATGGATGCTAAATGAGGAGAGGGGTCCTCCCTATTTATAGAGAAAAAATCGGGATTTTTTGCTCGTTTTTTCAAATTTTTATCAATTTTTTAACACCTAACAGCTATAAAACGGTCAAAAAATTCAAAAATCAGGCCGCGCAAGACGCCCACGCTCAACAAAGCGGCAACGGTCGACACGCCGGTCCACCGTGCCCGCGCCCGCCCGCCTCTCCTCGGTCCGGTCGTGCGCGTGCGCGTCTTGGCCGTGCCTCGCCCATCAGTGCTGAGCCGGCCGGCCCTCACCGCGTCGCGTCGACCCACGGGCGGTGCCTCCGCCCAAGCACGCCCACGGCCTCGTGCCGTGCCGACCCGGCCCACCCGCCGTCGTGCCGTGGCGTGGGCCGGGCCTACAGTACCGGGCCGTGGGCGGCACGGCCTGGCTCAACCCATATGGCCACCTCTAATAGTAGCACTAGAAAAAACAAAATAAAAAAGAAATTAGATGTCGAGTTCTTTCAAGTGATGACCCCTCTACATGCATGGCATGGCATGTGGGCTGATTTGATCCGTCGAAAACAACCTGCGTTCCGGCCGAAAGCCCTGCCGTTACTCTCACAGAAAGACTAACGCCTCAGCTCAGCTCGATTTTTTCGTTAATTAGGCAACCACCATTGTTGCTGATTCTCTTTCAGCTCCGTCATTATCCCCTAATGGTTCGGTTTGACAGGCACGATCCGGAATTAACACCTGTCAGCGTCCCCGGTCAGATCCACGCTTTTTATCTCGACCGATGGACGCGGACGCGGCAACACTCGCTTCTGTTCGCCGATCGGGCCGCGTGCAACCTCCCGGCAGTCGAGTCGAGTCGGCAGCGACGACGACTGCTCGGGCGGGCAATCATTGCGCCTTAATGGCCCCGGAAAACCAGTGGGTTTCAGCCGAGATGACACGGCAGGGGGTGCAGGACTGCAGGAGCAACCGCGCAACTACGCGTTAGGCAGGGTCGGCGAAATTTTGGGTGAGATTTCGGATTTGAAGGGAAAACGAGATTATAAAATTCTGACGGAATAAAAAAAATTAAATTTCTACAGTGATTTCAGAAATTTCACCGAAATTTTAGGTATTTTGATCGGATTTTGAGTTTTTTTTACCAGATTTGGAACAATGCCTCTTAAGAATATCATCTTCCATGAATATTTTTTTGAAAACCGAATTTTTGAGACATTTTATAAAAATAACAGAAGTATTGTCGGATTTTTATAAAAATATACAAGCTTGATCATGCACTGAAAATTTATGGTACTATCTTTAGCGGTCTAAGATCATACAAAAAAAATTTCAAAAAAATTGAACTTCATTTGTTATTTTTGAAAAATAGAAAATAGAAGGAACATAAATGAGATAGTAACCTTTTCAGAATTTTATAAATTCGTTCGAGTGTTATCATGACCCTAAATTTTTAGGAGAGCTTAATCATTGCATCAGAACCCTTATGTAAAAGTTTGAAAATGTTTAAACCTATTTTGGTTGCTCAATCAAATCTATGGAAGCAATACGTGTACTCAGGACAATAAGATTTTTATCAGGACATTAGTACTGTCATAATTTTTGAAAATTTCTCAGATTTAATCATTATCTAAAAATTTTATAGAAATATTAGTGATGCATCAGGATCATCTACAAAAACTTTCAGAATTTTCTAACGTGATTTGAACTATTTTTCATTCAGTTGAAATTTGCTCAGAAGTTCTGGTCCAAAAATTTCTGGATTTGAATTTTTCTTTCCCACTTGTCTTCTTCCCGTGCGGCGTTTGAAGGCCGAAACGTACGGCAGCGCGCTGATGTGGTCGAATTGTTCATCTGCTCGGGTATTTTCTCAACATTTTTGTCACACTATCTAGTGCTATATGCAATATATTTAAGAAAAAAGTACTAGAAAGATCGCAGCCGCGTTCTTTTGGAATCCTTTAAAAAAATTCGGATTTGTGGAAGTTCCCTCCTTCGACCCTTTTGACAAGCCTTCATCGATATGTCTTCTTTGAGAGGCTTAAGTATATTAATTTTGATCTTAGTATAATTCGATTTTGGAATATCCCAATGCCCATCTCTCAAGCAATTGCCTGTACCTTCGGATTGATTAAATTCGTGCCTTACTTAGCGACCGAACCACATAATTAAGAATATCAAAATCACGTCTAATTAAATTCCAGCTGACAACTCAACTGTCGTCACCACGTGACTTGGCAGAATAAAGATGGGAGTACATCAAATGCTCGGAAATTTTTACTCTTGTAGCTCGGTTATAAATTTTTTTTTCGCGATTAGCCTCCGATCGAAAAAATTATAAAAATAGCCTCTGCACAGTATAATCCAACGGTTTTGGTGCGCGGTATTTTTTTTTTAAATTTTTCCAGCCGAATCCAGCGGACGCCGTCCACTGAAAATTTCTTTTCAAAAAAATCCCGTACGGAAACCGAGTTCCAACCGCTGGAACTCGGGGTGGGCCTAGGGGCTGGGTGGGGTGGGGTGCGGGTGGGTGACGCGAACGGAAAAAATATTTTTAGGACTGTAACGACTTTGAAAAATTGTGAAATTTTTTGTGGAGGTTTTTGACACATCAGTGATATTTTTATAAAAATTTGAAAAGATTATCACATATGAGAAATTTTTAAAAATTTAAACATTACAACTATCTTGATGAAACACTGACCACTAAGTTTGAAGCGAACGAAAAATAAAAAAACCACCTTGATAAATTCTAAAAAATTTTGTACAGGTTTTTGACATATCAATTATATTTCCATAAAAATTTGAGGAGATTATCATGTATGAGGAATTTTTAAAAATTCAAACAGTACAACTGTTTTTATGAAACACCGACTAGTAAGTTTGAAGCGAACTAAAAATGAAAAAACCACCTTGATAAATTCTAAAAAAATTTGTGCAGGTTTTTGACACATCAATTATATTTTCATAAAAATTTGAGGAGATTATCACGTATGAGAAATTTTTGAAAATTCAAGCATTATAAATGTCTTTGTGAAACACTCACCAGTAAGTTTGAAGCGAACGAAAAATGAAACAAATCACTTTGATAAAAACCTGCAAAAAATTTTTTAGAATTTATCAAGGTGGTTTGTTTTATTTTTCGTTCGCTTCAAATTTACTGGTCAGTGTTTCATAAAGATAGTTATAATGTTTGAATTTTCAAAAATTCCTCATACGTGATAATCTCCTCAAATTTTTATGAAAATATAATTGTTGTGTCAAAAACCTGCACAAAAAAATTCAGAATTTATCAAGGTGGTTTTTTCATTTTTCGTTCGCTTCAAACTTACTAGTCGGTGTTTCATAAAAACAGTTGTACTGTTTGAATTTTTAAAAATTCCTCATACGTGATAATCTCTTCAAATTTCTATGGAAATATAATCGATGTGTCAAAAAAACCTGTAAAACAAATTTCAGAATTTATCAAGGTTGTTTGTTTCATTTTTCGTTCACTTCAAACTTACTGTCAGTGTTTTATAAAGACAGTTGTAATGTTTGAATTTTCAAAAATTCCTCATACGTGATAATCTCCTCAAATTTTTATGCAAATATAATTGATATGTAAAAAACCTTCACAAAAAAAATCAGAATTTATCAAGGTGGTTTTTTCATTTTTCGTTCGCTTCAAACTTACTGGTAGGTGTTTCATAAAAGCAGTTGTACTGTTTGAATTTTTAAAAATTCCTCATACGTGATAATCTCCTCAAATTTTTATGGAAATATAATTGATGTGTCAAAAACCTGTAAAACAAATTTCAGAATTTATCAAGGTGGTTTGTTTCATTTTTCGTTCGCTTCAAACTTACTGGTTAGTGTTTCATAAAGACAGTTGTAATGTTTGAATTTTCAAAAATTCCTCATACGTGATAATCTTCTCAAATTTTTATGAAAATATAATTGATGTGTCAAAAACCTGCACAAAAAAATTCAGAATTTATCAAGAAGGTTTTTTCATTTTTCGTTCGCTTCAAACTTACTGGTCGGTGTTTCATAAAAACAGTTGTACTGTTTGAATTTTTAAAATTCCTCATACGTGATAATCTCCTCAAATTTTTATGTAAATATTATTGATGTGTCAAAAACCTGTAAAACAAATTTCAGAATTTATCAAGGTGGTTTGTTTCATTTTTCGTTCGCTTCAAACTTACTGGTCAGTGTTTCATAAAGACAGTTGTAATGTTTGAATTTTTAAAAATTACTCATACGTGGTAATCTTTTCAAATTTTTATGGAAATATCACTGATATATCAAAAACCTTCACAAAAAATTTCACAATTTTTCAAAATCGTTACAGTCCTATAAATATTTTTTTCGTTCGTGGCACCTACCTCACCCCACCCGCACCCCACCCCACCCCACCCCAGCCCCTGGCCCACCCCTCGTACGGGATTTTTTTGAAAAAAAATTTCCAGCGAACGCCGTCCGCTGGATTCGGCTGGAAAAATTTTAAAAAAAAATACTGCGCTCTAGAACCGCTGAATTACACTGTTCAGAGGCTATTTTTGCAATTTTTTCGATCGGAGGCTAATCGCGAAAAAGAAATTATAACCGAGCTACGAGAGTAAAAATTTCAAATGCTCGTACCATATGCATTGCTCACAGCCCTATCCAAAATATTGCCCGTCTGTAATCATCGTACCGTTGCAATACACTACAGTGCAGTCATATATACAATAATATACAACGATATCTCCAACATATTCTTTAGCGAACTTGAGTAGTAATGTAGCATACGCAATAATCACATCGATCGATCGTCAACACGGGAGATTCGGTTGTTCAACTGATCGAATAGGCAGTGATGCATAATTCAATTCTTATACGCCATGACAAATCTGTCGAGATAAGAATACTAAGTTGTCAAGAAATGAGAAAACACAGATGATTATTAACAAACCAAAGATGCTTAGTTATGAGTTCTGACCTGTTTGGCCTAACTTAATTGGTACATGTTTGATCTAGCATGAAGTTGCCTTCTTTTTCATAAAACAATCTCGAAAGACATGCAGATAAACCTAACCTTTTTTTTGCGAGGATAAACCTAACTTATTAGGCTTTGGCTACATTTGCAAGTTCAAGTTTTATTGATAATTTTATATTGAGAAGTGCTTTTATAGTCGAATCAAAACTCGCACTAACTCATACCGAAGTTTGTTGACTACGTACGTACTGTACAATAGCACCGTATTTTAAATTTTAAAATGACAAAGACGGTGACAAAAATAGCAATATCGACCTACGGATAAACATAATTAAGAAGCGTATGGATGCCAAATAAGTGTGTGTATATGTATATATATATGCTTAACCGGCGGCTTATGTATGGTGTTAGGTATAAATAATAATGATTCGATTGTGCCATTCTGACCTACTACTACTACCAAATATTTGCTTAAACAGATATAACTTGTACGCATGTATATGCAATACTCGAATTTCTCGATCTCGCATCAACGCTTTATTCGGTGATCATAGCTATCTATTTAATTTATGACGTAACTAGGAGCCAGACATCCAATATGATGATGTTTCATCGGACGCTCGGTGCAATATTTTTTTTTTCCAACGTGTGCAACTTTTTTTTCGCACGCACATTTTTACTGTTATCGAAGGAAAATGTTTCACGCGTAGAAAAAAATGTTTCACACGTAGGAAAAAAATATTGTAGAGCGTCCGAAAAAATCAGACGTCCGGCTGCTAGCAATTCCCTTAATTTATACATGAATTATACTACTGCCGTCTAGTTTTGGCTCATGCGGAAAGATCCCTTGATAAGAGGAAAGTCCGATGGAGAGGCAGAGACGAGAGCGAGGAGATCAAGACGTAGATTGAAAAAAACTCTGGAAGACGGAGTTGGGCTGATATGAAGAATACATGATTGAGTAGGCTGCATTTAAGAGTGGTAGTATAGGCTATATAAACTCTATACCAGTTGATGAGGAGAACACACCCAATCAACCAAACACTTTCAATTTACCTTCACTCTTACTATATAACTTCTGAGTAGTTTGTAGCTAGTAGAACCCTTAATCTGTAATTCGATCTATGCTCATCTATTAAATCGATTTTGAGTTACTAACGTCGGATTTGTCGTGTTTGTCGCTTCTAGAACACTTTTTTAGGCATCATCTGCCGTCGATCCTTTGCCGATTTGCTAGAAAATCAGCTGTCACGTCGCATATGCAGCTAAGAGACACCTTTTGTAGGACACAGTGCTTGCTGCGCTTAGAACATTTTTCCGACGGTAATAGGTACATTTTAGGAATTTACTAGAGATCATATAACTGATTTTGTCCTAAATTTCAGGCACTATTTAATTATTGATCGTGTCTCAAGAATTATGCTCCAGTCAGGTCTACAGGTTCGCCAAGCCCAACCCTAGATCGAATTGACTGGGCAACATGTGGGCGGTGGCCGACAGCGAAGCAGTGAGGGTGCCATAGCCATGGGCATGGTGGTCAGTGGAGGGCAAGTCGTTTACGGGTGAAGGTGTCAGCGGTGGCAAAAGATTATCCTGCTAGGTGGGTGTAACATCCTGATCTAAAATCTGCTCAATACTTAACTTATCGTAGGGTGGATTCACGCATGTATAGCGTATCACTTGTACTTTTGTTCTTACTTCGTGTAAAAAGATTAATCCAGAGGTACTATATCTAGATCCAACATACATTATATATTGCTACAACTTACTTTAGACAAGCAATGTGAGACTAATCACACCACCGCTCTATATGGGCCTTCACATTAACGGAAAACCATCACTTAGTACACGGTCTGTGTATCCAGTGCCAGCACGAATTAATGCCATGCCATGTGTTCACTCTGAACCCACACGTGCCATACGCATAGCCTGTGCCCCTGACCCATACGCACCATGTAGCGAAGGTTGATGCTCTGTCGGTAGCAAAAGATCATCTTGCTAGGAGGGTGTAACACCTTGATCTAAAATCTCCTCGATACTTAGTCTACCGTAGGGTGGATCCATGTATGTATAGCTTATCACTTACACTTTTGTTCTTGCTTTGTGTAAAAAGATTAACCCTGAGGTACTATGTCTAGATCCAACATGCATTATATACTGCTACAACTACTTTAAACAAGCAATATGACACTAATCACACCACCGCTCTATATGGGCCTTCACATTAACGAAAAATCATCACTTGGTACACGTCTGTGTATCCATTGCCAACACGAATGCCATACCATGTGTTCACTCTGGACCCACACGTGCCATGCGCATAGCCTGTGCTCCTAACCCATATGCACCATGCAGCAAAGGTTGATGCTCAATTTTTTTAAATAATACATTTTATAAAAGTAATTGTGACGTTAATACGCCTGGGAAAAAATTTACAAAAATAATACTAGTTCGGCCAACTGCTTGGCGAAGTTGGAGTAGCAGCTAGATGGTTAGGCGAATACCATATTTTTGCCAAACCGTTCGGCGAAAATACGTTAATTGCGTCATCAGCCTCGCCCTGACAGAGCAGCCAAGTCGCCATTTGACATGTGTCCATTTTCGCTAAATGGTATAGTGACCACCTATTTTCGCCAAATGGTGGGGCGACCACCTATTTTCGTCGTACCATTTGGCGAAAATAGAGGGCTTTGAAACGGTCGCTTGGTCAAGCTTTGGTTTCAAACGGCGAAGTAGGCAACGATGCCGTCCCCCCTTTTTTCTTTTTTCATTCGCCGTTTGAAACCGAAGCCTAGCCGAGCGGCTGTTTCAAAGCCCCCTATTTTTGCCAAACGGTACGACGAAAATAGGTTGTCGCCCCACCATTTGGCGAAAATAGGTGATCGCCATACCGTTTGGCGAAAATAGACACGTGTCAAGTGGTGATTCGGCTGCTCTGTTAGGGTGAGGCTGATGACGCAATTAACGTATTTTCGCCGAACGGTTTGACGAAAATATGGTATTCGCCTAACTATCTGGCTACTAATCCAACTTTGCCAAGTGATTAGCCGAACTAGTATTATTTTTGTAAATTTTTTCCGGACGTATTAATGTTGCAATTACAATACTGGAGGCTATACATTGCGGAGAAGTCACGTGCACCTTAAATTAGGGCTTTAGCAAAGACTCCTTAGCCACCAGTACTACACCTGCTCCTAATTATCTTCTGTCGAAAAAGGATGCCAAGTATAATCATGGTGGCGTTCGGAAGCAGGGCACGTCTATTTCAAAAGAAGTCTTTAAATTATCGAAGCTGACGGGCTAGTAAAACTAGCCATTTCCTTTAAGGAAAAAAAAGCGCTTTTTTTTATACAAGGGACATCTATGTCAGCCAGCCTACAATGCGGTCAGCTATATAAAAATATTCAGTACTGAAGAACTCCTTAATTGGAAAGAAGTGCTGATTTTCCACATACTGGAGTACTGGACCAATGAGCTACCTCCTAGAAAACATTCATATTTAGGTCTGAATATGTAAGGCTGGACATTTAGTAAGCATTTGTTTTTTTTACAGCTATTCAGTAAGCATTTGTCATTTTCATGATCGGTGAGACTGCAATGATATGCTAGGGAAAAAGTGTAAAGCTAGAGCTCTGGTCGAGACTCCAAATCAAACAAACGCAGCAGGTAGCAACATTTCTCGTCACAACCGATTCATGTTATGTGCCGCAGCATCATCCACTTTAATAGTAATTTTAGCAGGTGAGCCAAGAACATCAGGCGCCACCGGCTCCCGTAGCCATTTAAAACTACGTCCATCAAATTAACCACTAGCTGAATTAGCTTAGCTAGCCCCATACGATCAATTAAAAGCCCATTGAAATAACAACAAAAAACCGGTTTATTTGTTATCGCTAGTGTTATTATGATGGTGTCACACACTTGTCCACATGTATTGTAGAGGCGGAGAGCACACATACGTGCATCACTGCAGAGAGGAACAAGGAGCACAACCAGAGGCCGGAGAGTTCCGCGCGCAGGAGATCCGACAGCCTGGTCGAGATATACATATCCACGGAACGGGTGGATCACGCCGAATACGTAAATTAAAATACGAAGATTCGCGAAGATTAAAGCACGTAGCAGTATAAAAAAAACGTATGGACAGGATCGTCTGCGGCCTCCTGTAGAACTGTACATGAGCGTCGCTCTCGAGTCCGTACAGGCGTACAGCCCGGGCGCACGCGAGCCGATCGGGAATCGCTTGGAGCTCGAGCCCGTGACCGACCAGGTCACATGGCTCACCTCGATCTGGACCACCCGTTCTGGACACGTGTCTGGCCAGGATCTCTCCACGTCAACACGAGAGCGCGTGCATGTCTATTTCCTAGCTAGCACATGTACCGTGCATGCAACGTTTAAGTAACAATGGATGGAACAGTGATTTTTTTTTCTCAAGTGGTACGTGAAAAATACCTCAAACGTACGGTGTATCATGTACATATGTTACAATTGGTGTACGTACAATATACCTCCTACGTACGTATGTATATGCATGAATCAACCTCTATATACTTGGAAGGGAGCAATCGCTATAGCTTCCCTTCGACCGTAATCGTATCGTATATACGTAGCAATTACTATAGCGTACGCATCTGAGCAGTATTTCATACTGTCAGCGGTCGCAAGCACAAGGCCTGTACAATACATAATATACAGGTACGTGCACACTACCTGCAGAATACGTACGATTCGAACGTACGGACATACGGAGGCTGGCTAAGTTCAGAAGCTGATGGGGTAGACGCGCTGCATGTTGGGGTAGAAGAGGCCCCAGTTCTGCTCGACGCCGGAGTCCTTCTGGTTCTCGTTGAACATGGAGAAGAGGTACGTCTCGATGGCGCCCGGGTGGCGTGGAGTGCCGTGGCCGACGTGGTTGATGAGGTTCTGGTTGTAGATCCTCGCGTTGGCCGGGGATGCCGCCGTGCCGCCGCCGGACGGCCACCCGCTCTCCGACACGACGAGCGTCACGCCCGAACCGCCGTGCTTGGCCATCGCCGTGTAGAAGGCGTCCACCGTCGTGTCGAACAGGTTCTGGTATCCGTAGGCGCCGTCCTGCACGACGGTGCCGGAGGCGGTGAAGAGCGCGTAGCTGATGTCCATGGCACCCGGGTTGTAGGTGTAGGGGAAGTAGGGGTAGATGTTGGCGAGGAGCGGCGCGCCGGTGCGCGCCAGGAACTGCGCCACGGGGCCCATGTACGCCTGCGCCTCGCCGGTGAACTCCGCGGCGGAGGGCGGGCTGTACACGCCGAGGATAGCCTGCGACACCGACGTGGTGACCTTGATGTGGCCCAGGCCGGCGGAGGCGAGCGCGCCCTGAACGTTCTCCATGGCCGGGGCGAGGTTCTGTGTGGCGCCACCGGCAACCTCGTTGCCAACGCAGACGTACCGGAAGGAGACCGAGGGGTAGGCCTGGATGTTGTTGCGCACCCATGAGGCGGCCGCGGCCGGGCTGGCGGCGAGGTTGGACAGCACGTCGTTGGGCGCCCCGACGACGACGTTGATGCCTGTGCCGCTGACGGCCTGCAGCGCCGCCTGGTCTGGCGCGTACAACCGCATCGAGCTGATGCCGTTGGACTTGTACATGCCGATGACGGTGCTCGCCGGCGGCAGGTTGCTGGCGCTCATGCCGTAGCACACCCCGATGGACTCGACGCCTACACGCAAGTACGTAGATTTCGTTAGCCCTGTGTACGTACTCACACTTAATTAATCACAGTAGAAATTACTAATTAACCGTACTCCAAGTTAAATCAGTTCAACATTTTAGCTAGTTTTCTACTGTGAACTACAAAACTACTGTTCCATTGCCTTGGAAATCAAATCATCTTTACTGTTGAAGAAAAGAGATGGAAAAATGGGTACACAAAGCAAGAAGGGCGGCGATGCGTGCACCCTTTTGACTTGTTGGAGGGAAAATTTTAATCTCTAGAAAAGGACATTTAACTGAAAATTTGTATGTGCGTGCAGCTCCAAACTTTGCATATTTTTATCACTCTCTCTCTCTAGACTGGCTTGTACTGGTTGATGTAACACCTAACGAATGAACGTTTTTACAGTCAAGGAGTTGGTGGCAAATGCATGCACATTGCTAGTCCCGTGCCTTGGCTTGGCTTGACCGAGTTGTCACTACGTGCAAGAAAGAAACTATGGAAGTGGCTTAGCTAGCTCGTGACCAAGGACAACCTTAAAGAAACGAATAAACTGACTACTTGGAATGATTTCTCACTGGCTCACTAAGTTGCTTGGTTAACCATCTAACTCCACCATAATTATGGCAGCTATAGATTTGCCGAAACTATGCTGGCCAGCCGGAAGCCTGTCAAGGGTTACTTGAGAGTGCAATATGTAAGAAAATTTTTACGGCCGAAGTATGTCATCAATCTATAGCATGTAGTTTGCACTAGCACGCCACTAGTATGTCACCAGGGCAGCGTTCCTGTGCCGTTATAATGGCAACTGCTTATTACCATATGTCAATACCGTTTGACAGAAGCAACGAATAGCTCGGATCAAGCTACACAGAAGCCTAAGTCATCGTTTCTTATACAATAATCGATACACAACTACTAAAGTTGTAGTCATAACACCGACTACATTATATCTGGTTATCACCAGGAGTATACTAAGAGAGAAAGAGAGGACCACACATGACAGATGGCTAGCCAGAAGAGCAGAGCAGAGATACATCATACATGGGGCTAAAGCTTCTGGTCCAACGTCCGCAGCACGACCGTTGGATAGTCCACGTATGATCGATGTGGATCGCCAAATTAAGCGTGCGTGCGCTGCGGTTAGCCGTGGCTGCCGTGCCATGGCCCATGGGGCTAACGGCCTATCTGGCTAGCTCACGTGTGTTACAAGTATTATATAGTACACGCAAGTTAATCCTAGACTGCAATTATAATCAATTGATCCTCCTCTCTTTAATTTGTATATGCAGATATGCTATCTATATACCTTTAAGCTAGTACTTTTTTTTCAGTGCATATTCATCTAACGAAGTGCTACAACTACTACCAACTAAAAAAAACTAACCCATTCTTTGCAAGCTATATTTCAGGCAGATCACGCTAGCTTATACCAAGAGAAAGAACACCTGTATTGATTTGTGGCTAGTTAGTGATGTACTCTCACATGCAGTACCCTAGATATATGTGTTGTGCTATGAAGACATGCATGAATCATGATGAGAACAAGACTAGCTATAGCTAATATGCTCCTGGAGTCCTACATGCATTAATCTATCAGCAAGTGAGTTAGTTAATTGGCAGTACACTATATTCATCAAACTTAGAGAATGGAACAGTAGTACTGGCTCCAACGAGAAGAGGACGATTGGACTAACCGGTACGATATCATGCGTCGCTGAAAAAATGTCAAGATGCGACCGCGAACCGGAGGGAGAAAACAAATTAAAGATGGCGAGCGACGGGTGGTTAAGCAGTAGTTGCACCGAATTAATTAGGGAGCAAATGAAGTGGTAGGACTCGTGTCAACAGTGGCAAAAAGGGAAGAGAAAAAGTTAATTAGTGAGCTACTGTGGTACACTTTACCATGCATGCATGGCAAAAAAAAAATCTGGCTAGCTTAACATGACACTGATGAAAGATAGAAAGAAAGAGACTCCAGCTAGCTGCTAGCTAGGTCTTTCGTTAAACTTTCTGATTCTTCCAAAAGGTGGTTAGGAAGCAACCAAAATGACATGCATGCTCACCAAACATGCAGAGACTTCATCTGCATACTTCCTGGTTTATGTACGAAGTAGGCTTAATTTGTCATAGTAAATTGAGTTTCTCCATCAACTTTATATATAGTTTAGAGTTGAAACTAGCTAGAAATATCATTTGCAATATGCTTGAGATATTACTCAATTTCCTTGCAGAAACCTTGCTATATGTACTTGTAATGTTTCCCTAGAAAAAATAAATACAATTAAGATACAAGATTGTACTTAAGATATGTGCACTTTTATTTAGTGAAGCGGTAATGCAGTATATGTACAAATAACACTACCTCTTGAAAACGATGCTTGTAAGCAAATAAAAAAAATATAAGTTTAAAAGTGGCCCAGCAGTAAAAAAATTTGGTTTCTTGATTTTTTTTTTTTTAAAAAAGAAAGTGATTGATGCAAATTTTTACTGTTCCATTGGTGCACGAAAGATCGATAGAGAATGAGACGGCCGGATGGCTTTACCTTGCGACTGATAGCAAGAATAAAACGCAGAAAGAAAGCGACATGCACCAAAAGAGGGTAGTATTAACGACTAACGAGTTGTCATCTTTGCATGACGTTGTTGACGAGAGAGATGTATGTGAGTAATGTGACTATGCGTACTTCTCTCCTCTCCTCTGTGTATATTATCTAGCCCTCACACCATGGCTACCTAATTCATCTCTTCATGAAAGCTGAGTTAATTTATTATCTTCTTCCTCTAATAAAGAAAATCCCTGCATGACTTGCATAAACAAATTAAAAATCTACCTAATTATTTTGAAACAAGAAACAGTAGAGAGAGAGAGAGAAGGGAATCACTTTTAGGGATGGAGGCAACGACTCCGAAGAGCAATGCCAGAGCGAACATGGAGGCTACACCTTGGCTTGCCATTCTCTCTCAAGCTCTCTCTATCTTCAAGGGTATACTAGCACGTCTCTCTAAAACTCTCCTTGTTTCCTTGCTGATACAACCACTGGCTGCACCCCCTTATATAGATGTTGAGACAAAGTTTGGTCCAATCCAAATTAACTTGCTTGGCCCAACGTCTCCAGCAACATTAATTTAGCCTATTGCAATTGACTAGCTAGGGCAGCCGTTGCATGCGTCATTCGTCTCAAGGTGTCTGGTGGCCAGAAGTTATCCGGTACATTAGGTTGTTGTAAGAAGTAGGGAATAATTCATACCAAACAACTTTTGAAAAAGGATTAAATTTAGTCTCCATGCGTGATGTTCGATGAAAGAGAAGTTCTTATTAGGTCAACGAGCTGAGGATGCGGCGTGCCGTGTTAGGGCATGTACAATGGTACATATTAGCTATCGTAAGGCTATGTCACGTAGGATTTTAGGTGATATAGAGAAGGGAGAAAAACGTTGTTCACTATTTAACAGACGATCTTAATGAGAGATCATTATAGACAACTATATAGACGATCCTTTGTATGAGTTATTTTTAAAACTGTCTATAGATGATATAGAGATATATTATAAACAACTGTCGTCTATACCACTATACATACCCCTAGTACCATCAACGTAATTCAGTCGATAAATATGCACGTCTTACTCGAGAACATTCGGTGTGTCGCTTTATGTTTTGTAGAAACTGACATGACTTACCTAAGAAGAATTGACATTGTTCGTTAGCTTTTTTTTATGGATCTCATAGTCACGTATAGAAAGTAAAATATTTTGATGTACAATCACAATCGGTCTAAAAGGGTAGAAATTAGCCACCCTTGCGACTATTACCTTTTTCTATTCTCCTACGTACGGGGATTTATAGCGTTTAATTTACATATCAATTAGAAATTGTATAAATCTGATATGAGAAATTCCTAGTTTAATTGATAAGAAAATTGGTGTTTTTGGTGTACCTAATTAATAATCTCTCACATGAGCCAAAGAATTACTTGAACCACTTTAATTAGAAATTAGGTATTCCTTGGACTCCAATATGCCCGTACACCTTTTTTTAGAAGACTAGTTCCACTTAATTAAGTTGGCGACATATTATTTCACAGGAGATTAATATTGGAATCACCAGCCTTAGAAAGTTAATTTCCAGTTTCTTTCAAAAGAGAAAAAGGGAACTTTATTAGGAACAGTCATAGACGAAACACATACACAACTTCTCTAAGCTAGTGCACCATTCATGTGAGCTTTCGGTGTCCCATAGTTTTCCCTTCGATCTGTTGTTGTGACCTCAACAGCAAACTGATTAAGCTAGCTAGCTTCCATCCAATTAATCTGTTGGAACATCCAGATCCTGCCGTTGATTTGTTTATATTGCGAAGCTGATCTGTGGATAGGGAGGAACATGTTGTTGCTATCAGCTGATGAGTCCCGTTATGCAACTGCTTTCCAGTATAACTACTAATACAGAGATAATATTAGGTGCACCAAATGTGTTCGCACCACCTAGCCGATCTACTCTTGTAGAGCTAATCGAGTTAATACGAATTAATGTATACGATACGATTAGGACATTTCAATGATGAGCTATTTGATCAACGTCGTTGAGAACACTGGTCATGTCTAGGATTAGCTAGGGACATTGGTAGAATTAACATAGATAGTGAGAAGCTTCCCTATTGGTGGCTTAGCAGCCCCGGCCCCTTTTGGCACACATGTTGTACTGGTCATATGTGTGGAAAGGGTTTAGACATGTGTTCTGTAGTGAGCTACATGTTGATCAAATTGTAGCAGTCATAGTGACATCAATTCGGTCTAGCTAGCCAAGTTTCTAACAAATTCTTTTTATGGAAGTATATATGCCTTTAATCCATTATACAATTTTTAAAAGATGGAAGAGAACAGTACCATTAATTCTGAGTTTCACTAGAGGTGAGTAGTTTACACCCGAATTTATTCGAAGAGTCAGCACTACGAACTTTACCTGACAAAAATTTGTTTTAAACATGAAACGATTCTGAGAGCCTAATCTTATCGGATAGATGATCAGATCCAACGCATAACAGAGACTGATGACTTTGGCATGCATGATGATGAAAGTGAGATCAGAATCATCAGATCGATCAATTCATGTGCACTAGATTTGAAACCTCTCCATTTGCAAAATCACGACCATATCCATTTTAGAAAGGAACAATTGCATTCGCTCATAACGCATCATAGCCCTGCCACTAACTTGAAGTACACGACATGCACGACGTAGACCACGACGTACCCTGAAAATACCACGACGTATGTATGTATGCAGGTACGCACCACTGGGTTTGTTATCTTGCGCTTTATGCCTATGTGGATACCAAGTCACCCCTTGTCATATCCTGGGCCTCTGAATGGATGCGAATTAACCTGCATCATCCTAGTCGGATGGAGGACCACTTGGAAAACTGCACTTTATCCTTATTTTCTGCTTATGTGGATGCAAGAGAACAACTTGTCCTGTCAGCATTCTGGCATAGTACGGTGCCTCCTATTCCCCTGGATGTGTTTCATCGTGCACGGCCGGCTGATCAGCTTGCTTAGGTGTTGGTTTCATCCCTAATATCAAGTCTCTATCACTGTGGGGGATGTTCATAAATAAAATTAGCTCATTGCTGCATCCTTTCTTCTTTGCCTTTTCTTTATTTCTTTTAGATTAGCAACTAGTCATCCATCACTTGCATTTCTAATTAAATTGGTTTCCTGTTTCAACGACACACAACTTAGATATGTGGAGATTTTGGCCAACCGATGATCGACTCTAACCTGTGTAGCGTCCTAGTTTATCCGACTTACGGCAGGGTAATTCTCTTTTCTGTAAATTTTCTCTAATTTGATCTCATATTCTAGCTCTATGTAAGACCTATGAAATTGGGTTTTTACCAATGAGCTCTTCTTGCTTTTAAGGGGGAAAAGATAAATGTGAAAATTGTTTGTAGGACCTGTATGGCCCAGTACTATATACTTGAAAGGTCCTTAATTTTATCTTTATCCTTGCTTATGTGGACGCAAGGACGTACAGCTAGTTCTGTCAGTAGATCGCTACAGGCTGTTGATTGCTAATGTTGGCTTGCTGGAATTCTCTTCATGCTTTGGCGGCTCCGTGAAGTGGTTATCTTCTTGGAGTGTGATTCTACACGAGTCTGCTGTTTTTCCATGTCCTTTTGCTTTTGTTAGCTTCACCAGGTCATGGCATTTTCTCTCCCGTGTGTTCTCGGAGCAGACAGTACTGAGATAGAGAGAATTGAGCATCCTAGCACCTTGTGGTAATAACATCGACCTTCTATACTCCTTGGACCAGAAAACTGTACGGGTTACTAAAGGTACATGTGGATACGAGACTCTCAATTGCCATTGCATTGCTCTACTCGAAAAATGCATATAAAACTTAGGTCTTTCTCTTCTTAGTCTCAGAAAAATAAGAGGCCCATGTGTGTATATATATATATATATATATATATATATATATATAGAGTAGAGGTACAAAAGGCCTACAAGTGGAAAAGCGAGCCACAGATCAAGGAGGATAACGGAATGTCATACTTGGGGGCATGAGATTAACTAGGACCCACGACTGTTACCTGATAAGTGCAGCAGTTATTGGCTAAGCTTGACGGATTGGATGCGTGCATAGATATTTCTTTCTTGGCTAGCAGATAAAGGCGACCAGGATGGAGTAGACCAACAAGCCGGCACACAGGCCGACCAATCTTCGTTAGTTTTCCCAGAATCTTTTCTTTCCTATCACCTTTCATGAGTTCCTGAGAGTTCTGAGAATTCTTCTTCTCTTCTTTCCATCGATCCATCAGCTCGTTGTTCCTTGATGCCTACAAGGCTACAAGTAGTAGCTAAGATGGATAAGCCACGCAGCCACAAAAACAACTTGAAGACCCTGCGTGTCGTTGCAAGCAGATAAGATAAGATTTCCATGTCATTTGTTTTACCCCACACACACACACATCCTGACGCAACTACGAACACAGTACATGCCTCATGTATACATACAAACGTATACATGTTTCATGTGCTACAAACAGACATATAAATACTTCGTATTCCGCATTCATTTTTTTTTTCGATTTTAGTTGAGTTTATTGCTGGATGTCGACGTGGTTCAGCATCCACAAAATCAAAGAAATTTGGAGCCCATTGGATCGAGTTGAGTAAGACGGATAAGATTTCCGTGTCATCTGATCTATGAACGGTGTGTAGTAATGGGCAAGTAACACGGTCGATCGAAGGAAGCTAAGCTAGCTAGGGAACAACATCGACAAGGTGACGATTGTCGATTGGCCTGCAGGCCGCCCAGCGACTCACGGCGACAGACATGGACGTTTCTGTAGGACTGTATGGATATTTGAAAGGGAGATATACATATATGGAACATATAGCTAGCTAGCTAACCTAGTTATTAATTTCTTCTTGTCATCATAACATTGTTATTGGCATGATGTTGCGTCCTGAGGTATGACCGGCCGGGCTCACGAAGATTAGGACACGCAACTGAGGCTCTCAAAAGCTTGTTCGTATATAGCTATAGTTGCATCTTTTCAAACTTGGAATTTTAGTTCAGTAAGCCAGGCTGACATGCTTAACCGTGTCACTTAATTAAGTCACTGACATGCAAGTTACATTATTAAAAAATATATAAGATAAGCTACATCGAGTTTCTCTTTTGCAAATGGTGTGGGCACAGTTAGTAACACGATCATATAGAGCTAATAAGCTATGCAAAAAAGATGCCGTCGCATCAAATTCAGGAAAATCTACGAATAAACACACCAAATATATAGTTGGTGGGACCAAAACTGTGGTCTTTAACCCTACAATTAATATGTGTGGCACCCTCACTTACCTATGTTTGCTTAATTGCACTAATATTTACACTTCCTTTAATTGCACATTCCGGATCACTATTAAGGACTTTGTTAGTTTGTTCTTTCAACTATGTAAGTTTGTTTGAGGAGCTAGAGAACAATCTGTTCAAAATTATGCAGCTCACTTACCCATACATGTACATGATACATCAATCTTGCTAGCTTTGTAGCTAATTTTTCATTTCATATAACTCTTTAATCAATTTTGGTCCTTAGAGCTGTATCAAGGCCAAATCAATTAATTAAGTATACGAAAAAAACTGGTGCGGGTAGAGCTCAACATCGAAGTACGGCTTAGTACAAATTATCAATGCTACATTACATGCCAAACTTTGAAACGTTCTCTCCCCAAAAAGAATAATGTGAAACGAATAGAAGGCTTTGTCGTTGGGAGTAGCTAGCTGCTTGTGCTTTGTTTTTCAAACATGTAAACATCAATATTACCTCACGAATTGCTTACAAGACTCCACTTCAATTGATTAATTGTCTCGTAGCACTAGTAGTAGGTGTAGGTCTTGATCCTTGACGTACTCCATCGATCCGTAGCTAGCTGGTCAAATGTTGTGGCACAAAACCATACATAAAAGAAACCAATAAACAAGCCCATCTTAACTAGTGCGCGCGCCTATATGCAATTAATCTATCTTGGATACAATAATACTGGTACTCCATATAATATTGAGCAGTGCTTCAATGCTTTTCCCTGTAATACAAATTGCACAAATCTTAAAGCAAGCGAAGGGGTAAGGAATCACTATCTACCTTTTATTCGTGCTTTAATAGTTGTGCAACTGTAGAAAAGAAAAGCATGGAAGCACCTCTCTATAATATTTGTACTAATTATTGGATCATCAATCGATTTCACCAAAATTTATTTTGTACTCTCGATCATCCTGGCGTATAGGTCGATCAATTGGCTGCTTGTATGTATGTGTATGTATCGTGCGTATAACTTCTGTGTGACTTGTAAGCTAGCTAGGTAGCTAGCTTGTAACAGCCATTGCCCACGATGAGCTCCAAGTGTCGAGCTGCTCTATATGTAAGTACACATTTCTTCTTGAGTGCAATGTATCATGAATTCATGATGTGATAACGGCCTAATCCGGCCGCTTGCTTGTCGCTTACGCCGCCCCTCATGTATATGCAGGAATTGGAACAGAGACGCATTCTTACTGCATTCATATACACGCACATATCGTCAGCCGTCACCTGCGGGCGCTCTAGCCAAGTCCAACTGCCGTCGACATTAAGAATTGATCACTTTTTTAGCCTCTTTCTTTTCTTAAAAAAAATTAACTTCTTCCAAATAAAACTACAAATCTAGCCCCGTCCCCACTACAGAATGCGTCTTTCGTGCTCCTTTACCACGGAAGCGACTCCCGCGCTCATCGGCCACGGCAGCGCGCCTCCCGCGTTCGTCGGTCGCGGCTATGCTAGCTCATTTGTGCTTTGTAGGCGCGGCAGTGCATGCTCCCACGCTCGTCCACTCGTGCCGCGCTTGCCGGCCTCCCTTGATCCCCGAGCGCGGCAATGCCGGCTACCATGCTCCCCAAAGTGTAGCAGGGGACAGGTGTCGCCTGCCACGCCTTTTGCGGTGCGGGAGGGGGCTAGATTTGCAAATACGTTCGTGGAAGCTAAATTTGCAAAAAAAAAATTGAGGTAAGAAGGGTTAGAAAAGTGATCAAGTCACGTTAATATAATGTAAGTCATAATTGATTATTTGCCACAAAGTTGATGTACAATCGATGATTTGCCACGCCCTGTCTCACTAACATTTGGGTCCTGAGGCTATATGTCAGTGAGACAGGGCGTGAAAAATCATCAATTCCACCAACTTATGTGTGGTAAATAATCAAATGTCCTAATGCAATTAACAACTGTACTATAACTACTATCATATACTCCCTCTGTCCAAGTTTACAGGACGTATTTTCTCTTGACACATAGATCAAAGAGATAATAGAAATGACTAAACTATCCCTAATTATTACCTCTAATCGTTGTATTTAATACATGCATATAAAGAATATCAAGTAAAATTGAATATTTATTAGGGGTATGAAAAGAATATCACACTAAGTTCTTATTAAAATAAAAAATATACTTTATATTTATAGATAAAATTATTTAAAAGAATACGCACCGTAAACTTGTGGACAAAGGCAGTACCCAGGTCGTTATACTAGGTACGTATTGGTAGTAGCTAGCACAGTACCGTTTGCTTTGTGCAATGAGATCGACGTCGTTTCGTTTTGATTTTGGGTACTGGGGTGAGATGGACAAAGCTGCCGAACTTAAAAGAATGACATTAGATCGATGTCGTTCAGTGTGCGTCTTACGGAAAACTAAAAACATCAAGGAGGAGAGTCAGACCAAGAGGAAGTAGGTAGGTGTCCCTGCTGCTGACCTGCTCTGGCTGATGTGGCGTCGCTTCGTTTATGTGTACGTGCCATCGCTTCGTCTTGGCGACCGCACTTTCGGCGAGAACCGGCGCGCAGGCAACTTTGATCCATTTATTAGCTTTTCTAGCCTCTCCTTATTTTGTGTCAAATTTAATCTTAATGCGAATGTAATTATAAAAGTAACTTCCTTCCTAATTATGGTAGGGTCAGCATCTACTGTGCTCCATATCGTAGAGGCCCGAAACAACAGTTTACATCTACTATGTGCTACCATAGCATAGTGGCAAGACTTGCCATAGTGCCCGAGCACAATAAATTCTTGTCGTGTTGCTCTATCTTGATAGGTCAACGAGCATGACAAATATATCAATTGCCGACGTTTGTATAGTCTAAGAGATAGCTGCTTTTATAATTACATTTATACAAGGCTAGATTTATAAAATTAAAAAGGTGAAGGGCTATAAAAGCTCACGCTTCACTTTGATCGACCGATCGATCCGTCGGAAGTTTCTGGCTTTGTCCTTTCATCCGTTTGTCCGTCCAGACTGCCATTTGATTATGGCGAGTCTTGCAGCTAGACTTAGTCAACCGCATATGCTGGTATGGTATATAGTATTACTGAGGAAGTGTATCTTTCTATCTAGGTGTTGACTTAACGCTGAGTTCATGGCCAGTTTTAAGCGCAAGAATGTCTGGTGCCAGTTGTGATTGGCTACTATAGGAACAGTAGATTGTAGTACATGTATTTTTTTAGTGTTTCGATACAGAGAATAAGATAAATATCTCCGGCTCTAAAATGGATGCTAATGTAGACCATGTTTGTTTAGACTTAGCTTTTTTTACTTATAAATTAAAGCTAGCTTTTAGCGATCTACTTTTATGTATGGTAAAGGTATGTGACTTTACCATAACTTCAATAATGTTGGTCTAAAACCATCTCAATAAGAAAAAAGTCACTCATCCGGTGACTATTTTGTTTTTAGTTATATAAAGGTTTATAGTTTTTGAAAAAATTCAGATAAAAGTTACCTCTTTGTCTGGACTCTGGCTTTTAAGCTAGAGGAAAAACCTACTATATTATGACGCAGTCATGTTCGTGCGAGGTTGCTACACAGCGTATGGTATGGCACTGCTTGCGAACTAGTCAATGGCAGCAGAACCAGCACAGAAACTGCAGCCTCTGCCAAAGCTACAGAACCCTTCCTATGTTGTTGTTACACACTACTGTACTCTCTCTGAAACTAGGGTTTGCAACAGCAAAAAAGCTACGTAAATGGCCCCGATTGATACTCAGTCATCTTGGCTAGGACTGATTAGCTAGCCACGGATTGGCTAGGTCATGTAAGTGGATCGATGTGAAGAGCATCTTATCTAATGGTAATGGATGAATGATGTAGACTACACAGTCGTTCTCCTCTTCCTTTTGATTTCCTCTGGCCTGTTGAGACGTAACTCAACACGCGTCCCTTAGCTGATGTACACCACACGATCGATGTACAGGGAATATCTCCTACAGGAGAAAATGGCCGGCCAGTAGCTTAGCCTTAGTGCGATCGAGTAGGGAGGATATGTGATGGAACCATACACAAGTTGACACAATACCGCTCCAATATCCAAGAGACAAGTGAGAATTTTAATCCCCAAAGGAAAAAAGAGAGGACCTTTCCGTTCCATCCGTGCAAGCTGTGGCTCGCGGAGGCCGGCGAGTCGCTCTCGCCGCCGGCCGCCGTCGCAGCCCACCCAGGGAATTAAACAGTGGGCCAGTTAACGACCGGTAATCATCCAGCAACCAGTGGATGCTTAGTGAGCTCGGCCATGCCATTAGAATGATCTTATTTTTTAAATAATACATTTTTGAAATAATTTTATAAAAATAATATGCCAAAAAATTACAAAAATACACCTCTGTTGCTATTTGAATTGACGGCAGAAGTTATGTCATCAAAAGCCCTCAGCATTGTCTATCAAACGAATCCACGATAAAATACTTCATCGGTCAATTCAATTCACGACAAAAACAGACCCACGACGCCATTTGAAATTGCGACTGAAGCTCTGTCGCCATTTGAGATGAATACGAAGTTTCTGTCGTTATTTGAAATGATGACATATGTGTATTTTTATTAAAAAAATTGACGTATTATTTTTTATAAAATTATTAAAAAAAATGAATTCTTCTCCCTCGCGTGCGCGTGTGTTGGGCTTGTGCTTCATCACCGAGTGTGGGATAGGCTGCATGCAGACGATTTGGGCCCTTCCATGAAGCAAGTTGTGCGAGCGGTACCGTACACGGCCTTGGGAGCAAGGGATAGGCCGACCTCCCTGGTCCGCGTGTGTATTTTTTTCTGGCACCGTGTTTACTTATAGCCTCGTTTGCTTTACCTACATTAATTACATTGCATAACTTAGGACCTAATTTAACATCTGAGCTTCTTCTTACTCATTCCGTTTCTAAATACATGTCACTTCAGCTTACCAATTTTATTCCTCCATACATGTCATTCTACAAGATAACCTTTTACCATTTTTTCCCCCTTTACATGCCCCTCTTATTCCTATTTATAAAGTTATTTACTGTGGACTAGAGGGTTCACATGACATTGAAAAAAATAAGTAATCCAATAAAGGAGGACAAGATTTCTTTTTGTGTGTGTATATATATAGCAGTTTCGTACTCCAAGCTCTCACTTCAAATATATCACTTAAACGAATATGTTATGCTCCTTTATCAATTTTGGTATACTTCAATAATAATTTTAAGATACCCCAGTATGATTTCGCTGAAAATTTTTCATTTAAACCCTTTATTTCTTTTTGTTATATACCATTTTCTATATAAAAAAAGAGTATATACAAAAAGTTATGCTATAAAGAGTGGACTTTGATGGATTTTTTCATGGAAATCACTTTGAAGTATCTTATAATCAATATTAGAGCAACTCAAAAGGATAATGAGGTATAACAACATCATTTAAGCAGTATATTAAAAGTATGGGTACATACTCCTAGGAGTATGGAACTATTTTCTATATATATATTTCAAATCATAAAAATTTCAGAATAGAAAATTTTAAAAACTTTTGGTTCAAAAACTTTCGATTAGAAATTTTTTGGTTCTAAAATTTTCATTTAAAAAAAGATTGGTTTCAAATCAAAAAAAAATTTGGTTCGAAAAGTTTCGGCTCAAAAAACTTTCGAATCGAAAAGTTTCAACTAAGGTAACTTTTGTTTCAAAAAGTTTTGCTTCAAAAAAAATTCAAAAATGGTTGAAAAATACTTTATATTCAGAAACTTTGGAAATTTTGAATTTTATTTGTTTTGAGGGAAAGAGAATGGAGGGGGTAAGTGAGATAAAGGGGATGTCGCCAAGTGTCGCGACGTAAGAGGCTTTAAAGAGGAAGGTGAGTAGAGGAAGGAAGAAGGTGTTGCCACATGTGATAACGAGAGGGCATGCTTATCACAGCCTCAAAATTATAAAATAAAGAAAAGTAAATTAAAAAGTCTTTTGTGTATTATTTCTGAAATTTTTGAATTTTCTGGATTTATTGGATATTCTTTTGGCTTTTCCTTAATATAAGAAAGTGAATTAAAGAATATACTAAAATGGTAAAAGTAAAAAGTAAAAATACCAAGTCAACAAAAATTTACTCAAGGTCATAAAAAAAATCTAAGGGCTCTCCGCAGCCAGTTTAAGTCGGTGGAGAACCTGGATTAATTAAAATAATATTTAATCAAAGCAAATCATGTGAAAAGAAGTCAGGGCAAAATGGTAAAAGAATTTTGTAGACGTCTCAGGAAGTTATCCTGACTCAAGATTTTTATCCTGCTGACATAAATACATTATAAACCTCCTGTAAAAATATAAGAAATTTAATAATTCATTTTGTAATTTTAAAAATTCAAAAACTGTGAAGAAATAAATTGGAAAATAGTAATGTCAGAATTAGTAAAACTTTAATATTAAGAAATAAAATATTAAAATTTTACAGAAGGTGTATAATACTATTTCAGACTCTCATAAAAAGTTTTATAAAATATTAAATTAATTTTGATCATAAATTAAATGGAAATCAGAGTTGGCAGAAAAGCAACAGTTGCATTGTCAGAATTATTTAAAATTCTACACATATCATAAAATGGTAAAAAAATTACTAGAAGCTGGTAATTACCTTTCCGACCTATGGTAAAAATTTATAAAATTTCGAGTCTGTTTGACCACAGAATTCTCCGTTTCTATCCCGTTCTGTCCTGAGCCTTCGGCCGAGTTCTCTGGGTTCTCTCTCGCTGACTTGTGGGACCGGCTTGTCAGCCAGCCAAGTATGTCGGCTCTCGCTGCCACCTGGCCCCCGCGTGTCAGCCACTCGCCCGCGTCTTCTTCTCCCCCTCTCTCTGTGCTCTCGCGCCGACGCAGCTCGCCGAGCCTTCTCGCGCGCCAGCACGCCAAACCGACTCCGAGCCCAGTATAAAAGGCGTCGTCCTCGTTGCAACTCACCTGGTCGTCACCCTGTGAACCCCATTCGCCGCCTCTCCCACTCTTCTTCCCCAACTCCGGCAAAAACCGAAGAAAGGGGAAAACGCCGAATTGTGCCCCACAACCCATCTCCCCTCAAACCGTCTGAGCCGAAGCTTCCTTGCGACTCCAAGAACCCATCCTCACCTCTAGTTGAAGCCCTTCTTCCCCGTCGAGCACCCGCGTCGTGCTTCTTCCTCCGTCACCGCAGCACACGGTGAGAACACATCTCCGGGCACTCTTTATTTTGAGCATCTTGCAAAATAGTCTCCCTGTGATGCGCTGATGCTCACCGAGGTGATCTTCAAGCTCGGAGAGGTCTAATTTTGCAGTTCGCCACTCGGCCATGGCCGCCGCCGCTCCCACACGGTGGCGCGCCACCGCAGAGCACCTTCGGCCTCCGCGAGACCTCCCTTGAGTGCACACGGACACCCTGAAGCCCATGGTGGAACCCATTCCGCCTCGGAGGGCCTTCTTCGTCGTCGGTGAGCCTTCCCCGCAGCCGCCGCCGCACCCCGCCGGTGGAACCACCCTTCCCGGCCATCTCTGACCGCCGCGCCACTGCCCACGTGTGCGCACGGTCATGCTGATGCTCGGAGCAGAACCCATTCCATGCCTCTGGCCCTCCATCGCCGGCGGCGAGCTTGGTCGCCACCCGCTGCCTGGTCGCCACCAAGCGAGCTGAGCTATCGGCCCGCGCGTGCACGGGTTACGTGCCGCCTTTCTTGATCAGTGGGCCATATTTGTCGGCCGTGTGTCGCTCACGACTTGCAGACCCGCTTGTCACCTCACCTCATCGCGACAACTTTGCTTAGCCACACAGCGTCGGCCAGCAGCTGCGCGTCGCCGATCATTGCCAAAGTGGGACCGGCCTGTCAGCGCCTCGGCGCGGCATCGCCCGTAAAGGGAAAGCGCGCTTTCCTAGTGAAAGTGTACTTTCCATTTTCGGCATATTTCTAATTTTCAGTATTTTTGAAAACCTAGAATATGCAAACTTGAATATCTTTTGAATTATCTACCAAATTTGATGAAATAAATTTATAAATTCATATAAAATCATGTAGATTCATAATATGCAAAAATATTTCAGAATTTAATTTTATTTTAATTTAAATTCAAAGTAAGATTTAGAAATATGTCATTCATGGAATTTTTTAAAATGACCACCAAATTTAATAAAATAAATTTTGTTAGCTTCCTTATAACCTCAAAAACTTGAATATGTAAAAATAATTAGGGTTTATTATAAGGAAAATTTAAGTTGTTAAATATGTGGTAAAATAATGCAATAATAATCCAAATAAACTAAATCTTTAAGTTGCAATTAAGAACAAATAATTCATGCAATCACTTCTGAATTATGAAGTTATTTTATTTGAATATTTCCATCTGATTTCTTTTTGGACTTATTAAATTTGGTATTTGCTATGTATCGCCATACGACGTGTAGAACCCGACGAACCCGGTATATTCGACGAACAAGAGTTCGACGTCGAGGAAAATCAACAAGGCAAGCATCCCTTTGATCATATTGATCCCAGTTTTATAAATATTTTCATTAAATGTTTTAATGCATACTTTATTTTGTTAAAGTCTGCTATATTACGAGTAATGGTAGTTGTACCGGTAGTCTTATAGAACTTCCTTGATAAGTAGGAAATTGTGAACCTTGATAACCCTAGAATGATGTAGACAATATGTGATGTCAATTTGGGTTACTCACATATAGTGTCATGCTTAGCCATGCTTAACTAAAAGTAAAACATCGACATGGTTAAAAATGTTGGATATGACATTTAATGGGTATGACCTTTCTTATGGTTGGTATTTTGGTTGGAAAATGAAAATAAAACTATGGTTTAGATGCGGGCAATTATTGGCAATAGCCGGGAGTGCATGTCTTTGCACGTAGTGTAGGGGGAGATTATTGCCCGTGTCGAGTTAAGGACCGAACTATGGGTTGTTTTCAGGCCAAGAATTATCATACAACCACAAGTGCTGGTATGGGACAGCTCTAACTTATTAAGTTATTTAAAACTGGCTTTGCACTTGGAAGGCCGGAGTAGTACGGGCTGTTTCTTAATGAATTGCTCGACGGGACGTCCACACCGAGGTGATCATGGAATAAACGTCTACCAATATAACGATGTACGCCATATCGTGGGTAGTTCCATCATTTCTATGCTCACGAGTTCTTACGCCAGAATGGGTTTATCGACACCGTCTTTGGTGCAAAGTCGAGATTAAATAATGTAACAGATTATAATATGACTCTCTGCGGCACACCAAAGGAAGTGTGCAAATATCGATTGCTCAAAGAGTCTGCATGTCTTGTGAGGAAAGTCAGATACCTCTGCAGAGTGTAAAACTAATCGATTAGCGCGTCATGATAATGGACACTTGGTAAAGTCATCACATAGTTAGCAGTTTTGTTTATTTTCATAAAATGCAGTTTCTACCGTGTGTTGGTGAACTCTACTGTGTGTCAGTAGAACTGGTTTTGATTATGGTTATTTTACCCAGATTCAAAATTTTTATTTACTCGCACTTACTTACTGTCATTTTAATTAATCTGCTTTTAAGCAAATTTTACTATAATTTATTATTCTGTATTTACATTTCAAACTGGCTTTCTGCAAATTAACCTTAATAGCCGTCCATTGAAATGTCCTGCATGTATTTTAGGATTTACAAAAGTCTTGCGAGTACGTAAGTACTCAACTTGCCTATGTTGATGTTTTAGGTGAAGAATCAGATTACCCCGACGACTCATACGTTGATACAGGATACGGGGAATTTAACGATGAATTTTTCTAAGGTTTTTCCCTTGTCAGTTGCCTGTGGAACAATGGGTTTAAAAAGGCATACTACAAGAAATTGTCTCCACTGCTGTGTTTACTTTTTGGTATTGTAAAAATATTATGTAACCTTACTTTCGCTGTGTAATAAAGTTTGTTTATGACTGTGGTATCAATTTGTATTTGTGCGTACTAGCTACTGATCATAGGACTAGTACTGTATGCACATGGTATCCATTTTTGGTATTCATTATCAAAAATAGGGGCCTTACAATGCTCACCACTACTTTGCTGAGGGCACCATCAAATTGGCAATCCCGGTCTTGAATTAGCAAATAAAATAAAAAAAATAATGGTGGGACTCTTTAGTCACCCTAATATCCCTCATGTCCACGTCTTTATCTCTCTCTCCCCGAGCCGTCGGGTGAACAACTCCCTCTCTCACCTTCTCACCTCACCATAGAGGTAGGCATCGGGTTGAGCTTTTTTGGGCCAGCCCGAGGCACGACGGGCACGGCCTAGCCCAAGGTCCGGCCCGGCACGAAGTGGGATGTGCCATGCCAGCATGGTACTATTGCTCGAGCCATGCTGGGCCTGGGAACTTGGCACGGTGGGCGACACGGCACATCGCGGGAATGGTGGCACATTGGCACGGGGCACGATGCACTGCCGTAGGCCCGCGACAGGGCATGGTGGATGCGGTAGGGAGGTAGGGGAGAGGAGGTGAGGGGTTCCTACGATATCGTTGTTGCCATGCCCGTCGTGGCCTCGTCGAGCCCGCGTCGCCTCGCCTCTGTGTGCCATCGCTGTGGCTACCTTGGCTGCACTGCTGGTGCACGCTGCTGCCTTGTCGTGCCGCCTTGCCTCATCGCGCGCGCTACCATGCCGTCTCACCAGTCGCTGTGCCACATAGAAAGGGAGGGAGCCGAGGCCGACGGGGAAGGGACGAGAGGCCGAGGCGGTCGGGGAATGGGAGCAGAGGCGAGGTGGCGGGGAAGGGGAGGCAAGGCAGCGACGCGGTGGAGAAGTGGAGGGGAGGCGAGGTGGCAACACGGTGGGGAGGTGGAAGGGAGGTGAAACGGTGGGGAAAGGGAAGGGAGGCAAGGTGACCGCACGGTGGGAAATGGGAGGTGAGGGGGCAAGGGGCCAGTGCTACGAGGAGGTGAGGGGGCTAGGGGGAGTGGAATCGGGCCAAAGGCAGTGAGGGGAGCGGAGGGGGAGCCGAAGGCCGTGGGGGGCAGCGGGGGAGCGAAGGTGGGCCGAAGGCTATGGGGGGAGCGGAGGGGGAGCTGGAGGCTGTGTGGGAGCGACGGTAGTAGGGGGAGCCAGAGGCAGTGGGGGGGGACGGGGAGCGAAGGGAGGCAGTGGGGCTGCGAGGGAGGCGAGGGCACGGGGAGAGGGCAGCGGGGAGGCGAGGGTGTTGTGGGGAATCGGGAAAAAAAGGGGGGAAGGAGGGAGAATTGGGAAAAAGGGGGAATTGGGGTAAAAGGGAGAGGGGAAATAGGAGGGAAATAAAATTGTGAAATTCAAGTAATTAAGTAAAATTATGGATGCTTAAATATTTGGGATGCTCGGGAGGAGAAGAACGTTGCACCACCTTCTGCTTGTTTGTATTTAGTCGTTTCCTTCTAGCTCCTGAAAAAGTTGCCTCGCTCGTATGGAAATCCTCCCCGACTGTTGCTATCACCCTCCGACTCTCTATGTCACTCTCTTTGGCTTACTCTCACTCTCTCAGTCCCTCTCTCCATCTCCTTGGTCGGCACCACGCCTAGCTCTCTCCGCTCCTCTCGCTACTCGCTACTCGCTCACTCGTCGCTCTCTCTCTCTCGTTCTCTCCTCGACCGATGCCGCTCCTCACTCTCTCCACTCCTCTCACCACCTCGCTGACTCATCGCTGAGGGAGATTGAGAGAGAGAGCGACGGGCAAAAGAGAGCTAAGAGAGATTGAGAGAGACGAGCAAGAGAGAGGAGGGCAATGGGCGAGAGAGAGAGAGTGAGAGAGACAAGCGAGAGAGATTGAGAGAGACGAGCGAGAAAGGGAGAGCTAAGAGTGGAGCAAAGAGCGAGAGAGAGAGCTGAGAGAGATGGGCAAGAGAGCTAAGAGAGATGGAGGTAGACGAGCAAGAGAGGAGAGAGAGTTGAGAGAGATTCAATAATGAATAAAATTTAGTTCCTTTTTCCATAATATTTGTATCCACTACTTTAGCCCCCATACATCTCAGGCTCATTTTCTCTTGTCGCAATAGTGCAAATGGATCAGGCCTGAACCAGCACGGCACGAAACAAGCATGAAGCGCAAATAGGCCATGCCTGGGCTCGCCGAAGGAGAGCCAGACCGACACGGCATGGCATGGCGAGTACGACGGACCGTCACGGTCCAGCACGGTTCAGGAACGAAGCACGATGGATCCGTACCGAGCCGGACCAGCACGACATAACACGACACCCACCTCTACCTCACCGCCCCTCTTCATCTGGTCCTCGCTGCTTCGCTCAATGACCATGCTGACAACTGCACATGTTGCTGCTCCTCTTCTCTCCCTCCTCTCTCTCCCCCAGATCTCTCCCTCTACATCTTCTCTTCCTCCAGCTGGCAGAGGAGGTGGGTGACTTGTGCAACGGTTGGCGACCTTCGTTGTTGATCAGAGCAGGCAAAGGAGGCAGCCTGGCAACCGTTGCACTCGTATCCAGATCCAGCTGGCAAAGGAGGCAACGCGGCGACCGACGACTTCGCTCTCTCTGTTGTCCATGGGCTTCACGCGGGTCTCAACGCCGCCTCCTTTTTGGCTTTGATTTTGTATATGCAGCACCATAGAACAAAAAGAAGCAAATAAATAGGACCTGCTCATGATTGTTAGAGATAATCTTGTCACATTAAAATCATTGGTTAAGAGATAACATTTATTTTGTTTAGAAAGATAAGATTTAGTTGGTTAGTTTGTTGAGTTGATTTGTAATCAACTTGACTATATAAACCAAGGAATAAATAGAAAAACGACGGTGAGCTACGTTGGCAAAGTCAGCAAATTTCCTGGTAGTTCCAACAATTGGTATCAGAGTCTAGAATTTTAGATTAAACCGCTGCTCCCAGGAGAAGGAGACTCTCGGGGGTGGCACTAGAAGAGCCAAGGAACGGCACACGCACCGAGGCTCGGGCTCGCCGGGTGCGCCCGAGCGAGAGTGACTCCAAGGTCATGCAGCTCATGAATGTGGAAGAACAGGACGTGGACGAGCTCCGTGAAGATGGACGTACACGCGAAGCTGATGCAACGGCAAGGACGGACGTGGCGACGAGGAAAGCAGCAAATCATGCGGCTATAAAAATTATTTGAAGAAAAAAAAGGGGCACACTTCCAGGGCTAGTAGCGAGAAGATTTAGGCTGCAGAAGTGAATTGCTGTTGGGGTTGGTGGCATAGAAAAGCTTTAGCAACAGTGCATTTAACAGAGTGATATGGATATGAGAAGCTACACCAGAATCAATCTCGATGATTTTAGCATGCATATGCCATATCACTAGAAAGATCTGGAAGTCTAGTTTCCAACGCTTCAAACCATGCATCGTTTTGACTTCCAAAGCAAAAGTTATGACCATTTAAGTGGAAGTTGCAAAGGCTGTTTTGTGGGTGCGCGAGATTAAAAGAAGACTCCTCAAATGCTCCACCAATATGACCTTCCACATACCTTCATTAGTATTTGCGTTCATACCTAGCTAGGAGGGTTGTTCCTAGTATAAATACCCTATGTACTCCTCCATTATAAGCAGTGAGAAATGTTATGAGTAATTTTTTTGAATCAGCCACCATGGCATCTTCTCCACCATGGAATGGTTGTATGGAGGGATCCTTATCCACCCCGGTCGTTTGACAACTCCTAGTGTAGTTGGGCAGATGACTTGGTTCAGATTGCTGTATTGAAACTGTAGTTGGTTTTAAGTATGTTTATCAAGTTGCATTGTTATCTTGGCTAGTTACAGCTAGTTATCCTCCTTATTGCTCTCACGTCGTGAAGATCGGACCTCTTTTTCACTTCGTATCATTTGGTATCAGAGCTTTGGTTGCCACAGTGAGAGCTAGTTACCATTTAGTATCCTTGCAAGCTCAATTCAATATTTGGTTGTCGATTCCAGATTAGTGGTGACCTGATTTCAACAGTCATAGGATAGAGTTGGTTGAGATGCCGAACTTTTGTTCTCTCTCTTCAGGTTCTATCGGCTGTGTAATTAGGTTTTTATTTTGTTGGAGTTGTATCCTTATCTTGAGTCCTTTTGTATCTATCTACTTTGTACTTTCGAGTCTGTAATTATTGATCGAGTCTTTGATGATCATCATCCACATACACTACAACAACTAGCATGAGTCGAGGTTAACTCATTTTGAAGAAAGGGAGAATGATACGGATACGAGAAGCTATACCAAAATCAATATCGATGATTTTAGCATGCATATGCTATATCACTGGAAAGATCTGGAAGTCTAGTTTCCAACGCTTCAAACCATGCATCGTTTCGACTTCCGAAGCAAAAGTTATGACCATTTAAGTGGAAGCTGCAAAGGTGGTTTTGTGGGTGCACGAGATTAAAAGAAGACTCCTCAAATGCTCCACCAATATGACCTTCCACATACCTTCATTAGTATTTGTGTTCATACCTAGCTAGGAGGGTTGTTCCTAGTATAAATACCCCATGTACTCCTCCATTGTAAGCAGTGAAAAATGTTATGAGTAATTTTTTTGAATCAGCTACCATGGCATCTTCTCCACCATGGAATGGCTGTATGGAGGGATGTTTATCCACCCCGATCGTTTGACGACTCCTAGTGTAGTTGGGCGAATTACTTGATTCAGATTGTTGTATTGAGACAGTGGTTGATTTCAAGTACGTTTGTCAAGTTGCATTGTTACCTTCGCTGGTTACAGCTAGTTGTCCTCCTTCTTGCTCTCACGTCATGAAGATTGGCCTTTCCTTTTTCACCTCGTATCACAAAGGAAGAAAAAAAAGTTACACGTTCTCGTGTTAGTTGTGTCCATGAGATACAGTGTGATCATGTGAGTTCTTGTGCGAGTTGTGTCCATAGAATAAATGTGTGCGGGTTTCTTCAGAGATGTCGTGTGTATCAGAAGAGATCATGCTGCACTAGAAGATCAAAAGGAAGCCGCTGCGTGTGCTAAGTTGAGTCTGTCCGAGACGTTGAGGAGATGCATTCACTGTCCTAAGTCGAGTCCATCAAAGTTGACTCCAGGGCGTTGAGGAGGTGTGTTCGCCGTCCAAAGTCAAGTTCGTCGAAGATGAGTCCGAGATGTGTTCTCCATCCTGTGTCGAGTATGTGTTGGGCAAATTGTAGTTGAGACCGATTACCTCAATAAGTAAGAGTCGACGTGTCAAGATTAGGAGGGAAAATGTTAAAGATAATCTTGTCACGTTAAAATCATTGGTTAAGAGATAAGATTTATTTTGTTTAGAAAGATAAGATTTAGCTGGTTAGTTTGTTGAGTTGGTTTGTAATCTATCTTGACTATATAAACCAAGGAATAAACAAAAAAACAACGGTGAGCTACGTTGGCAATGTCGGCAAAATTTTCTGGTAATTCCAACAATGATTTGGCTCCAATTGGATCCCCATTTGGCTGCACTAAAGGCCCGACAACCATGCCTCTCGTCAGATGTGGTTGGCGATTCTTGTCTCACTACTACACGAATATACATCATAATAGATTCTTTTTTATCATCACAGTAGGTTCTGGTGGCGACACAAAGTTATTAGACAGAGATGAGGCGGCGTTATTACAGTCGGTTCTTGCCCGATAGAGATGACCCCCTTATCTCTATCGTTTTCTTCTCAAAACCGATAGAGATGAGAGGGTGTGTTGTTTTCTAATTCACCCTCCAATCAGTATATATTTCACACAGTATGCACATATCACATTCACACAGCAATAGCACACATTATGCACATATCACATTTACAGAACACAAATATTTTGTTACAACACATATCACATTCATTCACAAAATAGAACTCAAACATGCTTCACAGTCAGTACACATGCAATCGCATTCACATATGGACTAGTAGGAGCTTTCAGGATCTGTAAACCTACCCATCTGCGAGATAACTTCCATCCAGTACCACTAGCATAAGTGGTCTCGTAACTTGTTGAGTGCAAAGCTGTCTAAGCTCTTCTGGGGGATATTGATATGCTGCAAAATAGAAACAAGTGCTCTAATTTAAGTTTTGAAATTTCTATATGAAAGGCTAATTGTATTATTATGCATGTACATATACCTTAGAGAAAAGGTCTGAGCCGCCGACCATGATCATCATGTGCTGCATGACATACAAACCGTAGTGGTCATCGCTGCCCTGTTGATAACACTGTGAAGAAAGAAAAAGAAATTAAGAGATGAAGAATAGATATCAGAAAATATTAATCTTATATATGGTAGGCACTTGTACTTTGAAGCGCACATACTCCAGCTTCGAGCCCTTTTTGTCATTGTGTATCCCTCCTTTAGCGACGTAGTTCGAGAAACCCATATATACATTGAAGAGATGTCATTGAATCAAAAAAATTAATGTAGTTAAATACAGAAAGTGTTAGGTAAGAGTAGTGCACTTACTACTCCAAAGGAGGCTTGATCACGTAGGCCATCGGTCTCTTCTCGATTGAATTAAAACTGTAGACCATGTTGTCACTCAGAACGATCACGAGTAGAACCCAATGGTTGCTTATTAAATAGTATGCAGTGAAGGAAATAAGTTCACATACGGTTTAAGCGCGTACAAGTAATTGAAAGGGTAAAGTAGTACTTATTCCTCATGATACGGAAGTAGAACAAAGTCCTTCTTCGACTCAGCTCTCAATGCCCCCTTGATGTAGACGGTAACCCATTCCAGTTGAAGCCTAGCCATGGTCGAGGACATAAGCTCATGGTCAACGAACCCAACTAGTTGTCGATTCGTCATGACTCACTGTCTCATTGCCTTGCAACTTGTGTTGAATGTTAAAAAAAACATAATACAAAATCATATAGATGTCATAAGCTCGTGCTATATGGTGCGATACTCACAGTGTCCATGATCGTACAGTAGAAATATCGATGGCTATCAGTTGGTACAGACGGAATAGATCCTCGAAACTAACTGAGAATGTCCCATCCTCCTCACGGCAGAAATGTCCATTTCTGTATTTAACATTGAAGTCGACACGTCGCTCGCCATCTTTCACTTTGTCAACGTACCATCCATGGAGCTGTTGAGTCCACTTTCCTAGAGGATTCAATTTGCTAGAAGGTAGAATGAGCTTTCCATTTAAGTAGGCCTTAAAATCATAAACGGTCTCTGTGGACTGTGCCGACTTTCCTTTCGGGGCAGAAGGAGTCTTCGAGGTCGGGGCAGTGGGCTTTTCATGTACCTCACGGGGCGCTGTGGCCTCTGTGAGCTTTGCTTTTTTAGCAGATGGAGTCTCCGAGGCCTCCAGTGGTTCTATGGATATCATGCTAGTCCTTTTACGCGCCAGCTCTGCACTCTGTGCATGAATCATCACAGTAGTGGGAGCAGGCGTAGGTACGGTAGGAACCTACAAAACACGCGCATATGTAACTTGTTGCAGTACTACTGGAATGGTAGAGAAGACACGGAGATTTTTACCTTGACCAGTACGACGCCCATCGTGTGCCACTTGATGAATGACATATGTGCTTGCCCGAGAGTGGTGATATCTTCATTGGGGGGAACTCGAGAACATGTGATAAGAAGGCTTCGTGGACATAGTCCACTTGGACCCTCATGTAGTCCTTCCCCAAAGGCTGACCATGCACTGTGTCGGTCTCCTTGCATGGAAATGCAACCCCACATGCAGCCTCAACAGGAAATCCATCTTCCGTCAGGGTGAGCTGCTCTTGGTAGGCGCCTGCAAAAAGTGTGCAATTTGAGAGAAAACATATGAAGAGTTACCCTCGCACCTTTAAGTTAGGTGACGAATACTAATAAAAAGGATACCCCAACAGCCCGAAGCGACGAGCCAGCGGCCTCAAGCATATCTCCAGCCCAACAGGCCGCGCCCGGCCCGCCGCCGACCGAATCGCCTGCGAGACCGCGCAAGGCATCCGCTCCCGACCGGCCAGGGGAAGCGAATCCGACCAGACAGCGCTCCCGACCCCCTCTTGGCGGGGCGGGATCTCCCGACTCCAACCAAACCAAGGTGACGAACGCCGAGTGCCGCGTGTCAGGTCCTCATCGGCCTACCGCCACGTACCCCCCGAATAAGGTCAATCAGAGCGACTATACAAGGGCAAGTGGCTCCTTCCCAAGAAGATCTGGTGACTGCAGAAGACAAAGCTTCCAGCCCCATCAACCAGTCACGTACAGCACGAGCGCACGCTCCCTCCCGAGGCAGCACCAACGTCACGCACCTCGACGTCAGCATTCGCAAGGGTCACAGAGGGCAAGTACGCTATTTCTCGAGGAATACCTAACCTCCCTGACCACCAAGGCTACCAACCCAGCATGGGCAAGACGGGTGGCGACCAGTCCACAGGACGAAGGACCGGAGCTCCTAGCATAGGTCACCTCGCTCTTCCTCCCAACTCTCGATGTAACCTGCCCCTTCCTTCTGTATAAAAGGAGGCAGGGCTAAACGATTCGAGGAGGGCGAAAACGAGAGAGAGAGAGAGCGCTATCAAACCCATCTCGCTAAGCCATTGGCATTCTCGCTTGTAAAACTTTGTGCAGTCATCTGTACCAAGAGTAATACAACACCATCACACGAACTGGAGTAGGGACCTTCAGCCCGAACCAGTATACATCTTGGACTCACAAGTCTAACCATTCAGGGAGTGGAACGCGCGACCCCCTAGACTTACAAATTTACTTGCCGGCGCTCGAAAACGCCGACATTAGGCAAAATTAATTATTACCTTCAACTAGGGACCAGACTTATCATTTTTGGAACCGCAGCTACTGGGTCGGGGCACAGGTTTCTCTATGGTAGGCGGGGGCACCTGGCTCTGACTCTGACTCTGGGAGATCATTGCCATCATCTCGGCCCTCAGGCGCTCCTCACGTGCCATCATCTCCTCCCTCATCTCCTCCTCACGTGTCGTCATCTCCCCCCTCATCTCCTCCTTGATCTCCTCCCTCAGCTACTCCTTGAGCATGTCTTTGAGGCGCTTCGCACGTGCCTCTTATGATCTTGATCTGGCACTCGCAGCGTCATCTTGGAAGTAGGACTTCTTCGTATGTCCCGCCCCTGTGGCAAGCACCCGGCCCTTATGGTTGGACTTTTCGATCGTAGATGACAGGATGTCTTTCGACCCTTGGCTCAGAAAGGTCCCCTGCTCTTTCCGCTGGCTTACCTCCTCCTGCAAGAAACGAGTACGAATTAGATCTGAAATACAACAGAAATGGTCAACTGCAATGTACTAAGTTAGATGTCTTACGATGGTGGAGACGACGCGCGCGGTAGCAGGGTTTGGTACTACGAGCTGCACATTCGCGCTTTTCTTTGTCCTCGTTAATACCCAATCACGTGCCCGCTCCTCACATATGTGTGAGTAAGGCATCGCAATCCTGGAGGTCGTGCACTCATCGGCTAGTCGCGTCCACTCCACCTTCTTCTCTTCATAGCCGCCTGAACCGATAATGCATGGCGGCGGTGGCGACGCTACTGAGATGCGGTGCGCCACCGCTGTCAGAGCTAGAGAGAGTCGGCCACATAGAGGGGGGCGCGCACGTGGGCGGGAGAAGGCCAAGGTGCAGCAGCGCTCAGATATGTGTGGGGCGGTGTGTAAGATTATTTTATACTCTAAAGTGCGGCATGTAATTAAACATAGTAGTTTTAATAAGAAATAGTTGCGTATGATTGTTACCTGACTAAAAGAATTAGAATAAGAGGTTTAAATTCCCTCTCTCCTTTAAAATTGATTGAAAGATTGTGTCTATCATTCAAATAGTAACCGTATGGTGTTGTTATAAGTCATTGGTGCTATGAATTGATTAGTGCTCAAATGAACTACTTAATGCTGGCTTTAGTTTCAAATGTTACTATAGCGGGTCACATGCACATGTTAATTACTATGGTGTTTAACATATGCATGCATGTGAATGGACATGTGAGATGAAGGGTTACACCTTTTCAGATCTTGCGTGGCCTAAGGCCACCATATATACACCTCGTTGCTTCGTATAGACGAATGAGCAATGTAGATGCCGAAGAAGCGAAGCTCATGGCATGGAAGTGCACATACAATTACTATGTTCTCTCTCAATGAAAGAAACAAGACAGAAATAGCATAACTTAGGTAGTGCACATGTAGTGCGGAATGTACACACACGTAATAGTCTTGTTCGCTGATCATCGAGGGGATACTGAAATGAGAAAGAAGAGAGAAGAGGATATACTCTACAACTGTGGTCTACATCATAAAAAAGAATACCCTTACATATGGCAAGTGGATAGATCGAACGGCGCCAAAGAGGTACGCAATCACTGATATTTGGGTTAAATAAAATTATACTAAAAAATCATGGGACATGATGGTTTCCACTTACACAGTAGTGCTCTCTCACACGTGGTGAGGTGGGCACTGGGCCGGGCTATTTTGGGTCGGTACGAGGCACGTCCGGTCCAACACGATCCACGGCCTGGCACGGTACTATTCTGAACGGGCCGAACCGGTACGGCACGGTTGGCCGGGCCTGCCAATCGAGCACGATGGTCGGCCCAGCCCGACAAGGCAGTCTGGGCCATACTCTGACCGACACGGTCCGAAATAGCATGTGTGTGCCGCGGCACAACACGCCCGATGGGCGGCATGTCGGCCCGTGCCCAACACGGCCTGTGGCAGGGCACGCGGCAGCGCAGCGGCACGCTGTCGGGCCGGTGCAAAGTAAGACGATGGGGAGCTGCGCGGGCCCCGAGGCACCGAGGCGAGTCGCCTAGCCGCCTCGTGCGTGACCACCTCACCGCGGCCACCTCCGTGCCGCCTTGCGCCGTGGCCGCCTCGTGCGCCGCCGCCTCCGTCACGGGTTGGCGGCGGGGTATAAGAGAGGGGCTGAGGCGCGCGCCGGCCCCGAGCCACCTCGCGGGGGAGGGAGGAGGAGGGCCGCCTCGCTCGCTGCCTAGCGCGTCACCGCCACACACACCGCCTAGAGCGCTGCCTCGTGGGGAGGAGGAGGGTCGCGCCTCTCTCGGAGAGGAGGTAACTCGGGAGCGCAGGCGAGGGAGGGGAGCGGGGAGGTCGGCGGCCGACGAGGAGGGAGGGGAGGGCCTCAGGCGCGCGGGCGAGGGAGGGGAGCGGGGAGGCTAGCAGCCGATAGGGAGGGAGGGGAGGGCGGATGAACCGAGACTGAGAGGGCCTAGGGGGAAAAGGCGAGAGAGGGGGAAGAGAGGGAGGGGCGGGTTCGGCGGGATTGGGAAAAGAGAGGGAAAAAAAGAGGGGGAAATGGAAAAAGGAGAAAATAAAATAAAATCGTAAAATCCAAGTAATTCGACAACCACTCTCTTGTCACTCTCTCTCCCTCCGTTTCTCTATGTCACACTCTATAGCTCACTCTCTCAGTCCCTCTCTCCCTCCGACTCTCTGTTACTCTCTCCCTTTGACTCTCTGTGCCATTCTCTCTGGCTCACTCTCAATCTTTATCTCTCTCTCTCTCCGACTCTCTATGTCACTTTCTCAGTCCCTCTCTCCCTCTAACACTCTGTGTCACTCTCTCTGGCTCACTCTCACTCTCTCAGTCCCTCTCTCTCCCTTCAACTTTTTGTGTCACTCTCTCTGGCTCACTCTCACTCTCTATCCCTCTCTCTCCTTCTAACTCTCTATGTCACTCTCTCCCTCCAACTCTCTGTGTCACTCTCTCTGGCTCACTCTCTCAGTCCCTCTCTCTCCCTCTTCTCGGTCGGCACCGCGCCTAGTTATCTCCACTCCTATCACTGCTCGCTCGCTCATGGCGCTCTCTCTCTCATCGTGGTAGCCTCTCCTTTGTCTTTCTCGCTAGTTGTGCCACTATCACCCATGACATGGTAGCATCTGCCTCCCCCCGACACCACGCTCCCCGCCTTCACCATCCTCTCGTCCTCCCTCTCCATCGATCAATGCACCTTTTCTCTCGTCAGAATAGTGCAAATGGGCGGCCGGGCCGACACGCGACCTGGCGTAAATGGGCGTGCTCGGCTCGTCGGCGGCGAGCCGGCCGACAAAGACAAAGACGGTAGGCATGACGGGCCGTCGCGGCCCGGCACGGTTCATGCACGAATCACGATGGATCCGTGCTGGGCCGGCCTGGCACGACATGACGCCCACCTCTACACGTGGATAGGAGAAGACCGAGGTGCGACAGTGCTCAGATGTGAGGATCGGTGGTGCACCTTGAGAGAGGAGGAAGAAAGAACAGGAGGGGAAGAAGACAATTGTTGAGGATCACATGTAGGTCCTATCAACCTTATTAATTTTTTCGATTCATTTATATATATTGTTGACTAGGTGGTGATTGGGTGATTACATGTTTAGGAAACTTGGCCATATAGATACTATGTCATGCAAAAGATGATGTGTTAGGTGATGTGGTATCCACGTTTAATCAAAAGATGCACAGTTAGATGCCACATCAACTAAAACCGTTGTGGTTTAGGAAGATGATTGTATCTTAGATAGTTTTCAAAGGTCAAGGTTGCAAACTGAACGGTTTCATAGTTTATGGTTAAAAATCGAACCGACACTAGGGGTTATGGTTGAAAAGTTGATTTTTTTTTCAAAATAAAATTAGGAAGGTTAAAATTTTACAAGACATAAACACCAACTAGAAAATGTTACAAGCGAACTTAAACAAAAAACTTTTACGTACCACATGCGTGCTATTTTTGGTTGATAAGATATAGAGGGGCATTCGGTGTAAACTGCGGGTAGTATTTCAGTGTGCAAAGTTTTTAAGAGAGTTATATTAGTATGAACTTTAAAGTTAGTACAAAGATTTTATTGTATAAATTTTTTTTCCTGTGTTCCATAAGGAAATAACGCAGGAAATACAACTTTGCGAAAAATATCTACATCAATTGAAGCCAAGGGATGGGAGATGCCCTGTCGTTCCTCGTGTCAGTCTCGAAGGTGGCCCGGAGAGCGATGTTAGCATCAACAATGGCATCCGAAGATGGTATTGATATGCTTGCTATCTCAAGTTCTGAACTAGGGAGTAACAAAGAGGAAAGCTACTCTACTACAAAACAACTGTGGTAATACTACGTATTCAACAATGGGCAGTTTAAACAATATATACCACTTTTCTTTTGTTTCCCATTGTCAGGTAGGGTACATCATCTGAAGCATTCATAAACAAAACAGAACAACACAGAACATCTGACGCTCAGCGCACAAAAAAAATATGTATCGCCGTGCTGATCTTCCTTGCAACTGTGTATTCAGACACTAACAACCATGCCCTGAACAAAAAAATGCTTTTGCCTATGGAGAAACCGACATCTCTGTCGGTGGTGTTAACTTTTGATGTTGGTGTTAGTGCTCAAACTGGAGACCGTCATGTCAACCAAGATAACCTGACGATCCACCTCCAAACCCTCTGCATACGCAGCTTTTCAAGCTACAACAAACGGTGTCAAAACCAATCATCCCAGCTAACCAATCCTTACAGTTCCATCCTCTCCAAAAGATAGCATCCAGCAAACAGCTAAGCTGCGACACATCCCTCGTGTGCCGGCGAGTTAGCAGTGGCACCCAACAACCTCAGAAAGAAGACAAGTGCCACGGAGCTTGGTGCAAGGAGGCCTTGCTCCACATGCGTCTGATGCACAAGATGCTTCTCGCGTTAAGATCACACCACAAGCATCACCAACAAATTTACCAGTAATCATCGGAATATCCGTATGACCGCGAGTGGGATGCACCTTTGTTTGATTGCCACTGACGAGGGCTAAAACCCCTGTTGTATTGTTTCCTGTAGTGCTGTTCAGGTGACCTATGCATACTCCTCCCCTTAAAACCTCTCTTTGTTGCATTTCTTAGATTCTCTTCAATATCATATTCTTGACGCTGCAAAATTCAGGCCAAAAGGTTCACTAGTTAGGAAACAAGTTCATTGCTGTAGGAACTGATAAAATGAAAAGCAGTGCACAACAGCACAAGGCTAATGTTGTAATTATAAGAAAATCAATATTACTGCCATCAATAAATAACAAGTACATCCAATAAAGATTAAATTTTGCATGTGCCTTCTGTTGCTAGTTTGCGCCCAGCTGGGTTCAGAAAATTGGCAGTAGCCGGTTGGTTACTGACAGTTTTCCAGTGATCTATTCTCGGTGGGTACCAGGATATCTCATACCGCCCGGATTTGGAAATTCAAATAAAAATTTCAAAAATAAATCCTGGCAGGTTTTCGTCCGGTTTTCAACTTCAAATTCAAATTTTAAATTCACATTTTTGAACGGTTTTTGAGCGACAGAAACTGGCGAGAAACCAGAACTGGCCAAGGAGCGGTCTTAGGGTTGATTCCGGACTTTCAGTCCCAAACCCTGGCGCTCAGTATACCATCGGAAGCCCTATTTGTGTGCATACTAATAGCAGCTAATCTTATCCATTAGCAGTTCGGACCATTCCTATTATTTCCAGTAGAATGTTTACACAACAGTTGGAACACAGAAATTAATCAATCCCAATTTCCCTCTGCTATGCGCATAACTGATTGGTCGTGCTTCCCCTTAGAAAGAAAAACTACAATGAAGTGAGAAGGGCAAACATTGATGGCCACTTTTCGTAAGCATAGTCCATTGCCACTGTGTTTTACCTTGTCTGGGTCTGAAAGAACATTATATGCCTCCCCAATTGTTTTAAACAGATGATCAGCATCTGCATAAACCTCCTTGGCAACATCCCTCCAAAACCCATCATCAGCATTCTCATTCCTTACTAGCAATTGAGCGGCCTGCAGGACAAAGTGGCGTCAAAAGAAACACTTTCTATATAAAATCAAAGAAATTTTCTGAAGTAATGAGAACCTTGTCTGGGTGGTATCTCAATGCAGCTTTTCGGTACGCCTTCTTAATGTCTGCTGGAGAGCAGGATGGTTCAACTCCCCTGAAAAAAAGGATAATCACCTAATTAAGTTATCTTCACAACATGAGCAAAATAGAACTTGCTTCATTTTATGAAAAAGGAATAATTCACCAAAAGTTAAAAAGAGTGACACAGAAATGAAATAATATCATACAACGTAGTATGACTTGAGTAGCTACAGTACTGGTCAAAATAGAGCTAAAACTGCCTTGGAAAATACTGCAAGATGCTGGATGAAGTTCCTTTGCAACATATATAAACAACAACTGCAGGTTTTCTCAATCCTAATGTAGCAATTCATTTTTTAGTTTTTTGCTTACCAAGAACTCTGCAGTCCCTGCCTTGGATTTGACTTTTCTAAAGCACAAGACAGCCCATGTTTTACAAAATAGGCAATGTGTTCATGGTTGTACTAACCAGATTAGCTCTAACTAGCATAAATATGTGCCCCCAAGCTGCAAGGCTTTTGTTGTGTGACGTCATCCTTCAACATCAAACTTCACCCAACATACAAGTATGCAACAATACCACAAAAACAAGGCTAATAGATCCAGTATTATCATGCTAGCAGTATTGCTTCTTCTATCAAAGAAATGATAACCATTACTGCTTCAATTTTCAAAAAAGTTATCTCACCATCTCAGAATATTCATGTCCCTGCAATGCATTTAATGCCACATACATTGTAAAACTAATAACATTCTCTTAACAATGTCATTTCAATGTCAAAGCAATACTCTTACAAACAATTTTCAAAAACATCAAAGAGCATAGATAGCTTAGTTCCTTCAGAAGCCATGATGTAAAGCGTGCTTCAGTTCTCGTAGGCATAATCAATGGTATCCTTTGTTTCTTTCGATCAATGATAATAGCAGGTGGAAATCAAATGTAGAGACATGCATCAACTACTTTAAAAATGCAATTATTCATGCTGATGGAACAAAATTTGGGGCAAAGAAAACATTACTAGAGAAAAAGAAAGGTAAATTTCACTTAGAAAAACTTACAATATTAAATACATATTCAAGGGAGTATCATTTTTTGCTTCCTCCTCCACAGACAAAAGTCGTGCACGCGTCTGCTTCAGATCACTGTGCTTGTTTAAAACTTTTGGTGATACTCCAGACTTATTGGCTTGCTTTTCAAGAAGTGCGATTAGCTTCCTTAAATCATTAGCAGCTTGTCCATAATCCCTGATCATCTCATATAAGGTGGCTCGCCTGGAAAATGCCTGCAATTAAGATTCAAGAAGCTATTAGATAAAATACTAAAACAACCATGTAGAGCTAAAACAGTTCATACATAATCTTTGATCATTTATTCCATACATGAAAATGTGCACAAAAGGATAAGCTCATAACATAGAACAAAAGCTACTACGGTATACCTTGGGATAATTTGCATCAAGAACCATGGCTAGTGAACAATCTGCTATCGCATCAGTAACTTGACCAAGTGCTTGATATGCAGCTGCACGATTGCAAAAACAGACAGCTGAAAAGGGGCGTGAATCACTATTGCATGCCAAAGCCTCTGAATACTGTTCCACAGCTTCTGAAAATCGACGAGCTTGAAATGATTCATTCCCAGCAGCCTAAAAAGGATCACAAGATGGGGGAGGGGGCAAAACTATGGTAAGTTACTATCAATATAAATGAAAAGGCTAACATGAAATAGACATGTAGTTATTGAATTTCCTGTGTGTGTGTGCGTTTGTCCCTGTTTGAAAAAAGAAGAGTAGCACAAAGGGACTAAAAAACTTTGCTCTGCTGCCCATTTTCAAAGTCAAATTCATTGCAAGAAAGATAGCACGGGACATGATAATATGATAAGAGAACGATCACCTAGAAAACTATGCAACATTTCATGCAAAGAGATATTGTGAATATTTAAAGCTAGAAGGGAAAAATAAATCATGTGCTAGTTCTGGATCATGTCCATAAGAAAAGAATTATTAGAATACACACAGGAAAGCAATGAATCATGTAATATAATCAATATATACATAACAGGGGTAGATATGACAGAAACCATATCACCAGAGTCCCTCTTTGCCAGTATGCTAAAGGATGCAGATAAATCAATAGAAATGGAAGTATACCTTAAGGGCAAGAAGCTGCCTTATAGTTGTAGACAATGATGAGAAACCTTCTCGAGATGTACCCCCGCCACTGTGTGATTTGCACCATTCATGAGTTAAATATCATAAGATGAACTGCAAAAAAGGAAAGGAAATTCACCGAACATGACAAGTTTACCTCTCTTTGACAGGTGTCAGTTGCTCATGCTTATTTAGCACGTCAAGAGTGTCTTCAAGCTTGCCTAAAAGGAAGTAAGACTTACATATGAGGTATGACCGCCAAATTCTTCCAGGGCATTCTATCTTTTCAGATACACTGGAATTCTTTGATTCTCCATTAGTATTAAATAAAGCAGAATTTCTTTCAGCCAAATCTACTGTTTCCTGACATAGTTGAATTACTTCTTCGAATCTTCGTAGCTGTTCAGCGCAACAACCATATTAGCAGCAACCATATTAGTAATAGTAAGTAGTAACTAGAGAATAAGTACATGAGGAAAGCAGTGACAAAAACAAGAAATCACTTGGAAATATGACTGCATAATAATTCTTAACAATCCATGGATATAAAACAACAGACAAGAAGAAATACAGACCGTCAGTAGCGCCTCCGCTTTCATCTCCATTAGGTTATCTGAGTGTGAACTTATGTGCAATGCATTGGAAATCAGTTCTAAAGCTGTTGTTGCTTCAGGCAATGTTCTTTTCTTAAGAAGTTCCTTGGACTGGAACATCCAATCTGCCACAGTCTGCAGGATTGGTGTAAAGATGTCAATAAGATATAATGCTATATAATAACAAGCAGCTAACTTAAAGCTTCTTTCTACTACGAAATTTTGAACTCAAATAACCTGCAGACACTTCTTAAGGAAATGATCATACAACAACTCCTATATCTCAGGCTCAGCACAACCAAGGGAATGCATCAAGTGCAAACTGATACTTGGTGCAATTATGAAAAAACCTTAGGTTTGGGCACCAAATAAACCCAAATCATCTGAAAGTTTTGGGTATGCAGTTGCACCCTACGAAGCATTGTACAATCCATAGTTACCGGATTCGTTGTAAATCCCCATGAATAACGAACCGAATTCGTCGAACCTGGACCAGTTTAGGGTACGGGGTTCATGTTCACAGTGAAAATTGGAAGAAAAAGTGGCGAATCGCAAACCCAAATTGTCAGGACCCGAGTGAATCCGACTGAAATCAGCAACCAGAACAGACCAAAGAGGGAGAAAAAAAAGAGGGGAAAAGCTAGGGTTCGACGTTCTACAACTAAGGACACAATAATATGCGGAATCTTCATATCTCTCCATTTTTCCATACATCAAGCTTTATGCCTTGCAATTTCTTAAACCGATTGGCCCCCACAGTAACATGGAACGCTTGTCTGACAGTGAGAACTAAAAGTAAGAGTAAAGGATAAATGACAATAGGGTGATCGCACAGTTTTTTTCAGTAATTACTGTATTAGTCAAATGACCGTTGGATGATCTTAACTTTCCCTCAGATCTGATCTCAGCTATTGATCTCCCTTGATTTGGTAGTCGACGAAGCGGTATGATGATTGACGACTTCCTTGTGACCTTCAGTTCTTCAGTTTTCTTCAGGCCTGACACGAATCCCGTACCGCAACTCGGACGAACCGCATTTCTAGTAACTATGGTACAATCCTTTAAAATTTTAAGTTCAAACTCAAACGATGTTAGCACAGATCAAATGTGAGCTTGAAATTTTATATGGAGGTAGCCTAATTGTAGAACTACCTTCAGATTTTTTTTAAAAAAAAATCACATTCATTTGATGCCCGAGTTAGATTAGCTTACATGATTGCACCTAGTTACTAGTTCGCACTAGATATGCCCCAAACTAAGGATAAGTGTATCAAGTCCAGGTACAGGATTCCTCTAAAAAAGTGAAGGTACAAGATAACTTGATTAACTTCACAAGCCATATGACAGAAAAACTGAGCAATTTCAAATTGCATTCGTGATGGTTGATGATAAAAAAAAATCGTTTAGAGAAAAGTGTATCTAGAAATTATGGCATTGTGGTGAGGGTGTTTTGAAAAACATCCAGCTCAAATTCAATGCCAAGTATAATAGAAAACTCAAGTGCAGAAGTATAACTCAGAGACAAATGTGTTTGCAATTTTAAATCATGCTATCAATGACTTGCAGTAACTGCCAGCTTCACGAATGAAACCAAGTAGACACCAATGCAATGAACCATCCTTCTTTATCCAATACAAGCTATAAGCATAACCAACATAGATATTATCACCAGCAAGTTAAAATGAAAAGGCACAAAACATCCCGATGATTCTTTAATTGGAACTATTCAGCATATTAAGGTCCATCTATGTCTTATTGTTTCGAATAGCATGTTGTATTTTGTGATTAAGAAGAGTGTTAAGATTCTGGTTGAAATGTATTGCAAAAAGACAAATGCAGTCATTAATGCAGCTCTACCATTGCTCATACACAGTTTCTACCAATTAACCAGACAGAGAACATTTTCCACCAACACCAATGTTGCTCTAAGGTTGGTCCTAAGGATGACTTGGACACCTTAGGGGCGACCTTATACTGTGGAGGTTGGTGATCTAGGAGAAAAAAAGGACAGCCCTTAAGATTAAGGCCAGTTCTCAAGAAATATTTTATAGAAAAAGGACGAGAGAGGGAGCTGAAGACTCGGGGTGTGAGAATGAGAGGGGGATGAGTGGGTCCCACCATAGTACCTCCTCACTCCTCAGGCCTTGCACATTAGAACAATTTGCATTAGGCTACATCACCATTATGTGGGGCCTACCTTAAGGCCTACTTTCGCAGCAAACATTAGGGTGCCCTAACCATGACAACGATTTTGCTCAGTGTCATAGTCAGGGGTGATGACTGACATTCCTGGCACGCCAGTACAAGTCAATGTAGTGTACAGGCACAGTTGTCAGTAAAATAACTTCCATTACCTTATTACAACACCATTATTCTACCCACTTTTTCCCTCAATTAAGCTAATCGTATTAGTATTTAGTCCATTTTATATCCTCTCGGGATGTAATGGTGCATGGGGAAAATGACTAACAAACTGAAACTGGCTGCCATACAGAAGACATATAAACAGGAAAGAGAACCCAACAACACAGGCATCAGTTTGATCTACAGACAGCCAGTCACCATGGTGTAAAAGGCTAGTCAATTGAACCTTTTCCTATAGTGACATGAACAGAATGATTCCATACAGGACTCTAATGCAATAAGATCAATATCTTCATCAAAGCTGCATCCTACTGATAAGACGTGAATGGCATGTATCACCATGTTTGGCAATTCAAAAGAACTTATTGGAAATCTATAGAACTTGAGTCAATAACCAATAGAAGAATATAATATTGCCATCCACCTTACATTACAATAGTTCCTGAAGATAGCAAAGCCAGAAATAAAGTGGATCGGATTTCTTTTGAGCAGGTCAGATTTATTTTTTTATATATAATACTTATTTTTATAATTCTGATTCAGAGTTTTCAATTTTCAGTGCTGGCCCGTACAAAGTTATATTGACCACTCCCTGTAAAAAACTAAACTCTGCATGTATTCCACTAACAACCCTTATTTGCGCAAATCACCTGCAGTAACTGCACTTGTATCCGACAGGGTAAAGGAATGGCAAAAGATCATGAATTACAGCACCACAACATACAAACTTCCATGAGGTATCGCTAGAGAATAATGAATAGTTTTTCAAAACTTAAAATATAACAATTATGCCTTTAGTAAGTTTTAGGGGTGAAAAGATAGATAGCATAGATTCAAAAACATGCGAATGTTAAATTATACAAAATTCAGAACTTAAGGTGACCACATAAGCAGAAAGATAGCATACCTTGACTCTTTCCAGGCCATCAGAAGCCTCAACAAACATTTTGAAGTCAGAACCAGCAGTGTTATTGGACTTCAAACAGGCAGTGTAACTCCTTGATGCATCTTCAAGATCACCAAGTGCAAGTTGGCAACTGCATTCGTGGATAGTAAGAAATTAACTTATCAATCACTTAAGAAGATACGAAGACGATAGAGAAAGTATGTGCAATTGAAGTTGCAGAGTTAATAAATCCTCAAGTGAAAACAACATAAACAAAGCCAGATATTACCAACAGAAATGTTTTTCAGTGGACTATAGTTTTTGTTCGTCTAAAACATACCATGGTTATATAATGACGATCTGAGTTACGGAAGAATGGCAGTGCGAATACACCTGGAACATGCAACTATGATTTTCCTGATGCATATCTATTTTAAATTATTAATACCTATTGCACTATCTTCCATAATAAAAGCAGGACATACCACTACTCAGTGCTTTCCAGAATAATACCCATAACTGTCCCTTTCTTAAAATTGCTATCTCGATGATACTAATTTGGGTTCTGTAATTGAGGAACTAGACATACTACTGCATTGAAAAAATAACAATTTATAAAAGAATTAGTTTAGTTGAGTTGAGGATAGCAACTCCTTACTTTGCAGTTCTAACTTTAGCTTTAAGAAAGGTGGGATCAATTGATGTAGCAATCAAACAATCCTGAAGAGCTTCTCTCATTCTCCCAAGAGACATTCTAGTAGCTGCACGGTTGCTATAGCACAGCATCAACGCACGGGAACAGGGTCCAGAAGTGCCATGATCGGAAATAGAATTTATTCCACAGGTATAATACTCCTCTGCAGTAGCAAAGTGGCCATTTGCGTAGGCTTGATTTCCACTGGCACAAATGAAACAAAAAAATTATGGTATATCAAAATTTGAGTAATCAAATAAGGTTGTGCAAGAAGACATATATGCCATGATGATGACAATGGGATTAAAACAAAATCAAACCATGTTCAGACAAACCTTGTACGCCAGGTCTCACAAGTCTCCAAGGCTGCAGAAATTGTTGAATCTCCTGTTGACTGCTCCTTCATTGAATCTTCTGTTTTACTTGTTTCCGGGAACTGCATGCCCTTTGTGTCCTGTGAGTCTTTTGGCTGTACAGTAGCTTGGGCCACCGAAGGCTTAGACACCTGACTGCCCTTAGTCCTTAACTTCCTTCTTATGTTACGTCTTTGTGTTGATAGTGAGCTTTGAGGGGGCAGTGATGCACCAAAAGAAAAGTTCAGCCCACTAAAATTTGCTGAGCATGATTGAAAAGGAACAGGTTCACCAGACTCATGCGGTGTTCTGTAGGTGTTCTCTTCGCAGGTTTGCCAATCAACATTGTATCCAAAACCATCAACCCAAGCTTCTGCTGTGCACATTTTGGGTTCACCATCAATGCCAACATTCACATTAGTGAAAGAAGGTTGCGATGCATTATATAAACTTGCTTCATCAAAACTAGAAAAGCTGCTAACAAAATTATCAGATGCAGTTACATTGGGAACTCTACCTTCCTCTTCGTACGTTGGAAGGTCTGCATCAATAACTAAGTGCTCAGTAGCAGAAACTAAATCTTCTTCAGCACAACTGGAGTTCCGAATTGAGACACTACTATCACATATGTTAACAGACTGATCAGAATTCATAGATGCCTCTCTTGACACTTGTTCAACTACTTCCGGATAAGGAGAACAATCCATTGGTGAATAATCACCTGCTAAATCTGAGGCTATTCCGTTGGTGCATGTTTCTTGAGAAACAACCTGATGGAGTTGAGCACGTTGCTTTAGCCTAGTAGGATTTTTCTTTTTCCTTGTGCTTTTATGTGCTTCCTTTTTGTCTCTATACGCTGATTTTATGTAGTCTACACCAAATAAGCTCTCTCTGGAACACCGGGATGGATCCTGTTTGACTGCACAAAATTCACCAGGAGCAGTTTCTGTTCCTGCATTCATAGTTCTGGAACTGAAAGAGCGCATTGCATTTTCAGAAGTAGAGAAACTAGATGAATGATTCAAAGGTGTAAACGGGCATGAATCCTGAACTTTGGGCTGGGGAATGGCACCATATCCTGACGTAGATTCTGCTTTGCTTTGGAACAAAAAATCAGGAGTAGAAGAATCATTCACTTTATTACATTTAATTGAAGGCCCTTCCCTGCTGAAGTTTAATTTCTTGATTTCATCTTGTAGTGCATGTTCTGCAGCTCCTTCAGATTGAGTGTTTGCATTGTTGCTGCTACCAAAAACAAAGTCACTTGGCCCATAACCTTTATCATTATTTGATCTGAAATATGTAGAATTTCTAATATCCTCGTTAGCCATGTTCCTTCCATTGTCCTTTGGTTCAGAGGGTACATTAGTTTGAAAACTTGTGAATGACGTGCTTTCTGTCTGGGCAGAAGAATAGCTTGAAGTTACATTACTTCCGAAAACAAATACTTCTGGTGGCCAAGTGGCAGCTTCACCTTTCATGCTCTGAGATGGGATTTTATGCCCTATATTTAACATTGTCATCTTATCTGGAAGTGTGCTCTCCACAGTAACATGAGCTGAGGTACAAGCATTTTTATTTGCACCGGTGACAAAATTACCATCATCATCCATGACTATGCTTGCTGACTGCCCTGAAACAGAGCTTGTGGTTCCATTTCTTCCAAATGCAAATGCCTCTGGAGGACAATTAGCATTATCACTTTCCATACTATGCATGAATCCACCTCCTGCATTCAAATCTGATGTCTTATCTGCAGGCAGATTGTCAGCACCATTAGCTGAACTAGAAGCATTACTATTTGCAGCAGAGAAAAAATCACTGCCCTTATCTGAAGTATTCATTGCCTTGCCAAAAACGGTACCTGCTGTTCTGCCACTCCCAAAGACAAACAATTTAGCTTGATGACTACCACCACCTTGACTTTTCATGTGCTCAAAGGCCATGCCACTTCCTATATTCAACTGCGATATCTTCTCCGGAAGCACACCTGCATCATCAGTACCATTAACTGTACTAGCTGGATTAGTATCAGCACCAGAGGCAACATTATTAGTGCTATGTGCATGGCCACTGGCCGTGTTACTTCCAAACATGAAAACTGTTGGTGCACCATTATTAAATTCACTCCCCATCCTCCCAGGTGTTTGATTGATTATACTGAACTGTGTCAGCTTCTCTGGCATACCATTTGCCTCGGTACCATGAACTGAGCTAGAAGCATATGAACCTGCATCAGAGGTTGCAGTGTTCCTACTACTATCAGCAAAACTCCCAGCTCCATTACTTCCAAACACAAATGCTTTTGGCACACCATTAGCACTCTCATTCTGCAAAGGTGCTCCGCTACCTATATTCAACTGTGTCAGTTTCTCTGGGAGCACCTTGGCTTCACTATTGGGAACCAAACTAGGTATATCAACACCAAATATAGAGCTCCCATCCTTTTGACCCACCCCCTTAGCAACACCAACACCGCCTTTACCCGGACTCCGCAGGTTCAGCTTCCCCATCTTATCGTGCAGCTTCGTAGTAGCCGACCAGCCTTCATCGAATCGAGGCAGGCTGTCCCTCACGCTCTCAAACACAAAGGGCGCTTCGTTGGATGACGCCACCGGCGGCTGCGGAGACTGCTGGCTCACGGCGGAAGCGGCACCAAACACAAAGCTCTCGCTCTGACCCTTCCCTAATCCGAAACTACCAACACCACCACCATCCCCGCTCTGTAACCCTTCATTTCCACCCTGCCTCGATCCATCCGTACCATCGCCGCTGAATGGATTCCACGGCGCCGCGGGCGACGGCTGCGGGCGAGAGCGGGAGGAGGTGGCCGCATGGCGCCGCTTGGCCAGCCGCGGCGCGCGGCGGCGCGGCGGCTCGGCGGAGGGGTCGGCGAACGGCGGCGGCGCGAGGCCGAGCCCTAGGTGGGGGTTGGCCATGGGGGCGGCGGCGGGGGACTGGGGCCCGCTAGGGTTTTGGCGCGGGGGGTGGAGCTCGGGCGCTACCGCCGGCGGCATCCCCTGCCGACGGCAGGGCATCTGCCGGCGGCAGCGGCGGGGGATTGGAGGAGAAGGTTCTGGGAGCGCGTGGAATGTTGGAGCTGATTTGCGGGAGTCGGGAGAGACGGGAGGTTGCTTGGGGAAGGCGATGCGGGGGCGGATTGGGCTTGGAGTTGTGGATTTGCAGATTGGGCCCGTCCGTGGGTTTGACCGTTTCAATCCTTGGATTTTTTTTAAAAAAAAAAATTGGATACGGGTACGGGTGGGGTTGGCTTGGATTTTTTTAAAAAAAAAATTGGAAGCATCGCAGCATTTGGATTTTGGAACACGGAAACTCGTATATTCGGTGGTATTTACATTGTTATCCACAAAATTCAGTTAAGTTATTGTATTCCAAACAGGAGGAATTAATGCTTTATAGTCGATTTGTATCGTGAATTTTCTCGTTGCGAATTGATAACCAAAATATAAGAAGATTGCAATCAATTCCTCATGGGGACAGGACCAGGGTTCACAAAACCGACGAAAACGCGTACCGCTGAGGTTCGAAATCAAAAACCGTTCGATAAACCGGTCCATTCAAAAAAAAAATTTAAAAATTTTGAAAAAATTTAAAAATTTTGAAAAAATTTATGCGCTCGGTTTTTCGTCAAAAACCGCTCACAAAAACCGTTTTGCGACGAACATCCGGTTGGCATCGGTTTTTCGAAAAAACCGAGCGGTTTTTCGCGAAAAACCGTGGTTTTTCTATTTTTTTTTTAATTTTTCAGAAAAAATTGATTTACTAATCCTTCGGTTTTTGACGGTTTTTGGGCGGTTTTTCGAGCGGTTTTTGCGGTTTTCGTACCGCGAATTTCGAAGCGAATTTCGAAATTCGGTTTTGTTAACCCTGGACAGGACCATACTGTTGTTGGAAGCTTAAATGTGTTTCATAGTTTGTGAGCTGTTTTAATCAGGATCTCCGGTGCGCATGATGAACGGTCAATTGTTGGCTGCGTTGCCGCTTCAATTTTAGTTTGCCGCTTACACCAATCTGTCAATTAACAAAAAGAATAATACAGCAACGAGCCAATGACCAAAAAGGGGACATAGTTGAGCAGCTTAATCGTGATTAACTAGACTAACAAAAATCAACCCATATGGCGTAATTGAGTAACTATAGGTTTGTCAGACTGAAACATCAGCCATCCACAAAAACAAAAGGTAAGTGACATAAGACAATTCATCACTGAAAACACACACAAACACAACAATATATTTCGTCATAGATACTAAAAAATAACTATGACGACTCATCCCAAAATTTAAAATTTTAAATAGCACCTTGTAATTATTCATATCACCTAGAGAAAAACTTAAGGGCCGAATACTTTATATATACACTAAAACTTGGATAAAATATATGTTGTAAATCCGAGCTACGGGCCAAAATTGAGTAAAGCTATCTTAGCTAAAACTTGTCTCCTTAGGCAATCGAGTTTGAAAAGGCGTTTTTGTGTTGATCTCCATTCAAGCTGGGAATCGAGCTTAATTTTGTAGGGTGTTTAGTTTGAGGGATATCTCATCAAAGAATGGACTGGTCCATGATAAAATCATTCCCCAAATTTGGTTGGATGACCTAATACCTTATTTTGTACTAGTATTTTTTGCTTATGAAGGATGAGGTGGTGATGGATCAACCCATTCCATTTTTCAAACCAAACAAGTAGATTAGGTTCAAAGCTAGGATCAGGATGTCCATTTACCATCTGGTTACTCGAACCAAACACCCTATTGCTCACAAACCTTGAGTTGTTCTTACAATCGGATTGCATCATCTTATATTGCATAGTAAAGGTACCATACTACCATGTTTTTACTTCTCTTAGTGGCTAGGATGATTGCAACATTATAGCAAATAATTAAAGTTAATTTTATGTATTATAACATAAAATTTTAGCACTCGATGTTGAATTTTGATCTTTAATCTGATGGTTATACAAAAAAATATCTGTCTAAGCCCATGACTTCCACGGACCAAAGAAGAACTAAATCTAAAAAATGGTTAATAGTATATTGAACTATACATATCTCTACTACTTCTAATTAGGAGTTGGTGGCAGTGGTCCGTTCTCCTTTAGAGTATCTGACTTGTTGGATTTAACATGAACGGCTGAGATAGAAGAGGATTTAATCATATCTTAGATGGAAGGATTTTATCATATCTTTTTTTAATAGAAAGAATATAAATATTATTTTAGCATATATTTATCAACATGTCCTTATTATGAAGGATGTTATTCATATATCTTATAAATGGAAGGATTTTTTTATCATGTTCTGCATGGATAGAAGGATATACTCACCATATCCCATAATATCTCTACTACTTCTAATTAGGAGTTGGTGGCAGTGGTCTGTTCTCCTTTAAACTATCTGATTTATTAGATCTTACATGAATGGCTGAGATAGAAGAGAATTTAATTATATCTTAGATGGAAGGATTTTATCATATCTTTTTTTAATAGAAATATTATTTTAGCATATCTCTATTCACATGTTCTTACTATGGAAGGATGCTATTCATATATCTTATAAATGGAAGAATTTTCTCATCATGTCCTGCATGGATAGAAGGATATACTCACCATATCCCATAATATGGGAATTCTATCTCATCATATCTGGAAATGCATAGATTAAAAGGAAAGAATCACGCAACCAAATCATGTGTCAATCACGAAGATGTCGGGGAGACCTGACTTCCATCCGCCTACGTACGCTGCCTTCTACTTTTATCTACTCCCTATTAAAGGGCACCCACTCTCATCTCCAGGAGGACAAACCGGTCGGTAGTGGAGACACACGTAGGGAGAGAAGAGAAGAGAAAGGCTGCGTGCAAGAAGGAAGATGATTTCTTGCAAGAGGAAGGCAATAACTTTCTCGTCCTTCAATGGTAAGGATTGATATCTCTCTACTAATTCTAATTAAGAGTTAGTGGCGATCGTCCGTTCTCTTTCAGAATACTTGATTTAATCATATCTTAGATGGAAGGATTTTATCATATCTTTTTTGAATAGAAATATTATTTTAGCATATCTCTATTCACATGTTTTTACTATGGAAGGATGTTATTCATATATCTTATAAATGGAAGTATTTTCTCATCATGTCCTGCATGGATAGAAGGATATACTCACCATATCCCATAATATGGGAATTCTATCTCATCATATCTAGAAATGTATAGATTAAAAGAAAAGAATCACGCAACCAAATCACATGCCAATCACGACAATGTCGAAGAGACCTGGCTTCCATCTGCATGCGTACGCTGCCTTCTGCTTTCATTTACTTCCTATTAGAAGGCACCCACTCTCATCTCCAGGAAGAGAGGACGGTCGATAGTAGAAACACACGCAGAAAGAGAAAAGAAGAGAAAGACTGCGTGCAAGAAGCAAGAAGATTTTCTGCAAGAAGAAGGCGATAACTTTCTCGTCCTTCAATGGTAAGGATTGATATCTCTCTACTAATTCTAATTAAGAGTTAGTGGCGATCGTCAGTTCTCCTTCAGAGTACTTGATTCGTTGGATCTAAAATGAACGGTTGAGATGGAAGAGGATTTAACCTAATAGTCAAATCTCTTCGGAGGAATAAACTTTTAAACATAAATAAAGTTAGTGTTCTTTGCAAATAATTTTTTTGTCGCAAATTGAGTTTTCGTTGCAACGCACGGGCACATGACTAGTATCTGCATTAAATGGCACCTTGTACTACCCAATTTCTTTTTACATCATCTTTACTGCTACAAAAGGAGTTGGTGGTGTTGGTGGTAGGTCACCCCTCCACTCCCCCTTCTACCTTTCTAGAAAAACTCTAACAAAAAAATAGAAAAATCATCTCCCAACAAAAAATCCCCGCTTCCTAATAAAATATCTAACAAAATACAGAAAAATCTCTCAACAACACAAATTAAACTTCAGTAGAAATTGGGTAATGGTCATAGAGAAACCTAACTAGCTGGGCGGTAGTTGTGGCGACCCGCATAATTAACCCAGGGTAGCGACAGTAGCATTGTCATTACTCTAAGCTAATCATGCGGATCTCGGCATACTAACTAATAAAAACATCGAGCGCACTCGATATTTTATCAGTTAGTACGCCATGTTCAGAATGTTGCAATAAAACAATAATTAGAGACTGAATGTAAATATATTACAAACTAAACCACGCAGGGCTATATATCCATTACATAGATATATTGATCATTGTACAACAAAAGGATATAACATAGATACTATTACACCAAAAGACTGACAAAGCCGATACACGGCTACTCATCCCTTCTATTCCTCTTGGTAGAACTCAGCTGCCTCGTCAATCCATCTAGAAGCTTGAGCACCGGGGCCATTCTCTAGAAAAGAGAGATTTAGCAAGAGTGAGTACAAAAGTACTCAGCAAGCATTATTAACAAATGCAGAAAAAAATTTGTCGGATAACGCGCGAAACAGATACCATATAAAGCAAACATATAGTACCGATTAACCAACCGTATGAGTTCAACATGCAACAAGATTATCGCAGTCTAACAAGTCATTTTATCAGGCAGTTCAACAAAGTTGCAAAAGTACACTAAATCTAAACGATACACATATGACAAGTTTCGAAACATAGAATGATACGTAAATAATATTACGATAATTCGATAACATGACCATGAGCCATGAGGTCCATAACTCCATGTTTTCATGAAAGAGACAATACGACAAGTTGATATCTCGATAATATTTGGATTACATCATAAAGACATACAGATAGAAGACTCAATAATGACACAATCTTATATAAGACACAATCAGATACAAATACAATATGAAAGTTTGCTCACAAGTATTATACAATCAAAATTGCCGCGGTTTAAAAAAGGCCCACAATGTAAAGTTCCCACTGTGATCCTCGATTTCTTATTTACAACAGAAGCATTTGAAAGCAAAGCTACATACTAATACTATTTTTATGTAGTGGAACTGCAGCATCACATACGTGAGCTGAACTTGAGAACGGCGGTAACCAGCTCGACAAACCTAAAACAATTGGAAAGAGAAGCAAAGAGGACTTTACAACAGGAGAACAAAATGGATATAACATTATAGCTGCCATTTCTAGGATGTGCCCTTCTGATTCTTCGTGGATCGCAGTAGTTCTTTTGCCATTGCCGAGAAGGATTGTGCACCATTTACCATATCTGCAGCCCGAAGATCAACGCCCTGCGAGAAGCACATTGGTACATGTTAACTGTCCGCTTGTTGGGTGTCTTACCAGGATTATCAAGTTTACGCAGAATGAGTTTATGGAGGCCTTTTGTGATCAAATCGACATGGTAACATAACAATAATGAAAATAACATTATTACTAGGGAAGCGGAAGCATTTTCACCTCCAACTTTTTCATGTTCTCTTGCAGCTTGTTCCCAATCATTTTTGAAACACTAGTTGAGTCCTGTTTAGATAGACATAAAAAGATTAGTAAGGGAAGGCATCAACTAACTATATTCATCATTTTGTTTTTTGCACGGTGTCAACTAATTATGTTGTGCATTATTATATGCATTGCTCATGTGATTCTCTGCAAATGCTCATCAGTTGCCAGTAAATAAGCATGTTTATGTATATAATAAAAGATATCCAATATGAGTTTTATGATTAACTGCTTAGGTACTAAAACCTGTAATGGTATGACTTGCAAGTCATAATTTTGATTATTTACTGGTGCTTCTATGCACTCACATCATTTTTTGCATATCCATATTTCATCTTTATCTGGTCGACTTACTCATTGATGGTTCATCTTCAGGTTTTTTATTTCCTGGATTCACCTTTTCTTCTGTCCTGGGCTTCAACTTTCCTGCATATGCATAATTTAAGCGACATAAAACACTTGTTATAGTTGTATTAGAATGCCAGTTTTACAAAGTCAAACCTTGGATTACAAAGATATCTATGAACATCTTACTTTTATACTTTACTGACCTCTAAGAGTAGACCATCACCTACCTCTCGATCTGACTGGGAGTAGAGGCGTAGATATGTAGAGACAGCGGCGGCGGGACTAGGGATCGAGAGGGACGGGCGGAGCAAAGGGGGGCGCCGAGCTGTCGAGGCCCGAGGGGCGGCGGGACGGGTGGAGAGGGGAGGCGGCGGAACCCGCGGACGGCGGCGGGAATCGGTGTCGAGACGAACCGAGCTCAAGGGCGAGCGCCGGGGCCCGAGGGGCTTCAGCCGAGGCTGAGGCGCGCGGGACGGCAGAGAGGGCGGTCGCGGGACCGGCGAATGGTGGCGACGGGTCTCGGTGCTCCGAGTCGGGCCGTCGCCCCTGGCCCTGGAGACTGGAGGCAGGAATTGAAGAATCAGAAAACTAGGGTTAGGTCTGGGCGTTTGGCTAACCGTAACCGATTTAAGGCACTGGCGCACTGCATAGCAGTAGTCGGATATCCGATTGTCCGAATCTGGATATATCCAAAAATATATTCAAAATATCTCGATCTGACGGATAGCGATGTACCGAAACCGAAAAAAATATCCAAAAAATCTATCCAAACCCGAAAAGTATCCGAAAAATCTATCCGAATCCGATCCGAACACATCCGGTCGGTCGGTCAGAAATTATCCGATCCGATTACACCCCTACCTCTCGGTGAGCGAATGGCTGGCTTTGGGGTGGCATAAGGTTGGCTTTATTTACCTCTCTTGAGGGCAAAAGACCACCTTGCCCTAGGCTTTTACTAATGGTTATTGGCCCTAAGGGCTTTACGGTCATTTCTCGCTCAAAACATTAATGGTACCCGCAACCGTACCAGGTAAGACCTAAAGCGCTGAATGATGAACCCCGGTCTAGCGAGAGGTACCGGCCTGGGTCCCGGACAGGTCAGGTACCTCGATGAGCAGTACCATTACTGCGGGACTGACGGCACTTCTCAAATTCCTTACATTTTATTATATTGCCTAATCATGATTTTATTGCTTAATTAATGTTTTACTGCTTCTAATTAACTGATAACCCCCGGGTTATCACAGTAGTGCCAAGGGTGTAGGGCGAGCATAACATCTGATGCATGATGCCAGACTTGTCGGAGTTCGACTGACACGAACGATAGAGCCAAGTGCGTTGAGCCGCCCATCACGATGACGTTGACTCGACATGCTAGGGTATTATGATATTTTTTTCTTAGCAAAGCGTGGATACTCTGCTAGTTGATTAAAATACATGTAGAGTGTAAAAATCAGACGGTAACTACACTCTTGAATTCGTGGATGGGCAAAAATTACTTACGAATTACGAAACAACATCTATTCCATCTTGAGATACCGTGAAACAAATGGATATTGAAAGAGGCCTGCCACTGTGTACATATGTGGCACAGAAACAACCACAAACGACAGAGCCCTGCAGGATCGTGGAGGATGGCCCATCACCAACTGTATCGCTCAGAGCCACCGTCACCATGTGCATGCTCCTCTATCCCCTGTCAGTTTGAAAAGGAGCAACACGAAAAGAGGAAACCAGAAGGAAACGCCGCCACGCCCACCGCCTCTCAGTCGAATCCACCTTGCGGGTGCCACAACCTTGAGTAGTCGTCCCCTCCTCCGCTTGGACAACGGCATGTCGCCGAACACTCTATGAGCTCTCTCCTCCCCTCCCCTCCCCTCCCCTCCCCTCCTCTCCAGCGCACTCATGATTGCACGGCGATCACGGCTAGTAGTATTGCTTGTTTGAATTGCATCGCCGATCGCTTGTAGGGCGTTTGTAAGGATAGCAAGACTGGGCAAATTCATTACCTACATAGTATATGTTTTGCGTTGAGATGAGAATTTTCCCATGTCCATGCCACTACACATTACGTTGCTTTACCTGCATTCATGTCATGAAAAATGATGGCCTCTATGGCACTTATGGTCTACTTTATGTGGGCATCCCACAGGAGTGGAGATTGAGATCCCTGTATGAAAGAGGACAGGCTATTAAGATCCTTGTATGAAAAATGGGTTGAGACTTGCATGAGCATTCACATTGCATCGACGAAACGGAAGAGATACAAACATGTGGATAATGGTGATGATATGCTTTATTCTCGAATGGTGTGGTAGAGTTTGCTGTTTTATTGTGTATTTGCTGAGTCTTGGACCCACCCTTACTTTATTGATGTTTTTAGGTAACTATGATGGCGACGTGCAGGGAATAAGAGTAGCATTTTTGCACCACACCCTTTGAATAACACTTAAATGTCACCTTTAGTACTCGTAGCTAGACTTTCATTGAATAGCTCACTCTAGTTATGGGTTTGGTTTGGGTTGTTAAAGTTAGATGTGGGGAACAAGGTTGGTTCTAGTAGCTTATGGCAGGGAATGAACTTTTGTGGCAGTCATCAGTATCGTGCTTTTGGTGATGGTTATTACACACACATGCTTTAGAGTGTTTGTTGTTCATACAAGCGTATTCGTTCTCCTGGGCGCATTGTTTTTGCTATTCTCGGGGCACGTGGTCTCAAGCTTCAGTGTGTTATGTCCGGATCATTCCTTGTACTAATTGTTTATTTGTAGATCGCTAAACATGTGTTAATTATCTTTTCATAGTAGTTTAACTAGAGGAATTCCTGTCGAAATTTAGTAGTGATGGTTGTAATTTAGAGTGAAAATGAGTAGTGGTAGCATTCTGGGCTTAGATGTCGGGCTGGGGTGTTACAGTTCTGTTGTTCAACAGTTGGATAAAGTGTGATTCAAACAAATGCCATTGAGGCATAGGTCATTTATCCTCAATTCCAGGTGAGCGTATGTGTTTGCTCATTAGTGCAAGGGATAATTCGTACTATACCTCTCCATTCATTGATACTTCAAAAAATACCACTCGTTGCCTGGACCCACATGTCATTGAGACAACGAGTGATATTTCCTGAATTGCCAACCTTTGGAGTGGTATAGTATGAATTATCCCATGGTGCAGTGTTCCTTGGTTTGCTTTGGTCAAATTTGGCTTGACAGTTTTAAGCTAGCTAGTTGTTGTTTGATATCCTCATGGTATTGTGCCTTTTTGAATTGTGAATGAGGTACCTTTTCCTTATTAATGTATCGCACATTAGGTTTTTTTTCTCACTTGTAAACCATAGTGTCGTGTGTTAAGGCATATATTGTCTTATATAGATATTGCCTTATATAAAAATTACCTTATATAGGCTCCTTTTGTACCTCATATACATGTACATATTCTGGCTATTGGTCTCATGATGAATACAAGCTACAAGTGCTATTCCTAACATGGTATCAGAGCCTTAGGTTTTCTCCTAGCTTCATCCTTCTGCTGCCGGCGTTGATGCCCCCGAGAGGAGAAATCACTCCCGGGGGTGGCCACATCCTTCCAGTTGGCGTGGGCGCTAACCCTAGCCATCGTCAGCCTCCTCGTCACGGCCCGCGTCACCATGCGCCTTGCGCCCTAGATCTACGCCGCGTTCCTCTGCCTCGGCAAGCCCATGTGCCACCGCTATGGGCCATAGGCCATCAGTGGAAGTGCCATCAACGGCATCAACCGTGTCATCGCCTTCTATCTTGTGGCCTCTGGGCTCAGGCTCGGGCTTGTCGGCAGCAACCCGAACAAGCTCGTCGTGGTGTCGTCCGAGATCAGGGTGAAGCACCCTAAGGCCGAGGTCCGCACCTTCATGATCGACTTCGTCGGCGATGGGCTCACTACCAGGGTGGAAGGTCTCCTCATTGCCGAGCTTCTTCAAGACCATATCCGACCGTTCTTCATCGGATCTGATCGCAATCCGTTAGAGCTCGATCCCGGTAGATCTGCCGCCGCCTATTGTCTCTCATCTAGATCTGGCATCACCAAGCTGTCTTGCAGCATTGTGGGCCATCCCCAAGCTCGATCCCACAGATCGCCGCCTGTTAGAGATAATCATGGTGCCTTAATATTCTAACTTACCTAAGAGTGAGATCCTTCCAAATTTCAGACTCTCAGTTGGCTATATATGCCACCCCCATGTACTTGTAATCTTTGAACCGAAATAGTGGATTTTCGTCTCCCGTGGTTTTTTCCCGCAAGGGTTTTCCACGTAAATCTTGTCTCCCTTTTGTACGTGTGTTTGCATCTACAAACCCTAACAAGTGGTATCAGAGCCTTAGCACGCATGGAGAGGTTTCGATCTTCGTCGCCGCCGCCGTTCGTCGTGTCGTCGCCATCCCTTGTGTGTTCGTCGAGGTGCAGCAACGCCTCCTGTCGTGCACCACATCCACTCGGCTTCTGTGTGATTTTCTCGCGCCCGCATCGGTCGGCTTCCAATCGCTGGCCTCTCCCGCGACCGTGGCGCCTTGAGTGGCCTCCATCCGTGCCTTCCTTCATCGTCGTCGGCCGATCCTCCTTCCGCCGCGGCCTCCGTCGCTCCTGCGTCCTCCGCACGCCTTGGATCTGTGGCCACCTCTGGTAGCGCCGTCGCTTCATCTTCTGCGTCGGCCGTCGGCCACCTCGACTTTCGCACACCGCTGCGTCCACGCGGTCATCTTTGGCCTTCCGCGCCCGCGTCTCGGCATCCACGCGATCTCCTCGATCCGCGTTCTTCCATACAGCTCAGATTGTCTACAGATATTCTGCGTGAAGTTATTCATGAGACTACCGCCGCAAAACTGTGGCAGAAATTGGAGGATTTGTACATGAAGAAAAGTATTTCCAACAAATTGCGCCTCAAAGAATGTCTGTACACAATTCGCATGGCGGAAGGTACCTCTATTCAGTCTCATCTTAATGAGTTTAATTCACTCATCATTGATCTTGAGAAATTAGAGGTGAAAATTGATGATGAAGATAAGGCTATTTTGTTGATCGTCTCTTTGCCTGCTACCTTTAAGCATTTTAAGGAAATTATGCTTTATGGCAATCATGATACCCTTAGTTTTGAGAATGTTAAATCAAATTTATTGTCTAAGGAGAAATTTGATATTGATTCTCGTTCTAAAGTTAAAGCTGAGGGGTTAATTGTTAGAGGTAGATCTCCACATAAAGGCAATTATCATAGATCAAAGTCTAGATCTAAATCAAGAGGACGTAAATCCAACAATTTTTGCTGTTATTGCAAGACACCTGGTCATGTTATTGCTCCTTGTTACAAGTTGAAAAATAGGGCAGACAAAGACAAAAAGACACATTCTGATAAACCTGCTGAGGCTAGTCTTGTTGAAAATCAATCTGATGAGTCTTGTTGAAAATCAATCTGATGGTAAGGCTCTAATTATCACTTCCAATTTGAAGAATCAAACTGCATGGATTATTGATTCAGCTTGCACTTTTCATATTTGTCCAATTAAAGATTGGTTCTCTACATATGATTCTGTTGGTAGTGGTGAAGTTGCAATTGCTGATGAGTCCCCACTTGAAATTGTTGGCATCGGTTCTATTCAAATAAAAACCTATGATGGCATTGTTAGGACTCTTTCAAATGTTCGCCATGTTCCCAGAATGAAAAGAAATCTTATTTCTTTGGGCACCATAGAATCTTTGGGTTATAAATATACTGGTGAAAATGGTGTTTTTAAGATTTCTAAAGGCAACCTTGTTGTTATGAAAGCCAATAGAATCAATGGTCTTTATTACTTGCAAGGTTCTACAATTATAGGTTATGCAGTTGTTTCTACTATTGCATCAAATCGTCACATCACCAAGCTTTGGCATATGCGCTTGGGTCATATGAGTGAGAAAGGTATGCATCTTTTATGCAAGAAAGGACTTTTACATGATATTGGCAAACTTGATTTCTGTGAACATTGTGTATTTGGCAAACAAAAAAGAGTCAGTTTTTCTGTTTCAACTCATCAGACTAAAGGAATTCTTGATTATATTCATTCTGATCTTTGGGGTCGTTCTAGATTTACTTCTATTGGAGGTTGTGAGTACATGATTACCTTCATTGATGATTTTTCTCGCAAAGTTTGGGTTTATTTCTTGAAACATAAGCATGAAGCTTTTTCAGTTTTCAAGAAGTGGAAAGTCTTGGTTGAAAATCAAACTGGCAAGAAAATCAAGAAACTTAGAACTGACAATGGATTGGAATTTTGTAGCGGTGAGTTTGATCAATTTTGTTCTAATCATGGTATTGCAAGACATTTAATTGTTCCAGGTAAACCTAAGCAGAATGGTGTGGCAGAGCGTATGAATCGCACTCTTCTTGAAAGAGCCCGTTGCATGCTTTCAAATGCAGGTTTATGGAATAAACGTGCTTTGTGGGCTGAGACTGTTTCTACAGCCTCTTATTTGATTAATCGCTCTCCAAATTTAGCCATTGACTTTAAGGTTCTAGAAGAGGTTTGGTCAGGTAAACCATTTGATTATTCTAATTTGAGAATTTTTTGTTGCCCTGCTTATGCTCATGTTAGCGATAGAAAATTAGAGCCTAGAGAAAGAAAATACATATTTGTTGGGTATGGTTCAGGTGTCAAAGGATATCGTTTATGGTGTTCTGATTCTCGCAAATTAATCATTAGTCGTGATGTTACTTTTCATGAAGATGCTTTACTTTCACATGGTAGTAACAGTGATGGTTGTTCATCCACAAATGAATCTGGAACTTCTGAAGCTGCTGAAAGAAATGCAGAATTTGAGGTAGTTTTGCCTACCATTGATAATGATTCTTCTAGTGGTTCTTCTTCATAACCCATTTCTGCATCTCCTAGTACTAATGATCATTGTATTGCTCGAGATAGACCAAGAAGGAACACTCAATTACCTGCTAGATATCGTGACACTGATAATATGGCCTGCTATGCTCTTCTTGATGAACAAGATATTTATGATACTTTTGAACCTTCTTCTTATTCGGAAGCTATCTCATGTGAAAATTCTTCTAAGTGGTTGACAGCTATGAATGAAGAAGTTGTGAGCCTTCATAAAAAACCATACATGGGATTTGGTTAAGCTTCCACAAGGTAAGAAACCTTTAAAGTGAAAATGGATTTATAAGAAGGATGGTATTTCTGGAGTTGAACCTGCAAGATGGAAAGCCCGTTTAGTGGTAAAAAGTTTTGACCAAAGAGAAGGTATTGACTTCAATGAAGTTTTTTCTCCTATTGTGCGCCACTCTTCCATTCGGGTTATGCTTGCTTTTGTTGCTTTATTTGACTTGGAATTAGAGCAACTTGATGTTAAAATTGCCTTCTTACATGGAGATTTAGAAGAAGAGATTTTTATGACAGAACCTTAGGGTTTTGCTACTCCTGGAAAAGAGGATTTAATTTGTCACTTGAAAAGGTCTTTCTATGGTCTTAAACAAGCTCATAGGCAGTGGTATAAAAGGTTTGATTCTTTTATGATTGCACAATAGTATTCTCGCAGCAATTATGATAATTGTGTTTACTTCAAACAGTTTTCAAATGGTTCATTTGTTTATTTGCTGCTCTATGTTGATGATATGCTTATTGCTTCTCATGACAAGTCACTCATTAAACAGTTGAAGGCTCAACTTAGTCATGAGTTTGAGATGAAAGATCTTGGTCCAGCTAAGAAAATTCTTGGGATGGAAATTCAGCGTGATCGCGAAGCTGGTACATTATTTCTATCTCAGAAAAATTACATTGAGAAAGGTACTTGACAGATTTAATCTCAGTTGCAAACCTGTTTCTGCACCTTTTGCCTCACACTTTAAGTTATCTTCAAGTCAGTGTTCTATTAATGAAGAAGACAAAGACTATATGTCTCATGATCCATACTCTAGTGCAATTGGTAATCTCATATATGCTATGATTTGCACCAGACCAGATTTAGCTCATTCTGTTAGTATTGTTAGCAGATTTATGCATAATCCTGGCAAAGAGCATTGGAATGTAGTTAAGTGGATTCTTCGTTATTTGGAAGGCACTTCTAATTTTGGCTTGATGTTTGATAAGAATATAGTGAAGACAAATGATGTTCTTAGGTTTGTTGATTCTGATTATGCTGGTGATCTTGATAAAAGAAGGTCAATTTCTGGATATATCTTCTCATTATGTGATTCTGCAGTCAGTTGGAAAGCATCCTTACAGCCTATTGCCGCTCTTTCTACTACTGAAGCGGAGTATGTTTCAGTTAATGAAGGCGTTAAGGAAGCTATTTGGTTGCGAGGTCTGGTTTCTGAACTTGTCTTTAAACATGATACTCTTACTGTTTATTGTGATAGCCAGAGTGCTATTTGTTTGACCAAGAATGATATGTATGATGCCAAGACCAAGCACATTGATATCAAGTACCACTTTATTCGTGATGTTGTCGCTGAAGGACAAGTTGTTGTAGGAAAGATACATACTGATGATAATCCTGCAGACATGCTGACCAAGACACTTTCAAATACCAAATTCAAGCATTGCCTTGACTTGGTTGGCATTCATGGTGCTTAATTGCCCTTCGGGGTTTTATGGAGACAATTCATTATGGATTTTGAGTCAAGGGGAGGTTTGTTAGAGATAATCACGGTGCCTCAATATCCTAACTTATCTAACAGTGAGATCCTTCCAAATTTCAGACTCTCAGTTGGCTATATATGCCACCCCCATGTACTTGTAATCTTTGAACCGAAATAGGTGGATTTTCGTCTCCCGTGGTTTTTTCCCATAAGGGTTTTCCACGTAAATCTTATGTCTCCCTTTTGTCCGTGTGTTTGCATCTACAAACCCTAACACCGCCGATGTCATCTTTGGACCTCTTCTAGTTGGACCTTTCACCAAGCTCGAGCTCTGCCACCTCTGGCTGCTCGTGGGCTGCTTCCTCTGTTGCTTTCTTGGCTACTTCCGCTAGTGCATGTGCTGCTCATCTGTTGGACTGCACATGTTGTTCATGTGGGCTGTTGTGGTGCTTGTTGTTGGAGTATAGTGCGACGGCATGTTGCTGCTGCTAGTATTCTTGTTACTATTGAGTCTTTTCTTTTTGAGTCTTCCGTTGTGTCCATCTAAGTGCTTAGCATCTATCTTTGAGTTCGTCCAAGCCGTGAGAGTCCACAAATTTCTTTTTGCATGGCAGCAGCCACCGCTCTTCTATTTGAGCCATCGCAGATTGTAGAAGTCATTATGATGTTGCTGCTTCAAGCCGCTGCCCCGAGCTTCTAAGGCCACCATGCTTTTTTTGCACCACGTCTCCGTTGCGCTTTTAGTGCACTACGCCACCGCCATATTGGGTTTGGATCTGCGCCACCACACTTCTATCTATCCCTCTTAGGATTGATTTGACAACTCTCTATTTGTGTCAGTTTCATCTTCTTTGTCATGTTATCGCGGTCGATTTTGCTCCTGCTTTATCAACTCCTGCACTTCATGCTCTATGGGCTACTGCACGACTCCGGATGGGAGATCTTTGACACATTTTCCAAGAGCTGGATGCTATGACATCAACTTTAAGATTAGGACTTTGGATTTTCTCTATTTTAGTGTTAACCCTTCCAAATATAATATTATTGCATACGTCTTGCATTTGAGGGGGGTGGTAAGGCATATATTGCCTTATATAGATATTACCTTATATAGATTTTCTTTTTGTACATCATGCACATGTATATATTCTGGTCTATTGGCCTCAAGATGAATACAAGCTACAAGTGCTATTCCTAACATCGTGCATGCTACTGATCACTGATCAGTAATGTGACAAGGAAAGCTGCATTCTAACAGTATAAATAAACTCATTATGAACTCTAAAAGTAGCTTCTAATTAAAATGCAGGAGTATTACTAATGGGACTGGTAGTTGGCATCACAAAACTTTTATTTACAAACATAGATGCATTTACTATTAAGATCATCTCACTGCAACATGGAAATCACCAACCATATACTAGAGAAAATTGAATCTCGCTCCAAAAATCAGATTCTCCTCTATGCGTGTATTGCTTAATGTCATGACCACTTGGATCAATAAACTTACCTAATATATGGAGTTTACTTCTGGGGCATCTCCAATGTGAACGGCACTTAAACAAGTGCTTAGAAGTGACAGAGTATGCCATATCATTAAGGGCACTCCCATCAGTCGTTTCTACTTGTTACTATATCTATGCCACATCAACTTTTTGATGATGTGTAAGAGAGAGAGGGAAGAAAGAGAATGTGCTTGTTACTCATGCAAATAATGAATTTTTTAAAGCTTTTTTATGATGTGTGTGTGTGGGGTGGGGGGGAGGAGGGAAGAAAGAATGTGGTTGTTACTCATGCAAGTCTATCTCTCTCTTCTACATATAAGTTTTAGTAACAAGATAAAGATACAAACTATTGGAGTGGTTGTTTCTAAACTCCCATTTAACCACTCTCTCCTTTGGTAACAAGGTATAGTAACAAACCCTTGCAAGTGCACTGAGTGCCTACTTAAGAACTCAACCCTCCAATACAAGCACCTGTTGTTATAGGTGGTTACATTCTCCCACAAACTCTCAACCACCAAGCATTGATGCTTAAGTTTTGACAAATTCACTCTGAAACGTGGCAAGAAACCACCTCTAAGGACCTATTAGAGATGCTCTAATATTTACAAAACTGATAGATTAATAGGCTGACATACCACAGTCTTTTATTTTGCTTTCTTGTCCTACCTACTCACTGATGTATGATCTATAGTGATGGATTTTGTATACTTCTTTTAGTCTATTTTGGATCTGAGAAGGTTCCAATCTTTATACTCATCAGCAATCTATGGCTATCTACTCATCAGTTTGCACTATCGACTATCGAGTTTTTTTATTGCAACAAATTCAAGTATAATTGGGATTTCATGCGGTTATCAATGTATTATTCAGAAATGATGTCCGCTTTTACTCAAGGGCACTCTATTGACTATTTCTAATATATCCCTGTTTTTGTTGCAATCAGCAAGAATTAAACCCATTACCATATGCCACAAATCTTGAATTCGATACAGTGACAACTGACAAATACTGGTTGAAGAAAGATTTTTAATTCCGACTGCAGTGGCTTTAATTATCTTGTCTTGTTTACAAGATATGCACATTTTCTAATTTTCTCCCTTTATCTTGACATGGTACCTGCATTTTCAATCTTAAACGTTTGCTATCCAAACTGGCAGTCCCACAACAACTGTACTGAAAAGACCGAGTAACGTTGGTGCATGAGTTAGATGTTGATTTGTCAATATCCTAAGTGGATATAATTATTGTTTGTCTGGAGCTTTGAAACTACATACTGCAGAGCACTGATAGGTCAAACTACTTTTTTGTGACCTCATCTGTAGATAACCCAAAATCAAACACATTTCAAAACCTTTCATGATGTTTGCCCATCGGCATGCTTGATGAGGGTACTCTTTTTGATGTTTGATGTCACCTTTTAGCTGCCGCTAGAATGGATAAGGTGAATTAGACGTTCCATTGGCTATTTGAAATAAGGCCAATCACCAATAGTAGTTCCGGCCCCGGGCCACTTTTTTGGTATTCAATCAAGTTTTGGTTTTTGGTGAAGTACTTCTGTTGCCCATCTGATGTCATGTTATGGAATTACTACTACTTCCTCAGCGATATATTATTAGAGCATACTGAAAACATATGAAGTGTTACTTTTATTCATGTGTTTAGTTTCTGATTTTGTCTGGAAGGTGTGGAACCTTTGTAAACCTACCAGTTAGTTAAGATATAATACACAACTAAGGTTACATACTTGATGCACCCAAGCTGGTAAGTGCAATATGGAATGCAGAAGGTAGGAAACCATACAGAGAACATAATAATTGAATAAAGAACAATATGTTAATCTTTTTTTCCTTCTGATGATCTACCTTATCAAAATGAAATGGCATGAAGTTGGACTGGGTATTAACATACATGTCAGGGTTGTGCTTGATACTATTAATAGTAAAAGCAAGCATGAAATTTGAAGTACTTTTTGTTAAATAATTTGCCGACTAGTTTTAAGTTTTAACAGGCCTTTTTGTTGATCTAACTACAATTGTTTTAGTGTTTATGATATATTATTTGGAATGGTATGATTATAGAAGCACATGTCTAGGGAATTTACTGGAAGTTCTGGGAATGGCAGGCCCATGGCAAAAAAAGTGGGAAAATTTAAATGAAGTGCATGCCATTGAACTTTCTTTTTTAGCATCATATGTTTGACGGAACTAGATGATTTAAAATGAGGCATTATAGGCAATCCCAATGCTTGGAGGAACCTTTGATCAGCTGCTTGGTGAACAACTAGTGAAAATAGATCTATTTATGCCTTTTGCATGTTGTACTTGTTGACTGCTACGTGTTACTTTCATTATGTTTCTTGGCATAAAAATAAGAGGATTTAGTGAAATTATAAATGAAATATGAAATCCAAATACAGTACCAAGAAGAACTTACACGGAAAACCAGCTGGTTCACATGTAGATTTGAACAGTAGCTATATAACAGTCATTGTGGTTGGTTGAATTCAGTGGATACATTCAGTACCCGCTTTCACGAATAATTTTGTCCAGTAGATAACTAGTGTGTGGATGATTCTACTTTTTTCCTGTGGAGAAGCCAATCTTAGTGTGGGTTTTCTCATTGTTTCACTTGATTTGGATGTTGGTGAGTCAGGCGTTTTCTCAGTTTCAGATGATAGTTAGTCCTAGTTTGAAAATCGACAAAGGTGTCTTCTCCTGCTGATCTTGCTAACTTCCATAGGTGCGTGCTATAGATGGAAAGTGTACATGCTAATGCTGATGATAATATCTTTTAAGGTGGAACATTTAGATTTATTTGGATGATCTTTGAGCCATTCTATGTTACAGTGTCAATCGGGGATGAGAAAAACAGGCTAAACTTTTGTAATGATCAAGACATGTACAAGATACGGCCAAAAAGTTTGACTAGATTGCTACCAAGTTTGCTAGGACCAGTGAAGACCCTTCCAATCCCAAATACCGCTATCAATTTTATTTATTATTTTTCAGGTTACATTTGTATCTTGAACACTTCATGTTTAGCAATTAATATGCAGTCACATCCCACTAAAAGGTAGTATGCTTTCTACTTTATTCTGATACTTATTGTGCCATCTGCCGTGAATTCCAACTTACAGTAAACAAAAGTTGTCTTTTGCCTCCGAAGGTTGAAAATATGCTTAGGCTTTAACTTTTTTTATTAACCTGGTACTGTTCAGATGTGATTTCTTTCTGCCTTCTTTTGTTCCTCTTCCTCATCATGTGTCTCTAAATCACGGATTGCTCCCTGTTCGTTAATCGTTAGGGTCTAGATATACGTTTTGTATTATTTCGCTCAAGTAATTATATATTGCCTGACATTCACCTTTGGTACCTGATTTGCTAGTTTGTGGTTGCAGGGGAATTTCAGTACGATTCAGATTATATAGACACATTCTTTTAATTTATAGAAGTCTATGGCTTTTTGCATGAATGCAGTGTAGTTTTTTATAGGCGTTTTTATGTTTTTCTTTTTAAAAATTGCACAAATATTAAAGCATTAATGAAGAGTAGATGGTGATTACTTATCCATTCGCTTGCATTAAGATTTGTACAACCCATTTTAGGAGAGAAAGCATAGAAATACTAATCCTATTTTTTTTTTCATCTCGCTGCACGTATACAGGTATCTTTCGTCAGACACCTTTATTTGTTAATCGTCGGCCCACCTGGGAGCTGTCTTTTGCTACTGTCATCAATTAACACAGTACTCAGCATGAGTTCCACTGGTTAGTGGTTCAGTTTATCATTGCACAGCTTATCTTTGTGCTGTAACAACAGCTGGAATTCTCATGTTTCTTGGACTGATATAATCCTGAAATGATTGCTTCCAAAGAGCATCAGACACAGCTCAAAGGTAAGGTAATGCTGCTCTTCTTTGATCTCCTTGCTAAAACTGTTTTGCGAGTGCATCACCACTGCTCGTCACTAGTCAGTACACTATGTCCTTCGTGCTACAATTCGTCGCCTTCTGCAGCTGCACTCTTACCTATAGTTCTGTACTAACATATGCTACTCAGAAACAAGTTTACAGTAGATACCGTCATGAGGACAAGGGTAGTGATGCTGATGCCTTTCGAAATATTCTCTGCCCTGGAGCTAGGATGGCCAGGGGGTCGTAGGTGTTTTTCCTGTGTTGAAATCTGTCCCACCTTGCCCCGAAGTGGGCCTTCCACTCCTGTTCTGTGGTGTAGTTTGGCAGATATTGCTTCAGCCCAATTCCTGCTTTGTCAGAGGAGTCTATTATCCTGCTGTTCAGGTTCAATGCATGTTCGACGCTGTGGGGGCATAGTGCCGAGGACAGGAATCCCACCAGGTAGAAAACTTCCTCATCTGGTATGACCACTGACGTCCTGCTGTCCCATCTGCATGAAACTACGACATGATGTATCTCTCTATGGCCCATGGGGTTTGTGATTTCAGAGATGAATTAAGCTACTTTACCTGGACTTGTTCACTGGGTAGAGCAATATGGGACCATTGCTACTGTCTTTCAGGATTTTGCCGAAGACCTCCCTCGCGAACTTGTGGATCGTACTTCTTGGGATGAGGAGATTAAGCCATGGGTGCGGGACTTCCCACATGCCCTTAGCTCTCAGCTTCATCTCAGAGGAGTGCACCCTATCCAAGAACTCCATGTAGGTTACATCTGTGTGGAACAAGGATGGAGGTATGTATCTAAGTTGAGCCAGTAGTGCGTTGACCTCCTGTAAACGAGTATACATGCATATAGAATTCAACCACTCGGACTACCTGATATTACTTGATATATAAACGTCTTTAGTAACACAAGGATAAACGGTTTGCTCGCCTGTTCCATGATGTCAGCCTCTTCAGGGTTGAAGTTCTTTGTCATCTCGAGGCAGAAGAGCACTCTTCCATCTGATTCGAATTGGCTAGCCCGCACTGGGTCCTGTGGATTGAACGACGACCTCCAGTTGTTCAGGATGCCTGTCCTGTTTATGATGACGAAACCCTCAATGTAGTCGAAGGTCTTCTCTGCTGAAATAAGCATCTCCTGGTCCTCTGAGAAGCTTGCAAAATCTAAGTAGAGAACTCTTATCCACCTTACCTGTTGTACATCCAATTAACTCATGAGTGTGCTATGGAAATGTGTCTTATCATCAAGTTGACACAAGTCATGAGTCGTTGTTTCGGTTTACCATTTGTGGAGCGGGCTCGAGAGCAATCCTGGCTCTGGTGATGACGCCAAACTGACCTAGGCCACCAAGAGCAGCATGGAAGAGATCAGAATTCTGTTCAGGTGAGCAAGTCACAACGTCACCTCTTCCTGCATTTGACAGTCATCATACAAAGTTAGCTACATTATTTAATCTCTTATTTGCTCAGATCGTCATGATATATAGGTCTGTGCGATACCGGTCACGATCTCCAGCTCGTTGACATTGCTGATCTGCGGGCCATGCCGGAACGTCTGCCCGCTGACACCCGCATTCGACAGTGTGCCCCCAACTGTGAGGTGGAGGTAGTCTGTCCATGACTTTGGCGCCAACCCATACTTCAACGTCTCATGCAAGACATTGATCCAGAGGTCTCCGCCTGAGGCATCGACATAGGGCGATGCACCAGAGTACTGCACCCGCATTCTGACACTCTGGAGGGATTCCATTCTGATGACAACCCCCCCGGCAGCCTGGGACTGCCCATATAGCGAGTGCCCATGCCCACGGGCTGCCACCGTGAGTGCGGAGTGCTCACCCAACAAGAACACATGCCTCAAGGTTGTGGCAATGTCAGCCACCGAGCCTGGGTGAAGCACGGCGACCGGCGGGGAGCTAGAGAGGTTGCCAAAGTCCCGGGCAGCAGCAGACACGTCGTGGAAGCTGAAATGGCCGTCGAGGGGGAGTGCCCCAAGGGATGCAGGCACGTCTTGTTTAGCCACTCCACCAAGGGCAAGTAACAGGAACAGCTTCAGGTACTGCAGGAGTGATGGCTTCATGGCTCTTCTATAGGTCAAGAAACAGCAAGTTGGGGCGGTGATGGTCTAAGGAGAAACACGAAAGGTGTGTAGAAGGGTAGTGGTCGATGCAAGAGCAGAGGGATCGATGCGAGTGGAGATGGAGGGAGATCGAGGAGGAGATTTAAAGGAGAACCTCAAGGGTATGTGTGTGGACTGTGGACTATTGCAGGAAGCGGTGCGGTCAGACCGGTCTCCTATACCATTTGGTTCAATTGTTTTGAGTGAACGGAATGACTCAGAATCTGTAGGGAATATTCCTCAAATTTGTATCCTATCATTCTAGATGAGATGGTTCTATACAAGCAACCATACACATAGATAACTTTTTTCTTGAACTATCTCATACATGTACCATTTGATACAAGCAACCAAACACACCCCAAGTGAATGGAGGCAGGGAAAAAGATAGGTTCGTCTAGTAGACTCAGTCTATCATGGTGCATGCCATTCACTACACTTTGCCCGAGAGAACAGTGACATGGCAAAGATCAAACAGTTGCAGCGAACAAAGATATGCGATCACTTTTTTAGTCCTCTTTGTCTCATTTTTTTTGCAAATGTGGCATCCTCCCTAGCAGAATTACAAATATAGCTCCGTCCCGCCTGTGGAACGTGCCTCCTGCAACCCCCCCACCACCACAGCAGGCTACCTCCCTCGCTCATTGGCCGTGGCAGGCCCCTCCCGCGCTCGTCTGCCATGGCAGGCCCCCTCCCGTGCTCGCCGGTCGGAGCAGCGCGCTGCTTCCGTGCTAGCCTGCCGGCTATCACGCTCCCCAGGCGCGGCAGGGGACAAGTGTCACCTGTCGTGCCTTATGCGGTGGGGGAGGGGGCTAAATCTGCAATTCCGCTGGAGGCTAGATTTGAAAAAAAAAAACGAGATAAGCGAACAAAAATGGGTTTTTAACTCATGCATGTGATGTGGATCTCAGCAGGATCGAACTTCTGATCAGGTCAGATGGTAGTAACAAAATCGATGTCAAGTGGCGAGCCTGACTGCTGTTGGGCAGGCGCACTTGATCCCTCAAATTCGATTTTGTGTACAGAAATTACTGTTTGTCTTCTGCATGATCAGCAAAGGTAAAACGCTCTGTGCTTTCGGATTTGTAGTCGGCAAGGATCCTGTTGGGCATATCAGATAAAGTTTTCTTCCCGGATGCTTGTTCAGATCTATATTCGCAGAACATATATATCGGTGAGAATCCTTCTGTCTGGGCATTTTTAGACATGTTGATACATCGGCGATAGAAATTTCCGTTTCAATATTTTGTGTTTCTGGAATTTGATATTTTGTGGTTAGCTCAATCGTATGGACATGGATCACCCAAGAATTTTTTCCTTCTTTTTTTTTTAGTGACCAGGAGCTTTCGCTTGATAACGTAGAATCCCTCTGCCCACATGGCATCGCCACCCTAGCTAGTTATCCAATTATTCTTGCATGTTTCCCATCGATCCTAAGGTTTTCTGCCCCCAAAAAAAAGCTATGTTCTTAGGGTACTTTCCCCACAACACGTTGTTAAGAGTTTACCAAAGGAATCCTTGGGTCCTGGTTGTTTCCCGTATCTGACCATATCTGTTTGAAGGCAACGTGAACGAATGTATGAAACAAACTGAATGTTCTGTCATATCTGCTCTTTACACGTATGAAGATTAGAAAACAACTAAGTGTACGCAACAGTTCGTGGATAACTGGGAACTCCATAAAACGGGGGGAAACAAAGGCTGGCCACACCTTGTAAAGGAAAGTGGGCAAGAGGGGACCGGCACACTAGGTGTTTACGTTTACTGGGGTTAAGTTTGTAAGGTTATTTTATAAGAAATTTTAGGATGCATTATACCGATAGTATATAATGAGTAGTAGAAATCAGATCTAGCTGTTGATTTGTTAAGGATGTTTCTACTACTCTACCGCTAGAGGAATTATAAATAAATTCTAACTAATCTGATCCATTGGATCGAAAGTAATAAACGGTTCATATTGAATTTAGTGTACCGCTCTATTTTATAATCTGAAGTGCCGCATATGTAATTAAACACAGTGATTCTAATAAGAAATGTGTCGTCTGACTAAATGAATTAGAATCCTAGGGGTTTAAATTCTCTCTCCTTTCCCTTTAAAATGCTTTAAACTGAGTGCGAGTGCTAATTGACATGTACCGAGCTGCACGTTGCATAATTGTTCATCTATCACGTGCATGCAGCAAGGAACGAAGTAACTCTTGCATACATGTGATGGCATTAGTGAGCAATAAGTCCATCGGTTTTGGAACTGTTGTGGTCAAGGCTATCAATGCTGATGGATCGTTTCGAATGGAAAGGAACGGCAATGGTCAGGACCTCCGGTACATAAGCATGTCGAAGGCTTGGAATAGAGTGACTGACAACAGTGTAGATTAGAGATATTGTTATTGGATCTCTCAGCAAAGGAACATGAAAGAGAAATAGCTAGCAAATCAAAGGAAAGAGTGTTGTCACATACATACACATGAAAGGTTCATGGTTCTCTGATCATCGAGGGAACACTGAAATGAGAAGGAAGAGAAGAGATAAAATACTCTACAATGGTGGTTTATATGGCATAAAAGAGTACCCTTACACACGGTAAGTGGATAGATCGAGTGGCGACGAAGAGGTACAAGTGTTTGGGTTGAATAAAATTGTGCTGAAAGATCCTGGGACATGGTGGTTTCCACCTACAAAGTATGCATAAATTTGATTCAGCTCCTGCTAGTCATATGTCCTGTGATCTGTTTGCTAAAATTGTTGGTATTTAGTCATGCAACTTGTCTGGTGTGTTCATCTTCTAAGCATGTGTTTGCATAAATTCAAATTATGGGTAAATGTTTAGTTTTGACATAAGATTTTGTTGGATCTGGTATATCATTTCTGTCATATATGCCATTCAGGTATGTTATTAATCCTACACTTCTTATTTTCATGATAAATCAACCGTGGTTAGGGATTTCAAATATGTATGATCATATAAATCAACCGTAAATCTATTGCTCGTAGTAAATGAACCTAATTAGAAATAACCAGCTAGCCTGCTGTTTCTCCAAAGTGAGAAAAAAAATTAGTCAGCTCCATGAAACATCGTATACCGATACTTGTTTTTTTTTTAAAAAGAAAAAGAAAAAGAAAAAGAAAACATATGCCAGTATTAGCAAAGCTAGGTACAACCAACAAACTGGTTTTTATAAATATTATAATCCACGTGCATATTTGTACATCAATACATATTAAAGGGTACATTTCAATAGGCTAATATGTTGCCAATTATCAACTTAACCTGTTCCACCAACCATTTCAAATTGGCAGTTATTGTGTGTGTGTGTGTTTTTAATTTGCGACGTGAAATTTTGTTTACCACTTGAGATTTTGGGATCATATGGTATTAAATTTGAAGTCATGCAACAAGTCAATTGTCGCTTCTTGAAGTATACAGGTAGGCAATTTGCCAGAACAAATCACTCCAGATGCAATGCAAATTTCTCTGAATTATATTCTAGTTGATGGCAAAAATGACATCCTATCTGATCTTTGGTTGCAGGGGTGTGGCTGGTGCCACCAGTGGTATTTACCTAATATCATTACCGAGGAATGACTTCAAGTAGTGGGCTTCCCTTTTTCTTTCTTGAGAGCACACGTAATGATCTGTCTACGGGGTGTACATCTTTTCCAAGAAAACGAAAGGTAAATTTTCTATGGCAGGAGAATATCTACAGATGATTTTTTTATATAAAATATATCAACTCCTGAGCTCCTTTGCTCATTTGAAAAGAAGGATTGGATTTGCTTTGCGGTATACTGGTCCTTGAGGTGTCAACTAGATGTGTACACCTCTATTTTCATTTGTAGTGTAGGGATGATAGATGGAATTGGCATGCACTAACCCAAGATATATCACACAACCTCTTAGCCTCTTGGAATCATAGGTATGAGAAAGCAACCATCCTGGCATTTGCTCAAACATGGCTGTTTCTTTTAAGATTTCTACGGGGAACTATTTCCTTGAGGTAAATAGATGGTTAAATCGAAATTTGCACATGTTCATAAAGGAGGCTACCACTACCCCCACATGGTAGGCTGAGTCGAAGATGGAGATCAGATTCCCTAATCCATGACATGCAATTCACAAAGGTGACATTGATCTGCATCTGCATGCTTTGAGTTTGATCTCTTTGCTGTGTTTGGTCCGTGGTGTCGATCACCAGGAGGCTCAGTGGCCAATCTCAGCAGGAACCCCAAAAACTTCCAGTCCCAGATCGGTGGGTGGGCCCACCCACTGCCAAAATCAATGGATGGCCATTGGGCAGGGGATAGGATTCCTGCGGTTCGAGCAGGACCGCAGCTTAAGCGGTCATCGGACTTCGGCATCATCTGATCGAACCAACGATCGGTTTGGATTATTTTTTTAAATAATAGAAGGGCAACAAATCCTCCCAATTTTTACTACCAGAAATCGTTAAAGTCCATATAGGAAAGCAAAAGCGAAAAACAAAATAGAAATATAGCTCTCTGCTACACACTGTCTTATAAAGTCAGTCAGCTAGAGTAAGGTTTATGTCCAAACAAACGCACAGTCCAAAAGTAGAAAGTAAATGATCTAAACCTATTACAACGGCATTCATAAACACAAAATATGGATCGCTTTGTCCTAGCAATTACATCCCCTATACGCCTTGAGCACCTTAGTAACCACTTGTTCCAGCAATTTGCCTCTCTAAAGCATGGCTTCTCTGTCTTCCTTTTTTATCTGCAAAACAGTCCAAATGTTGAGCCACTGTGTTATGTTAAAGATTAATTTTATGGGATTAACTGGCATGATATTTCTGAAGCACGTTGCATTACGCGCTTTTCAAATAGTCCACAATAATATTGAAACTCCCACCAACAATAACTTCTTAGATTCATACCTGAATTGAATCAACCAATTTTCAAATAGGTGTTCAACATTAGATGCAGGTGAACATCTCAAGTCAAAAGCACATCTCACCACATTCCAAATGAATCTTGTCAATGAAAATGAGATAAACAAATAGTCAACTATTTAACAGTGAAAAATCGATACAATAGGACTGTATTAGATCTCTATCTTGGACGGTCAACTATACTTGGCCGATGGCCACTTTTGGTATGCAACGCAACCTTGGATGTCCCAGACCCAGATCATTGTCAGCCGTTGATGCTGCGGTTAACAGAGACATCCGCACAGCCTTCCCTTTTTTGCTTCCAATGATGTTCAAGATCGACCAGATCGTGTAAGGTTAGTAGCCGAGCCTTGATAAACTTTGGAAGTCCAATAGAAGCGAGAGCCTAAAAAATGCTTGAGCTTACGGAGCCACGGTGTTTGGAACATCAAAATTTCCCGTGATTTTGATTGGAAATGAACCGTTTGCTTTACTTAAAATTCCTACTGCTGTAAAATTCCGGTGAAATTCCTAGGTTCTACATAGGCCTAAATAGTGAGACAGGAATCATCGAAACATGCTTCGTTTATAATGAAAAGCCTTTTAATTTCCAAGGTAGAGTAGATTGTAGTGCTAAAAAATTCTTTCTTTTTTTTGTGCCAGGGAGACTATGTCCTAGCGTGGGGCCCATTGGCAGGTGAGATAGAGCACAAGAGCGATCGTCGCCAGGCCCGCCCTTAGAATTGCAGGTAAGTGGACTCTAATGGGCCCGCACTTCACGTGGCTGTTTGAAAAATCTCTGACTTCCGCACGTGGGGCCCATTTCCGGCGTGTGGTCTTCCATTGATTAGATGCTTTTAGAACAGAAGAAATGGCCAATAACTTTGTCACCGGTCACAATCGCAACCCTCTCGAAACTTAAGGGGCCGCATTTGATGTTACCCTCGTTCCAATTCATGCGCTGCATCTACTGCTCTCTTTTCGAATATGTGCCGATCGTGCACTCGAATTTTGTTTCTAAATACATATTATTTTATAACTTTAATACACATGTTTACCTTTTTTTTCCCTTCTATATCTCTCTTTTATCTATTTTTAATGTCATTTAGGCCCTGTTCAGTACGTAGTTTCTGCTTAAAAGAAAAACGGATTGTCTATCGAATGGGGGATTCTTAACAGTTTTTTCTATAATCAAAAGCTGATTTGTACATAAAATCAAAAGCTATCACCTACCCGATTCTACGGATTCTGACTCAGATTCTGCTAATTCCGCCTCCCCACGAGTCGTCGTAGGCTTGAGGGCTTCCACCACTGGCCCAAGGCCCCTCCGCCACCCTCGTTCACTTGTCCGTCGCCGACATCAACAATCAGTACATACAATCAGGATTGTCGAACGACCAGATCTCCAGTCAGCAGATTCTTCAGACAGCCGCTTCTCCAGACATCCGACTACAATCTAGAATCTATACAATCAGAAACTGTCCTAAAAAAGGCCTTTAATATCATGGACTAGAGTGACCATCTAAATATATAATAAAGAGGAGTAATACAATATTTTATAGACGTGCATAGATAGAAATAGAAGAATTTAGAATAACACATATTCAGTTCAGTAGGGAGGGAGTGGTAGATTGCAATTTGCAAGGCAGAAATTTAACATGACTTTTAAGCAAAGGTGGCGTCTACTTTTGTAGGCTATCAATTCTCTCGTAGCATTTGAGAAAGATTCTCCTGTTCCAAACATCACATTCACTCTACTACTATTATTACTACTACCACTATTATTATCATTATAGATAATTCATTCTATATCACTTCATTTATTATCATTTAAGAAAAGATCCACGTATCGTTGAGACAATGAGGGGTATTTTTGAAGTGCTAACTTTTAGAGTGATACAGAACAAATTATCTCTAATTATTATTATCGTCGTCATCTTGCATGCATAAGGAACGAAGCAGGCTAGCTACCGGCCGTGTCTGACAGACGTGAATATCTGTTATGAGAATATCGGTTATGTTACCTATAGTCGGGGGTTAAGCACATACAGGAGAGGGAGGGCATTTGGGGGAGTGTGCATGGACCAAATTATGCGTGAAATGAGTCACACAGAGAAAGGCTGTTTAGCTAGATGCTCCGTAGTATAGACTACATGTGTCATCCATCCATCCATTTATAAAAGATCCCAATTCGATCAGTGGGTCACACTAACAGGGCAACAGGGCATGCATGTAATCTTTCTTTGGTTAGAACTTAGAAGTGCACATCTGGTCTCGCATGATGTGTCGAATTTGCAATATGGTCTCCACTGCAATGGTTGCAGCTTTTGATCAGTAGGGTTCGTTTGCATTCTAGCGAGTGGGGTTGGTCGGTTTGGTAGTTGCCCTACCTATTTTAGGTCTTATTTAGTAGGTTTATTTTTTATTAAGATGTATATGAATGGGTCGGGATTTTAGATTAGATTTATAGTCTAATTTAATCTCTAAAAATATAGTATAGTTCGTTTAAAGGTTGGGTTGTCTGACATATCAGACTAAATTGCTCAAAGAAATCCCTAAGATCAAAGTCTTTCATTTAGCCATTTAGGGTCAGGTTGTGCTTACTGTGTTGTACATTCAAGTTAGTATATGAATTGATTATAATAAGAATTTGCTCACAGTATAAAAAAGTTCTTTTAACTAACTGTTAAATTCGAAAGTAGAAATAAATAAGTGCTTCTAAAAAACCATCACGATGTCAAACATAGCCTTAGTGTTTGAATCAACTATTGTGATGTCCGTAATGGCCGCTTCAGCCAATTCCATCAACAAATGGTCAGATGAACTGATTGAACTCATGGTAAAAAGTATAATTGAATTTTAAATTTATGACCTAATTGAACTTTGAGAAGCGTAATATCACCACTCTTTATTTAATTTTTCAGATGGCATAACCTTAGCTCTCACATGTAGTCTCATCTAGTCGTCGAGATCATAGGCACACCACCTCCATCAATAAGTAATTAATTAATACAGGTATTTGGAGAGAAAAGTTACTCAGGAAACCAAAATGGTTGCTTACAACTGAAAACTACTTTGCTAAAATGACATCTAAATTAGATAGAGCTCGTAATTAATAATTTTATATTGAAAGAGGTGGGAGTCAAGTGAAATATATAGTTTTTGGAAGAATGGCCTTGTACGATTTGTAGAATTTCAAGAAATATGACTTGACTAACTAAGGGGACAAATATAAAAAGTTTATAGGAATTTTTTGTCCCTGTTGTAAGTAACAGGGTCAAAGATACGTAGATCTTATATTATTCTCCGTTAGATATTGGACCATGTTCTTTTCAACACAAATCGTCATCGTCAATTACTCCCTTTGGTTTAGAAAAACATCGGTTTGGGATATATGTAGTCAGACTTTTGAAACTTTAGCTATTGATATATTTTAAAATATTTAGATTGGATATATGAAAATCATATGTATAGATTCGTCTCGAAACTTTTTTTATAATATTATAATCTTTTTAAATATATTATAATAGAAATTAGTTGTTAAAGTTGAGTTTTAGGAACCGTGTTGATATCCAAAATAATAACTATTTATGACCGGAGAGAGCGTGATGTGCCGATCAATGGTTTTGGCTCGATGATATTCGATCTATTGTCTGGAATCTGGGAAAAGAACGATTAAAGAGCATACGATGTCCTTGTTTGAGCCTTTGAAGGTGCTTTAATTCGTCGTTTTACTTCTGATTAACGTGTTTTCATTTGGTGCCTTCGTCAAGTTAGTTCTCTCTGATCTGTTTCGGTGATCCTCTCTAATCACCTTTGCACGACGCATTCCTCTCACAAATAGTAACACATGTTTAACAAGAAACATGCCACATCATACTACCCCAGATATGGTACAGAGCATTAACATAATATTATTAAGGGTACGATTATTTTGAGGTTAAATTCGGTCTAATAAATTGAAAGACACCTTCCTACTAGAATGTCATATTCTCCATCTACCTGCCCCTTTCCTTTTCCCTACTCACTTCTCTCACTCCCCTTCTTACCTCTCTAACACAAAATTTTAAAATTAGAACATTTAAACTTTGGAAATTTTAAATAAGAAGTTTCAACTCAAAAGTTAAAACTAAAAAAAATCAAAAAATTTCAAATCAGGAAGTTTTAACTTGAAAAGTTTCAACTCAGAAAACTTTCGATTCAAAAGCTTTCAGTTCGAAAAGTATTCAAATCGGAAAGTTTCAACTCGAAAAAATTAAATCAAAAAAATTCACATTAAAAAAATTTCAACTCGAAAGAATTTTAAATCGAAAAGTTTCATCTATGAAAACATTCAATTCAAAAACTTTCGGATTGAAAAGTTTCTATTAAATAAACATTTGGTTAAAAAATTTCTCTTAAAAACTTTCGAAAGTGATTAAAAACTGCTGTTTTTAAAAACTTGAGGGGAAAAATTGAAATACAAAAACTATTTTGTGTTTGAGGGGAAAGGAATAGAAGAGAAAGGGGGATAAAGGAGGTGATGCTACTTGTCGAGCCTTTGAGAGAGAAGAAAAGTAGGGGAAGGAAGAAGGTGATGTCACTTTGCATGGAGAGAGCCTTTAAAGAGAAGGTACTGTGACTTATCATAAGGTTATAATCAAATCTTTAGTGAAGGTCACCTTAAATTAGCAATTTCCTATTATTAATCAGCACAAATGGTCAATGGAAGAGAAAATCTATTATTGATGAAACAAAAAAAATCTGAAAAACCGTATCCTTGAAAATAAGTTGAAAAAAGACACACAATATCTACATGGCCAAAGATAAATACATCAACAAAAAACAATATACAATTTAAAACTGTAAAACTACAGCAAAAAGACGTTTAGGGTAACACATATTTCTACAAATCAAGGACCCTTAAAAAATGTACGAAGCATACTGTGTAAATCAGCCTATCAATTGCTTTGAGAATTTTATAAATTTCATTCAAATTTGAACTAAATTTTGATCCAAATGCCCCTGTCGAGACTGACCTGGGCGTGATAGGTTCATCCTACCTAGCGATTCTCGTTCATCTCACCCTTGCACCAAGTCCCTATCAACTTTCTTCACCTCTTCTAATAGGAGTTGCATGTAGGACATATCCTCGCAAGAGAATAGCGCTTAGGATATGGGCATTATTCCCCACACGCGGCATATAAAGGGTCTATTTAGCGGAGTTAAAGCTTTTCCGAAAAAGCTCTGTTTTAGGTTTTTTTTTTTCTAAAAAATAGCTGTAGCTTTTTATAAGAGATTATCTGACAAATAGTTAATTTCACTCAGCAATAAACTATAAAAGCAGATCTAACTCAGATTTCAGCTTTTGACTTTTACTAATTATATATGACTTCTGATTTATATCAAAAGCTACTTAAAAGTTGAGCTGCTTGAGGTTTAGTGATTTTTCAGAAGCTGAAGCTATCTTAAAACCCCAAAACTGGGCCAAACACACATAGTGGAGCTATAGTTTCCTGCAACCTCTTTGTATGATTTATGGGAAAAAAGAAGTCCAGAACTGAAGGTGATAAGGTAGGGGCCAAACTAAAGTAAGTTGGATAAAACGGTGACATGGCCGCATGGCCAGGCCAATCGTCACTTCGTGAGGAAGAGAATAGCTAGGTGCGTGTGCTAAGATGCTTGGACGCTAGACCTCTTCTCACGTGATGTGTTGAAATAAACTTTTATTACCACCTTTCTTCTTGTCTGAATGAACTATGTAGATTGGTCATGCGGAAATATCACTAGATTAGCCATTAAAAGTACTTCTGAATATTATAGTTTTACTGGTTTACACTGATACTCCGTAAGGTTATAAATAATGGTCAAATGTTTTGAATTCGTAAAAACAATAACATCATTTTAAAAAGAACATAGAGGGTAATAAATGTAGTGATGGATTTACATGGTAGCACAAACTTGCAATGGTTGGGAAACCCCCTTTGCTTCTGCTGATTCTACGCGTTATTCATTGGGGAAGTTTAGTGTCCGTTTGGAACCTAGGAAGCGAAAAACGTAGGAGTAGGGAAAATTGCAGGAAATGGTGTCATGTCTAGTGCAATACTATAATAACTGAAAACACACAAAGGGAAAAAATATATAAATAGGAAAAAAATGCAGAATTGGTTGTCATGTCTAGTGCAATACTACAAGAAACGAATAGTACTAAACAGTGAAAATCACTATTTAAGCTGAATTTGTCTTTTTCATATCTTTCAAATGTGATTGAGTTTGGTCTTTACATTTTACAGGATTGTAGAAGCTCACCCCCCTACGTATGGTAATTTTTTGATAATTTTTCAAAACTTCTACACGTGGGTTTCATGAAGTTTGCACGGTAAAAAGGGTTTACACTGGATATGTTGCCCACTTATTTATATATACACTGAATCGAATTTCAAATCTAATCCTCCTCATCACCAAAAGTAGCGGCAATCAAAACATATCACTGCAGTCGTGTGCCCCGAGCTCGGTAAGTCCTAACGAGCATGCCTTCATCTATGGGAATTCATTGCCGTACTAATAATTCTTTTGCCGACTCAACCGAGCAAGCATTCCTCGAAAGGCTAGTACAAGTGAAATTAAGTAAGTGATTGATTAATTAATTAAGTGTAATGATGGACATGATACCGAGCAAGTATAGCTCGGCAGGGCAGGGGATCTACTGCTGAGCAACGGGAGCTCAACAAGTCAGTGGGTCCACAGTTACCATGCTGTTAGTATCTTGTTGCGGTATGAGAGCGTGTCAGGTAATACGTATCACCTCTTACTACTTTTGTAGTCAGAGACAGGCTAGTTTTACAAATTCGTGTTTTGTTCACCAACCAGTTTAACCCGAGTCAAGTGTCCCTCCGTCCAAAACCTAGCATGGCCCTGTGGTAGAAGTAGAGAACAGCGGACAACACCTGACGCGGCAGAAGCGAAGGCCGCTCGTGTCGTGCCAGTCCAGGCCGCTTCACCGGACTTTCACCCAACCTAACCGAGCACAAACGCGCCGCCCCGCCCCGGTGGAACTGCTGCAAGTCACAGTCCACGCGTGCATGTGTTGCCGTTTTTATGACAAGGATGAGCCTCCTGTGGCGAAGGAAAGGGGTATAGTTGCATCTAATACTGTATAGGAAGTCGCGCTCTTTGTCTCGTCTACTTCATCCAGGTAAAAATAGAGAATTTTTACAATGGATTATACTTATAGTATAAATTAGATCCGGCCATTGATTTGGTGAGGATATTATGGACTTTTGCAAATAAAAAAATATAGTCGGACTTATGATTTTCATATGTTGCTTTCGAGAGAAAACAAACTGGAATCGTATTCAGTATTCACCGTACATTAGTATAGCTCTAGTACGAGGAGTGGCGCATCGACAGGAACAAGCCCGCCGCCGCTGCATCGGGCTGGCGGCGCGTCAGCCTCACCATCCTGCTCTCACTCCCCTTCCCTTCCCCTCGTTCTAGAAGGCAGACCAACCAGCAGGATTTCTATCCACGGTGCACACCGAGAGGGCAGGCTTCGCAATCCCGTGATACACCGCCCAAGAGAGATGGTATTGCTAGTGAGAAGGAATTGGAAATCAACATGCTGGATGGAAGCACCGCGATGGCTGCCGTCGCCCAGAGGTTCCTCTGCCGCCGGGCCTCCTGTTGCTGCGCCGCTGCTCCACCGCCGCCTAGGGCTTCACCTCCTCCACGCCGTCGCGTCGGACTGCTGTCTCACGTTTTCGCCGCAGGACGCAGTCGCCTCGCTGAGAAATGGCTAGGCAAAAAAATTATCGATTCCATTTCCACCTGGTTCACCAGAAGTGTAAACGCCCTAGAAGGAAGGATCGACTCATCACCCTGCAAACTCTCATCCCACCTGACAGAAAGCCCAGGCAGGCAGACTCTCCGGTTGCCGACGACCACTGAACGGAAGAGAACTACGGGCTGGAGTACGGCCCCATGCCTATTGAGCACGAGCGTTCCTTGTATCCCTCGCTGTCGCCAGTGCCGTCCAGGAGGAGGGACACCCTTGGCTTGACTATCGTGAGGTAGCAGCTCCCTTTTAATCTATCTATAGAAAAATTTCATAGCCAAGGTTTCATAAGCTAGCAGAACCTGCTTTTATCTGTATCACTTCTGAAATCTGACGATGAAATGCTCCCCATCAGCTGTCAAGATTTGCTTGTTTGTGTATTAAAATGCATGTTTTGATTTTGATCCAGGTTTATGGCCCTTGGGAGCAAAGACGACCTCCACCTTTCTTTTGCGGGTACTTTATTTTAGCATCTACTATGAAGATTGTGTTGAAAAACTAGGTATTATTTGTGTTTTAGATTTGAAAAATAAGCTAATTCCCAAAATGATTAGATACAACAGGCAAGATAGAAGACAACACATATTTCTGTAAAGAGATCGATCCACCGAGAAACAAATAGGAGAATTCTTACGATGGGCTTGATGACGAAAAATGAAGCAGCGCAGTAGCGACCTGGCCGTAGAGGAAGTAGTCGACGTCGTGGATCGCAGGATCAAGAGCTCGAGCGGTCGCGCGATTCTTGCCGCCGAAACCTTATTGCCGCCCGTGCGTGTTCTCTCGGCAACAGCGATTCGGAGATCCCGCTCTCCTTGCCTCGCGGTGCACGCCGAGAGGAAGGTCGGTGAAGAACGAGCACAGCACGAAAAACACAACACAGATCACCGTGGATGAACACGAGTATCAGAGTCCGAAAATCAAAAGGCTCTCATCTGTCTGGACGTCTCCAGATTTTATAGCCTCGCACCAGTAACGGTCACCATTAAATGCTAGTAACTGCAGGTCATTCAATTGACAGTTTCAATTCTCAGTAAATGACCCAATTAATTCACTAATAATAGAGAGGAACCGAAAATTTAAAAAGGGTTTAAACGTACCAGGAATTTAATCCACTAATAATAGAGACAAGTCACAAGTCACGCGGGAAATACGCGAAATACGCGCGTGCGTGTAACTTTAGCCAGCTCCTCACCCTCTATATGCCTCATTACAATATATGGTGGGAGCTCTCCCTTTTAAATTGGTATTCTCCCCTCTCAACTAGCAATATGGTACTATTATTTGTAGCTTTGGTATTAGAGATAAATGGGCCACTTGGGCCTCATTTCTAACAGATTGTTCTATACTACTTATGTTTCTTCTGTTCATCAGAGCAATACAATTCCTTTATGCAAGGCATGTCATCGCCATGATTAACATCTTCTCCAACAATAATGGTGTCTTCCTTGTTCAGGAATGCACTCTGGCGTGGACGAAGAAGGGCAAATAGGACCCCGAGGTGGACGGTGATGGTGTGTCCCGACGGCCCGGTGTTAAATGACGCCCAGGTCAAGATGGCAATGGCGAATCTCAGGAAGCAGGCGTACGCGCCCTCCTCAACGCCACTGAAGAAAACTGCCGCCTTCAGGAGGGAGGTTTCGGGCATCTTCGAGGCACAGAAGTCGACTGCGATGGCCGAGATGCCGTCAAACAACGCGGAGGAGATGGCATGCGCCATCTGCTGGAGACGTTCCGACGTTAAGAGGAGGTGTGGTGATGCTGTGGCGCTGTGCAACCACGTGTTTCGTCAAGGGTGTGCCGCGCCGTGGGTATAACTATTACATTATAGCCCCATTTGAAATTCTACTACTCATACTACTACCAATATTATAAGTAAATCCAAACTAATAGGAACCGTTGAATCCAACAAAATAAACAGTCTATATTTATTTTAGTGTACTGTAAAAGAGCTCTAAAAATAAGTGCTATTTTACGAATCTATTATCGGATCACATTTATAATTTATTTTAGAGACCGATCGATATCTAAGATACTTTTTCTGAATTGAGGAGGCAATGCTTACGCCTCAATTATAATGATATTCATGAGTGTAGCTTTTCAAAAGAAATGGAAAAAGGTATCAAGAAAATACACTTATGCAATCCTTTCAGTCTTGATGTATATAAGATGTCTATAAAAAAAATTCTTTTGCTTCTCGTCATGAACAAAATGCACTGCGATTCTTCATGCTCAGCCAGTGCAGATACACAACCACGAATCACGATTATCACGGGAGGTGAGAGCGGTACAAGCAAGCAGTAATACTAATACCTGTGAGAAAAGCAGAAGATTAGGTGAATCAGCACGTGATTGATGATTTATCTCAAAAGAAAAGAAAAAAAGGTGACAAATGGAGAATTAGCGGCGGCCAATTCTGACGTGCACAATTTCATATATCCATCGATGTCATATACAGGAACGAATAAACAAAGCAGACAAAAATATTGGCAGCAACGGATTCAAAGCGCAAAGGAAGAATCCATACTCCTGCAGGTGAGAGATTTTGTTACCTGCCGTTTTGAATGACCACAAAAACCGAAGAAAATTAACGCAGTGCAGCTGTTTGGCCGATCACTGATGGTACCATTAAATCGCAGTGGAGAAAGGAATGGGCGCGTTCAGCCTGTATGTGGCAATGGCATTACGATCCAACAACTTGTAATAGGAGGGAAGATATCACCAGATCATCCAGACGTGAAGACACGTACTTCGTATCAGCGGACACAATGCCACTGATGGGAGCTGCATCATCACCTCCACTGCTATCTGTGTCAACGTTCTCTTCATCATCGGATGTTGCTACGTCCTCCAGGTCTTCCAGGAGCTCGTGGCAGTCAATGTGAGCGGACCACCACTGCCCAATGTCTTTGTTTGACCGAAATTCATTCGCAGCAGTATCCTCCCAGATGTCTGATAGCATCTAGGCACCCCTCAAATTTATCTTTATATTATTTTGGTTTTGGTATTGATGACTAAGTTAGTAATATTCAAAGCCTGAAGAAAGTGAGCTGGAACTTATGATGAAATAAGCTGGGACAACAAGATTAAGGTCTAGTTTATAATTTATGTCTTGGAAGGTGTTTATAGTTTATAGCTTAAGTGTTTTGTCTTTGAATAGTTGTTCAAAAGAGGGACTTAGCACAAGGATATAGTTTGATAGGCAAAGGCAAAACCAGATCACTTGGAGCAAAAGACACTCAATCTATATCATTTTCAAACTATATTTTTCAGTCCAATCGGACCAAATCTTTACCTATCTATATTCTTCAGTTCGTTGCAAACCTTGAATTTATTCTTTGTCAAAATTTCCTTTGTACATCTGCTCTTCAGATTAGAATTTACTCGCTTTGATATCCACATATTCTTAAACAAACTTTTTCAGAAAAATATCTTAGTCAGAAGTCTGCCTGTGTATGACGGACCAAATATTTTGGTCCGGCATACATGCTATTCTTGCTTCTCGGTATCAGACCAAAGATGTCTTAGGTTTCCTATCCTCAGCAGACCAAAAATTTGGTCCGGCATCCCTTTCGGTATATAAGTTTTGGCCGGACTAAAATATTTGATGTTTCTTTTGATCGAAACCTAAAATAAGCTTTTTTCTCCATCTTTAAAAGAAGCTTTTACTCAGGAAACAAACAAAATATTTGTGCTTAATTTCTTTAAAACCGTTGCTAGATTGAAAAGCCAGGATAATTTTTATCTATAATTGAAAAAGGTTCTTGGATCTTTTCTAAAGTCCATGCATTACGGACCAAAAATTTGGTCCGAAGTACATGTGTCTTCTCGCCAGAACCTTTCTTCTCTTAAGTCCATGCATTACGGACCAAAAATTTGGTTCGAAGTACATGTGTCTTCTCGCCAGAACCTTTCTTCTCTTAAGTCCATGCATTACGGACCAAAAATTTGGTCCGAAGTACATGTGTCTATATGCCTGGCAAATCTGTGGCTTTGTCCTTGTATGACGGACCAAAATTTTGGTTCGACGTACATAGGTCTCTATGTCTAAGCAAAATCTCTTAAAAGTCATGTGTAACGGACCAAGCCTCTTAGTCAGATACTCATATATATCTCTCAGTTGTATGCCAGACCATCTTCTTGATCAACCCATGTACTGCGGACCAAAATATTTGGTCCGTCGTGAACTCGGAAATTTGGTCCGTCATACACATACCCAGTATCGCTAAGCACTGATACATAGTCCGTTGTACGTGTGTTTTTCTGTTGTTTCTGACATCTGACACGTCCAACGGCTACTGTAGCAGAAAGGGTGTAACGGCTATATTCACTCAAAATGGCTATATAAGCATTTCCTAAGCCATCTACCTGGAACATACATGAACTCCTTACATATTGGTATTAACATATAGCTCTCATTCTCAAAAAGGAGTCTGTGCTTCATTTTCACACAAAAATCTTCATACTTCCCTAAGTGTGTAAGCTCCAAGTCGTTGTCTAGTTTTGTGATTTGCATAGTGAACCAAGAGACGAGAACTTGTGCGAGGTTTATTACTCTTGGATCTTGGTGATCCTAGATGACTTGGAGGAAGTAAAGCAGTGTGACTGTCCAAAGGTGTTTATGGAAGGCAATTGTGTTTGTGAGAGGTTTGGAACTCACCTCACCGAGAAGTGAAAGAGTTACCCGAGTGAACACGAGCTATCTGCGACTAGCTTTGGAGAAGTGAACTTGGAAGAAGTGCTTCAACGTGGATTAGAGTGCGGCTCAACCACGGGATAAATTCTTTGTCTCTCCAAGATCTTCTCTTTATTGCTTTATTTGTATTTATTTGTTGCTTGAATTCGCTTTACTTTTGCTATAAGTTGCTCTCGTTAAAATAAGTTAGTAAAATAAAATTGCCAGAATTTGTAAAACTGCCTATTCACCCCCCCTCTAGGCCATATCGATCCTTCAATGTCCCCAGAGGATGCTTCGACGATGGCTGCGCCCTCGTCACCACGAGGACTTGAGGTTTCTCCTTTGGACGACGGTGTATCTACGCCTGAGGGTTCATCACAATTTGCATGTATTCCCCCACTATGCGCTTCCCGCGATCTTGCATAGCGCCCACAAATAGTCCGTCGAACCTCCACAACGCTAGCATGTATGGCCTTGATTACAAGCTTCTTTTGGGCGATCTCCCCGTCAAATGCGCTCCACACGCATCTACGGAGCTCTCGCCCAGGCCCATCTCCGTGAGACCCAGAGCTCGGATCACCTTCCGTTCGCAGTTTGAAAGGTCCACCCCATATGGACCCTCTCGAACAACGCCGTCGTCATAAAACACGAACAAATCTTGGATATCTGCCATGTAGTACCTACTATAGCAAATGACGCACGTGCATTATATCCAAACATACAGTTCGTCACCATCGTAATCAGTAGTACGATACAAAAAATACGGGAAAACAATTTTCATGTCCTACTATTAATGCAATTGTCCATCATTTTTTATGCATTGTATCATCAATTCTTGTACTACTCATGTAATACTATTTGCACTGACATCACACGAGTTATTAGTATTATTTACTCTTTATAGTGTTGCGTCATTTAATGTACGACTCGTTCTGCTAACACTGTCATTTCAGGTACTACATAATGTACTAATACCGTCAAATCATGCACTTCTAATTCTAATATTATTGAACCAATTACATGATTATTCTCGTAAGATTATCCGAATAATGTTATAGTTATGCATGCATTGTATAGTATTACTACCATTGTATGCACTACTAAATCTTTCATATCCTGCTAAAACTATACTAATATTATAATATTCATACTAATATTTCGCTAACATTACGCCATTGTTTAAGAAATGTACAATTGTTTTACATGCTGCTAAATACACTATTATTGTCATTATATATACAAATACCATTATTTTATGTACTATTAATTCCAATAAAATCACGCTAAGTACACACCATTATTTACGGTTTCTATCATCGCTTCATGAACTACTCATTACATCAATATAATCATTTATCATACTACTACTTCAACTAACATCACACCAATCATGTCCTATTTCACATACTACTCATTACACTACTACTGTCACATCACGTAATACTATTTATACAATTACCGTCATTTTATGTACTGCTCGTTGTATAATACAAAAATTTCATGTACTACTACTTACACTAATTTTCTATTAATTATGCTAAAATTACACTACTGTTATACTAATATTCTCGAAGATTTCATACTAACCTTTCTGAAGCTATGCTGAAGATCACTAAAGCCCGAACAGCATACAAAATAATCTTCGTAAAGAATACCTGTAAAATAAGAATCCCGAATCAAATACTACTAAACAAAGGTAATCTAAAAATAAATGCCACCAAATTATAAACACCGACTAATTTCCTCCGGATTTCTGATTTATAATTTTCGTTTCCGCAAATTTTTGGCGTGCCTTCTTTCTCCCGCCTGTCCTCTTTGCGCTCTCGGTTTTCTCAGCTCCCTCAAAAACTCTAGAACTCCCTCGCTCTCTAACTTTTTTTCTTACCCTCGCCGACTACCTGCTGAAAACCATCGCAGCGGTAGTAATTTATAGCAAGGGATTGAAGCCATGAGCACGAGAAACGGACGCTAGTCGATGCTTTCGGCACATAGACGAGATGGACGTATGTGATGTAAAGAAGAACCAAACGCTGCTTTTTTCCAGCTTTTGCCCGAGGCCGTCTTCGAGAGCTAACTCGTGGCAGAGAAAGGCTGAGGGGGCCGAACATTGCTACTGGAGGCTGCGGCGTGTGGCAGAGGGAGGCGACCAGTAGGCGGTCAGCAGCTACTGAAGGGCGCATCGGGCGGCAGCGCCCAGTGCGTGGCAGTGTGGGCCCGCACTGAGCGCATGCAACACCGGGGCGGCTTCGGCAAGGTGGGCCCGGGCAGGGGAAAAAATTGAGTAGCGTTTTGGGGCCGCGGAATACATAGGCGAGGGGGCCAAACCTGCAATTTCAGATTCACGGAAGCTATTTTCAAAAATACAAAAACGCACAAGGCTAAGACATTAAAAAAATTCACTCACTGCGGCAGACTGCATAGACTGGGAGGGGGGGAGGCATTTTGTACTGACGAATGCGATTGGTTAACGGGTCTGGGCTGAGTGGGCTGGCCCGTTTCAATTTGCAGCTCCTGACCTAAAAAAATTGTCCCCGAGGCCCAACGAGATGACGTACTATGGATTGGGCCTAAAATGGTCCCGACAATAGGGCTTTTTAGCCCAAAATCCCGTCCTATGAGCCTAGCACAACTCAATTTTAGTTTCTTATCCACGTAACGACGACTTTATTATTTTTTTAGTGAAACTAAGCAGTAGCGACTACTTTATTTATTTATTTTAGTGAATTATTCAGATACGAGCAATGACCTTGTTTGTAGAAAACGCCGGATACGGCCGATTAGTCGACCGATGATACGGACACGATGGCCAAATCGTCACGCGCACGTGAATCGAACTGATATTAAGGCTTAGCGCAAGTAAAATAACAAAGTTTTACATCCATATTATCTAGAGTAAATACTAAAGTTAACTTGTACAATAACTATCTCTAAAGATTGACTCTAAATATCGTACATTAACTATCTCTTCTCTTTTGTACATAACTAATCTAACTATGCTCCCGTGTAATACTTACTACGGATAAGTACAATAAAAAAGCCAATTGATTACTCCATCTTTCATCCATCTATACCCTTTTATAATGCATCTAAGCAATTTTTCCTACGGCCACCCTAAATAATGCACCTCATTAGAGATGGCCCAATGTTCGTGCACCCAGCAAAACGTCCCCAGAAACTTGCATTCATCAAAATGAACGTCTCAGATCTTTCCTCAGTTTTACTCACCCACATCCGATGGCCGTTGTTTAACGTGTCTAACTCATTTATTCATGTGGCCCACAAAAGGAGTGCCCGCACATATATATTTCAATTGAACTATATATATGAAATTTATGTTGCAAACCTAAACCCATTTGATTATCGTATACTACACCGCCACCATAATATTATTTAGCGAAAAATATTATATAAGGAATGTATGTATGAAATGCAATTATCGTGTGATAAATATAAGGAATAAGTTCATTTTAGGACTTATTCCTAAATACACTATGGGAAGTAACAGATATTCTGATAATAATTAGCCTCAATCAGGACGCACAAATGATGCTATATGTTATCATTCATATTTGGATGACAATTAAGGAAACCATTATTGGTCCAACTTTCCAGGATGACATACTGCTGCCCGCGCGGCGTTCGACCCGCCCGGCGCCGACTACACCAAGGGCTTGCGCCGCGCGATCGGCCTGCCGGAGATGGACGTGTACCTTCGCGCGAAGCGGGAGGCGGCGGAGGCTGTCGACGCCGCGCTCGCGAGGCGATCTTTGGCGGCGCGATGCGTGGAGAGATCAAGGGCAACACCTTCGGTGGGTGGTCGCATAGGTGGAGAAGATCGGGAGGATGAGCACGCCGGAGGGTTGGGCGTGTGGCGCGTGGATCGCACGGAGGTCTTGATCGCATGGCGCGGCATGAATGGAAGAAAATTATGTTGCAAATCTAAACCCAATTGATTTCATTTCAATATTTACCATACCAGTCAGTACCATGAATCGCGCGCTTAATTTTCTTCCATTCATGCATGTCCACCGATCTTCTGATAATATCTCACCAACTTTCCTCACGTTCATCTTCCTTTTCCTGGCCATCACCACCGCCGAAGAGCTTCACAGTGTCCTCCAAGGTCTTGCCCCTCGTCTCCGGTAGGAAGAAGAACATGAACATCCACCGTGGCGATGCGGCCAGAGAGGTAGAAGCTCCCGGCGATGGTGATGGCGTTGTAGAGCGAGATGAAGGACATGGTGATGGCCCCACTCATGATCCGATTCATCGTCGTGCCAAGAGCGCAACCCTAAGCGCGCAGTCGCAGCGGGAAGATCTCCGAGTTGTACACCCATGCGATGGGACCCATTCCGATCGAGAAGAAAGCCACGAACGTAAGCACGACAGCGATGCTTACGCCCGCCAATGGCGTCGACGCCTCTCCCGCCGGGCGATGATCGATCACGTGCAGTGCCGAGGTGAGCGTGACGAGAGAGATCACCATCCCGCCCACGCTGGTGAGAAGCAGCGGCCTCCGGCCGACGCGGTCGAGGAGGAACGTGGCAACCAATATGAAGAGCGTCTTGCTTGCGCCCACCGCCACGGTTGCTCCTAAGGAGTTTGTGTTCGACTTGATGCCGGCCTTGTCGAACACCCGCGGGCTGTACAGCACGACGGAATCGATGCCCGAGGCCTGCTGGAAGAACTGGAGGCCAAGACAGGCGATGAGTGTGCGACGCACGGGTGGCGTCGGGTGGATCAGCAGGTCCCTCCACACCCCATCTCCGTGGGTGCCCTTACTCTTGCGGGCGACGGCTATGACGTCTTCGTTGTCGGAGAGCCCTTCGGGGATGCCAATGGTGTTCTTGATGTCTGTGAGCCGGTCCTCGGCCTCGGCGGGCGAGTCGGAGATCTTCTGGAGGACGCGGCGCGCGTCACCGTCGTCCTCGCATGACGAGCCACCGGGCGACTCGGCATGGCAAGGATGCCCAAGGCGAGAAGGCGGCGACGACGGCGCCGACCAGAACATGGCGCGCCGGTGATGTGAATGGGAGGCGTGGAAGGCGGTTGGAGACGTGGCGAGGAGGACCCGGTGTTGATGAACACCTCGGGAAGGGCGTGAGCAAGCCGTGGGCCGAGGTAGGGGCAACCTCGCCCGTGTACACCGGCGCGATCATGAGCGCGTAGCCGACGTCGACGCCGGCGATGAAGCGCCCTAGCATGAGGATCGCGTAGCTCGAGGCGAGGCCCATGATTAGGGCGCCCGCGAAGAATATGGCCGACGCGAGGACCATGGTGTACCGCCGGCCGATCCAGTCCGACGTCCGTCCTGCTGCGAGCGAGCCGACTAGCGAGAAGATGTTGATGATGCTGGCGAGGATCTCGATCTGCGTGTCTGTAATCTTCAAGTCCTGCTTCATGAATATCTGTGCACCGCTCATCACCGAGACATCTGCTCGCGCGCGCGCACAGAACAAGAATTGTTAGAGCATGGTTGGTGGTTACACACTGTACTAAATATGGTAGATTGAAGAAGATTTAGTTGCTTTCCTATCTATATTTGCTATTGTTAAATTATACATGACCCACCTGTCCGTCACTTTACTAAAGCAATGAATTTTTAGAGTACTTGCTCCAAACTAAAGCAATATATTAAAATGTCCGAATGTTCAACATTTGGTTGTAGTGTGTCATGTGGCCTATTTTTATTAAATTACATGGAGTACTGGACGGGAGATGGACTAAATGACAATATTAGTCAGGTAATTGTAAAAAGTTATTATTACGTGTTTACACATGTGTTTAGTATAAAGTTAATGCATTTTAATATTTCTGCGCAACAAGACATGACTAATTTCAGATCAAAATTAGCTGCCATCATTTTCGATTCGCCTCTAAACTGCAAAAAAGGATGCCAAGATGAAGTTTTCAGTACCGAAGAAGTAGTAGATCCAAATGAATGTGTGATTTTAGACACACTATAGGAAATGAGAGAAGATGCACTATTGCCTAGCATAAACACTCAAGTGAATTGTGTTAGCTTTAAAGAGACGGTCAATGCGATTTGTGGCTAAATCATGTCTATAACTGACGGAGATGCTTTGGGGTATGTGATTCTTAATATTTCTACTATTTTTTCATGCCTTCATACACATAGCTACTCTTTTGTACGTGTTAAGCTGATTAGTGTTAATATCTAACACAAAGCATCTTTTACAGGAAAGAATGGGTGTGAAACTCCAAACCTTACCCTATAAGCATAACACTCGAGAAACCCCAAGAAATACTTGATGGTAGAAAACCTATGGACATTGATTGCTTTAATGCAGGGGTGCGCATGCTCGCAAGCGATGAAACCATGTATTTTATGGATCCCATATGCCACTAACTAGATTTACAGTTCTGCGTATGTTTTCATATTTTTGCGTTATATATGTACACATTATGCAATAATCAACTGGCTATTTTTTAATGTTTTAATTTATCGCTGCCACTTTGTAATTTCCGACGGTACCATAAGTTTCGTGTCAAGGTTAAAGATGAGAAGCTTGCAAAATTATTTGATGCTTGGCCTGAGACTGGAATTGCGTTATCTGAATGCCGAATGGTAAGCTTTGCTTAATAAATTGTTTGACGCTTTATTATGTTATATATGTGTGCAAAAGATATAATATCTATATTTGTAGAATATGCTTCCTTTTTATCACGGAGGACGATTCAGTATGTTATCGTTTGACATGAAGGACAGGGTTATCTCCGTTATTGATCCAACACCTCTACCCGGATGGGTTCCACGGATAAACCATCCAGTTACTATCTTGATAGAATACAAAAAATTAGTATAATATTCGATCGTGCTATGAGGATAGTAAATCCCTCATGGAACGACGATATCTATGATTGGCGTATTGTAGTTCCAAAGTCTGTTCCAAAAACAATAGATCGGTAAGTTATTTACACATGATTAATAAATAGTTAAATTTTTGTGTACTTACATGTAGCAATTAAATGTTGTGCAGGAACTTAACATGTTATTTTGTCATGAACTTCATGCACATCTGGAATGGTCAACAGTTTAATGCACAGATCTGCATGGTCGGTACTCTCTATTTTATTAATCACTTTTTATAAGGTTGTAAAGTAGGTCTATACTGATGATACTCTACAACGTACTTACAGGGTTCACTTATCCTCAAGAAGTGTTTCTTAATTGAAATACTAAAATACAAGTGGAATGAGTGCGCAGAAAACATCCCTCAAGACATAAGAACAAGTCTTAAGAGCATACGGGAAACGTTTAGCGCAAAATATTATTGAGTGTTATATCTTCATTTTTGTACTCGCATACGGGCATTGTGATTATTTATTATTAAGTGTTATATTCATACTTATCTTCTCATTTAATTGATAAGCGGGTGTACTGCCATCGTAGCGTTAGCACGTGCACTATACTAATGTTATCTAGAATAAACACTAAAGCCAGTTTGTATAATAGCTATATCTAAAGGTTGACTCTAGATGCCATGCATTAACTATCTCTTCTCGCTTATACATAACTAATCTACCTATACTCCCATGCAATGCTTACTACTCAATAAGAACTAGTTTTCTTCTCTCTCCTCTTTTCTTACTCTTCCATATAGGACAAAGCTAACATAGACATGCTAAGAGTAAGCTAAGATGGTTTTGTTGTACATGCCTCAATAAATAAAAGTCAGTTATCTTCTCTCTCTTTTTTTACTCTTCTATATAATATAAAACTAACGTGGACATATTAAAAATAAACTAAGGTGATTTTATTATACAAGCACTAGAACGCTAAGTCGCCGCATCCTCCTGATTAACTGCTCGTTCCCGACTAATCGACCGTATAATAATACCGTTTAATTGCACAAAGTCAGCTCGCTAGTCCATGGTTGCAAACAACTCCCGAGGAGACAACATCATAGTCTGATTGAGTCTCTTGGTTGCTTCCAGTTAAGTATTAAAATTTCGTCAAAAATCGGTAAAAATTCATCGAAATCTCAGATTTCGGGTCATCACGAAATCCAACTTACTCGCCAAATTATTTTAAAAAAAATCGCTAGAGTAATTTCATTGTTTTCAGCAAAATTTTGTCCAAATCAGTCGAAATTTCGGTATTTGAAACCGGATTTTGATGTTTTATGGCCGGATTTGGTCCAATAACCCTTAAGAAAGTCATCTTCTATGAAAATTTATTGAAAAAACGAATTTTTTGAGACAGTTTAAAATTTTGGCAGAAACACTGTCAGAATTTTATAAAATTGTACAAGCTTGATAATGATCTAAAAATTTTATGGTAATATATTTAGTAGTGTAGGATCATATATAAATTTTTTAAAAAATAATTTAACTTAATTTTTTATCTTTAAAATATCAAAAACAGAATAAACATACTTGGGACAGTAAATTTGTCAGAATTTTATAAATTTTTCCGTGTGTGATCATGATCCAAACTTTTTATGAGGTCTTAAGAATTTCCACAATACCATTATATAAAATTATCAAAAAAATTAAAATTTTTTGTTTTATCAATCAAATTTATGTAAGCATTGAACTTCATTTGTTATATTTTCAAAAATCAAAAAGAGAAAGAAATAAATGGTACAGTGCTTTGTAAGAATTTTATAAATTTACTGGTATATGATCATGATTTAAAATTTTTATGAGATCTTAAGAATTTCCTTACCATCCTTCTGTAAAATTTTAAAAAATTCTAAACTTTTTTTTATTGCTAAAACAAATCTATGTATTGATCACCACGCTTTTATCAGGACGTAGCACTATCAGAATTTTTGAACAGTCTTAAAGCTTGATCATAATATAAGAATTTATTAAAATATTAATGATACATCAGTACCATTCACAATTTTTTTTAAAATTTTCTAACGTGGTTTGAACTATTTTTCATTTTGTTTAATTTTGTCGCTGAGGCTTTTAATAGGATAGTAGCACTTTTTAAATTTTTAAAAATGCACAATATTTTATCATTATCTGAAAATTTTATGATAATATTATGGATATGTCAGGACTATCCACAAAATTTTTTAATCTCATTTGTTCTAATTTTCATTCGGTTCAAACTTGCCGGCCAGCGTTTTATCAGGATATTAGCAATATTTGAATTTTTAAAAATTCCTCGGATTTGATAATCATCTAAAAAATTTATGAGAACATTCCTTATATGTAAGGACTCTCTAGAAAAAAATTTCAAATTTTTCGTCATCGTTTGACCCACTTTTTGGCCAGTGCAAAACTGCTGAAATTTTAGGTATTTTATTCGAAATTTCGCTTTTTCTCGATAGCAAACGAACTGGCTTTGAATTTTGGTTTTTGAATATCGGGCGAGATTTGTCCGAAATACCCATATTTCGGCAATATTTCGGATTTCAGTCCCAGACGATATTTTATCCGAAAACGAAATTTGAATCCTTGCTTCCGGTAGAGTTAGGATTTGTTCTACATCAAGTCCTCTGCTGATCTCTCCAATTTATTGATGTCTTGGAGTTCTTCTCTGAACGAGACAACAGTACTGAGCGCTTCTGTCATGGATCTCCTGGTAATATAAAGTCTTGTTTCAAGCGATTAGCAAATGCAACCATGGTGCATTTTGTTTGAGAATTAAAATTCAGCGTCCTGTGTAAATATGCAGATGCGATTTGGTTATCGAATATTAATTAGTATTTTGTTTTATGCTTCTATTTTCTACTTGATGTCTAGCAAACTAATAAAATCCCATTAAGTTCAGATCAGTATGCATGTTATGTACTAGAAAGTTTCTACTGTCTTCTTCACATGTGTTTTGGTTTGCCAGGCATCCTCACTCGCACTGTCGCACATGACGATCAAGTAATTTGCGAGTTATCTTATTGCACCAATTAGACAAGTTAGTAACGAAGTCATCATGGCATAATTGAAGAATGATACACATGTTTGATAATACAATGTGTATATGTATGAGACTAGTATTATCATTAAATACATACGTATATTAGCTGGAGCTTCAAATTAACTGTATAATCCTAATTAGTTGTTCTTAGTCCGATTAATCACTGGACGGTATTCAGTCTCCACCCAGGATGCTAATGGGTCGAAGCTCAACACAAATCTGGTTCAAGTTTAATATTCTTTTTATATATATGTATCTAGTCTGATTTAAAAAGAGTGATGTCCCAGTTTGGCCTGGCCCTAAATGAAAGTCTGGACTTTGGTTTGGGCTTTTATCTAGACAAACTGTTTGTTTGATGAGTTGATATTTTACGGTACAATATTCAAATAATAAAACTATTTCTATAATTATATATCTCACTTACTAGAAACAAAGGTTGAGAATTAGAACTTAAAATATAATACTGAAGTATATAAAACAAAAAAGAAAGTATTAGTGCTAAAAGCAACATCAATTTATTTACTGGGGTAGTAGTGAGAAATTTAGTAAAAGAAAATGTCCAAGCCTGATTCAATCTGATATGGATCTAATCCAAATAACTATAGATGCAAAATAAGTATAATTCATTTACAACTTTAGATCATCTAATTCAAAATACTGTACCGGTCCAAACCCGCATCCCGATGTGTAATCAACATCAAATTCATAAAGGAAGTACGAACCCCCACCACCCTCACCGCTCACCACAGCTGCAACCTCACTTCCAGGTGGGTCCAGAGAAACAAGTTACCCCACACGTCAGTGACTTCCATCCCGAAACGAAGCGTTTCGTGCTTCCGTTCATGGCACTGCTCAGAACGGTCCCGTCGGGCGCCGCATCCGATCCGACTCCTCTCGCTACAACATCACTGGACCTGGCCTTCGTGCACCTGTGACACATCTACGCTGGGCCCGGACAGTCAGTGGGTTCAGGTCCTTGTGCGCCGCGTCCACAAGCGGCCCGTGCGGTACCTCCGAGCGCGAGTGCCATGGCAGCGCGAGTAATTCAACTAACGAGAGTTAGGGGGTATCTGCTTTGATGCCTAAGTTGCCATGTTTAATCTCAGTTACGTCATAATTTTTTGGTAGCTGTTTAATTCATTGTTATAATTGTGATATGTTATGATTTGTCAATCCCATAGACCACATGCCATAGACTTAAATTCTCGTCTAACTTTGTTAAATTTATAGTTAGTAATTTGTTGGCCACACTTTTTGTAGCTTGCCACACTTTAACTAAACTTAGTTATAGTAAAGTTGATCATGAAACAAATAGACCCTTACTCTCTTACCAAACTACCTATATACTCGTCTGGTCTGCTTTGATACAGTTTTACATTTGAAACTTTGGTTCTCAATATCTTTTTAAATATTTAAATTAGATGTATAGAAATCATATATATAGATTTATCTCGAAAGGTACTTTTGTAGTATTATAATTTTATTGAGTTTTATAAATATATCATAATAGAAATTAGTAGTTAAAACTGTATTTTAAAGATCGTGTCGATGTACAAAACGATAATTATTTGAGACCGAGGAGTATTATCTATATATAAAAAATTTATTTATTTTAATTAGGAGACATTAAAGAGGACATTCTACAATCACGTAGAATTTTAAGATTGAACTCGATTGTGCTTAGAAGAAATGAAGTTGACTAGCAACGAAAATAAATAGTGAAAAATCACTATTTATATAGAATTTATCTAATTCATATCCCTCAAATATAATCGAGATATAGAATATGTCATCCCTATATCTCTTAATTTTTAAAGAATTTCTAACAAATTTGATGCATCGATAATAAGAAGTTAGCAACATAGGAGGGTTAGCACATGGTATCTCCTCTTCGGCCTTCGCTCATTTCAGGTGGGCGAAGCGACGGGCGTGGGATTGGGAATCATAAATGCAACTGGTCATGTGGAGTGGACTGAGCGGCTCTGTGTATGACAGTGGGGCCCTAACGGTGGGTGTTGCGTGTCCCCGATGAGAGTGCACCGGGCTTTGGGGGAGGTCGTCGCTTTCCACGAAAGGAAGCAGGAGAGGAGGAGGACCCACGTGGCCACGTCGCAGACCTCCCCCGCACTCGTCAAAGATTTCAGAAAATCTCATTTTAGATTTCGACGGAGATCGAAATTCTAAATTTCAATGGAATGATTTTTTTTAAAAAAAGTTTCAAATTGCTACAGTATTTTTCGGGGTTTTTTTATCGAAATTACCACAAATTCAATGGTTCAATCGGTTTTGATGTTTTTAAGGCCAGATTTTGCTCTAATTTTTTGTTGAACAATTATAATGCCTTGTATGAAGAATACATGTGAAAATTTTGCAAAAATAAATACATATACAAATTAATAGTTGTTTGATTCGGTGAAAGTTGTCGTAAGAATTGGATAGACCATACAAAATGTGTTGAGGGGTGCATCTGAATAAACATAGCATATGAAAGAATTTATAAAAGGATCGGAGATGTCGCCTAGAGGGGGGGTGAATAGGCAAATTAAAAATTTGCAGCAAAAAAAATCTCCAGAGGGTCTAAGTCCGGAGTGTCCGGGACTTATCTCCGGATACTTCGAAATATCCGGACTATCCGGGTTCAGGAGTCCGGATACTCCGGATTGAAGACATCGAAATGAGATTTTAAATCCCTGCAATTTTTCAACAATCTACTTGAATACAAAAGATCTAAATGCTATCAGGTACTTGGGGATATTGTAGATCTGGAGCTAAACACAACAATAGAGTAGATCGGGGCTCCCAAAGTCTAAGACCACAAACCCTAGCAAAAAACAAATGAAGAACACGAAGACAATAAGTTTTACCCGAAGTTCTGATTCTTGAAGGGAATCCTACGTCTCCGTTGAGGAGGCACAAAGCCCGGATCCCTCTTGACCACTATCTCCCGGTGTTGAACAAAGCACTCGCCGGTCTTCACTTCTTGCCTCTTTCCTTTCGGAGGCGAGACTTGCCTTCACAAACTTTCGAGGCTCACCACAACGAGAATTGGAGGCTCCCGGTGACTCCTTGCCATCTAGGAGCCCTTCAAACTCCAAGAGTAATAAATACTACGTGAAAACTATTTGGAGGATGAATCTTGTGCTCAAGAATGAAAGATGCAAGTTTAAGACACTCCAATCCACTCCTTTCTCCCAAAAGATTTGAATCAAACACTAGCGAAGAAAGGAGTTTAGGGCTCAAAAGAGTGAGAGAGTGAGAGAGTGAGTGAATGAGTGCAATGAATGGAGCTATCTCTTGTTAGGTGAGGAGTGAGGGCTTAAATAGGGGCTCCAAATCCAACCGTTGGGAGAGGGCTGCGCATAACCCGGAGATTCCGGATAAACACCCCGGAGACTCCGGATTGAAAAAGATTAGTTTATACCGAGAGAGCTGACCCGGAGACTCCGGATAAAAACCCCGGAGACTCCGGACTAATTAACCCGGAGTGTCCGGACTTGGCACCGGATACTCCGGACCAATCGAGAGCGACCACCGAGGGTGTCAACCCGAGTGTCCGGACTAAATGTCCGGATACTCGGACTATCGAGAAGCGACTATCGAGGGTGTCAACCCAGAGTCCGGACCAAATGTCCGGATACTCGGGCCGCCCACTCGGCCAAAGGTGTGCTTTTTAATGAAAATGAAGTGCTTGGAGTTCTTATGCAATGCAATTTTTATCTTTGAGCACAAGTATATCCTAAAAGCGATTTCCCGTTGTATCCTCTTAATAGTACAGCTATCCTTAGACTCAAATAAAATAGAAAATTACAACAAGTCTTGATGCCGTCTTCACAAATTTTAAATGCGGCGGGGATCTTCAATTGCTTTCTCATGATGATATAGTCTCTACCTCTGCATAGATTCTCACTTGATCATTAGTATTTTAATTGTGTTGCCATCTATCACCAAAACTTCTTAAGAGGTCTAGATGCACTTTCAATTTACTATAAGTTTTGTAAGCCGTACTTCTTTGAGCTAGCAAATCGACCATATAAGTTGAAATAAAATTTAATTTAATTTTTTTATTTTTTTAGAAGCGATCAAACAAATGAACGTACTCTAAATTATGGTCTAGAAACAAATATTATAAAAATTGAAAAGAAAGAAAACTCAAACTGGACAGCGAATGAACGACGAAAACGGGTACATAAACTTTGGAGGTTGTTTTGAGGCCCTAAACGGCGTTTTTTTAGGGGTCAACAATTTTTTCGAAGCCTTGCGAAGTCCAAAAGACTTATGGATTTTCGGATCTACCTTGATGTAAGCTTTCGAAAAAGTAACAGAACGTTAAAAACAGACACCGTATGCAAAAATTATGTCCGTTTTAATAACAGACGCATGAAAACTACTTCCCGGACTCTGATTCAGCCAAACGGAGAGTAGATTCGAATTTGGCAAAGTGAAGACCGACTTGGCTTGGACTCAAATCAGTTTGTGTGCACCTCAGACAGGAAAGAACAGGAACCGACTTGGACTAGACTCAAATAATTTTAGTCTTAAATTTAGTTCGACCTAAACCTTAAACGCTGACTTAGATTTCGGCCTTACATGATATATTTTAGCCTAAACCCTAAACCATAACTTGAGAATTTTATGTACAAATATTTAGTATTTTGCATTCAAACAAATAGAAAATGTAGATAAATACTTGCATGATTTTTTCATTATTTTTTCTGGACTCGGGAGACCATTTCACAGGGGTTGAAAAATTTGTCGAAATGTCGGTGATTTCGACCAAAATTTCGGTTTTCCCAGTTTCAAATTTACCGGATTTCAAATTTGCTTTCTAAAATTTCGAAATTTCACCAAATTTTCAGATTTCGATCGCCTTCAAGATATGATCTGAAAACGAATTTTGAAACCTTACCCAAGGTAGTCAGCACAAGGCACAACTATGATGTCCTTCATTTTTTTTACAAATGTGGCTAGAGGGCTAACCGAGCCCAAGAACCACACTAATCCGACAAGAACATGGCTTAAACCAGGGTAAAAGGGATCATGAATAGACTAGGATGGCTCTGGTACCAAATGTTAGCTTTAGGTTTAACTAAAATATGAACTAGCCTAAATCATGATCACCGAAAATAACGCGGAAATTAAGAATGATTAACTGACCCGAAGATGAAGATACCATTAGGGTTCTTTGTCGATGATTCGGTCGGTGATGAATCACGGAGGACAACCGATGTGCGCAATGAAGAAATCTGGGAGCCGGATGAAGACAACGCCGTGATTCTCACGGTGGTGGTCACGGATCTTCGGTAGCCTCGCGCCAAACCCTAGATCGGATGGGTGTGTCGGGAAGAAGCAACTTGAAAGCAAAATCGCTCAAAAACAAGTGCTAGCTTCTTCCCTTTTAATGGCGCTGGCTAACGGGACCGATTCTAAAATCAGTTAATGCACTCCCGATCAGAGCGTGCATGAATCGTAAGATTAGCCGTTAATTTCGTAAATCATGGGATTAGCCCCCCTAATTTCGGTCTTTCTGTTTTGATTCTCAGTCTTTCCTTTTTAACCGAAGATCATATCTAACAGGCCACAGTTTTAGGCCCCGTTGAAACGCTGTTGTTTTTTTCATACATTTATGTAAAATTCATGTAACGAGACTATAGGAAGTAGTTCAATTATGTTAGAATATAGAAAAATCCTTGTGTAGAACACATAAATTTCATAAAAAAATTATGCGGAATTTCTATGAAAACAGTTCCCTCCAAGTTCACGTAAACGTTCTATTGGTTCCCCCGTATTACCAATATAAAAGGCAGAGTCATATAGGTATAACCAGCATATTTACAATCATATATGTTCGTCGAAACTAGTACGAAGTAGCATGCCATGAGATTGATGGAACTCAATAGAACCAAAAGTGAAAGTAAATTGAACTCATGCATAGAACTTACACACAATAGCATCAACAGACATCCTGCACGCTTATATAAACTAATAGCATGACAATACAAACAATTAAACATTCAAACTCGCTGCAATTATGTGCTGATATTCTAAACACTACTATTCCTGTTTCATATATACATGTTTTTTTTTTGCTGAGAATAGTTTTTATGTTTGAAGAGAAGGCGGAGGGCGATGATGCAGTTTATTACTAAGAGGTAACTTATATCTATTTGTACTTCGTTTTAATTTTGGTATCATAGATGACCGGATAAAAATTATGAAACATAGGAAGTACTTCGAAATCCAGCATAATACACTAAAGCGAGTGGTTCATCTACGGAAGAATTGCAACAGCATAATAATTTCGATCCAGTAGTAAATATAAACATATCGATGAATCGATGGATTTAGCATGCGGCATTTAATTAGACCCAATGGGTAAAAATCCTGATTCCGCTATTGACTTTGTCTGTAAATTACGCGTTGGACACCACTCCCATGTCCCTGCCACGCACCAAACGACCACAGAAGATCTGCCCATAGTTTTACCCTCCCAGATTCAAATTAGAAAATTCGTTATTTGTCATGCAATGTTATCACCTTTTCTGATATGCCACCAAAAAATGCTCTTTTCTTGAACACAACCAGATGAAATTTCGTCTCCCTCTCATACCACTTCTATCACATGTGTTAGTGATAGTAGATATTAGTGCCATCAAACTTGTTTTTTTTAAAATGACTCTACTGCCCCTCATATTCTCTTGTCTCTCCCTCACTGATCTTTTTTTCACTCCTCTCCAAATCCCACAAGAAGAGGTTTGCAGCAAGAATAGGACCAACAGTGGTGGCGTCGTGAGGAGCAGCAGCGGTGGCCCTCCTCTTCCATGTTCCACGTGCCTCCTTCAAGTCCTCTAGCGGGGTCATCGACGTAGGAGGTGGAGGTGGGCCAACACGGGTGTTGGAGGCATGGATCTGGAGATGGCCAAGTCAAAGGGATGCGGAGGAGACGATGGCTACATGGTGGGAGAGGGGAATAGAAGGGGAAAAGGAGGAAGAAAAAGAGTATTTTGGTTTTTTTTGCGCCACCTAACTCATAGTCACTTAACAAAAATGGCATAAGAAGTTGAGGAAATTTCATTTGGTGGCACATAAGGAAAAAATATTTTTTCAACGGTGTATCAGAAAATTGCTAACCCCGTATGGCAATATAAGGAATTTGTTCGATTCAAAGACATGTTCAGAATTCAGACACTCCAACACACGGTCGTACCATGAGAAGATACAAATAGAAAAAGACCAAACCGAAACACGGTAGCTCAGCAATTTCAAATTCAAAACAAAGAACAATCAAACAAACCCCAAACCAATCGCAGCAACATTCAAACACACAAAAAAAGAATCGCAACAGGACAACTAGAGCACTCCACAGTCTCCACTTAACAATATTTTGCTCACCAACTTACAAAAGGCAAGCAGCGGCAGTCCTCTACTTCTTTTCCCACCACCATTTCACCACCCCACCCGTGCTCGCTGCACAGCGACGCCCCAGTCGAAGCCCAAACCCTAGCAAGCTAGCCTCGCGCGGCCCCCGTCCCCACCCTGCTCTCGCCAGGGGCAATGGCGGCTGCGGGCTGCGATGCATGAGGGCGCGCGGCATGGGGAAGGAGGGCGGGGGGCAGCTGGAGCAGCCGCCGGTGGCGGCGGAGGAGGAGGTACGAGGAGGAAGGGGAGGAGACGGCGGAGGAGGAAGGTGTGGGGCGTGCCGCGGGGCGGTGCGGCCGCAATGCGTGGCCGCTATCCTGCTCGGCGCCGCCGTCATGCTCTCCGCCTTCTTCTGGCTGCCGCCCTTCGCCGGGCGCGGCCGCCGTGCGGGGGCTCCGGATCCTCCGGCTGACGCGTTCGCAGGTGAGCCCACATTGTGGAATCTCGGCAGCCTTCTGTTTTTGAATTCTTTTAGTTCTTTTAAATTCGGTTTCGTCGTGCGGACGCTACGAGCAGTGAGCGCGGAGTGGTTTGTTTAGTTTTGAGCTCATACTAGTTTGTGCGAATTGGCGAGTCGCGAGTGATTCTTGGCGTGGAGTGTAGCTTTGGATCTGTAGCAAAGGCTGTGCTTTTGGGAGTAGACTTGACCAAATTTAACGAATTTGTCAGTTGTTTGTTCTGCTTCCTTTTTAGAGCAAGCTGTACACTTTGTAAGTTCTATGTATTTTCATCCATATATGCTCTTTTTAGTTTGTGCCTGTACAATTTTGGAGACATGGTTGGATTTGCCGAGGGATTCACATGTTTGGATTTGATCTATGCCGCTTATCAATGTGTAGTGCAGCTACTTAGGTGCTATTCTTGCTAGTGGACAGGATAGGAAGTGTTGGGCCATCCTTTGTTTGTGCTAATTGCGGCAATTTTTTTTCCTGGATTATTTCTGAGTTACCACACTGAGTTCAATTATCAGTTCCTCGTATGGTTCTGGTCGATTGTCTTGCAGGGATTGCCTATTACGGCAAGGCATTCCTTTTTTTGGTGCCCATAGTGGTGCTTCCAGTGGGTGACTTTGGGCAGGCTGTTGGTTGAGTTGTAAACTTCTTTTTTATGGTGGAGCTCAATATGTTACCGAAATGTTCTTGTTAGGCAGTGGGGAATTGAAATATTGAGTTGCGGCGTATTCTTTTTTTGGATTGTATCTAGAACCCCTAGTGGAGAAAAAAAAATCTCCTTTTTGAGAAAACAAAGCCATTTTCTTAGTCGGTACTGCTGATGGGAACATTAGTTTTTTTGAAGATATGGATATTGATGCCTGTTCTGGCTGGCCCTAGGAAAACGCAACAATGGAGCTTGCCAGTCTTTATTGTTCACAACTAAAATCGCTTTACTTTGAATGGTCATGTTAGAAGATCCCGACAAAAAATCGCCGCAAAGGAAAAGTTAACATTACTGTTTCCTGATGGAAAGGTAACATTTTATTGAATGGTCCCAACAACATTTTCCATGGAAGAAAAGGCAATGTTTTATGGGTAGGTGATGTTAGAATATCCCAACAAGGAGAAGGCGTCACTTTATGGATAAGTATGTTAGACATACAAGATCATGACAAAAATTGCCGTGAAGAAAGGCAATACTTCATCGGGTAGTGATGTTAGAAGGCCCCGACAAAAAAATGCCGCGATAGAGAGGCAACACTTTACTGGATGCTGATGTTATAAGGTCCCAACAAACATTGCCGCGATAGAAAAATCAGTGCCTTAATCAATGGGTGATGTTATAAAGTCCAACAAAAAGTTGTACGATAGAAAATGCAATACTTTGCCAAATGGTGATATCACAAGGTCCCGACAAAATTTGCACAATACAGATGGCATCGCTTATAGAATGGTGATGTCAGAAGTTCCTGATAAAAATTGCGGTGACAGAAAAAGAGTTGCTCATGGAAGTGATTATGTGAACTCTTGGAGCTACAGAATTTTGCATTTGCTGATTTTGACGTCTATAACCTTTGATGAGGGAGTGGTCAATGCATGGAAGAGTGTGAGTTCAGGTCGCAACTTCACCTTGCAAATTTTGTCTACAGTGAGCTACAGTATGGGAATCAAGACAATAGATTGAAAGAATTGTGATGGTATATTCAAGAAAGTGAATTACAAGTATCGAGAATACCAAATGTGTAATCTCATCTGTATGAGGATGCCTCATGTTTATTATCATTGAAACGAACACCCGAGGTATGCAATAAACGACAAGGTCTTAATTGTGATATTGGACGCTGTGTGAAACCTGTCAAAGTAGCTTTGAGCCTTTGATCATAGAGAACTGTAAAATTGATGATGAAGATTAGCAGTCTTAATTGGACATAGGTTAGTGTTAATGCATGGCTTGGTTAGGACTGAAAATACCTTGAAGTAGAAATACGACCTTTAAACAATCGCTAACACGTGTCCCTTCAATTTAGGTAACACTTCCGTCTTCCACTTGTATACTTTGCCTATGAAGTAGTCAGATATTTTTTTCAGTAGTTTCCCTGTGCAATGTATTTGATTCAATTATTCTGGTTCTGCCTTTAGCATGGGTCCTCTATATGTGCATCCGCAGAACTGAGTAGAGCTAGTAAAAATTAGATCAACATGTTATATGCAATGAATACTCATTCTCATTTCAAGAACATGTATCTTGTAATTTTGTCTGTTGAGGACTTGAAACGAAGCTTTTACTACAGCATTATTGACTATTGAAGTGATGCTCTTTTTGCAGCTGATATAGTGGCAAGCTTTATGCTACAAAAGACAGTTTCTGAGTTGAGTGGAAGTACATCTAAGCTTGAATTTGACATCTATGAGGAAATTGGCATTCCTAACTCTACTGTAAGGCAGCAACTTTGCACCTTATTTATATCCTTCTTGCCATGTATAGTGTGTCCTATGTTATGTCATCTTTTTTCCTAAATGACTGTACAGGTGGCTGTAAATTTTCTACAACCATTAGGTGCATCAAACTGGACAAATGTCATCTTCAGCATTGTGCCTTATCCAAAATACTCAACTATATTATCGACATGGTTGAGCATTCTTAGGTCTTGTTTTATGTCCTTGGTTGTACAGCAGTCAACAATCCAGCTGACAGAGTTGCTGTTTGGGAACACATCGCTCTTTGAAGTGCTTAAGTTCCCTGGAGGAATAACCATCATCACTCCACAAGCTGCTTTTCTTGTGCAGAAGCCTTATGCATCTTTCAACTTCACTCTCAATTTCCCAATCTACAAAGTACGAGACAAAATGAATGAGTTGAAAGACCAAATGAAGACAGGATTACTTCTCAATCCCTATGAGGTTGGTACCAGCTTCTAGTACAGTTCCCATTATAATAGCTTTTATCATGAAAACGATTATGGTGTGAAGTGATGTTATATTTTAGTTTTATCCACTTGTTGCCCCCCAAATTGTTGCCGGACCATATATGAACTGAAAGGTTTGGATGCTTGCTTCTTGTTACATATTTTTTTGGTTGGATTCCTGAGCTTGGATGTGTGCGCACAACCATGTACATGTCCACATACAATTAATTGCACACCAAAGTGGGCATTCAATTATTATGAAGATGCACACATGACCCTGGTGGGCATGTATTTGAAGTTTGAACTTTGAACATAACCTGATGCATTTTATGTCCTTTTGTGAATAGATACTCTACGAGGAGGCATCTACACCAGAAGTTACTGGTTGACCTATATCCCTCCAAATTTGTAGTCTTTGTAGGAGCATTTGTGCAAATATAAGAGTGTGTTAGAACATGCAAGATGCTAGCAAACATATGGTTTACTATATGGTATTATCAATTTTTGTATTTTTGTGAAGTTAAACATTGAGAAAAGAAAAAAAAAGGGGGATAGTTCCACATATTTTTGTGCAATACAAATGTTCTAGTAAACCAGCAATCAGTAGTAGTGTAGCATTCGAGGATAGATCTCTGCGTTGTTGTCATTCGCTACTTGTCCTAAGACTAATGACTTATTTCTTGGACATTAGAAAATTTTGCGCGGGAATCACTGCTTACAATGGCCACAAAGGCAAATGTGTACTATTAGATCTTGTTTTTGTTTGTTCAATTGAATCTTTGTTACTGTGCTTTGCAGAACATCTACATCAAATTGACGAATTTGCAAGGTTCAACGGTTGCTCCCCCAACAATTGTTCAGACCTCCATTGTTCTTGAAGTTGGGAATCACCGGCCCTCCCTTCCAAGGATGAAGCAGTTGGCCCAAACAATTGCCAATTCATCTTCAGGAAACTTGGGACTGAATCACACTGTGTTTGGCAGAGTAAAGCAGATAAGCCTTTCGTCTTATCTTAGACATTCGTTGCACAGTGGGGGTGCTACTGATGCACCCAGTCCAGCGCCCATGCCTCATTATCATCATCACCATCGCCACCACCACCTCCACCATAGTCATGAAGAAAAGAGGCATTTGGCTCCATCTCCTGGACCTATACATTCTCCTGTTGAACAGCCCAACTATAGATCTCCGCCCCCATCTGGTTGTCCATATGGATATGCCAATAAGACAAAGAATAAAGCTCCTGTAGCCCCAGCGGCTGAGCCAGTAGCTAGTAATCATCATTATGCTACACCTGCTACCATGCTTCATGCAGTGTCACCATCATCTATTAGTCCATCACCATCTGTTCGTCACTCTCCAGATAATCCTTATAGGCACCATAGCTCCCCTGCTCCATCTCCAACACTTGCGAAACCCCCTTTGTCTGCAGTATCTCTCACTCATGCACGTCATCCTGCTCAAATGCCTGTTGTGGCCCCTGCCCCTCACTCATGTGAGTCTTTTCTCCTTTTTACATTTCCGCAGCTGCCAGTAATTGTTATGTCAAGCAATATTTTACTTGATTGCTAGGATTATGGATGCTGTGCTTTTCAAAGGGGTAGTGTCGTAGGGAAGGCCACCATCCCCTATGAACCAGCGTAGGTCCTTTGAGCGGTCGAGACTCAAGGCCCCGAGGGGCCACCAAGGGTTCGACCACCCCTACACCCTCGGGGAGCAAGAGCGGGACTTCGGTAGCAAGCCAAACGCACAAATTGAGAAATACATTGCGTAAAGGCATTATTTATCTGGGTTACCCACTCACGCTCCTTCGCCCTATGAGCCTTCGAGCATACCCCCCACATAGGGGCATTATCGAAGGTCCTCTTTATACTGTTTGGCCTTGTAGCCACAACAGTTGGTGTCATTTGTGGGGAGCGAGTAGGTGATGGTATCGGCAAGGAAAAGGACCACGTCTTTGCCCCCCTACACCGTGGAAGTAGCCGCTGCGGCAGCAACCAGTGGTGTACTGGTGTGCCTCGAGCCAAGCGTAGCTGAGCTCCGTCGGCGTCGGCAGTAGCTGGAGTCCCCGAGACAGTAGCAGCAAAGGCGCTCTCCACCGAAGTAGACATCGCCGGAGAGGACACACGGTGAGCTACCACCTGGGGATCTCCGCCACTCTGGGCTCAACCCCCAAGCGAAAGCGAAGCATCCTACGACGTACTTAGGTAAGAGCTGGTGACGCTGTAGGGCAAGGTGGAAACTCTGTGTGGCACACCACAACAAACAAGCCCCCGAAGATATACTCGGCGACACCTGTGGCAGCCTTGGCAGCTGTGGGGGCCCCACCTGAAGTGGCACCTAGAACTACGGCTGGACACGAGCGAGTCCTTGGTAGGGATCTAGGACCCTCCCTGAGCATGGGGCTCCAACTGGCATGGTGGCCTGATGGGGTTCAAAATGCCCACGGTGAAAAGCTATGAAGGGGGGCACGAAGCCGTCGAAATTCCTACGGGTGTACGAGACCGCCATTGAAGTCACGTGCGGAGACGACATGACTAAAGCAAAAGGTGTAGCCCTCGCCCTCGCCGGGGTGGCTCTAACATGGTTCTTCACGCTACTCGCCAAGTCTGTGTATGCTTGGGAACAGTTCTGAGACTTATTCCAGGATAACTTCCAAGGCAACTACGCCAAGCTAAAAGGACGAAGGGCATCTGTTTGCGATCAAGCAAGCCCCCGGTGAATCATTGTGAAGCTTCTTCAAACGATTCGCCGAGGTGAAATGCCAACTAAAGGGTGTCAGCGATAGCACGATCATCAATGCCGCCCGGTGCAGATTGTCAGCAGGAGCCCTGGCGGAAAGGATGGCTTGAAAGCCGATACATGCAGTAGCCAAGCTATTCGACAAGATGGAAGAATCCGCACGGGTGGAAGACCACCTTCTTCTAACGGATGAGGAAGGCACAATCACGAGGCGATAGCGCACCACCTAGAGCAGAGCCATCCAAAGCGGAGGGGACAGCTAATATATCGTGTCGAAGCTAGCCCCGCGCGAACCGACAAGGGGAGGGGTTGCCGCGGGGACAACAAATGGGGCAGGGGTCATAGATAGGGCCTGAAGAACCGAGCCATCGACATGAACCCCCCCAAGTGGTGCGACCTTCACGGCGACCACTCCCTTTGGTCTCTACCAAGCGCATGGCCCACTCGAACACGCTTAGCCGCGCTATGGAGTTCGGGGTTAGCTGAGCAAGCTCAACGCTATACAGTGCTCCTTCAGCAATAGCCTTGCCCCTCTTTGCCATGGGACAGACACTGACTACTTCGGGCACACGAGTAAGCAAGTAAATAAACTCAGCAACGAAGGGCGGGAGGTGGCACAAATAAGGAAAGGAAAATGATTACGACCACCGCCGGAACACCCCTTTTATAGACATCGGCTGCGTCAGAAGTCCAACCGTCGCCTCATCACCAGCGGTAGTGTGACACGTCACCATGACTTTAAATGCAAGTGGCGGGAAAGCAAAGCGGTGGCAATCGCCTAGGAAATCAAACTCCCACCAAAAGCAAGAATCTTGGAAGCGCAGAGCACGACCCAACCTCGGTCCTTCGCTCTCCGAAGGGAATGGGGGCCAAACCCTTCGGGACGTATTGCGCGGTTTCAGCCAAAGTGAAGCAAACTGTCGAACGCGAGGGGCTCCTGTCGTAGGGAATGCCACCACCCCTTACGAACCAGCGAAGGTCCTTCGAGCGGACGAGACCCTTCGACCACGGCCGAAGGGTCAGGCCCCGAGGGGTCACCATGGGTCCGACCACCCCTACACCCTCGGGGAGCAAGAGCAGGACTTCGGTAGAAAATTGAAAGGGGTAGGGACCACTCGGTTATCCCCCTCTGGACCGCTCAAAGGGGGTACCTATGAAGGGCCAACATCCATGAAAAAGTATCTGGAACTAGAAGCTTACGCGCAGCGGGGCCCATTGGCGCCAGAGGGCTAGCTAGCAAAGGAAGAAAATACCTCAAGACCCTATAGCTCTAGGACCCTTATAGGGGTATCATTGTAATCTCGCATCCCCCCACCAACACCACCCCCACCCTCCTAAGGGTTCTATAAATAGCCATGGGATCATGTACTTAAGGAAGGGGACAAATTGAGAAATACATCGCGTAAAAGCATTGTTTATCTGGGTTACCCACTCACGCTCCTTCGCACTAAGGGCCTTCGAGCATATCCCCCTCGCAGGGGCATTACTGACGGTCCTCTTTATACTGTTTGGCCTTGTAGCCACAACAGGTAGTATGTACGGCTTGGAGTTGATAGAGATTTTTAGATTTGTAGTTATATTCTAAGTAGACTGCGCTGTATCAATCAAGCTTTGATACTTATTACTGCAATTTTAGTGATTAGTTAAATGCTACGGTGATACTATATAAATGCATGAAAACTGCAATGCTGTCACAAATATTGAATGAAACTAGAATAATTTAATATTATCTTGAGGAATTATTGCAGATACTGATGGGTTAATACGGTAGTTATTCTCTATTTTATTTTTCTTTTCTTTTCTATTCTAGGAATTGAACAGCTGTTCACATCTTATTCACTGCATCAATCTGACCACCTGTGCTAGTTACAACTTATTCAATTGTCAGCTTGTTACCTCTTGCTATACCTTGTCACGTCCTTGCTACTTACCATCCATTGTTGTGCAATTGCAGCATATGCCACCCGACTGCATTCTTGTCAATGGGCCCTCATATTCCTCTTGTGTATGCTAATGGGTCTACCTTGACAAGGGCATACTCTGAACTAAAGAGAGTCCAAAACCTTGCTGTTTTCAGAGAATCGCTCGAAGGCGCAAAATAACGCACCTGCAGGAGCCAGGAGGTGATGTTATATACTTAGAGCATGTAAATATGGGTGGGGGAATAAGAAGGCAAATAGGCATCTCTGTCTATAGCGGCCAAAGACACGAGAGTGGACAGGCCCTTGTGATGTTGCAGATGTTCTGCACTGTGTTGCGGTGTAATGATACTTAAAAGAATGATGGAATCCAGTATAGACGTTTTATACATGAGGTCGTAGCAGTTACCTCCAATTCATCGACCCATACAAGCTGCACAGTATGCTCCTGCGTTTTTCTCACAGCATGACGGTGTGTTTTGATCTACGGTACATGGCTCAGATTTAACATCCTACGAGAACATTGAGCCGCTCTGACCAGGTTCCAAATCCCAACACCAGCCGATTTCCGAAAGTTGGGAAAGGCCAGTTGGTACCAGGATTTATAGCGCACGCCGTTGAGGGATTTTAGATGCTATTTCGAAAGAGTTCAAGAAATAATACTGTTCCAAGGTTGAGTAAACACCAAAAAATCAAGAAAACGGAGGGAAAAAACTTGCCGGAATTTATTAGAAACTGGGTTCAGGATTTGCTTGGGAATTCGGGAAATAAAACCCTAGGCAGTAGCCAGGCATGTAAAAAGCACATCGACGAACATATATGCCACAAGCAGCCTGAAACAATTGGTTGCAAGCTTCAATGGAGCAAGGTACAGTAATACACTAGTTTAGCCAAGCACAACCAGCATCGGTGTGGTTTCAGGTGTCCTTAGTTTCTCACAGTCAATGACTGCTATAAGCCACAAGTACAGCCTTCCAGATTTGCAGCAAGGATCGTACATACAGCAGTCACTGGAGTTCGTAAAAAATATGAAATGAGCAATTTTCTCACATGAAATGATTCACGGGAGGAGAAAAATAAGGAAACAATTGAATGAATTAATGTCTGATTACAATGGATCTGATGGTACAGATGCTACAACTATGCTGCAATAAAATACACAATGTAGCAATTTTCAAGAAGGTGAATTGAACAAAGATACACAAGCCCCCATCGACGCATGGAGGCAAGAGGAAACAATGAAACGATCAATTGTGTGACACATATGTACCAAGTTTCCTGATCGTGTGGGGCATACAAAGGTATCACGCTGTCAATAAGGTTTACTGTGCTTGCTGTTGTCTCTCTTGAGTTGTACTTTCAATTTCTTACCACCTAACTGGAATCCATTCATCATACTAATGGCTGCCTGTGCAGAAGCAGGAGAATCGTAGCTTACAAAACCTGCATCCAGTCAGGAACGAATTAACAAACCATTCTTATACAATGGCTATTCTTGAAACTCCAGCTAGGAAGAGTTAGTTACCAAAGCATTTACTAACACCAGTTGCTTTGTCTACAAAAACTTTAGCACTCACTACGCGACCAAAACTTTGAAATGAATTCGCAAGGTCTTGGTCACCAAATTCTTGTGGGATGTGATAGATAAATAAATTGGCTCCAGGAGGACCTGTGCACATGATAAGTAACATCTCTTACAACAAACTGAAGAACTGAAGGGTGAAATAACTAATTGTCATAAGTAGCAAAGGAGACAAACCCTCTATCTGGGGACCAGGGTTGCTGCTGGTACTCGAAGACGTGGGAGAAGTTGCATTTGCATTTGGAACTTTAATTGAATTGTAAGAATTGATGTAAGGACGACTATTGATGGCACCACCAGGATATGATCCAGGATACTGCATACTAGGTACAGCTGGATAAGGGCTGCCTAACTGCACTGAATTAAATGATCTAGGAACTGAATTAGGGGAAAGTTCAGAATTAACGCCGCGCATTGAGCTTCCTTGATTAACAGGCTGAACCATATTCTGGAAGGCAGCTTGATTTTGCATAGGAGATAAAGGGTATTGCATAAGTCCGTAGGTTCCTTGTGGCTGCACAGATCAACAAAAGTAGAGTTATATCTCACAATGCAAGACAGATCAAACTCAGGGGTTACTGTTGTCCTACAAGCATACTGAGCTCAATCCAAGTTCATAAAGCATCTTTTTTTTAGAAAAAAAAAATAACCAGCACATTAAGATACCATTGAATACAAGTTCATAACGCATTTGATCTAAAAAAACACATTTGGTTTTTGCTAAATACTACTAGCTGTTTAGAACATTAAAGAAGAAAAACTGCAGCAGTGCAAAGGAATGCCCTTTCCGTTGCTCACGACAATAATGAACTTTTCTGTTTGTCTGATTGCAACAGTAAATGTTCAGTTACAGTACCAGGTCATTTGACAAGGATTTGTTTCAGAAAATCTGTCTGAAGTTAGGATTACTGCTATTCTAGGATTAGCCTTTTGTTGTATGATGCACTATAACCTCCAGATTTTTAAATCATAACTCACCTGGTAGCCATATCCATTATACTGAGGCACATATCCCATCTGTAAAGCTCCAAATAATGAAGTCTGCTGCATGGCATTTACAATCGACATATTAGACGACTGCAATTGAGCCTTTTGTGCTTTTCGAGCCTGCCTTTCTTTTTCTGTGTCAGCCCATTTTACAACCAAAGGTACACTTGAACCCTAACAAAAAGATCAGGGCACATCAGGATTTATAATAACCAATCACGAAGTTGCAGAAGAAAAGGAAATAACTAATATAAATGTGTATAAAAGTGTCAATTTCCAACTTCCAATCATTATTTTTTGAAAATTTTCAAATTCAAAATGTAGCAAATAAACCGAACCAGTTTTTTGCCCAGAAACCTGCCCAAAACTGGGCAGAAGACGGAACTGGCCAGCTTCTGGTTTAAGGGCTGGTTCCAGTTTCTGAAACCCTGGTTCCCATCGCTCATATAAAATAAAGAATGTTCAGCTCGAATAGGACAGCAGAATGCACCACCCATGTGGGCTAAGCTATTTTCTGAACTCATCTATGGTTAATCTGATCTGGGATGTACAGCTGTATCATGCTTTGTGTATCTTTTGCTTTATACATTGAAACTGACATGACACAGCGAATGCAATATTTTTTAACAATGTGGTACTTGGCACAGTATTTAGATTATTTTTGAGATGGCTTGCAGTACTACACTTGGTTATGATTTACAACTAACGAAAGTTGAACTGCACAATCCAATTATATTAGGTATGTAGTGTGTTTTTAGGAGAGCCAAAGCAAAAGACTATCCCCACAAGTCAGTAGAAATTACTTGGAATCCATAATTTTTCACCAACCTCTACATTGTACTTCCCATTTAGAGCTTCGATAGCTGCCACAGCTTGCTCTTTTGTTTCATACTTCAGAAAGGCACAGCCGGCTGCAACATCCACAATTGTTAAACTAAATATGCAGAAAAAGTCTAAAAGAAAAGTGTTGTACGTTTCAATCAATAAGAAAAGCAACTCTTTCCACAAGAAAATTTTACCTTTGCTCATCTGTTGCGAACCTCTCAAAATTTGCAAATCCTTTATATTCCCATATTTTGAAAATAAATTAGTCATCTCAGCATCTGCTACATTTTTTGGGAGCATTCCAATGAAAAGTTTGTGCTCTGGAAGTAACAGTGTAGACATGTCAGTCGAATGAGGATCAAAATAATATTCCGAGCAATGACTGATACACAAATTCGTTATGAATGAAATAATTTTAGAGAGGCTCATACCCAATCTTTCCAACTCTCCATCGGCATATTTTACTTGCAATGGACTTGAGGCCTGGTTTCAAACCGAGAAAGAATTTTAATCGATATTTCTAGAATATTCATAGAAGATATTGAAAAAAAAATTCCATGATCAATAAAAGAAACACTAGCCATCGGACTGCCACTCCATATGGTTATTACCGGCAAACATCATCTGGAACTATAAATTTTGCCCATAATTAGAAGGATTGGTCACCACTCTCAGGTAAGCTAGGGCATCTGTTCTCTTAATCTATTCAAAATCGTGTGCGCATCATAGATTCCTATGGTTCAAGGTTTAGGACCGATCAGCTACATCAAAAGGTCTCGACAAACATCTGTTGGTTATGATCTTCGGCTAACTAACATCCGAAAATCATGGGGCTAGACCCACCTCTAACGCACACACGCGCATTGATCGGGAGCGCCCAACAAGATTTTGGTTTTGGTCCCGTCAGCCTATGCGAGATTAATAAAAGGGGGAAGCCGGCGCTCATTTGTACTACTACTCTACTCTTGAGTTAGGTTCCCCCCGAAATCATCCGATCCTAAGGTCGTGCTAAGCCTGCAGAAGACCTGTGACCATCACCGTGACAATCACGGTGTCTTCTTCACCCTCGCCGTTCTTCACCGACGCCAAGAACACCTACCCGAACCCCAATGGCCAGTTTGTCTTCTCCGGGTGAGTTCATCTAACGTTTATTTTCCACATTTCGTTGGTGATCATGTCTTAAGGCTAGTTCATGTTTCAGTTAAACCTAAGTCTAACATTTGGTATCAGAGCAAACCTAGCCTAAGTTTGATCCCGTTAAAGCCCGGATTAGTCTCGATTTTTGGCCTTGTGTTCATCGGTTAAGGTTGTTTTGACGTCTTTTGCGGCTCGATTAGCACTTAGAAGGAGGTGATATAGCGAAATCCGAAATCCTAAATCCCCAAATCCCGATCCCAAATCAATCAAGCAAAAACCTAATGATCTAAGAGGGGCCTCGGGCATACCTCATCGGGTCGTCGTCGTCCCCGGCGCCGATGCTTTTGTCACCGTCGGCCGCCCGCATGCCAAGGCTTCGCCGTCGCGGGCCTTAGCTTCATTCGTGCTGTCTTTGGGCTTGTAGCTCTTCGCGCCGCACTACAAGACGCAGATCGACCACCAGCAGGCGTGTCGCGTCGTCTCATTCTACCATGGATCCCGCTCGCTCGTCGCCGCGCGCCGTTGCGTTTTTACGGCGAGAAGCCGAATGGCTTAGGGTTTCAACCGCGCCCTTTTGTTCCGCCTCGAAGTGCATCTAAGCCGCTGTTCGCGATCGTCGCCTTGCGTCGCTGCGACCGCGCCTCGCCCTCCGTCGCGGGCCGACGCCTCGCGTCTCGTCGCAACCGTCGCTTCATTTCTTTGGTCTTTGGGCAGCGCTTTCTGCGTCTTTTGGCCGGAAGCGGCCGTCGATCCAATTTGCCAGCGGCGCGGCTGGGCCTCGATCGTGCGGTTGTACGCCGCGTTTTTTGTTTGGGCCAATTTTATTTGCTTGTGGGTTGATTTTGGTATTTTGGATGAATATAGTTTTAGCCCTTTTTCAATTTGTATTCTTTGTCTCATTTAAATTCAGCAATTAAGTACTGTTTAAATATTTATTTCCTGGGCATTCATATTACGATTAATTTTATGATCTTTTTCCTGGGCATATTATTTAATGTGACAATTAATTTTTACATGATGATTATTTATCTCTAATTAAAATGGAACCAACGAGAAGTTTTTATTAGAGATTAATTGTTTAATGTTGAAATTGGGATAATGTCATGACCATATTCATATACTAACCAACGATGTTTATGAACATGTGTCACCCATAAAATAATTTAGTTCTTTTTCGTTTCTGCCCAACGGTGATGCGAATTGGAACCTTTAATTTTTCTTGCCATAAGCATGTTATTAATCAGACCAACGTAGGGTTAATTTCATGCATAAAATGATATGTTTCCTAATATGAATTGTGCTATATTTTCTCAACGGCCAATGCCTCTAACATTGCCAATTACATCAGCGGTATTGAGCAATTGACGGGAACTAATTTTCCTGCCTGGAAGGAAAAGCTTGAGATCGTCCTTGGTGTTCTTGAGTTTGATTATGTCTTATGTCACCCTGCTCCTATCGCTCCTTCCTCAACTGAGGAAAATTATGCTGAGTTAAAGAAAACTTATGATATTAACTGTGAGCGATGGGAGCGGTCCAATCGCATGTCACTTATGATTATGAAGAGCACCATCTCGGTGGGGATTAGGGGAGCAATCCCCGAATCTGATAAGGCTAAGAGCTACTTGGCTGCCATGAGGAGCAATTTAAGGGCTCCTCAAAGGCTTATGCAAGTACTCTTATTATGAAGACCCTCACCACTAAATTTGATGGCTCTTGCAAAGATAAGGAGCACGTCATGATAATGAATGACATGGCGGCTAAGCTTAAAGGACTTGACATGGCAATTTCGGCGGTTTTCGGTTCACTTCATAATGACATCCCCGCTTCTGCGTACACTCCTTTAAGATTAATTACAACACGCAAGGAGAAGTGGTCCATGAGTGAGCTCATTGTTCAACTTGTCCAGGAGGAGGAAAGGATTAAGACTGAAGAAAGAGATCAGGCTTTTATGGTCAATAATGGAAATGGCAAAAGAAAGCACTCTCATGGGGACCATAAGGCCAAGAAGAAGCTGCATTTCTCCCCAATCCTAAGGCGGAAAAAGCAAATCCGCGCTAAAGGGTGAAATCTCCCACCGCCATCACCCGCCGCTTCGTAAAAGGAGGGGCATGTGCGGAAGAGCGCTTGTAGCTTAGTCGATGGCTCGCTAAGAAGGGTAACGATACAATTACTTTTGTTTTATGCAGATTTTCCACATTATTATTGGTGGATTGGTTCTGGAGCCACAGTGCATGTTACTAATTCGATGCAGGGATTTAGTTCGTTAAGGACTATAAAAGGGGGCCGAAGACTTAGAGTCGCCAATGGACAGGAGGCTGAAGTTGAGGCTGTCGGGATGCTTCCATTAGTTTTGGGGAGCGGCTTCACCCTCCTCCTAAAAGATGTCCTTTATGTTCCCTCCATGAGGAGGAATTTAATTTCTGTTTCCCTGTTAGACAATGATGGTTATTATTGTGTTATTGGAGACAATAAATGTTTGATTCAATTTGAATGTAATAATGTTGGTCTTGCTACCAAGCACGACATGCTTTATATGTTGTCAACAGTCTCCTTTATTGCTGAATGTGTGTGATGCTCCTATTAAACACAAGTGTAATATGAATAATGAGAACTCGTCGAAACTATGGCACTATCGCTTGGGCCATATTTCGAAGGGGAGAATGGAGCGTCTCATTAAGGAAGAGATACTCCACTCATTGAATTTCTCTGACTCTGACGCTTGTATTGATTGTATTAAAGAAAAATACGTTAAACAAATTAAGAAAGGAGCAACACGCAGCTTATGTCCCTTAGAAATAATTCATACTGACATTTGTGGTCCCTTTCCTATTATGTCAGTAGATGGTTATGATTCCTTTATAACCTTTACTGATGATTTTTCACGGTATGGTTATATTTACCCTATTAAGGAACGGTCTGAATCACTAAATAAATTTAAGATATTTAAGGCTGAGGTTGAAATCAGCATAACTCAAATTAAAAGTGAGGTCAAACAGGGGAGGAGAGTATTATGGAAAACATGCACCTTATGGACAAATTCCTGGCCCTTTCGCTAAATACCTTGAAGAAAATGGAATAGTAGCTCAATATTCCATGCCTGGTGAACCTCAACAGAATGGAGTGGCTGAAAGGCGTAACCGTACACTTATGGATATGGTACGGAGTATGCTGTCTCACTCCAGTTTACCACTTAAATTATGGATGGAGGCCTTAAAGACAGCCACGCACATATTAAATCGGGTTCCCAGTAAATCGGTGTCATCGACGCCTTATGAATTATGGACCGGGAGAAAACCGAGTCTAAATCATTTACGCGTTTGGGGATGTGCAGCTGAAGCCAAATTGTTCAACCCACATATTGGAAAATTAGATACTAAGACAGTAAGTTGCCATTTTATTGGGTACCCAGAAAGGTCAAAGGGGTACCGCTTTTATTGTCCTAATCGGACTACTAAATTTGTTGAAACCAGGCACGTTGTGTTTCTTGAGAATGATGAAATCAGAGGGAGTTCTGAGGGGAGGAAAATAGATCTTGAGGAAAATCGGGTTTATGTACCTCTACCGATAATCCGAGAGGCTATTATTCCTGCACCTTAAATTAATGCATCTCCAATTGAAAAGTCCTGAAACTAACACTGAAGACTTAGGAAATAATGCAGCAGCTGATAATGAAGGACATAATACAGCACCTGATAATGAACCTCAGGAACCGGCTGTGACCCCTAATGAACCCTTAAGAAGGTCACAACGGGAAAGAAGATCCGCCATCCCAAATGACTATGTTGTGTACATGAATGAAGATGTGCATGATATCGGGAAGATGGATGACCCCATTTCATTTAAAGTGGCCATGATGAGTAAGAATTCATCTGAATGGCTTGATGCCATGAAAGATGAAATGAAATCTATGAGCCTGAATGACGTTTGGGACCTAGTAGAATTCCCTGAAGGAGTTAAAAAGGTAGGCTCTAAGTGGGTCTACAAAACCAAGCATGACTCCAAGGGGATGTCGAAAGGTTCAAGGCAAGGCTCGTGGCTAAAGGGTTTACTCAAAGAGAAGGGATTGATTATGTTGATACTTTCTCTCCCGTCTCTAAAAAGGACTCTCTAAGAATTGTCATGGCACTTGTGGCCCATTATGATTTGGAGCTACATCAAATGGACGTCAAAACGGCATTCCTTAATGGCGATCTACATGACACAGCCCGAGGGTTTTATCATTGAAGGCATGGGGCATATGGGATGTCGTCTCAAGAAATCAATTTATGGACTGAAGCAGGTGTCCAGACAATGGTACCTTAAATTCGATAATATAATAAGGAAATTCAGATTCAAGGAAAATAAAGTGGACAATTGTATATATTTCAAGTCTAAAGATGGCAAATTTACTATTTTGGTTCTTTATGTGGATGATATCTTATTGGCTAGCAGCAATAACGATATGTTGTATGAGACCAAAAGATTTTTCTCCGCTAATTTTGACATGAAGGATCTTGGTGATGCCTCTTATGTTTTGGGCATTGAGATTCACCGAGATAGGTCCAAAGGGATATTAGGCTTATCCCAAAAGGCATACATTGACAGTACTTAAGAGATATAATATGCATAATTGCTCTGTCACGCCTGCTCCTATTGTTAAGGGCGATAAATTTGGACTATTTCAATGTCCGAGGAATCAATTAGAATCTGATCAGATGAAGTCGATTCCTTATGCTTCAGCTGTCGGAAGCATTATGTACGCTCAAGTATGCACTCATACGATTTGGCATTTGTTCTTGGGATGCTTGGCGGATATCGATCGAATCGAATCGGACCACTGGAAGGTCAGAAAAGAAAGTCTTACGTTACCTTCAAGGTACTAAAGATTACATGCTCACATATGAGAAGTCCGAAAACCTTGAAGTCATTGGTTATTGGATCTTGATTTTGCTGGGTGTGTTGATAGTAAGAGGTCGACATCGGGTTATATCTTCACCTCGCGGGAGGAGCTATTTCATAGAAAAGCTCCAAAAAACACGACATCTTCAACGATGCAAGTGAATTTGTGGCATGTTATGAAGCTACGGACGAGCGGTATGGCTAAAGAATTTTATCTCGGACTTAAAGGTGGTTGTGACATTTCTAGACCACTAAAGTTGTCTTCGCGATAACAAAGCCGCATATTCTATTCAAGTAACAACAAGTCAAGTGGTGCTGCCAAACACATTGACATTAAGTATCATGTTGTGAAAGATAGAATCCAGGATCAGACTATTGATGTCAAGCATATAAGTACTAAGTCTATGCTTGCGGATCCGCTAACTAAAGGCTTACCACCCAATCTCTTTCGAGAGCATGTTGCCGGCATGGGTTTATTGGAAAGTCTCTGATTCTGGAAATGAGGACCATAAATATGAAACCAACTCCCATTAAGAATAAATAATTATCCTATCAAGATAGAATGATGCACTATAGATATTGGGGTTGCAGCGGTGCTTAATTTAACCGTTGTAATACTTTATCTTGGTGTATTGTTCTGTTAAGTGTGGACTTATGATGTTAGCCTTACGATCAAGTGGGAGAATGTTGGTTATGATCTTCGGCTAACTAACATCCAAAAATCATGGGGCTAGACCCACCTCTAATGCACACACGCGCATTGATCGGGAGCACCCAACAAGATTTTGGTTTTGGTCCCGTCAGCCTACGCGAGATTAATAAAAGGGGGAAGCCGGCGCTCATTTGTACTACTACTCTACTCTTGAGTTAGGTTCCCCCCGAAATCATCCGATCCTAAGGTCGTGCTAAGGCTACCGAAGACCTGTGACCATCACCGTGACAATCACGGTGTCTTCTTTACCCTCGCCGTTCTTCACCGACGCCAAGAACACCTACCCGAACTCCAATGGCCAGTTTGTCTTCTCCGGGTGAGTTCATCTAACGTTTATTTTTCGCATTTCGTTGGTGATCATGTCTTAAGGCTAGTTCATGTTTCAGTTAAACCTAAGTCTAACAACATCCACTGATAGTAGTCACATACAACGATATAATATCCTTCATAGTTTAGGGATACAAATAGAAATAATAGGGCTGAGATCAAAATTTTAACCTTTCCCACCGCACACCGGTCAATGACTTCTCAGAAGAAGGAATGGAAAATTAGACGGAAGGGCCCGATTACACCATTCCAAATGGTAGGGGCTTATACACTACAATTTCAAGCAGTGGGGTGTCCAATTGCACCCAAGCTGAAATTAGAGGTACCTTGCCTTCGGTGCAATATGAAGTAAAGAGTTTACAGTAATAACTGAAGTGATTCATAGAATATTTTAACAGTTTTTTGAACTGCTGGACATGTCTTTCTCCATCAAGCATATTGGATGATGCATTCCACATAGACAGTTATTCAAGAAAAGGACCGCACACCGCAGTCTATCAGCACTATTTACCTCAACCAATGGACTGCAGTCTATCAGCAGACCTGGACCAAACTTTTTCCACAAGACACTATTCAACAAAGTTTCAAAAACTAATAATCTTTAGATTATTCTACTTCCTAAGAAACACATATGGAAAAGTGGATTACCTATATGAGCCAATAATATCATACATAAATATCTAACAATTCATCACTTAATCCAGCCTGGGCATGGAACGGCCTTGCTGGCGGTAACTCATCAATTGACCAAAATCTTGATAACTTTAGTTATACAAATTATTCTACTATATCATAGTGTGCACTGCTTTATCGTTTCAGCTGACTCGATAACCACAAAAAACTTACTTAAATGCAAAGATACCCATAAAAGTAGTAACATAGTCACACCTAAATTTTTACAGTTCACCAATAAAGCGCCAACTTCCAGGGAATCTCCCACTAAGGATTCACTTAACCCCACCTATACTGCCAGTCTATCATAAACATGCATTCACTCCTGATTCATCCACTGCCAACTATATCACTATTACCCATCATTCAAAAGGTCCCGACAATTCCTGATCCAAAAAGAAGGTATCCTTCAGAGGGATCAGTTGCTAAATTATACCCAGACAGATACAGGTGAAACAAGCAGAGTTGTGTCCAAATACCCCAGGAAGCGTGCGCTTGTTGTGATATGCATCCACTGCCTTGTCAGCCTCCTCCTTTGATGGGCAGATCAGGAAGCAGCAGCCTGCAAATGTCCAATATACATTGTATCAAGATCAAATTAAGGAACAAGAGGATAAAATAACATGAGGGCAGCCATCTGGAGACTACAGTCCAGCAAAAACAGAACAAAGCTAACAAAGATTCTCCTAAGAAAACAACCACCACCAACGACAACAACAACCAGGCCTTTTGTCTCAAACATGTTGGGGTAGGCTAGGAAAGAAACCCAATCAAAGTCAATAAAACCCTTAAATCTTCGATCTTGGGTCATGGTTCCTGTGAGAGGATTGCTAACTTCTATGCACTCCTATCCAACACCAAATCTTTGAGAACGTTCCAATCCCGCAAGTCTCTTTTAACTGCTTTTTCCCACGTCAGTCTCGGTCGACCCCTACCTCTTCTTATATTTTCACGACGACTTAAAATTCCACTACACACCGGTGCCTCATGGGGCCTCCGTTGGAGATGTCTAAACCATCTCGGACGATTTTGAACAAACTTTTCTTGAATTGGTGCTACCCAACCCTAACACGTATATCATCATTGTGGATTCGATCTCGCCTTGTATGATCATAGATCTACCGTAGCATCCGCTCCGCATCTCTGCTACGCTCATCTTCTGTACACACTGTCTTTTTGTCGCCCATCACTCCGCTCCATACAACATCGTAGGTCTAATCACCGTCCTATAGGTCTTACCCTTTAACTTTTGAGGGACTTTTCTATTACATAGGACACCCGATGCTTGGTGCCATTTCAACCACCCTGCTCGTATACTGTGGCTCACATCTTCATCAATCTTGCCGTCACTCTGTAGCATCGAACCCAAATATCGAAAAGTTTCCTTCCTTGGCACTACTTTTCCATCCAGACTATCATCTCCATCGCCTGCCATAGCACCGCTGAAAACACACCTCATATACTCAGTTTTAGTCCTACTAATTCTAAAACCCTTTGATTCTAAAGTCTTCCTCCACAACTCAAGTTTTCTATCGTTGTAGCAAAGGCAATTCTAATTGAATTTGCGCATGCAGCACAACATGAATTATTTATCATTTTCACATCTGACTCCTCTTGGGAGAACAAGGGCAATGGCCAAAGGTAGCACGTACCGAATCAATCCCTCCTAACAAGAACAGAACTAATTCAAACCAACCAAAATGAAGAAGTGGCAATTCCCCATGGTACAGCAAAAAATCATGATCATATTAAAACTTATCCTAGTGAGCAATAGTTTTACGAGAAGTTATAAACAGTTACCATCAGATTTGATCATCATGCTCCCATAGTAGGGTAAGTGACTGAGCACAATGAAAGGTAAAACAGCTAAAATTTCCAGAGCAAAACCTCAAAATACCATGTAAAGTTAAATCCCTTTATGGGACCAATGAAGTTCTTGAATCCAAAAAAAGCAGCACCAAACACACCTAAAATTCTATTGGTCTGAAATTCTAGCCAATCGCACATACAGATATGACACATCTTTGTTCAGTTATTGGTTGAAATGAATCTGTACTAACACAGAAAGCTTATATTCGGGTCCAATTGAAATCAACCAGCTGAAATTCGAGCTCAAGTTCATCTAGATTTCAATAATTCAACCAAAGACCAAACGTTTACTTTTGAATCCCAGGATCAAAACACACACGAGAAGCATCTATATTCAAAGTATTAGCGAGAGCTAAACTTCCCCAAGCAACAAATTATCAATCCAAACCCACGAATAACTCAAAGAGTTTACGCACAACGCATATGGACGCACAAAATTCCAACATTTTACACCGGCATTGAGTCAAATTCACTAATTCAGCAGCATACAAACTCATGAAACCCATAAGCTGAGCTCAAGTCCAAGTAACCCAGAGAATTGCAAGGGACATATTAGAGCAAATCAACGACCATGTGATGAAGAACTCAAAACTAAACTAATCACGAGCTAACTCAAAATTTGACAAAGGTCAACAGTTTCCTTCGCAAAGAAGACGAGCTACCACCAATTAAACGCAGCTCATAGCCAGAATTCCCCACGACCAACCGGAATTATCCACCACATTGCGCATAAATCCGCACGGAAGCAACTAAGTCCCAGCAAAGCACGAAACCTTCCCCCCCCCCCCACCCCACCCCCACCCCACTCCACACACTCACTCACTCACTCACTCACTCTCAGAGAACACAGGACAGGAATCCCCCCAATAGAAAGGCGGCAGCTCAAACTCCTCGGCGGCATTGCCCCCAGTCAAGCTCAGAACCACACCGGAGCCCCCCACAAAACACGAAAAACGCAAGCAACGGAACCTAATTCCGTCCTCCCCCACCGCACCGCGCCCAGATCCCGACCCAGAGAAAGAGCAAGCACGGAGTTGCATTGCGCGGGAGCAGCGAGGAAAAATCCGCCCGCGCGGGGGCGTACGGATCCGGACCTCGTGACGCCTTGGTGGCCTTGTCGCGGATGACGGTGGCCTCGTCGACGACGGCCACGTCGCGGAACATGGCCGCGAGCTCCGCCTCCGTCATCTGCTTCGGCACCTGCCCCACGAACAGCTTCACGCTCTCCTCCCCACCTCCTCCTCCCGCCGCAGCCGACGCGGCGGGCGGCTCCTGCCGCTGCTGGTGATCCCTGTCGCCGCCGTCCTCCGCCATTGGCCTAGCTGGCTAGGGTTTGCGGCGGAGACGTGGGAATTTCGGTTGGTTCGGTCGCGCAGGTGGCGGCGGAGGAGGCGGAGACGGAGACGGAGTCGGGAGCAATTAATGGTAAATAAATAGTAGTCAATTTGGGGGAGCAATGGATATATGTATGGTAGGCAAGAGAAGAAGGTGGTGGTGTGCTTCCTTCCTCTGACTTCCCTTCTTTTTCTTCTTTACTCCCATCGTCTGTTTTTTTTAGGCCTCTTTTTTCCGATGTTTCAAGTCCTCTTTGAAATGGAGGAATTTCATACGAAACGTAGGAATCAGAAAAATATATTGTGTTCTAAACAGGTCTAAGTTTGCCTGGGTAAATTTTATGCCTCAGGAATGACAAGACATCGATGCAAGTAAATACGCTAGCGATGTGGATGTGGCTTACATGTGCAAGGTAGGAGATATAATCCCATTGGATTTTCTATGAAAATATTGTGCTTAAAAAAGGTCTAAGTCAATGTTTTGGTAGGAAAAGTTGGTTTTAAAATAAAATTTATTGTATATAGCATCTCTATTTGTATTTATACGGTATTGGTTCTGTGTTGGATAGGATGCCAGGGCAAAATTCTATTTTGTGAGTTTCAAGATTCCTTAATTTATCCTAAAAATACCTCATATAAAAAAGATGTAATCTATCATTGCTTCTTTAAGGCCATGTGCACACTCCAAGTCTATAACCAGTTGAGCCGGTCAATTTTGATTTTGCAATTCAATTACCAGTAAGATCTTTAGGCTCATTTGGAACACAAGAATTTTAAATTTCCGTATGAATCGAGAAATATTTTGTGTTTCAAACGGGCCATTAGCATTTTACACTCTATTAACTTTTGTGGTAGCAAACGATGCAGGTTGTAGTTGGAGAGTAACCGTGTAATTTTGTATTGAGCATAAAATTATTGTTATTATTTGAAATCTCATCTCTAATTTACACTAATAAACTCATGGAACTTTTGACTACAAGTGAGCTAGTGCCAAGAAAATGTCAACTCACAGACCACTTCAAAGTTCAAACTATATGATTCTTGCACAATGCAATTTAAATGATGGTCAACCCGCAAAGCCATCAAAATTACGTCTAAAATATGTCTAGAGATAGGCAAGTAACAAAAATAAAGTGCAAGATAAACATGTATATTAATTTCCTTCCTTTAAACATAGATATAAGGATAAACACAACAATAGGCAATATGCTATTGTAGAAGAAAAGATAAGTAGTTATCAAATTAATGTGCGTGCCAAATTGCGACCGATTTTTTCATGCCCAACTGCAGGTGGTTAAAATGTTGGATACAGACAATTTTTTGTTCTTCCCCGTGACCTTGCTTGACGGTAACTGTGAAAGTAACTTGCCAGCCATGAATGGGGACTGAAGGAATCATGGCATCGTGGACAAGGACAGACAGGCTACAAAGGCAGAAGCCTCGCCAATTGGAACTCTCCTTCTCAGTCCTCCGAGGGAGCTGGCATGTCACCCTCTTCTAAATCCATCTGATAAAAAGGGCAATCACTCAGGAATATGATGTTGGGTGTATTCAATGAGAAATCGCTAGGTATCCCAATATCCTTGAGTATGTATCAGGGCTACCCCTTGATACATTAATTTGCAGAGAAAATAGATGTATTCTTAGGTCCAATATGTCATGTTTTTGAACATGGTCCAAAAGCAAGGGCGGAGCCGCGGGGAGGGGGCGGCTCTGTTAGGCTAGAGCCCCTCCAATCGCTTGATCTTAAGTACTCATTTAACATCGGTGTTTAATTTTTAGTATAGCGACAACGAATGCACATATGCTCGGGCGTGGCTTGATGACGAAGAAGTTTTGCTAGGTGGATGGGCTGTTTTATGCACCATGTGGCTTGGTGGGCCACTATTTATTGGAGGCCTAATTTAGTAATTGATGACTTCGCTTGCATGCTTTCACAACTAGACTCGAAACCTAGACGCACGCAAAGACCATAGAGTGATAGAGGGTGCAGCTCAACGTCTCTCATTCACAATGACATGACAACCCACCGAGTCAGGGGCGCTTGACGCGTGTCGCGAAGAGTGGATGCCGAGGAGCCAACGAGGGCGTGGGCGTGCGGCGACGAGCAACCCACCGCAGCGATGGTGAGCAGGTAGGGGAGGCAGCGCACGTGAGTCAACGAGTGCCTGATCGGCTAAGTGGGCTAACCAAAACAATAAATAGGCAACGTGAGTCTCTTTTCTAATTTATGATTTTTTTTTGTCAATTGTAGCTATGTAAATGGGTTGAATAGAGACAATAGTCGATTTATTTGATTGATTGGTGTTAACTTTTTATAGATTTATAAAAATTTGATAAGCGAACATTGTACAAGTATTTCTTAAATAATAAAGTATTATTAGTAACTTTTAAACCGATAAGAACACAACACAAGCTGTTTAATATGTTTATATCAATTTAGCCTAATTTTTTAAACCCATCCTCTATTTTTTTTCTTCACCACTGTCCAAACGTAAGGTATAATTTAAAAAATATTGATTCATTGTTGCCTTGTTTTTTAAGTGAATTACCTTGTTGTTTGTGGAATGTTATATTATCATTCGTATTATTATATGCGTGACAACAATGGATCACCTCAACGATACAATTGTGGACTCTTGAAGGACCGAAAATGACGATTAGAAGGGGTGAATAATCACACAACAATTTTCCCCCAAAGAATCCAAACAAAACCTTCCGAAACCTCAGAAGAGCGAAAGAAGAAAATCTCTCGAAAAATCAGCTCTAGGGCGACACTACTGTGCTACAGAGGCCAGTAGTGCTAGGATGAATAGTAACCCCCGGTAATACCGGGTACTATTGCGGTAGTGTCGGTGAATAGTAAAAACATGCAAATGAATAGTAAATCAGCACGACTTCAAAAACTAAAATCAGTGTATCTTTTGATCAGCTGATCAAAAACCCGCGAAACTTTGTATGCACCTTCCTATGGGTGTCAAAAACCTATTTTAACTTTCAATCGTAAGGATTTACGTCAAAGTTTCGTCCTTTTTCGAATTTACCGAAGGTTGCATTAAAATCGGGTCAAAAACAAAAACATTGCCCCTGGGCTTACTCGTGGGGATTTGATGATCAAGATGGTCTCCCACATGTCACAACAATCAAGAAACCCAAAGAGATTTCTCCCAAAAGACCAATATCAAGATCTACCTAAAAATCTTCTTACTCAACCAAAAACCGGTTTCTTAAAATAACTTGGATGATCAAGAAGAGGTTTATATAGATGATTAGGAGATGATCTACAGAGGATACATCCATCAATCATTCATCCTTGACAGCACAAGATCAAGGAAGAAAAAAATCACAAAAAAAGATCAAGAGTAAAGCAAGAAGAATTTCAAAACTTAAGGTAAAAACTTGAGCATGAATTTGATCTTTATTTCTGAGCAAGATTGATGATTACAAAACCTTTCATTTGAGGGCAAAGCTCCCACATAGCACTCACACACCCACATATGAACACAAAATCTTGTGAGAAACCCTAACACTCCTAGTGACTAAGTCTAAGATCTTAAATCCTCACCTCCCACTACATCTCTTTATATAGTGGAGACAACCCTAACCCTAAACCTAGACACTACAAGTGGATACCATCCACATTTACATGGGCTAACCCGAAACCCAACACTCTTAACGGGTTTTTCACTTACACAAGCACGCTTCTCAAAGCAGCCAATACATAGATGCCAAATCTGCTCCGTGAGCCCAAATTTGCATCCAACTCCACTTTGGAGTGATCTAAACCACTTAGGCTACCGCCGCGGTTTTCTAACCCACCTTGACCGTCGATATTGGAAAAATTAATAATTTGCCCTAATGACCGGTCTTCCTTCTCCACGAAGTATTGCCATGCTTCATGCTTTCCATGTGACCCCAATGACTTTCCGCCAAACCTCTCACGCATCCGGACTCCCCCGAACCATCCTTACTTGCAAACGGGCCCAAGTCACTTGACCGCCACATGTCCTTTTTCGTTTCATCATAGCGGCATGAGCTTTCTTAACTATTTTGGACCTCAACTCCTCGCTAAGCCTAGTCTTGGTCCATGCCGTTGCCCACCATGTCCATCACCAATACACTATGCTCCGATTCCTTATCTTCTCAGTTTGCAATTACTTCCTAGCCTCAGTCATCTTTTGGCGTCCCTTAACCATTCTGGACCTCAGCTCTCCTAGCCTAGTCCTGGTCTCGCTTTCGCCTCACCAAGACCTAGCCCCAGAATCATGCAACCAACACAGACAAGAAACATATCACACAACATTGTTCACAAATATATGCAATTAAATCAATAAAATTTAATTCACATCTCATTGGAAAACCGGTACTACTGCCAACCTGGGGCCAGTAATACCACTCGGCCGGTATTACCGCCCCCATGGCTGGTAGTGCTGATATCCGTGAAACCTAATAGGTCACCTGCCTTTTGGGCCAGCAGTGCCGCTCCCCCGGTACTACCACTCCTAGCACACCGGTAGTGCCGCTTTGCTAAACCCCAAAGGATCACATCTCTGTGAAAAAGCTACTGCTCCAACAGCTGGTGTTACCGCAGGTCGGCACTACCGCCACTCCCAAGCCCCGCACCTCCAAGGCCGGTAGTGCCGTCTTGACCTGACAGCTCCTCAGATTGTTTCAAATTCAAAATAGAATTCAAAACAAACTCAAACTTGAGCACTATATGCTCAAACACTGTCAATAACTCATCACAAACATAAATAGGCTTTCACATGGTCTTTCAACTCTTTTCTTATTAGTACTCATCTCTAGACATTAAATATATTATTGTCTATTTTGTACTATGAACTAGCATATGAAAAGCTTCTATTCTCAAGTTCATAAAAATGCTACAAATAAAACCAACAAAATGGTATTCAAGACCACATGACAGGTATTATCATAATGCTAGGCACTACTGTAGATGAGATTAGCTAGGATAATGTTTAGTAATCTTATCATCTTAACTTGTTATGTAGAATTGTAGACTATGATTACACCTAAATATCTTTCTTTACATAATTGCCAAAATATTACTGGCCGATATAGCATGGTAGATACGCAACTATATACCATTGAGACATGTTATTTTGGCCATTTCAGTATCACACAGGCAAATCCCATATTATTCCAACCAAATTGTTGCCAAACTGGCAAGCCGTGTGGATCTCAAAGGAAAACTAGGGTTTAAGCTATAAACACCTATAACTAATTTAAGTCTTACGCTACAAATGTGTAGCATTTGTGCCTTGTGAATTTGTGATGGTATAATTTGTACGTGATAAACAATTGTTCTCGTACCCTCTCTTAAAAAAACCAAACCCCCTCATGTAAGTGTGGTTAAAATAAAGAACGGAGGACTAGAGGACAATGAGGTCTCCATGTCTTAAAGCCGTTTGATTGAGCGGAAGAACGGTCCATATTATTCAAAAATATACTATATAGTAACATGCTATAGTAAGAAATCGGCATGGTGTTATTGCTACAGTACTTTCGAAAAGATCTGGATCATCGTTTCCTGATCGGATGGTTCAGAGAGAATTGTTTAAGTTGTAGCTCCGTTCAATGGGAATTCTGTCCATAATTACGCTAGATATTTATGGATGTCCAAATAGATGTGACAAGCCATCATGTCCCCTTTGTCCCAATTCGACAACGGCCCTGGTATGTACCTAAGAGAAACCAACAGAAGAAATGGCTAACTCAACACCAATATACTTGATGATTTTCCCAGATCCACTTTTATTTAATATATTCATTTATAGAAGTACATAAATTAACAAAAAAGGACATGACTATAACTTTTTGTTAATAATACTTTAAATTTTTTTGTTTGATATCCTTTATTCTAATATATTATAGATATTAATGATAATGTTAAATCCTAAAAGTTGTAAAAAAACCACAGATTTATGTACAATAATGCATCCTTAATTTTGTGAGAATTTATTTTTTCTACTTTTTTTATCTTTTATATTATTCATTTACTATTGTGTATTGGAACTATTCATGAATGCATCAAACAACTTCTACAAGCACACAAATGTTGATTTTATTTATAAGATAAATGATACAATAAGTTAAAAAAGTATAAAGTTCTAATATTTGGATCTCAACATAGGTTTCATACTTATATTGGCACTATGAAATATGATTTGTCAATAATAGTTATGGGTAATCTAATCCATGACAAGGATGCAAGTTATAGCTCAATTGGTAAGGCACTCAATTGCCCCACGAAAGTTGTGGCACAAACATGTTAAATATGATGACTCATATCTAGTCTTTCCAAATCTAAGGTGTGCTAGATGAATCTTAATAGGATAAGATTCTAATCCTAATAGGAGTATGATTCCTATTTATTTTGGAAAAGAATTAGGGAGGCTATACAAACCTAGGGGTGGTCATAGAGAACTCAAGCAACCAAGAAACCACAAGCCAACTCATCCAAAACAAGAGGTGCACGAGAGGATTAGAGGCAATATTATTCTTTAGTACTAGATTCTTGTATAGGGTAATGATCCAAATGTCCTAAAAGTTTTAAGAGGTTGTGAGAGAGCAACGATCCATTGTACTCTTTTGAGGTTGTGCTTAAAGAATTTGCGGTCGGCTTTGACAAAACTTTTTTCTCGTGTCGTGGTTGCTTCAACATCGTTATTTTGATTCTCTCTATGAGATTCACCTACTTCATTCTTGAGACCATACACGCTCGTGCCTTATCTTACAAAACTCCGATCCGATCTGAGGGCTGCTGCACATAAGAAGGGGCATAAGAGTGTAACAAGTGGTATCAGAGCCAAAGCTGGATTAATCTGATTTTTGAGAAGGTCGATAAAGTGTTAGATGGCACAAAATAAAGATTGATGTCGACGATGTGGAATCAAGTAGAGAAATTTCAACGTGTGGTAATATGTGGTGATGGATGTCCTTGTGCAGCAAAGTTAATCGCTATTCTTGAAGGGGACAAACGGAAAAAGACACTAAACATTGGAAGGTGATAGAGCAGAAGGCTGTCAATACAATCTATCCATGTGTCTCCAATAAGGTAAAGTACTCGGTGTTCAAGGAGAATTCGTCGAAGAAATTATGGAAGGACTTAGAAGAATTGTATATGGTGAAGTTGCTAACATACCGGTGGGTGCTGAAGCAACAACTATATAGATTGCGTATGGAGGAAGTATATGGTTCGTTGACTATCTCAATGTTTTCAATAGGTTTATCATGCAATTGACTAGTGTCGATGAGAAAATTGATGAGAATGGTAAAGTCGTCACACTAGCATCATCTCTACGACCATCATCGAAGCAATTGTTGAAGAATATTTTTATTAGAAAAAGCACACTCAACTTCAACGAGGTAGTTACATATCTATTGGAGACAAAGTCCATGAAAAACCGTTAGAATCTTCATTCTTAGGTGATTAAGCATTAGCTACAGTAGATGTTGTAGGCAAAAACAAGAGTTACAAGGAAAAAAGAGCAAGAGCAAGGACACACATGTATGCTATCTATGTGAGAGAAAGGTCATATGATAAAGGATTATCCGAGTTTAAAGCAAATGAGGGGGTGCATGTTCAATGGTAGTAGCAAAAGATGATTCAGACGTACTTATCGTCAGTTAATTAGGTACTTCTCATAGATGGATATTAGATCCAGGATGTTGCTTTCACATATGTTCGACAAAGGAGATATCTGACAAAGGATCTTTACGCTCTATGCATAGAACTGTTCACTTGGCTGATTATAAGTAGTATATAATAACTGAGATGGGAACATATACATTGAAGATGTATGACGGAATAGTTCGGTATGTTCCCGGCTTAAAGAAAAATCTAATATTTGTGAGGTCATTTGAACTCGAAGGTTGTGAGGTATCACTTTGAATTGGAGTCATGCGAGTTACTTGCAAAGGGCAGGTGATCATGAAAAATATCTGGAGCAATGAAGGATACTGATTGATAAGTAAACCTAAAGGAAGGGCAATCAATGGAAGGTCTGATAAAAATCCAGATTAGGAGAACGAAACCATGTCATCAATGGTAGGTACTCAGATCTCAACTATAGTTATATGCAAAACCGCAAAATCTAGCAAAAGCGAAGGTGTGAGCTATTGGAAGAAGGAAGATGTGGCGGGATCAACCACAAAGTACCTTCGAGTAGGTGGAGCTTGGAGACGATACAAACCTATAGCGGGAGGGCTATATGAATAGATGATGTGGTTAACCAAACTACACAAAGAAAGATCTCTCAAGTGGAGGGTTCGGACGGCCAAACCCGAACACCAATACACATATTGCGGTGATGCGAATGAGCCTCTGTGGTGGGAACACTCCCAAAGGTGGGAGAAAAAAATGTTGAGCTAACTTAGAGCGAGTTCTTTGAAGAGCTCAATGACTTCAATAGTTAAAAGTCAAGGTGGAGATTGTTAAATATGGTGACTTATATCCAGCCTTTTAGGATTTGAAAATGTGTACTAGATGAATTCTAATAGAATTAGGATTCCTAATCCTAATAGGAGTAGGATTCTTATTTGCTTTAGAGGAGAACTAAGGAGGCTATATAAACTTAAAGGTGGTTATATAGAACTCAAACAACCAAGAAGCTGCAAGCCAACTTATCCAAAGCAAGAGGTGCACGAGATGATTAGAGGCTAGGTTATTCTTTAGTACTAAATTCTTATATAAGGTAATGATACAAAAGTCCTAAAAGTTTCAAGAGGTAGTGAGAGAGCAACAATCTATTGTACTCCTTTGATATTCTGCTTAAAGAATTTGCGATCGGCTTCGCCAAATCTACTCTCTCATCGTGGTTGCTTTGACATCGTTATTTTGTTCTCTCTACGAGATTTATCTATTTCGTTCTTGAGACCATACATACTCGTGCCTTATCTCACAAAACTCTAATACGATCTAAGGGCTGTTGCGCATAAGAAGTGGTATAAATATGTAAGAAAACATTTTGTAAAAAACTCCATTTTATAAAGACAAAAATAAAGATAACTTTCGTAATAGATAACGTATTAAGGTTGTCTCTATGAGATCCTACGATGTTTTAATTATGACATGAAAAATATTTATTATAGACAATAATCAATACAATGGTGTTTTGTATTGTCTATATGGTGGTCTCTTCGCGAAGAGATAGTTATACTCTCTCTCCTTTATATCAGCAAAAACCTTATATGGCAAAGCATATAGATGTTTGATATTACACCATTGTATATATCTTTATAATACGAAAATTATAACAAAAGCAATCCATTTCACATATATATTGCAAATTAATCCAACAAGCAAATAACTCCAAGTTTGCCGTTAATGCCCTAGTAGGAACCATTGTTCAAATACTAATACCTACTCTATCCGGTCTTGAATAATTGTCATTTTGAACATAGATATAGTCAAACTTTCTAAACTTTAACTGTCAATATCTTTTTAAATATTTAAATTGGATACATGAAAATTATATATGTAGATTTTTAAAATTACTTTCATAATATTATAATTTTATTAGGTGTTAGTAAAATATTATAATATAAATTAGTGGTCAAAACTATGTTTAGAGATAGTGCCGATGTTCAAAACGATAATTATTTGTAACCAGAGAGACTATATATTATGGTTTCAAGTCCTATGCTATATGTGCTTGCGTATTTGTTGTTGGTGCGTATTCGTTAAAAGTAGTTAACATGTTGCTAAAAATATTGTTTAGTACGATAGCATTAACAATCGAAATTCGTCAACTCATGGTTAAAAAAAATCCTCTCGAAACAAGCGTGAACTTTTTATTGTTGTAGCCCTAATTTTCTTTTAGAATTAGCCTCTATCGAATTTTTGTTTTGCAAATTTAGCCCCGGGTCCACAAACGCCGCACGCAAGGAGTGCGACAATGTCACAATGCGACACGTGGTATTGCTACGCCTCCACTTAGCGAAATTAAAAAAAAATAGCACAATACCGCTGTATGGTACTGTAGCAAGACGTTTTTTTAGATGCGTTAAGTGGAGGCTAGTTATAAAAAAATACACTATAATTTTATTAGGTTTTATAAATGTATTATAATAAAAAAAAATCACACGGCGGCTAGTTCTGAAAAAAAATCGCACGGTGGCTACTTCGATGGCGGGTGACGTTGTTCGGTTCCATTGCAGCAGCGGTAGTCGGGACTGGAGCTAGAGAAGGTGCATCGACAACAGACGATGTCGGATGGCCCACGGCGACGTGGTAGACCATTGTAGCCAGGTGAGATCACCGAAACTTCTTGAAAAACTATTCGAAATCTATTGAAACTTTTGTTCGAAACATGGTGAAACTTGTTACAAACTTTGGTTAGAAGTCGTTGAAACTCATCGGTAGGAACTTGGGTTCTAAATCTAAAACTTGTTAAAATTTTGACTTGAAATCATCTAGAAACGTATGAAACTCGTTGAAACATGAAAATTTTTAAACGCTTTCATAAAACTATACGAAACTTTCCTACACGGTTGGTAGCACTTCCAACCGTATAACGCTGGTAGCAGCACTCGAAAACAAAACCGCTCCAGCAAATTCCAGTGGTTCCAGGAGGACAAAGGATACGAGAGAGAGCAGACAGGGCGAGCATATGCCGCCCAACGCAACTGGCTCGCTCTCCCGCCAGTAATACTTCCGCACTAACATGCCCACGAACTCTAGGCTGGCGTGGCGTCCAATGCAGGCACATGCGGCATGCCCCGCCCGTGCCTCCCCCTCCCTCTCGGCAGGTGGACCATCACGGAGCGCAATTGGCCGCGGTCAACTCATAACCAGTAACCACCACCTAAAGACATTCTTTTTTTTCAACCTTCTTAAATCTATTCCCTTTGGAGCCCAACAAGATTTAAAGAAAGAACCATGAGCATATCTACGTGTTGATAGGGCTGTCATCCGGTTTAACGAGTATTATCGAGTTTTTTTTCTTCTAAAATTAACATAATTTAATGTAAAATTATTTTATTTACTCTTTTCGTCTAAATTTATAAGGTGTATTTTTTGAAAATGGTTTTGTTTATAAATATAGGGCAATGATTTTGTTTATAAATATAGGGCATAGTTCATATCTCAATGCAAAATTAGTGTGACGTTCACTCTATACCCCTAAAAAATATCAATCTTTACTTTATATTCTCTACATGCATGCACTAAGTATAGTATTTATTTATACTAATTAGGAGTAATCTAGTTATTTTCAATATTTTCTTAGTTTATGCGCCAAGAAGAAATACACCTTATAAATTTGGACGGAGAGAGCATCATTTAAGTGGTTATTTCAAATTCGAGTCAACGAGCCGCTATCGAGTCAAGTCGAGTCTCGCTAATATTTTTCGCTAGAAATAAATTTATTTCATTTTAAACTCGTTAATTACTGTAATTGAATCAATTTTAATTCAAATCGTAACAGCCTTTTTTTTAAGAGCCCTACGTGTTAACACTACTCGGTAAAACCTGCAGTAATGACATGTAGTGGTATTTACAGCGACGTACTCAACCCAGGTGGGAAGTAATGAACTTTTGTACCTACTAGTGTTGGATCTGGGTGGCGCAGATGCGGCGGGCAAGGTTAACAAAACCGCGGTTAACCGCTCGGTTTTCGCGGTTTTCGACGTACCGTTCCGGTTCGAAAATACAAACCGAGCGGTTTACCGGTGAAAATTCAAAAAAATGAAAAAAAAATTATGCGTTGAAAACCGCTCGGAAATCGTTGAAAAGCCGCGATTTTCGCAAAAAACCGCTCGAAAAACCGTTTTTCAAGAACGTTCAATCGGTCGGCTGGTTTTTCGCGAAAAACCGTGGTAAACTGCGAAAACCGAGCGGTTTTTCGTCAAAAACCGCGATTTTCGCACATAGATTTGACTAGAATTCAAATTTTTTGAATTTGTGATCCTTCGGGTTTTTGCGGTTTTCGAGCGGTTTCTCGCGAAAACCGCTACCGCCGGGTTAGCGGTTTTCGACCTCGAAACGAAATTGTGAACCCTGGTGGCGGGTCTGTAATGAATGCAGATGCAACCCAGATAGGCCGAAAACGAAGGTGTACATATGGACAGGTAAAGTTCCTGCTACAACTTAAGCAGTCCATCTGTGAGCACTGCTTTGTTGAAGGAACAAACAGATCGGATTGTTGAACAGTGTCACCTACAGTGCATTGCTGCATTGTTTTATGAATAGTGTTATGGACGATCTGGACCATCAATTTTTTATCTAACGGTCGATCAATAACTAATAAAGTTGGAATCATTAATCTCTTTCCCGTATGAAGAATTTTTTTAGTGTACTAGCCCGTTTACATTTCTTTTTTACAAATCTAGACCCCTCACGTGCGCATTTGCAAAATTGGCACATTCCCTATCGCGAAAGGTGTGGCAGGCAACACGTGTCCCCTGTCGTACCTGGGGAGCACAAGAGGTGATCGACACAGCGGCAGCACGGGCGACCGCAGGAAGACACCCTACCACACCTAGGGAGCACAGGAGGACTAGCTGAATCATCTAGACCTCTAAATTCGTCTTGAGTTTTGGTAATTAATGACAAAAAGTGTTGTTAAGGACTAGCAATTCTCTTAAAGAAATGAAAAACATGTTGGTCCGGCAGATTGCACAAAAAGGAATAGAACCATGAAGCACAAAAGAAATCAAGTGTCAAACTCAATGCCAAGGTATGAAGGATTAAGGACCTCTTCATAGTGTTCGCCGATCTTAGTGTTTAGAGAAAAGATCGAGTTGCTAGAATAGGTACCGTACTATTAAGAGGGATCTTGGTCAATAGCTTGATGTGGATCAAGTTTTTATCGAGTTTTTTTTCAAAATTAACGTAATTCAACGCAAAATTATTTTATTTACTCTTTTCGTCTAAATTTATAAGACGTATTTTTTGAAAATGATTTTGTTTATAAATATAGGGCAATGATTTTGTTTATAAATATAGAGCATAGTTCATATCCCAATGCAAAATTAGTGTGATGTTCAATCTATACCCCTGAAAAATATCCATCTTTACTTTATATTCTCTACATGCATGCACTAAGTATAGTATTTATTTATACTAATTAGGAGTAATCTAGTTATTTTCAATATTTTCTTAGTCTATGCGCCAAGAAGAAATACAACTTATAAATTTTGATAAAGAGAGTATCATTTAAGTGGTTATTTTAAATTCGAGCCAACGAGCCGCTATCGAGTCGAGTCTCGTTAATATTTTTCGCTAGAAATAAATCTATTTCAATTTTAAACTCGTTAATTACTGTAATTGAATCAATTTTAATTTAGCGAGCTTTTTTTCAAGAGCCCTACGTGTTAACACTACTCGATAAAACCTGCAGTAATGACATGTAGTGGTATTTACAGTGACGTACTCAACCCGGGTGGGAAGTAATGAACTTTTGTACGTACTAGTTGGATCTGGGTGGCGCAGATGCGGCGGATCTGTAATGAATGCAGATGCAGCACAGATAGGCCGAAAACGAAGGTTTACATATGGACAGGTAAAGTTTCCGCTGCAACTTAAGCAGTCCGTTCGTGAGCACTGTTTTATCAAAGAAACAAACGGATCGGATGTTGAACATCGTCACCTACAGTGCATTGCTACATTGTTTCGTAAAAAGAAGAATCCCAGGCTCACGAGGAGATAGAAAGATCAAAGGGCTGGAATGGTAAACAAAAGCATGGGTCAGGCCCAACAAATAGCTACCTCGAAGGGAGTCGATGACGTCCAGCTTCTCCTGGCGAAGAGCGCTTTGCTCCTCCCGCGACGCCTGGATCTCGGACCGAAGGGACCGCAGCTCGGCCGCGTACCCGGTCTTGACGCGCTCTAAGTCGGCAAAGTATTCCTGGCGCGTCCGGATTTCGGGGAGCATTTTTTGGAAGTATTCGGATTTCTGCTCAAAGCACTCCCCCATTTTCTGCAATCATCATAGGAAAAGGTAACCACATGACCAACAGCGGAAGCAGGAGCACAGCGATTGTGGCGGAGTGCTTACCCGGGCCGCACGCGCACAAGCCGAAGCGTGAATGTAAAAATCGTTCCTCTCCTTTTCCTCCTCTTCCGGGTCGTCCAAGAGCTTCAAACCTTCCTCCTCATCAATCCACGTAGCCTCCGTTATAAGCCAGGGGCGAGCAGGGGTCGGGGGGACTCGGTGAATTTCTTCGACCTAGGGGGACGGACAGGAAGTCGGCTCTTGAGCGGCAAGGTCCGGCATCAGAGCAGGAGGGACAAGAGACGGTACCGGGGAACTGGGAGGTGTTCCGGCATCCCCAATGACGGTTCCCGCGACCGATGCGCAAGCCCTCGGGGGCTCAGCCTCTGCAGAGGACACAGTCGGCGTCCCGACAGGAACCTCGAGACAAGGATCCCTATGAGGAGAGATTGTCAACAAACCTGCAAAACGAGTCAAATAGGAGTCGGCGAGGTGACGAACCTGTCGGACTTCCTCATCTTCATTGGGGGTTTCTTCCGAGCAGATGGACCGCCTTTGGAGGAACCACTCGGCGATCTGGCTGGAGCTCGAGCCCTCCCGTGCGGCGGAACCACGGGCTCATGTGAAAGGAGAGCCAAGGCGCTGGAGCTCGTCCGACGGGTCTTGAATCTTAGGACCGCCGGACGAGCATCGGGTGCCACGGGATCCTCGGTCAATGCCTTTTTCCCCTTCTTCGCGGCAGGGCTTCCCGCGGGGAAACTCGCCCGCCGCTTCGAGAAATCATCTATACGAGCGGGCATTTCCGGGAGTGGCGCGACGCTGAAGAAGGCAATGCGATCCTACGAAGGGAGACTAAAAATTAAAGGACATTCTGAAACGAAGACGAAGATCTCTTAAAGTGAGCTCACCTCAGGAGGGGGGCGAGAAACGGTGAAGGACTTCGGGCATCTCACGGAAGATATATCAACGCTCGGTATGAAGAAGTTGCCGACCCGAGCAAAGATTTGTTCCCTAGACAACTCATCGGGCCGTTCACGGGTCGGATCATCCGTTCCTTCATATGCAAATCCCGGGTGGACTCGTTCCTTCAGGGGTTGTATCCGGCGAGCGACGAAGTGCAGAGCCAGGCCCACCCCCGTAAGACCTCCTTCCTTCAGCTTTTCGATCAATGCCAGAAGGTCATGAACCTGGTCCATATCGGCAGAATTGGGAGTAGATATCCAGGAAAGAGACGCTTTGGCCCGGCGCCCGGCGAAGGGAGTTAGGGCAGTGTCGAGGTTGGCGCAATAGAACCACTCCCGATGCCAGCCTTTGTTGCAAGTTTTGAAGGGAATCGCGAAGTAATTCTTCTTCAGCCCTTCCCGTAGTTGAAATCCGGCTCCCGCGACAACTTTGGGGTCGCTCTTGGAAGGATAAGGTTTCAGAAGGTAAAAATGGCGAAAAAGGTCGAAATGGGGGCTGACGCCCAAGAAGGCTTCACAGAGGTGGACGAAAAGAGATATTTGCAGAATAGAGTTGGGATTCAAGTTCACCAGCTCGATTTCATAGAAGAAAAGAAGACCGCGAAGAAAAGTGCTGACTGGTAACCCTAATCCGCGTTGGAAAAAGGATTCGAATACCACCACCTCCCTAGGACGAGGAGTGGGGACGGATTCGCCGGCGGCCGGACGAGCGGAGATCAAGGCTAGGTCTGGGAGAATCCCGTCTTCCACCATGGACTGCAGCTTTTCCTCCGTCGTCGTTGAGGTCGTCCAATCCTGCGGCGAAGGCGACGAGGAAGAAGAAGACATCTTTGAAAGAGAAGTCGGAAAGGCAAAGGAAAGGAAGGAGAGAGGGCGCAGCAAGAGAATGAACCGTCGGACACCGTACGGCCTAAACCTTTTAAAAGGGGAGAATTGGTCTTCGACGAATCGACGGAGAAAAGATTGCGAAGCGTTGCGTCTTTCCAGGATTCCCCATAAATGATTTGCAGGACTGTCGTTTCAACTCACAGAGTTTGACAGAGTTTGACCGAGTAAAATCGGGGCACGTCGCTTTGTGCGATGGGGCATTTACTCCACTTTCCGCTCTAAGCGGGGCGTGGGCGATCTCCAAAATGGATAAAACATATCTTCTCACGGTACGCCCCACGCTGGGTCACAAGGTGGTTACCGCATGACGGAATCATGTACCGCGAGTTGAGCCTAAGCAGGCACGGATCAAAAGGTGTGCCCCATGAGGGTCGTGAAAATTGTGCGTCGTATTAAACGAGTACAGACACCTTTGGATAAAAATGTGATACGCTCCAAGAGAGTCTAAGCCGTATCCGACATCAGTCGGGAAAGGGTATCACTCGGCCAAGAGCCACGTAAACGTGATACGCTCCAAGAGAGTCTAAGCCGTATCCGACATCAGTCGGGAAAGGGTATCACTCGGCCATGAGCCAGAAAACGTGATACGCTCCAAGAGAGTCTAAGTCGTATCCGACATCAGTCGGGAAAGGGTATCGCTCGGCTAAGAGCCACGTAAACATGATACGTTCCAAGAGAGCCTGAGCTGTATCCTACACCAGTCGGGTACAAGTATCACTCGGCCATGAGCCAGAAAAACCTCGATACGTCTCAAGTTGGACCAAAACTATATCTTGCAGCAGCCGAACAAGGGTGTCGATTGGCCAAGAGCCATGATGTACCCTAAGTTGGGAGCCAAGTTACGTCCGGCAATCGTCAGACATGGATATCATTTGGCTTCAAGCCAGATGGACACAGACGTCGTCGAAATCAAGTAACATGCGAGTTCTAAGACACCCTAGAACGGGGCTAATGCACAGTCAAGGGACAAACAAGAGATTCTTCTACAAAAGGTATTTCTTTATTATGTACAAAAATTCCCCAAGCATTACGCCTAGAAAACTATATGTTACAGGAGAACTATGCTTCCCCGCGACGCGCTCGATCGAGCGCCTCGATGAGGGAATCCCTGGCCTTGTAAAGGGCAGGGACAGCCTCGAGGAGTGCATCGACGGCCTCGCGGTCGAGCCTCTTCGCCATCTCCTCCAGTTGTTCTTCAAAGGCCCGGTCAAACTCCTCCCAGCGCTTGATTAGCCTCGGGTCCACCTGTGCATGATGATACCACTGAGGCATGATGAGGGTAAAAGCTTGAAGCAGAAAAGTGAAAGACAGAAAGTGAAGAGATACATTTTTAAGCGTTGGTGCGCCTTTTATAGCCGATTTAGTGAAATTGAAGTTATTAAGCATCGAAAGCCGAAGAGGTTTTGAGTAAATGCAACTGCAGAAGACGAAGAGTTTTTCGGCAAAAACAAGTTGGCACGGGAAAACAAGACGACCTCGAAGACTGCCTGATGGTTATCTACGGTGAGGATAAAAAATTCAAGCGGACAAATATTCAATCTACGTAATGCGGGATGAAGTCCGCGAGGCTGCTCGCGATAAAGCCTACCTGGTAAAAGGTTGCACTTGAGGAAGGTCGAAAAGATTAAGGATTATGATTGAGTACTTCATAATTCGCTTGCTAAAAAAAGAAAATTTCTGATTAAAGGGAAGGAATCAGTCGGAGGTTCGAGTCAGGGACCAGTCAGAATTTCAGGAAACAACAAATGCGAGTAGAAGTTTGAAATCAGAACATAGCGATAGGATCATGAAGCACTTGGGGGCTACTGTGGAATATAAGAGCCCGGGGTACCCTCATGAAAAGCCCAGAAGATATTCCCCGCAGGCCTGCTGCCGTATGCAAAGGTACATATCCTAAAGGAAGTTGAACTTAGGTTTAGATATGATGGATACAGTTGTAATCCGAGTTGTAAATAAGATAGATAAAGATGTAAACTCTATCCTGTAACCGACTAGAATATTGTAACCGATCGAAATCTCTTAACCGATCGGGACTCTGTAAGCCGCCCCCTCCCTACTATATAAGGGTGAGGACAGGCAGCAACAGAGGCATCCAATCATCCAAGCACAAAGCGCCATCTTTTGCCCAGAGCATATAGCGCTTTGAGCACTTCCGATCTGAGAGATCCACATAACTCCAGCACACAGGATTAGGGTATTATCTCCACCGCGAGAGCTCGAACCTGTATAATCCCTTGTCTTGTGTGACCATCGGGTTTGAGATCCAGCGCCTACCCTATAAATTCATTGCCGACTACAAAAGTCGACAGCCAGTTCCTCCCTTTGGGGCACATCGAGTGCCTTGACTAAGATAGATTGACTCTTTCATTCTTGCAGCCTATTCTGGTTCCAATCGTTTGAGGAAAACCCCTTTTGGCATCAATGAAACCCTATGATATAGGAGTTCAAAAACCTCATTTCGTTTGAGAGATAGTAGAATTTCTTCTTTCAACACCGTACATCGATGAGGGTGTTGATGAAGTGAGGAATGGTCATGTGCTAGAGGTCGTACCGTTGGAGTAAGACCTCAACAAGGGGGTGTGCAGTTTAAATGTAAATGACGAGCATGGAGAGGCCAAGGTCATTTGTAATTAGGTGTGGCCGATGCAAGAAGATTGGCAAGTTGTCCATGGTGAGACTCGTTGATGGTACTGCAGTAGGCGTCTTGGTGAGCTGAGGGCGCAGAACTTTTGTACGGGTACAACTGGCACTTTTTTTTTTGAATATGTTAAAGAGGAAAGAAAACACAAGAGTCCGGGCGCAGAAAGGGCATCCAGAGGAGAGATTAAAAATTAAGAAAGAAAGGGGAGGAATAAAAGAAAAAAGAAAAGGAAAAACAGACATCCAAACACACACGCGTTAAGGAGGATGCCGGTGCAGAATTTTTGCTAGGTGCGTCGCGCTCATGAGACCCAATTACGCCTCGTTTTAATCGATTGCAATATCCGGTCATGCGTCGCCCAATTCCTTTGAAAAATTCGTTGTTACGCTCTTTCCACCATTGCCAAGACACAAGAATGATGAGAGACTTGAGTCCTTCCGCGATGTGGACCGGGCGGCTATGCGATGGAGGCACCATCGCTCAAGATCCACATGGCTCCCATCGCTCGGGCCGCAGGGATGAATGCCATCCACTCGCGATGGAGGACCACATAGAACGTGCTTGGGCACACTGCATGCGAATAGATGGAAGACCGTTTGAGGTTTGGCAAAGACATTTGGCAAAAATATCGATTCGGCTATCCTCGATCTGCGATCATTTGTCTTTGTCCAAAGCGGCTACATTGTGCAAGCCGAAGAAAAGCTTGCATCAAGCGGTCCCTATGCGACTGGATGGATGTGATGAAAGATTTGCGGATGCATCCGTAGAACCGAATGCAATCTGCGATTTTGTGAATAGATTCCGTTAGTGGTGTGCATCCGGTTATGGAGTCGTTCGTTCTCGCGAGAGAGACATCCTGCACTTGGACCATAGGGTAACATATTCTCTAATCAGCTGCGTGGAGAGTTGATGACGGACGTCTCTAATCCAGTTATTGTTGCGCAATGCATTAAACACCGATCTTGTCTTTCTCCTTGAATGCAAGTACAGGGACGGCGCGATCTGGCAGGGCGCCGATCCTTGTAGCCACCTGGAAGTCCAAAATTTTGCCAGGTGCCCATCTCCCACGGTTACAGTTGTGGCCGCCATGAACAGTCTATGATCAACACGTTCGGATAGTACAACTGGCACTTAAAGGACCTTATGTGTAGATGAGTTCTCTTGAGTGAGACTCATCGAGTTACAAAAAAACCTTTGTGATGGTGCTATGCAGTTAAGTTCTCTATGGAGGAACTTCGATGTGAGGGAAAGGGGGACATTTTTGCAAATTCATGCCAGAGCTATTTTTTTTAAAAAAAAAGATAAAGGTCTATATAAACACAGTGTTCCCGTATGGACAGAGTTCGGGGAGGCAGATAGACGCAGAATCTACAGTTGCAGGCTGGTAGTCCGAGCAGACCAAAACCAGCTCATGTGGTGTGGCAGGCTTCTTGTCTCACTGGGGAGGGGGGTAAACGGGCGGCGAGGCGTGCTCGGGAGCTGCTCGCGGTTTCACGTCCCGGCTGCGCATGTACGCCAGGAACTGCGCCGGCAGCTCCTCGAGCAGGGATTGGACGACGGAGATCTGGCCGCCTGCACGGGAGGGGATAAATGTCAGTGATGTTTCAGTGGTACAACAGCTGGGGTTGGTAACAAGTGCGAACTGGTGCTGGCTGACCTTGGACTGCCCTCATGGGGACAAACTGGACGATGTCGCGTGTCGCGATCCTGCCCGTCGAGCTCTCCAGCCGCTTGCCGTTATCTGCATCTAGGACCTGCCAAAGAGAGAATTGTCAGGTAGACATCAGGGGTGCTTCGTGTTGGGAGTGAAAAATAAGGTCAGAGAACAGTGTGTGCCAATCCAGCAGCCTTTGTTTATCAGAGAAAACAACGTATATCGTAACTAGACAAATTTTCAAGTGAATGTATGTCTGCAACTTCGTTGGACACAGGGTACAGAAGATGCAATTAGAGAAATGTGCAGCATCATGGTGCGACAAAATGCCTGACTAAAAACTACTAACAAGTACAGCTCACATCAAAAAGGAAACGAGGTGAGGTGTTCCCTATTGACATGCTTTTATTTACAGCATAGACAATACATGCATATGAGGTCAATGTTTTACCTCCATTTGTTCAAAATTAGCATTTCCGACGCCCACGATGAGAATTGACAATGGCAAATCTGATGCCTTTACAATAGAATCTTTTGTTTCTTGAGCGTCAGTGAGAACTCCATCCTGCAAAAAATGCTCAGGTGAATTTTATGAACTGACAGAAGTCACATGGGGAAATCTGATTACATACCGTGATAATGAGCAAGACAAAATATTTATTGTTTCCATACTGAAGGGAATGGCTGGCAATTTCCGCAGCTTTGTTGATCACGGGCCCAAACAAGGTTGGCCCAGCAAGGGTAACACTGTAAAGAGTACTGGAGTACGCTGTCATGATGCCTTCAACTCCAACGACCTGTGATAGAAATAGAATATCCATAACATCAACGTCAACCTAAGAAATATAAATGCTAACAGTTGTAGAAAATTGGTAACACTAATCTAAGTAATACAAATACTACGCATGATTTGTAGCACCATAGTCGTGCTAATAGGTGTGACATTGTGTGGTTATTATTGAATGAATAGGTCCAAAGTCTTTACAGTTTTAATCACAAAAATGTTAAGAGTAAATATATGTAGTAGTAATTATGAAGGTGATGGGACAGGAAAAATATCTACAGGTATCCGAAATTCTGAATCAGCAATATCTGCCAGAAACGTTGCAAGAAAGGCCAAACACAGGAGGCTATTTGTAGCTGAACACAATTGGGCTTAAAGCACTACATTCTTGTGTGGGAAGCTCTACTTGTTCTATTGATACTACTACTGAAAAGCGAGGAAATAAATCAAGCTGGCATCTAAGAGGTTCAATCATTAGGGTACACAAATATTCAGAAGTTGGTTTATAGGGGACAATTCATGTTGGTACCAATGTTACCATGGTATTTTCTTTTCAAAAGAATTTTATGCACAGTGGTGCATGCCTGCTATAAGCTTGTGAAGAAAGTCTTTCAATGAGTATACCATTATTAAGGGCAAGACAAAATATTAACACCAAGATTTATCGAAAAAATAATAATAACTCATCAGACATGAATCTCACCTCACAGTCATTTGTAGTTGCATTCAAGTTAAAACAGTGAGATATATATCCTTGTGATGTCTTTGCTCCAAAACCCCAAGCAGGAAATCGCCTATCATTGTCATAAAATTGCAGAACTTCGCCAGCCCCTAGTATTGCCTGGTACATTAAATGATTCAATAAGCAGGCTTCTTTGGTTTCAAGAATAATTTAGCACATCAGACGATCCCTAACCTGCTGGTATGAGTTTGGTCTGCCAGAGGGGTCAATGTAGTGCAAAGACTGTGGTGCACGGGGGTCGCCATTTGAAGCTGAAAACACAAATAAAGCACAGATGTAAAACACAGACGACTGACAGAGCTATAGATATATAGTTTAAGCTGACAATTAGAACTAACCAGTAAAATCTACAGCCACCATAAAATTGAGCTCAAAACCGCTGGAAATATAGTCCAAAAAAGTATGTTGGACTTTTTCCTGGAACTTATCCACGAACAACTGTCCTTTCAACTGAACACAGATTGGATACATCAAGAACGGTTAGATGGAATGACTTTGTTCAGTAGATTGCATCGTACAAGAAAAATTCAAACCTTTTTTTGTCCCTTATGGCTGTAAAAATTTGCTCCAGACTTTGAATTATATAAATTTTCAAGCTGAGCGATGGTTGTCTGGAAGGCCCTATTTGTCAGACAAGCAGGGGCATAATTAAACTCAGAACCAATGGCAAAAGATACCAAAACACTTCCTTAGTCAACATACCCAATAATTTCATGGTCACCACTGGAATCAAAATCAAAACACTCAACAAGCAGTGGGTTATCCTGAAATAAAGTAACATATTAAAAAACATCAGATCAACCTTGAATTACACATGTGCTAACTGCTAAACAATGCCAACACAATATTCGTATAACTAGAAAAATGTACTTGCCTTGCTACCAAATTGCTGTGATGTTAGCGTTATGGGCCTCCAAACAGGGTTTAAGTTGTCATTGACCACTTCTGTTTTACATATACGAATGGGGCCAGCAGTTTCTACCAGTCTTGATATTCTCAAGAAGGGATCCTGCATAATCAAATCAAATAAAAATTTAGAGGATTGCAACTGATTGGCCAACTTATAACATTCTACTTTACTAGTGAACGAAATTCATACACTTTTGGAGAAGACATCCATGTTTTCCAAATTCAGGCAATGGAATGTCATCTCAACTGCCATCCTTGAGGAAGCACTTTCTTCAGCATGTACTGTCATTGTTCCCAGAAGGGCATGTCCAGAACCACCTCGGAGGTTCAATGTCAGGCTATGGTTGAATTTCGTCACAATCTGTAAAAAGAGCAAAGAAGCGCAAAATAAAACGTCAAGAGAAGACATTTGTGTTTATCCTCTTCATTTGCATTTATTTAGAGAAATTGTATAATGCAACTAGTTATTTCGTATTCGTGGTGTTTGCATAGGATCCTCCGGTTGATGTTGTACAACCTCTGATAAATTGCAGGACACTTCCCCTAGAAAATCTTGCATAGCCAAGTTCAACATCTGCAATAAACAACAAATGCAGGCTTCAGAAGTTGCATATAAAGTTACAAACCAGAAATTCTTAGCTGGCTATAGCGCTAACTGTTACTGTCTTACTAAAATAAATTTTTCTTCACAAATAATCCATGTGACTGAGGTAAAAGATAAAGCCCATCTTACCATTTAATAATTTCTACTGCAAAAGTAAACAATTGAGACAATTCTACAGCCAGCTGACCGAGATTGTTTCAGCAAATATTAACAACTGAGACAATTCTACAGCCAGTTCATAAACCAGCTTGTTTTGAGAACATATTAATGGTGTGTACAATATTTATGTACAGCTTGATACATCATTTGATGAGATGTTTCATCATGCAGGGGTGAAATAATCAGCTGTCAAACACAACAGTTAGCATGCTCACATGTGTGTGGGAGAAACTTTCCTTAAAGTACGAGGCCCTAAACACGTATAAAATATTATATGTAATCTCGTTATTATATTTAAGCCCATTTACTCAGTCTATTAGTTTAGGACTGTTAACTGTTGTTTGGGTAAAGGTGCATCTTCATGTAGGAATTTTTTATAAAAATATATACCGGATTTCTTTACCACTTACTAGGCATGAAGGCAAGTATTTTTAACATACTGGTCCTTTTCTCCTGCATGACACTACCATGTCCTGTACTGTACCGACCACAGAACCCTTTTTTTTTTTTTTGAAGAATCATTTCATGCATGACACTACCATGTCCTGTACCAAATGTGGCCATATGAAAATAACGAAGATGGTGAAATAAAATAACAAAATCTATGGCTCTATTTCAAGCAAGGCCGACAAATAATTAAGTATTCAAATTGAGTAGGGGAGCAGTAAAAAAAGAAATAAGGGCACAAATTATACCTTCACTGGTGTGTTATGGTACCTTGTGTCAATGTCATATATCCTGAATCTATCATGAGTAAAAAAAGTAGTAGTAAGTAGGAGCTTTTTACAAGTGATATGCTCGTTTGTATCATTATAAACTTACACGAGCGGCTGCACAATCTCAAATTGATAATTGATCGTAGCTTTTGTGATCCACGAGGGTTCCAGTGAATTCAATATCACTTCAGTACGGCCAATCTCCTCTAACCTTCCATCCAGTTTTGTGTAGACCACTAACATCGGATCACTCTACAGCAAGTAAGAAGACAATAGTTAAAGTTGGGGAGAATATGTACACATACACAAGAAAAACAGCCAATCAGATAAGCTCCATAGTTTTTGGTTACACATATATGCTGTAAAAGATTTATGACACTACAATGAAAACTTAAAAGTAGAATTATTTTGCATGTTTCTATTGTACCTGGTGCAAAGCCAACATAATTCTCAATATAAATATAGTGGCAATGCAATGATCTTCCGTGAGCAAAAGCAAATATCAGAGATGAAAAGATAGCAGCTTTCGTGAAAATTTGACTATTTGAAGATGGACTATAGACAATGTAGCATGTCACTTTCTGGGGTTGTGCCTTGGCGTGAGAATGAAGCTTGTAGAACTTGGTTTCAACTATGCCAGTGTAAGCCAATTTTGGTCTTCTGTTAAACTTAATATTTGCCTGCAACGAGTAGTTGTTCCACCGGAATTGTTTCTCTTTTATTCCATTGTACTTAGAAAGTTTAACTAGAAAATCCTTTTTTTTATTTGCCCTTTGTATCACAACTATGATTATAACACTATAAGGCGAAGTCAAGGCCAATTTTAAAACGTTAATTATTGCTCCTCCATGCACTTTTCCGGTAAAAAAAGGATAACAACAATACAATAAAAGAGTAGACAGAGGACACGTTGATACAGAAGCACAAAATTGGATCGCTAGATTTACATTAAGTTATCATTCGCTTTGTTTTAAACTTGTCATTCTTAGCAAAGAATGTCCAACATTGCAAAACTCGGCAACAGCTATTTCAAGTCCAACATAGTTTATTTTTCTAAGTTATTCTAAGGTTCTGAAGTCTGAGCCAATAGAATCAACACAATAAGTTGTACTGCTAAAAAAGAAATAGGAATATAGAGATTTAATATGCTTGGGGAAGAAAAATAGAATGGCGGTTTGTACCTTGGAAAGAGCATCCATATTCCTCAACTTTGAGGCTGAAAAAGATAACTGCAATATTAGAGGAAGAAAGCAACATGTCAGCTCAGGAGATCAGATTGGTATCCACAATCGACTAGTTGAGAGCATGTTGCGTTGGCATGCAATGCCGACGTAGAGCCGTAAGTCGAATTGGTGCTACATTACCACTGGGTGGCACAGATAGGATTTCAAATTCACATAATTCTCCAACTCTCCAAGCACATACTATCCTTGGACATGCATTAAAATGACAAAGAAACCATTCTAACAAATTAACTCTTAAATACGAAACACCGCACAGGTCTTTTGTCCACTGTAACGTAGCATGCACAGGCCACAGCTGATGTGGGACAGTGGGAGCAAGGCCTGGCTGAGGAGTGAGGAGTGGAGAACTAACAAAGACATAATCTTCATGTAGGCGGCATACATATCAATGCAACCATATACTTTTTTATTTAGAATCCAAACACACTGTATATTGTTTGAACGATTTTTTAAACTTTTGAAGGAAATGAGTAGATCCTATAAAAACTATAAACTTAACTAATTGTTTGGTAAATTATAGGATGCAAAGTTTATCCTCCGAGCAGCACGAGAAAGTGCACGCACGTATAAAAACCAAGTTATCAAGCCAAAGATCACCGGTAGTGCCGACCACCCTCTGCACACTTCCTCTAACGTGGTTTCGTTTTAAAGCAAAAGATCGATATCCACCACACACTCCAACCTAAAACGTATTTGACTTTTCCTGATCCACTCCCAGAAAATGCTCCCAGCGTCAATTTTTTATCAAAATAAAAACAATGCAAAAGCAGGTAACTGAGAAATCAAATGCCATTCTGTACCATGAAAATCCTTAAAAAAGAGGTATTTCACTGCATGCATTTCATGCAAAAAGAAGCATCGTTCTACCAATAAGAAAGGAAAACACACGATGATTGAGGTATGCTATTGACGTACAGCTGAATCACATATTTACTAAAAAAAAATAGAAATAAGCCCGCGACATTTACGAAACAGAGGCGCATTTCCCATATAAATTCCGATCAAAATTCAAAAAGGAAAAGGAAACATCTCTTGATAACGAGCAATTTTTTTTCTGTGAAATAAAGCATACTTGACAACCATAAGCACCAAAACCTACAATGCGGAGCCACCAAAAACCCCAATTCAGAGACAAGCACCACCATTTCCCAAAACCCACTTCAAACACGACAGTTCAGAAAAAGTTTGCACATCAAAATTGCCACAAAGCGAGGTACACTCCAAAAAAAAAAGTGCGATCGAAACTAATACCAAAGCCGTAATTCGCACGCAGGGGACTTTTGCGATGCTGAAAGTGTTGGCCAAAAAAAAAACCCCCGAAACATCCAGTTCCGTGTAATATCTTCAAAGCGAAGCACATTTACCAAAACAACCACACCAAACCCACATAATCAGACAGCCGAAGCCCCCAAAATCCACCTCGCCAAAACCGATCGCCAATTCCCCAAAACCCACTTCAACCGCGAGCATTTCATCTTCGCGGAGCGTACCTCGAGGGGCGTGTAGAGGCCGCGGAGGCCGCGCTTCTGGAAGAAATGGTCCACCGCCTCGTTGGCCCCGCCCTGCGCCGCCGCTCCGGTCGCCCCGCGGCCCCTCGCGCCTCCGCTGCCGCCGCCCACGGCTTCCATGCCGCCGCGCACGTCACCGGAAAAGCACCCTCCCATCTCCGATCTCTCTCTCGACTCTTTTCTCTATTCCGAACGTTGCAAGTTTTGAGATACGATTGAGGTTAGGTGATCTGTGAACTTGGGTTTTCGGCGAGGCGAGGAGTATTTATATGGACGGGGTAGACGAGGTCAAACGAGCCCACATGAAAATCTTCCTGTTTTGGATTATACGCGGTTATTTAATTTAATCTAGCGGAGGTGCCATGCCATCACTGCGAGCGCACCACGAAATTCCGTGACACGAAAAAAATCGACTTGATACGTGGGTTTTTCATATTGCTGAAGTCGCTGCTACTCTCTTCCTGAATGTATCATACCATACCTTATATTATAGCTGAATACATTGCCGGCCAAAGGGAGTGGCAATGCCACGTCACCTCCCTAGCGCAAAGGTCTTCGTAAAATTCGAAATTACGTTCAGGTTTTTTCGTCGGTTTTTTAACAAAATAAATTCGAAAAAATTAAAATTACATTTAGGTCCCTCTGCGATTTACGTTCAGATCACGTTGGTTTTTAACATAATGGAACGGAGAAAAAACTAAATTACGTTTAGGTCCCAAAAAACGTTTTTTTATGAATTGATCCAAAAAAAATTACGTTTATATCCCTCTGTTTTTATTTTTAAAAAATTCAAAGATTTATCGATGGCTTATAGCAATCCACATATTCGACAACGCCTCCTAACAACCCGTTTTTTAAAGAAAAAACCAAGAAAATCGAAATTACACGAAAAAAGAACCCACGTTTTCGCATCGGTTTTCAAAAAAAAAGGAGCCAGCGGTTCCACAGATTTAACGACGGCTCCTAGCAATTCGCAGATTCACCGATGACTCCTAGCAACCTATTTTTTAAGAAAAAAAATCCGAGAAAACCGAAATTACCCTCTGTTTTTTTTTAAAATCCACAGATTTACCAATGGCTTATAGCAATCCACATATTCGACGACGGCTCCTAACAACCCGTTTTTTAAAGAAGAAAACCAAGAAAATCGAAATTACGCGAAAAAAGAACCCACGTTTTCGTATCGGTTTTCAAAAAAAGGGAGCTCGCGGTTCCACAGATTCAACGACGACTCCTAGCAATTCGCAGATTCATCGATGGCTCCTAGCAACCTATTTTTTAAGGAAAAAACCTGAGAAAACCGAAATTACGCAAAAAAAAAGAACCCACGTTTTCGTAGATTCGACGACGACTCCTAACGGTTTCGCACCACACAAAGATGACCCGTGGTGCCGTAAATTCGCCGATGACACCTAGCTAACATATTTTTTAGAAAACCCTGAAGAAAAAACGAATTCACGTTTACGTCCGCAGACCTATTTTTTTAGAAATAATCATCGAATCAGATTTCGCGCGGCGCAGCAATGCGCAACCAAATTTCACACGGCGCAGCGTAGCGCGCAAACCCTCACTAGTAACTTATATTATAGCTGAAGACAATGGAGAGCTCCAGCCGGTGCCATGTCATTGTTTTCGCGCAAATTCCCTCTGAAAAATTAGAAATTGTGTTCCGGTCCTTTTGTCGGTTTTTAATAAAATTGACCCAAAAAAATTAAAAATTACGTTTAGGTGCCTACACGGTTTACATTCAGATCCTCACGTCGATTTTTAACAGAATAGACTTGAGAAAAAATGAAATTAGGTTTATGTCCTAAAAAACATTTTTTAGCTGAATTGATCCGAAATAAACGAAATTAACTTTATGTCCCACCGTTTTTTTAAACTGATTTACCGATGGCTCATAGCAATCTACAGATTCAACGACGGCTCCTAGCAACCTATTTTTTAAGAAAAAAACAAGAAAATCGAAATTACGCGCAAAAAATCCACTATTTAAACCGAAATCACGCAAAAAAAGAGAATGCACGTTTTCGCAGATTCAACGACGACTCCTAGCGGTTCTGCACCACACAAAGATGACTCGTGGTGCCGCAAATTCACCGATAGCTCCTAGCTAGCACATTTTTTTTAGAAAATTCCGGAGAAAAAAACTATTTCGCGTTTACGTTCTCACGCCCATTTTTCCAAAAATAATCATCAGACCAAATTTTACGCGGCACAGTGTCGCACAACCAAATTTCGCACGGCGCAGCGTAGCGCGCAAACCCTTGCTTGTAGATATTATTATACGATATTACACATATTCTAAGGTAGAGAATATTACTCTACTCCGGTTATAAATAGTTGTCGTTTTGAAAATCGAGACGGTCCCTAAAACTCAACTTTGATCACTAATTTCTATTGTAATATATATTAAAAAACCCTTAATAAAATTATAATATTATAAAAGTACGTTTCGAGGCGAATCTACACATGATTTTCATTCATTAAATCTAAATATTTAAAAAGATATCGATAGCTAAAGTTTAACTGCATGTAGCTCAAACCGATAAGTTTTTGAACCGGATGGAGTATAAAAGATTGCATTACACCTCTTTACTAAATCACCTATTGTTCTTTAGATTACTTATCTTTCTATAATTTATAGTAGTAAATGTCATCAAAAATAGCTAAAGGGAAGGAGTATATAAAGATAAAAAATAGTAAAAAGACATATCGAAATTGTAAAATGGTATATATTTAGAAACAAAATTTCTAACGTAAAATGACATGTACTCAAGAACGTAGAGAGTGCTGTTTAGTTTAAGCAGAGAATGAAAGGATGAGCGTGAGAATCAATATCGTCTATCCAGCTAGAAGATATTACGCTTGCCCATGCCAAACATGCGGCCGAAGTTAGAGCTGGCTATCAAGCTTAACAAGCTATTATCAAGTTTATTTTGAAATCGATATAATTCACCATAAAATCATTTATTTATTATTTAAGTGGTTATTTCAAATTTGAGCTGACGATGCTTTATCAAGCGGATCTTCATTAATATTTTTTTCAATTGAAATACTTATTTTAATTTTGAACTCATTAACTACTATAATCGAAATAATTTTCATTCGAGTCTATATGAGGTTTTTTTTTGCCAGCCGCCCAGCCCTAGCTATCAAGGGGTTTGAACTATCCAATGAAATCTCGTTTTCAGATGATATATCGGAGGTGGCCCAAATCCGAAATCTCGCTGAAATCTCGGAATTTCGGACAAAATACAAAAGCAAAAAATCAAGTCCTTTTTTTTTCACCGAGAAAACCGAAATTTCAGTCGGAATTCCCAAAATCTCGGCGAGATTTTTCGGAATTTCGGTGAATTTGTACCGAACGAAAAATAGTTTAAACGACGTCAAAATTTTTAAATTTTTTTTGTGGAGGTTCCTGACACATCAGTCATATTAAAATAAAAATTACAGATTATTATCAAGTCTGATGAATTTTTAAAAATTCGAAAATTGCTACTGTCGTGATAAAACACTGACCTACAAGTTTAAACTGAATGAAAAATGGAACAAATCACGTTAGAAAATTTTGAAATTTTTTTGTATGATTATGATGCCTCATTAATGTTCCCATAAAATTTTCAGATGATGATCAAGCTTCATGAATTTTTAAAAATTTGGACAGTGCTACTCTCCTGATAAAAGCCTTACCGGCAAATTTCAACCAAATGAAAAATATTCAAAACACATTAGAAAATTTTGAAACTTTTTTTGAATGGTCTTGATATATCGTTAATATTTTAGTATAATTTTCATATGATGATCAAGCATCAATAATTTTCAAAAATTCCGATAGTGATACGTCCTAATAAAAGTATGATGATCAATACATAGATTTGCTTTACCAATAAAAAAGATTTAGAATTTTTTAAAATTTTACATAGGGTGTTAAGGAAATTATTAAGATCTCATAAAATTTTTGAATCATGATCACACTCTAGTGAATTTATAAAATTCTTACAATAACATTGTACCATTTATGTTCTTTCTTTTTTTTATTTTTGAAATATAACAAATAAAGTTCAATGAACACATAGATTTGATTGAGCAAACAAAAAAAGTTGATTTTTTTTGAAAATTTTAGACTGAAGCAATTCTTAAGCTTTCATAAAAATTTTGGATCATGATAACACTTGAGCAAATTTATAAAATTCTGACAAGGTTACTGTTCCAATTATGTTCACTCTTTTTTTGATTTTTTAAAGATAACAAATGAAGTGCAATTATATTAAAAAAATTATGTATTATCATACACAACTAAATATAGTTCTATAAATTTTTCAGATCATGATCAAGCTTGTACAATTTTATAAAAATCTGACAGTGTTTCTGTCAAAATTTTAAAACATCTCAGAAAATTAGTTTTTCAACAAATTTTCATGGAAGATGACTTTCTTAAAGGTTATTGGACCAAATCCGGTCAAATATGGCCATAACAAGTCAAAAACCGATAAAAAAACCCAAAAAATCGGCGAGATTAATTACTGTAACAATTTTTTTTTCAAATTTTTTTACCCGGCTAGGATTTTAAATCCCATCCCCTGACGGAATCCGAAATCTTGGCCGATATTTTCGAGATTTCAGCGGTTGAACCTTGGCAGTATCTTTTCAAAAACGGAGGGAGGAGTAACTCGGAGAGTTTTCGGGAAGTTCACGTCCTGTAACAGGACCCAATGGCAAGAACGTCTGTTTCAAAAATCAATACTTGAATTTTACTATACCTCTGTTCTTCTCTAATTGTCTTTTTGATATTTACATGACCTTGCATCCACACTTTTTTATCATTACTTTTTCTAGTTATATCATGTTATGAATGTACTTTTGACGATGAATCTAAGGTTAATATTTCACGTAACAAATTAAAATACCTTTTATATATATTGGGAGTTAAAGTTTTGGAACATTGGCTGCATAGACATTAAAAAAAAGAACTGAGGGAGCAATGTTTAAGTTTGGTTCGCATCTGAATCGCTTATCAGATTTTGGCCGCATAGGGCTTTCGGAACGGGTCAATGGCATTCTCTTGGAAAGCACTGGGAAGCGGCAGAAAGGAGCGGTTGCCATATGTGGAAACATGGGGAACACGGCGTGCTTTGGAGACGAAGACGATCGTGGGTGCTCGATACGCGGCTGGATTTCAATCGCGTCAGTGTCACGACTCACGACCCACTGACCAAGTCACGCGCGTACCATCAAGGGCATGTATAATAGAACGATATTAACTGTCTATCTATTTTAATGTACTAGTCATGTGCCCGTGCGTTGCAACGAAAACTCAATTTGCGACAAAAAAATTATTTGCAAAGAACGCTAACTTTAGTTATGTTTCAATAGTAAGACAAGTTTGTTCCTCCGAAAAGATTAGACTATCGGGTTAAATCATCTTCTATCTCAACCGTTTATGTTAGATCCAACGAATCAAGTACTCTGAAGGAGAACGGACGATTGCCACCAACTCTTAATTAGAATTAATATATAGAGATATCAATCCTTACTATTGAAGGAGGAGAAAGTTATTGTCTTCCTTTTGCAGGAAATCTTCTTACTTCTTGTACGCAGTCTTTCTCTTCTCTTCCTGCGTGTGTCTCCGCTACCGACCGGCCTGTCCTCCTGGAGATGAGAGTGGGGCCTTCTAATAGGGAGTAGATGAAAGCAGAAGGCAGCGTACGTAGGCGGATGGAAGCCAGGTCTCCTCAACATCTTCGTGATTGGCACGTGATTTGGTTGTGGGATTCTTTTCTTTTAATCTATGCATTTCCAGATATGACGAGATAGAATTCCCGTATTATGGGATATGGTGAGTATATCCTTCTATCCATGCAGGACATGATAAAATCTTTCTATTTATAAGATATATGAATAACATCCTTCCATAGTAAGAACATGTGAATAGAGATATGCTAAAATAATATTTCTATTCAAAAAAGATATGATAAAATCCTTTCATCCAAGATATGATTAAATACTCTTCTATCTCAGCCGTTCATGTCAAATCCAACGAATCAGATACTCTAGAGGAGAACGGATCACCGCCACCAACTCCTAATTAGAAGTAGTAGAGATAGTATTTATATGGTATAAAGAGAGAGTATAGTTTTTTCTTCACGAATAGACTACCGTATATAGCGTAAAACATAATTACGTGAATTATTATCTATAATAAATACTTTTATATCATAATTAAAAGATTGTAGAATATCGTAGAAATGACCTTAAGATATCATATGGAGTATTGTAGAAGCTGTCTTTAAATTTGATTTTAGTTGATATAGAGAGTATATAAACAGGAATCGTCCTTACTATTATATATGATCTCACACTCAGTGCAGGGCCAAGGAAAGTATGGGTCCTGTACCTCCCTGCGCGTTCTAACGTGGGCTCCCCATCGATCGCCGCGGTCTCGTCGCTAAACTCACCAACTGTATGCCGCGGTCAACGGTCAGCGCTGCCGAGTGCTCCCCTGTGAGGATAGTAATATTCGGAGAAGCTGCTTTCACAAGGTTCAACCATGGTGCAGTGTACTGTGGCTGACACCTGAAGCCATTTTCAGTTAGTTCACGCGTGGTTTGCAGGAGGACAGAAAGTACCATCGCACTTATTCTATGAAAAAGATTTTGAGATCTTCTAACTAAACATGCACGGATTGTGGTGTGCCGAGCTTGCGGATGGCATTTTGCTTCTCCTGGTGTGTCACTTCCCGCGTGGCACTCGCTGCATGCTACAATCACCGAGGGTTTTAAAAATCGTTTTTTAAAAAAACTGTTCGAAATTTGAAATTCATAAATTGAGAAAAATCACTTGAAAATCGTCAGAAACCGAAAGGTTAAGAAATTAAAAGTTTTGAAGAAAAAAAACCCGTTCGGTTTTCACTAAAAACCAATCGACCAATTGAATGTTCCTTAAAAACGGTTTACGTCGCATAAATTTTTTCAAATTTTTTTATTTATTTTTAATTAGACCGGTTTACCGTCCGGTTTTGAATCTCGAACCGCGGCGGTAATGTCGAAAACCTCGCCGATTTTTGAAACCTTGCTACCACCATTTGTGCGTGCCAGCATGGGCCATCGTGCCTCGTGTCTACACCGTACCATACCGTGACGGCCCGTCGTGTCGGTTCAGTTCACCTTCGACGAGCCAAGGCATGACCATTTGCTTTTCGTGCTTGCTTCGTACCGTGTAGGCTCAGATCCGGCCTATTTGCACTATTGCAATGAGAGGAATTGAGTCGAAGACACACGAGGCTAAGCCAGTAGACACAAATATTAGGAAAAAGAAAGTAAATTTTATTCATTCTTTAAACAGGTACAAAGTGATATTGCAGTGTTTGTGTGTTGGAACCTAATCGTATCTTGGCCCGGAGCAATGGAGTTGCCTTGGTGTTCGTAGCCACATAGATGTTTGTGAGCACCACCGCATCATAAAAAAGATTGAATTGGCTCACGGCCGCCACCTTCACCACGTACCCTAGCCTATCATGTACGCCACACATCAGAACATACCAAACGCTAGTGTAAGTAACCATTGATGGCTTTGTCGAACATGTGTATGAAGGGGCAGTACACGTCGACACTCATGGCCGTGTACCACACCACAGTGCTCAACGCGATGCCGTCGTGGCTGGTGGTGGCGTCAATCTCGAGCGCCCACGGAGGAGGGTGACCTAGGTCTCCACGTCCCAGAGCACAGAGATGGACTCCATGAGGATGTAGTACACGCTATCATTCTTAGGGTTCCTAATGAGAGGTGTGGACGCGATGGTGGTTGTGAGCTCGACAGGTAGAACATGAGGTAGAGTATGGTTTTGCCGAACATGGCTACGCTGGGCAGGCACAACGCTAGCGGCGATGGTAGGGATAGGGGCACGCGTGAGAGCCCCGCTAGGCTGATGGTGCTCGCGGGGAGCGATTGCAACAGGCGGTCCGGTGCGCACGAGCCCACAGCTGAGAACAGCACCGGGTTGCACAGGTACACGGTGTAGACGCAGTCCCGTGTCTTCTCCTTCTGACCGCCACCATAGTCTGCGTGGTGGTAGCTCAGCGTCGGGTTGTCCTCGTTGGTAATGGCGCACTCGGTGGAGCTGCAGGGGAACGTGTGGTGTCCAGATTCACACGTCGACCAGACGAGTAGCTTGAAGAGCTTGTGGTAGTACTCTGTCTAGCTCACAGGCTCACAGCACATCGGGAGTCGTGGGTGAGGTTTGGCGAACAGCTTGCCTCCTCGGCATCTCTAACACTAGCTTCCTCCCATCCATTTGTCGGTGACATCTGACTTGGCAGATACGTTGGCCATATCTCTCTCGGTGAAGATTATTGTGGCACTGTCCCGCATAGTAGCCCCCAGCATCTCGTTCATCTTCGCCATCCACTCGGGCATCGTCACCACCGACCGTGAAATCGACCTCCTCAGTACCTTCGTCCGCATGGCCAACTCCCACCCTCGAGTTGACACGTTGATTGATGCCTAGGTCGCTCAGGTCAATAAGGCTGCCTTTGAGCTCGCGGATGCCATGGAAGAGTGTTCCTTCCTCTCTGGCCACCCTTGCTGCACCCACAGCCATGACGGTGTTCTTTTCCACGACCACAGCTATCACTACTGTTACCGCCACGTCCCTTCGGAGTAGAGGAAGATTCCTCTCCCCTTTCTTCTTCATGAGTGCCATCCACTCTGCATGAGCAACAAATGCTCTTCCTCCTCCTTGTCATCGTTACTATAGATAAAAAATTGGGTGTGTCTAACTTTCATCTGAATGTTTTGTTTCTTACTAACATCCAAATTTTAGACCTTTAGATCAAAGTATCAAACCATCCATCAAAACACAATCCTACCTCATTTCACGTTTTACGAATCTCACCGTAGATCCAATGCTCTAAAATTTGGATGTTTTTTTGCTAAGAAAACATCCGGGTGATGTTTATCAAAACCCTAAAAAAAATTGCCAGGGTCATTCAAAGAAATTCGTAGATGATGATGGCCTCCTCCACCTACCCGTAAAGTACTCGATGCCATTGGCTGTTGTTGTCAGCTTCATAGCGAAATCATCCACAGACACGCTTTCCTTCATGCAAATCACCTCAAAGTCACTTATCAAGGTTTTGATCTTTGCTTCCTTGACGCGATATGCACCCATGTGCATCGTCCTGAGCGTCTTTCATGCATCATTAGCATAATTTTTCTCATCCAACGTTAGGAGCATGTTCTCTAGTATGCCTTGATAGATGGTGGCAAGGGCTATCCTATCCTTCCGATTGTCAATGTCATCGTTTGTCACGGTGTCCCTCACATATTATGCATGTAGTTTGACATGCATCTTCAACGACCACGTGGTATAGTTGCTCCGTGTGAGCAACGGATATTGTAGTGAGATGTTGCTGTCCTTTTTCACCATCACCATATCAATTGTACCTCCTCCGAGGAGTTGAGTTGACGATGTAAGCTGAAGAGGAACGCGGTATGCTACACTAGCACAAAAAAATCTACCACGTAACCAGAAAACTACTCGCAAGAAGGGGATCACAGATTAGATTACCACTAGACGCGCAGTTGCGGAATCCTTCGTGCGTCGATGTAGTGGATCGTCCTCGCCGCAGTCGTTGCGTCGATGGAGTGGATCGTCCTCACCTCACCGTGGATCGTCCTCCCACGCCGTAGTCGCAGTAGCGTCACCGCAGTAGTCCACACGTCCAGGGATGGAACGCCGTGCGTCGGTGTGCAAGCACCTGGTCGCTCGGCAAGGGCAGCGAGAGGAGGAGGCTAGGGTTTCGGGTGAATCACTTCTAAACCGTGGGAAAGCACACCCTGCGCCCACCCTCCTCCCCTCCTTATATAGCCACGAGATGAAACCCTAAACCAGGGCCCATCAGCGTGCTAAGCCCACGAGGTCCATTAATTACGGATCCAATCCAAATTAATGCGTCCCAGCCCATTAAGTGTGTGACCCTGCAGGTTCACGTATGTTTGGACATTGATTCGAAAAAGTCCTTTTCAATCCAATAGTTGGTAGCGGCTCCTTGCAAAGTATGCCGACTCCCAAACATACTATGATCAAATCGGACATAACCTATCAAAAGTACTCATGTAATAATCTCTTTGCCAAGTATATGAAGATTGAACTCAAGGTGAGAAGCATATCATCCTTTGATGATTCAATCCATCTCTCGTATCCGTGATATATTAATAAGTTGTGATTGACTCCTCAATCACGGCATGGCCATGCACTTCCTTAATCATAGCACACGAGTGGCCTTATCGTATATCTCCGTTTCATTGGAGTGGCAAATTCTATCTTGACTGCTCACTTCCCTCTGCACGTTTTATAGTAAACATGAAAGCTACCTTTATAACTATCCGGTTAGGAAGTAGTGTTTGATAGCCCCAAGGAAAACTATTACACATGTAGGGAATATGACAATCTCAGGTCTAAGGATCATACATCTACTTATGTATGAGATACACTGATGACACATAAGAATGAAACATTATCGCAGTGTCCCATTGCGGGTCTATCTAACTCATGTTCGTCAACATGTGTCCACAATGTATAGATGATATCTCCATATCCCATGATCTATGAAGCATGATCATCGATAACTACATGTGCTGATCTATTCATCGTTGTCCTATACGATGATATCTGATCAGAGATATTTATCGAATTACATCAATAAGTAAAGAGCTTCATAAGCAAGTCACATACTTGTTAATTAATACAATGATATACATTCATTGGACCAATAATCATATTATTATTCATAAACATAGCCATGTTACAATCATCTAAATGATTGCCTCAAGGGCATAACACTAACAGTAAGCTCCATGCCAAGAAGTTGTCGGCGATTTAGATTCCGTACTCCTCAACATCTGATTTAGCATACTCCTCATGCTCTGATACCATTTATTAGTTTCGGCCCTAGGAATAAATGCATGCCAATAATAGATCAAAGAAATGCACACGATAGAACACATAAGTTTTGGGGCAATTTTTTTTATGTTATTCATCAAAAACCTTAAGGTTAGTATTTATAATATGTCTAGACCTATGTATGGAAAATCTTAAAAAGGAAACAAGCTGATTTGATACCGATATGTGTCGTGATCTTTTTTTTGTCTTGCACAACTAGGCAAGTCAGCAATGGAAAATCTTTATTACTTACCGACATGTGCAATGTGGACCAGATTAAACAGGATGTGGGTGACACCTTGGCGCTCACGCCATCCACATTCTTGTGGAATGCTCATACTTCTGAGAGATACAACTGTTGTTTTTATCGTCGGACCTACCGTCGTGCACCCACTATGTGCTCTCCAGCAAGCCCGGTGCCACCGGCTACGTTGTGCTACTTGTCAAAAACGCACCACCACCATCAGATTCTGTCGTGCCAATGGCGGCAGAGGGGGGTGGAATGGACAAGCCACGACTACGACATTAGGAGCCAGAGATCCGTTGAGCCAGACGGGCCGGAGATGGAGAAGCTCATCGTCACCGATACCACGACATGCAGAGCAGGTAGGCTGTGAGGTATATTTTTGGTTTATTGAGGGTTGATTTTAGTATAATGCTATTGAAGTTAAGGTAAAATTATCCATCTTTATCATATAAAAGCTAATTACTTTTAAGCTCAAAAGCTAGCTTTAAGCTATGAACCAAAAAGCCTAAACCTAAACATACAGGACCTCAATCCCTAAAGTGTGGCCAATACAGTGCGAATCTGTAGCTAATTGTTCCTTCAGTATCGGCCTAGTTGTTTCTCCGAAATAACTTCTTGTTCCGCCCATGTCTTTTTCTCTTTTGCATGGGCAACTCTCCCGAAAAATCAGCCTATGTTTCTCTTCAATGATCTTCTTAAGCATCAGTCATTCTGGCCAGCCGATCCTTTCTAAACGCTAGCTGGCAACAGCCCCTGGTCGACCTTTTGGTCACCAATTATCTCGCCTACCAGAAATTGGAGCAACATATTCAATTGAAAAAAGACATGGAGATTGCTAATCTAAGATTACTCTCATCACTCCTTTGATGAGGATATATCGGTGTTGCCATATGGTATCTATCTTTTCACGTTCTCTTCTCTTGCCCTTTACCACCCCTTTCTTCTCTTCTAATACAAAAATTTTGACTAGGAACTTTAAGAAGAATTTAATCGAAAACTTTCAGTTCAAAAACTTTCGGCGAAAAAACTTTCGATTCCAAAAACTGTCCATTCGAAACTTTCAATTCGAAAACTTTTTACTTACAGAACTTTCAGTTCGAAAAGTTTTGATTCAAAAAGTTTCAACTCAAAAAAAACTTTTGAGTAAAAACTTTCGTAAATGGTTAAAAATACTTCCTATTAAAAAACTTAGGGAAAATTTGAAAAAAAACTTTTTTGTGCTCATCTCCACCTACATGTGAGAGTAGGAGCGGGAGGTCTAGGTTTAGCCCAGAGGAAATGATTTCTGCTCCAGTTTTCTTAACAGGTTTCTCCTAGGGGATGGGAATAAGGGAGGAAAAAGATACAGAGAATGTCATCAAGTGTTGCGATGTGAGAGCTTTTGAAAGGGAAGGGAAGTGAAAGAAGAAAGGAGCTACTGTCACATATCACACTGAGAAGAAAAGGACACCCTCAAATTAGATATTATATGGAAAAGCTTCCCATCTCAGCAAATTAAGTGGTTGACTTAGCATCATTACGTCGAACTACATACCACGCTATTGTAACATCCCAAAAATTGGAGTTTTGGAATGTTTAAATTTGAAAATTCACCATTTGCATTTTTCTTGAATTAATTTCAGCTAAATATGAATTTTATATTTATAAAAGGATTTAATTTGGCTAATCTATCCATCAAACAAAAGATTTTCAGTTTTAGTTGGCTTCATTATGCCTCAAGGTATTTTTCTCTATTTTTGGAGTTTTTTCTGAATTTATTTGCTATTTATTTGAATTTATTTGTTTTTATTTGAATTTCTGTAATTTCTTTAATTCGGAAAATGATTTCTAATTTGAAAATCCTTTCGGGCCGAATGCCTTCCACGGCCCGTTCCTATTCCCCGCTCGGTCCGCCCGACTCCTCCCGTTCGCCCGTCGCGCATAAAGCCGACCTTGCCACCGCGTTGAGTCCGTCGTCGGATCCGTGCCGCGTGGACGGCTGCGATGCAGCCACGTCGTCCGCGCCATCGCCGCCGAAACCCTAGCCGCCTCCGCGTCAATTCCGCCGCACCCAGCCCGAGGTTCGCCTCGTTGCGCCGCTTCTTTTGCCCCATCACTTGCTGCCCGAGACGCTGTCGTCATCGCGCGCGAGCTCGCCGAAGTTCTCTGCCGTCCCGAGCTCTTCGCCGCCATCTTTCTTCTTCTCCGGTGAGCCTCCGCCGCTTCTTTTGGTCGCATCAAGATCCCCGCGACTCCCTCTCCCTTTTGCCCCTAACCCGGCGTCGTCTCATCGCGCTTTGCCCCGTTGGCCGTGTCTTCTTCCTTGGCTCCGGCGTGCCCGCGCCAGCGCCGCCGCCACCGCCCCTCGTCGTGAGCCGTGGCCGTTCGATCGCCCGCTAGCGCATGGGATCGCGCCACGTCGCGCCGCCTGCGCCCACGTCCTGCCGTCCGTCCGATCGGGCGGCGGATCGCGACTGCGGCAAGCCCACGCCGGCCGCCACCTCGGCCCGCGTCGCCTCGTCTCCCGCCGCGTGGCGGCAGCGTCGGCGCGCGTCGGCCGCCACGTCGACCCTAGCCGCTGCGTGGCCGCCACGTCAGCGTGGTCCGCCACGTCGTCATCTCCCTTCTCGGTGCTCCCGGTCTACCGTGAGCCGTGTCTCTGACGCGTGGGTCTCACGTGTCAGTCGGCTTTTGTTTTCCTTTTCTGATTTTCCAGAAATCCAGAAATTCCAGCCAATCAGATCCTGCCACGTGTCAGCCTTTTCTGTTTTTTTTCTTCAGAATTTCTGATCTGAGAATCTTCCAAGAGCCCGTTCTCTTTCGTTCGAGCTCCAATTCTAGTGATTCAAATTTCTAAATTCATATAAATTCAAGATCTATCTTCTAGTACCATTCTTGTTAATTTTTGAATTTTGTTTGAATTTGTTTTATTTATTTGCTCTCGTTTCGCGTGTAGACGACACAGTCGAAGCTCAAGCGAATCAACAGTCAGAGGTAGATCCAGCAGGAAGCAACGAAGGAAAGTCTTCCTTGAACATGTTGATCCTAAATTTTACAAAATGCCTATATTGTTTTGAATTATGCATGCTTACTTTTATGCAATGTACTTTAAATATAGTTTTAGAGTATAGTTAAATACCAGAATTTGTTATACCCTCATTGGTATTGATCATGTCAAACCTTTGTCACCCTAGGTAATACTAGCTATTTTATTTGGTGATAACCAGTAGGTTAGCATGGAACGGTAGAATTGCTTAGTCCAGCTTAAGCGTTTCGGTATTGTGCTATTATGGGAATCATTTCAAATGTTGTTTAAACTTATTGGTGAAATCGCGGCAATTGGTGTTGCTGCTGTGATTTAAGTAAAATAAAGTGGAAATGGTTTAGACCGGGGCGGATGGATGTTTGGCGGGTGCAGAAAGCACGAGACCTTGGTATGTGAATGTTCCGCCCTAGTCAATTAAGGACCGAAGCGTGTGTTACCATAGACCGAGCACTACCGTACAACCACAAGTCTATATGGGTACGACCTGGCTAAATAATTTGTGCGTCTCATTATTAGCTTCGCTAGTTGGTGAGTGCCAGATGTTGGCAGGCGCAAGAGGGGGCTTCTGTACTGGGCAGCTAGAACCCTAACAGCGGTGAAACCTTAGCGGGCGAGGTTAATAGTGGGGTTGTACATTGTAAAGGCTTTATCATGATCTCTTTGGCGACACACCAAAGGAAGTGTGTTAATTGCATGGCAACAAGAGTCGACCATGTCTTGTGGGTAAAGCTGTATACACTCTGCAGAGTTAAAACTACTTAAGTAGCCGTGCCCACGGTCAAGGGCAGGCGAGGTACGCTTGCACATTGTAGATTTCATGGTTTTGTTTTAAAGGAAAATGGTGGTTTGGGAATCCGTGAGCAGATGGAACTCTCGGATTATGGTTTGGCGGATGGAGCCAGTCAGGTAGATGGAACCTGCTTTAATTGTCATATCAAATTCAATTACTATTTAATTACATTTTATTCAAATGATGCTTTATGAAATTACTATTGGTATTTACAGTTAAACTTTGCGTTATGCTAAAAGAGCCATATTATGCCTTCAATTGTTTAGCTTTGCATATAGTTAACATGCATTATGTTTCTAAGACTTGCGGAGTACATTTTGTGCTCACCCTTGCAACATCTCCAATCTTCCGCAGTGGAATTCGCAGAAGCTGAAGGTGACTACGATTTCTACGCTTGTGGTTACGACGAAGGCGATCCGGAATGCTAGGACGCGAACCCCAGTCGATTGCCTGTTGGGCAAATTGATGGGCTTATCCTGTTTTTGTTATTTCGTTTCCGCTGTTTCTTATTGAACTCAAGTTATGATGCTGCTTATTTGTAATAATTGGCTATAAGGCTAATGCTTTTTTGCTTAATTAATATTATATGCTTCGTGATATAGATGTGTTGTCATCATTATTTTCACTGTGTACTAGCTTTTCCTGAACTAGCACAAATTATACACAGAGGGTTCAGATTCGAAAATCCGGTCCCGACAGCCATTCACCCCATTTATGTGCCACATATTAACAATTGGCACTGTACGAGCCTCTCGTGGTCACCCGCCCTGGCCACAATTAGCCAACGTGTTCCAAAAAAAATAGAAAAGACGATGGCATGTTAGCGCTAATACACTGTCACTAAGATTGGTCAAATGTTGCTCTTAAAAAAAGATTAGCCAGTGTGTAGGGTCATATGTGAAAGTATTTGGTGAGTAATGGTGCAAAGCGGACATAGGTAAGGATCATCTATGCCCATGTCTTTTTACCCATATAACCAGTGGTGAATCCAAAATGAAAGTAGAGGTGGGGCTCTTATGTCGAAGTTCTAACTTAGCATAAGCATACTAATGATACATCTATCGATATATTGCCAACCAAATTCCAAATTCATACGTATCAAATCAGAGAGATAAAAATATCAATCGGTCAATAGAATATAGACTTGGGCAATAGAATATAAAAATCAGACATCAGTTATCACAACAAAAGGCATTCAGACATGAGGCATTGCACTGGGGCTTGGGGCAATTTTTTTATACCGAGCAAAGCAATCAGTGGCGCTAGCGAATTAGTCTGGCTCTGGTGTCCTCGTCCTAGCGATCAATACGAAGTTGAGAGGCTCCTCGTCCTCGGTCGCTCCTCCTTGCCAATCGACTCAGTTTCTATCTGGGCTCTGGCGATGCGCGTTCGGCCGCCGAATGGATGGAGTGAGCCTCGGTTCCTCTCTGGGCTCTGGTGATGCGTGTCCGACCGCCGGCTAGACGACACTCCGAGCTGCCGATTCCTCTCCTTTGGTGATGCACGTTCCGCCCAGCTCCCGACAATGCGTGTTCCGCCCGGCACTCTGAGCGGCCGATAACTCTTCTTGGGCCTCTGTCGCCTATCGGCTACCTACCTGCCCTGGCTCTGGTGCACGCTTGGCACCCTCGACTATGGGTCTTCGGCGCCCGTTGATGCCGACGTGGTGCGGCGAGTTCTCGCGAATCAGCCACCCGCCGTGTGGTCACGCCCTCCCGTGCGTCTGCCGCCGCGATCGCCCGTGCATTGGTCTGCCGCCTGCAAGACGACACCGACACTGTTCATATCTCGGACTCCTGGTGCTGCGCTACAGTAAAGGACGCCGAGTACTGTACCAAATGAAAGCCCATGAGAGTAAGGGAGCCTATGACTAATTTTGATGGCTCACTTGCCTGGTAGTATTGTTTCCTACTTTTCTTCTTACATCTTAATCCCAGTTGCTAGTTCTTAAACATGCTGATTTGCCGCCATGGTGCCACGTCTCTGCTTCTTTCTGGCGTTGGGGATACTGGGGGAGGGGGGTTCGGCCGGCCGGAGGTGGGGCTGGCGCCCCAAACAGCCCCAATGGTGGATTCGCCCCTGCATATAACGGAACATCACACATACAAATATGTCTAGAGATAGAAAAATGAAAACATATTTATTTATCTCTATTAGATCTTGTTTGAAAGATCCATTCTCGATCGGAATTTACGTGAATAAATCGGAATTTTAGCAGAACCCAAGGCACAGGGTTTTTAGCTAGGATAATCAGGTTGTTCAACGAGATTGCCATCGTAACGACAGAGCACCCCGTACCTTGCAGCTTGCCCCCTTTGAGCAGCGGGGCACACCAAACCCCTCCTGCTTCCGATCCCTACGAAGTACCCACATGGAAAGAGGGCTACTATCCAACGCTATACCCTTTGGAGTCACTTCCAACGGATAGACATGTTTCATTAGGTTTCAAGACATTCCATCTACGTTTCGTAAGTTTCATTAGGTTTCTGTTTGCACCAGAAATTGGTAAATATGGTTAAAATCGGCAGACCAGGGTCAACAAGATACGGTTAGAATAATGGATCAAGATATTTGAAAACAAGACAGATCGTTAAGGAAAACACTCTCAAAATAGAGGCCGATATGGATACTACTCCTAATGTGTTGTACCAGGACTCTATCGGTCGGTGGGTATAAAAGACGAATGAGGGCAAGCGCAAAAACAACAATACAATCAATCAACTCGCATCTATTTTTCATCTACTTTTCCGTTGACTAAGAGTAGTTTTGTAATCTAGATTCTCCTGTAACTCGATTTGATCAATAAAGTTGCGCATCGCCGATCATTGATCATCTTTTGTTACGCCAATCAGGTTTGATTTTCTCTGATCTTGTTGCACATCGCCTTCATCAGAGTCGATCTGCCTTTATCCTCTAATTAGCCTTAATCGACTAATTAGACTTATCGTTACCTTCAATCTAATCGGCTTGTAGCTGGTTAAATCTAAGCTGATTGCCTCACAAAATCGACTTTGAGTGAATTTTATATTTTCCTTACCAATTATAGGGTCAAATCGGTTGGCACGCTCTGAACCAAGTGTTCGTCTGGTGTGCTGCGCTCAGGAACCCTACTTCAAGTTTTTGGCGACAACACACTCTTGGAACCGCTCTTGAAGAGATGATGCTAAATTGTTACCAAAAGACTCGACGTGGCGTTACTCAAAAAACTGCGTTGTCGACGGTTAATGCCCTTGGTGATGCAGGCATTACAGATGGCCCGGTAAGTCAATATCTGCCTGCTCAAGCTGAACTATCGGCTATGATTAATCAATCCGTACACCATACTCAGATAAACCAATCATCGGCTCTCGTTACAATACTTAAGCCGATGATTACGAATAGTGTGAAAACTATCGCTCAGGAGTTGGCCTCATCTGGGAGTCTGCTTGATCCGGTGCAGGCTCTCCCAAGTTATCCTGCTTTCTCAATATCACAAAATACGCAGAGTACATTAGCCGATCCTAAACCATCGGTTATAACCTCACCCCCAACCATGATACTGACTCAACCTACCATTATACTACCATGAGATCCTCGACCGAGTGGGGTGACACATTATCAGGCATATACCGATGCTGCTAAGTTAGATGTGTCAGCTAGTTTACCGCCATTGGCTCCGTGTTATGCTTTTCCACAATCGGTTCCACAGCCGATTGAATCCGATAGGTATCCACAATACCATGAACATGTCTCGCCTAGGAATCCGGTTCCACACAGGGTAGTAACCTATTCAGAACCCTTTGTCCCATTACTGGAACCGTCGACTAGGAGAAACAGTGGATACGACCAATACACTCACCACCCGACGGCCCAGTCTAATCGGCACCCCGAGTTTGCACTCGGGGCGCAGAACGCCAATTATGACCAACATTATCAAGGGCATACCGTCCCGTTAGCCAATAGTATTTAATTGGGCCGATCAGATTTTCGCCGTATTAAGGGATCAATTCGGCATACAGTCGAAAGGGAAAGTCATCGGCTATAGAAATTCGTATCCCGATTACATAGATCGTATGCCATATCCGCACAATTTCAAAGTCTCGGATTTTGCCAAGTTCTCCGGGGATGATTCAATTATGACTCTAGAACACGTTGGACGCTTTGTCGCTCAATGCGGCAAAGCGGCCCAGTTTGACAGGCTAAAAATCATATTGTTCCCATTATCGTTATCAGGAGCTGCTTTTACTGAGTTTAAAATGAGATTCAAAAGAATTTTAACTGAGTTTTAAAGGACTAACTTCAAAGTTTCAGAGCACGTTATGCAGGTTTTAAAAAAGTTTCAAACTAGTTTCACAAGTTTTCAGCGTGTTTAAAAAAATTTCGATTGGCTTCAAATGATTTGAATCTTGATTAGAAAAAAGAGTTTCAGAATAATTTTAACTAAGTTTCAAAAAGGCGAACTCTAAAGTTTCAGAGTATGTTTCACAGGTTTTATATGGTTTCAGCACATTTAAAAAAATCAATGGGTTTCAATCTAAAAATATAACTTATTTTAAATCTGAAACTTCATTAAAGACGAGTTTAAGAAGAATCTCATTTGAGTTTCAAAAAACCAACTTCAAAAGTTTCGAAATGAAAATCTACTGAAACTTAGTTGTGAAAGCTATTAAGAACCCTGGGAGCTAAATTATATTAATGAAACACTATAAAACCTAATAAAACTTATCTGTGAAATACCATGAAACTTATCCGTGAAACGTCATAAAAACATATATGTGGACCTTCTGAATCTCAAGAAACTCGATGAAACATAATCATGAAACCTATCTGAGAACATAATGTAACTTAGCCATAACCGTCTGAAACTCACGAAACCAGGTGAAACCTTATCATGAAACCTAATAAGAACTGAATAAAATCTATTGAAACTTAGTCATGAAAGCTATTAAGAGCTAAGAAAACTAAATTATATTGATGAAACGCTATGAAATCTAATGAAACTTATCCGTGAAACATCATGAAACACTATGAAACCTAACGAAGCTTAACCACGAACCTCGTGAAACTTTTGGAAACCTAATGAAACTTAGCAAAGGAAACTTATTGAAACCTTTTAAAACGAAGATGTAGAAACTCCTAAAACTTGATAAAATATATTCATAAACCTTATTGGAACTACGTGAAAAAATCCAAAAAAATGAAAGCTTTATAATGAAAACTAATGAAACGTAGTCATGAAATCTATTGAAACTTATTCATGAAACTGAATGAAACTAAGATATAAAATCAAGATAAAATCTTTTGGGAATTTGAACACCATACTACTATATACACGAGCAAGCCTATACATGCACGCATATGCTTGGAATTTGGAAAACACGACCAGTAAGATCGACTAACTAACACAGCCATGACGACAAGCATACGTAAACAAGGTGACAGTGGCGGATTCAGGAATTTTAAGATTGGTGTACATAATTAACAAAATATTATTCAATATAAAAGTTTAAGGTTCACAATAGCAAAAACTAAAATACAAATTGTTCATATTAGAGCAAATATGTCACAACAAATTAGAAAAATTCAAAATATTTAAGAAAAAAATTAACTAGCGAGACTCCATAACTTGGAAGTGAGATATTATGGCTTCATCACTAACTTGTAGAAAAAAATATTGATCATCCATTATATTTAGTTGGTTCTTTCACAAAATTAATTATCGAAAGCAAATTTGCTTTCTATAGGTATTGATTTTGATGTGAAGGTAGTAGTTGTAGTTGTTTTCTGTATCTTTTCAGATTGATCCCACAAAGCTTTCCAATCTATAGAATACCTTCTCATTTTCTTAAGCTCTACATCCACACAATCAACTAATTAATCCTACCTATTCACCTTTTATCAACATTTCAAGTTGTCAACATTCAACAAAACAATATGTGAAAACCTATAGGATACTAGTCATGTGCTCGTGCGTTGCAACGAAAACTCAATTTGCGATAAAAAATTTATTTGCAAAGAACACTAACTTTAGTTATGTTTCAATAGTAGGAAAAGTTTTTTTCCTCCGAAGAGATTTGACTATCGGGTTAAATCCTCTTCCATCTCAACCGTTCATGTTAGATCCAACGAACGGTCTGTCCTCCTGAAGATGAGAGTGGGTGCCCTCTAATAGGGAGTAGATGAAAACAGAAGGCAGTGTACACAGACGGATGGAAGCCAGGTCTCCCCCGACATCTTCGTGATTGGCACGTGATTTGGTTGCATGATTCTTTCCTTTTAATCTATGTATTTCCAGATATGATGAGATAGAATTCCCATATTATGGGATATGGTGAGTCTATCCTTCTATCCATGCAGAATATGATGAGAAAATCCTTCCATTTATAAGATATATGAATAACCTCTTTCTATAGTAAGAACATGTGAATAGAGATATGCTAAAATAATATTTCTATTAAAAAAAGATATGATAAAATCCTTCCATTTAAGATATGATTAAATCCTCTTCTATCTCAGTCGTTCATGTCAGATCCAACGAATCAGATACTCTAGAGGAGAACGGACCACTGCCACCAACTCCTAATTAGAAGTAGTAGAGATGATCGATGGTCTTGACCGGCTGTTGCAGCGGTGTAGCCCACAGTGTTGTTCCTGCTGTTTGGTCAACAACACGGCTGTCGCCTTAGCCTCATCCTTTAGTCGCCGCCTACTTGTCGACGCTCTGAGGCCAAGTGAGAGAGAGCATGAGAGACAAAAAAAATAAAAGAATTTGGTTAGGATTGGTTGTGCTGTGCAATATACTCTGCTTGGTTGAGAAATGAAAGGAGTGGACTTTTCGCTAATGGGCTAGACTGGCCGATTGAGGAGGGGAGTTATAGGAGAATAGAAATAGACTAAAATTAACTGATAAGTGAATATATATGTTGATTTGATCCTTATATTAATATATATATATAGCTAATATACATATTATATAATTAATTTTTACAAAAAAAAATTAGATGTACAACTGTACACTACACCCATATTCCCTTTTGTTTTGGAGAGTGACGTATGCCGTTGTATAGTATTTCTGCCACGGAAAACGCCCCACTAGCACTCCACTACGTTTCGGCAGCCAAACCGAAGCAGTCGCGCAGTTGTTGTCGGAGGCGGGAGTGGCGTCTCCGTGCGTCGCCTTCACTTCCCCACCTCTCCCTTTCTCCTCTCTCAACGGCGACACGCGCGCGCGCGGCGACGGCACAGATACTTGCACCGACCTCGAGCCGCCTCCCAGGAGCCCCACCAGTGGGTGGTTGGAGCGGTAGCGGCGGCTTTGCTGCGACCTCTCTCGCGCGCGCGGTCGGTGAGTCGAGGCGGCGATGGGGGCGGAGGACGGCCTCGTCGAGATACATCCCCGCGAGCTCCAGTTCCTCTGTACGTACCCCGATGCGAACAAACCCTTTGCCGCTCCTTCCGATCTCCTCTGCAACTGTATGATGGATTGAGTGCGCCGTGGTGTGCAATTCGGTGGATCGGTGCGACGCGCACGCTTGCGATCGCGGCACGCAGATCGTTTTGCTTTGCTCTGCTCTGCTCTACTCTGGGTGTGGTGTGCTCTGATCTTGAGCGGGTAGCTAATTACCTAGTGGTGTGTAATTTGCTGTTTCGTTTAATTCGTTCGTTTTTTCCCGCTTGGGTTGAATTGGGATCTTGAGGAGCGGGTGAGTTCGTGTAGGGTTTAATCGGGCTTTGATTAAAAATCGATTTCAGAATGTAGTTTAAATTGTTTGCATGTACCATGTTATGAAACGTTGTATCTATCAGTTTCTTATTTGAAATTCTGTTTTGCAATTTTCAAACTAAACTGTACTGTTACCTCCTTTTGCAACATTAACGATTGCTGAAATTTCGGGGGATCAGTTAGTACTCGTCAATTGAGTGAATATTGCATTCTTTTCCTCATTTTTCCAGATAACATAGTAATCACTAGCAATTATGTTAGTTTTATACAAACAAATTTTAGGGAATTGCTGTGACCATTAACATTTTGTAACATGATACATACAGTTTGGATTTGCCGAGGTTGTATTTTTCCTAATAAAGTTGTCACTTTAGGAGGTTGAGTCCTTTGTCTTTCTGGTGGTGGTACTGCCGTAGTGGTGGTGGTTGGTTGTGATCTGTTAAGAGCTAGTTCATGTAGCGTGAGTAGTTCTAAGTTTGGTGCACGGGCATGTGACTGATGTGCTTGCCACATATATTATGCATTTGGTGAATTGGCTGCAATGCTGGCTTTCTAGATTCCTTGCTTGTTTGTTCACCACTTCCTTTGATGAGACAAAAAGAGTATACGATGTTGCTGAATAGGTTTGGTGTGTGCGTTAGACTTGCTGAATAAAGTGGTGGTGAAACAGGACAATGTGGTTGCACGCCATGACTGAGGTTAGGAGGAAACCTACTTGACCTGTATTCAATCGCATTGCATTTAGTTGGGCACTGGGGACCAGTAAAAACATGGGGCCAAGCTAGTTTATTTCCGTATTTATACGAAACAGGGTGTATTGGTGATGGTGTTAGATCATGCTAGATGATCTGTGTAAATGCCTTCTGCATTCATGACAAGAAATGATGGTGGTTTTGTTGAATGGAGACAAATTGCCTTGTATTCGTACCTATGTACAAGACTTTGGACTATCAGATCCTTTATCCAAATTGATTTGTTGCATGCGTGACTGAAGGGTGAGATTCGGTGCCAAGATGTGTATTTTCTGTTTGGATTTCATGTGTCACTAAGGTGGTTAGGGCTGGTAGCAGTCTTGTCTTCTATACAAAGTTATGAATATGGTTGAAATGAACTCAACTAAGGAAAAGAAATAGAAGCCTCACATTTGGAAAGGAGACCTGTGAAACAAACTTAACAGGATAAAAGGGTTTAGGTACTGCCCATAATGCAGAAATAGAATAAATGGACTTTTGGTTCAAGCTAAATTGTGATAATACATGTTCGGTAACTACAGAGGCAACATACAAGTGATTGAAGGGAGTGGATTGGCAGTGAAATAGAACTGGATTGTACATTTTTGGTCACGTTGAGGTCTAAGACAACTTGTAATGTAAAAAGATGTCCCCAAGTAGCCTTTGTTTCCCTTGGGAAATGTGAATGAATTACTACTATCTGCTTTATGAAACAGTTGATTTAATTACAGAATATTACCTTTCTGTTGAAAGATTTAAGAATGATAAAATCCATATATCTGTATTTGTAAATTGAACACTGTTGCAGTGAATATTCTTACAACATGTAACATTTAAGTCTGTCAGAGCTATGTTGTTTTGTTAGTATGTTACTCTTTAGAGGTTAGTCGATATGAACTAGGTTTTTCTTATTATTTTAGATCACATTTTCTAATTGTGATATAGCCCACTGAATGCATACTTTAGACTATCTTGAATATACAAGTATATCTGTGTTTTTTTTTCTTGCCGCCAGTTGAAGTGAAGAAGCAAAGTTCATGCTCTGTCCATCTCTTGAACAAAACAGATGAATATGTTTCATTCAAGGTTGGTATGCAATTTTAACTTACATTCAAGTTTTCGCATTGTAAACTCAAGCATTTTCTAGTATTGCCAACACTTGATCCTTAAATTTGCTGGATATGTGTGGTCTGGCTTTTCCACCTAGTTGTTTCATATATATACAGTAATTGATCGCCTGTTTATGACAATATATGAAAATAGAATAATTCATATTTACTACTGATCAAGCATTTTTGCCAGGTTAAAACAACTTCTCCAAAAAGATATTGTGTTCGACCGAATACAGGAGTGATTCTTCCAAGGGCAATATGTGATTTTACAGGTGCATGTAGTCTTCTACTGGTGATGATGATAATGGTGATTTGCCAAATTCATAATTGATTGTAATGAAGTGTTGTGCAAGCCACATGTTCCCTTTTTGTAGTTGACATGAGTGGATTTCAAAATGCATTTTTTGCTCCCCCTTTGGTGAAATTAATTTATGTAATAATTATTCAAAATTCTTTTGTAAAATTAGCATGTATAGCTTTTCAGTGCAAAATCAGTTGTCCACTAATGTGATTCATTCATGATAAGCTGACTCCTGCTGTATCACTTGTTATACTCATCCAATGCATGTGATTAGCTTGCTTTCGAGGAACAGGAAATATCTTTATGCATTTTACTTGTTCTTCTGTTAGTTTGTTTAAGTCTTTTCTACGTAAATTGTATTTCCTTTTGATTTTATGTTTCGTTAACTTTGTTGTTTACCAAAATGCAGTTACTATGCAAGCACAAAGGACTGCTCCACCAGATCTGCAGATAAAAGACAAGTTTCTTGTGCAGACCACAGTTGTTCCTTTTGGTACATCTGATGAAGGCATTGTTCCTGCTTTTGTAAGTATGCAGAAATTTATGTTCAGCTTGTGTGATGTTTTCTCTCCATCTTTAAACCTTATTTTGAATCTGCCTTATTCGTCTTTGTAGTTCTCCAAAGAAGCCGGAAGATATATTGAAGAGAATAAGCTGAGAGTTATCCTTGTCAGTGCAACTCAACCTGAAGTAGAGCAACTCATTAATGGTGTTCCCAATGCCAAGACAGCTGTTGACGTTCCTGTGGCAAAAGAGACATTGAATATTGTGAATGAAGTACCTATTGTGGGGAATGACGTTCCTCATCCCCTGAAAGCAAGCTATCCTCCTCTTAGAGAAACTCCAGCTATCCTGAATAAAATTCCCCTCTCTGAAAATGAAACTCTTACTGTTCTGAGAGATTTTCCAATCCAATCAAAAGAAGCTCCAGCTACTTCAACAGAATCTGCTCTCCATTTGAAAGAAACTCCTACTGCTTCTGTAGAATCTCACTTTTCTTCAACAGAAACAAGTGTGACCTTAAAAGAATCTCCTCCACCACTAAAGGATACTTCTGCTCCAAAAGAAGTCGCTATCTTAAGTGATGGAGTTGTCAATGCAGATTATCTTCATCTATCTCATGTAGGTTTCCAATTCCCAAGTATTTGCATGTTCTGCTGCTTCTGTTTAGCTTATTTTAAAAACAATTTCCATTTGTGGCATTTAACTCATTGTTATTTCATTAAGTCAGAGTTTTATTTGTTATGTAAAATTGTAATATCAAGTGAGATAAAATGTGCTTAAAACTTACAGGTTACTTCATCCCTCCAAACTGTATATTATCTTTATCTCTAAATACAATCACTTGATTAATTTTCAACAGCTCCGATGCGTTTACTTTGCAGTCCGGTGCCGCTGGTTAACTTTATTCATTATTCGTACCAGGTAACTGAAGATGTTCAGAATCTGAAGTCAAAACTTAATAATCTTAAAGTAAAACTAGAAGAGGTAAGGGGGAAAAATGATAGCAATATGTTTGAGTTGAGAGATTATTGGATCAATTCTGAGGACACTTTCTGAATCACGACATTATTGCATTGTCCTTTTTATAGGCTGAAAGTTTTATCATAAAACTGAGGGAAGAGACAAGAACTGCCATCAAGGAACGTGATAAGTTACGGCATGAAATGGTAAGATTTTAACTGCATCATTGATATACACTATTCTCTGAGAGATCATGTTCTCCATTGTCAATGTTCACAATAACTGAAGCTTCAAAGAACAACTCTAAGCACTTCATATCCTCACCTTTGTCTTCGGCGAGAGGTTGCTACTTTCATCTGTCCATTTGAGCCAAGCCACGACTCATGGCCAACTGGTGCAAAAGTATGCCTAATATCTGTGGGTCCAAGTACCAAGACCCTATCATGAAAGAGTCTGCATTGGTCTTCCAGCTCGCGAAATAGCCCCTATCTGCCACTGCTTTGGTTCATCAGCCCATCTTCATCCAGAGGAAAGGGCCTCTTATTTTAACTTTGATCAATAACATAAGATGGCATTTAATAAATTCGCATTGTGGTAAGAATTAGCTAGATCAAAAAATGGCTACTCTTGATATCATGTTTTACATTGAATGATGGCTTCTAGCATCTTAGTAAATATAAAACTATAAACTGTAGACTTGATTGATACTCATATCGCAATGTACATTTCCACTTCATAGGTAATGTTCAATATTCTGTTGTGCTGTATGGTTTTTCTTGTTTGTGGTAAAATAAAAAATATATGAATTCGCATAGCTGAGACTCTTATCTCAAAATACACAAGTCTACAAAGTGCAGAATTTTTACTAGTTGCCATTTTATTAGAAACAAGTCTGATCTAAGATGCTACAATTACAATTTACAATCCTTATAAGTTATTTATGCTGTTAAATATTGCTAAGACTTCGCATAAGCTGTGGACACGTGACGTAGCACTGTCAGCACATAGCTTTGTTCTTCTCAACTGTTAGCTTGCATATCCATACCGGCCAATTTCTGTCTAGGCGTTTGCCTTCCAATCCGCAACCGCTTCTCTATTGTTCAGCTACGGGCATGCTGCAAGAAAAGTAAGTATGCAGTTGAGAGTAGTTCCTGTGCCATCAGTTACTAAACCACCGTGCAGGTTTATCTGTTCTTGAACATATCATTATCTCGTGTTATCGTGTTTATTAACTCATGGTTTGTGTCTCTCGAGTAGGTTTCCTTGAAAAGGATGGGCGATTCACGGAGTCGAGCCGGTTTCCCGTTGCTGTTCGTCATCTACACGGCGTTTCTCGGCGTGTCACTAGGTTACCTGTTGCACCTATGAGATCGGTGAGTGATGGAGATGAAGCGCCTGGACGTAGCTGAGCTTTCTCGCAGCAAAGGAGTCGAGACTTGAGAGGCAGGCAGCCTTGCAATACTTAATCAGAGAGGAATTCTTGTCGCGTTCGTGACGGTCGTGTCACACCATCAGTTCATATGTCCTTGCATACAGCCGAGAGCCGAGGGTACTAATCACCTGAGTGTATAGAACAGCTTGATTAATTTTACATTTTACAGAACTACGTACTATAAAAGATGCCCGCTCTGGAGGCTAACCAGGAATCAAATCCTTCCCGGTTCTACTTTCGAATCAACACACTAAGCTCCCAACCCGATGCTATGCTTGCTTGGTTTTTGTCAGGAAAAATAAAAAGTTTATGCATAGATAGAACTAGTCAATTAATTAGGTCACTCAATAAGGAGATTGATGATTGGCAGCCACGAATAGTAGTACCACCTTGTTGTGATACTGTCTAAATTGCCCAAATATGTATTTCCAATTAGCCGGCCACTTGCAACCACAACTAAAACTAACCGAAGTCCGGCGTGCCGGCCGGCCGGCCGGAGTTTCCCAAGGAGAAAATCGAGAGACAACAACAACAATGAGTCGAGTTGTCAGCCTTTGCGAAGCTAAAGTACAAATGATATTATTTCTCTAATTAAGCGCAAACTGTAACCTAACTGCACACCTGACAAGCTTGTCGTGCCAGCCCGTTTGTGCATGCGTCAGGGTTGACTTTTCCACGCATGCAGATACGCGGAATTTCCTGCACAGCACGCACGTACGGTAAGGGTGCTATAAACGTGGCCGTGCCACCATGGGCTCTCGATCCTTGCCTCCAATCCTTCCTTCCAGCTCGCCCTGCCATTCCTCTCCTCCCTCCTCTCTTCCTGCTTCCTCCCTCCTCTGCTCGTCGTCGGCGTCGCGAGCGCCGGCCATGGGTTGCGGTGGCTCGAAAGAGGACGTGGCCACCGGCAACACCGCCAACGGCAACAAGCTCTTCCGGAGGAAGTCCACCATCTCCGCCGGCCACCGGTCCTCCCGCGCGTCTGTCGCCGTCAAGGAGACGGCGGCCGGCGAGGCCAAGGCCGATGTGGAGGTGACGTCGGCCGAGAAGCCAGTCGCCGTCGTCGTCGAGGAGACGAAAGAGGAGGAGGAGGAGGTGGTGGTGGTCAAGAAGGATGTCACAGACGACGCCGCTGCCGCTGCCACGGTGACCGAGGCGGCGGCGGCGGAGCAACCACCAAAGGGGGAGGAGGAGGAGCTGCCCAAGTCGACCATGGTTGATGCGGCGGTGGCGGTGGAGGAGGGTAAGGTTGACGAGGCAAAGGAAGTAGTAGTACTCAAGGAGGAGAGGGTTGAGGAGACCAATGCCGAGGAAGAGGAGTCGTCTCCTGCTCCGACAAACGAGGATGGTAAGTTCAATTAGCATCTTTAATCTTTACTGAAGCAAATATAACATCCCCAATTAATATCGTACCAATTCACACACACAAAAGAAGAGGATGAAATTATGCATGTGTATGCGATTTGCTCCAGGGGAATCGGTTGGGCAGAACACCACAGAACCCATGGAGGCCAAAACCGTCGATGAGCACAAGGTCGAGGAGGCGGCGGCCACCTTCCCTGAGTCGTCGTCGGAGGAGAAGAACGCCGACGAGCCAAAAGCTGCCGCCCCAAGCGAATCGCCGGCGAACTAATTCAGCGAAGGCGAAGAGACGCTCGTGTAATATATGCATGCGCTCGAACAGGCGGAGATGAGATGTAATCGTGCATGATCATGCATATGCACGCGGGTGTTTACCTGAAACGTTCGTCTATGAGGAATTGATGATGTGCTCGATCGTTCTTGGTGGATGTTCGTACCAAAATCCTATTTTCGCGCACGCGGTGGACCACCACCTGCGTCACTGGCCTGCTGATCTGTGTTGGAATTAATCTTGGGCTAACCACCCAGCTAATTAACGAATTCCGACTTTTAGGGAATGAGATCCCGTCTCTTGCGCCCTGATCGGAGGCACCAACGGATTTTTGGTTGTGGTCCCGAGTTGTTAGCGCACACATTAAAAGGGGAGGGCCTGTGTCTAATGCAACGAAAGTTTGATCATTGGAAAAGCCCAGTCCCGAAATTTTCCGATCAAAAGGCGCACTAAGCAACCCGAAGATCATCTACCTTCTACTGCGTTTTTCATCGCCGGTGGCTACTGGGACGACGACTTCTTCATTCTTCGTCACCGTCGACAACCACTGCTTTCAACTCATCATCACCACCGATCTGCAATCAATGGCTTCGCCTAATGGTATATATGCTATCGGTTTTTTCCGCATTAAGTGTTCATATGAATGCCTAGTTAATGTCTTAAGAACCCTAAATAATCTATCAATCTGCTCCCTTCCCATTTTCTCTTTCTTCGTCTTGCTCTTTGTCAGAACCGAGAGACAGCCCGTCGAGATCGACCCTATGCCGCGCCGCCGTCATCGAGTGCATGGGAGGTCCCAACGCCGGCCGACGCCTACCACCACCGTGGTCGGCTGTCAGTAGCACCTTTATGGCAGCTAGCGCATGCATGCAGTTATAGGCCGGGACCGGCCCCAAACTTGCATGTTTGATCCACAAATTCGAAGGTTTTAATTCCGAGTGGAAGTCCAATCCCTAATCGCGAAGGTTGTAGTTTTGAAGGTTCTTCGGGGTTTTTTTCTCTTCGAAATTAAGTTCAATCGATCCCAACATTTGAAAGTTGCTAAAGTTGGCAGCTTTCTGAATCAAGAAGGATATATATTTTATCCGTCCAGATGAAAGTTGGAAGGACAAATGGTTTCTAAGTTGGAAGGAAGAGAGAGAAACGGATCGAAATATACATCGCGTGCATGCATCTGCTTGGGATACATGCCACCTGCAGTCGTTGACTTTGGCCGGCCGTACTTCGTAAAGCTATCTGCCACACATTGGCGTGCCGGCGATCGATAACGCCACTTCTCTTCGTCTTCTAGGCATGCAGAATAGCCTTCGCTGCATTCTCCTGCATTTCTAATTGTGTGGCCCATGCATGCTCGTTGCATGGCTTCGTTTCCCTGTCTCACAAAATAAAATGGGTTTAGCACGGGAGACGAATCCTCCTCATCTTCTTCTTTTTCCCGTGCGTCTTAATTACCTTTAGCCAACTTCAGCAGTGCTGTGTTGGCATGCAGATTCTGGATTCTCTAAATAGCTTTTGATTCTCAAGAATTTAAGAAACTTCTCTCACAATCAGAAGCAGATTTGTATATAAAATCAGAACCTATCACCTATCCGATTTTTGAAAAAAATTCAGAATCTACCCGATCAGAATCTATTCCAAACTTGAAGGTGAATCAACCTCCATGATTCAACCGAAGAAGGTGAATCTAGCAAGTTTTAAAGCAACGTTAACTACCCAGTAACCACTGTTCCGTTAGGCAATCTGCAGCGTAGGCGTGTAGAATCGAGGCTGGTACTACCAAGTATGAGGTGCCTTGCTGCTGCCGGCATCAACACACTGGAAGATGAGGGCACTAAGCCAAAAAAAAATATGGACCTATTTTGGTGAGGATGCATGGGATGTTAAACAACGGAGAGAGCTTAAAACGTCTTAGCGTCCGTCTGATTTGGCATTTATGGATGTCCTTCTTGACAGTTTAGTTTTTCTAAAGTATGTGAGCGTGCAGTTTGTACACTAACAAGTTTATTACTACGTTCACCACTTTACAGTGGTTGAGCAACTGCAGTGCTCTTTATGCATATAGTTTCTTGGTACTTGCTAGTTAATACCATACAGCACAGAGGTTAGGTGCTCCTAATTGAAAGATTAGCAAGAAACAAACCAAAATGCTGTACTATTTCCAGACAAGGGAAATGCTCCTCTTTTTTTATTATCTTTTGGTTCTAATGGAGCTCCAGATCAGACACCTCAGATGCAAACAGTGAACTCGATTGGCCCAACTGTTTGCTCTTACCATGAACCCAATTCATCATCCAAAACAATGTCCAGCTGAAATGGAACTGTTTAGCTGAGACAGAAAGCAAGCCAGTCTAGGCAGAAACTTCTGGCTTTCTTGTATTATAGTCAGATGAAGCTGCAAGCCAAAAAGGCACATTGCCGCTTGCCTCGCTCTTCTTCCCAAACTTGTGCCGGATTAACAAGGACAACTCACAGCAAGTCCCAAGTCACCGATACACAACATGCGTCACCTAATCTTTACTACCACCTCAAATACAGATGGAGATGTGTTTCGCAGAGCATGCAAGTAACAGCAAATGTTTACTAATGTAGTTTTCAGTACTGCCATTACAGGGACAAGTAGCCATCAGAGTCTGAATTTCACCAGGAGGATATTAGAGTACCAGTGCGTTGTTAGCTGTAGTTTTCATCCATCTCACCATCAATCATTGTTCGTGTAGTTCTCATCCGGAATGGACTGCGACAAATCACCAGTAGAGACTGACATTGCAAGGTTGAAGAACAATTTAAACATTCCATACTGAAAGAAAAGACCAGATCCATTTGCCAAATATAACTGGGCAGTTAGTTGATCATCAGCCTTAACAATTTCATCCCAAAAAATGTATTAGTGGTCTTGGTGGGTGTGATTGGCTGAGCTGTCTCCATCTTGGGAGACGGAAGGAGTAAAAGTGGATGGCATCATTGAAGACCTGATAGAGATGCACCAACAACTGGCCATACTATGCTTTTAAGTGAATATCAAACCAAAGTTTACGAGAAAGCACACATAACTCTGCCAAGAAGCCCTCTTCTGACCACCATTCGCCTTCAACATAGTACCAGGGACTCATCTTTCTCCTCTGTCGCAGCTAACATGGGCAAGTTGTGCTGCAGCAACGAGTCAGAGGAAGAGGCAGGCTTGAACCTCATGGGACTTCTTGTCGCGGCCATCATCGCCTTGGTGCTGATGTTCCTCTGCATGCCGCCCCGGCGGCGCTCCGTCACCATCTATCCTTGCTGTTGAGGTGATGAAATCTCTGCAGATTTCCGGCTGAGAGAAACTTTATGAGTTTGACGAATCAAGGTATGCAGACCGCAGAGTGCATGTTTCTGGGGAGCAGGCCAGGCACTGGTTCCTGATTTTCAGTTCAGAAATAATTTCTACGAAATGTAATACTCATCCTACTATAAATCATGCTATTCATTTATTAGGCTGTTCATCTGTAGCCTAGTTCGGTAGCTTTGGAAAAATAGATATTATCAAATTAGTTAAGTTGGTATGACTTGTCCCCCATCCCTCTCTTTTTGGTTCTTTGAGATTTTGATCTGATCATCGCAGAGGATCACAGGAACTGGGTAATCTTTTAAGACAGTTACATTGTAATTAGGCAACAAATAGATTCAGTGTTCTTCCCTGGTTGTTAAGTGGTTCTTTAGTGAACCCAGAAGGATCCACTTCTTAGTGGCCTAGTGTAACTTCCAGTAGGAAAGCACTATAGAAACAAGGTAAGAAAATACTAAAAGATTTGACCAAAGGTCCTACACTTCTGGACAGATCTGAAAAATCTACTCAGCAGTCTGAGGAGAGCCATTATTCAACTATCTGATTCTCTGTTTATCATTTCAGATATTATCATTTTGCGTAATAAGAAGCAGCAGCCTGATGTTCTTTTGCAATTCATGGTTCGATCCCTTTTTCATTGTTCTTTCTTTGCTCTTTTATCTCGGCAGAATCTCAGCCTTCAGTGCACTTTATTCTTCTCTCTAGCCTTCTCTAACCTCTCCACAAGGGGATCTAGGATAATGCAGAATGTCACATCTTTCTGAATTCCTTTTCTTTCTTTTGTATACTAAAGTATCTAGAGACTACAGATTCAGCAAGCTTAATGATCAAACCAATCCAATGGAGACCCATGAAGTTCACTCCTATTGCAATACAAAAATCAGCTAAGCCGTTTCTCATGTATTAGTTCATTAAGTGCAACAATCTCTTCTTCAACCCAACCATTCACAGTTCAAATTTCTTTCATAATCTGAAATCTCAAGTGCTACAAGTAATTACTTCCTAAACCTTAGTACATCTTGATGGAGACAGCTTGATGTGACTGTCTGCAAACAGGGGAAGCTAATGGGGGGTTGTCAATTAATGCCATGAGATGAACTAATCTTATAGATTTTTTTAAGTAGATGAACTAATCTTATAGATTTTTTTAAAATCATGTCTATATAACAACCTAAGACTGTAAAAATTGCTTTGACAAAACAATACAGATAGGAAAATATGATGATAACTCAATGCCATGCAATATGAGAGAGAATTTTGTGTACCAATCAGGGTTTTTATCGCATGCAAATGACTTGTTTCATAATTCTATGATACCGGTACAAGAAGTTTATCAGCAGTATGGAACTATGAAAGACCTCCTACCTTTTTTGTCAAATTAACCAACCATCCCAGTGCCATAAACAAGCTCCAAACCTTTCCACTTAAACTAAGTCAAATGATTAAATAGTTGAACTTGCAAACATTTGTTACAGTGATCCAGGCATCAACCATCCAGGCATTTCATTATAAATAATCCAATTATTTTTCACATGGGATTCCCAGCGATGACAGGTTAGCCGTATGTCAAAAATAGCCTCTCTGGGTTGCTTTCACTTTTGGCCATTGTGTTCCCCAGTTTGGATTAGGTACTTGGAAAAGGAAAGACCACGATTCTACTTAATTGCACTATAACCTAGTCAATGACTCAAGGCAGCAGTGCAGCACAATACAGATTTGCATGTAATCACAGGTCTACAACTACTCCATTGAAGCTTTTGACTCCTTGGCTCCCTTTTTGTTTGTTTGTCTCAATGTTTCTTCCTTTTCTTCTTCTTATTATTTTATTGTTGCTCTTTGGCAACTTGAAAGTTGAGAGTATTTTTTTTATCTTGCTATGAGGTCCCATAGTTCATGTGTTCAACATTTAACCCTACTCAAATATAGTTATAGATGTGTTATATTCTTGAGTTACAGAAATTGATGGATCAAAATATTGCAGTAGAAAACACGGTTATAAGCACCATAGAAAAATGAAAATAACAAACATTAAACAGAACTTATCTCCAAAAAATGTTATAACTAATTCACACATCACGAGACTTTATTATTTATATAAGACTATCACCAATAGTTTACAACTTTGCATGGTTTCGTACTTTCATCCATCCCATTCCATTTACATCAAAGCAGTGCCACAAGGTGACAAGGGCATCAGCAACAAAACACAAAGAGTAAATATATTTACAAAAAGCACAGCAAGCCAGGTACAGATGGTTTGCGTACTTTTAGTTCACTTATTTATGTCCACCAAACTGACCTGGAGACGAAATACCTCGTGAACAGCACCACGGCTAAGAATGGCTAGAACTTCTTCCCCCGCAGACATGGTGAGCGTGCTCAATGAAATTTTGTGAGACTCACATTCATCAGGCAAGCGGAAACCATAGAACCACCTACCAAACTTGAGCAAGCTCACACACACTTTCCTTTCTGCCACTTGGCGAGCTTGAACTGCTTTATCCACTTCATTTGGCTGAAAAAAAATAATAGTGTGTCAAAACCTCATTTATGAGCAAACCAAAACTTGGTTAGACCATTAGAGTCAGAACATTTGTTGTCAACTAAAAGAAACATTTCAAAGGCTTGAAAACTCATTCATCCAAAGCTTTCTGATGCTGACAAGTGACAACCATATATTATCTGAAGTGTTTTCTGTTTGAGGTATTCGGACACTTCGATGTATCATATATAATACAAAGTGCATCGGACATATGTTTATATGTGACATAATATGGCATGCATGTGTGAAGGGACTACTAATTACTCATTAGGGTGTGCACAGACTGCTAATCAGCAAATGAAGTGCTTTAAGCAAATAACAAGTTTCCAGAATAAAGCTTTATCATAGTGTAGCACATTGAGCCACTCTGAATCTAACTAGTGTTGACTTATGGGAGGAAATATACAAAGATTTTGAGGGCCAAAACAGTTTGTTGACATCTGAATGATATAGCTGTCTATACAAGGTAATAAGGTGTGGTACTTCAAGAAGAGCAATGAGAAATGGCTCCATTATCTTTCTTTAGCAACAAAATCACAAATCAAGTAGTGTAAGGTTCTTGGGACATGAAGGGCATGTAACCATAAGAGAAGCTCAACGAGAAAATCAGGAATGCATAACTCACCGGTATATGCAAACATGCAATTGAGTAGTGCAATCCAACCAGATTTATTATAGCACTGTGATTCCTTGAGAACAAGAAAAACTGGACATCGATAAAGCCTATATCCTTCATCAAGATCAAATCAGAAATAGCTTTGAGATAATATTCAGCTTCGAGTGACCCGTTATGTGAGCTGCTCTCCACAAATTCAACCACACCAGAGATAGCAGCAGCTGTTCTTCTGTGACGGTTAATGTAGAGAGCTTTCCATCCCTACAGTATAAGATATACCAAAATGTAAGCTTAATCTGTCATGTTTTAGGCATTAACACTGGAAAAAAAAGGACACAATAGTTCTTCAACTCCGGTATCAGTTTCATTCTGTACAAAGCACTTTGAAAACGAACAAATTAACCCTCACAACATCCTAATGTCCCCTAAAGACAAGTCATAGCCTTAGAAAATAAGGGAAGTACCATTCTGGTAACGCAACTTTAGGGTATAGTCTGTTTTAAGCTGGCTTAAACTTTCAACCGAACTAATTGTCTTCTTGTTTTTTCTGGCTAAAAGGCCTAACAAAAAGTGAGGGAAAGGAAGCTTGGAATTAATTCCACTTGGCTTCACTAAAAAACTGAGCCTTAAAATGGGCTAGAAGCCTAGAAACCAAATTCAAGGGTCATCATCATACTACATCTAGAAACTTATGAATTCATCAAAACAAAAGCTGAACGGTTAATTGGTCTCAACCAAAAGCCAGGAATTAAAATTAACTGTGAAGTTACGAACCAATTTGGTGCTTCTGCCAAACACATCTTAACAAGGTACTAACTACTAAGATTTTGTCATAATAAAATAATGAAGGATCACAACAATAACAGATGTTAATATTTTATAATCAGTACATCATGCATACTTAGGGAACATGTCGCTGGAATGCTTAGTCATAGCAGCTCATCTTGCCAATATGAGCTGCTACCCTTAAGCAGACCTTGCAGTAGAGTAAATCAGTAAATTAAGGTATCTTCCTTGCTAATCTGGAGAGACGTATTGAAATCTAGAACCTAAGTGTCCTTGTTTCAAACCAAAACTTCAAGATACATATTACGTCTTCATGTTACCGTATTAAGCACTGCTCATTTTTATTTTATATCTTTCTTTTCACCCTTTTGTTAGGATCATAGGGTGAGCACCACAGTTTCACGGTAAGAAACTAATGGAATGTCCTACTATTGTATTGCAACGAAAAAAATAGCTTATTTATTGACACAAGAGAATTAAATTAACCCCACACCAATTTCTGCAAAGAATCCAACATCAGATACCAACGATAATAACACAAGAGACCAAATTCCAGAGCCTGAACTAGGACGATACTAAACTCATCTTGAAGCAGCAAGGGTGGGTGAAAAGGAAGCTTTTACATTAAACTCCTAGATATTCAACTTAAATCCCAGAGATATGCCCCTAGAACTTTGAATTTAGGCAGAAAATTTAAGCTGGAATACATAATTAGGCATGAAAACTTTACTCTACTCCCTTTACCCACCTGGACACCGGAAGCCCCTTCCCCTCCTGCTGCCACCGCCGCCGCAGCGGTGGCCGGCCAGCGGCGTCGGAAGAGGCCCTCCCACACACAGTCGGCATCGCAGGCACGGCGCCAGGATCGCGAGCAGCCGCCGAGCGCGCACACGTCGGCCTCCTGCTCACGGTTGGAGCCAGTCGAGTCAACGAGCGAACCATATATCTCTGAGAGAGAGAGAGAGAGAGTTGTAGATGCGCACCGGAAGAAGGGATGCTACGGAGAGGGCTATGTCCTCGGGGAGGTCGGCCCACCTCCCATCCGTCACCAGCGCCGGCGACGGCGAGAGCTCCATTTCGACTCCCCTCTCTGTCTCTCTGCGGCCGCCGCTCTACAAAAGAAGCGTGCAACTTTTAACTGCAGTTTGCCTCTTAACTGCGGCTTCGGGTAAATGGATGGGGACATGGGGAATTGGGATGGGGTATTCTGGATCCTTTGCGGCCGCGTAATTCACGCAAGGGCCACGTGGAAGGAGACCCAAGGTAGCCAATTACCAGGATTCTCTGCGCTGGATCCGTTTCAGGTGACACACGACCCCCGACCCGAGGCAGCCTTCATCGCTTATGCTCAATTGGGCCAAAGAAGGACGGCCCACCAGGCCCAACCTGGTCGAATAGCCTAGTAGGCCTAATCGGCGTGCCACTGAATCCCAGTTAGAACACAAATCAATGCCTAAAAAAAAAGACAATCAATGAGTAGATAACTGTTTCGTATTAGACAAGTACACTAATAAAGCTCGCTAATTACTCTATATCTCATATATATATATATATCATTTAAAGTAAATAATAAAGTTAATTTGTATAATAATTATCTCTAAAGGTTGTCTCTGAATGTTATACAATAATTATCTTTTCTCTCTTGTATATAACTAATATATATGATTTCCTATGCCATGCTGACTCTTGCATAAGAGCCGGCTCTCTTCTCACTTTTTTTTCTCACTTCTCTATGTAGAACAAAACTGATATATACAGGTTAAGATTAAGCAGAGGTAGTCTTATTATGTACGCTCTTGTGGTTTGAAATTTATTTATTTAATCGAGTATACACCTGTGCATTGAGTAAGAAAATGTGTGCAGGCAGGTTGAAGCCTCCCCAAATTCCTATCCTGTATAGTAAACACACATGCATGTAAATTGGAGGCCATGCGCCACATCACCCCCTCGCGAAAAGATCCCTCCAAAAATTCAAAATTGTGTTTAGATTCTTTGATCGGTTTTTAACAGAAAGGATCTAAAAATGAAATTACGTTTAAGTCTCTTTATGGTTTACGTTCAGATCCTCCTGTCAGTTTTTAATAGGATGGTCCTAAGAAAAAATAAAAATACGTTTAGGTCCAAAAAAACGTTTTTTAGCATAATTGACCTGAAAAAAATTGGAAATACGTTTAGATCCCTCCGCGGTTTTCTAAAAAAAAACCACAGATTTGCCGACGGTTTATAGCAGTCCAATTATTCGCCGACGGTTCCTAGCGACCCAAATTACATTTAGGTCCCTCCGCGGTTTTCTCCCGAAAAAATTTCACAGATTCGCCGACGTCTCCTAGCAATCCACAAATTCACCAACGGCTCCCAGCAACCCTTTTAAAAAAAAACAAGAAAACCGAAATTACGCAAAAAATAATTCAGAAATATTCGTCGAACCAAATTTCGCACGACGCAACGTGGCGCGTGACTCTGGCTAGTGTGAATGAAATGAGAGAGATGTCCGTTGGTGTGCGTCTTCTGTGAACTCTCGAAAAACTGATGGCAGCTATGGGACCAAGACACTGACTTTCCATTCTTAATGGTAGACGTTCCCGTTATACTGGTTGGGACATAAGAAATGTTCCAGTAACTCTAAAAGCATTCTCACACGTGTGACATTGCAGTTGATTGCACTAGTAGTGTTAGTTTGAAGTCGAATTACTCTCTAATCACAAATAGTTGTCGCGTGTTTTGAACATCGGTATAGTTAAACTTTCAAAACTTTAACCGTTAATATCTTTTTAAATATTCAATTTGAATACATGAAAATCATATATATAAATTTGTCTCGAAAAGTAATTTCATAATATTATCGTTTATTGGATTTTATAAATATATTATAATATAAATTAGTAATCAAAATTGTGTTTTGGAAACTATATCAATATTCAAAACAACATCTATTTATGACCGAATGGAGTATTTTCTTCTTCTTTTTTAAATAACAGAGATAAATGAAACATGGCCAAGAGCTAATCCATATTGTCTCGCCAACAAACAAATGAACATATCGTGCTCAACAAGTTTTTAAGTACAATTGACAAGAAGAATTGACTTCATGTTGTCTAGTGGTTTACACATGCACTTTGGTGCCCGTTAAGCTTTAATAGAAAAACCGATTCGGGTTCCAAACTTCCAACCATATCCTACTTGGTCTAAACCTTAAAATATCATTTTAGGGTTTATATAACTAGAGGCGGAGCTAGACCTCGGACCCAAACCTTAAGACCTGACATCAAAAACCTGTGCAAATCATGGTCTAAAATCAATGATCCACCTTGGAGCTAGCACACCAGCAGTAGCTCGGCCCGAGGCCTAGGCCCAAACTGACTCCGCTCCTGTATATAGCTGTATATAGTTTCGACTTCTTCCAGGCCCGCATAGAAAGAGAGAGAGAGTGAGCGAGCGAGGGCTACCTTTGGATATGATTGGGGCCTGCATCTGCAAGATCATCGTCAACTTCATCGGCTCCCTCCTCACTAGCTTCTTCTTCCTCTCGCTCGTCATCTTCCACCCCTACACTGTCCGCCCCCACGTCGATGCCACCGAGCTCGCCGCCTTCGACCTCAACACCACCACCGGCATGCAGCGGCAACTTCCTCCGGTACGACCTTGCCCTCAACGTCAGCTTCTTCAACGTCGACGTCAGGGTGCGTACCAGGCTCTCCTATGGGTTCTGGCCAGTTCGATCGGGGCGTCTACCGCTACAAGTACGACTGTTGACTGCAGTTCCCGCCGCTGACCAATAACGGCATGCCCGCGCTCATGAACGCCGCCGCCGGCGTCAAGTGCAGAAATGATAAATAATCGGCCGGGTTTGTTTCGGTTGAATCGTTAATTTAATTCCTTTGCATGCATGCCTGCATGGTTGTCTCTGTCGTCGCTGGTGTTAAGCATGGTAGGTTGTCTATATATATATATAATCTCTGCTACTTCTAATTTGGAGTTAGTGACGGTCCGTTCTCCACCCCTAACCCACCTCTATAAAAACAACCACCGCAGAAAAAACGGATCGACCCAAAAAAACAAACAAACAATACTTCTTTTTCACTCCGTCCGACCACCTCTTCCTCCTCACGCCACCCGCGACAAAGAGATTTGATAGAGATGGGCGGCGCCGCCGTGGCCTTGCTCGCCGCCGCATGCCTCCTTATCTCTCGTGCTGCGCGCGGGCTCCTCGAGGTTACCGCCGCGGCGGAGGAGGAGAAGGCGGGGACGCGGAGGAGGAGGATCAGTAGCAGCCCGACTTCTTTGACCGGACTTCCCGACATCTGGGACCCATCCCCGCGCTCCGCGGTGCGGCCGCCTCTTCTGCGAGGCACCGGAGGTGAGCGGAGCTTACAGGCTTGCTATTCTTTGGTTAACTTTTGTGCTTTTGTAATTGGGAGAAATATATGTTTGATTTTGTAGCAAAATTTTCGTTATTGCTTAACCTTTATGTTTTGTTAATAATTTATTTTTCATAGCAACACATGGGCACTGAACTAGTTTGTAAGTAAAATTTAGCATGCATGCCAATAAGCAGGGGTGATAATGATATATACTAGTATACTACGATTATTAATTTCTTTTTTCACATTAATCTATGTTGATCTCGCGACATTAATTCAACTTATGTGCAAGACAGTAAGAGGTCCAGCAGCTCATTTATCTCACATGGGCCTAATATTTTACCGGCCTGGGCCCATTTACTATCCGACCCGAGAGTGCAAGAAGTCATTACTTCTCTTCAAATTTAGGGGCTGTTTGGCACAGCTCCTACTCAGTGGGGTGGATTTTTAAAAAATCTAGAGTTGTATGTTGGAGTGTTTGGCTAGGAGGTTGAGTCCAGATTCTAGAATAGGAGGATTGTATGTAAATTGTCATCAATACCCTTGATTTTCTCACTTGTACATATTAGTAGCTGATGTGACCATTTATTTTGTAATATATTACAAATTCAACGTGGCATAAACACGAGATGTTCTACGGTATGACATAAACATCTGAACTATGTCCGATCAATGTCCATTGTTCCAAACCTATAACGCAGTAATCTCAAAAAATGAAAACAAATATAACGCGACTGGCACTGAATGGCAATCAATAGATGTTACATCTTTTGCTCAATGAAGCCCACACAGATTATGCATAAGTGAATCAAAATATTCTCAGCTCCAATTGCACCAAAAAAATAAACTCGCACTACTGCCTATGCTTTGTAAATTTGTTGCGGGTAGCACACAGCTTCCTTGTCGCGGATATGCTGAACTGGATAACAAAGAGTAAGCATGGGGTACTGTAGGATCAAGGATAACCGACTAGAGGGGAGTGAATAAGAGGTTTCTAATTTTTTTTGACACAATTTAGAAACTAACAACAACACGATATAAAGATACAAAGAGTAAATTTACACCAAACTTCTCTAGCATACACTTGAGATACTATGTCTAATTTAGTGTAGCAAATATACTAGAGATCACAAGGGCTATCAAGAATATGCTATTAATGAACTAGATTTTCAACAATGAGGAATGCCAATCACAAATAAATAGGAGACAAGAAATTTGACCCGTGGTCTCGGAGACTTGTCGGTTTCCCCTACTCCACGTTGAGGTGACTTGAACCACGTCAAGCCGGCTCCACTCGCTTGAGCCTTCCTCGATCACTAAGGTAGTTCTTCCCCGCTCTGGGTAGGCGAACTCCGGCCTTTACAACTTGCCAGGGCTTCTCACAATCTCCGTTGAGAAGCTCACCGAGCACAATCGCCACCAAGCCGTCTAGGAGGCGGCAACCTCCAAGAGTAATAAACCTTGACGTTTGCTTGAGGTCGAATATTTGTGTCTAAAGGCTCAAATATGAAATGCAACACACAACCTAGCTTCTCACACTCACAAATGAAAATTGAATGCACACAAAAGTGGAGAATACTTGCTAGAGCTCAAATATCATCAATGAGGACCGAAAATTACTCTAGAATGCAGGTGGAGAGGTATTTATAGCCTCCACCAAACTTTCTAGCCGTTGGAGCTCGAAATCTGCAAAAATCTATTTTTTCGGTGCTACCGCCTGACGAATACTAATAAAAAGGATACCCCAGTAGCGCCGCCCGCCACCGACCGAATCGCTGCGAGATCGCGCAAGGCATCCGCTCCCGACCGCCAGGGAAGCGAATCCGACTGCATAGCGCTCCCGACCCCATCTTGGCGGGCGGGATCTCCGACTCAACCAAACCAAGGTGACAAACGCCGAGTGCCGCGTGTCGTCCTCACCGCCTACCGCCACGCACCCTCGAATAAGGTCAATCGAGCGACTATACAAGGGCGGTGGCTCCTTCCCAGAAGATCCGTGATCAGAAGACAAAGCTTTGGCCCATCAACCGACCACGATAAAGACGAGCGCGCGCCCTCCCCGGCACAAGACCAACGCCACGCACTCGACGTCGGATTCGCAAGGATCACAGAGGGCAAGTACGCTACTTCCGAAATACCTAACCTCCCGACCACCAAGGCTACCAACCCAAAGATGGGCAAGACGGGTGGCGACCACCCACGGACGAAGGACCGGAGCTCTAGCGTGGGTCGCCTCGCTTTTCTCCTAACTCGATGTAACCCGCCTTCCTTCAGATAAAAGGAGGCGGTGCTGAACGATTCAGAGGAAAACGAGCAAGAACAAGAAAGGAGAGAGCGCTATCAAACCCTCTCGCTAAGCCATTGGCATTCTCGCTTGTAAAACTTTGTGCACTATCCGTGCACCAAGAGTAATACAACACCACCACACACGAATCGAGTAGGGACCTTCACCCGAACCAAGATACATCTTGGACTCACGAGTCTAACCATTCAGGAGTGGAACGCGCGACCCCTAGACTTACAAATTTACTTGGCTCTCCCCGAAACGCCGGCGGTTGGCGCGCCGTAGGGGACTTCGCGCGTCTTCATCACCATCTCCGGTTCCGCTTATCTCCCGATGGCATCCACCATCGCGACGGCATGATCGCGCGGGAACCGGATCCGCTTGGCTCCTCGACTTCGCCACACCCCGACGGAGGGCTCACGCTGTCCCCCGCCGTCTCGGAAGACAGCGCCACGAGAGCTTGGCGCCCTCCGGCGATTTCGCTAAGCTCCGGCTTGGCGCCCTGCAGCCCCGGCCGGAACCGAGGAGTGCTCGCGCGATCGGCGAAAACTCCGTAGGCGGGCGGGTGACCATGTCACCCCGTAGGCTCGCGATCGGTGGCGATGGTCGCTACATGCCAACCTCCGTCCACGAGTTCTTGGAAGACTCTTCCACCACGGCTCCAGCCCGACGCGAGTATCCGCCCAGCAGCGGCACTCTCGCGAGTGCAACGTGGCGGGCGCAGCCGATTTGGTCGTAGCCACCGCGGCTCACGACGGTCCCCGTCCGGCGACCGAGGCACGGAGGGGAATACCAGCCTTGGCCTTGCGCCGAACGCGCTCGCCGCGCCCGAGCTCCAACGGCAACGCGAGAGCCGAGGAGCGGCGGTCGAGCTCGACCGGCCGAGCCGACTGGAGCAGACGAGCCCGAGCCCGCGCAAGTCTTTGGCGACGCGCACGCGGCGCGCGCCAAGAGCACCACAAGTTGGGGGCGTAATCCGCGCCCCGCTTTTCCCTCACGCGAGCCAAAATGTGGCTGCGCCGCAATCTTGCTCGAGGCCTTCCGAGCCCGCAAACCCGGAGGCGAGCTACCTACGGAACCTTCGGGGTGGTGGAGCGCGCGTCCGCGTCAGACATGCAGCCTCGGCTACCACCACCGGCGCTACTACCGCCACCGGGCCGCATCGCCACATGGAGCCGTACTGGTGCGCCAAGACCGCACCCCACCATGAACCACCCAGGCCTCACGCACCCGGTGCGCCAAATCCTCGGTAATGTTTCGACATCCGCGCCACCCTTGAGGCGCGAAGAAAGATGGCGGAGGACGCCGCCACTCACGTGTTGCGGATGGTGAGCGCCACTATCGCGGCCCGAGCCCCGATGGTCCCGACCACGGGCTTTTTGCCAAGGGATCCGCCAGCGGATTTCCCGCCGATTCCGGCGCCTACCAACATTGCCAAGTACAGGGCCACCAACCTGTGTGTCGGCTCAAGATTACCGGCTCGCATGTCGGTCGGGAGCGACAGATGATCTCTTCATCATCCAAGACCTCCCATCTACTCGCGGACTCGGCTCGAGCTCGCTCGAGTACCGCCGCCAAAACTGCCGAGAATGGGCCGACTTGAAGAATCTCTTCGTCGGTAACTTCGTGGCACTTACAAGCGCCTGAAACTCCTGAGACTGAAGGGCGCAAACAAGCAGCCTGTGGAAACCTCCGGACTACATCCGGCGGTTTTCCGCCGGTCTAACGAGCTCCCGACATCTCCGACGCCGATGTCGTGGGAGCCTTCATCTACGGCACCTCCTGCAAGGCCTTGGTGCACAAGCTGGGCTGCCTCAAGCCCAGGACCACCAAGGAACTCCTCGACATCGCCACCAACCACGCCTCCGGCGAGGAGGCCGTAGGGGCTATTTTCGAAGGAGGAAAGGCCCAGCAGGAGCCCGGCGTCCAAACCGGGTCTCCTCCCGACCGCCTCGACAAGCGAAAGCGGCACGGAAGCGATCCGTGAGACCCAGTGGTCGCCACGGCCGACCGCCGCCAGCGGCGGCGCGCCGACCGCCGCCCGACCACTTCGAGAAATTGATGGACGGCCCATGCCCAACCATGGGTTCTCCGTCAAGCACAAGTACCGGGACTGCGAAGTCCTGAGGCGCTATCTCTAGCGTCCCCACCACGCCGCAAGCAAAGGAAAGAAGCTCGCCGCGCCCGCGAACAATGGAGAAGAAGGCGACGACGAGTTCCCGAGCCCGACGGCCGCCTCATGATCTTCGGAGGATCGGCTTGCTACGCCGACAAGCGTCGACTCAAGCTCGCTTACCGCGAGGTCCACACCGTCGCGCCGGGCGTCCCCCAATATCTTCGGTGGTCGGAGTTCCGATCACCTTTGATCGGACCGATCACCCGATCGCGTCCCACGGTAGGAGGTACCGGCGGTGGTCACCCGTCGTCGAACGGCGCCTCACGAAGGTGCTGATGGACGGGGGGCGGCCTTAACATCCTCTACGTTGAGACGTTCGACGCTATGGGGGTCCCGCGCTCAAGCCTCCGGCCAAGCAAGGCACCTTTCCATGGCGTCATCCCGCCGACAAGCCCATCCGCCGGCGGTCGACCGCCTGTCACCTTCGGGAGCCGAAACTTCCGCACCGAGACCTCACCTTCGAGGTCGTGGATTTCCCGCGCCTACCACGCCATCCTGGGAGGCCATGCTACGCCAAATTCATGGCGATCCCCACCACGCCTACCTCAAGTGAAGATGCCCGGACCGCATGGAGTCATTACGCGGCATCGTCTTTCCAGCTGCCTTCAATCGCGAGCGCGGCGTTGCGAGCTCGCCTCGGCGATCGTTGCCTCTACGGAACTCAACAAGCTCGGGAAGGAAGCCACGAGTCCGTCCTCGAATCCAAGAAATCGGCGGGATCCTTCAACCGCCGAGGACACGAAGGAGGTCACGGTCGATCCTCGTGATCCGACCAAGACCGTCGGGTCGAGCCACGCTCCGCCAAATAGGAAAGCGCGCTCGTCGACTTCCTCCGCACTAACAAAGATGTCTTCGCATGGAGGTCCTCCGACATGCCGGGCATTCCAAAGGAGGTCGCCGAGCACTCCTGAGCGTCCGACCGGGCTCAAAGCCGGTCGCGCCAACGCCGCGCCGCTCGGCGAGGAAAGGCGCAGGGTTATAGGGAGAGATCGCCAAACTCTTGGCGGCGGGGTTCAGAAAGAGGTGCGCCACCCTGAGTGGCTAGCCAACCTCAGACTTGTAAAAGAAGAACGGGCAATGGAGAATGTGTGTTGACTATACGAGTCTCAACAAAGCATGCCCCAAGGACCCATTCCCTTACCTCGATCGACCAAGTCATCGACTCCACCGCTGGTGCGAGTCTCTTTCCTTCGGATGCCTACTCGGGCTACCACCGATTGCGCTAAAGGAGTCCGACCACCGCGACTTCCTTCATCACTCCGCTCGCCTCGCTCGCTATGTCACAATGCCCTTCGGCTGAAGAACGCGGGCGCTACATACCAGCGATGTATGCAAACGTGCTTCAATGACCAGATCGGCCGCAACGTTGAGGCATATGTCGACGATATTGTCGTAAAGACCAGAAAGGCTGACGACCTTATCGCCGACCTAGAAGAGACTTTCGCGAACCTTCGACGGTTTCGCATAAAGCTCAACCCAGAGAAGTGCGTCTTCGGGGTCCCCAAAGGAAAGCTCTTAGGCTTCATCGTCTCTGAGCGAGGCATCGAGGCCAATCAGGAGAAGATCTCGGCGATCGCAAGGATGGGCCCGGTCAGCAACCTCAAAGGGGTCCAGAGGTCGACCGCTGCCGGCTTTGAGCCGTTTCGTGTCTCGCCTCGGCGAACGCGGAATGCCGCTCTACAGGCTGCTCAAGAAATCCGACCGCTTCAGTTGGACACCTGAGGCTCAGGAGGCCCTCACCCGCTTGAAGGCCTTCCTGTCCTCGCCTCCAGTCCTGGTCGCCCCGGCACCAGGTGAACCGCTGCTCCTCTACATCGCTGCCACTACCCAAGTCGTCAGCGCGGCCCTCGTGGTGGAGCGAGCGGAAGAAGGCCGTGAGCTCAAGGTACAACGGCCGGTCTACTTCATCAGTGAGGTACTTTCCGAGTCCAAGACTCGGTACCCACAGGTGCAGAAGTTACTCTACGCGGTGCTCATCGCAAAGAGGAAACTCGTTCACTACTTCGATCAGCACGCCATCACTGTGGTGACCACGTCCCCACTAGGCGAGATCATCCACAATCGCGATGCCTCAGGAAGGATAGCCAAATGGGCGCTCGAGCTTAGCGGCCATGGCATAATATACGTCCCTCGGACGGCGATCAAGTCGCAGGCTCTGGCCGACTTCGTCGCCGAGTGGACCGAAGCCCAGGCACCACCAGTGGTCGAAGACCCCGAGTACTGGACAATGTACTTCGACGGGTCTTACACCAAGAATGGCGCGGGCGCGGGAGTCGTCATCATCTCCCCACTCGGGAACAGGCTTCAATACGCCATTAGGTTGCTCTTCGACGCGACCAACAACATTGCCGAGTACGAGGCTCTCGTCAACGGTCTCCGGATCGCTGCCGACCTCGGTGCTCGCCGGCTCGCCCACGGGACTCCAAGCTTGTCGTCGACCAAGTCATGAAGGCCGCGGAGCCCCGAGACGCTCGCATGACCGCGTCTTCGTCGAGAAGCACGCGGCTCGAGGAGCGGTTCAAGGGTTTCGAGCTTCACCATAGCTACCGACGCTACAATGGCGAGGCCGATCACCGCCAATCTTGCCTCCAGCAGAGCCCGCCCCGCCCGATCTTCGTCTCGACCTCCTGCGGCCCATCGTCGGTGGACTCGGCGGTGGCGCCACCCGACCAATCCAAAGACGGTCGCCCGACCGACGCTATGGCCGGCGTAGACTTGGCCGGATCGCCGCGGTGTGCTAGCGCTTGAGTCCGACCGAGGAGGCCCTACATCGACCGCTTGATGGACGGGTCACTTCCCGACCCGACCGAGGCCCGGCGCCTCGCCGGCGGGCAAAATCCTTCGCCCCGATCGCCCGCACCTCTACAAAGGAGTCCTCCGGTCCTCCAAAAATGTATCTTGACCGACCAAGGAAAACAATTGGCCGGACGACATACAGCGTAGTCTGCGGTCACCACGCAGCACCCGATCTCTTGTGGGAAAGGCCTTTCGACAAGGTTTTTACCGCCAACCATCGTGTCGACGCCGAGCATATCGTGCGCACCGCGAAGGATGCGATTCTTTGCTCGGCAGACGATCCGCCAAATTTGCTTTACGAGACGATCCCCATCACGTGGCCTTTTGCCGTCTGGGACTCGATTTGGTCGGGCCTTCGAGAAAGCGCCGGGCTTCACCCACCGCTCGTCGCGGTAGATAAGTTCACCAAGTGGATAGAGGCCAAGCCGGTCGTGGCGCCACGCTGGTACAAGCGCCATCTTCTTCCGCGACATCGCTTTTAGGTTTGGAGTCCCAAACTCCATCATCACCGGCAACGAACACGCCACGGGAAGGAATTTCGAGTTCGTGGACGACTTCAACATCCGTGTCGATTGGGCAGCAGAGCCCATCCGCGGACTAACGGCCGGTCGAGCGCACTAACGGCATGATCCTTCAAGGACTCAAGCGCGGATCTTCGATCGGCTCAAGCATTTCGCAGGCGCTGGTAGCCGAGCCGCCTCCGTGCTCGAGTCTGCGGACCACGCCGACCGGCGACCGGGTTCACACCCTTCTTTATGGTGTTCGCGCCGAAGCCGCTTTGCCCATCGACCGAATACGGCTCCCGAGATTGCAAGCTTCGATGAGGCTCGGGGCTCGCCTCGCAACAAGACGCCATCGACCACCGACGAGGCGCGACGTGGCCGCCTGCGGTCGGCGGATATCAACAAGCCTGCGCCGCTACCACACCGCCAAGTTCGAGGATCGATCCTTCGCCACGGGCGACTTGGTTCTGCGTCGGTCCGGACAACCAAAGATAAGCACAAGCCGACCCCGGGAGGGTCCTTTCACCGTCGTGGAAGTTCTCCGACCGCACCTTCCGACTCAAGGACGCCGATGGTCGATCCTCCTAATGCCCGAACATTGAAAAGTTAAGGCGATTCTATCCCTAAACTCTTTTCCTCTTCCTAGCATGCTCTTTACCTTCTTCCTTCCGAGCACACAGTCGCTGCAGCGACGACTCGGGTCTGCCTTCGGCGCCCTGCTCAGTACTCGGTCGGCACTTGCGCTGGTTGATGACCCAACCGACCACAAGGTCCTTCCCGAGCGGAACTCCTTTGACCCAAGTGCTACACCTCGCCCAACGGCTATGGTTGCTAACACTTCGCGGAAGAAGGAAGTACCCGAGTGGAGTGACCTTTGGTCGGCAGGAACACTCCCCCGCACGAACTCGCCTATCCCACGCGCTTATGAGGGTACGTGACCCGACCGTCATGAGGTCCATCCCGGCGGTAACCCTCTCAACCCAAGTGTTACGGCCTACGCCCGAGCGGCTATGGTTGCTAAGTAGCACTTTGCGGAAGAAGGAAGTGCCCGAGTGGAAAGATCCCTGGCCGGTCTAGAACACTCCTATCCCTCACAAGTCGCCTAACCACGTGATAGCCAAGTCTCCAATCCACCTCGCTCCTCCCAAAACAACCCGACCTACGCATAAGTGGCCCTGCGGTCCTTAGGGCTATGGTCGGCTAAACGCTCATCCTAAATACGAAAAAGGACGAGGGCGATTCGGGACTTGATAATTTCAAGATTGTTTAAATAACGGTCTTTACAATCTAAGAAGGATAAAGCTAACTTTTTCTACTCTTCTTGGCGGGCGACCGGTGGCGAGGCGGAGAGTTGGCTGCCTCTGGCTTCCTGGAGGGCGGCCTGCGGCGGGATGCGGCTGGCGATCTCCCGGGCATGCGGCTCAACCAAGAGCTCGAACCGATCGATCTCCTCGTCGATCCGGTTCCCAGCTACGCCGCTCCCCACCACCGCGAGGTCGATGCCGTCGTAGTACGAGATGGTGTTGACCAGCGCCGATGAAGCTCCAAGCGCAGCGCCGGTGACCACCGCTTCTTCTACGAAGTCTGGCACTCGGGCCAGCGCGGGGGCAAGGGCACTCGGGCCTGCCCCGGCTCCAAGGATGCGGTCGCAGACCTCCCGACCGGCCTTGCGGAGGGCCTCCACTCGGCGCCATCTCGGCCCGACCGCCCTCAAGAACCTTCAACGCCGCCGGGCCTCGCCCCGCCACGATCGCCACGTCGCGGCGGCGGCCGTTCTCTGCGCTTCCACGGCGACGCCGATTCTTCTGCGCCTCTGCAGATTATGGAGATTTTGGATAAGTTCGCCTGTGGGTCGCACCCCAAACTTCATTGAAGAATTGAGACACTTACCGCCGCGAGTTGGTCGATTGCCGCTTCCGACTTCGGCCTCGTATGAAGTCTTCACTCGCCGGCTCCTACGGCGATCGCGCACGGGCGAACTCGGCAATGGCCCCCGAGCCTTGTTCGCTCGGTCCGCAGACGTGTTACTGCGTCTGCGCGATCCTCCGCGGCAACGGCGCATCCTCGGCCTCGCGACCTCCATCGGGAGGACTCGGCTCGCCACTTTCGCCTCAAAGCCTTGGCTCCTAGGCGCCATCATGAAGGGCCTTGTGGCCTCTTCAAATCCTTGGCGGATCACCACCGCCCCGACCGCCTAATGCGCAGGCCTCCGGCTAGGCGCACTCAAGGCGCACCGATCAGACTTCGCCGCACTCGCCACGATCGTTTGAGCGGATAGCAGAGCTCGAGCCGACGCGACGGCGATCCCGCAAGTCTTTGCAAAAATGTGGACACCCGTTAGTCGCACGGAAGAACTATCAAAAATGTGCAACGAATCGAACTTTTTCTACCGACCTACCGGGCGATCGGTGGACTCCCGACCATCATATCCAAATACCGTGGAAGACTTCGAGCAAGGGCTAGACCTTCACGGATCCGCCTATCTCGGCCGGCGTCGGCCGCGCTTTGCCGGGCGGGTGGCCCACTCGCTCTCCTCCGCCTCACCCATGATGCCCGACCGAATTACACCGGCGCGCGCTCCGCCGCCTGCTCGGGCGGGACGCCACCCGTCCAAAGCACCATGGGCAAGGGTGACGAGGTCAACCTTCGAAATCCCTCGGCGACTGCGCCGAGGGCATCGGCCGCACCTCCCCGACGAGGGTCGGCACCTCCGCCGCCGGCTCCGCCACGATCGGGCGCGATCACCGCAACGCCATTGTCTCATCCTCCAAACGACGATCACGCCGTCCGGAGGGTCTCGCCGAGGCGGCGGAAGTTCTTCTTGGGCACGACCTCGGGTGGGCTCGTCCCCTCGGCGGCGCGCACTCGGGCGCCGACGCCGCGACCTTCGCCGACCCAACCGGGTCACCGAAATCACCGGCGCGTTACTTGCGGGCCGATGTGGCACGCCCACGATCACCCCAGTATAGGCGCCGACGTTGCAAAGATTCAAGAGTCGCCGGGCGGCTTTGCCAAAAAGAAAATGCTCCAAAATAAAATAATAATACACTTACAAGGCCGAAGGGGTGCGTGGCACGCGCGCCTCTTTGCCGCCCCCGCCATAAGGCAGTCGGCCGGCCGCTTCCACGGCCACCTCCACCGAGACGCGCGGCGACCGCAAGCGCAAGATCACCCCCCACCTGAGGATCCGTGGCCACGGGGCCCGTGATGCCGCCCTCGGCCGAGTCCACGCTCGGGCCGCCGCCAGTCGGCAGGTCAGGAAAAAACCCACCATAGGGGTGGCCGGAGGCACTCCCGCCGCTGTCAGTGGAGGTCGTCCCCACGGCGGTGGTCTCTGACACATCCTCGCTTGCAAGGCCGCGCTTCTTACTTTTTCTTCCTCCTCCTTTCCTCCTTCCGCTTCTTGCGGAGGAGTCGACCTCTTAGTCCTCGCCGGGCGGCCGCCCGCGCTTCCTTATCCCCCGGGAGCGGCGCCTGGGAAGACATCCCCATGAGCCCCTGAGAGGATGCAGGAATGTCGGTCAAGTGCAAAGGACAAAGAAAAGAGAAGCAGAAAGGAATTTCACCGGCTTACCAGATTCGGCGAAAGAGCCGCCGAGAATGGCTCCGGGTGGCCATCCGCGGCCACAGTGGCGCTGCCGCCGTTAACGGCCGCCACCCGAGCCTCCACCTCAGACGCGGCCAGCTCGGGTTCGCCATCCTCGCCGGCCGGACGGCCCGCATATACGGAACGAAGTGCGGCAGGCACAAGTGGTTGCACGCGATCCCCATGAAGGCGCGCACAACCACGCCCCCGTGAGCCCTCGCCTCCTTTGAGCCCCGACCGCTCCACGATCGTGGGCGGCTTGTTCTCTCCCTCTTTTGGCGCCCCGTTCCACCGCTCCGCCATGGGAAGCTCTCCGGTGAAACGAGGGGCGCTGCCGCCGACGCTTTGAACGTAGAGTCATTCGAACGCCACCCTTGTTAGACGAGGGCGCTTTACCTCCAGTACTCCGTGCTCGACCGGGCGAAGCCGAGGGCCAGCCACCCAGAGGCGCCGCAAGGCCCGACGGCTCGTCCTTCCGAGCCTTGCTCGAAGAAGTGCCTCCACAACGCCCAAAGGCGGCTCGATCCCCAAGAAGGCTTCGCGACAATGGTGATGAAGATGGCGATGTGGAGGACCCCATTAGGTTGAGATGGTGCACCTCCACCTTGTAATGAAACAATAGCCCCTGACGAACGGGTGCAATGGCAGCCAAAGCCGCTCGAAGAACGAGGCGGCACCACGATCTCGCCGCCACGCGCGGGGTGGTAGCCCCCGCCGGCACCCTCCACCGGAAGGTCTGCGGCATGAGGAAGCCCTTCTTCACCAAGCCGAAGCGCCGCGGTTTTCTTGGCGCGAGCACTCCGCCACGACATCTTCACAGGGGAGACGATCGAAGGTGAGAAAGAAAGGTCGGGTTTTCTTTCCTTAGCTCTCTGGTGCTCTTCTTGTTTGAGGCGAGACGAAGGGCAAGAAAGCGTGACCACTCAAAGCACCCAACGCGATTTATAGAGGATTTAACGAACGCCGCCAAGCAGCGCCCGTCAAGCGGCGTCGCGACCACCCTCGTCTGTCGCCACCGTAACTCCTGGTTCCTAATACCACTCCGCTTTTAATCCTCGTCTTGTCAGCGCCAAGGGCCATAAAGACGCCGCCCGAACAACGTGTCCGTAACCTCTCGGTCTCGCTTTAGGCCGAACGGTTGCTCGGCGCGCGAGAAGCCCATCGGGCCGCCGCGGCCCCGAGACGGCAAAAGCTTTGTGGCTTGCGCCAGGCCCAAATGAGGAGTGTGGGTTCAAAAGGCCTACCCCACCAGATGGGTATAAAGCCGCCCAAAGAAAACTTGAGCAAGGGGCGGTATGAGGTGAGCCCACGGTGGGCCCTCGGCTAGGTCGGTGACGGCCTAATCACCTCTACTGCGTCCGAGACCATACTTCACACTCTCCGGAGCTCATCAATGAGCGACACCACTGTGCTCGGGTCGGCGAACGACCCAGAGTCCATACGGGATTGAGTAAAGAAAGGTTTTTATGGGTCGCCCCACGCCAGGCCAGGGACACCCTACTGCGGGACCGTCCGCTCGGAAGGGTCCCCTTGGCGGACCTCCCAGACCCACTCGGACTACCCGCTATCGCTCCACGAGCACGGCGCTCAAACCAACGCAGTAAACGCGCGCGCTCATCCTCTCGGTCCCACACCGCGGATGGGGTATACATGTGGGATAGACGGCGCCATTCCTCTCGCAGCTACCCTCGCCTCGACGAGGACTCGAGAAGGATGCCCCACGCCTAGCTACGACGGTAAACGAGCACTCACGCCCGGCTACGACGGTAAACGAGCACTCACGCCCGGCTACGACGGTAGAACGAGCACTCACGCCCAGCCACGACGGTAAACGAGCACTCACGCCCAGCCACGACGGTAGAACGAGCACTCACGCCCGGCTACGACGGTGAACGAGCACTCACGCCCAGCTACGACGGTAACGAGCACTCACGCCCAGCTACGACGGTAAACGAGCACTCACGCCCACCACGACGGTAACGAGCACTCACGTCTAGCTACGACGTTAAACGAGCACTCGGACACCCGAACCTCACAGAGGCATCCGGTCGTCCTGCCGACCAAGGCACTCGGACACCCGAACCTCACAGAGGCATCCGGTCGTCCTTGCCGACCAAGGCACTGTCTAGCTACGACGTTAAACGAGCACTCGGACACCCGAACCTCACAGAGGCATCCGGCCGCCCCGCCACCAAGGCACTCGACACCAACCTCACAGAGGCATCCGTCGCCCTGCCGACCAAGGCACTGTCTAGCTACGACGTTAAACGAGCACTCGGACACCCGAACCTCACAGAGGCATCCGGTCGTCCTGCCGACCAAGGCACTCGGACACCCGAACCTCACAGAGGCATCCGGTCGTCCTGCCGACCAAGGCACTGTCTAGCTACGACGTTAAACGAGCACTCGGACACCAGAACCTCACAGAGGCATCCGGTCGTCCCGCCGACCAAGGCACTCGGACACCAGAACCTCACAGAGGCATCCGGTCGTCCCGCCGACCAAGGCACTCGGACACCAGAACCTCACAGAGGCATCCGGTCGTCCCTGCCGACCAAGGCACTCGGACACCAGAACCTCACAGAGGCATCCGGTCGTCCTGCCGACCAAGGCAGTCGGACACTAGAACCTCACAGAGGCATCCGGTCGTCCTTGCCGACCAAGGCACTGTCTAGCTACGACGTTAAACGAGCACTCGGACACCCGAACCTCACAGAGGCATCCGGTCGTCCTGCCGACCAAGGCACTCGGACACCAGAACCTCACAGAGGCATCCGGTCGTCCTGCCGACCAAGGCACTGTCTAGCTACGACGTTAAACGAGCACTCGGACACCCGAACCTCACAGAGGCATCCGGTCGTCCTGCCGACCAAGGCACTCGGACACCCGAACCTCACAGAGGCATCCGGTCGTCCTTGCCGACCAAGGCACCGTCTAGCTACGACGTTAAACGAGCACTCGGACACCCGAACCTCACAGAGGCATCCGGTCGTCCTGCCGACCAAGGCACTCGGACACCAGAACCTCACAGAGGCATCCGGTCGTCCTGCCGACCAAGGCACTCGGACACCCGAACCTCACAGAGGCATCCGGTCCGTCCCGCCGACCAAGGCACTCGGACACCGTAACCTCACAGAGGCATCCGGCCGTCCCGCCACCAAGGCGATCGGACACTAGAACCTCACAGAGGCATCCGGTCGTCCTGCCACCAAGGCACCGTCTAGCTACGACGTTAAGCGAGCACTCGGACACCGAACCTCACAGAGGCATCCGGTCGTCCCTACCGACCAAGGCACTCGGACACCAACCCACAGAGGCATCCGGTCGTCCCGCCGACCAAGGCACTCGGACACCGAACCTCACAGAGGCATCCGGCCGCCTGTCGACCGAGGCACCATCCACAACGATTAAAATTAAAGCAAACTCATCGCAGACATTTTCATAAAGAAAAGAAAATTTCATTATAGGCCAACAGCTCAAACTTTACACAACTTTACACACAAGATGCCGATGATACAAGAGTGGCCACGCCGCACCACGGCAGACTCTACCCACGCCTAGAACCTATCAAACATCCGCGCGGCATCGGTGGCACCGACGGCATCTTTGGTAGGCCCTTGCTCGGTCGACGGACAGCCGCCACGGCCGCTGGCAACACGCCGATGCCTCTGCGCCGCTCGGCGACATCAACGCGGCCGCACTAACTACGGCCGGCGCCCTTGCGCCATCGCCTCCGAAGGGCCCCCTTACCACCTCGAGCCTCGGGCGGCCTCGAGCAATACGTCAACGTAGCGGCGTCGCGGGCGCAGCTTCTTCCTCCACGAGCTCGCCCATCGCTCGGTCGAACTCAGCCCAAAGCTCGGCCGGAGGATCTTCTTCTTCCACCGTGACGCCATCGCCGGCTAAAGACTAGAGGATGTCTCAAGCCATTTGAAAGAACAAAAGAAAAGCTCGCCCCTTCAAGCAAGCTACAGCGCACGATATATATATATCCGACGAAGGAGGCTAAGCGCCTCGAGTAAATGCGGTGCCGAAAAACGAAGCATCCTTCACCGTAAACCCGAGGCGCTCAAGAAGACGAGCAGCGCGCGCGCCAAACTATGCTCGGCATGCGCAACGAGGCAAGTAAAGCCCCGGCGGTTCAAATGCCCCGCCAAACTCGGGACAGTTGCCGGATCCAACGGCACACCGACGGAAATCACTTAATCGGATCGGCCGGACCGACCTACGAGCCCGCCACCACTTTCGTCAAGTTCAACCCCAACCGAATCTGCCAAATCGCTTGGGAGTTCGGGCTCTCGACGAATACTAATAAAAGGATACCCCAACAGCGCGCCGCCCGCCACGACCGAATCGCTGCGAGATCGCGAAGGCATCCGCTCCCGACCGCCAGGGAAGCGATCCGACCGACACAGCGCCCCGACCCCATCTTGGCGGGCGGGATCTCCGACTCCAACCAAACCAAGGTGACAAACGCCGAGTGCCGCGTGTCGTCCTCACCGCCTACCGCCACGCACTAATAAGGTCAATCGAGCGACTATACAAGGCGCGTGGCTCCTTCCAAGAAGATCCGTGATCAGAAGACAAAGCTTCCAAATTTCATCAACGACCACGATAAAGACGAGCGACGCTCCCTCCCGAGGCAAAGCACCAACGCCACGCACTCGACGCCAAGATTCGCAAGGATCACGAGAGGCAAGTACGCTACTTCCCGAAATACCTAACCTCCCGACCACCAAGGCTACCAACCCAAAGATGGGCAAGACGGTGGCGACTATCCACGGGACGAAGGACCGAGCTCCTAGCGTAGGTCGCCTCGCTTCCTCCTAACTCGATGTAACCCGCCTTCCTTCAGATAAAAGGAGGCGGGGCTGAACGATCGAGAGGAAAAACGAGCAAGAACAAGAAAGGAGAGAGCGCTATCAAACCCTCTCGCTAAGCCATTGGCATTCTCGCTTGTAAAACTTTGTGCACTATCCGTACTCAAGAGTAATACAACACCACCACACACGAATCGAGTAGGGACCTTCACCCAACCAAGATACATCTTGGACTCACGAGTCTAACCATTCAGGGAGTGGAACGCGCGACCCCCTAGACTTACAAATTTACTTGCCGGCGCTCCCGAAAACGCCGACACCGCCCATGTAGGACCGGTAGCACCGGGCTCCACTTCAACGGCTAGAACAGTGCATTTAATGCACTTGCCAGAGACCGTTACAGGGGGTCCGGTGCTACCGCCCAACTAGGGCCGGTAGCACCGGGCTCCACCTCATTTTATTTCTTAAAAAAGAGACTTCTCTGGAATTATAGTACCGGGCTTAGGACCGGTGCTACCGTAGGTCCGGTAGCACCGAGATACTATGGACGGTAGCACCGGGCTACCAAATGCCCAGAAAAGTACTTCTCTGGAATTTTCACACCTGGTTGATGTCCAGTGCTACCGATAGTCCGGTAGCACCGGCCCACCATGGGCGGTATCACCGGGCTACCAAAACACCAAAAACACACCCCTCTGTGATTTTCACACCGGGCTGAAATCCGGTGCAAAAGACTAGAAAAGAACCTTATATTTTTACCTTTTCATGATCTCGACATATTGATAATGATTTGTACCTTCTTTGATATTCCCATGGTCATCAATCTTGGAATTGACCTACTTTCAATATTCTCAAGAAAAGTATTAGATCATATAACACAGTTGTCATTAATTATCAAAACCAAAACATACTGGGTGACTAGATGCTTTCAATCTCCCCTTTTTTGGTAATTGATTACAACCTAAAGTGATAATTTGAAATTGTTTTTAAGTGAACAAGAGAAAAGAAAGTTTTGCTTCAAGTGATTCAATATCCATAAGTTTCTTGCCTTTTGAAACACAAGGAATAATCAATCATGATATTTAGAGCAAACACTCCCCTTAGAAATGTGCATGTTTAATGGAAAGTGGATAGTTGCACATTTGAGAGAATTTGCAAAAAAAAATCCGACAGAGGTTTGTTTAAGAATTGAATCCGTGGATGAGTAGGCAAAGATATTTAAAACAGCAATATAATATTTAAGATTGTAATAAGTTTGCAAGAGCATGAAAATATTTAAAACAACCATAAATATTACAAATGTTGATCCATATCAACCAAGTATCAAACCAAACACAAACACATCATCACATAGTTTGTTTTCTTTCGTCGCCCCATACTTCACTTTTACTAACTTCTCCCCCTTTGGCATCAAATACCAAAAGCAAGGAAGACCGTCGAAGAGCTCAAGAAGCTCGAGGGGCTGGAGGAGGAGGCGGAGTAGATGGAGGAGCACGAGATCCTGAGAGCTGATAGACGACCGGAAGAGATGAATGAAGCTTGGAGATAGAAGAATCAACTGAGTCCAGTCGTCCTCGGATCTCCTCGACCATCTATCGGGTCTGAGCATGAGCCTCATCCATCCTAGCAAAGCCACTCATCATATCTGATCTCATACTGGCCAGGCTGCTCATGAGGTCATTCCTCAAACTGTCAAGGAACTGATCATGCTGAGCTGGAGGAACCTCTGATGCTTCTGGAATCTCCTGAGTCTGAGGCTGCTAAGAAGAAGATTGACCTTTCTGACTGATGGTTTGAGGAGCAGCCTCACGGGGTCGATAGGGCTTATGAACACCCCCACACCCCCCTTGAAATCCAGAAACTCTCTTGATAATCATCACTATGTAGGGAGCAAGATAGATCCTCTTACTTTTATCACAAGCAGAGGATGCCATTTCCCTAATCATGAAGTCCACCACATCAAATTTATGCTTGTTCATAATTTTACTCATAATATTCCAGGCATATCCTCTGTTTCATCATAATTGCCACTCTTGGGATGGATTGTAACTCTGACAATTCTGTTTATAAGACTAGCAGATGTGAAGGACCGAGATGGCGAACAGAGGGGGGGTGAATGGTCGCAAATAAAATTTCCCCCAAAATACTCCAACAAAAACCTCGACAAGATCGCTCAAAGAAAATCGTGAAAAACCTGAAAAACTAGACAACTATGTGTACCCCAAGCTTGCATGGATAAGTACCATAAAATATGTAGGGATTTTTGAGTCACAATACCGGTTTTCTAGTGTCCAAGATAAAGAGGAATCAATTCAAACTCTTGTTTTTAGAAAGGACATCAATTCAAATCACAAAAGTCACTTTTAGAAAAGCAAAAGCAGAATTTCCAGAACTTGTCCTCAATTTGCACAGGAGGTTGGTGGGTTTCTGCAGCTCAAAAAATTTTGATACTTTTTCTAACTATGAGCATCAGAGTCGTGAAGAACTACACCAAATTTCTCCTCAAAAAGCCTTACATAAAAAACAGGAAAAATCTAAGAACACAGTCTAGTCAAGAACTTCGAGCAGAAAGTTTGGGGCTCGGTTTTCACCTCATGGCGCCCAAACGGTGCAACAAGTGAACTCCAAACTTTTTCTGCAAGTGAATGTCAAAGTCCCGCACCTCCTCCAACAAGAATCACTTGAAAAATATTTTTTTAGATTTTTATAGAAATCAAACACTGACTGCTGCGCGAAGAACAAGTTCTGAACAAAGTTGGAACTTGAAAGAAAAGATGTTCTCTACTCAATCCAAGAGTGCAAAAGAGATGTAAAACCATATGAACACACTCAAAACATCCAAGATCAGCAGCATTTAGAAGGAGGGAGGCAAATTCAAATTACATGAAAGTAAATTGCGAGAATGTAATTGCGGGAAAGTAAATGCTGAATTTAAATTGCGTAAAGTAAAGACATAATGTAAATGCGCAAAATAAATTCAGAGGTGGATGGATAAAACTTTCATTTCTCGAAGGAGAGGTTACAAAGCCTCACTTTCATGTGGGCAAAGCTCAAAAGAGCATTCACAAACCTCAAAACCTTCAAGGGAAGGAGGCTACCCCTCCACCCCTATTTATACTACTCTTGGGCCACCTACCACCCTTGGATGAGTCCCTCAACCCTAGAGCACTCATCTAAGAGCTAGGATTAACCCACACACACAGCCATGCAAGGGCTAACCCAAAACCCACACACATACCGGGATTTCTTGCACGGTTTTCAAAGCATACTACCTAGACCCGCTAACCTATCAACTAGACCTTAATCCGACGGCCCTCATTGATCCACGCGGCATCTAGCTAGCATCATCTCCTTTCCTTGTCTTCTTGACTTGCCCGGACTCTGTCTCCGATCATCTTCCGGCGATCTCCCAACCGTCTGGACCTCCGACACTCCTCGCCTAGTCCCGGTCATCCTCCGCCTCACCATGACCTAGCACCGTCGCCCTGCAACCATCAAAGACAAGGAAAAACCTTTCATAGCAATGCCCACAATGATATGCAATAAACCCATCTAACTCATCACTACCGCGCCCATACGTCGGTATTGCCACTCCTGGCAGAAACAACTCAAATTGCTTCATTTTGAAAATCAATCCAAATCAAACTCAAACTTGAGCACACCTTGCTCAAATAAAGTCAAATACTCATCACAAACATGGATGGACCTCCACATGGTCCTTCAATCTCCCCCTTGATGAGTATATTGACAAACCACACAAAAGGCATAAATTTGAGTTTGAATGAGAGAAGAAGAAAGCAATTTGATTGCAAAGCCAGACTTGGTCCAGAGATAGAAATTAGAATCATGACCAAGTTGACGAAGAGGAATTTAGATTTTAAAGTTAAATTTAAGAAAGAGCAAGTTTTCAACAAAAACTCTAAAATCCAACTAAACATGTCAAATGTGATTATGAGATTATGATCCAACAGAAGTAGTAGCATAGTTTTACAAAGATCATAATAATCAAATAAGCATTCACATTTTTATCTTTTTAGTGATGCCTTTTCTACATTTTCTCCCCCTTTTGGCAATATAGGTATCAATTTTTTTTATGTATGCATGAAATGCAATCGAAAGAGCTTTGAAGATTATCCAATTGATCAAAATGGAAGGATATTACACCAAGCTTGTCAATTTCAGAAGATGACTAAACTATGACATGTCCAAGTGCAAATACGAGCTTAGTTTTGAATATTTCATTTTTAGCAAGATTTGACAAGTGCAACACTTAGCTTTAGTTTCAAAAATAGAAGAATAGCCACTCTAAGGATCAAAAGGAAAACCTAGAGTTCAACCTACTCAACACTTTGGGGAATCTAGAAGAGCATACAAAGTCCTTCTGCTCATTTATCACTTAATGCAAATTTTGATTTATCATCATACAAGACATAGAGGGTGCAAATGTTTGACATTATTTGCATTCTTTACCCACATATGTCTTTGTTTTTAATTTATTTGCATTTTCTTTTGACAACCAATTGACTCAAGCCATATGCGACCATCTCAAGATGAACTCTTAAGAGGATGGTCTAGGTCAAACACGATGTATTCCAAGTTCATCCCAAGTGCAATGGGAAGCGGTCTTGTGAATGCAAGGTGTTGAGTCGTATGTGCACAAGAAGAGTCAATTTTGTTTAATTTTCATTTTTAGCACAATGATTCATGAGCAATTGAAGGACTCTAGCATGGTCAAACTAGTTTCACCCAAGTTGCTATAGGGACTCTAGAGAACTCCAAAATTTCTCAAATTATGGCACAAGCCTCTAGAGAAGAAACCTAGCAAGTAAAAGCAACAAGTTTCATCAAGTTTTTCATTTAAGACTTCTCATTTTAAAGCTTAGCAAGTTAAATGAACTTGGACATATCTGAGCTAGTGATTTCCTCCATATGATACAGCATGGTGTATAGCATGAAGAAGAAATCAATTGCATAATAGACAAAGCTCATTAAACAGGAAATGCAGTCTATATGCAATGCACGAACAGAATCTCAAACTCCCCCTCAACAAATGAATCAATTTTAAGCTCAAATCTGGTTAAAGTTGAGTTATTATCAAGATTAGGCATAACGAAAACCCGAATGAACTCAATAACAACTAAAAATGTAATGAGGAGAAGAAGTCGAGAAACTGCAAAACTGGATGGCTATAGAGCATAGAAAAGATATAAGAGACTCACTACGGCTTAGACTCGCTCTTATCTTCCCAAAGGATCGACATAGGAAGTCGACTCTAGATCCCAACTAAGGAGTGCACATGCACCTGCCTACCAGAGGCCCAATACCGCTAGACTTATAAGACTGTAAGGGAACTCAACCTAGAGAGAAGAGAGAACAACTAATCACGCATGATAGCAACCTAAAGCACAAGATAAGAGGTCCATGGAAGGCATGCCGAAGTCTAAGTGAGTGAACTCAACTCAAGAAAACAAGCCCAAAGTCACCCAAAAGAAATACAAAGAAAAGAAAAGCTGGAAGAAAACATATAATATATAATATACAAACCAGCTCCCTCACGAAAGGCCGTAAGGGCTCATGACTCCAAGCTCACTCCTCAAGGCAACAAATCTGAGCTATCCAAAGGCTTGGTGAAGATATCGCTAATTGAAGGTCACTCTCTCGAATCAAGCGCGATATCTCCCTTCTCCACATGGTCTCTAAGGAAGTGATATCTAATATCAATGTGTTTGGTCCGGAATGTTGCATCGGGTTTTTAGCAATGCAAATAGCTGAAGTGTTGTCACGTAAAAGTGGCACACTCTCTATCTCTAACCCATAGTCCCGTAAGGTCGATCTCATCCAGAGCACTGCTACAAAGAATCGGCTGCAAAGAACATACTCGGCCTCGTGATGGATCTGGCAACCCTGCATCGCTTCCTAGATGATCAAGAAACAAGAGAAGTGCCAATGAATTGGCAAGTGCCGTGTGCTCTTCCTATCTATCCTACAACAAGAAAGTCGGATCGGAAAGGCTCTAAGAGATAGACAAGAAGACGAAGAGTACCAAATACCATAATCGGTGGTAGCACGAAGGTACTGAAGATGCGCTTGACCGCTGGGTGGTGAGAGGTGCGAGGAGAAGCTTGAAATCGAGCGCACGCACACACAAATAAATGTATGTCCGCCTCAAGCGTTGAGGTACAAGAGGGAGCCGATCATGCTCAAACTCCTTTTGATCGCCAGCTCACATCCTCATCGGGCTCGAGGACAGCAGGGTGGCCATAGGAGTCATCACCGGCTTCCCATCGACATATCGGCGCCTCGGAAGGTCACGTATACTTGCCTTGATGCAAGAAAGTACCTCCCGAGTCCGCTTGATTTGGAAGCCAAGAAAGTAGCTCAACTCGCCCATCATACTCATCTCAAACTCAGGCTCATCACCTCGTAAAACCGAGACACAAGCGAATGAGATGAGCCACCAAAATGATATCGCCCACATAAATCTAGACAAGAAGAAAATGAGACTCATGGTGTCCGATGAATGAGTTTTGTCTACTATGCCCATTTTGAAGTCATGGTGAGAAGATAAGACTTGAGCCTCTCATACCATGCTCTGGGGCTCGCTTGAGTCCATACAAAGCTTTGGAGAGCTTGTATACATGACTCGAAACTTGGGGTTCTCGAATCTCGGAGGTTATTTGACATAAACCTCTTCCTCAATATAGCCATTGAGGAATGCACTCTTGACATCCATTTGATAGAGCTTGAAGCCCCGGGATGCAGAGAATGCAAGCGGGATCCTAATAGCCTCTAGTCTAGCTACAGGGCAAAGGTCTCCTCAAAGTTAAGACGCTCAACCTCGAGAAAAGCCCTGTGCAACTAGCCTAGCCTTGTTGCGAATGACAACCCCATCCTCACTCTGCTTGTTTTTGAACACCCACTTGGTCCCAATGACATTATGACCAGAGGGGGGCTCGACAAGCTGCCATACCTTGTTCCTCTCAAAGTTCTCAAGTTCCTCATGCATAGCATTAATCCACGATTCATCGGATAATGCATGATAAATATCCTTCGGCTCAAAGGAGGCAATGAAGGCAGAGTGGAGGCAGAAACTGGACAAACCTGATTTTGATCGAGTGACCCGCTCAAACAGATCACCAATGATCTGATCAGGTGGATGAGAACGTTGAATATGACGGGGAGGTCCAGAAACAGAAGTGGCCTCTACCTCATGCACAGAAGAGGTAGGAGCAGAGCCACTAGCTGAAGGAGAGTTGGAAGGCAAGAGCTGGTCTCCCTGAGGTGCAGAAATGGAAACAGGAGGCACCTCAGGTGAAGAGGGGACTGGATCCAGTGGAACACTATCATCTCCATCATCCTCATCTTCTACAAAGATGGTCTCGGAGGGATAAGAAGAGCCTGAAACATCAGGTCTAGCTCCTGGGCTAGCCTCATCAAAGGTCACATCACAGGTCTCTATGATCCTATGCGCATCAACACCTGCACTCTATAGCTACGAGAAGAAGTCGAGTAACCTAGAAAGATACCATCGTAAGAGCGAGACTCAAACTTATCTAGGTTATCGACTTCAAGATAAAACACTTGCAACCGAAAACGCGAAAATGAGACACACTGGGCTTTCGCCCATACCTCAACTCGTAAGAAGTGCGGTGCAAATGTGCTCTCAAGAATACACGATTAGAAACATGGCAAGCGGTAGCTATAGCCTCAGCCCAAAACTTCCTAGAGTACTGACTGCCTAGCATCGTCCTAGCCATTTCTACCAGGGTCCTGTTCTTCCTTTCCACTACGCCATTTTGTTGAGGGACGTAGGGAGAGGAGAATTGATGCTCCAAACCAGACTCCACACAAAAAATCTCAAAATAGGAGTTCTTGAACTCCGTACCATTATCATCACAGATAGCTCGTAGGGCACCAGGGAGCTCAAAAGACAACCTATGAACCAAACCCCTAAAATGGATAAAAGTCTCATCCTACGAGGACATGAAAAACACCCAAGAATTCCTCGAAAAATCATCAACAATGACAAGAACATACCACTTCCCACCCATCGATCGCACTCTAGCCGGACCAACAAAGGTCCATATGTAAAAGCCGTCCGGTGCATCACCATCACAACAAAGGACTGGGATGAGAAGCGAGAACCATCTTGCCATGTCGGTAGGGAGGGCAAACTAAGTCTTTGAACATTTTGAGTTTGGGCAAACCACGAATGAGATCGTGGCTGCTAACTCGGGTCAAATGATCAAATCCAATGTGACCTCGAAAGAGTCATCGATAAGCTGAGAAACAGAGAGCAGATTGTATTGCAGCTTACTTACTAAGGCAACATCTTTAAGAATGAAATTTTGGTTAATGCAGATGGTACTTTTAGCAATGACTCTACCTGAAGAAGCATCCCCGAAAGTGATCAACTCATCACCCGGGGCTCGGATTAGGGAAGAGAACCATCGAGAATCTCTGATCATATGACGAGAATAACCGGAATCGACAATCCAAACATCTCCCTTCCCCATCCGATTTAACCCGATCAAGACATAAGAGAGAAAGATGACTCAAGATCGGGATAGAGTGAAGACTTGGGAACCCAATATCAACCACACGACGCCTCAGTACCAACCACGTAAGAAGACGACTCGAGTGTCTCTCTGTCGCTTAACCATAACATGATCGTGAGCAACTCTAGTAGATGATCTAGGAGTCGGGCCAGGTTAGCCCACCGTGGTGCAAAAGCTAGACCATCCCAATGAGGCTTCCTAAATCTCCTACCGAAAACACCTCACGCCACGATATCTACCTCGATGGGAAAAACGAGGAATATCAAAAGGACGGCGGAAAGATCGACTACGAACAGCTCCAAGACTAAAACTCAAGAACCAAAGATGAAAACGAGTCCCGACATCGCCCAAAAACAGGCGACTCTCTAACTCGCCTAGAAGTAGTGTGTACCTTAGAGCACTCAAAGTCTAGGGATAACCTCAATACCCTAAGAGCAAAGAACACGCCACGCCAAGTGATCTTGGCGCGCTCAAGGTAAATCTACTAGGTGACCATCCTTCTTACGTAAGGTGCATGTGTACTTCGCCTTGCTAGAGACGAAGCAGGAGTAACACCCTTCGGTCAAGTCCTATGGACAACCCAAAGAGACCTAAACACGGTGGTGCTCACTCTGGGAGCAACCACAATCTCACCACTCTTGGAGCCGCGCACAATGGTGGGAGGATGCGCTCAAGCGTGCTTCAAGGGATCAAATCCTAGACCTTAATTGAATCTACTAATCTTGGATTGGTCTAGAATAAGATTGAGCTTCTTCTTGTCTCTAACAAACTTCTCGAGAGTGCTCATAAGATACTGGAAATCTCGAAAGAAAGAAGCACAAGAAGAACAGGGGGAAGGAGAGGAAGAAGAAGAACCAGAAAGAGAAAGAGGAGATCTCTCAGCATGTGCTTTTTGTTCCCCTAGCACGGCTGCCTCAATCTTGAGGGCCTCACAAGAAACGCAAGGAGCATCTCTAATCCTAAGGGTTTGGTCTTTTAACTTCTTTCTAAGCTCGACATGGATTTGATCCACATCATCCTTAACCCCAACACACAGCAGGCAACCAGTTTTTTACTTAACTAGTAAGTCCTTAGCAAGTTGATCACACTTGACATTCAAAGCATCATTGTCAAGTTTTAGTTGCCTCTGACCCTCACATGAGTATTGGGTCCTTAGAAGCATGCAATTCAAGTTCATCATTTCTAGCAGAAAGCTTTCTAAGGTGTTCGCTCATGGCATCAATTTCGGCAAGCAATTTAGGGCAATTAGCACATGATGGAGTGGAGTGAGCATGAAGAAAACTAGCCTCAACAGAAATAGCATCAACAGAACTAGTGCTAGCATTCTTCAACCTAAGACTATCTAATTCAGTCAACACACTATCATGCATAGTCCTTAAGTTCTCCAACTCCACAAGAATAGCATCACACAAAGAGCAATCATCAGTGACTCGGCAGGAAGAAGATCTAAGAGAAGCTAACTCCCGAGTCAAGGTACCTACTTCCTTCTAAAGCTCCGTACACCTAGCTCTAGCTCTAACATGAAATTTTCCTAGTTTACAGAAAGCTTCATTGAGCTGGTCATAGGAGGGTACCTCATCCGAGTCGCTGTAGAGCTCGGAGTCGCTGATGCCGTTGGCGTCGGCCATGAAGCACATGCCAGAGAAGTCGTCGCCGCCCTTCTTCTCTTGCGGTTCATCCTCGCCTCGCCGCTCCATGTCTCTCGTGTCGGAGAGGTTGATGTCGTCAAGCGCGGTGAGGACGCGGTGGAAGAGCTTCTTGTTCTTGGAGAAGTTGCGGTACTTCTTCTCACGCATCGGCTCACGAACAGGAGGCTTCTTGTTGCGGTTCTTGTCGATGTAGTCGTTCTTTGTCGAACCGCCGGCATCGTTCTTAGCCTTCTCCAGTTTGGGGCAGTTTGCTCGAATGTGGTTGGGGCCACCACACTCGAAACAGGTGATCATCCCACCTCTCTTCCTTTCTCTCTCACTCTCTTATATGCATATGAAAATTTGCGAGCAAGAAGAGTAAGCTCATTTTCTGGAAATTTTTCTAGTTGGTCATCGCTTAGCTCGCAAAGGGCGGAGAGAGAGAAACCAACAGAAGAATCAGAAAGAGAGGATCCAATGGGATCGGTGACCAAAGCCATCGACTGAGACTTCGTGTTCCGCGAGACGATGTCGATCTCATGAGTCTTGAGGCGGGAATAAAGCCCGTCAAGAGTCAAGGTCGATAGGTCAGTGGTGTTCTTGATGGTGGTCACCTTCATCTCCCAAACACGCAAATCGAGTGCGGTCAAGAAATATCGAGCATTATCCGAGTCAGGGTATATACAACCAACCGCTCGAAGATCGCTCAAGATCTTGGTAAAACGACCGAAGCACTCATCAAGACTCTCACCAGCGTGTTGTTCAAACTTGTTGAACTCACGCTTGAACTGGTCCTGCCTCACGGTCTTGATTTGAGTAGTGCCCTCATGGTAAGCATCGAGGGTCACCCAAATATCGTGAGCGGAACGAAGGTGAGAAATCCTATCATACTCACTGCAGCTAAGACCCTGTATGAGGATGTTCTTTGTCTTAGCGTTCGCCTCAACGTCAACCATATTTCCGGCCGTGACGTTTTCATCAGCAGGAACCTCATACGGGAGTTTCACCTTCTGCCATATCAGGAAGCCCTGGGCAGTGATGTATGACTCCTTCCGCGATTTCCAAAATGAAAAATCAACTCCAGCAAAAATGGGAGGCTTGGTGGAATACTTGTCCATCGCCATGGCTCTTGAGACCGGTCAAGATCTATGGAAGAGCAAAACCGGCTCTGATACCAATTGAAGGACCGAGATGGCGAACAGAGGGGGGGTGAATGGTCGCAAATAAAATTTCCCCCAAAATACTCCAACAAAAACCTCGACAAGATCGCTCAAAGGAAATCGTGAAAAACCTGAAAAACTAGACAACTATGTGTACCCCAAGCTTGCATGGATAATTACCATAAAATATGTGGGGATTTTTGAGTCACAATACCGGTTGTCTAGTGTCCAAGATAAAGAGGAATCAATTCAAACTCTTACTTTTAGAAAGGACATCAATTCAAATCACAAAAGTCATTTTCAGAAAAGCAAAAGCAGAATTTCCAGAACTTGTCCTCAATTTGCACAGGAGGTTGGTGGGTTTCTGCAACTCACAAAATTTTGAGACTTTTTCTACCTATGAGCATCAGAGTCGTGAAGAACTCCACCAAATTTCTCCTCAAAAAGCCTTACATAAAAAATAGGAAATATCTAAGAACACAGTCTGGTCAAGAACTTCGAGCAGAAAGTTTGGGGCTCGGTTTTCACCTCATGGCGCCCAAACGGTGCAACAAGTGAACTCTAAACTTTTTCTGCAAGTGAATGTCAAAGTCCCGCACCTCCTCCAACAAGAATCACTTGAAAAATATTTTTTTAGATTTTTATAGAAATCAAACACTGACTGCTACGCGAAGAACAAGTTCTGAACAAAGTTGGAACTTGAAAGAAAAGATGTTCTCTACTCAATCCAAGAGTGCAAAAGAGATGTAAAACCATATGAACACACTCAAAACATCCAAGATCAGCAGCATTTAGAAGGAGGGGAGGCAAATCCAAATTACATGAAAGTAAATTGCGAGAATGTAATTATGGAAAGTAAATCTGAATTTAAATTGCGTAAAGTAAAGACATAATGTAAATGCGCAAAATAAATTCAGAGGTGGATGGATAAAACTTTCATTTCTGGAAGGAGAGGTTACAAAGCCTCACTTTCATGTGGGCAAAGCTCAAAGGAGCATTCACAAACCTCAAAACCTTTAAGGAAGGAGGCTACCCTCCACCCCTATTTATACTACTCTTGGGCCACCTACCACCCTTGGATGAGTCCTCAACCCTAGAGCACTCATCTAAGAGCTAGGATTAACCCACACACACAGCCATGCAAGGGCTAACCCAAAACCCACACACATACCGGGATTTTTGCACGGTTTTCAAAGCATACTACCTAGACCCGCTAACCTATCAACTAGACCTTAATCCGACGGCCCTCATTGATCCACGCGCATCTAGCTAGCATCATCTCCTTTCCTTGTCTTCTTGACTTGCCCGACTCTGCCTCCGATCATCTTCCGCGATCTCCCAACCGTCTCGACCTCCGACGCCTCGCCTAGTCCCGGCCATCCTCCGTCTCACCATGACCTAGCACCGCCACCCCGCAACCATCAAAGACAAGGAAAACCTTTCATAGCAATGCCCACAATGATATGCAATAAACCCATCTAACTCATCACTACCGCGCCCATACGCCGGTACTGCCACTCCTGGCAGAAACAACTCAAATTGCTTCATTTTGAAAATCAATCCAAATCAAACTCAAACTTGAGCACACCTTGCTCAAATAAAGTCAAATACTCATCACAAACATGGATGGACCTCCACATGGTCCTTCAAGATGGAAGAAGAAGCGCCATTTTACCTTGACACTTGACTGAAGCTGAAGGATCATAGAAATCAAACTTCCTGGCGAGGGGGATGACTCTATCACTGTGTACACTTGGATACCCACTGTGATGAATTCCCCAAGCTTCCTCAATTTCATTCTTGGTGATGTGTGTGCATGCGCATCATCATCCAAGTAATGCTCTCATATGACTCAGAGATATGCAAGGTGGCATAGAACTGTCTGATCAATTCTTCATTATAGTCACACTTCTTGCTTACAAAATCAAACAACCCTGCACCATGGAACAGCTCGGGCACCCCCCCAAACAATGGAATTTTCCTAATAAGTTCCCAGTTGATCCACTTATGATCAGCAAAGTCATTTTCTTTGTAAATTTCATAGAACACTTTTTGCTGAAACAAAGTTCTGAATCTATCCTCAGTGGCATTCCTAGGCAGCAAGTATTGATTCGCAGTTCTTAAGGAGAAGTATGTATCACCTTTGATTGTCCTTAGATTAGCCGAGGGATCAAAATCATCAAGATTTTCTTCTTCGGTCTCTTCCCCACTCTGAGACTTATCTATATCCATAGAGTCACTTGCTTCTTCAGTTTCTGATACAGGTTGTTTTCCCTTGGATTTCTTGGAGCTGCCACCAATTTCTTGCTTATTCTTCTTTCGAACTTCACGACGTCTTGAAGCTATAGGGATGTCATCTTGACTATCAGAATCTTAAGGAGGTGGAGCTCGACCTCTATTTGCAGCCATTTTTATATAAGAGCCAGAGCCTCGGGTCTTAGGCATGATTACTGGATATAAAAGAAAGTTTCAAGGAGTAAGATCAATGAATGAGCCCTAGATTTAGAGTTTTGTAAAACAAATAACCATTTGTGAGCAACTCTGACTGCAAACCCGGTACTACCGCCCATGCTGGATCGGTAGCACCGACGAAGCGATGCTACATCAAGATAGGACCTGTGAGCACCGGCCATTTGCAATTTTGAGCAGGGATTTGTTAGAATTCGTGATTTTGATTGAGTTGATTTAGGAAATGCGGCTTAAAGGCATACATGCCCCTTATCAAGTTCAATTCAACCACAAATTTCAACAAAATTTCTCACATTTTGCTATTTTTCACAAAAACCCTAAAAAGGATGTGAAGATGATACTAGGGCATAAAAAATCGATAGATTTTGAACAAAAGAAGGTACCTTTGAGAGAGGATCGAGTGAAGATCAAACGGATTGAGAGAAATCTTGATTTCTCCTGATGGTTTTGAAGAAATTTTAGAGGGGAATCAAGTTGGAAAGGGAAGAGAGAGAGAAAGTTTTTGTGCGGTGTGAAGGAGATGAAATGAACGGTTGCACCGCACTGGGCTTAACCCCCAAAACCCGACAATTTCGGTGCTACCGTGGATTTTCCGATGGTACCGGTCTCCGGTGCTACCGCTCTTGAATGAGCGGTGCTACCGGGAAAACAGTCAAAACAGATGTAAAAATCCAGAGAATTCAAAATACCTAATAAGATATTTATGTTTTATATAAGATATACAATTGCATCAAAATATTATATAAAGTTTTCAAGATTTGTGGTTTAATCATGATTCAATCTTATTCCTTTTGAGACATGTAGCACTATTAGGGATTTAAGACATATGAATTAAAAAGAACTCCCCCCTCAACAAGTGCTATATTTAATGAAATTTAAAGGCATTTTTTTAAAAAAATTCAAAAGAATATCCAATTAAACATTTAGGCAAGCTCCAAAGATTTAAATCACATTTGAGATGTTTATGACATTTAATTCATTCCTCAATTTACAGAACCGGGCTTTATCTAAAGGCTTGGTTAAGATATCCGCTAATTGATCTTCGGTTCTAATGTGACTAATCACAATGTCTCCTTTGCTAATATGATCTCTCAAGAAATGATGACGAATTTCTATATGTTTGGTTCTTGAGTGTTGGACCGGGTTGTTGGCTATTTTAACGGCACTTTCATTATCACATAATAGAGGCACATTTTTAAAGTCTATTCCATAGTCTATTAAAGTTTGCCTCATCCATAATAATTGAGCACAACAACTACATGTGGATATGTATTCGGCTTCGGCGGTGGATAGAGCTACGGAATTTTGTTTCTTAGAGAACCAAGAAATGAGGGATCTACCTAGGAATTGGCAATTTCCGGAGGTGCTTTTTCTATCCACTTTGCAACCCGCATAATCCTAGTTCGAATATCCAATCAAATCAAAATTAGCACCTTTAGGATACCATAGACCTATATTTGAGGAATGCTTTAAATATCTTAGAATTCTCTTAACAGATACTAAATGACATTCTTTAGGGGAAGCTTGAAAGCGAGCACACATGCACACACTAAATATAATGTCGGGCCTAGATACAGTGAGATAAAGTAGACTACCAATCATAGAGCGATAAAGTTTTAGGTCTACTAGTTTACCTCCCTCGTTTAGATCAAGATGCCCGTTGGAAGCCATTTGAGTTTTGATAGGCTTCGAGTCTTGATAGGCTTTGAGTCTTCAGTGCCAAATCTCTTTAGCAAGTCTTTCACATATTTGGTTTGGCTTATGAAGGTTCCATTTTTGAGTTGTTTGATTTGAAGTCCAAGGAAGAAGCTTAATTCTCCAATCATTGACATCTCAAACTCCCTTGACATCATATCACCAAATTCTTTGCAAAAGTCTTCATTAGTAGAACCAAATATAATATCATCAATATAGATTTGGCATACAAAGAATTCCTCATCAATTATTTTTGTAAAGAGTGTTGTATCAACCTTCCCAATTTTGAACCCTTTAGAAAGTAGAAAATCTCTAAGTTGCTCATACCATGCTCTAGGAGCTTGTTTGAGACCATAAAGCGCCTTAGAGAGTTTGTAAACATGGTTTGGATATGTAGAGCTTTCAAAACCGGGAGATTGTTCAACAAATACCAATTCGGATATTTCTCCATTTAGAAAAGCACTCTTTACATCCATTTGAAATAATTTAATATCAAAACAAGATGCAAAAGCAAGTAAGATTCTAATAGCTTCTAATCTAGCCACGGGTGCAAAAGTTTCACCAAAATCCAAACCTTCGATTTGAGTAAATCCTTGAGCCACTAACCGGGTCTTATTTCTTACCACAATACCATTTTCATCTTGTTTGTTTCGGAATACCCACTTTGTACCTATTACGTTGTGTTCCTTGGGTCTTTCCACTAAAGTCCACACATCATTTCGGGAAAAGTTATTGAGTTCTTCATGCATTGAATTTACCCAATCCGGATCATCTAGAGCTTCATCTATGTAAGTATGTTCAAAAAAGATACAAAGGAGTAATGTTTGCAAAAAGAAGCGACACGAGATCGAGTTTGAACACCCTTACTAACATCACCCAATATTTGATCTATTGGATGATCCTTGGAGAGCCCGTGATGAATTCTTTGAGGTAGAGTATGAGTTTGTTGATCACTCACCTTTTCATCCACATCAATAGGTTGAACTTGACTTGGCGTAGCGGAAGTAGAGGGCTCCACTTTAGTGGATGAAGGTGGATCTTGTTTATCCTCCTTTGGTTTTATGTCTCCAAGTGTCATGTTCTTCATTGATTCTCTTAAACCTTCTTCACCTACATCGTCCAAATTTTCTTGCTCTTCTTGAGAGCCATTAGTTTCATCAAACTCAACATCGCAAGTTTCTTCCACAAAACCTTTATTTTTGTTGAATACACGATAGGCTTTGCTATTTGAGGAATATCCAAGCAAGAAACCTTCATCACAACGACTTTGGAATTTTGAAAGTCGAACACCCTTTTTCAAGATCTAGCATTTAAACCAAAAACTCAAAAATAAGAAATATTTAGTCTTCTTCCAATGAGAAGCTCATAAGAGGTCTTTTTCAAGAGGCTATGCAAATAAAGCCTATTAGTTGCATGGCAAGCGGTATTAATGGCTTCCGCCCAAAAACTATCGGAAGTGCCATACTCATCAAGCATAGTTCTTGCCATTTCAATTAATGTTCGATTTTTCCATTCCACAACTCCATTTTTCTCCGGAGTGTAGGTGGCGGAAAGTTCGTGTTTTATTCCAAGTTCATCACAATAATCTTCAATTTTTGTATTCTTGAACTCAGAACCGTTGTCACTACGGATTTTCTTAATTTTAAAATCAAATTCATTTTAAGCCCTTTTTGCAAAGTTTTTAAAGATACCGAAGGTTTCGGATTTATCATCTAGAAAGAACACCCACGTATACCTTGAAAAATCATCAACAATGACTAAGCAATAAGAATTTCCTCCAATGCTCTTATAGGTTGTTGGGCCAAACAAATCCATATGTAAGAGCTCTAATGGTCTAGATGTGGACATAATACTTTTTGAAGGATGGGAACTAGCAACTTGTTTGCCGGCTTGATAAACACTACAAAGTCTATTTTTCTCAAACTTAACATCTTTCAAGCCCACAACTAAATCATTATTAAAAATCTTTTTGAGTTGGATCATCCCAACATGAGCTAGTCTTCTATGCCATAACCATCCTAGGGATGTCTTTACAATTAAACAAGTTTGAAGACATGACTCATTTGAGGTGAAATCAACCAAATACAAATTTCCAAATCTAAAACCTTTGAACACTAAAGAATTATCATTTTCTTTAGAGCTATTGTCACCAAATGTGATCTTGTCGTTTTGCCCATTTCCTACTACAAAGGTGGTGAACATTTTCCAGTCACCGGTCATATGTTGAGTACATCCGCTATCCAACACCCAATGCCGTCCGCCGGTCTTGTAGTTCACCTACAAAAGAGAATCAAGTCTTTTTAGGTACCCAAATTTGTTTGGGTCCTTGGAGGTTAGTAACCAAGGCTTTGGGCACCCAAATGGCATTCTTTTTACGGCCAAGTATAGGAGTGCCAACAAATTTAGCAATTATTTTGCCAAAACTATCTTTCTTAAGTACATAGCAAGAGTCATAAGTGTTATTTTTAGTTGTTTTATCCAAAAGGCAATTATTTGCTAGATGACCTATCTCATGACATTTATAACAAAACTTCCCGTTTGATTTAACAAAACGAGGAGCTTTGTTATTAATCTTTTTGCCCTTCTTTGGAACATATCCTAGTCCTTCTTTATTGTAGGAGAATCTTTGACCATTCAAGATTTTATTTAAAGTGTCTTTACCCTTAAAACATCTATCAAGACTTTTGCTAAATTTGTTTACTTGTTCCTTAAGTTCATTATTTTCTACCACTAGGTTTTCATGGCATGAAGTTGAACTAGACCATGAAATTGATGGCATATTTAATAAATCATCACAAGAGGTAGATATGCTAGTTTTTGATATACAACATGAATCAATTTCTAAGCAAGATACATCATCAATAATTTTGCAACTAATCCCTATATCATTTTGAGACTTTGAATGGTCCTTGGTAAGGAGAGTCTCATGAGCTTCTTTTAGCTCATCATAAGAATCTTTGAGGCAAAGGTATTCTTTTCTCAAAGCTTTATGTTTAGACTTTTCTTTACCAAGATACTCATTCAAATCCTCAAGCATATCCATTAATTCATCATAGGAGGGTTCATCATCATTTGTGTTTACCTTGAAATCTCCTTTTACCACAAGACACAAAGGAGTGATGAAGGGGGATGAATTCTCCTCAATGGCAATGCCGGCAAGACCCTTCTTCTTTGAAGGTGTGTCATCCTCGGACGAGTCGGAGTCCGAATATTCTTCTTCGGAGTTCCACTCTCCAATGTGAGCCTCGCCTTTCCCATCCTTATTCAACTTCTTGAAGAGCTTCTTCTTCCCATGAAAGAACTTCTTCTTCGAGGGGGACTTGTTTTTGTCGTCACATTTTGAGGCAATATGTCCCTTCTCATCACACTCATAGCATCGGATATTTGCATATCGGTTGGTGCTAGAGTATTGTCCTTTCTTGAATTTTTGAGGACCACTTGTGCTTGAGCGCTTCCTCACGAATTTTCTCATTCTTCTTACAAGGAGGGCCATTTCCTCCTCGGTGTCTTCATCGTCATCGGAGTCATTTAGCATCTCATCGCTTGACTTCGCCTTTGCCTTGAAGGCGATATTCTTCTTCTTTGAAGAGCTTTGCTCCAAAAGCTCTTCCTTGTCCTTCTTGTAAAGCTCATTGGTTATGAGATTTCCAAGGAGTCCCGTTGGCGTCATTCTCGGCAACTCCGGTGAGTTGAGAAACAACGTCACCAAGGTCTCATATTTTTCTGGAAGAGCCCTAAGCATCTTACGAACAATGTCAAAATCGGTTAGCGATGCTCCAAGGCCCTTGAGCTCATTTACTATGTTGTTCAATCGTGAATACATCTCATTGATGTTTTCATGAGGCAACATAATAAAACTCTCATATTTGATTCGAAGCATATGCAATTTGGCTTCTTTGACCGAGGATGTTCCCTCATGAATTTCTGAGAGGGTTGTCCAAATCTCATGAGCGGTTTCAAGATTTCTCACTCGATTGAACTCATCCGCATTCAAAGCTCCAAAAAGAGCATTCATAGCTTGAGCATTAAGATGAGTGTTTCGCTCCTCTTGGTCAAATGTGAGTGTGGGATTGACCCCCGGAGTGAAACCCTCAACTACAATTCTCCATATGTTTGGGCTCATGTCCTTAAGATAAACGATCATGCGAATTTTTCAATAAGCATAATTTGTACCATCAAAAAATGGCGCCTTGCCTATTGATACCCCATCGCTAGCCATCCTAACTCTCTAGGTGGTGAAGCCCTAAAAGAGAGTCCAAGCTCTGATACCACTTGTAGGATCAAGGATAACCGACTAGAGGGGGGTGAATAGGAGGTTTCTAAATTTTTCGACACAATTTAGAAACTAACAACAACAACAACACGATATAAAGATACAAAAAGTAAATTTACACCAAACTTCTCTAGCATACACTTGAGATACTATGTCAAATTTAGTGTAGCAAATATACTAGAGATCACAAGGGCTATCAAGAATATGCTATTAATGAACTAGACTTTCAACAATGAGGAATGCCAATCACAAATAAATAGGAGACAAGAAATTTGACCCGTGGTCTCGGAGACTTGCCGGTCTCCCCTACTCCACGTTGAGGTGACTTGAACCACGTCAAGCCGGCTCCACTCACTTGAGCCTTTCTCGATCACTAAGGTAGTTCTTCCCCGCTCCGGGTAGGCGAACTCCAGCCTTCACAACTTGCCGGGGCTTCTCATAATCTCCGTTGAGAAGCTCACCGAGCACAATCGCCACCAAGCCATCTAGGAGGTGGCAACCTCCAAGAGTAATAAACCTTGGCGCTTGCTTGAGGTCGAATATTTGTGTCTAAAGGCTCAAATATGATATGCAACACACAACCTAGCTTCTCACACTCACAAATGAAAATTGAATGCACACAAGAGTGGAGAATACTTGCTAGAGCTCAAATATCATCAATGAGGACCGAAAATTACTTTAGAATGCAGGTGGGGAGGTATTTATAGCCTCCACCAAACTTTCTAGCCGTTGGAGCTCGAAATCTGCAAAAATTTGTTTTTTCGGTGCTACCGCCCATGTAGGACCGGTAGCATCGGGATCCACTTCAACGGCTAGAACAGTGCATTTAATGCACTTGCCAGAGACCGTTACAGGGGGTCCGGTGCTACCGCCCAACTAGGGCCGGTAGCACCGGGCTCCACCTCATTTTCTTTCTTCAAAAAGAGATTTCTTTGGAATTATAGTACCGTCTTAGGATCGGTGCTACCGTAGGTCCGGTAGCACCGGGATACTATGGACGGTAGCACCGGGCTACCAAATGCCCAGAAAAGTGCTTCTTTGGAATTTTCACACCGGGTTGATGTCCGGTGTTACCGATAGTCCGGTAGCACCGGCCCACCATGGGCGGTAGTACCGGGCTACCAAAACACCAAAAACACACCCCTCTGTGATTTTCACACCGGGCTGAAATCCGGTGCTACCGCTATCCCGGTAGCACCGGGCTGCCATGGGCGGTAGCACCGGGCTACAAAACGCCCAAGAAGCCCTTCTCTGGAATTTTCACACCGCCCTATTGAGCCGGTGCTACCGCGCACCCGGTAGCACCGCGCTGCCATGGGCAGTAGCACCGGATTTCTAGAGATTTGATTTGTTTCAAAAGATTCTCTATTTAAGAACTCATATATTATCAAGCATTTATATGAACATGTAATTTGAGCCTTTAAACCCTAAATGACATCAAGATAACCGTCAAGATCCCTCTTTATAGTACGGCTCTAAATCTAGTAAACCGATCTTTCTTCCAAACACCAAGATCGACAAAAGACTAGAAAAGAACCTTATATTTTTACCTTTTCATGATCTCGACATATTGATAATGATTTGTACCTTCCTTGATATTCCCATGGTCGTCAATCTTGGAATTGACCTAATTTCAATATTCTCAAGAAAAGTATTAGATCATATAACACAGTTGTCATTAATTATCAAAACCAAAACATACTGGGTGCCTAGATGCTTTCAGGTACGTAATCACAAATTCACAATTACTGCATGAAATGAGGTCATTGTCATCTTGTCAGGACAAAACAATTACACATTTCACAAAGCTATTTGGATGATAAGCATGATACCAGGAATAGAATGAGAAAGCCCAATAAATAAGACAACATATAATATAGGAGGGCATACTAAAAATGCTTTTGTACATCCACCTTAACTGCATCACACCATAAGCTTGATTCCTAGTAACCTGGAAGAATATAAACAAATAATCAGTGCATGTCTACATGATATGCTAGCAACCCGAATGTCTTTTAAAGGTTTGCTAGTGCTACTGATATTTTAGTACAGTTTTGATACCTTGAGATCTGAAGTTGAAGAGAGGAGGAAGAGGATGTCCATTAGGTAGACGAGTGTTTGGATCTCTAAGATCTCACCAAGCTAGAGAAATTTCGGTTGTCATTTCATCACAAAAGGTATCCATAGTCCGTTCATTAGAATATTGCGTTGCCCCATCGGAAGATTCTTGAGAAATGGCATACTTGTGGTATCTCAACGGGATGGTAGGCACATAATTAGGATCTCGATCACACCTATGAAAATGCCAATCATCGGTGGCATGCTCACGTATGAAGTTGTGGACTGCCATAGTAGCCACGACAATCTTCTTTTTGCTTAGGTAGGGGATAATTTGGCATTTTGAACAATATTGGCCATCTCATCTTCTATACTCCAAAAGCTCGCTCAACCATATTACGCATAGATGAGTGTACTCGATTGAACCCCTCCTTAGGAGTAGTAGGTTCTGTGCCTCTATGGAACTTAGGAATATGGTACCTTTCACCCTTGTATGGGGCTAAGTACTCTAGCCGGTTAGGATATCCCACATCAACGACATAATACTTGCCTAAAAATTCAAAGTTAATTTGAATTAATGACAATATATATTATTCATTTTGCAAGTGGAAACAATTTGTTAGTGGTACCTTGTGGAGGATGAGGGACGACATCTCTATCCACTCTCAATGCATGGTACAATACACTAGTGTCATGCATAGCACCCGGTTGACCCGTAGATACGTACGTGAAACGCATATCAAAGTCACAAACTGCTAGCACATTCTGAGTTAGAGTTCCTGGCCTTCCGACATACCTTACTTGTTCATCAAGTGGAAGATACACGCGAATGTGAGTCCCATCAAGAGCACCAATGCAATCCTTGAAGTGCGGATAAGCCCTTCGATCATCTCTAATCCTCTTATGGACTATACGAAAGTTAGGATCCTTTGGTTTCACAGAATCTTTCGCCATTTTAACCACACAATTTAGAACATCCTCAAACTTCCTACTAATGGTTTCACCTGAGTGCTTGAATCGATTTTGCGATTTCCTATTCGACTCACATCCACCACATGTCCATAGGAATATTGCAAGTGCCTCATAAGAACTCACATGTGCGGATGACTTCAACTCATAATTAGTAACCAACAAGTGATGAAGGTCCATGAAGATAGTCTCGTTCATACGTAGCATCCTATGATATTCTCCTGAAGTGTTTAGTGTCTCTTTCAACCATCCCATCCCACTGACTAGTGACGTCCTTGGATCAGCCTTATGTAGAAATATGTCACAATATATTTCAGCAATTGCTGCCCCAGCTAGACAAAGAACCATCATCTTTTTACGACATCGTATCCTCTCATCTTCATCAAAACAATCACTATCGCTTTTCGATGATATCTGTAAATATAGCACTACTATGATAAGAATCAATAATATAGACAACAATTAGTTCATATCTCTATTTGATAAGAATTAATAAGGTTCAAACATGACAATACATCAATCCGATAGTAATATAACACATCGAATCAAATAAGTTATAAAGCATAATTAAACATCTAATGCCCATACTTGGCATTGTACTTCCTCTTAAGTCACTCATATCGAATCTCCAGGGTGGGCATGGTAATGAACATCTCCCTTTGGTCCCTTTTCACAAACAACTCGGTGACTATGAAATGCTCATTGCTACCATAGGCTGCCCCACTCACAAGGTTCATGACATCTTTGACGGAACAAGTAACATCATTTTCGACCAAAGATGATGCCATATTAGCTATCCTTGTGATTTGCTCTTGCATGACTAGTGTTGTCCCTGTTTTGGCCCTTTTGCCTTTGTCAAGAACAACATTGGCATCTCTTGTTATTTGTAGGAGTAACCTCCTCCTCCAACTCTATAGTGTCATCCTCCAAGTTGATAGTAGGACTTGCTTCTATTGAAGCTGTTGGCATGTTGCCCATCGTAGGGAGACCAATGATCCCGACCATCATTGGTGATGTCAGCAAACATACTAATTAGCAAATCTTCATTTTGAAGGCCTCGCTTCTTGAATTTCATGCAACCTGGAATATCCTGGAATATTACAAAAAGAGCATTTAGTGTCATTGTGACCATATAGGAATGTTAGTTGAACAAGAAAGAAAAAATATTACAACACTTACTTCTTTTGCTTTCTTCCACCAATCATTGTCCATTTTGATAGTCTTTTTCACTTCATCCCAACCACAACTTGTCTCCCGCCTCCTCAATTTATTCCAAATGGTAAATTCAATCTTTAGCTTGTCCCATTTATTCTTAAATTGCAACTTTTTATAATCAAGACCGGTTCTTTATTGGAACCTCTTTGCAACCTCAGTAAAGCCTACACTGTTCAAGTGGGTGTTTGGCCGATTCCCCCTCTCAACTTGTTCAGTAAACAGCTCACAAACTATCTGAGTGTGTTCATCATTCCACTTGGCAATCATCTGGGCATTGTATTACAAAGTTCATTTAGCTAACAATGTCCAAAATCAAGAAAAAAAATTATTCCTTTGACCTACACTGAATTGCTAATACCCCCATAATATTGTATCACTTGAACATAGTCAATGATGTACTGAAATAAGGTAATAGACCCATGAATATTTTCTGGAAAACTAAAGCACATTCCTTAAGCCATCTTATGTAAAATATGATAACTCTAAAGCCCACATGGCTGTACCAATTGTTTTGTGCTAATTAAGGAACTAATGGCACTTATTCCGGGGGCTAAGAACAATGGGCTTAAGGATCTACGAGACCTACGACAAAGTCTGAATGCCTGATAAATATAAATGACCAGTATCCAGCCAGAACCATTAAGTAGTTAAACAGAGAGAGGTACATCACAGAAGACATGATAACACAAGCATATTCTCATATGAACACAAAATTGTTGCATTTCAAATGAATAACAAAAGTCCTAGTAGGAAATAATTCCACCGTAGTTTTTTAACCCAATGGCTCAAGCTATGTCGGCGTTTCGAGCACCGGCAAGTAAATTTGTAAGTCTAAGGGGCCGCGCGTTCCCACTCCCTGAATGGTTAGACTCGGAAGCCCAAGATGTATACTGGTTCGGGCCGAATGTCCCTACTCCAGTTCGTGTGGTGGTATTGTATTGCCTTTAGGGCGGATGGTTACACAATGTTTACAAGAGCGAGCTAAGAGCCTTAGCGCAAGAATGTTGGTTGCTTGTGCGTGTGTGTCCCTCTGTGTCTCCCTGTGTCCCCGGGGGTTCTTGTCTCCCTTTATACAGTAGGAAGGGGCAGGTTACATCGAGAGTAGGGGAAGGGCGAGGTGACCTATGCTGAGAGCTTTGGTCCTTCGTTCTGTCGACTGGTCAGCGCTAGTCTTGTCCACGCTGGGTTGGTAGCCTTGTTGGGCAGAGCGGTTAGCTGCTTCGTTGGGAAATGGCGCACCTGCCTTCTGTGAGCCTGACGAGTGTTGACGTTGCTGTGTATAACGTTGGTGCTGCCTCGGGAGGGAGCGTGCTTTCGTGTCGTACGTGACTGGTCGATGGGACTGGAAGCTTGACTTCAGCAGCCATTAAACCATCTTGGGAAGGGCCACCGCTGCTTCATCCTTGGTTGACCCGTCCATGGGGCACGTGGTCGTGGGCGGTGGAGACTTCGACACGCGGCCCTTGGCGGAGGTTGCCTTGGTTCGATCGGAGTCGGGGGATCCGACCTGCTGCGGAGGTCGGGAGCCATGCTTGGTCGGAGTCGGGGGATCCGACCTGCTGCGGAGGTCGGGGGCCATGTTTGGTCGGGGATGCCTACCCCGATCGGTCGGGAATGGGAGTCCTGCGCGGCCCTGCAGGAGCTTTGGTCGGTAGCGGGCCTGGAGCGGCCTGTTAGGCTTGAGCTATGCTTGAGGCAGCTCGCTCGTCACCCTGGGCCGTTGGGGTACCCCTGGTATGAGTATTCGTTAAGCTACTAAGCTAAAGAAACAACCTCAAAAGGAGCCTCCAAGGAACGAAATGTATAACACTCAGTAACATAATCGATAGGTGATCTTATCAAGTGCAGCTTACGAGTACAAAAAAGAACTTCGATTGGTATTGTTCTCCCAGCTTATTAAAACCATATTAACCCAGATTATCGACGCATATTCAGCTATATCATCGCAAGACACTGTCAATCAACTAATATCACAGGCATCTACATCAGGAATAACAAACATAACCTTAGACCCTTATCCTGATCCTTTTCTACATCTTATCGCTATTCAATTTCATCCCCTTACTCTTCTTCTCTTCATCTTATCTGCTAGTTCCTAAAATAGTACATTTGCATAGATGCAGCACGAACCACCAAATAATAAAACATGGTGAGATGCTACTGAAAGTTCAAGCTCCATTAATTTGGTTTTGGTGTTAATGATAAATCTAATATTGAGACTAACTCTTTTGATAATCATAATATTGATTAGTCTCAATTGTTAATTAATGACAATCCTTTTATGAGACTAACTCTTTTGTTGAGCTTAACTCTCTTTAGTCTCTTTTGGATGAAAAAGGTGGAAATATCAAAGGTATGCATTCGAGTTCATATTATCATATCTTATTGCATTCCTTGGATATAATATTCATGATCATATTGATAAATCTAAATATGAGACTAACTCTTTTATTGAGTTTATCTTTGATGAGTCTCATCTCATTGAAAAATGGAAATCCCAAAGGTATACATCCAATACAAGTCTATTATTTCTATATGTATTCCTTGGATTCAAGATAAAGGATGAACTTCACCGTAGTCTCAATCTTAAGATGTGCATAATGTTTTCAATTCCATATATACATGAATGCACACATTTAGGGGAGTTCATACTTTACCTTGATGTTTCAATAGTATTGATCTAATTCATCTTTCTATATCAAGGATCGTTACTTTGAAACAATCCCTTGAGTATATTAAACTTGTGTAGTTGTAGTATACTCATGTTAATATAGGATAAACTCAAATGCTATCCAAGATTGATTATGTGCATATTTATTCCAAAGTTCAATTATTTATATGCACATATTTAATGGAGTTTATTCTATAGTTGATGGCCTCAAAAGTATTGATTTCTTTCCATCACTCAAATATATTTGGATCATTACTTTCTATCAAAATGAGTATATGAAACTTGTGTAGTTAATATATACTCAGGTCAATTTAAATAAAATTTAAATTGAGTTCGGTTGTCTTTCAATCAATCAAAGAACGTTTCATCATGTGTTGATAGTGTTTCTTCGTTGGTTAAGGACAAGCGAAAAGTTCTTGAGTATAATGAAGCATTAGTTGCATCAAAGTACTCAAGACACCTTTAAATCATTCAAATTGATTAGATTGTGAGGGCATCCATTATGTGTTAATGAAGTGCAATTGATGATTGAGGTAACCGTGTTTGTTGGACTAACAATATTCCATGAGTTGTGAAGTAGGTTGGGTCCAAGAAAATAAAGAATCGAAAGCTTCAAGGATGAATCCCGAAGTGAAGTGAAGCTAAAGAAGGTTCATCATGTGTTGATGAACAAGAAGAAAATACCCGGCTTGGAGAGAAGATGGAATTCATTAAAGCTCCAAGTGAATGTGCTAGAGGCAAAGGTATAACTAGCTAGGGCTAAGGATGTGTTCATAGTCTTTTACCAGTCTTGTTGTTTGGACAGGAGATTGGGTTGCTAGTATAGGTTACCGTACTATTAAGAGAGGTCGAGTCTTATAGCTTGAGCTTCATCATGTGTTGATGAACTCAATTCGGTTCACTCTAGCTCACTCTTTCGGTTGGTTCTTGCATGAGCTAAGTATTCGCATGTGTTGTAAATAAGGGAGCTCATGCTTGCTTCTTATTGAATCTTGATTTGGTTTTTGTATAGAGCTATGTATTTGCATGTATTGCAAAAGGGAGATAACTTATGCAAGTTGGTTTAAGTGGTTGTTTGCATGGACCTAGATATTTGCATGTGTTGCAAACAGAGAGCTCATGCATCGGAGTCTTAACTTGTGACTTGATCATGTGTTGATCATCACAAAGGCTAAGATCAGTTTATGCTTCTTGTTTGCAAATGTGTTTTGCAAAATATTAGTGTTCATGCATTTGATATTGAAGCACGTGATTAGAATTTGCAAAATTATTTTGATCATCACATGGCTCAAGATTTGATCTTATTGACTCTTACTAGCTTGTAGTCACGCTCTTAATCAAGTCTATGTGAGGGATTTCGAGAAAATCATATTTTAGACTTGAATGACTACTTTCAAATTTCTTTTTTGTGATATTTAAAAATATCTATGGTTGCTTAAACCTTAAAAAGGGTGGATATTGTAGCCCTCTTGATAATCTTCGCATAGAGTCCAAGATTACCTAAATCGGAGTTCGGAGTAAAAAGTTATGATCGTTTTAGTCGTTGTAGCAGCAGTATGACCGCCCTAAGACCGGTCATACTGCCCCTAGTTCAGTATGACCGGGCCCCAGGCGGTGTGAAAATTCCAGAGAAGGCTTTTCTTTGTTTTTTTGAAGGCTGGTGCTACCGAGGTGTGAGCGGTATGACCGCCCCATGTCCGGTATGACCGGATTTTCTGAGTAACGGCTAGTTTTTTTTAGTCGTTGGACCAGAGGCACCGGCCCTAGAACGGTATGACCGGGTTTTCTGGGCATTTTTGTCCAATTCCCCCCCCCCCCTCAACGGCTAGTTTTTCTTGTGGAGGCTATATAAGGAGTCTTGGGGCCAGTATTTGGTGCTTGCTGACTTTGGAGAAGGTCTGTGAGAGTTGTGTGCATGTGTTGCTCTCTTCTATTTGGTTTTTGAGCTAAGAGTGAGCCTCAATTGCATGTGTTGCAATTAGAAAGTGGATTGATGGTCTCTTGTGCATGTGTTGCACTTAAGAGGTCACCGGAGTGCATGTGTTGCACTAGGTGAAGCTCAAGCGGAAGACTTGACTTGTTACTCTTGGAGGTTGCCGCCTCCTAGACGACATAGAGCGTCTTGCGCGGGAGCTCTCAACGGAGGTTGTGAGAAGCCCTAGCAAAAATTTGTGAAGGTTGGTGCTTAACCTACCTGGAGGGGTAAAGAAGCAACCACTAGTGGGTTCGAGGTAAGTGCTCAACTCGTGGAGCCGGTCCAATGTGTTTAGACTAATCTCAACATGGATTAGGGGAGACCGGCAAGTCTCCGAACACCACGATAAAATATCGGTGTCTCTTTGTGTTTGCTTGCAATTATTATTTATATTGTTGTAATTTACATTCCTAGAATTAAATTGGTTGATTATCTTTAGGATTGCATATTCTTGTTAGAGACATAATTAGCTAGAGCACTTAGTGAGCCTAGTTGACTTAGGTTTTAATTGTCAAAATCTTAGTTTACTGCTTCCGCATTTATTACCATTTAGATTTTGACATAAGGGTACTTAGGCGAGATTTTAATTAATCGTAAAGAAAAATTTATAGTCGCTTATTCACCCCCCCCCCCTCTAGTCGGCATCCTCGATCTTACAGCTACCCACTTCTCTCCACCTAGGACATCCAAGAAATGCTTCGGTAAAACATCAAGCACAAATCACTGAGAACCTAGACCAGTTATATCCAAGAACGTGCTAAATCAAAGTGGACGTCCGGTGAAGTGGGGATTTATTTCACTCACCTCGCAAGGGCTCGAGATGGAGGCAGCGCTGGGTCCAAGAAGGGGAAGGGGAAGCCAGGCTAGGCCGAGGTAGACGAAGGTCAAGGTAGACGTCGGATCTGGTGGAGACGAACTCACGGGAGGCCGTGCTGGCTCAGGGAAGAAGTCGGGGAGGATGCGGTCAACGGCGCAGGGAGAAGTCAGGGAGGACACAGAGGTGGAGCCACGCAGGGTGGGGAGGAGCCGCCACCGCCGACGCAGCCTAGGGTTCGAGCCACCGCTCGTGCGTGATCGAGGACTCGAGGAGAGGAATGAGAATCTGGAGGGTTTGGAAGGCTCGGTTTGGGGGTTTTGCCCAGTGGCATTTGTGGTTAATTACCCCCTAACTCCGAGGGCAATTGTGTATTTTGGTGCTCCGCTCCAGGTGGGAGTAGGGGAACCTCTACTCCAAAAATTTGCACTGTAGGTCACTCCAGATCTTCCCTGCTCCCACTCTAAAAATTTTTAGAGTTAGGTTGTTTGGCACAGCTCTACCCAACTCCTACTAGAATTTAGGAGTGGAAGTTGTGCCAAACAGGTTCTTATAAAGCTTATTTTTTAAATGGTCTTATCCATAAATATAAGGATTGTATGTAAATTTAATGAGATATTTTCTTCTATACCCCTATTTATTCTCTCAACTATATGCATTTATTTATTACCACCCACACAAAATATTATCTCCAATCTTTCAAGACAATTGAGTGGGGGCATTTGAGCCATTTTCTCTCGTACTTTTCTCAATTTCAACGCAACCTTAATCCTTATGCAAAGTAAAAATGTGTCTTATATTTTTAGATGGAGGGAGTACTTATCTAGCCTTAGCTCGTTTTTTAATCTAGCTTCTTTGTATATGTATTTGCAAAAATAGTCATCTTCCTACCACGAAAAACGCAGCAGACTGCACCTATTTCCTGCCACGCCCGAGAAGGGCTGACAACCACCAGCTCACCAAGAACTTAGGTGGCGTTTGGTTGGGTGGATGAGGGTGGATGAGATATAGCCATCCATGGATTTATAGTCATCCAATTATTTGGATGAGTGGATGGATGTGATATGGTTATCCAGTTTTTTAAAATATTCTATTAAGATGCTGGATAAAGTCATAAAAAAAAGGTCGGACGGACTCGTCCAGTTTGTTGCATGAAGAGATGTACTCGATCAAATTCAAATTTTGCCGAAGTGTACTCGGTCAAATTCAAATTTCGACCAAATTGCGGTCAGTCAAATTTTGTCCGAAAATTCAAATTTTGTTAGAAAATTCAATTTTTGATTAGATTTTGTTCGAAAATTCAAATTTTGTCCAAAATTTCTAAACCAAAATTCGAAACCTTAATTACAACTAGCCTATCCATCTTCATCCATCCAATCAAACAAAAAAATGGTTTATCTTATCCATTCCCATCCATCCAACCAAATAAAAAATTGGCTCATCCCTATCTACCCAACCAAACAGCAACCTAGATGACTCCATCCTATTTAGAATGGATGGGTATGTCTTATCCAATCTCATTTAGGCAACCAAACGCACCCTTAGCTGATCGTAGGAGCTGAGCGTGGCCCACCACAGCAGGGCTCTTTCTGTGCTTGTGTAGCGTGGTAGAGCTCCTTCCACGTTACCCGAACATGGCAGCATGCCTCCTGTGCGCCCTCGCCCGATCGCCCACGTGCACCCGCCCGCCCGCACGTGTCTGTGCCAGCCCTCATCTGCCCGCACGTGTACTGTCACGACACTGGTCCCCTTCTGCGTGCCTTCCGCAGTTAGGAGGACATTTGTTTTGCAAATGCATTAGGAGAGGCTTGTTTTACGGCAAAACTAGCAACGGGCTACATAAACATAGTCATCGAAGTGCAACCCCTGTCATTTTATACCTACCCCTCGGTTTTTATATAAATTCCACAATTATCCGTGCATGTTACCTTAATCCGCTTCCTTACGCTATCGTAATTTAACAAACACCCCCCCCCCCCCCCCCAAAATAATATATATATATTCTCTCTTTTTCTCCCTTCTCACTTGCCTTACACTTCTCGAAATCGAATTATTTATCGCTGATTTGCACACGGCAAATAATTTCTTCCAAGTCCGATTCCACGTGCCCTCCTCATCATTGATCCCTCGCTCGATCGGAGCGAAACTTTTCGCGCAAATTTCGCCGACTTCGGTCTCCGGTGAGGCGCGACTTCGCTTTTCTTGAGCCGATTCCGTCCAAGATTCGCTGTTCTCGCGCGGAATCTGGGGACGATTTTGTCCTGCTTCGGTGTGCTTGCGGATTCTTGTGCTGCAATTTCTGGGATGGAGCAGCGGAGGTGGCTGCAGGCCTCGGTTTTAATGTGCTTGCTTGTGCTTTGCTCCGGGAGAGGTAGGTTCTTGGCCCTCCTTGGTAGTTGTTGCCCTCATAATATCATCTTGGTATAGTTTCTGCTCGCAGTTAGAGCCCTATTTGTGCGAATGCACTGCCATTGCCTGTTGTTTTGCCAAATTTGCTTGGGGGATTGTGGTCGTTATGTTCAGGAATCGATTAGCGCTAGAAGATCACTGTTAACTGGTTGCACAAATATTAAAACAACGAAGAGTAGATGATGATTACTTATCTCTTCGCTTGCTTCAAAATTTGTACAATTTGTATTAGGAGGGAAAGATCATTCGATGTTGTTTGATGCCGTTATGGCATAAAACTTCGATTCTGAAGATGCTACTCTGCAAAGATTTGTAGTTTCGTTACTCTATTTTAGCCCCCCCCCCCACCCCACCCCACCCCACCCACCCAACACCCACCCACGCACACACAGCTATGTTTGATGTATGGAACGCATTCTCGTATTCTGATGTTGTTCTGCTTTCATGATCTAGAACTCAAGACCAAACACGCACCCATATATAATTCGACGCTTGCCAAGACGCTTGCGGAATATACTTCAGCAGTGAGTTCATTTGCTTATCAGTGAATACCTTGGATTTCTAGTGGAATATGGAGTAATTGCTAATGGATTTGAACTTGGTGTTGTTGTACAGGTCTACACTGCTGACCTGACACAACTATTTACGTGGACCTGTGAAAGATGTGGTGATTTAACAGAGGTATTTTTCATCATCACATGCATATTATTTTAGAAGAATGAGACGGTTTTGTTAAGTTTAGTGAAGTTCATCTATAGCTTGGTGTGAATGATGGATTAAATTTATTTGTTCACTCAGGGGTTTGAGGTGATAGAGCTGATTGTTGATGTGAAAAATTGCTTGCAGGTTATTCCCTCTATCCTAGAATCCTTTTTTACCTTTAGTGGACTCTTATTTTACATTGATGTTGATAGTTTTGATGAACCAGGCATATGTTGGTTTTGCTAGTGATATGAATGCTGTTGTAGTTGTGTTCAGAGGCACTCAAGAGAACAGGTAATTCTTGTATATCTCTTCCTGGTTAGTGGTTACTTATAAAAGCTGCTCTTGAAGTCTTTATTCTAGAAATTTTATTATTCAATTCTGCAAAATTACATAGGTGCTAAGATGTGAGGTATTTCAAATTGATACACAGGGTCCTGTCAATCAGATAAATTTGGCAGTCTATATCTTGTTACTTTATGTTAGTAATGTTATTCCTTCATTTTCTCAGCATTCAGAATTGGATAGAGGACTTGTTTTGGAAACAACTTGATCTCGACTACCCAGGCATGCCTGAAGCAAAGGTGAGCATGGCTAAAGTATTTATGATGGAAATGCTAATTTCTTACAAACACTATTAATGCTGGCGCTCTTTCTGCTTATAGGTGCACAGTGGCTTTTATTCTGCGTACCATAACACAACATTGCGCGATGGAGTTATTGATGGCATTCAAAAGACAAGGGAAGTGTATGGCAATATTCCCATCATGGTCACGGGGCATTCCATGGGGGGAGCTATGGCTTCATTTTGTGCCCTTGATCTTGTTGTAAGTATTGAATTTTGTCTGAAGAAGATGTGCTTTGAGCTTCTTTTTGCTGTTTCTCTGCTTAGAAGTTATTGTCCATGAATTCTCATTCATTCTGTTAAGTTCTAGTGTTCTACTATGAGCTGCACTGAATGAAGCAGGATGCATTTTTCGGGGTTTGCAATCCTCTTCTGGTCTTACTTTTGACTGATACTTTAACGTGTATAAAATGCATTGCATGAAAGCTCTGACATCAGTGAAATCAACGGTAGCAATTAACTTCATCATTCCCAGATTAAATTCACTTTACATTTTAGAGACTGAATATTGCCAATATTTTATTGGGAATCACAGCAAATATCAGCTAGTACTAAGAACCTTAGTACAATTTTTGTGAACAGTTGCTTCAAGCATATGAAGTACTAGCTTCTTTGTTTGGTTATTTGAGGATTAAAGCTTTTTTTTTGGTCTTTCCTGAATCATTTCATTTTTTATCCCTATGAGATACAACATTTAACTGCATGCGCTTCTGGTTTAGCTGCCATGGTAACACATATTTCTATGTTCTTGTAGGTCAACTATGGGCTAAAGGATGTGACACTAATGACACTTGGACAACCTCGAATTGGCAACGCTGTGTTTGCTTCCCATTTTAAAAGATATTTGCCAAATGCAATTCGATTAACTAATGCGCACGATATTGTGCCTCATTTACCCCCGTACTACCACTACTTCCCACAAAAAACCTACCATCATTTCCCACGAGAGGTATGCTTTTGTTCGTTTCACTTCCACCATTGCTAACAGCTAGAGTTCTAGTATTATTTATACTTGATGTTGTGTTTTTTGATAGATGCCGTGAAAATCAGCTGTCATTTAACTGTCTCCCATTGATTTTTTGGCGCATATCACATATATGATTCCTCTTTCAGGTATGGGTCCATAATGTTGGACTCGGCAGCCTAGTATATCCAATAGAGCAAATTTGTGATGATTCTGGCGAAGACTCAACTTGCAGCAGGTCCATCTTGCTCACGCATATGTACTTGTCTTTCTTAAATTCTTTATCAGTCTATTGTTCCGCCTGACATTGTTCTACCCAGGTCTGTGAGTGGAAACAGCGTGCACGACCATATACACTATCTTGGCATCAGCATGCATGCCGAGTCATGGGGATCTTGCAGAATCGTCAGGGACGACAATACACTTCAGTCTATGATGGACTCTACTGGCAATATCGTCTTGTCGAAACAGCCTGGTTTATCGGTTGATCAGCGACGCAGCGCACAGTAAACAAACTCAAGATGGCATGAATTTTCTTGTGTAGTATACCCCTTTGTGTTGATGCATGTTTAATGTTGATGAAATCACGGAGGGATGTGGGAAGAACGACTTTATGAATAGTTCTTTTCGGCCATGTACAATATACTTGTTAGCAATCCAAGGACGATTTCATGTATATGTATACACGTGCTAATTAGCATGTTCACATTCCTGTATATGTATTAATTTATTTAAGCATGACAGCCGCTTCTTATGATACATTATAATACCTGTTTTAAATGTTCAAGCCTGTATAGGCAATGGTCTCCGATACTCCCTCCTGTCCAGAATATATTGTTCTTTTAACTTCATGGTTTCAATCAACATTGACCATTACATTTTACAATAATGTTGTAAAAATCATAAATAAGCATGACTATGGTACAGGCATCTTCAGTTTATGTACTAGTAAACCTTTTCCACCATCCACTAAGTATACAAGTGGTAGAATGCTAGTGAAAGGAAAATGTAGGAGTAAACGTTTCTCACCTTTTGGTACCATAGCTACCCCCCTATAAAATTGTAGTATTCTCTATTACGAAATTATTACCTTTCGTGAAAAAGAGAGGAGAAGAAGCACAGCTCAGATGCAAGGGGCATAACAGCTTGCTAGTAGGGATAAAACAAAGGAAGTGTTCTGATAACACAAAAATGTCACATGACATGTGTATGAAACACAGGTAAACTGCTGTACCCCTGGGTACAAACCCTTGAGGGGAAAAAACATCACATCCCTCGATACGACTTCACATAACTCATTACACTGGGAACAATTGTGTGGCCGCTGACACCCATCATGCAACAGCAACAGAAGATACCCATTGGATGAGATCCTGTGCACCTCAGAGCAGTTTTCTCCTTTGCTTTCTACATTTCCAGCTAAATGTTGTTCGTCTCCATGACGATAAAGGCGCATTCGCGTTATCACATTCACGAGGAATGGATGCCAGAAATAGGCGTGTCAGTGGTGATTGTGGTGGTGATATTTGTATGGAAGAAAGAAGCTATGAAGCAGCGGTGATGGCCAGGAAAAAAGAAAAAAGAAAAGAAAAGCTCTATTCACATAGAACATGGAACCGAGATGGAACCAAAGCAGTGTTCCTAAATTGACCCCGTATGGTGCTGGCAAGGAACATCTTTTTTCTAGAATGATGACTCGACTGAACCTTCTGCTTCAGTGTTTTACTCATTTGTACTATCAAAGCTGCCCCGAGCATTCGGCCACTTCTCTCTTGAATTCTCCCCCCATGTCTTGGCCTCTGCAATAGCACGCTGCCTGTTAGCAGTCCTTGAAGCTTCCCTCTTCCTTCCTGCATGAGCAGGACTACCAACTTGTGAACCTGTCACATCTACATCATCTAAACCCGACCGTCGACCAGAACCACCGCCAGAATTAGTCCCGCTAACCTCGGCTTCATACTTTGATGTTGTGGTGGCTTCTCTCCTCAAATCTGGAGAATGGTGATTTGGTGAGTGGAGACGCCGTTGGTCACTGTTCCCACCACCACGGTCTCTGGCTCTAGGGGTAGATGAATTGCTCCGATTATGTTGGACGGGTGTGTTTGGATTGTATGTCTGAGAAGCAAGATATGAAAGGGCAGTGACCACATCTCCTATGAAAGGCCGAGTGGCAGCTTGCTCTTGCAAACACATTGCAGCAACGGCTAAAGCCTGATATAGACCCCTCATAGGAAAGCGGCCCTGAAGTAGCGGATCAGCCATTTTAGGAAATTTTCTGCGGTCTTTGAACAAAGGACGAGCCTGCAAATTAGATTGATCATATCAGTCATCCAAAATTATAATATCTGAATATTATTATATTAATCCAGACTTCGAAAGCAATCTTTATTTAAGACTGCAACTGCAAAGAAAATATTAGATGGGAAATATACTTTCTATATGTGAACATTGGGCAAACCTCAGCAATTGAACTTTAAGGACAGAAATACTCTACCCCTAACTTTTTAGTTTTTCATTTGGGCAGCAATTCTTTGGTGAAATTGAGAAGTAGATAAAGGAACTAATCTCAGTAGCCCATACTGAAGGCCCCAATTTCACCCAGTGTTAATAATAAACCTAAACAACCTAACTGTCAGCTGACCCCATAAGTAAAATAATTCTCATGTAATGTAGAAGTACTATATAAGGAATGAATTTCAGTTTCTAGCTGAAACTCATTATTGAGGTACAACTTTAAAGGTATGCTCCCTTGGTTTAGATTATTGATTCAAAACGAATAAACTATAAGAGCTATGAAACTACCTGAGTATACAAGAAAATGCACTGATCATCACGATCTAAACTGTTCTACTCTTCTACAATAGCACAAAGCCACAAACAAATGTTTTTAGCATGACTCGCTCCCAGTAAGCCTACTGCAAATGAAGTTACTGTTTCTGGGGGAACAAATGACACTAAAGGCAACCTTTACCCCTCAAAAAATAAATCATAATAAAAAAATAGCTCCATGATATTATGTGCTACGGTGCTAGGCTTTCAAAGACAGCATTCAAGAAAATTCAAGGGCAATGGTGTATAGTATAACCATCCGATATTTGAGGGAAAATTGCAAATAACCCCCTAGAAGTCAGCCTGAGTTTGATTTAACCCGTACAAGTATATTTATGGCCCTCAACAACAACACACACACAAAACAAGTGCACAGTTGTTTTGACCCCTAGCAGCCCTTTTCTTGCTGATTCGGGTGGTTTCCGTTGATGTGGACTTCATGGCATGCCACATCATATATGAGGCAATCTAGCGTGACCCTTGGGATTAAGTGCGCTGCTCAGGTCGGGTATGGACAGGTCAGTTGGTGTTTTCCTCTTGCACCGAATTGAAACAAGAGGAGGGAATACATGAAGGCGGGAGGCAGGGACAAAGGCGATCATGGCCCCTCTACTCTCACCCTCGTTCTAGTTATGTGGAACCCTAGCTCGCATCGAGCTAAAGACGAAGACCCAACTGATTCCATCTGGTTCGATCTACTTCAATCTGGGTCGAATCAGATGTAAGGCCCCTTTGGGGACAGCTTTTGGCCAGCTTCTGATTCTTGCTGATTCTTGCCTGCCCGGTCCTTCACCTCCACACGCAGCCGGCCCGGCCCGATTCTCCCACAATCAGAAGCAGCTTCTCCCATAATCCAGAATCTGCACAATTAGAAGCTATCCCGAAGGGGGCCTAAGTATATGACTCGAGTGTGGGGAACTTCTCTACACCTTATCTATAACTAACCTTGCACACCATGGAGCCCACATCAATGGAAAACACCTGGGTCAGCAGGAAAAGGTCCGCCAGGGAGGAAAATCAAATAACTCTGCACTTTTGGGGTGGCATTCGCCACAAATATACTTGTAGGGGGTTAAATCAAACTTAGGCTGACTTCTAGGGCATTATTTGCAATTTTCCCGATATTTCATGAAGGTTTCAAAGTTCAGTTTAAAAGGATAATATGATCTGAGAAGGAAATAAAAAATTAGAACATTTGGGTGATAGTAAAAGAAAAAAAGAACCACCCTGGGATTTTCAGTTCTTCATTCCCTGCTTATTAAATCGAGTCAGAGGTAGCAGAGGAGCTCAAAGCAATTGAGCTATTTCATTATTTGACTGGAAAAAGGTGGTTGCACAACTTTCTAAAATTTCCTTGATCAGGCATTTATTGTGCTGGTTACTGGACTGCAGAGTTCCCACCTAATCCAAACAACTTCTCTTTCTGTTTCCTGGGACTGTTTTATTTTCCAGGCTAGAGAAACAGCTTAACCCCATCCTAATTACTATATTGTTAGTATCTCAATGTATTTTTATCAACACTATTTTAGTAACTATGCTTCAGTTAACTCAAGAAATTTGTAAAATAAACGAGCTTTTAAATTTAGTAATGATGGTTTGCCATCAGTACTTTGAAGTTAAATTAGTAGAGAATAGAAGAACATACCCATGCCACTAAGTTTTGCTCTCCATGGGATTTTGTGTTGTCAATTGCTTTGCGGCCAGTAATCAGTTCAAGGAACACAACACCAAAACTATACACATCAGATTTAACTGTAAGCTGCCCGGTCATTGCATATTCTGGGGCGCAGTAGCCATAAGTTCCCATAACACGTGTTGAAACATGTGTCTTGTCACCAACAGGGCCAAGTTTTGCAAGGCCAAAGTCGGATAGCTTTGGATGATACCCTTCACCAAGAAGAATGTTTGACGACTTGAAATCCCGGTAAATAACAGGAGGACTTGCCTTGTCATGCAAGTATTCTAATCCCTTGGCTGCACCAGCAGCAATCTTCATTCGTGTATTCCAGTCGAGAGGTTCCTTGTCAGGTGGAATATCTAACATAAAAAAATATTAAATTAGATGATTAAGTTGCTCTTCAAAATATCTTGGAGATATGGATGAGCCAATAAACATTTATTATTCTAGGGCACAGAAAAATAATTAGATAAGAGTGTTGCGCTACCACATCACAATTTACCATCTAAAAAGAGGGGAAGAACGATATGTTTCCAATTCTGAATGGGGATTTAAGGAATTCTGGAATTGCAAAATTCAATAATGTGCAACGAGAAATAGCTTGATACATGCTCAAACAGCAGATCATTAGATGGAGACAGAGGTGGACGTTAGGACTGCCACCTCTGACGTTTGGTAGTTGTTTCTATATTAATTAGATCACAGAAAAGCTCCACTGATTGATGCTATTTGTAAATACTTGCCACTTATGTAAATTTGCAGAAATATTCACATGTAGTCATGTAGATTGTATTAACAACTTTGCTCAGGTGGCTAGCACAGAACAAGTAATGCAAGGTGGTCCTTCAGAATGTGGGGTACAGCCTGGGGCAGGAGGATGAGATGATAAATTAGGGCCCGTTTGGTTGTTGTCCTCGGTAAATTTACATCGTCAACAGCATTCTGTTTTTACTTTATGGTAAGAACACAAATTCATGGAATCTACTTCATGGCTTTCTGCTGTTTGTCAAAGCTTTTTTTCCCTGTACTATGGGAAGCTACTTTCCCATCCTAAAACATATTGTTACTTACACTTTTAAAAGCACAAAGCTTCTCTCCATGGGAGTATAAACCAAACAACCACAGTCCATGGCCTACCTCACAATAAACTCTCAGAAACTGAGATAGCTTCAAGGCCTAGCTCGCAGTAAGACACAGCAGTGATGCCACCAACAAAACGTTAGTTTTCAAATATGTTATAGTCTTGTTCTATACTAATCAAAAGAACAATTGAACAGCCTAAACAAACAACACTAGACAGGGCCCCAGGGGCAGAAAATATATGAAATATAATGTGGGCCAATTACCAATTTTTGGGCCCTCTTACATATACAAATCTACAGATAAATCCTCAATTGCAATCACATAAAATTAAATTATGCTTTTCTAGGTTTGCCTCATGACCATTTAGAATCGTAAAGTTTACTTTTCACTAGTGCAACTATTCTATTCAGAAGCACTAGATCTGTAAAATTTTAACATGACACAGACTATGCGGATTTGGATTGCTATAAATGAGCTTGGACCAAAATGATTTAACTTGTTCAATAAATTGGTTACCCAAGAGTTTGTTTGTTTGACCCATTCGACACAGCATGAAGGGCTGAACAAATTGTGTTATATCAATTTACATGTTTAGATTTGTTACAAATGGGTTTGGGTCACAAATTGGTTAAAAGAATTAAAAGGTGAAATAAATAGGCTCAGTTTGGGTTTGCCAGTGTAAACCCTTTGAAATGGATGACACAACACAAAACCAATGTTGTACAAACCATTTGTAGTTGTAGCTAACCCCAACAAGTTCAGCTAATGAGAAGTGAAACAAAATATTACCATTCATGTTCAGAAAATGAATCTATTATTGTGTAAACTAACTTAAATCAATGTACACGAAATAAATGCCTCTTAAGTCTTATGAGAAAATGCACTAAAAGTTTATGCTTAGAGACATCATTGTTGTGTGTTACCATGCAAAAAGAGAAGCTAGTTGCTTTTGTATAACCATAATACTCAGTAAATCAAGCCATGATTATATATATAATATTTTCTTTTTGTGATTCAGAAATGGAAAGAGTAACTGCGTATCAATACATCATAGTTTATCCTAGACAAATTATCAACCTGAGACAGAATATGAGTTAACAAAATAAAGTTGAAGCATAAAAAAAAGCATGAATATGTGCTGCTCGATAAACAAAAAATAACACCTTTGAAGAAGGGGCACATATGCTAGTTTCCATAGAGGTACAACAAGACTTCTTTTTTAGTATGCAAATTATTTTAGCAATCGATGAAATATGAGTTACTACAAGAAAACCATCAAAACTCTAGCTTCCCATACAGGTACAGCTAAACTTCATTTTTAGTATGAAATTATATTAGCAATCGATGAAATATGAATTACTATAATATAACCACCAAAACTGTTGAATATATGACTAGATCAATAACAATAGTCAAACGGCAATTCCAAGCTGAAGCAAGTATTAAGTAGTACTCCCTCCACTCTCTGTTAGATGCCATTTTAGAATGTGTGCAGTCAACTTATTAAAACTTTGACCACTAATATACACAAAATTATTGGATTTGTCATGTTGAAATGGTATTACTAGATTTGTATCAAAAATGCTTTCATATTATATAACTTTTACTAACATATAATTAGAATAACTGAATAAGTAATGGTTTAATGTGCATATTGGAGACCGTGTTGGTATCTGAAATGACAAGTAAAAAACAGAGGTGGTAGCTAGCTTCGCACAATTGTTCACCTCTATATCACACAAAACGCATGAAGCAGCCAGAATGACAAATGCTGCCATGTACCATGCCACACATTTCTTTGAACATATAGGGCTACTAGTAGGGTGCCCGTGCGTTGCAACGGAATCATAAAAAGGGTGATATATATAAGTAGAAATGATCCTACGCCATACAATAAAGTACAATTTCATTCATACACACATCAAGCGGAGCATATCTCAGCAAGCTAGTAAATAAATCAGACTATAAACAAATGTTTTATGTTGAGTCTCGTTCAACATGAATACAAATAAAACATCTTTCAGTTGTATTATAAGATATCTATGATGTAAGAACTTTGTAGACGACATTCTTGGTAAATATCTCATCTGAATTGAAGAGCCCATCCTTTGCAGCACAACAAATATTTTAAAATTGCTCGTAGAAGTAGCTTGTGAGTGCGATGTAGAGTTGTCCATGAGAGAAGATAGAGACATATATTTAGGATAGCTTGGCCATGAGCCTTGTAAATGATCACAACGATTTGTTTCTTCAAAATCCTTAAAAATATCTGCCAAGCAAATGTGGCTACACAGATTCAAGTTCTCCATAGAAAAAGAAAGAAGGGTCATCCACATGGCGACTATTATTTTGATTATCACTTTAAGCTTTATTAGTTTTTGGGCAAAAATAACTTTAAGAAATGTATTATTAACCATCAACCAAAGTAATATATGTATTTTAGGAGGGCAAGTAACTTCAAACTTCTTGAATAATGACACTCCTAACACTAAATATGTGCAAACCATTGGAAATGAGCTTCGAGACAGATTAATTTTCACCCCCATTTAGCTCCACTGATTTAGCAATTCTCACAATCTCATACCACACATACATAAGCCTCTCCTCTACAGAAGATATATGAGACAGGCCAAAATCTCCATGGCAAATATAACTTCCATGGATAGAACCATGTGTAGGACTATTTTTCATTGTTTGCCATGTATAGAACTGATCTGGGATAGCAAATTTTGGAACTGATCTAAGATGTGTTATAAACATAGTATGAATCAAAAAGCCTGACCTTGCAGGTGGGGAACAAGATTTCATCACATTGCTAGTTCCTCCTAGAGATACTCTGTCTACCGTTGTAGACTCACCTTCAACCACACCAACCAAAGATCAGAATAACACAAACCCAAGAGGACAAGAAATGCATAGCCGATTGGACAACAGAAAACAACCGATTTTCATACAGAACACATCAGTTCAAACTCAATTTGGCTTTTTAGTTGATGTGAAGCACACCTAGTAGTGGTTGTTCTGATCTGTTGAAATGTTCTCTAGGTATACACACAATGCAGGAGGGAAGAAAATTCATAGATATTTTTGTAATAAAAAATGGCAGTACGCTTGAAGCTCTTTATATTAACAATGATGTTATATTAATCCTACAACACAATTATATTGCCATATACTGAATAAATATGGAAGGTCTTACCATAGGAAAGAAAAGTGAAAAGATCAGATAATTGGATCGAACTTTAGCAATACATCACCAGCTCAGCCCACCATTCATGTTCCCTTTTCAGTAGGTAATGTGGACTTCAATTAATAAGAAAATTATCTAATTTTTGTATATTTTCATTGTAAGAAAATTGTAATGGCGAAAGAATGTTCTTCGTCAAATCAATTGCAGTCTGCTTTCTACGTTTGCTTTGTGCTTTCTAATAACTAATCAGGTAATTGTGCAAATATAACATGGAAGCCATGTTCCCCTGATAAACAACAATAAAGTTCAGTTCCTAGAGACTGCAATACTAAAAGGGAGAGTTGAGCACGCCGGATCGAGGGAGGGGGAGGTGGTGCGGCGCCGTGTAAGCCTGTGCGAAGATGAGAGGAAGGGGCGGGACGATCGGGTTAAATCCCCTTCCATCTCAGCCATTCGTGCCAGATCCAACGGATTAGGTGTTCTGAAGGACAACGAACGACCGCCACCAATTTCTAATTAGAAGTAGTAGAGATATGTAGGTTGTAGTGAATAGGATAGGAGTTCGTAAGTATAGCAAACTTACCATGCAAATGATCCTCAAGTGATCCCAAAGGCATAAACTCGTATACAAGAAGACGTTGATCCCCATCAGCACAGTATCCAATTAGGTTAACCAGGTTATCATGGTGCAATAGACTGAGCATAAGGACCTCAACCAGAAACTCTCTGTTTCCTTGAAGGCCATTTCGATCAAGTTGCTTCACTGCAACAGCCTGCACAGTAGGGTAGTCTCATTAATCAAGAGTTACAGAAAAGAAAATGTCTTCTCCAATGCCCCATACAAACATAACAAGAAATGTTCAACCCTAGGTTAAAAGAAATGTGGCTACTATTGGTGTTTTAATAAGAAACTTAACTAAATCGCTCAAAATCTAAATATGGGAGGATTCACGTAAAGTCTCAATGCAACAAAACATTTTCAGAAACACAAACCTGCCCATTCTCCAAGCGTCCTTTATATACACGACCAAAACCTCCCTCACCCAATAGGCTATCTTGTTTGAAGTTTTTAGTGGCAGCAGCAAGCTCACGAAAAGTGAAAGTGTGTGCTGCAATATGCTGACTGTTCCCTTCCCTAGGGATGACTGCATCCTTCTTAGAGTCCAATCCACCCTGCGGTTTTGATTTATCTACAGCAGAAGTTGATATAGAGTTAGGGGGCATCTGAATGAAGGAAAAAAATGCAACACAAACAAGGTGAACTACTCCCAAAAGACAAGCATTAAAGTAGTAAAAGTAGCCATAGATCCCACGCAATTGTGCGGCTGGATATAACACTTATCTTTGCATCTAAAAGTATAATTGTATTCTTTCCAAAACTCTAATACCTATAAGGCTATAGCTGAGAATATAGTTCAGTTTGTTATACCACTAATCAACTATAACAACCCTAATATCTATATGTGATTAATCTTCATCGTTATAATATGGGTGCACCAAAGTGTCAATATTTTTCTTTTCCCTCCGATTACTGTGGGAATTTGTTGCCTCACAGGGCAAATGTAGTACCTCCTATTAACTATATAATAACCTAGCTAATTATTCTGAAATACATTGGACATTTGGGCTACCATAAATCAGGACTACTTGGAGTAGTCATTTTTATGGTGAATGTATCATGTTGCGAAGAAAATAAATATTTAAATTATACATCATTTGACACTTCTTTGATAAGTGTTGGATGTTGTATCACGGTCTTCTACCATATGTTTAAACACCAGCATTGGTGTTCAATAGGTTTGCCAGTGAAATCCTCAGAATGAGTCAAATAGAAAGAATGCTTCCAAAGGTCAAGTTTAAAATGTACGAAATAGACATAAAAGTTAACTACATATTTATAGGTTATACCAAAATTCCAGGGTGGTGTTATCTGCAGGGAGCCAAGTCCTGATAATTCATCATATTTTCATATAATTCCTAGGCTTCCAAGTATTTCCAAGCACCCCCTCTAAAAAAATGCCCTTCCAAACAATTCATATGGCGCACAGGTTCAGACACCTGATCAGTTATGACTTGTCAGGAAACAAGTATTCAAACGGTAGTTTCATCATACTATCACCTCCTATCCGTCCATGAACATATAATCAAACGTCTCGCTTCTATAAGTTCTAGGATTTCCAAAGCAATAGACCTATATGGCCAATCCAAAGCATTGCATATAGACTCCCCAAAACACATACAGCCTCAATCATTTGAACGATAAAATGCCCTAACATGAACACAAATGCCCCAATACTATACATGTCATTCGTTAATTCGAATACACAAATTGGTCTCCAGCTGAAGCCATTCCCTAAATCGAATACGCACTAGAAATATTGCCAGAAAGGCACAAGTTTGGCACATTCCTTAATCCGATCAACCCAAATCTCGCACTGCGCGCATCGACTGACCAAATCGGATAAAATTAAGGATCATTTCCCAAAATAAACCCACCCAAGATCCAGCCTTTCCCAAGAACAGCACCTGATCCGACCAGGGTGACGCGGCCATCCGACGAGCCGTCCTTTCGCGCGCCGCCGCCCTTCTTGACCTTCCCCTCGCCGCCCGACCCGAAGCACGGCAGGCAGCCCATCCAAGAACCTCCCTCCCCCCGGAAAAAAATCAAGAAAAGGGCGGCGGAGACCGACCCACCACACGAAACGGGGATCCTTCCCAGATCTGGGGGGCGGACGCCCTCCCAAAATCCGATTTTTGGAGGATGTGGAGGGATTTGGGAGTGGTCGGTCGGGGAATTTGGGGGAAGGGGCAGGGATGGAAGGGGAAAGAGAGAGGGAGGAGAGCAGGATGTCGGAGGGCAAAAGTCAGCTCGGGGCAGACTGAGGAGAGAGGATCTTTGGGGAATCCACTGTCCTCCCCTGCTTGCAAATTGGAGGTATCGCTTTTCTAGAAATTTATAATTTTTTGTTTTTACTGGATAGAATTTTAACGAATTAGCTTTCTACTGACTAAAAGTCTAAAACTATGAGGTCATAGTCTTTCCATCCCAAAAAGCTCTTCCTGCATGCCACAAATGGCTCTAAAAAAATAATTCAGAACAAAATGAGAGGTCACTAACCAACTTCTAAGAGAGACATGTTTTTGATAAATTTAGCTCTTTTTTGTTTGAATTTGTGAGGCTAGTCTTCTTGATAAGCTTGAAAGGCGCGACAAGCGACACGAGTCACTTGCCGCACCGAATGAGCTCAATAGCTTCCTCGGTAGGTAGAATTCATGCTTGATTGGTGCGAAAGGAATCGGCAACAGCTTCCACGCTTAGCTGCTGCAGAAGGACAGAGATTAATTAGTAAATTGATTAATTAGTGATTTAATTAAGTGTTTTATTAAGAAATATATGATTAAATTAGCGATTAATTAGTGGAGTTGATTTCTACTGAGGAATGGGAGCTCGACACGAATCTTGATAGCTCTCCGAGGGTAGGAGGTGACCCGTGGGGCTAAATTTGTAAATAATTTTGGAAAGGCTATATTTGAGGGGGGGGGGGGGGACGCAAACGGCTAAAAAAGCAAAAAAATATCTGCAAACTGCTGCAATCTGCAGCTTTTTTGGGGGGAACGATTTCTCTGCATTACGGCATGGAATCACTGTTGATACAGTGCTATGAGTAAGTTGGCAGTTTTAACTATAGCAACACTAATCGATTTTACTCTAAGCCATTGGACTCCGATTGAACTGTTGATAGGCCCTCCTGATGCAGTGGATTGTTCATCCTCTGCATTTACAACTGTAATGCAGAGGATCTCTCTCCGTTTTTTGGATGACAATATTTGATTTTGGTATAATTTTTTCCTATATCTGTGTGGATCCATAGAGAGTTTTATCTTGTCGACGTATGCAATAACATGAGTTCTGATCTTTATATTGTTGTTATGCATCGAAAATTATATATTTGAAATATTAGCAACTTTATTCACTTCTTTGAAAATATTCAACCACCATACTCAAAAACAAAAGAAAAAGGCTATACGTGCAAATGGTTTCCAACGGGATAGGTCTTAGTAGTTCTATCCACCACCTGACATATATCATAAAGTATCAACTCGAGCACATGGTACACGGAGTGAACTCACATAGAACACAAAGAACTCAAGACTTCCGTTCCACATCTCTCTCTCTCTCTCTCTGGCAGATCTATCTCGTATGCTAGCCGATTCACCATCATCACTAGCAAATATCCGAAATGAACCCAACCCATAGTAGTGGCGAGTGAGCTTCTCCAAATAGTTGGATGGCGAGCAATAAGCAGGCACGACGAGTGGTCACGCCGCCATGGAGAGGGCCACTTGGCAGCCATGTGCTTGTCCAAGGGTGGCGGTGGATGACGCGTAGCAGTGGGCTAGCACAATTAGGCCTGGGCATTCGGTTTATACGGTTTTTTCGGTTCGGTTTTTTCGGTTTTTTGAAAAAATCGGTTTCTGAGTTCTGAAAACCAAAACCGAACCGAATAGTCACAAAAACCGAACCGAAATAGTTCGGTTATTCGGTTAACTGAATTTATGTTATTCAGTTGATCTTGAATATGAAAGATGGGGTCACGTAGATATTTGTTTGTTGTAGCTCACGGGCCCAAAACACAAAAGCTGCTGCCCATAGCGCATGCAAAAGCTGTTGTAGCCCACGGGCCCAATGGAACAATTAATTAATCAACTAACATGTAACCTGTTTCTTTTGTTGCCAAGCTACACGGATACCGTCGCACGGACGCATACGATGGGCTGAGTGACAAATTGTACTCGAATAGCTATGTGCATTGGAATGTCGGGGTGGACACGGCGGCTTCCTTCAGACGGGCCATATCGACCATCGCTATGGAGGCAATCAGCGATCGAGCGAGACGCTGCCCGAGACTGCGACTCTCTGGATCGGTAAAATCGGTTTTTCGGTTTCTGAAATTACAAAACCGAACCGAAAACCGAATAGTATTAAAATAAAAACCAAATCGTAAACCAAAAACCGAAATAATTGGTTTATTCGGTTCGATTCGGTTTTGGTTTAAAAGTGCCCACCCCTAAGCACAATGACCATGGACAGCTAGGCCCTGTTTGGTATAGCTCCAGATCCCAGCTCCACCTCAGAGCTGAAGTTTGTAGGCTAAAATAAAGTGAATTAAGTTTATATTTTTAGTCTAAATGTAAAAAAGATGATACATCTAAACACTCTTAATGTACCCACAGCTCCAGCTCCATAAATTTCTGGAGCTAGGAATACCCTGCTCCACCAACTCCACGGATTTTGGTGGAGCTGGAGCTGTCCCAAACACCCCCTAGTGGCTAGCGCAGTGTGAGCCGCAGGCAGCAGTGTAGGTTTTGCCATCAATATGCCTATGTTTGATTTTTTTTTTGGAACTCGTTCAATTTTTGTGCTCTTGCTTGATTTTTTTATGAAGCTCATTCAAATTCTTTGCTCTTGCTTATTTTTTTAATAAAACTTGTTGAAACTTTTTGAAATTTTTGTTGAAACTTCTTAAAACTCTCTTACTGAAACTTGTTGAAACTTGAGTTCTAAAATATGGGACATGTTGAAACTTTGACATAAAATTTACTTGAAATGTTTTGAAAACTTTCAGAAATGCACAAACTCACTGAAAACTGAAACTATTTAAATTTTTTTATGAAATTTCTTGTTATAAGTTGCAACGTATACTGTTGATTAATCGGACTCAACAAAAAAAATTGCCAATATCTCTTTTAAGAATTTTATGCAATATTCACATGAGTTCTTTAGGTTCTCGTTAATAATTTCCTGTTAATTTTGAAATTATTCACTTGTACCTCTAGATTTGTGTAAAAGTACGATTGTGCTTTTTGTTTCGGCAATTAGCTGCATAAACATTTAAATGAAACTAACATAGGAAAAATTGATGGAGCTGCTTACTTAAGTGGAGCACAAGTATGTTTAGCAAAACACACATTACCGTAATCAAACAAGATTTCTGTAGACACATGACACTCCAAAAACTAGTGTTTTGGAAAATATCGCTCTGAACGCATACGATTGTCTAAAATGTCACTATTTGGTTTTAACCTCTCGTATTCTTCCTCTCCTCCACCGTCGCCAGCAAGGTGGCGGTCTCCCTCCACCTCCACCGCCATTATTAAGGCAGCACCAATAAAATAATTACTTACCTTACCAGAAGAAATGCTTATATACATATAATTGAAGATAAACCAACAACAGAAATTTTACAGTGCATTATACTGGTAGTATATGATGCGTAGTGGAAATTAGATTTAGTCATTGATTTGTTAAGGATATTTCTACTACTCTAGTATCAAAGAAAATATAAATAAATACTAACTAATCTGATTTGTTGGATTGAAAAGAATGAACGGTCTATATTAAATTTAGTGTACAGTAGAAGAGCTCAACCAACAAATAGTTTCTTATCATATCAAAATATTCCATGGGTGTAGTAGCGCAAGTAATGAATCATAAATCATCACATAAAATAGTACATTTCGGATAAAATATTTTTGAGATTTGTGTCCTCATTTTCTTCCTCCTACTCTCTTGATTTTCCACCTCTTTCACTGACATTTATCTACCCCCTGTTACGATTTCTACGTTAATTGCTTCTATCGCCTGCCATGGCTAGTGACATTAGCAATGTGATTTTAGGGCTAGATGAACTCTAACAAGGGTTTATATTTTTTTTACAAGAAATGAAATCATGGATCTAATCTTGTTCTTTACATTATCGTAAAATCTTTTTTTATTTTCATAACTTTATTATTTTAGATGTTACCCCTATGGTTCATGAAAAATGTCGTTTTGGGATACACGCGGCAAAACTTTTAAAACTTTTGCTATCCATATATATTTAAAATATTTAGATCAGATACATGAAAAATATATATATTTGAAGAGTACTTCAAGGATATGTTATAAATTTTAATTTTATTGGATTTTATAAATATATTAAATAATAGTTAGCGGACAAAATTAGATTACAAGGATATGTCAATGTCTAAAAGAACATATTTTTTAAACGGAGTATATTTCAAAATTTTGTGATAACTTTTGGGTGAGCAAATCAAACTAGTGGCTAGTTACTATGGGTCTTTGCGGGTTTTAAGCCAACTTCAGCTTCTGAAAAGCCGGCAAACTCTCTAAACAGATCAGCTTTTAAGCGGCTTTTAGTATAACCTAGAAGCCATATATAACTAGCAGAAGCCAAAAGCTGAAAGCTGGACTGGACCTACTTCTGTAAAAAAACAAGGTGATAATTGTGATTTATTTTTTCATTTTGTTAGTATTTTAAATCATATTTTAGTATTAATAGCATCATTATTTCTTGTAGTTTGCTTTATGGAGCCTGGGGATTTTCAATCGTTCCTAGCTTCTGATTTCGGTATTTCACCCGAGGAGCTTCTTGCATCATATACCCAAGAAGCTGCAGGAGCTGTGCCATCCTCAGGCTCTACAAGTGCTACTGCGTCGGCAAGCACCGGGGCGAAAATAACAAGACACAACACATCGGGAGTCTGGGAAGATTTCGACCAGATTTTTGAGACATCAAACGACGTCCAGATTAGGTATGCTGTTTGTAAATATTGTAAGCATAAATTAACTGCGAAATCTTCAGGTGGAACGGAGCACTTGAAGAGGCATGCTGAGAGCTGTAGAAAAAAAGCGGGAATGACTTTGAGACAGACGCAGCTATAGTACAACCTGGACGGTACGATACGTAACTGGGACTACAATCCTGAGGTAGCTCGTGAATCTCTTTGTCGTTTAATCGCTTCTCAAGACCTTCCTTTAAACTTTGGTGAGTCAGCTGCATTTGAAAGCTATATTAGGACCGCTCATAATACTAGGTTTTGTGCAATTTCTAGACAGACAACAACTAAAGATTTGATTAAATATTATAATAATTGTCGCAATAACCTAAAAGAAAAATTTAGTACTTGTACTTTTTCTGTGTCTTTGACATTTGATATATGGAGTGGTAGAGCTAAAGAGGATTACCTTAGTATAGTTGCTCATTATGTAAACGATGATTGGCAACTAGAAAAGAGAATTATAGGATTCAAATTAATTGATGTAGCACACACTGGTGAAAATATTGCTGATTGTATTGTAAAAGTTGTGGAAGATTTTGGACTTAGTGATGAGATTTTTGCAATAACATTAGATAATGCTTCTGCAAATACTTCTGTCATGAACATTCTTACTCCGCTTTTCAATTCCTATGCTGAATCTTTCTTATTACATTAGCGTTGTGCTTGCTATATTATTAATCTTATAGTTAAATCTGGTTTTAAGAGGTTAGATAAGTATCTTGAACCTTTTCGCACTGCAATATCTTACTTAAATTATTCTAATCAACGAGTAGCAGTATTTAAAACTTATTGTATTGCAATGAATGTGTGTCTGCGTAAGTTTGGTTTGGATATACCTGTTAGATGGAACTCTACTTACTTGATGCTTAAGAATCTCGTACCATATGAGAGCACATTTTCTGTTTTTATTAACACGCACTGTCGTACACGGGATGGTCAGCCGCTACTCACAGAGCAACATTGGTATATTACTAAATACTTGCTGTCATTTTTAGATTTTTTTTTGAATCTACTGTTGCTTTATCTGGAGTTTATTACGCAACCTCTCCTTTAATTATGTATCATATTTTAGAAATTGCTACCCACTTAAAGAGCCACGAAAATGATAATGTCTTGCGTGAAGTTGTTTATACTATGAAAACTAAAATTTTAAAATATTGGCAAGAAATACCTATGTTATATGCATTTGCATTTATTTTAGATCCTAGAGCTAAAATTCGGGGATTCTCTAATGTTCTCTCACTTCTAAGTGATGCGGTAGGTACTGATTATTCTAGTTATTTTTCAACTGTCTGTACTAACTTATCTCAAGTTTATGATAAGTACGATCGAATATTTGCTGGAGTTCGCATGTAGCGACCTCCACCAGCACCCACAACAGGTAAGAAGAAAACCGCGTGGGGAAAGATATGGGGTGCAGGTGGCTCTTCTCAAGGAGTTCGACTACATCAACGACAAGTGCGGACACATCAAGTGGTGGGGAGCTAACTGCATATCTCAACAGCGACACTGTCAACTACCAAGAGCAGCAAGAGGAGGACTTCAACATTTTGCAGTGGTGGCACGAGCACAAGATAACATATCTGGTGCTTTCCATATTAGCACGGGATGTGTTAACAGTTCATGTCTCCACGATTTCTTCGGAGTCTGCTTTCAATCTATCCGGAAGAATAATCGAGGGGAGAAGAACAAATCTGACAAGTGAGATGGTGAAAATACTCCTCACTGTGAAAGATTGGGAACAAGCTGATCAACGAGCTCGATATACTGCAGAAAATGCTGAGCTGGCGGAGACGTTCGAAAATCTTTATCTAGATAATGAGGAAGAATAATTGTAATCTTCGTTTTTTTCTTGTATCACTGAGCTATGGGCTGTACTCTTTTTTCTTTGCCAAGGTTTTCTCGTGTTGAGTTTTTGCTTGACAAAGTTTTTAACGAGGCAGCCAAACATCAATAAAGCTCATTATTTAATTTAAATTATTTGTCTTATTTTAGAATTTATCTCATATTTTACCCTTTTATTAAATTATATACATATTTAAAAAATTTTGTACATCCTTCGAGTTTTTTCTAATTATTCTAAAATTCTCCTATTTTCTGAATTTTTTCATATTTTTGTGCATTTTTTGCCATACTTTGTCTATTTTTCCATTTTTTCTAATTTTTTCTGTTTTTTTTCAATTTTTCTGACGCTAACAGGCTACCGAACCGACTTGGCCCGCAAAGGACCGGGCCGTGTCTGGGCTGCCACCCCGGCATATGGGCCGGCACGGCACAACCTGTTTACAAGCGAGGTCAAAACGGACCGTGACTAAACATACCGTGCCGATTTTTAATCGGACCGTATCATGCTGGATGACCCGTTTAGCCCTCTCTAGTTGAAAGACCACCGTTATGAGTCTCTGAGACCCACTGACTAACATTATTTAATGCGAGCCTACGAAGATTTATGTCCTTCAGGGTAGCCCATCTCAAACAAGAGCTCCAACTGAGCCAGGCGAAATCATCTCAATTATCTATGACTTCGTGGGCCTAAGACCATCTTCTCTCTCTTCTCCCTGAAGTTATCGCTTTTATAACCTGATATTTTTTTTTACGAATATGGCACTGTTTTAGATGTAATTATAAAAATAGCATTCTTTCTCCTTTAAAAGTATGGTAAATGTCACTTGCCGTATTGTGAGACCGTGGTAGGAGCTGCCGAGGAATGCATACTAAAGGCTTGTTTGATAAAGCTCTAGATCATAGTTTCACCTGAGATCTGTAACTTATAGATTAAAATAAAGTAAATTAAGTTTATATTTTTATTCTAAAATGTAAATAAGATGATTCATCTAAATACTTTTAATATACTCACAACTTCAGCTCCACAAATTTGATAGAGCTAGCAATACCCATCTTCACTAGATCCACAGATCTGATAGAACTGAAACTCTACTAAGCACACCCTAAATAGAGGCCAAATAGAAAAATGAAGGGACTAATAGTTAAGAAATTAATTAATCAATCGTTAATTCGAGCATTTTTTTCAATTATATTCGGCCGTAGATTTGGAGAAAAATTGGTCCGAACTCCGAAGCAGATATAATTGCGTTGGTTTCTTTCTTCCAAGCGACCATACGCGGCGAAGAAGGTAGCCGAGGAGAAGACCTCGCCATGGCGTCGCGATTCCTGACTCGATCCAAGACCCTAGTCTTCGTCCTCTCCCGCGCCGACGCAGTGCTGCCGCCCCTTTCCGGAGCCTGCGCGCTCTCCTCCCTCCCCCGCTATTCCGCCGCCGCCGCCCCGTCCCCGGCCGTTGGATCCCCTCCCGGCCTCGGAAAGGTTCGTCTCCCCAATCCCTTTTCGGCCTTTCTTGGTACGTACTTCTTGCAAATCGAATCGGGCTGCTGTGATGTACTACTGCGAGGGATATGCCCTGGTCGCGGGTGTCCGATCTGATGCGATACCGTGTGAAGATTTGGTTGTGTATTATAGTATCTGTTCTGATGCAGCCTGTGTCATTCGATTTCATCTGGTGTGGGGTGAAGGATGCAGAGCTGTTTTGTTTGGTATAATGGAGGGTTTACTACTTTACTTGTATGCGGCATGTTCTGTGTAGCATGTGTGTGTAGCGGTCTGTAATTGAAATCCATCAACATTGTGAGATTGGCGGTAGAATATTAAGGAAACAAAGAACGGGTGTTAGGGCTATGATCTGCGAGTTTGACATGCTCCTCGATTAACGGCTGATGGATTCACAATGCCAATAATGTCAAGGAACAGCTATGTCAACGGCGCTTGTGCGTGGAATTATAAGAGCACTGCTGCCAGGATTTCTTACTCACTGAAGATCCATTACATGACTATAGAGAACCTGTGCCATTTTTTAGCTCGGAAGATAATTCTTGGTCAACATCTCTGGTTATGGGTATCTTTTAGTGGGGAATCCAGGAGTAATATTTGGATGTCGATGGTTGTAAAAAAACTATATACAATAACAAATGAATCTGCACATTAGCTCAATCTAGCCTAATATCATTCTGAGACCTCAGAGGGTATGCTGTTTGCATTATTTTTGTTGGCACAGCCTTTTGGATGCTACTATAACCAAGGTTCCAAATTTCGGCGAAATGTCGCCGAGATCTCGGATTTCGGACCACCCCGAAATCTCAAGTACCGTCCGGAAAAAAAATTTAAAAAAAATTGAAATTGCTACAGTAAAATCCGAAATTTCGGTTTTTTCGGCGAAATTTCGCCAAATTTCGCCGAAATTTCGTGTTTTTTGGCCGGTTTTGTAAGTTTTAGGGCCGGATTTGACTGGATTTGGTCCAATAACCCTTAGGAAAGTCATCTCCTATGAAAATTTGTTGAAAAACCTAATTTTTTAAATATTTTAAAATTTTGGCAGAAACACTTTCCGATTTTTATAAAATTGTACAAGCTTGATAAAAATCTGAAAATTTTATGGTACTATCCTTAGTAGTTTAGGATCATACATAAAAAATTTAAAAATAATTTAACTTCATTTGTTATCTTTAAAAAATCAAAAACAGAATGAACATAATTGGGACAGTTATATTGTCAGAATTTTATAAATTTTCTTGAGTGTGATTATGATCTAATTTTTTTGAGAGATTAATAATTGACTCAAGACCATTATATAAATTTTTAAAAAATTAAACTTTGTTTTTGGTCAATCAAATCTATGCAAGCATTGAACTTCGTTTGTTATATTATATTTCAAAAATCAAAAGAAAAGAACATAAATGGTACTGTGCCTTGTAAGAATTTTATAAATTCAACGGAGTGTGATCATGAATCACAATTTTTATGGGATATTAAGAACTTCCTTATCAACATTACGTAAAATTTTCAAAAAATTTATGGTTTACATAATTTTTAATTTTGTTCAAGTTTGCTTGTAAGCCTTTTAACAGGCAGTAGTACTGTTCGAATTTTTAAATATTTATAAAGTTTGATCATCATCTTAAAATTTTATGAGAGCATTATAGATACATCATAACCATGCACAAAAATTTCAACAGCTTTCTAACTTCATTTGTACCATTTTCCATTCGGATCAAACTTGTCGATCGGTGTTCATGCGGACAGTGCCACTCTCGAATTTTTAAAATTCCTCACATGTGATAATCAGCTGAAATTTTTATGATAATATTATTTATGGATCATAACCATGCACAAAAAATTTCAACAGTTTATAACTTGATTTGTACCATTTTTCATTCCGATCAAACTTGTCGGTCAGTGTTTTATTAGGACAGTACCACTCTCTGAATTTTTAAAATTCCTCAAATGTGATAATCAGCTGAAATTTTGTGAGAACATCATAATTGTGTCAGAACCTCCAAAAAATTTCAAAATTTTTCGATAACGTTTAGACCATTTTTCACCGATTAAAAAACCCGAAATTTGGATATTTCGCCCGAAATTTCGGGTTTTTCACCAATTCGTTTTTATTTTCCGGATTGGACCGGATTTGAATTTTCAAATTCAAATTTCATCCGAAATAATTCCGAAATTTCGAAATTTCGGCGAAATTTCGTTATCCGGCCTGAGACGAAATTCATTCCGAAACCGAAATTTAAAACCTTGACTATAACACGTTTCTTTTGGTCAAACCAAATTGTAAAGTGTACTTGACAATTAATGTTCCTGGAGAAGCAATTCAGCTTTTTAGTGTGGATACCATGGATAGTAATGAATAGTTTTGATTTTTTGAAGAAAATGACAGAGAGATATAACATGAGATACCGCACAAAGGAAAATTTGAATACCCTGCCCGCTAGCTTTATATGGGTGCTAGCATAGCATTCAGTTCACATCTAGTAACATGTGTAACTGCCACCCACCAATTTCTAAAAGCTGTAAATTTTAGATCTATTTCAGCCTCATTTCTAGATTATTGTAGCTTTGGCTATTAGCTGGCTCCAGCTTGTTAGCGAAATACCTGCAGTATTTCCGGGCCATCATGCAAAATATGCACTTCACTGTTAACCTGGGGATTTAGCTTTACGTAATGATTCACTGATCTCCAGACTCCAGGTATCACAAGGTACAAGGATGACTATATTGTTGTCCACATATTGACTAGTACTTTATGGTGCTCCTAGCCTCCTAAGACCTTTTCCATGTAAACTGGATAACTGTTGCCTCATTAAAGGATTTCTATTTGTTAGTTATTGGTGGGGGTTTGTCCTTCTGTGGAGAACTGAGCAGAAAGCCAGAAACCAAGAAATCTATATTAATCTTTTTCAGTGCGGATGATTAAATACTGCAAGGTTACATTGTTAATCCAACGAACCATTCTAATGACATATACCTCTTCATACCATCATAGAGTATCAACTGACTTTCAATCCATTCACATTTGCTGAGGTTCGGTACTTCGGTGCTCTATTGCTTGTTAGGACGAAAATTATATCTTTGCACGGCACACACCATTACTCATTCTTTGTAATGAATAGCTTGTCTTTTCAAATTATGATAATAAAGACCTCATGTCACTCAACAGTTTATTTATCTTCCTACTTTTTGCTTGACTGTGATAACCTGGGGGATTATCAGGTTTAATTAAAATTAATAAAGCAGTCAATCATGCAATAAAAGCAATTAGGCAAAGTAATTAAATATAAGGTTTAGAGAAGTGCTATCAGCCCCGCAGTAATAATATCGCTCATCGATGTACCTGACCTGTCCGGGGGCCAGACAGGCACCTCTCGCTAGTCCGGGGTTCATCATTCGGCGTTTTATAGCTTACCTGGTACGGTTGCGGGTACCGTTAGTAAAAAAACGAGAAATGACCCTTATGCCCTTAGAGCCATATGGAGCAGTAAAAGCCCAAGGGTGAGAGGTAAAAGGGCATGCAGTGAAAGTAAATAAAGGATGCCAGGGAGGAGCCAGCCGAGGCCATCTCACAGCCAGCACATTCACTTCCATTGCTCACACAAACCAAGGGACATCCAATAGCCAGCCTCCCCATTTTTCCAAACCAAGAATCAGCAAGCCTCCAGCCGAAGGTAGCCAAAAAGCAGGAGCCAGAAGAAAGAAGAGGAGGCAACCAGAAGGAGGAGGAGCCTCCAGAAGCCAGAAGAAGGAGGAACCTCCAGAAGACAGAAGAAGAGGGAGTTCAAAAGGGCAAGGAGGAAGCAGCCTGAAGCAAGAAGACCAGCACAGCTTCCTCTTCACCAACATCAACCCTCAGCAGCTAGCTAGCTCCATCCACTGCAGCCAGGTGCACAATGTCAGTAGTACTCGTAGTAGCTAAGGTGCAGAGTAGTATGCACAAGTGGTAGATCGGGTAGCTAGCTAGGCAATGGGTTAGGGTAGCCAGTAGATCAGGCTAGACCCTCGCGGTCTCAGTAGTTGGGGAAGCCTTTAGGGCAGTGAAGGGCGTCCTAGCTCACCTCACACTCCCCCGGCGTATGGGTAAGCTAGTGTCGTCTCCTTCCTTCTATGTGCTAGAGCCAACCCCAACGTTCATCATAGACCCCATCATTCTAAAGCTAAAATCAGTAATAATCAAAGCAAAATGTGGAGAAATAAAATGGGTAGCAGTAGGGGGAAACCCTAGCTAGCCAATCGGTGGAGCCATGCGCGGCTTGGCGTTGGCCAAGGCAGAGGAGAGGCCGGCCGGGCCGGGTAGAGGAGGGGGCTTGGCCGAAGAAGAGGAGCGAGCCATGCAAAGAAAGAGCGGTAAGGCGATCTTTGGGCCGAGCGGTTCTTGGGTGAAGCGTCGCTTCGGCCAAGAGCAAGAAAAAGGGGAAGGGTGGCAGAGCCGAGAGGCTTCGGCCAGAGAGAAAAAAAAGGAAAGGTAGGGAAAGAAAAGAAAGAAAGAGAAGGGAGGAAAAGAAAAAGAGAAGAGGAGAAGAAAAAGAAAAGAGAAACAGGTGAGGAAGTAGAAAAATAATTCGTGCCGCGAACCGCGTTAATTGCTGTAATCAAATTGCGGATCGCGTAATAATCGACAACTGTATTAACTAAAATCATGCCCAAATAAAATTGTATGGCATATCAGAAAATTGGTTGGATGCCCAAAATAAATGATTCACATTAATTGCCCTAGTAACTATTTTCTATTTTCAGGGCCCAACCTGAACCTTCCTGCCAACCAGATCTAGTTTTCGGGAGAGGCCGAACCTTCAGATTTTATACTAGGCAAGATTTCGTTGATCATACTTAGTAAATGCTTTTTAATGCTTTTGTATAGCTAAGCATATCCTCACTGCATCAAAAACCTTATTTTGCAAATGGAAAGTATTGGATTGGATTCGGTTGGAAGAGGTGTTGTGGATGAGGGGATGTGTTGGTGATGTGGTGTTGGAAATGGTTGAAATGATGTTTAGTTTGTCCACAAATGGAGTCATGGATATGATATTAGAAATAATTATGGTGGGTCCTGGGGAGGATGGCGAGTGTGATGCCAGGGCGAGGTGATGCCCATGCCGGTGGGGCCCTCTATATATGCTATAATATAAGGTCAAACACTACACTCGGACGATGAGTCGTATTTCAGTATCAACCATAGTGAGATAAATCGCTGCTAGAAAAGGTTGTCCTAAGAATGTGTTATGATCTTCACATTGGGTAAAGAGTAGTTACTAAAAGCAAAAATCTGGGTAGGCCGGAAGGCCCAGATGAGAATGCGTGAAGTGGATCTATATGAATGCCACGGGTGGAGTTACTTCCGACTGGAGGTCGGAGTACAACTGTATCTGCGAGTAGTGGGATGTCCTTGGGAGGATCCCCCTCGAGTACAAGGTTGGAGATCTAACACTGTATTAGTGATAAACGTTTTGGAGTCTCACAGATGAGGCCGTTATAGGTAAAGTGGTACGAACCTGCGCAGGGTCAAAATCTTGAATTCAAGCCTATCTCCTGGATTGGAGGCTACGGAAGCTAGGTCTGCCTCATACACGAGTGCTAGTAGCTGAATTCATAATTTAAAATGTCCAACCCTTAAAGAAAACCAAAAACCTAATTGAGGTAAAAATGTCATTTTGAGGGAAGGTAAGAATTGGCTATAATGGAGAGAAAAACTCATATTGCATTTGTTATCTAATCTAATGCTTGCTGAGTACTCTGTACTCACTCTTATTAATTTCCCCTTTTTCTAGAAGGTGAGTCTGATGGATCGACGTATGAGGCATGGGATGAGGCCTACTCTCACGACCAATACCAGGGTTATCCGGAGGATCCATCTGAGGCCTACTACTACTTCGACTACTACCAGGAGGGCTAGGAGCTCTTATATGCCTTATTATCAACATAGGAGATATTTAGGGTAATATAGGCACTAGTGTTATCTTTGGCAGTAGTGCTATCTTTGGTTGTACAAGGGATGTATGTAATGCTATGTAATGGACATATAGCCCTGCGTGGCTTGAATTGAATATATTTTCATCCAGTCTCTAATTATTGTTCTGCTGTAACACTTTGAACACGGCATAGTAGCTAATAAAGCATCGGGTCTCTCGATGTTTTGCTGGCGACTATGCCGAGATTCGTGTAATTATCTTAAAGAGATGACAGTGCTACTGTCGCTACCCTGGGCTAATTATACGGATCACCACATCGACCGAGTTGAAAGCTTGACCTCTTGCTTTTGTCATGGAATGCCTGTATTTGTGTATGTATTCAGGCTTCCAAAATTCTTCCATCTATCTCCAATTCTCCATTCAAATGTGTGCTCGCCTGTAGTTGGCATGGGGTTGCATGTCTCTTTTTTGGCACGGGGTTGGCATCGTAGAGTATCAACTGACTTCAAATCCATTCACATTTGCTGAGGTTCGGTGCTCTATTGCTTGTTAGGATGAAAAGTATATCTCTTGCTTTTGAAGATTGACAGTAGAATTCTAGAAGGTACATGATTAATCATCTGTATATAGTTTGGTGATGAAAGATTAAAAGCCAATAGCCAGTTTTGTTTGATGCACTGATTAATGAAAACCGGGAATTATTCTTTTAGAAAATCAGGCTGTTTATTTAAAGAACCTGCAGTTGGCATGTGGTTTCTTTTATAATAATTTTTCTTTTGTTCAGGAAATAGAAAGTCTGTTGTGATTTAGTTTGCATTTCTTGGATCTTACGTCTTATGTACATGTGTGCAGGTTCTGGGGTATGAGACAACATCACACCTCAACGGAGCACAATTTTTACCTCGTTGGTTTTCTACCGTATCATCTAATGGATCTCCCATGCAGAAGGCGCAGGTTTGTCACCAGCCAAACTAATGCTTGATTTGTCACTTATTCTGCCACTCTATGCTAGATGTTAATGAAATTGATGTTTCCAATCTAATAGATAAATAAGTCAGTTGCTGGAGTGGAACACACTGATACGCTGAAAGCAAAGGAAGGAACCTCCCCTAAAGTTGTGGCATTCAGCCCATCAGAAGCAGCTATTGCTAAACCTAGAAGCAGTCCCTTGACAAGTGAGAGTTCTAAAGTAAGGCGATCAGAGATAGCCACACAAGTTACATTTTACATGATCCCAGCTCTGCTTCTTGCCTCAAAAAACAGCATAACTACCTCTCTTATGGTCGGCGCGGTATTCCATCAAGTATACATGTTCCACAAGGAGATCTTTCTGGACTATGTGCACCACGATATCACCAGGAAGTGGGCTTTGATATACTTCAAGCTGCTTTTGCTGATCATGGCAAAGGACACCATTGTGTACTTCAATTTGTTCTAAGTTCACCAAGTTAGTTCCTCAAGGAATGAGCTATGCACTCCTCTGTACACTGAAAAAAAATAATGATGATGGACACATGCTGGGATGTTGCTTCTTTTGTTTTCCTGCATGAACTTGCTTCGCCAACCTTTTTCCCCCAACATTGCTTATCTTGTTTTGTCTATGCACTTGAAAGGGATTGAGTAGTGACCAATCGGATAATTAGTTTCTGAGAGGAAATATCCCTGATAAGGCAGTGGGTGACTGCATCCTTGTTTGTAATAATAGTAAATATCAACTCTGCAATTGTTATTGGTATTTGCTAGCATGCCGCAGTCACACTAATTTTATTTTCCCTGTATGAACTATCATCTTATATTTCTTTTTTGAAGCTGGAACTGTCATTATATTTTTGACAGCTCTTCCATCGTACGAGAACTTGGCACTATTGCCTCGTTTGCTCCTAATGGCTTTGATACTGCAAAAATTTGAATATGTGTTGATTGGTTGGTTGCTGCTTCTGCAGCTTTTACAAAAATGCGAGCATGTGATGATTGCTGTTGAAATGCTGGGATTCAGAAACCCCTCCAGTTGCTGTGTCATCCATTGGTTGTGTTCAGTATGGTGTAATTACTGCCTGTTATAACTCGGTAAATTCATGGAAACACTGATGCAGGCATGCAGATGCAGGTACTGCATTGTTGACTGACACTTCTGAATCATATGCTACAGTGTTAGTTATTGAACAACCCATGAGATAAATTTACAGTGGGAAAATTGGAAACGGTGTCTAGCTTTGCAGGCTGGAACTCCACTGGTCTTGATGCTGGAATTGAAAACCTGTGCATTGGCCATCAGAAAAGCAGTGGCGAATGTATCTGTACTATGTAAATCTGAATTATCTGACGTATCCTTGTACAATTCTGTGAAGCCCCTTCAGCTCTGCAAGACTGAATTGCCGGTAGATCTTGCAAGCGTTTACATACGACCCCATCGGCTGCCGTGCGCACATGCTCGGCAACCGACAGCCACCGGCTGACCACATTAATGCTGGCACTGCCCCAGCAGGTAGCGGCAGCTGTGGTAGAGAAGGGGGTACATCTGTGGCTGCCTGTGAGCCTGTCTCTGCATGGAGTGAGTGACCCCAACTGAAGCATCAGCATACACATTCCCAGTGCTCTACCAGTCTATACAGTATACACTGCAGTGCACCTGTGAACATTAACTACGATGGTATGGCCTTCTGATTGGGTAATCAATCACCCTTGCAAATCTCAAGGGAGCAGCGCAGATGTATCTATCCAGCCATGAATTGACACTGGGAGCATTGGGAGACGAAATGCTGTAGTGGAGAACAGGAAACTGAAGGGTGTTCTTGGATTTGACCTCTTTTCATTTCCTTGCTTTTTTCCTTTTGCTTTTGTTTCTTCAGATCTCACATGTCATAGGACTTGTTTTGTAGGGGGGCCACGAGGCTGAGATGCTTGCAGTTGCAGGACCCAAAGGACCATTAACTGTGGCACAAAACATGAATAGTGAATGGCCCAGACATTACAGAGAAAAGTAGATGTGGCTATGATTTCAGGACTGCACATCTTTGTTGGCTTCCTGGCTATTACAACACACCATTTCTTTGTATGTTTCATCTCTGACTCTCATTTTTCCTCTCTTGCTTTGTTGAATGGGCCTGCTGCATTAAATGTTTGTTTAGTCCTTTTGGATCCTTAGGAGCTTCTTGTTTTCAGCAAAAAATTGCAATGAATGTTGCATCAGCAGAGCACCTTTAGGGCCAGATACGGATGTACTTTTCACTTTGAATGCTTTAGTCCTTTTCGGTACGTAATTACAATATTTAACTTCAGTACATTTTGCATTGAATGTCTAAGTCAGTAGCAAGTTACTGCATATAAGATAGGAACTCAGCATACTTCTAATTTCACATCGAAAGAAAGAAATGTTTCTTCAACTCTGTTCTTGATTATTTGAATCGTCAGGTCATAATTTCAGTTTACCTGATACACTAGAAAAATTTCTTAGGAGCTGTGCTTATTAACAAATAGTTTAAGTTTATTAACAAATAGCTAGAAAGAACATACTAGTTTATGTCTCATCACTCATCAGCTACATCTAGTGCATTCAATTACTCTTGGATCGCACTCTCATTTGGATAAGATGTTGCTTCTACTTTGAGCAGGTCCCTCATCAGCTGTGGAATTACTCCCTCCGTTCGAAGATATAAACCCTATAGTTTAAATGATTTGTTTAGAAATATAAGATTTGTATGTAGATTTAATGAGTCTTTTCCTACTATACCTCTATTTATTCTCTCTCAACTACATGCATTTATTCATTACCGCCATAGACAAACTATTATCTCTCATCTTCAAGAGAATTAAGTGGGGTATTTAAGACATTTTCACTCATACCTTTCTCAATTTCACTCTAACCTTAATTCTTGTGTAAAGTCAAAATGCGACTTATATTTCTAAACAGAGGGAGTAGCTAGCAAATTACATTGGTGCTGTATCTGATCACCAGTTCTTTGTAATAATGCCATGTCTACATATAGATTGGGTAAGAGGTTTCCTCTCCATACAATTTTGCATGCAACAGGCTGTAAGTTGGCCTATTGTAATGAGTGTTCCTGCTGTGGCAGTCATTGGATTCTCATCCTCATAGCAGCATCATACATGTGGCCTCCTCTTCTTTAATTTTGTTTCCACTTCGGCTTTTTATTTGGTCAACTTGGCACCTTGGAGATGTTTCTGCTCATGAAGATTACATGCAACACAATTAAACTATGCATTCGAGATGATTTCCAATTTTCTGCAATGCAGTCCAGGTCTAGGTCACTTCAGGTGTGGCAATTGTGTGAGCATCTGATATGATCTGTATCAGGTTTTGTTTCTCAAGTTTTAAAATACGTGTCAAAGGAGTTGGTCTAATGCTAATTAATTAGTTTGATAAAAAAATAGTAGGAAAAAAATGAGGGTTTTAGATTATATTTGGTGAAAGAAGTACGGCCAAGCAGAGTCAGCGAAGTTAAATTTGACTTGTAATTTGTTTATAGCTGCCTTCTATAGACAGTGGTAAGAGGGGAAAAAAAGAGGTGGTAAACTCACATAAAAAAATAATAATAAAGAAAATAAATGGGTGGTTGTGGACAATGAAAGCTAGCAATCCAGTTCAGCCGAACCAAATTAAGCAAAATGTTTCTGTTCTCTCAGAAAAAATGGCTATATGCAAACTTTAAAACATCGAAAAGGTTTGTTCATCACCATTATTAAACACACATGTTTCTTCAATTAGAATATATGTAATTTTCTTTCTACAGAGCATATAAGCACTACTTTTATATTCAAGCCCACTTTGGAAGTTGATATCTTAATTTACTTCAAATTGGAGTTACACAATGTTTAGTTGTTACTTGCAATTTTCTGTCTGGGTTGCACGAGTGAGTGAACAAGCCAAATCTTTTAGTTTATTGGATTCAGATTTGGATCTTGGAAAAGTATCTGACTGGACCCATCGCTATGCTATTTTAGCTCCATCCTATGTCCAGAATTTTAACAACTTGCATGTTGTACCCTAGGAACTGTATTGCACATTGTTGCCTGAATTATGTATGCAATTAATATGCATGCTTCATGTGCTCGATGGATAAGTTTGACTCTTAGATTAAACTAGTATGTCGATAAAAAATCCACAAAGATGTTGTTAGAGTTCAAGTTAACCGACTTTCCCAGTGGTAGTGTTATATATTTTAGTTGAATGTTGGTAAATGTATTAGTGGTTCCTTCTTATTGTACTAGTATAGTGCCTGTGCTAACGCTACGACGACAGTACACCCGCTTATCAATTAAATGAGAAGATTAGTATGAATACAACACTTAATAATAAAAGAGAAATTTAGAATTTTAAATGAATTTAGAAAGAAAAACGGAACTAAATAGAGGTCGAATAGGCGAAAACGGGCTCCCAAAAGATTTTAAATCAAGAAAGAGAAAGAAAAAGAATTTTCGATCTTAGATTATTTTTTGCGCTTCCACGAGAGCACAACAGTGCTCTCTGGCTTGGCCAGGCAAAGGGAGGAAGGCCGGGTGGTCGGCGGTCGCAGATGGGTCAAGATCAGTGCGGCGAGATCGCCAAGACCGACGCTCATGGGAGGAGAGTCACGCCATGTGAATTTCACGGAAAGATGACGGTGATGGCTTGGGTTACCTCCAAAATCCGCGATCTTTACAAGAGGAGCACTTGGGGATTTACGCAATGCGATGGGGTGGAGAAGATCTCGCGGCTTTTATAGCATCAAACAAGCATATTTATGGAAACCATAATTTGGGATCAAATCAGATTGGGAGAAAATTTTGGCAATAGAGCACGACATTTGGGGAATTAACACCATAGATGGAAAGAGGAGATTTGGTGCGGGATTGATGGAGCTTTGGAGCTTCTTTCTTGCTTTAATGGAGGAGGAAGAGAAGAAGCTTCTGTCCGTGCAAATTGTGACTAAAAGAAGCTACAGTGAGTTGCCTTCATTTTTTAAATATAGAAGGATTTTGAAAAGACAACACATTAGGTTAAAAATTCTAGAAAAATTCTCAAAAACTTTCGATTATTTTGTACTTAACAAAATTATTTCCAAAAATAAATTATAAATTTATCGAGGCACGGCGGTCATGAGGTCGCCGACCAAGAACCTCGCCGCGTCGGCAAAGCCACCGATGGCGACCGTGGAGCCATTGCGGACCTACGTTCTCCGCCGCTGCCCCATCTCCCGTTTCCTTTTCTCAAGACGTAATGTATGGTCCTTTCCTTTTCGGATGTTTGTTTCCTTTTTCTTGATTCGGTGACGTTTGTTTCCTTTTTCTTGTTGATCTTGGAGATGAGGAAGGTCATTGTGGACCACAGGATGATTTTGAAAAATATGGAAAAATAAATCGCTCGCCGATCACCGGATCCGCAAGGAAAAAAGATAAAATTAAATAATTGCTTTCGTCGGCTACCGGTTCCGAGAAAAAATTGAAAAAATTAAGCAAAGACTCACAGACGGTTGGTTCCTTAGATAAAAATGAAAACAAAAATTCAGCTCTCAGACAAAATTAGGCTCTACGGGCTAGATCCATAAAAAGTCTCGAGTAGGGTCATATTTGGAAAAAAATACGATCACAATGCCAAAACAATAAAAAATTCAAGTCTTATTTTCTTGCATGCGGATCCTCCCTGTTTATTTCCTTGTTTGATTCACCCTCCTTCGAAATATGTAGTACGTACAATTTTGGCCAATAAAAAATTCAAATTTGGTTTCCTTGCATGCGGATCCTCCTTATTTATTTCCTTGTTTGATTCGCTCTCCTTCCAAATATGTAGGTGGGGGAGGTCTGTTGTGGACCACAGGGATGATTAGACACACTAAATAATGACCATCGGATGTGGGTGAGTAAAACTGAGGAAAGATCTGAGACGTTCATTTTGATGAATGCAAGTTTCTGGGGACGTTTTGCTGGGTGCACGAACATTGGGCCATCTCTAATGAGGTGCATTATTTAGGGTGGACGTAGAAAAATTTGTTTAGGTGCATTATAAAGGGGTATAGACTTGTATGTGTACCTGGACAGCTAGAGTGTGTATCCACACAAAGGATGTCTCGAGTTCAAATTCCTACTCCCTTAATTTTCTTGTGTATGTGAAATGGAAGCCTTGTGTTGATGCGTGCGTGTGAGGTGTGTGGCATGAGTTAAGGTGCGTGTTACCGATAGAACATATACTATCTACTTGTAATGTGTTGAGTGGGGGGTTCTTGTGTTGTTATGTGCAGTGTGTTACCAATAAAACATACCTTGCACTTGTAATAAATTATTTTTAAAAATGGTTTTCCTAGAGGTAACAATACTGTTATATTCCTTCTAATAAACTGAGAATTTGATGCAACCGGTGGGAGTTCTAAGCACTACCCATTTTGGTTGCAAATGTTGGTCGGTGTGGTATGGCAATGGGGCTATTTCTCACGGGAGATGCCTTCCCATCCGCATCCTATTACCTATCAGTTGCAACTTTTCTCCCGTCCACATCCCTAACCCCGAAACCCACTAGGGATTTTGTTGGGGCGGACCAATTAAAGACCTAAGTTTGAAAGACATTGAAATTATTTCGTATGTTTATCACAGGCCTAAGTAGGGTTTTTTTTTACTAATACACAAGATGGTAGAGCAATACTAAATGAGTTATATACTATAGATTATACAAATATATATATATGGCTAGAGACAAAATACTCATATTTTAGACATAATCTTGTACCAATTTACATGTATATGAGTATATATAGTGTGTTTGGGACAAATTCTCCGATGCCCATCCCGTAGTAGAGTAATTCCCCACGTATTGTCACAAAATGGGTCCCTATTGCCATCCTTGGGTACGTGTGGCTGGTCAAATATTTTAAAATTTTGCCACCATATTTTTTTTAAAAAAAATCTACGATTTGCTGCATATATATAATATCGATATGTTTGTTATGAAAAATATTTCCATCACATTATTCTCCCTTTGGTACATATTCCCGATGTGGCGACCCACTTAATTAACCCCATGTACGACAGTCACACTGCCATCACCTTTGGGCTAATTAAGTGGATCTCGGTACAGTAGCTAGCAAAACATTGGGCATCCCGATACTTTATTAGTTACTATACTGTTTTCAGAATATTGCAGCAGAACAATAATTAGAGACTGATAATAGAACTCTTTATTACATTCCATTAGCCACGCAGGCTATTGTACATACATTATCTTACATAGAAGCTATTACAACAAAATAACAACTAATAACCTCCTAACTCCTCACAGTCGGCTAGCGCGGGAATACGGCCTACTAGTACTACTACTCCTGATAGTAGTAGTAGTTGTCCTCCTGAAGGTCTTGCTCCTGCGCACAGTCCTTCACCCAGGCCTCGGAGAGTTGTCCACAGGATTCACCTTCTAAGCAAGGGGAGATTTAAACAAGGGTGATTACTAAGTACTCAACAAGCAATTAATAATGAATGCATTGGATGAATTTTTCCAATTAACCCAAATCCTATTCAACTTCACCTAATGACCCTTCCCATCCAAAATAACTTTGTAAGAAATAGATTTTAGTTTTAAAGGTTGCAAATTTTAGATTTGTGAAAGACACTACTAATATTGTATATGAGACAACCTAAGCCTTCTGTAGTCTCCAATCCAAGAGACTGGTTTGAATTCAAGATTTATCCTATGCAGGTTTGTACCACTTTACCCACAGTGACACCCACAAGTAATGCCCTAGAATGTTTATCACTAATCCGGTATTAGTTCTCCACCCTACACTAAGTTTGGGGTACACCTCCCTAGGCTACACCACACTCCGGATACAGTTGTACCCTAGCTTAATCCAGCGGCACCCACCGGGCTTCAAATATACCACCCCCAACACATTCAATTCACAGCCCCCTGGGTCATACCGGCATTTTTCAGCACGACTCTAATTTTCTTACCCATTGTGGAGAATTTAATACCTTCATAGGACAATCTTTTCTGACCGATTTCACACACTATGGTTGATAATAATTTTACGGCTCATTGCCCAATATAAGTTGGTTTTAACTTATATGATAACCTATGTAGAGGACCCCACCGACGACACCCTTCTCATCGGCATCCTCTACCCACCCAACTAACACATGCCAACACATTAGCTACACATACTAACCCATCAAAAATTTCAATTGCCCAATTAACCATTAACCTTCCAATTTATCCAACCATTTAACCCAACACTTCCAATTTCATATTTTCAATTTGAAAATATAATTTCCAATGCAGTGATGAGATAAATAATTCATAAAAGTAGTAAAACATTTAATAAAACATGATCAAAGATTGCTTGCCTGGAATATACTCGAAACGGTCGGCCTCGCTCGAAAACGGGCTCAGGCTGATTGAGGGGTTCTGTTCTAGTTCTGAAAATCACACTACATTAATCTACAACATTTTATTAAATATGAGTTGCAATGCCTAACATTTCCAATTAAGTAGTTTTATCATTTAATGAAATTGACATTCATTTTTATATGCCATGCACTACATTGCTACTTTATATTCTTTTATGCATCTAATGCAACTATTGATGCTATTAATGAAATGCATGCAGGTAACTCCTCCATTTTCCCACTTTTCCATTTTCTCTTTTCTTTTATCTTCTTTTCTCTTCTCATTTTCTTTTTCTCCTCACTACCTTTTCTTTTTCTTTACTCTATGCCTTCTCTTCCTCTTTACTCTCTGCTGCTGTCCTCATTCGGTCGAGCCTCTTGGCTTCATGCCCCTTTCAGCCGGCCCCTGCTATTAGCTGGTCGAATCCATTTTAGCCTTAAGCCATTTGGGCGAATGGACTTAACTCTACTCCCTCCTTCCTCTCGGTTTTACCGCAGGCTACTACTTCTTCTCCCTTCATTCTTACTCATTTGCTCTCCCCCCTCCTCACATCACTAGGCTGCTCACCAGCAGCCCTACTCCTTGAGCTCTCATTCTCTCCTGCCGACTGGAGCTGAGCTCCCCCTACTGCCAACCGACTGCAACTACCTCCTGGCTGAATCTTGGCCAGGCTGCCTCCATGGCCGGTTCTACTTCTCTATTCTCCCTCTCCCTACCTCTACTTCTCTAATGCCGACCTCCTCCTGGCCGAGTCCCATGTGACTCATCAGCTAACCCTAGCTCACAGAACAAGGAGTTTTTGCTTTGCTTTGACTTTGTGCTTTCTTGACTTTGATCTACTTATCTACTGGCTTCTTGCGGTGAGATTAAATACAAGGTAAAGGTCAATGATGATTTTTAGAGTTGAACTCTAGGTTGGTGGGTGAGGATGATGACAATGGCTTGGCTAGGACACTTCCTCGTGAGCTAACAGGGTTCACTCTACTGAGACCACTCTTTTCCACCCCAAACTACTACTACTTTACTCTACCGGCAAAAGATGGCTTACTTGAGGTTCTAGCTGGTTTGATTTTTGGTTGATGAAGCGGATGAACCGGGTTGAGGTAGAGGATGTAGAGGAAGCCGATCTCCTGCTAGATCTGGGCTTCTCCTCCTTGCTCCCTGGTTTTCCTCTTCTTCTTCCTTGGCCGACTGGAACTCCTTGCGCCCTTGCTTTGGCTGGAGCTTGCTCTTCTTGCTCCTCCTCTAGTTTGGCTTGGCTATGGAGTGTGGAATGGTTGTGGCTGCTTTCGGCTGGGAGGATAAGGAGATGAATCTTGCTCTTTGGTGCTAGCTTAAGGCACTGTGGGATGGAAAGGCTGAGGCATTTGTACTGCCTTGGCTACAAATGTGGTGAGATGCATTGCATCAATGGCTGGCTGCTCTTCTCAGGTATGGTGCATGATAGAAGGGCAATGAACCTTTTGCTTTGGCTTTGACTGCACTGTGGTTTACCCCTTTTACCATTCTACCTTTACTCATTTACTCCACTCACTGCTTTACCATTTTACTGCTTTCACTCCAATGCTACATTCCAGGTATGAATGCTATGCTTATACAACTGGTCAATACATGCTCATGCTTATGCTTAATGATAATGCTCCTATTATATTATGCCTAATGATTATTGATGATGCTATGTTATGTCTACTTATGCTTTGATGATGGAGGGATTAAGGGGGTCCTCACAATCGATTTCTTTACTATTTTTTCACAATACAGCAGTAAAAATTTGTAGCAATGTAAAGAAATATTTTTCTATAGCAAATCAGGCCACTCATATTATTTCCATGTGACCGATGAAATATTTAAAAAAAATATTATTGGCCAAAGACCAAAATGATTTAACCACATGCTTCCCTCGATCAAGAATTTGTTTTCAAAGTGTAATCTTCAAACTTTTACGAATACATATTACTTAAAATCTAGTTAAAATTCCACTCTACATATCGTAAGAGATTGGTCTAGTACTTATATTTGGCTAAACTTAGCCTATCTTCCCGTCTAGCAGCAAAGATCTCCAGTTGGATACATACAGGTAGGCCTTTTACACGGGAAGCATTTCCACTTTAGAATGATAGAAAAGCTTTTGGAGGCCTAATCTCACCATGGCCATGCTGCTTGTCCTGGGATTTTTCCAGGCTAATCTCGCCCAATCAAAAGGAAATTTAGCAGAGTTTCAGATCCCAGTTCCACCTCAAAGCTGGAGCTTGTAGGCTAAAATAAAATGAATTGAGTTTATATTTTTAGTCTAAAATGTAAATAAGATAACCCACCTAAACACTCTTAATAGACCTATAGCTCCAACTCCATAAATTTCTAGAGTTAGCAATACCCTACTCCACCAACTCCACGGATTTTGGTGGAGCTGGAGCTATGCCAAACACCCCCTTAATCCCCAAGGTCCCACTCCCAACTCCCAACAAAGCAAGCGACAACCACTTCCATGGTGGGGCCGAAGGTGATGGGTGGGTCCCACTTGTCAAACGTCATTCGTTTCGCATCTGGTTCCTGATTAGGGAGCTCTCTAATTGACGAGTATTCATACAATGGGTACCCCCACGGCCCGGAGTAACGAACGAGTCGTCCCATGCCCGACTCCGACCAAAGGCCTCGTCGGTCTACAAAAGACATTCGACCCCGACCTAACGAGCTGCTCCAAGGTCGTCCCCGACCTAACGGGGCGTCCGACCCCCGCCATAGGTCGGACTCCCCGCCGGCTCCGACAAAGCTGAGGCGATCACCGCCAAGGTCCAGGTGTCAGGCCTCCGCCGGCCATTGGCCACGTGGTCTGCGGACCCAACCACTCAAAGTGACCGTGCGAGGGCAAGTGGCTCCTTCCCAAGACACCACGAAGGCTGCTAAAGTCAAGACTCCAGTCTCATCGTCCGGTCACACGACAAGATGCGGAGATACGCTCCCTCCCGAGGCAGCACCAGAGTCACACACTATGACGCCGGTGCCAGTCGGGACGGCAAAAGCGGTCTGCTGCTTCCCAATGAAGCGCAGAGATCGATCTACTCGATGAGCCCACCAACCCGATATGGGCAGAAGAGGGGGTCGACCAACAACCGAGACCAAGGGTTAGGGCTAGCATAGAGATCTTCACCCTTCCCTCTCTCAACTTCCCGTGTAGCCTGCCTCCTCCGACTATATAAAGGGAGGCAGGGTCTTCTAGGAGAGGGGCGGAGAACTCTCCTACGCTCTCTTGGACGGTCTCTCAGGCTTCCTTTCTCTTAGCCTTTACGAACAGACAGCACGCGTTCTCGGGCTCGAGCTCCTAGCTCCCGCTTGTAAACACTGTGCAGTCTTCTGCACCTAAAGCAATACGATAAACACCACGTGAACTGGAGTAGGGACATTCCGCCCGAACCAGTATACATCCTGGGCCTTTAGGTCTAACCATTCAAGGAGAGGGAGCGCGCGGCCCTTTAGACTTACAAATTTACTTGTCGGTGACACGAAACCCCGACACTAATTATCAAGCTGGTTTGATTAGGCAAAGATGATGTTCATTTTGGTAAAATGATGCTGGAATGCAAGACAACAAGACGGATGGTAAAATCTGAAGTCAATACTATTTGGTTTGACGATAAATTTGTCCCACCAAACCTTACCGAAATTTAACATTAGAAAATTTAGTCATCAAGTTGATTACCAATATTTTGGCCAAAGATTGACGAGAAAATGAACTAGAGAGTCAAGGGAGAAGGGAATCTTGCCAAAGTTTGGTAGCAAACCAAATGCTTGCAATGTAAGACAAATATTGGAAACAAACCAAACAACCCCTAAAATCATACGGAGATAAAACATTTTCCTGTTCGAAAGGATGGATTTGTGTAGAAAATTAGAAGGAATTGTATTCTTTCCTATTCAAACAAGCCACACAAGGAGTTATTCAATGGTTTGTTAGTCGCTAACCGTGGTAGCGCACACCTATTTCATTTTCGGCACCTCTTTTCATTCGTTGCATCCCCTACGCTCATTCTGCCACAGCGGTGGCAGCACGACACTCTTTTGAATACTTTCAACTAGAAAACTAAAAGCATTTCACTCAAGGAATAATTACATTCGAATGAAAATATTCAACTTTTAACTGGAGGGATTTGAACTTTTAGCTGGAAAGTTTGAAAACCTCCAAGTGAGATTATAATTAAAAAAAAGAGATGAACTTTCAACTAGGGTTTGTAGGAACTTTCGACCTCTTAAGTCTGAGCTATCACATGGAGCCAACATGGTGACGCATCGTTGTGGCCAGAGATGCAGAAGCGACGAAGCCGTATGTGGTTTGGCCATGGGTGTGATGATACATGACCGGGATGACACCAAGGGTAATTGCAGAGAAAAACTACCGAATAGTATATCGTTCGGTGTCTTTCCAACTTATCGTTGTTGGATCGAGACCCCTGATTGCATATTGGCTGCCTAGATTTTATCCAAACTAGAGGTGATGCATACGAGTGAGAAGAAAGTTTAAAGAGCCGGAGAAAACCGAACCATATATACAAATCGAATTTAGCTAACTCGGGCGATTAGATCGGTAAGAAAATCGGATTCAGTTCTTATGCATGCAACTCAGTCTGTCAGTGTTCATTCCGCTTCAAAGTTTTGAAGCCCGACATACGACACTTACGATTTTGAGTGCAATCTTTCATATATCTGATTCCACGTCCCATATCAAGGCTGTAACTTCTGCACCTCCCATATATGTCTCATTGCCTCAATCATTTGATTTCAAATCCAATGATCGTAGCCTTTGTAGTGTTGCATCTATAATCCACCTACAAAACCCTAATGGTTTGCATATCTTGACATTTTTAAGAAAAGTTCTTACAAGGGTGATGGTAATTAAAAAAACAAATCGTTGGTTTGCATATTCAAGAAAAGTTCTTACAAGTATGCAAAACCCTAATGGTTTGCATACTTCTGTTGGTATGAAGTGGGAGAGAAGTCCTTGCTAGGTCTTGAGTTGATTCGTCAGAATGATGAGAAAATAAAACTGATCCAAGAAAGACTGAAAACTGCTCAGAGTAGATAGAAGAGTTACGCTGATAAGCGTAGAAGGGACCTAAAATTCAAATCGGGTGATCATGTGTATCTGAAGATGTCTCCCATGAAAGGAGTGCATAGGTTTGGAGTAAAAGGAAAACTGAGTCCTCATTATGTGGGACCATTTCGGGTTCTAGAATAGAAGGGAAACTCTGCCTATCAAATAGAGCTTCCTCCACAACTGTCTAGGATCCACAATGTATTTCATATCTCCCAGTTCAGAACCTGTCTTAAAGAACCTTCTCAGTTGATGCCCAACCTTGATATTCCTCTACAACCAAATTTGACCTATGAAGAAGTTCCACTCAAAATCCTAGAGAAAGAAGAGCGACAGTTCAAAAGAGCCACCATCAAGTTCTACAAGGTCCAATTCAAGCATCATGCAGAGAAAGAGGCTACGTGGGAGAAGGAGGAAGATCTACGGGAGTCATACGAAGATCTACGGGAGTCATACCCGCATCTCTTTAGGTGAGGTGGATTTCGAGGACGAAATCCTTTTTAAGGGGGGTAGGTTGTGATAACCCGGGGGTTTATCAGTTTAATTAAATAGTTAATTAAAGCAATAAAAGTGATTAGGCAAAGATAAATAAAATTGTTAGGTTTAGAGAGTGCCGTCAGTCCCGCAGTGAATGTGTCGCTCATCGAGGCACCTGACCTGTCTGGGACCCAGACAAGTACCTCGCTAGTTTCGGGGTTCATCATTCGGCGTTTATAACTTACCTGGTGTGGTATGCGGGTACCGTTAGTAAAAATAGCGTAGATTAACCGTAATGCCCTTTAGAGCAATAGCCAGCAGTGAAAGCCCAAGGGCAAAATGGTCATGTGCCATTTTTCCAATTCAATAAAGCCAACCAAGCCAGCCAACCAGAAGCCAGCCATTGCATTGTTGTCCCCCATTCCTCACACAAATCGAGAGTCATAAGCAGCACAGCCAAGAGCACAAGCCAAAGCAGCCAGTGCCCCTATTCTCCCCAACACAAGAACATCCAGCAACCAGCCACCCCAACCGAAGCAAGAGCAAGCTACCAGGAGGAGGCCATCTAGAAGAGGTGGTCCAGAGAGCATCCAGAAGAGGAGGGAGGGAACACCCGAAGAGAAGGGGCAACCAGAAGACAGCCAACCAGAAGAAGGAGAGGCCAAGCAAGCCATCTGCAGCCCTCATCACCACTCCTAGTGCATCCATCCCATTGCTTAGCCCCCGATCATCCCAAATGCATTTTGCTCCTGTCCAACAATAGCAACAGTACCTGTTCTTATATGCAAGTGGTAGATCAGGTTAGAGGGTGGACAATGGGGGGAGGGGATGGTAGATTGGGTTGTTTCCGCAGGGTTCTTAGTGGTTGGGGCAGCTCTTAAGGCTAGTGTAGTATCTGTTCTTCATGATTAGGTCAAGCCTTCCTAATCTCATCATAGAATCCTCATTCTCAAGCATTAATCCGAAAATCATCAAAGCAAAATGCGTAAGAAAATGAAATGGGGTAGAAACCCTAGCTTAGTGAAGCAGCAACATCTGGAGTAGCCTGGTAGGGGAAGAGCTTGGGTCGGCCATGGCCGAATGCGCCATGGGGTCGGCCAGTGCGGGTGCAGCCAGATTGTCGGTGGTCGAAGAGGAGGTGGCAGACCAGCGCCGCACGGGGTGAAGCCGTGCTCGAGCAGGCAAGGCCGAGCCGGTGTCGAGCCATGAGGAGGAGGAGCCGGGTCGAGGCAAGGCCGCGGGTGGGCTTGCGTGTGCGCGCCACCGTGCGGGCTGAAGCCGATGCCGGAGGAGAAGAGGCGAATGCACCAGAGCCAGGCAGATGCGTCGGGTGGAAGCAATAGTAGGGGAGGAGTAGTCTCGGGAGGAAATCAGCAGGAAGCCGATGTAACCGAGAGGGCAGAGCCGAATGGCTCTCGGCCAAATCGGCCAGAGCCAAAGAAAAATGGTGAGAAGGCAGAGAAAGGAAAAGAAAAGGAAAGAAGAGAAAAGGAAAATGGGAAGAGAGAAAAGAAAAAAAATAGAGAGGTAGAAAATGAATTCATGCCGCAGACCGCGTCGAATTCTGTGATCGACTTGCAGATCGCGTAAAAATTGTCAACATGTATTTATTTAATTGGCACCAATATAAAATCTGAACGACAGATTAAAATCGGTTGGACACCAAAATAATTAATATTTAACAAGCCATAATCGTATAATCTGCTTTCAGGGCTCGACCTGAATCTGCCAGTCAACCAGAACCCACCTTCGAGCGAGGTCGATCCGTCAAATATTATTCCAAGCAAGATTTCCTTGAGCATCTTTGTTAAATGCTATTTAATGCTTTTACATATTTAATCATACATCATTGCATGAAAATTTTACTTTCAAAATGGAAATGTGGAGATGAATTTGGATGGAAGAGTTGTTGTGACTGAATGGCGAAAATGGTGCATGATGGTAATGGTAATATGGTGAATGGAAGGAAATGGTATGCGGTCTTGGTATTTGAAATGGGAATGGTAATGTGGTTTTGGTAAATGCTGAATGAGATATGGTTGTTGTGAAGGAAGTGGTTGTGTGGTGTTTATGTGTCCACGAATGGAGTCGTGGATATTATATTAGAAATAAATATGGTGGGTAGAGGGTGCAGGAGAAGATGGTGTGGAAATGCCTGGGTGTGGTGATACTCGCTGCCGGTGGCCCTCTACATAGGCTATAATATAAGGTCAAACACCTACACTCGGGTAATGAGCCGTATTTTCAGTACTAACCATAGCGAGATAAATCACTGTCAGAAAAGGTTGTCCTAAGAAAGTGTTGCAATCTCCACATTGGGAAAGAGTAGTTACTAGAGCCAAAGTCTGGGTATGCCAGAATGCCCAGATGAGAAAGCTGATTAATGTGGATATATATTTTAAGCCACGGTGGAGTTACTCCGGTTGGATATCGGGGTACAACTGTATTGCGAGTGTTGGAATCGCCTGGGATAAGGATTCCCCTCAAATGCAGGGTTGGAGATTTAGCACTGGATTAGTGATAAACGTTTTGGAGCCTCACTTGTTGAGGCCGTTATGGGTAAAGTGGTACGAACCTGCGCAGGGTCAAAATCTTGAATTCAAGCTTGTCTCCTGGATTGGAGGTTACGGAAGCTAAGCCTGTCTCATATACGGGTGTTAGTAGTTGATTTTCGGTAATTAAAACTTGCTAACCCTTAAAGAAAATCAAAAACCTAATTTCGGTAAAAGTTCAGTTGGAGGAAAGGAAATAGTGCTATTGGAGAGAAAAATTCATATTGCATCTTGTGATATAATGCTTGCTGAGTACTCTGTACTCGCTCTTGTATTTCTCCCTTTTCTAGAAAGAGAGCCTGATGGATTGGTGTTTGAGGCCGACGAGGAGGCCTATTCTCAGTCTCAGTTCCAGGGTTATCAGGAGGATCCCTATGAGGACTACTACTACTCCGACTACTACTTGGAGAACTAGGAGTTTCTATAAGCTATATTATGCTCCTAGGAGGTATTTAGTATGTATAGATGGTAGTGTTATCTTTTGCTGCATCCAGCGATCGCTGTAATATTATATAATGAACATATAGCCCTGCGTGGCTTGTAATGAATATATTTTCATCCAGTCTCTAATTATTGTTATGTTGTAACACTCTGAACACGGCATAGTAGCCGATAAAGCGTCGAATTTTTTGATGTTTTGCCGGCGGCTGTGCCGAGATTCGTGTAATTAACTTGGGGAGGTGGCAGTTTTACTATCGCAACCCTGGACTAATTATACGGGTCGCCACAAGTTTTAACTATAGGAGTTGATAATGCAAGTTCAAATTGTTAGACAGTATCCTATATTGCTTTGTATAGAGATTACTAATATCCTAAATTATTTTGTATAGAGATTGCTAGTATCCTGCATTGTCTTGTATATATGTATATTACCTTATATAGACTTTCCTTTTGTACCCTCATGTACATGTATATATTTTGCCTATTGGCTTCATGATGAATATAAGTGCTATTCATAACATGGTATCAGAGCTGATTTAGGATTAGGGTTTTCATCGGTGTTGCACTCGCACCATCCACAACCTTCTCTTTGTTGGTCGGTCATCGCCGCTCTTCTTATGGCTCTTCCCGCTACCGCGTCAGCTTTCCTTTGCCTGGCGTTGGTTTGCATCCCGGCGACCACCTTCTCCTTGTTGGCTGGCCGTCGTCGCTCTTCCTGTGGCTCTTCCTACTGCAATGTTAGCTCCAAATGAGAGCTCTGCCTACACGCCATCAGTGCCGCTTCTACTCCTTTGGCCGCCCACTGACCGCCGGTGCTATGGCCGCACCGTCTCCTCTTTTGACAATAGAGATTACTTGACTACGGTGGTTACTTGAGGATTTTGGTTTTTCTTTTTCTACACCGACTCCTCTTTTATCTAACAGTATAGGTGCTATTAGCATTGCTCGAAACTTAGTGAAGCATGTGCTCACCAAGCTATCAATGTTGATACTTCCTACATGCGGTCACATGTGTAGGATCAGGCCGTGGCTCTTCAGTATGTGTCTTCAGAGCTTCAGTTGGCAGATTTCTTCATGAAGGCATAAACTTGAGCTCAGTACTGCTTTTATCTCTTCAAACTCAGTGTCTTGATCCACCATGAGTTTGAGAGAGGGGGGGTTAGATAGTATCCTATATTGGCTTGTATAGAGATTGCGATTGCTAGTGTCCTAGATTGTATTGTATAGATATTGCTAGTATCCTGTATTCGCTTGTATAGATATTATCTTATATAGGCTTTTCTTTTGTACCCTCATGTACATGTATATATTTTGCCTATTAGCCTCATGATAAATACAAGTGCTATTCATAACACAAATGACACTACTGTAGCTTCTTAAAGAAAGTTTTCAATAAATGGGGAGGCAATATTTTACAAAGTAAATTTCTTCACATGAGGTGTGTTGCTCATATCATTAATTTGGTCTCAAAAGATGGCTTGCACGAGGCAGGTAAATCAGTCACAAGCATCCGTCGGGCTGTCAAATTCATTAGGCAATCTCCATCTAGATTTGACAGGTAGAAGTGCATTGAGCTGGAAAAAATACAGAGCAAAGCTTTTGTTGTCTCTAGGTGTTAGTACAAGGTGGAATTCTACCTATTCAATGCTAGAGGCAGCACAGACGTTTCAGAAAGCATTTGAGAGGTATGATGAACTTGATCCCCCAGTATAGAATTGAACTTGTCAGTAAGAAAGCTTATGGTGTTCCTGATGATGTGGACTGGGGTCACTGGGCAAATGGTAGTTGCCTAGTTAGCTTCTTGGGTCATTTCTATGAGCTCACCTTGCGCGTTTCTGGATCTCTATATGTCACCTCTAATATTTTGTTTAGTGAGATCGCTAAAGTAGCTTGCTTGTTAAAGCGCTGGACGAGGTCAAATGACTTGGAAATAAACTCTATGGCTGGAAGAATGAAAGAGAAATTTGATAAATATTGGGGAGATCCAGAGAAATTTAATACTCTTGTCTTCATACATGTTCTTGATCCTGGGCTTAAGCTTGAGTACATGGATTTTGCTCTTGATGAAGCATATGTGCCTGGTAGTTTGTCAGAAATTACAGAAGTTAGTGAAACAAGCACTTTACTCCTTGTTTCATGAGTACAAGAAATTAGAACCGCCTCTAATGAAAAGGGAAAAGCCTCTAGTTTTGTAGAAACTTCTGTTGAAAATGATGATGTGTGTCTGGAGCCACGGTTCAAGAAAATGAAGTGTGATGCTTCTGGTGGAAACAACAAGTCTGAACTTGATAAGTACCTAGCTGAAGATCTAGAACCAGAAAACAAGAAATTTGATATCTTGGCATGGTGGAAGCTCAATACTCCTAGATTTCCAATTCGTTCACACGTTGCTAGGGATATCCTAGCAATTCCAGTATATGTAGTAGTCTCTGAATCAACCTTCAGCACTGGTGGGCATGTGCTCGATTCAATTAGGAGTTCATTAACTTCGCAAATTGTGAAAGCCTTAATATGTGTGCAAGATTGGTTGAGAGCTTCTCCAACAACTATCAATGTGGAGGAAGGTCTTGAATAGTTAGACAAATTTGAAGCAGGTATCATTCCAAATAAAATCATTCCTTTGCCTTACATATTTGCTGCTCTATGTCTAACTTGCTCAATATTGCTAACTTCAGAATTAGCAAGCTCGCGGAAATCATCTTCTTAGAGGCATACAGGTCCTTCATCTTCAATACCTTGAATAGCAATTTGGGGTAGTAAACAAGATGTAAGATATATAATTTTTTTGTCTTATATTCTGGTCATTCTCTTTTTGTGTGCATGACATCTTGCTTGATTGTTATTCCGCAGTTTTCATGGGTAGCATCACGAAATATTTGGTGTGAAATCGCCAAATTTCGAAGCATTAAAAGATCTTGCTTTGCAGAAAGTAGTAGATGTACTAGAATAAAATGTGATGTTTTATATCATTTACATAGGACTTTCAAAATTCAAATGAGTTCTTGCAAAGCATCAAAATTCGGTGATGTTTTTATATCATTTAAATAAAAATTGCTTCGAAAAAGTAGTAGATATACTAGAATAAAATGTGATGTTTTAAAATTCGAAAGTACTAGATATTCTAAAACTAACTTTTGAAACTACATTTGAAAACTTTTTTGAAATATCAAGTTTCACATATGAAACTCGGTGAAAAAAATTTCAGTTTGGAAGCTTGCTTCAATCTCATGTTTGAGGTTTCAATTTTTGAAACCTAAAACTCATGTGGAAACTCGAGGTTTCACTTTTTAAAACTTATTGAAACTTGCTTCCCATATGTATTTAATTTGGTTTTTTAATGAAACTTGCCAAAACATTGATGAAACCTACTGAAACTTTCTGCAATCTGCTGAAACTTCTTACAAAACCTTTTGAAACCTCTTGGAACGTGCTAAATGTTTTTTTATGAAATGCGTTAAACCTGTTTGAAACATCAAACTCAAAAACCTGAAACCTTTATGAAACTTTTTATATTACTAAAATCTCGTGAAACTCCATGAAACTTCTACACCGTTGGATTAATGACATATTCGATGGGTAGCTAACTCGTAATTATGGTCATCTCATGTTGAGAATGCTCAAGATTTCGAGGAAGAGCATGTGTTTGTGTTGCAATGCCCTAATTAAGGAGAAGGGATGGATAAGATGGTGCGCACTGATGGCTCAGATCTTCTCCACCTACTTCCGAAGGGCAAGATAGGCATCAACAGCTAAGTTTTGTGGCAGACGTCTACAAAATAGCGATTTAGTGCAACGAGATATCTGATAATTGATGCATATTAAATTTGTTCAATTACAAGAAAGATGCGCACACCTTAACATGGATACAAATACGCCCTCTTAGTACACACTGAGAAATACGGAGGCCAGTGATAAACCCACGACCTCATGAAGTTTCTATTGAAGGTCAATTATATGTGTGTAAAAGTAGACACCAAAATTTTAATCCTCGTGGGTGAATTTGTACGCCCACGATTCCATCACCGCGTTGAGAAATAGTTGCTGCCTATCACAGATTTTGATAGCCACCGTAACATAGCGTGCGGTTATTTTCAGGATTATCATTCTTCGGTGACGATGACTTTGTTTGATCTAATAAACTCTCCTGGCTCTCAAAAGTAGGTGTTGTGCAGCATGAAGTATTATTAGTCATGTGCCCGTGCGTTGCAACGAAAACTCAATTTATGACAAAAAAAATTTATTTGCAAAGAACATTAACTTTAGTTATGTTTCAATAGTAGAAAAAATTTGTTCCTCTGAAGAGATTTGACTGTCGGGTTAAATTCTTTTTCATCTCAACCGTTTATGTTAGATCCAACAAATCTAGTACTCTCAAGGAGAACGAACGGTCGCCACCAACTCTTAATTAGAATTAGTATATAGAGATATCAATCATTATCATTGAAGGAAGAGAAAGTTATTGCCTTCCTCTTGCAGAAAATCTTTTTGCTTCTTGCACGCAGCTTTTCTCTTCTCTTCTCTTCCTTCGTGTGTCTCCACTACCGACCGGCCTGTCCTCCTGGAGATGAGAGTGGGTGCCCTCTAATAGGAGTAGATGAAAGCAGAATGCAGCGTATGCAGGCGGATGGAAGCCAAGTCTCTCCGACATCTTCGTGATTGGCACGTGATTTGGTTGCGTGATTCTTTTCTTTTAATCTATGCATTTCCAGATATGATGAGATAGAATTCCCGTATTAGGGATATGGTGAGTATATCCTTCTATCCATACAGGACATGATGAGAAAATCCTTCTATTTATAAGTTATATGAATAACATCCTTACATAATAAGAATATGTTAATAGAGATATGCTAAAATAATATTTCTATTAAAAAAGATATGATAAAATCATTCCATATAAGATATGATTAAATTCTCTTCTATCTTAGCCGTTCATGTCAGATTCAACGAATTAGATACTCTAGAGAAGAACGGACCACTGCCACCAACTCCTAATTAGAAGCCGTAGAGATAATAAGCAACCCACAACGGAATGCCGAATGCAGAGGATCGCCAGCGCCAACCCGAATCAACATCTTGTAAAGGAGGAGCATGGATTCGGTGTACCGGCAAGGAGGAAGAAAGCATCGCAAGAACACAGCCACTAGTCCTCTCCGGGCCCTGACGATGGTAACGTGTGTGTTGAGAGAGAGAGACTGAGAGAGAGAGAGATGAAAAGGACATTGGGTTGGGTGTCCTCGAGCGAGCGAGCGAGCGAGATGGCCTCCTCAAGAACAGGCAGATTCTCTCCTTTTCTTGTACCAGAAAGTAGGAACAACCACACCATCACAATCTCACTCTCCACCCCTTTCTCCTCTTTTCGTTTACCCTTTTTGTTCATATTCATCCCGAGATCTTTTTCTTTCCTTCCTGGTAAATGGCATTGCATCAGTCTGCACCCGTGTATGTATGTATGTATTGTATGTGCACTTGTGCTCCTCTGTCCAAAAAAAAATGGAGGAAAGAACATCATGGTGAGGAGAGGAGAGAAGGTGAAAGATTCCAATGCAAGAAGGCATGCTGCTCTCTCTGTCTCTCTCTAGGGCTAGGCGCAGCAACCCCACCCCACCAACCCCCAGCCCAGAGGACGGCCCTACGCTCGCGCACACGCCCCCCGACACGCTCGCACACATGGGGTGGAGGGCAGGCGAGGCCATGGCATAAGGCCGCACCGCAGGGATCCAACAATTTGCCATGTGGGGGTGGATAATACCACCACAGCCCCCATCCATCGTCATCCTCTTGCTCATCTCTGTCCTCGTTCTTGATTGATCGCCACCACCCGGTCCACCTCCTCTTTAAAGAACCGCCGCTTCTTGCAGTGTTTGTTTCTTTGGGGAAAGGAGTTCTTGGTTTCTTGGTCCTGCTCCTACCTAGATATGTATATATAGCTGCATTACCCAATTGAGGCTCCAATTTGGAGAAAGATTTGCTGCTGCATTGATGAATGCCGGAGCTATAGCACTCACTGATCTGGGGGTAGGTCCAGGGGTAGATGGATAGATGAATTGGCCGGGGGTTTAGATTTGGGATGTTTGTTTACGGGGGTTGCTTGCTTGACCATTTATCAAGTGCAGTGCTGCTGCTTACTCTGACAGGAAAAATTCCCCATTACGACTTTGCAGATTCGATGTCACGGGCACCCGGATGTCATTGCCGATCGCCGTCGTAGCTGGCATTGCCGCCGGTGGTGCCACCTTGCTTGTCGCGGTGGCCGTGGTGATCGCACTGTGGTGCGCGGTGCGGCTTAGGGCGCGGTGTAACCGAAACTCTGAGACCGGCTCCTCCGATCCTTCCACCCTAGGTGAATTGTGGTTGTTCTTTCTTGTATAGTCCATTGATGGCAATGCTGTTTGTGCAACAGCAATTTGTCCTGGTGCTAATGTAATGTAAATGTATGTTGTATGGGTTCCTGGTGGCATCAGTGGAGTGGGGCAAGGGGGACCGAGGTTCCTCAGCGCCGGAGCATCAAGGCGCTAGGCAATTCTCTTTGGAGGAGCTGGCACAGGCGACCAAGAACTTTGGTGAGGCGCACTTGGTCGGTGCGGGGAGCTTTGGGTTGGTGTACAAGGGGTTGCTTCATGATGGCACGGTGGTCGCGATCAAGAGGCGCATGGGGGCACCAAGGCAGGAGTTTGCTGACGAGGTAAAATGTGGATGCAAATTCAGGGACATTGTTGTTGATCAAAAACTTAAAAGAATGTACTGCATCCAGTCATGTTTATGAGCAAAGTAGAATTGAACTTTTTTTCCTGAATTGTATTTGTCTTAACTGTTTCGTTATCTGTTTACTGTGATGCTGACTTGGGAGTTCATTATACATTGTATTATTATTTGGATTCAACAGTTAGCCACACTGCACTAAATTGTGCCATATTTATGGGCAGAGAGTTAACTTTTTTTTAGTCAAATGACTTGTTTGTAAGTTAGGAAGATCTGTCTCTTGTCAATTATTGTTGTTTTCTAGTCCAATGGAGTGAGTTTCATAAATTAAATAGGGACAGGTAAATAAATGCATTTGTTGCATCCTAATAAATTGACACTCCATTAACTTCTTTGGTGTTCCTTACATAATGCAGGTTAGGAGGCTTTCAGAGATTATTCACCGAAACATTGTAACTCTCATTGGTTATTGCCAAGAAGGGGGTCTACAAATGCTAGTGTTTGAATACTTGCCCAATGGCAGTATCCGTGGCCATCTTTATGGTAATGTGTAGTTCTTGTGAGCAATTACATGCGGCTTTTCTTGCCTTACTATTTTTCTGAAGACTTACACCATTTACCAGATACTGGGAAAGGCTCCATGACACGGCTTGAGTTCAAACAAAGGCTCTCGATAGCCATTGGTGCAGCTAAAGGTAATAAAAATGTGCATTATTCCCTTTTTTGGTGATATTAAGCAAAATTAAGTATAACTGCTGTTTGACGCAGGTCTGAATCATCTGCATAGTCTTGTGCCTCCTTTGATCCACAAGGACTTCAAGACGAGTAATGTACTGGTAGATGAAAATTTCATTGCAAAGGTGGCTGATGCTGGACTTGTTAGGTTACTTAGAGGATATGAAGATGTCGGTCCATCGCATGGGTTTAGTAGCAGTGTCTACCAAGATCCTGAGTAAGTTCTATTGCCACATCTTTTTATCTTCTATTTTTCATTTCAGACAACAAATATGTAGGGCACCATGTTGCCATTGGAGATTTATATATTTGAAAAACTTGTACACAAAATTTGTCACGAGTCGTCTGTTCGTTTTTTAGGATAAATGTCACCCGTTTATATTTTTATTATTCTTTCAATTGTGGAATGATTAGTTTACTGCTTTCGGTAATAATCATTTGTGACTAATTGAGCATGTTTGTTCTTAGGGTACACTCAGTGGCGCATTTTTCTGAAAGCAGCGATGTGTACAGCTTTGGAGTGTTCCTTTTGGAGCTAATTACTGGTAGAGAAGCTGCTCGCTTGGCATCTCCAGAATCCAGAGAATCTCTGGCCCACTGGGTAATTTCCATTGACATGTAGCTGAAGTTACCTAGAAAGAAATTTATGAAATTTTACTGTTTGTTCCAGACAATCTTCAGCAAATCTTTAGGCTCAGTTTCTTAAATTTGGAGGAATCATGTGTTTTTTTGCTAGGAAAAAGAACAGAATCTTTGATTCATTGGTACAATAATAGCCTATAATTAAGTGGTCTATGTGCACATTGACAAAATGGAACTATGGTGGTTTGGTCAATGTACTCCCTCCGTTGATAAATATTAGGCCTATAGTTTGAATGGTCTTGTTGAAAAATATAAAGCGTGCATATAGATTTAATGAGTCTTTCCACTTATACCCCTATTTATTCTCTCTCAACCATATGCATTTATTCATTATCTCTCATCTTCCAAGACAATTAAGAAGGATATGTAAGTCATTTCCTCTAATGTTTTTCTCAATTTCACCGCAACCTTAATCCTTGTGCAAAGTCAAAATACGTCTTATATTTATCAACGGAGGGAGTAACTGTTACGGCAATGGACCAGGGATTTCGCCAACTTTTCAACAGCTAGAAAATATCTGTCTTGAAGCATTTTCACACTCTTTTGGCTATGAAACGTATATGTAAATATCAGTAACAGTACTTAAATTCTTGTTTGAATATTAGTCATTGACATTTGATATGCTATTTTCCTACCTCGATTGACATATAAACTTCAAAGAAAAAATCATTAACAATTTCAACAGAGAATTGCAGTTTCCTGTGCACCATCAGATTCCATATCCTAACCTCCAGCTGACAAGCATTTTCCTGTCATTTTGAAAGATGGAAGCACATTTCAGTTCAAATGAACTGATTGACCCAAGGTTAGGTGGCAGTTTCACGTCAGAAGGTATAAAAGAATTTGTTGGCCTCACATTTCAGTGCCTGAACCCATCTTCCAGAAGGCGGCCGAAGATGAGGCTGGTTGCAACCGAACTAGACCGGATTCTCGAGACAGAGATGTCCCTGACGACGATCATGGGCGACGGAACTGCCATCATCACCCTCGGGAGCCAATTGTTTACATCGTGAAGACGAAGATTGATTGCATGTCTGCTATTTGATGACATGACGATTGTGTGTAGAGTCTGACATCTGTTGCTTCTGATAAGTTGTACAGGCTCTGCATTGTTGTGAAATGCCATGTATGGTTGTTTTTTAAGCTTACCATGGTTGGTATAATTTGGTAGGAGAGGTGAGAAGAAATAAAGCTGTACGTATCTTTCATTTTTTTTCTTCCTCCTTTTTGTCAGTCGAGAGAATTGTATGTAATTTTCAGATTGTTCACTGTCCTTTCATGTTTTAGGTTATTGATTTGAGTTCTTGCGCTCATTCGGTATCATATTAACTGATCAAGAGGTATTGTAATTGACCGTTGCATAGCTTAAATTATGTGGAACCTTGTTTCTTCGATGACGACCCTAGTTCAATTCCGACCAATTGTGGTCGGGTGGGTTATTCGTATGGACTTTCCTACGACTTTTCAGGATTTGAACCCATAACACGTGCGTTGCAAGTCTTAAGATCATTACATTCTGTACAAGCTTCTGTAATACGATATTATGGCCCTATTTGTTTCGGTTTAGCTTTTGGCTTAAAGTTAGTTTTTTTGGTTTAACGAGTTTTTAAGTCGTCTGCTTTTAAGTCAAGACATGATGTTTGGTATCCTGGCTTTTTGATGGGTTGGATGGTGTAGCCAGAGTTCACAAAACCGACGAAAACTGCGGTTTTCGAGTGTACCACTGTGGTTCGATATCCAAAACCGCTCGGTAAACCGTTTTAATTTAAATTTAAAAAAAATCAAAAAATTTGAAAAATTTTATGCGTTGAAAACCGCTCGAAAATCGTTGAAAAACTGCGATTTCGCTCGAAAACCATTTCTTAAAAACCGAGCGGTTTCTCGCGAAAAACCGAATGTTTTTGAATTTTTATCAAAAAAAATTGATTTCTTAACCCTTCGGTTTCTGACGGTTTTCGAGCGGTTTTTGAGGTTTTCGAATTTCGAATGATTTTTCGAAATTCGGTTTTGTGAACCCTGGGTGTAGCTTATTGCTAGAAAGTTTGAAATACCCTTTAAGGTTGTAAGGACTTTTCTTATGTACTGATTTATCTAATACAAATGTTTTATTCTTTTTTCACCGAATGTCGTATTGAAAAACATAGATTAATCTTGAGATCAAACTTCATTCTGAGCATAATTATTTATCAACTTGATCCGGGTCGGTAGAGGAGAAAGGAGGCTGAGGACGATAGAGGAGGGAGGAGGTCGAGAATGGCAGAGATCGGAGCGGAGGAGGGAGAAGGCATGTCGCACAGAGGAGCGAGAGAAGACGAGGAGAAATGAGGAGATGGGAGAAGGATTCTTGAGTTTTTATATGATGGTATTTGGTGGGTAATTTTGGAGACTTCCAGTGGCAAATGGTTATTTCATCTCAAAAAAGTCAAAAAAAAAAAGCACCTCTCACCTGACTTTTGGCTTATAGTTATATGGAGGCTTTTGGCTTTTTTTAAGTCTGGTTTAAAAGTCAGTCGTTTGTTTTGGCTTTGACTTTTCTGCTTTTAAGCCAGTGAAAAAGCCGAAACAAACAGGGCCATTTCTTTTTTGAGCCAATTTGGAACACACAGATTTGACGGCAAATAGAGTAATTTTCGAGTAGTGCAATTTTCGGGCAAAGCTACAATTTTTATTACCAAAATACTCTCTGAATTCCATGCGTCCAGCTTAGGGCCTGTTTGGGAGAGCTGTGCTTCAGTTTTGAGCTAAAAGCTCCTCAAACAGCATGGCTGCAAAGCAGCTGGGAAGCACCCCCAAAAGCTACAGCTGCTGAGGAGGAGCTTTTCAGCTGTGGCTTTGCTTGAACTCCTTCTAACTCGCTCGCTCCATCTTCCCAACCTTTGCCACCCCACCTCGCCGCCTCCACGTCACCTCCCCACTCGGATGCTGCTGTACTTCACTATGTTGCTACCTTCCATTTCGATTAGCCCTCAAAAGCTACGGCTACTGAGCGTAGCTTGCCAAACAAAGATAATAAGAAAAGCCACACTGTCACTATACCGCTTTACTTTCAAAGAAACCAAAAAAAAAACAATTTTTCACCCAACCACGGCCCTCCAAACAGGCCCTTAGCCAAAGCCCCCCTCGGGATCCAAGCCCACGTGCGTCCATCTTCATCGACTCAAAGACGCCGTCGTCCTGGCGCTGCTGCACAGGCCGCCCAAAACGTCGCCGAGACCACCATCTACAGAGCCCATCTCGACTCACCGCCGGCCGGCCAGGTTTTGCATTGCATTGCATTGCTCCAGGTCTAACGAATCGGTGAGCACGTGCAAACGAGATCAACTAATCCGTTGCAATCCCGTTGATGTTTATATGGATATAGCATGATCCGATCTAATCTGTTTCTAGCGATTTGATTCCGTAAATCGCTTGCTAGGCCCAAGATTTGATCTGCTAGTTGCCAATTATAGGCTCAAGATTGGGATTGCTTCTTTTTACATCTACAGTTGAGGTTACCGTGTGCACTGAGGTGAGGCCGCGGCTTGCTGCCCCGAGCCTTCCGCTCCGTCCTCGTGCACCTCGCCGCTGCCGCAGATCTACGCCGTTCCCGCCGTGCGCCTGCCTACCGCCGCGCCGTAGTAGGCCACCGCGCACTGCACGCCCGCCGACGCCGCGCTGAACGCGGCGTTGCACGCGTCGAGCCCACGCAGCGCTCGAGGCCGCAGATACGGCGCCGCCTCGCCGGTGCCGGCCTCCTGAGAGGTCGTCGCCCCTCGTTTCGCCGGGTATCGACTTATAACTCGTTAGCCTAATTCGAGCCATTTTCAGATGGTAGGTATGGCTACTGTGCTAGTCGTCTTTGTCACGTTTAGGAACGAAGGAAGACGAGCTGCTAAGCTCTGTAGCTACTTGGATCCATCATCCATGCACGGTCATCGATTGAGATGGAATTTTTTTCCTTTTTGGGGTAGAATCGGATTGAACACCTATTGTGATGTGCAAATACAACTTTGTAATGGACTCCAGTAGACTCTACTGCCTGAGGACTAGCCCTGAATGGATGCAGATAACAAAATATGTTTTCCTTGAAACTCCTTTTGCCCAACTTGAGCGAACTGTATTAGGCTAATAAGTTAAGCCGGTACCCGGAATTTGGTTATTCAGTAGTAGCTTTTGGTATGAATAACCGTGTTATAGCTACGAATAATACTGTACTAGGACAAGTCGCTATATGAATAGATAGATTAATTGTCTCATTTGCATGTTCTTCAGAGTGCGGTAGTCTGGCTTCTTTTTTTAATTGCAGTCCATTTCTGCTGCAGGGAACAATCTGAATTGAGGCAAAGATTAGCTTGATGTCTTTCCTGAGGCTGTTTCCTCGAAGGTTGCCCCAGCTTATTAGGTACGACATGTACATCTCACCTTGCAAATTTCAGCAAGACTGTGTTATACCATAAGTACTCCATTTGCACGTCCGCCATTGTCATGAATGGAATTCCGTTTTAATCTCCTTTCTTGATGGTCACACGCTCAGGCAGATGGAGCAAGATGTCGAGACTGTAATCAACGTTCTGCAGCCAGGTCCAATAGGAATTGTAGAGCACAAATTCACTGATGCAGAGATCCGCGAGGCCCAAGCCACAGTGAGGAGAGCAGTCGAGAACTGGGGAAGGAACTGGACCCTGGAGAGAAACCTTGGCGGTGGTTCCTTTGACAAATGGAAGTAACCAACCCCCCGGGGGGATCATGACATGGTGCAGCAGCCATGCTGAAAATAAAATTATGTCATGGCTGCAACCGTTGGCATTCCTATAGTTGATATGATTTCTCCGTCAGTGGATCCGTGCAGCCGATTGTGATATATCTTCTCTACGATTTATTGTTGAAAAAAGTACCAAGGGTGAGTGTTTCGTACTCTTCTAACGTCCAATATTGAATATTCTCAGTAATATCCCTTTGATCAGTGTGTGTACTTTGTGGCTTAAATGTTCAGAAAATGCATTGCTCCAAGTCAGCTTTGTGGTTGGTTTGCAGAGGATTTCTTGATCTTTGTACTTATTACTTCACTCATTTTTCGCTTGCGTTCATTGCATTGCTGGCACAAGCTCCGGCAACGCTAAACGTCTCTGTAACAAAAGTTGGGTGAGCTTAAGCTCAGCCACCATGCATGTTTCAGGGAACCATTTTCCCCGGAGAATTCACGGAGTACTGAAGGGGCACTCCCTTTTCTTTCTTTGTTGCATGGATGTTTCTAGGCCTGAAGTTACATGAATCCGCTGCAGAGCTTCCTGCCTTCCCAGATTGCTGTTGCAATTTCATAGTATGGTTAATTGGCTTTTTTTAGGTCAAATTAGGTCCGGAATTATCCAAGCGCCATGGGTTGCATAGCATTCGATTTTAGAATTTCCCATTCTCTGCACAAGGAATATACCGTTTTCTTACAATTAAATTCATATAGTTCTTGCAAATGAGTCACAAACGGGACGATGTCTTGCCATTACGATGTTATATTCTGGGACAGATAATGAGATGATCGGTTTACTAAGAACGAACAAATATGAGTTTTCTGGCAGTGCAAATGTTCCAACGAGCTGGCTGTTAACCGCAAGGTCGGAGGTTCAAACCCTCCTCCAGCGTTACTTAAGTTATAACGAATCATAGTCAACTTATTTTTTTGGTTTTTTTTAACAAAGAATACTGCTTGAGTACTTTTATTTTGCAAGAATTCACCATAAAATATTGAATGCAGCATATCTCACAATCTCATAAAATATTGCCAAAACTAGCACTGCCCCATAGTAAACGAAGTTTCACGAAACACTAACAATTAATCATATCACGAACAAACTGGAATATATATATATATATATATATATATAGTATAATTACCTAGGGCATCTTGGTGCCTGGGCCCCATGATCTAAAAAGGATATTTTTTCTATGTATTTTCATGCGATTTTTTTTAAATTTTAGGATGTTGAGTTTAACCAGTTTACATTTGAACTAAAATTCAAACTAGAGTTTCTCTTGTTGATGATAGTTTGGTCGTAGGTATATGCTGATTTTATATATAAATCAATAAAGCATGTGATCCAAACTCATTCATAATCTTATATATATATATATGCGCACATGTGTGCGTGTATATATGTATGTGCACATACATATGTATGTCTCTATGTATATGTATATGTATATATGAAGCCTTTTCCGTACTCTTGGGAGTACATACTCCCACTTCCAATATACTTAAACCAACATGTTATACTTCTTTATCACTTTTGGTATAGTTAAATACTAATTCTAAAATACTTCAACACCACATGGTTAAAAAAATTCATTAGAGCCCTTTATTTTTACTAGATATCTTTATTCACAAATTATGCTATAAAAAGTGGACTTTGATGAAGTTTTTCATGAAACTCACTTTGTAGTATCTTATAATCATTATTAGAGTATGCTCAAAAGGATAAAAATGTATAATTGTTTTGTTTAAGCGGTATATGCAAGATGAGAGTACGTATGGAACCATTATGTGTGTGCATACATACATATCTAGTGAAAACCCCGTTTACTGTGAAATCTCTGTGAAGCCCATATGTACAAGTTTTGAAAAATTCTCAAAAAATTACCATACATAACTTCTAAAATCCTATAAAATTTGAAGACCAAACACAATCGCATTTGAAAGGTATAAAAAAAAGACAAATTCAGCCTAAATAGTGATACTATTCACCTCGCTGTTTAGTACTATTCATCTCGCTGTTTATCTTTTTCATACCTTTCAAATGCGATTGAGTTTGGTCTACAAATTTTGCAAGATTGTAGAAGCTCACTTTGTCTATATATGGTAATTTTTTGAGAATTTTTTAAAACTTGTACACGTGATTTCACGGAGTTTTCACTGGATATGTTGCCATATATACATACATAAATACATATACACATATACATATATAGGGGAGGTGAGCATCTACAATCCTGCAAAATTTGAAGACCAAACTCAATCGTATTTTAATGATATGAAAGAGACAAATTCAGCCTAAATAGTGTTTTCTCACCGTTTAGCACTATTCATTTCGCTGCTTGTCTTTTTTATATATTTCAAATATAATTGAATTTGGTCTTAAAATTTTACAAGATTGTAGAACCTCACCTCCCCTACATATGATAATTTTTAATTTTTTGAGAATTTTTGAAAACTTCTACACGTGAGTTTCACGGAGTTTGCACGATAAAGAGGGTTTACATTGGATATATTGCCATATATATATATATATATATATATATATATATATATATATATATATATATATATATATATGTGTATGTATACGCATATGTATGTATGTATATGTATATATATATGTATGTATACGTATATACAGTGGCGTATGCAGGACAAAAATAAAGGGGGTGCTAGGCAAGGTTGAGAGCTAGACATGACAGAATGATTTTTGTATTGGATTAACACATACTTCTAAAAATTTCCATTGTATTTACAAATTTGTGTAGCCTATAATAAGTTATACTGGAGAATAATTTACTAATCAACTAATAATTTAAATTTAATAATAAACAAACAATCTAATATGCAGTTATACACTGATATTTCATGGTTCTTACAATTTACTAATTAATCAATAATTAATTTATAGAACCTATAGATATACAATACAATTTATAGAACCTATAATAAGTTATACTAGAGAATAATTTACTAATCAACTAATAATTCAAATTTACTAATCACCAACAATCTGATATTTCATGGATCATAGTACATTGGTACTTACAATTTACTAATTAATCAATAATTAAAATAAAAAACAGTTAAAACTCACCTCCTTACCTTAATATCTTATCCTCTACCCTCTGGCTCGGCCGGTCAGACTCTTCGGTCCTCCCTCCAGTCTCTTCGCGCTCCTCTGGCTCCTCCCTCCCGTCACTCCTTGGCCGACTCCAGAGCGAGGCTCTACGGCGCCTCCTGCCCTCCGCCCACCTCCCGTCGGTGGCCCGTGGCCGTGGCTGGCCCCACCCCGCCTCCTCACGGCCCCACGCGACCACGCCCCCGCCCCGTTCCCCTCACGGCCCAGGCACCCAGCTCTGGAGCTCCCCAGCCTCCCCTCAGTCCCTCACGGCCCCACACCCCGCCGCGACGCCACCCAAACGGCCAGTCGGTGCCTCGGCGGCCAATCGACCCTCATCGGCCCCTCCACAGTCCACCCGGCGGGCGGTAGCTGACGCCACAACGCGGCGCCCCTCCTCAACTCGTCCACCGGCTCGACGGACGACGGCGCACCGCGCACCTCCTGCACCAGCACCCGGTTTGGCGGCGCACCCGGTGAGTCTTCTCGGCTCTTGCTCAATTAGGGATTTCGGATATGAGAATTGGGGAACGGGAATAGGGATTGATTTGAGTTTGGGTTCAAGTCTATTTGGCTTGTGTTGTCTGATTTGGTGCACCACACCCGAACGAGTGAACGACCGAACCAAACTGACCTCTTCTCTGGCTCGGCTCCCGCTCCCCTGCCTCCTCCCGTCCAAGCGTCCTCCTCAGTCTGCAACCGCAGCCGGTGCTCTGTCGACAGCTGCAGAAAAATGGAGCACGCTTGCTATGTGGTTCGGGGGTGTGCTAGCCCCCTCGCGCACCCCCCGTGCGTCCGCCACTGCGTACATACATACGTACGTACGTACATACATACATACATACAAACGCATATACGCATGTGTGTGTGTATGTATGTACACAGACATATGGATGTATGTATACGTATGCGTATATGTATGTATGCATGTATGTATATGTATACGTATATGTATATGAAGCCTTTTCCGTACTCTTGGGAGTACATACTTCCACTTCCAATATACTACTTAAACCAATGTGTTATACTTCTTTATCACTTTTAGTATACTTAAATACTAATTCTAAGATACTTCAACGCGACATGATTAAAAAAATTCATTAGAGCCCTTTATTTTTGCTAGATATCTTTATACACAAATTATACTATAAAAAGTGGACTTTCATGAAATTTTTCATGAAACTCACTTTGTAGTATCTTATAATCACTATTAGAGTATGCTCAAAAGGATAAAGATGAGAGTAAGTATGGAACATATATATATATATATATATATATATATATGGGGTACCATGATTTCAAACACGCGAATTTATGCCATATTCGAGTATATTTTTCAAAAATTTCAGTTTTAGGGCATATACCCATCTATAACAATTCAAATATACTTGAATTCAAAGATTTTGAACGAGTTTGGATCACATGCTTTGCTGATTTATATATAAAATCATCACATACCTACAACCAAACTATCATCAAAAAGGGAAACTCTAGTTTGAATTTCAGTTCAAACTTGTTTGAACTAGTTAGTAATCTAGTTAAACTCAGCATCCTAAAAATTTTAAAAAATATCGCATGAAAATACATAGGAGAAATACCCGTTTTGGATCATGGAGCCCGAGCACCATGGTGCTCCAGGTAATTGTGCTATATATGTATGTATATGTATGTACATGTATGTATATACGTACGTATGTATATATATACGGGTATACGTATACGTATATCTATATGTATACGTGTATATATATATATATATAAATGATATTCTACAGTTGCGTGTAGAATAGCATATTCTAAGCGCCACTCAGTTTTGTTTAACGACCGAGCCCGCGCGTGGTTTTAATTAGTGCAACTGACTATCCCATTGACTAAGCGTGTTTGTACATAAATACTAATAAATGTTACTTAGTGCTTGTACACGAATCTGTCTTTTTTTATTTATCCATAACTTTCAAATATGATTAATTTTGGTCTTTAAATTTTATAGGATTGTAGAATCTCACCTCCTCTACATATGTTAATTGTTTGAGAATTTTTGAAAATATGTACATGTGTTTTTTCATGAACTTTAGAAAACATTGGTTATGTTGCCATTTACTATCCAAACAAATGACATGTGATGAGCTATTACACTAGATGTTATCATACTGAAATAAAGTGTTAGACAACAGCTTTACATAGTATATAATAACACCTTGAGTAATAAGAAGTAAAATGTTATTTTCTTGTTAGTAAAAGATAGTATAGACTGTTGTTTAGCATTTTGTTATTTTTATATCTTTCAAATGTGATTAAGTTTAGTTTTCAAATTTTACAGGGTTGTAGAAGGTCACCTCCCCTATGTGTGGTAATTTTTTTAGAAGTTTTCAAACAGCAAAATGTTATTTTATTGACAGCAAAAGATAGTATATGCTGTTATATAGTACATTGTTATTTTCATATATTTCAAATTCTATTGAGTTTGGTTTTTAAATTTTACAGGATTGTAAAAGATCACCTCCCCTACGTGTGGTAATTTTTTGAGAATTTTTCAAACAGTAAAATATTATTTTATTGACAGTAAAAGACAGCATATCCTGCTGTTTAGCACTTTGTTATTTTCATATCTTTTAAATGCTATAGAGTTTGGTCTTAAAATTTTATAAAGTTGTAGAAGCTCACCTCCCCTACATATGGTAATTTTTTGAGAATTTTTAAAATATTTTACTGCAGGTCCGACAAACAGAACTAAATTCTTATTCCTGAAAACCACATGTAAAAATTTTAATAAATTCTCAAACAATTACCATACATAGGGGAGGTGATATTATACAACTCTGTAAAACTTCAAGACCAAAATCAATATCATCTGAAAGATATGAAAAAGATAAATTCAGTTGACTTGTGATTTTTCACTGTTTAGTGCTTTGTCAATTTCATATCTTTCAAATGTTATTGAGTTTGGTTTTCAAATTTTGCAGGGTTGTAAAAGCTCACCTCCCCTACATATGGTATTTTTTTGAAAACTTTTACATATAATTTTATAGATTTTACTCTATAAGAGTGTTGTACACAGGTTATAGTATTAACTTGAGTAAAAGTCAGTAAAATCTATAAGTCTCGTTAATAAACAGTAATTTTCCTGTCTGGTAATAGATTTTACTATCCTTATATATAGATTTTACTATCGATATATATATGTTTTACTATCATACAGTAGTAAATTGATGTTCATTTTAGCAGTAAAATTTGATTCATGCAACATTTATTAGTGAAACTTATATCATGTTGTTCCTCTCGTCGCCAGTAATCTATTGATGAAATTCGTTTGTGAATCGGAGCATCGAATAAAAATTTATAGCTAAAATAAAGAAAGAACATATTTGTGTACAAACTAGAAAATAAAGTATTTAGTGAAGTGGTCAACCAACTAATAAACACATTTCTTAGTTTGTATATGATTATGTAACTTTTTATTTGTAGCTCCGATTAACGAACGATTTTCACTAATAGTTTACCGACAAGAGGAACATAATGATATGTCTCGCTAATAAGCACTACATGAATGAGTTTTTGCTGCCAATTTACCGAATGTATCGTAAGATTTTACTACCGACAGGCTACTAAACCTCTGATATGGTAGTAAAATCCATGTATACCGATAGTAAAATCTATGTATACGGATAATAAAATATGATTTATGCGGCGAGACTTATATCAATATGTAGCTCTCGTCGTCAGTAAGCCAATGATGAAAACCGTTCATGAATCAGAGCTACCAATAAAAAGTTATAGTTAAAACAAAAAAAAGATTCATATACATACAAGCGAACGACATATTTATTAGTTCAGTTGGCACGTTACAAGGGAATAGCACACGAAGCGAGCAGGCTCTGTGGTTTCAACTAGCGCGTAGAATAACTTAATATACGTGTAGGTGCAGATTAGCTTAATATAGGAAGCCGAAATAGGGCACCATGGTGCTCAGGCACCATGATTTCAAATGCGCAAATTCAAGCTATATTTGAGTATATTTTTCAAAAATTTCAGTTTTAGGGTATATACCCATCTATATCAATTAAAATGAAACACATACCTTTGAAAAAATATACTTGACTTCAAAGATTTTGGAGTTTGAATCACATGATTTACTGATTTATATATATAATCAACACATACCTACAACCAAACTATCATAAAAAAAAGGAAACTCTAGTTTAAATTTCAGTTCAAAATTATTTGAACTAGTTAGTAAACTGGTTAAACTCGGCATCCTAAAAATTTCGCATGAAAATACATAGAGAAAATACCTTTTTTGATCGTGGTGCCATGTGTGTGTATATATATATTCTAGTATTCCAAGATACAGCGTCTTTCCTAATTCTCAGCAAACAATTACAGAATAGCAGTTTTAAAAAGGAGAGGAAATTGGTACAAATGAGCCGACTATCCGAACTGGCTGCGCTATAGTATTAGTCTTATACCGTTTCCTCTTGAAAATAGACAACGACACAAAGTGGAGCCAGAACAATCAAACAGAAAAGTAATTTTAGGTTACATTTGCAAATCAGCTCAAGTAACTGCATACGTGGTGGGGTCACACAAAAGCAAGCTACTGGGACCAAATAGAGCAACAACACCGTAAATAAAAGTTGGTAATGTATAATTTGTACTTTCTAAAATGTAGGCAACAACTACTGCTACATTTATTAGACCAGGCAAATGGAGTTGGCTTACGATAATCTTAAGTCAATCTTTTTAACCAGAAGTGATGTTCTCTCTGTACCTCCAGTAAATATCCATCTTAACTCTACATGCATGCATTGAATGTAGTTCTTAAAGAATAATTAATAATAATTTAGTCATGCTCAATATCTTCTTAGTTTACATGCTAAAAAAATATGCCTTATAATTTTGGACAAAGAATAAAGAAAAATCCATAGATATTCGTTTCACCAAACTACACAGAAAATTTTCCACATGTTGGTAGCAGAATATTTGGGTCATAATTACTCATAATCATCTACATCATAATTCATATCATGTGCTCCAGATGAACAGAACTGTTCATGAGATCAAACATAATCTCTTCCTAGAGCAGTACAGCATATCGCAAGCCAGTACCTGCTCCAGTGCTACACTATGTAAAACACCAACTGCTGAACGGTTATTTGGTACAAAAGTCTCACAAGAAAAAGTATAACCAGAACTTGCTACTTGCTAGGGCTCGAGAGATGGATCGAAAAAGCGTCAAAGTAAACAAATAGATTAGCAGTACACCGTAAAGATGATAGTGCAGCAGCAGGATAAATTTTTCCTAACCTGTAAACATAAATAACAAACTGGTTCTGTGTAGAGAGTTGGGATAACCAGTAGTAGCAGACTAAAAGACAACTGTGTCGAGCATGGTCCCTAGGGTCTGAACTATGTTTGATGACATCAAATTCGAGACATGCTCTTCCAAATGCTTCTTTGCATCTTGCCGCCCCACATTTGCTATTATTAGTTTCTCAGGTGGCAGCTCATCCTCCTCTTGCACTGCTTTGTTGTACTTGATGGCTAGGTTCAGCATTTCCTACACATGACAACACAGATAAGTGGTTAACAGACCACGGGAACTCTCAAAAGTTTGCAGCATCAACTAAAAGGATATTCTGAGTGGAAGTAGAAAGTAGAATACTACACACCTGAACAGTCTGCTCGTTGGTCTTCGAATGAGTGTCAAACCCCTTCAGAATCAATCCATCAGTCCATTTCTTTTTGTGCAAGTTCAGCAACATTCTTTCCTCAAGCTCATTTTTCCGGTAATTGATTGCAATGGAGTAGTAGTGTCTGTTCAGCCCGTGAATAAGAGCCTGACAACACAGAGAAGACCTAATCACTTATAAGAAATTAACAAAACAAGAGTTCATAAGCTCCAATGTTATGTAGTACTTACCTGAATAGATGGCTTGTTTAGGTGCCCCACATTCGATGTTGTCTGTCGTGGCTCCTGGCCAAGCATCATGGTCTGAGGATTAATGAGACGAAATGCATCAATGACCACCTTCCCCTTGACACTCTGGATGGGGTCTATCACAACAGCAACTGCCCTGGGGTTTAAAGCTTCAAAACTCTGCATGTTCAATTTTGAAGATATTAGACATATCACAAGTGTACCTAGTCATTTCCAGTATGAATAATGCATAAGAGTATAGCATTTGGCACTTTGTGCAAAAAAGAGTAAAATAGAAATATTTTTTGCAATAAATTAGGCTTTGGCGCATTGCAAAATTATCTGTCATCACCTATTATTCGTGGATTTGTTTTCCTATCATACTCCAGATTAGGTTTATACAATGGGCTAGTGAACTCAAGCCAGAAGTTTCAGTTAATTAGTTGGGACTTGGGAACAATGGTCATGTCACGAGTAGGGGGATTGGGTAGCAATCTAAGATGGTAGAGCTTCAGATCCCAGCCTCACCTGAGATTTGAAACTTGTAGGCTAAAATAAAGTCTGAGATTTGAAACTTGTAGGCTAAAATAAAGTGAATTAAGTTTATATTTTTGTTCTAAAATTTGAAAAGATGATCCATCTAAACACTCTTAATATACTCACAGATTCAGCTCCACGGATCTGGTGGAGCTAGGAATACCCAGCTCCACCAGATCCACGGATTTGGTGAAGCTGGAGCCCTACTAAACACACCCATAGTAGTCGCGGCTGACAGCAGGGAGAGGCTTATAACCTCATCGCCCAGGCGCTGTGATGGAAGAGGGGGACTGGGAACAGATAAAATTGTAGGCTGGGAAGATAGACTAATTCCGTGCTTAATTCATCTGAATGATGCGGTAGCCCATATATAGATGAGACCACCCCTAACAACTTGCAAATAACCTTATCTCCTGGCTAACTAATGCAATCTTTTAACTAGACAAATCCTGGGAAGACCAAAGAACGGCCGAAGGCCTACTGTGCCACGTCCAGCACGATGGTTGTTGGCGCCGCTGGCTTCAGGTGATGTCTATGGCGCTGGTATTAGATACCGTACATGACATCTCTCCCCACCTTGTCAAACAGCTCGTCCTTGAGCTGAAAAGACAGATACTGGTGCTGAAAAGCTAGAGCATCCACCCACTGCACGAGCACCTGTCAAGTTCCCCTGCTCAACTTCACGCGAAGGACATACTATGGAGTAGGCAGAACACAACCATGGAGAATGTTGGGAAGCGCCGACAGAGATGATGGCGGTTCACCCCGAACTTCTTGAGCACGCCAACTCCAAATAGTAGGCGACGGAGTCGATTTTGGCCAGCACCTTGTATCGATAGTAGAACTTGGGCGCAAGCTTGCCTTTCGCACCAGCTCCTGGGAAAGTCGCCTGCCTATTGTGGAGACGTAGCCGACCCAGTCGCTGACTGCAAACACCAAGGGCCGATGCTTGCCGTCGTAGTAGTACGTGTCATGTTGCTTTACATGCAATAGACGTTCGCGAACATCAGCGCAAAACTAGTGATGGTCTTGGAGGCTACTCGCCACAGCAGTATTGCGAATTTCGCCCGCCTCCTACATCCGGAACGATGGGGGATCTCGATTGTACACCGCAGGGAAAGGCGTGTCCTGTAGCGCGGTATAGTACAAAGTGTTATAGCAAACTTCCGCCCACGGAAGTTAATGTAGCCACTACCAGGGAGTCACCGGTAACGCAACGAAGGTACATGGCAATGACCTGGTTGACCAACTCCGACTGCCATCGGATTGCGAATAGAAAGCCGTGCTCATATTGAGTCGTACGCCGGCAACTCAAAACAGATCATGCTAAAAGCGTGAAGTGAACATCGAGTCGCGGTCCGACACAATAGAATTATCATCTCAAGTAGGATGGCAAAAGACACGATAGAAGTAGAAATGCCATTCAACCGGACGATCTCGACGAAGAAGACTTTGGCCATCGATTTCGCCAAGTATGGACGGGCTAGTGGAATGAAGTGTGCATACTTGAAAAAGTGATCCGCCACCGTCAAGATGACTAATTTGCCACCCACGTGTGGCAAGCCCTCAATGAGATCCATTGAGATGTCCGCACAAACTTGGGATGGAACCTCGTGGGGTTAGAGAAAGCCCGCCGGTTGGAGTTGAGATATTGTTCCGCTGGTAGGTAAGGCAGTGCATGAACAAAGTCCTGAATCACAGTGTGGGCGTGAGGCACGTGGATGTCTCGACGTAGGCGGTGCAATAATTTCTACACGCCCTTAATGCCCACCCAGTGTGCAGCTTCCAGTGCGTCAGCTAGCGGAGGCGATACAAGTGGTATATACGCACAGCTCGCATACGTCACTAGGCCATCCATCAGTGCCCACAGCTCCTAGATTTTGCTAGCCACAATCTGGTTGTGCAGAGCTACCAAGGCCGGATCAATGGAAGCCACCTGGCATAGGGCAGCGAACAAGTCTAAGCGCGGGCTGGACACCGCACACAGCTATACCATGTTGGTTTCCCGCCTGGACAATGCATTAGCGACAATGTTGGTGTTCCCTGACTTGTACTCCACCAAGATATCGAAGCCCAAAAGCTTGCTCACCCATTGATGTTGTGGGATAGTGGCGAGCCGTTGATCCACGAGGAATTTGAGGTTATAGTGGTCGATACGGACGACAAAGGCACGACCCACAAGTAGGGCTTCCAGTAGTGAATTGCCGGCACTAGCCCAATGAGCTCGTGCTTGTAAGCGGCCAACGATGCATGGTGAGGGGCAATCAACCAGCTAAAGAAGGCCTAAGGACCACTCCTTTGGTGAAGCATAGCACCGAACCCCATGCCAAAAGCATAGCACTCGACGAAGTGTTGCTAGAAATCTGGAAGTTGCAGCACAGGGGGCGAAAGTCAGTGCCCCCTTGTGAGCTTGGAAGGCTTGGTCTGCGACCTCAGGCCGTGTGAAGCCATCCTTCTTGAGTAGCTGCATGAGGGGTGCTGCGATGACATCATTGTCCTTGATAAACTTGTGGTAGTACCTCCCGAGGCCTAAGAACCTGCGCAAGGCACGAGCAGACTTCGGAGTTGGCCAATCAACGACAGCTTGGACCTTCTGATGGTCCATGGCGATGCCTAACTCGGAGATGACATGCCCAAGGTACACCTCAACACCCTCCCAAAGAGCACTTGGTGATGGCTCATGAGGTGCAAGATGGCGCACACATGCTGCAAGTGTGCTAACCATGATGAGCTATAAAGCAAAATGTCGTCAAGGAAGACAAGCATGAATTGTCGCAGAAAGAGGCACAAACTCATTCATCAGCGTCTAGAATGTGGCCGGAGCATTCGACAAATTGAAGGGCGTGACGAGGAAATTGAACATCCCCTCATGTGTGCGGAACGCCGACTTCTTGATGTCATCGAGGTGCATCCAGACTTGGAGGTACCCATAGTAGAGGTCAAGATTGGTGAAGTAAAAGGCATTCCACAGTTCGTCAATGAGCTCGTCGATGACTGGGATTGGAAACTTGTTGTTGATGGTCTTCTCGTTCAATGCACAGTATTCGATGCAGAAGTGCCACAAACCGTCATGTTTCTTGACTAGCAGGACCGGTGATGGGAATTTCGAAGAGATTGGCCGGATGAGCCCCTATGCCATCATAGTGGCACATTGTTTTTCGAGCTCATTCTTCTGTATGGCCAGGTGGTGATATGATCGCACTACCACCGGCACAGTCCTAGGCAGCAAATGAATCTAGTGATCGCGGACACGCACAAAGAAAGGCCATCGGCTCGACAAAAATATCACCTAACTCAGACAGTAGGCCCTCCAAGAGTTCCCGGCCATCACATGCGTGGACCTGGGTTGTAAGCCGCGAGAAGTCCCAGAGTATCAGACCCAGCACAGCCAACCACTGCGTGTCGAGCACCACATCATAGCCGCCCAGCGGAATTGCGTACAGGTTAGTGAAGAGTTTGAGCCATCAGCGTTCTTCCATCTCCTCGGGGGTCAGCTTGCGAAACAACCTTGGTCCACGCGTGTTGCCCCTGGTGCAACGGTCGACGTGGCTCCAGCAAAGCCACCTGCAATCGTTGCCGTCAGCGTCTGACTAGCCGCAACCGTCACAAAGCCCACCGGAAGATGCTTGGCATAGGGATTAGTGATCGATGTCGCGAATTATTGTTGCCATTCATGTGCTTGAGCAAAGCTCATGCCAGGCTCCAAGTGTACGGTGCCTGCAGCTCCACATCTGTTTGCAATGGCCCTTGCAGCCCGACGGTGAACAATTGTATCAGCTACTCCTCAGACAAAGCTGACCTGGCAAAGCAACACGAGGAATTGCTCTTGGAATTGCACTATAGAGCTAATGCGCCGTAGTGAAGCCAACTCCCCGAGGGTATTACTCCTTATGGCCGGGCCAAAATGAGTGTTAACGAGCTCTGTAAAGCGTATCCAACTAGGTGTGCCGGCATCGTGCTCCAGCCAAAAGTACCAAGTCTGCACCACCCTCATCGTGTGATAGGACACGAGCCAGACCTTCTCTTCCTAGATCGTCTGCTACCCTCGGAAAAACTGCTCGCAGCGATTAAACTAGAGTAGCGGATCTTCCTTGCTGCTGAGGGTTGGGAAATCTAGCTCGTGGAAGCGTGGAACTCCAACTCGTTCTTGTGCCGCCGGTGTTAGCTGCTCCGTACCCGTTGACAGCGGCAATGATGGCACCGACAAGGGCGGCTTGACTTGAGGTGGTGCTAGCACTATGCCATCTTGGAGGCGTACAAGGCCGCCGGCGCGTTCTCAGCCTCTATGTCAGCCAATGTCTTCCCCTTCCCATGTTCTTGCCTATCGATCGCAACATTATGTACTCGCTGTTACTGATCAATCTCTGTTAGCTTTGTGTTGGGGGAATCCAGTTGATTCAACTTCTCGAGTTGCTTGGCGATGGATGCAATCTGGGCCGTCATGGTGGCCAGAGCGCCCTCCTCAGTTTGCTCAGTGCCAGAACCAGCCATGATGTCAATGTTGGTGGTGGGCGAGGTATTGGATCTGGTACCAAATTGTCACGAGGCCAAGGAATTGGGTAGCGATCTAAGATAGTAGTCATGGCTGCCGAGAGCGCAAGGCTTATAACTTCATCACCCTGGCGTCGTGACGGAAGAAGGGGACTAGGAGCAGATAGAATTGTAGACTAGGAAGAGACTATTAAGCTTTCAGAAGGCAGGTAGCCCTATAATAACAGGTGGTCCATTCATCAGTACAAGCATCCTTGCCTAATTCATCTTAATGATTTTGTAGCTCATATATAGATGAGATCACCCATAACAACTTGCAACTAACTTTATCTCTTGGCTAACTAATGCAATCTCTTAACTAGACAAATCCTGGGAAAACCAAATAACAGCCGAAGGCCTACTGTGCCGCGTCCGACACACTGGACGTTGGCGCCGCTGGCTCCTGGCGACATCTATGACGCTAGTACTGGATGCCGTACATGACAGATCAGACAATGTCAAGAGCAGTGACTAACATCCCTGGCAGGGTTAACTACCACAGAGATATTGCTGCTTAATGACAACAGGATTGGCCTAACACTAGTTCATTGACAACTTTCAGGTAGGCATGGAACACGATGAAGGCAGGAGAACAGCAAACATAACACAATAGAAAGCAAGCAATTGCTACCATTTACTCTCTCCATTACAAAGATTAGATTATTATATCCATATTTATTAGAAAATACTACAAATATTTTGATGAATTGCCATGCAGTAGTGGGACTACAGAAAATATAGCAACTCTGTTTGTCAAATCAAGTTAAAAGGACCCTTTTACAATGAATAAAAGATTGGTGGCATATGCATATACCTGTTGAGTATTGATGTCAACTCCTGAAAGCCAGCAACCAAAGCCAGGATGGGAGTGGTACCAGCCCACCACCATTTCAGGTCTGTAAAATCAACAGAACTGTCAACAGAATTGTTTGCCTACAACATAACTGAGTAAAAATAACACACACCCTCCATTCTGTTTCGCAATATCTGTCCATAGGCCACTATGGACCAAAGAAGCACTAAATATAAGAAATTTTTATTTTAACGATAAATGATACATACCTATCAAATGACATAGTACAACCACTTAACCTCTTTCAAAGCATTTAAAGGGGTAGAGAGTGAAAACATTGCAACAACTACATTCTTGATTCCCTCAAGGACAAGTATTTTGAAACAGAGACTCCTGAAGCCATGGACAAACATAATGAAACAGAGGGAGCAATTGACATATATATATCCCACATGAGTAAATACCAATGGCAAGGTACGTCCACCATCTATTCTACAAATGTATGATTTGAAAGTTCTCACTTTCTATCGTGGTCCGAATCTACTCTAATGGAAAGCTTGTTATATCCAAAGGATTGTGCTTAGCAGCAGGTAAAAACTAACATGTTCATTTTTCTCTAATATTCCGCTCAAACAGCAAATAAGTAAAGGTGTTTCTAATAACTGATTACGTAGTACACCCTTCATTTTGTTTTGCAATATTTGTTCATAGCCCACTATGGACCAAAGAAGCACTAAATATAAGAAAATTTCAATGATAAATGACCATGCATACCTATTAAATGACATAGTACAACCACTTAACCTCTTTCAGAGCATTTAAAGGGGTAGAGAGTGAAAACATTGTAGTAACTACATTCTTGATTCCCTCAAGGACAAATATTTTGAAACAGGGACTCCTGAAGCCATGGACATAAATATATCCCGCATGAGTAAATGAAAGTGCCAAGGTATCTCCACCATCTATTCTACAAATGTATGATTTGACAGTTCTCACTTTCTATCGTGATCCGAATCTACTCTAATGGAAAGCTTGTTATATCTGAAGGATTGTGCTTAGCAGCAGGTAAAAACTAACATTTTCGTTTTTCTCTAAAAAAGGCCAATCCTTCACAACAGAACTGGAGCAAGCATTTAATGCATTGTAATATGTTATATGCCTCATGGTGTATATATCAGTTAGGAATCTATAATTCTTCAAAATAATAGAATCTAGAACTTGGTTTTCTTGACATGAATGTAACAGAGCAAGACAACTAATTGAGTAAATTTACTTAGTACTAACGCTGGGTGAAGTTTCGATTTCCGACTAATAATCAGGAGAAGTATAGCAACAAAGTTGCTATCAGGCCCCGTACCTCCCGGTCTGCTTGAGCATGTCGAGCATGTTTGTCTGGAAGACATGGTCGACGGCCTCGACGCTGACCCCGGTCCCGCTCTGCGGCATGGCGAAGACGTCCACCACCCTGACAGTGTAGTCGTCGATGAACTCGCCCAGCATCAGGCCCATCACCTCCATCGGCACGCCGGCCCTCCCTGCAGCAGCAGCACACCAGCACGTGAGCCCAACAGCGAACCCTAACAGCCCTAGCCATCCCGGGGCGGAGATAGATCGAAGGGGGAGGAGTTAGGTCTACCGACGACTGACCGTGCTTGAGCATCTTGAGGAGCGCGAGGGAGGAGATGTAGACCTGCTCGGAGGAGTCGAGCAGCGGCGAGTCCGACGGCGGCTGCCCCATCCCGGGGGCGCCGAAGATCCGCTGCAGCCGCTCCATGCCTCTCTCTCGCCTTCGCCTCGAGCCGCGTCTCCTCGCTTCTCGGCCGCGGTTGCTTTGCGGGCGAGACTGGGGTCCTGATCGCCGGCAAGATGCTCGACGATGTGAGCTACAGATGCAAGGGATTCGGGTGGACAACAGAGAAGGAACAATTTGGGGATCGGAATTCGGAATAGGCCTGTTCATGAGACGAGCCGGGCCTGGAAAAAGGCACCCACTTCAGGCCCGGCCTAGTTGACGGTCCAAATGCCCATGAACAGAAGAACAGGCCACATACGCAACACTACTCAGAGCAATTCATCTTGCTAGCTTCCAAGTCCCCAGCCGCATTCGACTCCGTTCATGGCTCCTGATGCACTATCGGCGTCCTATCATCTATTCTAGCTCGGCCATGCCATAGCCGACGAGCAAGCAAGTTCAATTAGCGATAGCAGTGCGGCAAAGCTAGTGGTGCTCTCAAGTTTGATGGGAGGGCAGAGGACGAGCGGCAGACGATGAAAGCCGAGGCGGGGATGGCGGCTGTCGTGGCGGGCACAGCTATTGAGGGAGGCAAGCGGCGGTGGCGCCTTTGCGTGTGGCTGTCACGGCGAACGTAGCGACGGAGGGAGGTGAGCGGCGGCGGTGCCCTTGCCTTGCATGCGGTGGTTAACTGCCTCATATCTGCCTACGCGCGGCGCGGGCAATAATTTAGAGCTGGCCATATGGGCAGGGCCCGGCCCGGCCCACGGCACGACGACGGGAGGGCCGGGCCGGCACGGCACGAGGCCGTGGGTTGTGCTTGGGCCGGAGGCATCGCCACGGCCGGCACGCATGGGCACGCAGTGAGGATCGAGCCGGCCAGCACGGCGCAAGACGGCACGACGGCCGAGTGGAGAGGCGGGCGAGGCGCGGGCGCGGTGGGACGGCCACGACCGTTGCCGCCGCTATGCCGACCGTTGGGCGTGGGCCGTGTCGGCTGCCGGGCGGTCTGGGTTTTTTGAAATTTTGATCGTTTTATAGACGTTATGTGTTAAAAAATTGATAAAAAAATTAAAAACGGGTAAAAAATCCCGAATTTTTTCCTATAAATAGGGAGGACCCCTCTCCTCATTTTGCACCCATTCACTCATCATCTTCTCTATTGGTCATCTTGTGAAAATTGTGATATTGTTTGTAGTTATTTAGCAAAATTCGGAGAAATTTTGCTAAAATTTCGGAGAAATTCAAACTCGAGCTTTCGGTAACACAAGAGGTTTGTCATACTGAATTTTGCTAGTTGTATTGTTTTTATTATTTTTACTAATGTTCGGAATATTCAATTTGCAGTTTTTTGCATGGATCATTTCCCTATCTCCGATTTCGAGATCGCTCCGGAGGACCTTGAATCCTTCCAAGATTTGTCCGTCGTACCCGAAACACAAGCACCTGAAGAACATCATGTAGAAGAAGAACCATCAGGCTCCATGTCCATGACCATGAGTGCTTCTGACTCGACATCCACTAGAGCGAAGAGAGCGAGGCAGACATCGAGAGTTTAGAATTTTTTCGACAAGCAAACGAGGACAGATGCAAAAGGAAAAGAGGTAAGAGTTGCTGTTTGTAAATAATGTCATCAATTTTTATCTGCAAAATCTACTGGGGGTACGGGACACTTGCATAGGCATATTGAAAGTTGCAATGCGAAAATAGGAGCAGCTATGAGACAGACACAACTAATATACAACCCCGACGGTTCGATCCGTAACTGGGAATATAGTGGCGAAGTAGCTAGGCAATCTCTTGTACGCTTAATTGCATCACAGGATTTACCTTTAAACTTTGGCGAGAGTGCCGATTTTGAAAATTACATTAAGCGTGCACATAATCCAAAATTTAATAAAGTATCTAGACAAACAACTAGTAGAGACTAGTATAGTGCCAGTGCTAATACTACGATGGCAGTACATCTGCTTATCAATTAAATAAAAGATAAGTATGAATATAATACTTAACAATAAATAATCTTGTGATCACATTGTACGTACTACATATTTAGAAGGAGAGCGAATCAAATAAGGAAATAAACAGGGAGGATCTGCATGCAAGGAAACCAGACTTGAATTGCCAAAACTGTATGTATTATATATTTGGAAGGAGAGCGAATCAAACAAGGAAATAAATAGGGAGGATCCGCATGCCCGAAGGTGTTGCCCTTGATCTCCTCCACGCATCAAGGCTTCGCAAAGATCGCCTCATGAGTCGCGACGTCGACAACCTCCGCCACCTCCGCTCGCGCAAAGGTACGCGTCCATCTCCGTGGTCGATCGCGGCGCAAGCCCTCAGTGTAGTCGGCGCCAAAGGGGTCGAACGCCATGGCAAGCGTGATGTCATCTGGAAAGCTGAACCAATAATGGCTTCCCTAATTATCATCCAAATATGAATGCTAACATATAGCACCATTTGTGCGTCCTGATTGAGACTAATTATTATTAGAATATATGTTACTTCCCATAGTGTATTTAGGAATAAGTCCTAAAATGAACTTATTCCTTATATTTATCATACAATAATTGCATTTCATACACACATTCCTTATATAATATTTTTAGCTAAATAATATTATGGCGACGGTACGTGAGCGCCTTGTATAGGATGTGGTGCACATGCATGAATGGAAGAAAATTAAGCGCGCGATTCATGGTACTGACTGGTATGGTAAATATTGAATCGAAATCAAATGGGTTTAGATTTGAAACATAAATTCCATATATATAGTTCAATTGAAATATATATATGTGTGGGCTCTCCTGTTGTGGGCCACATGAATGAATGAGTTAGACACATTAAACAACAGCCATCGGATGTGGGTGAGTAAAACTGAGGAAAGATCTGAGACATTTATTTTGATGAATGCAAGTTTGTGGGAACGTTTTGCTGGGTGCACGAACATTGGGCCATCTCTAATGAGGTGCATTATTTAGGGTGGACGTAGGAAAAATTGCTTAGGTGCATTATAAAGGGGTATAGATGCACATGCATGAATGGAAGAAAATTAAGCGCGCGATTCATGGTACTGACTGGTATGGTAAATATTGAATCGAAATCAAATGGGTTTAGATTTGCAACATAAATTCCATATATATAGTTCAATTGAAATATATATGTGCGGGCTCTCCTGTTGTGGGCCACATGAATGAATGAGTTAGACACATTAAACAACAGCCATCGGATGTGGGTGAGTAAAACTGAGGAAAGATCTGAGACGTTCATTTTGATGAATGCAAGTTTCTAGGGACGTTTTGCTGGGTGCACGAACATTGGGCCATCTCTAATGAGGTGCATTATTTAGGGTGAACGTAGAAAAAATTGTTTAGGTGTATTATAAAGGGGTATAGATGTAGTTAAGTATTACAATAGTTGTCGTGAAAATTTAAAAAACATGTTCAGTACTTGCACATTTTCCGTATCTTTGACTTCAGACATATGGAGTGGTAGGGCTAAGCAAGATTATATTAGCGTAGTTGCTCATTATGTTAACCAAAACTGGCAACTAGAAAAAAGAATTATAGGTTTCAAACTAATTGATGTCGCACATACGAGAGAGAATATTGCTGAGAGTATTATTAGGGTGGTGGAGGACTTTGGTCTCAGTGATAAGATTTTTGCTATAACTTTAGATAATGCCTCCGCAAACACCTCCGCAATGAATATTCTCACTCCAATATTTGGTACTTATCTTTGAATCATTTTGCTTCATCAACGTTGTGCCTGTCATATTATTAACCTTATAGTTAAAAGTGGACTTGCCCCGTTAGAACGTTACATTGCACATTTCCGTTTGGCAATTTCTTTTATGAATCATTCTAATGCTAGAATAGCATCTTATAAGAACTTTTGCATTGCAATGGGCGTACGTCCAAGAATATTTGGTTTAGATATGCCAGTAAGATAGAATTCTACTTACTTAATGTTTAGGAACCTTCTGCCATATAAGAGCACATTTGAGGTTTTCATTCAAACACATCACCCTAAACGTGATTTATTATCTGAAGAACATTGGTATGTTGCATCAAAGTTACTTCAGTTTTTTGAAGTTTTTTATGACTCTACAGTTGCTTTATCCGCAGTTTATGAACTCACATCTTCTCTAATTGTGCATCATATCTTAGATATGGCTAGCCATTTTAAGAACAACGAAAATGACATGATTTTAAGAGATTCTGTCACCGCAATGAAAACAAAATATTTGAAATATTGGAAAGAAATTCCACTTCTATATGCCTTCGCCTTTATTTTAGATCCTAGAGCAAAACTTAGAGGATTTGGTAACGTCCTCTCCATTTTAGGTGATGTTCTAGGGAAAGATTATTCAATTTATTTTACTACTATTCGTACTAAACTAACCGAAGTTTACAACAAGTACGAACAAAAGCATCAAGAAGTTCGTTTGCAACGACCTCCTGCACCTATCGCGGGTAAGAAAAAGACTGCGTGGGGCAAAATCTGGGGTTCTTCTTCTTCAGGTACAGGTTCTACATCAGGTGGTGATACAAGCCGCGACCAACAAGTCTCCTCTGGGGAACTATCTGCCTATATGGACAACGACGCGTTGGATTACCAACAAGAAGGAGACGATGTCTTCAATATTGTTCAATGGTGGCATGAGCACAAGCTAACATATCCCGTGCTATCCATATTAACTCGAGATGTGTTAACTGTTCCAGTCTCGACAGTTTCCTTCGAGTCTGCCTTCAGTCTCTCCGGTAGAATATTGGAGGAGAGAAGAACAAGCCTATCGAGTGATATGGTGGAGATGCTCATGACTATCAAAGACTGGGAACACGCTGATGCAAGAACTCAACATTCCGCTGAAAACCGAGAACTAGAGGAAACCTTCGAAAATCTTTACCTCGACAATGACGAAGACCCTCCATCTACCTCTTAGTATGTATTAGAGGTTTAGAGCTTTAGTTGTACTCTTTTCTTTGTCAATGTTTTCTCTAGATGAGTTTTTACTTGGCAAAGTTTTTAACGAGGCAACCATCCAAACATTAATAAAGCTCTTTGTTACATGTCCTACAATTTTTTTGTCTCAATTTATTGTACGTCATTTTTATGCTATTTTCTAACTCTACGTCTCTACATATTTTTTCTTATTTTTTATAATTTTTCTTAATTTTTTCCTTATTTTTTCCTATTTCCCCCCTATTTTTTCCTTTTTTTTTTTTTTTTGCACACGGCCGATGGGCGCCCGAGGCCCACCGTCTTGAGTCGTGCGGGGCAAGACGCAAGACGTCCCATGCGCCCGGCGTGCGTGCACGGCCTTGACCTCGGCCCATGGGCGGGCACAGCACGACCGGACCTTCGTGCCTAGATGGACCATGCCTCGACCAGGCCGTGCCGTGCTGGGCCGGGCCGCCCATCTGGCCGGCTCTAGCGGGCATGCAGAGGCGTCCTTGCATGGCAGGTTTTCGAGGAGATGCCTTCGGCCTTCGGCAACCTTGTCATGTCATGGGACATCGTGGACGCCCTCGAGCTCTGCCATCGTGAGTCGTAGTGAGCGTGTACGTGTCTCACTGTTATGCTCTCAGAAAATTCCAATACCCTTTGATCTCTTCATGCCTTGCTTACTTGTTAGTTGTTACTCCGTCGCCGTCAACCCCTTCCTCCCCAGGTGAGGTGCAGGTTTTAGGCACAAGATCCTCTTCTTCCACAGTGAAATGCTCTGAAATTCGTCAGCTTGGAATTTCTTTTTGTCCTCTTACACAAACACAAAGACAACGTTGAGTCGATGCACTTCCATTGATCAATCATCCAAGACCTTCTGCGAGAGAACCCTATCTATCGACGTAGCGAGCGCGTGACGACGACATGCCTCCACCTCGTGCTTCCCTCCCCTCCCCTTCTTGTGCCCTACCGCCTTCTCTCTCCCCCTCGACAGTTCTCTCCCTGATGTTCAAATTTTTAGCTCTAAACTTCAAATTATAGATTGCCAGGCTCCACAACTGCCAAATTGAGCAATGTAGCCTCTCTTCTCTATCCCCAACAACTCATATTTTGTGAGCAACACTCCACCCAGCTGCCCCTCTTCGGATCTATGTTATCGTCACGGTTTATTGTTGCTCAGATCTGGCCATATCTGTCAAGAATCGATTGCTTATTTGACTCATTTCTCTTTTCTTTAATAAAAATAGCTTTATTTTAAAAAAATTATAAAAATGATCCCTTCTCCACCACAAAAGAGCCTGTGAGTGACAGTGCTTAGTACCACGGCACCTCGATGTTCTGCGCTGCAGCACTGTAGCACGGAAGGTAGTACTGTAGCGAGGAGGGGAGACTATTTGTGCAGTTTTTTTTTTTTGTCAGGGCACTATTTTTGAAAAAAAAAAGAGGCGATGGGGCCAAATAAATGATCAGTTCTGTCTGCCAAAGGCTTTCTGCGTCCAGGGAGAAACGGAGCACAAATGCGAGCTGGTCGGACAGGATGAGGAAGGCAGCATGGTTTCGACTTGATTGAAGTATTGACAATGACGGCTTGGAGCGAGGCTCGCTGATGTGTTGATGGAGTATTAGAAGAGGCATAAAGAAGACGACGGTGGCATATTCGTCAAATACGGGCAAAATACGTAGGGCAACGGTATTTTTTGTGAGCAAGTGATCTACAAAAGTATTTTTAGAAGTTGATACCTTGCGGTAGCTTTCTTTGATTCAATCATTTAGAATGGCATATATCAAAATTCCCTAAATTAAAAGACCCGAAATGTCTATATGATCCATTCCATTACACTGACTCTTATTGATTTCCCAGTACTTAACAAATGCTAGACGAATTACTCACAAGCTTTTCGCTTGCTGCTTTGGACATCCACGTGATCTCCAATACACACATTGACCACTACTTTTTATAATTTTATGTTAGTAAAATTAATAAAAATATAATGATATGGAAGATTTTTTTATGATAAGTCTACTAACATCATTTTCATGAGACAAATATGAATAGTTTTGTTTATATTAGTGGTAAGAGTTTTTAAAAGTTTGACCCTGCATGTGTTCTAAAACGGCATTTATTTGAGAACGAAAGGAGTGTTGTAAAGATTAACATTGGCAAATAAATATGCTGGGCATGTAAACAAAGTTTCAGGTTAATTACACTAATAAAGTTTCAGGAGTGTTGTGGTCGAGCATCAGCTCGATTTGCTGAATCGCTCGCCAAGTGCTCAGCCCGCTCTTGTTCGAGCGCTGCTCGACACGTGCGTGCGTCTGTATGTGTGGAGTATATGTGCGTATGTAGCTCGTTTGTTGTTTCTTTTTCTATACTGAATGTCAGAACTTCTGGCTAAAATTCAAAAAAGATTGCACTAATAAAACCATATATCTTGAACAAACTCAAATGTCTTGATTCTTATTTCATTCCTCCTTTAGTATCATCCCAAGGTAGCAGCATCTTTTCTAATTCTACAGAAATATTTTTCATCTCCGGTAGGCATTCTTAATTAACCCAGTCACTGCTACTACTACTAAGGATAGGTTCCGACAGTGTGTGCTGCGTATAAGTATGAGAAATATATTAAGAAAATAAAATATATTTGTGTGTTTGAATAAGGAGGTAAAGGATGATGCTGACTTAAAAACGATTCTACTAGCTGGCATTCTGCACAATATTTTGGATCATAAGTTGATGCAGTCAGAGGCGGAGCCAGGCCTCGGGCCACCCGGCCTGGGCCCGAGGTCTGGCCCAAAAACTCAATGCAAAATTTATTGAAAATTTATAAAAATTCACAAATTAGCTCAATAAACCTTGGGCCAGCCTAGGTTGGTCCGAGGCTTGGACCTAGGCTGGCTCCGCCCCTGGATGCTGTGCTATATATGCTTTTTAAAATAAAACCCTTAATGACTACGTTATTTTTCTCAAATTTAAAAAGAGTTACAATCAAATCCGCATGGCCAGATGTGTGGTCCCTGTGGACCATTCGTTACCATCCTCGTATATACATGTGCTCCCTATGTCCTCGATTGCATCAAATTGTTGCAATCCATACATACTATCGGTGTTTCGAGCACCGGCGAGTGAATTTTTAGTCAAGAGGTCGCGCGTTTTCTCTCTTTGAATGGTTAGACTCAGGGAGCCCAAGACGTATACTGGTTCGGGCCGAATGTCTCTACTCCAGTTCGTACAGTGGTGTTATATTGCTTCGGGTGCAGATGACTGCCGGGTGTTTACAAGCGAGAGCTAAGAAAACGAGAAGATGATGGTTCGATCCCTCTATCGATCGATTCCTTCATCCCCTCTCTCCAGAGGACCCTACCTCCCTTTATACAGTCGGAGGGGGCAGGTTACAGGAGAGTTGGGAGAGGAAAGGATGAGGTGTCCTACACTAGGAGTTCCAGCTCTGGATCTTGGCAATGTGACCGGTCGTCCACTTACCCCATGCCGGGTCGGTGGACTCATCAAGTGGCGTAGTTTTCCGTGCAGTCAGGGAATGGCGCTCCTACCCTTCTGCACGCCTGTCAGATGCTGACGCCATAATGCGTGGCTCCGGTGCTGCCTCGGGAGGGAGCGCGTCCCCACACTGTGCATGACTGGACGATGAGACTGGAGCCTTGACTTTGACGACCTTCTTACTGCCTTGGGAAGGAGCCACCTGCCCTCGCACGGTCACTCCGCGCGGTCGTGTCCGTGGGGGCAGGTGATCAACGGCTCGCGGCAGCCTAACACTCGATCCTCGGCGGAGATCGCTTTGGCTTGATCGGAGCTCGCGGGGTCCGACCCGTGGCGGGGGTTGGACGTCCCCTAGTTGGTTTGGTCGGGATCGAGTGTCTTTCGTGGCCCAGCGGGGGCCTTTGGCCAGAGCCGGTCTTGGGGCAGCCCGTTCGTCATTCCGGGCCGCTGGGGGTACCCGTGGTGTGAGTGTTCATCACATACACTCACCAGAATTTCCAAATCTAGCAGTGAATAGGACTGTGCATACGATATAATTGGTAAATACAGTAATTAAAATGTGATACCAAATATACCAAATAGAACTTCGGTTTAATATCAGTAAATACCATAATATTTCAATTCGGTATCGGTAAATACCATATTTATCAAACTAGTGTGAATTGTTCTTTTTTACTTATCATTTTAGACATCGATATGGTTTCTAATACACACCTTTGACCATTACTCTATCAAATTATATGTTAGTAAAATTATCACACACATTTAACTATTACTTTGACAAATCTAGTGATATTATTGCCATATGAAACTATACTTTATACAAATTTGACTATTACTTTACATAATTATACATGTATTTTTTATATTTCGGTATTCGATTTATTTTGGTTTACTCGTGGTTTTTACCAAAAAAAACAATATCCCAAAAGTCAATTTTTTGCCATATCATACCAAATACCATGTACTAGTCAAACCAAGTTGAACGATTTGATTCGATTTTTTGGCACGATTTTTTCAACTCGATAAAACCGTGTACAACCCTGGCAATGAATATCAGGACTTTTCTACGAGGCATGTGTACAAGTGCTGGATAATTAACAGATGGTCGCGCGCGTGTGCGCATATATATACACACGCATACATATATATAATATATATACACATATATATAGAGCTTTTTTCATACTCTCAAGAGTACATACTTCCACCTCTAATATACCACTTAAACAAACGTGATATACTACTTTATCACTTCGGTATACTCTAATAATAATTCTAAGATACTACAATGTAATATAGTTGAAAAAAATTCATCGGAACTCTTCATGTTTTTTTGCTATATACATTTTTCCATATGTAAAGGGAATATATAAACAAATTATGCTATAAAGGGTGGAATTTGATGAAATTTTTTGTGGAGCACACCGGCGCGGGCCGGGTCTAGCTCCATGGCTCGCCTGGGTCGACGAGGCTGGGCACCTCCCTACCGCAGGCTGCCTGGGCACCTCCCTGCTGCAGGCTGCCATGCCCTGCCGCGGCTTGTGGCAGTGGCGCCGTGCCCTCCATGCCTGTGTGCCGCATCTGTGTCGTGCCAGCACGAATCCGGCCCAAACGGCGGTGCCAGGCCATACCGCCCATCTTACCCGGTTTCTAAATTCGGCATAACCCGAGCTACAGTACCGTACCCGCCGTGCCTCGGGCCGCCAAAAAAACACGGCACGAGTGCCCCACTACGCATACCTCACATCCTCCATGATATTCAATGGTTGTGCTAGTCATACACATATAGAGAAACAAATCCACTGTATAGGCCTGCATGATTTCCCATCGGACACGTGTACATGAAATATCAACCAGATGAATTCTTCCAAAGGTCTGCAATGGAGCAAACTCCCGTTTGACATGGTAGAGAACACGACCGATGTGCTATGCGCGACTCAGTCAGTGATGGTTGCTTTTACCATCGCCTCACGTTTTCCTTCGAAAGTATGCTTGTTTTGTTCAACACCTGCACACGCAACGACACGTTGTGCACACGTGCCGTATATCTCCATCCACACCGAATAAAACAAAAAAAAAATCGCTTTTGCTCCACACCCCATCTCGGCCATTGTACAACAATCCAACGGTAGCAAAGCTTGCCATGTGCACACTAAATATTAAATAATTAATTAATAATTGAACTGTGTAGAGAAAATACGAATACTTATAACACCTTTAATAGTGAGAGAGGTGCTTCAATGCTTTTCTTTTTTACAATTGCACAAATATTAAAGCATAAATGAAAGATAGATGGAGATTACTTACCCCTTCGCTTGCTTCAAGATTTGTACAACTTGTATTAGGAGGGGAAGCATTGAAGCACTGCTCTAACAGTGATCTTATGTACCATATCACTTACATTCCTTATTGCAAGAGAGAAGAGATGAAATGAGAATGTATTATCTCTTATGCAAATCGATAACTTTGACACATAAACCATTACAAGTGTGAAAAAAAGTTACGGTAAAAATGATAAAATATGATTAGACAAATTATTTTGGAGATAAGTTGTTGGAGATATCTCCAAGTAACAATCGTCCGATAGCATGGAGCCATGGACCACGGTACTCCAGTACTGACTACCGAGCGTGTTAATATTTCGTATTCTACTTTTTTTTTTTACTTCTCTTTCTCCTCTTCCTTCGCCTGTCTTCCTCTCCGCGAGAAGAACACCGAAGGCGACGAGCAAAAACTAAATAAAAAAGAGGATCTAAATAAGAAATGAAACGCAACATACCCTAAGCCGCGGCGGGCGCAATCTCGGCGGCGCAGCACGTCGCCGATCGCCGCAGAAGCTGGTGGGAGCGATCGCCGGGGATCGCCTCCGCCGATGTGAGATGCTGGGCGGCGGGAGGCAGAGGGGGAGGGAGGAGGAGGAGGCCTCGGGGGGCCTCCGGGCGGGGATGGGGGAGGAGCACGAGGAGGGGGAGCTGGAGCTCGAGGCGGGCGAGGCGGGCGGCTGGGACGCCTACGGCTACGGCGGCCGCGAGGCGGGCGACGATGAGCTTGCTGATCCCGACGCTCTCACCTACATCGTAAGAGATGCTCTCGTCTTCGTGTTTTTGTGTGCAGATTGGATGGTTGATGTGTTCGTGGTACCGGTTTGTGGTGGTTGCCTGCTTGTTTTATGCAGCGGTAATTGTGCTAGCTCGGTTGTAGCGTTGTGGAATTTTGCGTTAATTTTGCTGTGTATCGGCGGCGAAGTTTTGTTTTTTGGTTGATGAGGTTATTGCTGATTACAATGGTTGGTTATTTATTTAATCTGGATAGTTTACCATGGCTGCTGCGCACATTGGGGTTTGCGATTTCATAGTTAATTGCCGGCCTCCATGGTGAGATGGAATATGGTTTAATGTGTTAGCTTTAGCTGATTTCGTGGGAATTATGTGTGGAGTAATGGCTTGAAACTGACGCGCGAGTGTCCAGTTAGTTCGTGAATTTTTCTTTTACGCTTTACAGTGATTTCGGTTACGTCCTTTTGGTGAATTCCGGAGCTTTCTTAATTTCAGTGCTAGATTTAATTTGTGTAATTTTTGTTACTCTAACCTAGGAGCTCACTACCCCTGCTTAAACACAACCCATGAAATATGTTTGGGGAAAACCACCTTGTAAGCTCTAGAAAGTAAAAAATGCAGTATTATATGAGATTTTGGATTTTATACTAGAAATCTGATTCAACATGGAGAATGATTGTGAGATTGATAATTGTCACTTTACTTTGTTGCTTGATTTGCCTATGTCTGTGTAATAACTTCTTGTAGCAATGGTTCAAAAGCACATACCACTATACCATTTAGGTATTCATGGTTTGCATTCTGCTTCCAGCTTTCATTACTTAAAGCTAGAGGAGTTGATGGCTTGATGCTACATCCGGCATATGGATATGCCAGACTTAACTAGTATGAGTTTGTTTGGATTTGGGGGATTTAATCCATCTTTTACATGACATTCCAGGCTTCTGGGGTCCTTAATTCCTCTAGGTTTTTTTTTTTTGGATTTTGAGGAATTTTAGGGAATGAATTGTTCTTCTACACTATGTTTAACTGCTGCTAATGTGCCCCAGAAATTAGGTCTTCAACTTTTGTTGCTATATATACTCTTAAATAGTGGCTTTCTCTTTCACAGATGTTCCTTATGTTTCGTATACACTCTTAAAGGAGTAGTTTTCTATTTTATGGAAGATAAACTTTTAAATAAAGTATGGTGTATGTTGTACAGGATGAAAAACTTCAAAATGTGTTGGGTCATTTCCAGAAGGATTTTGAAGGTGGAGTACTTGCTGATAACTTTGGTAAGGGGATTACATGCTGCCACCCTATTTACTCTGTCGAGTTACTCTGGGGATTACATGCTGCCACCCTATTTACTCTGTAGAGTTACTCTTGTACTGATGTATGTGAAAAATTGTTCACACTACATAGGATCACAATATGGGGGTTATGGCTCATTCTTGCCTACACACCACCGTTCCCCTTCTGTCTTGTCTCAATCTAGAAGCCCTGCGGTTCCACCAAACCGTGGCAGTGCCTCTAGATCACCATATATGCCAGTGGAGGTACACTTCTACAAATTTCACCATGACATGTCGACTTATTAGGATTACTGCATAAATATTAGAACCCTATTAAATTGCTACGATGAACTTCCAGAGTGCACAGAAGAATAGTTTTGTCAAGACCGCATTAGATAGCAAGAGGAAAAATGATTACTGTCAAAGAACATCCAATGGGATCGATGGTAATCCTCCTCAACAGATGTTGAACAGAGCAGTCAATGACCCTGAGCAAAAGACACCGAAAATACTTATCAAGGTGAACAGCAATAAAAGTTTGGCAAGAAACACTGCTGCTATATACAGTGGCCTGGGCCTCGACATTTCTCCTTCGTCATCTATGGATGACAGCCTAGATGGGAGCGCTGGGGCTCTTGAGCTGAAACATTTACCTGATGAATCTCCTAATACCATTTTCCAGGTTAAGTTTTGTCTCATCAATTTGTTTGTCTTGCCAAGACCTTTGATGATTGATTTTAAAGAGTTAATCCCTTTTGTTATTTGAACAGATAATGACCTGCCATTCTGTTCCCGGAGGACTCTTGCTCTCACCCCTTGCTGAACATGTTCTAGAATTGAGAAAAAAGTCAACACCTGTAACAAAAAAATATGAAGCACCTGCATTTGATGATGACAAAGAAGAGTTGAACAGAGACTGGCATCATACGACCTCTGCTGCACGAGATAACAAGAATCAGATGGAGAAGAAAATTAAGTATGATGAAAAGAAAGATCACCTTCCCAATTTCAAGAGTTCTAAACGCAGACATAACAATGCAAGTATTACGAATAAGGGAATTAAACCTGAGTTGCAGGACATTTCAGATGATACAGATTCAATCCTCTTACCAAGAAGCATAAAGACAGACCAACATTCAGTTGAGGAATCAGCAAAATTTGTGGCTGAGATTTCGGATCACATCAAGGAAACAAAGAATGGCCCATTGAAGGGACGAATTAGTGACAAGAGTTCTTTGAGAGATATGGAGTCAGTGGTAGATTTTAAAGCTGTTAATTTAGCACATGATTGTAAACATCCAAAGGGTAAAGCAAATGCAAAAGCCAGTACAGTGAGAAATGCATTTGAAGATTGGAGCAAGGACAGTAAGACAGAACCTTCACTTGATCATGGATTTTCGGGTGAGATCAAATATGATTCTGATGAATACAATGATCAAACTTTTACAAATTCAAATCACCTGCAAAATGTTCCTCCTAACGAAACATCACTTGAGAGAGACAAAGGAAAAGTGATTAATGTAAAAGGTGAACTATCTCAGTACAAAAGGAAGGAAATGGAAAGTCTAGTTAATCCTGAATCCATGGATATCATACCAGAAAATGTAGGCAGAAATTCTTCTGGAATGCCGAAAGGGAAGAAGAAAACTTCCTCTTTGCAACCTGCTCTGTCTGGGAAGAAGCTCAAGGTCAAGCCACGCAAACAATTGAACAATGACATTACTGGAAAATCTTATGGCAAATATAAGAGAGTGAAGCCTGAGAAAGAGACCGTTACATCTGGAGAGACTGATAAGGACATGTCAGGTGGTGGAAATGATGCTGACCGCAAGATCTCTCCCATGTTTCCTGACAAATCAGCTCCTATGTCATCAGCATACAAGAATGAGGGTATAGAATCATCCATGGCAGTGCCTGCTCCAGCACCTGTTTTAATAAATGAACAATGGGTGTGCTGTGATAAGTGTGAGAAATGGCGCCTTTTACCCTATTGGATGAATCCAGATATACTTCCCAAAAAATGGCGGTGTAGCATGCAAAGTTGGCTGTAAGTTTTTGCAAGAGACATTAGATCCACTTTGTTCATTTTTAGATATTTTCATGCCTTATCTTAGTCTCTCCATTTGTTAGTTTCTAAGATGCGATAACTCAGTGGAGTAAGTTTTTCTTGCATTATATTTTTTGTAATTCCTTTGTGCAAACTGATATGAAGTTGTTTTTATTTTCCAACTGTTCCATTATCTTAAAGAGAAACAAACTGTTGAAATTTCTTAATTGATTCCATTATGGTTTATTTTTTAATCTCTGTATTCATGTTTTGTCTCCATTCATATGGTCATGTGTTGACTATAGAGTTTCATTGCTTGCAAGCACTATTGAATACATTATTTGCTATACATGTGCTTGCTTTTATCTTTAATAGATTGTTATTTTTAACTTCTTGTAGGCCTGGAATGAATAGCTGCAAAATAAGTGAGGATGAGACCACAAAAACCTTTCGTGCGCTTTATATGGTTCCTGCACCTGAAAATAACATGAGTTTGGATGGTCGTCATGATATTGCTACATCAGGCATAAACATAGCTATGACTCCCCCAACTTTTGAGGGCAATGTAAAGTCTATCACTACATCAGGGAAGCTGAAAGTTCAATCCAATGATGCAGCTAATGTGTCGAATAATTTAAACGCAGCTGAGACGTCGAAGCCTTTAAAGAAGCTACATGCTCCTACAAGTAAAAAGCCTGATGGTGTTGATTGCTTCCCTAAACACAAGAAAAAACGGAAGCACGTAGGATCGTCAGATAAAGGTACAACAACTAATAATTTTTTTTTCTAATTTATTTCTATTGTTAGTCGTTTGATTCTAATGGTTTCGATTTCTGCAGGAGAAATTGTTGCAAAAGATCAGACACATCCAAAATCAAAGAGCAGTGTAGGGGTTGATCATGATAACCTGAGAGCAACAAAGAAAATGAAGAAAGAATTCAATGAGCCTGCAAAACATCATCCCTCTGAGTTTGAAATAAGCAAAAGTAGTGCTTCAATCATGGAAACTCCGAAAAACTTGAATAAATATGGTGGCATTTCACCTGGCATCAGAAAGTATGGTTCATCTTCATCAGCTAAATGGTTTCATGATGAAGATAAAGTTTCCTCAGAAGGAGGGGGCATTAGAACTTCTGATGCAGGACGATCTGATCTTGCAGACTTATCCATTAAGAATAGAAAATCAAAACAAAGGCAATTAAGCCAGTGTGGTCCTGACCCTAGTCTGGGCTTCGTAGAGGCTCTGGCTAGTGATACCTTTACGAAGCGTGTTGTAAAAGAAGCTTTAAGTGAAAGTAATGCTGCCAAGGAAAATCCCAGGCCAGAGCTGAAGTTTTCAAAGATGGATGACCATAGGAAAGTTGCCCATGCCAGAGGCTCCATTGCTGGAATTGCTAGAGATGGAATATATGCTGAGAAAGAGCATTTAGGAGAGCAACGTCAACAGAATATCCATTTCGAGCACTCATTGCTGTCTGAAAACACCATGAGGAGGGCTATATGTTATGCACAAGCATCTACAGCTGCCACTTCCAGTTCATCTAAGGTGTCTAGCTCCCACAAGAGTAAAGCTGACTTTCAAGAAACATGGGCCTCTCCTGTAGAGTCAGTTTCTTCTTCACCCTTGAGAACTTCTGATCAGAATCTTTTGGATCAACATAGAAGGTATTCATGTGCGGTTGCAGAAAATGTGCGTTCTCAGGAGTCTGGAAAAAGTGGTTCTTCATGCTCCAAGGAAAAATATGACTTTGGGTCTGGTTCTGATCACGCCAAGGCTCATGTTTCTGGTTTCTTTAACGGAGACATGCATCATCATGTTTTGAAGGATGGGGACTTGCAGAAGGATAAACAAGACTTGTTGACAAATGGATGCCATAAAAACGAGGATTCTGGACTTGGTATAAGAAATGGTCAATCGAATCCTGTAATGGGACAGAAAGTTAATTCACATGTCCTTTCAATACACGACAACAGTGATCACAAACAGCCACCATCCCATCAAAATGGGAAAACACTTCTTCGTAATTCAAACCAAAGTGACCATGCAAAGTTGACTTCTGGGAAACATCCAACACAGGTTAAGCCTGATAAAGGGAATGTAGAATACAAGGACCTGAAAATAAATCCATCTACTATTAAAGGAAGCAAGCAGCAGCCATCATTGAACAATACAGCAGATGGAGATGCCTCCTACAAGGCAAAACAATCAAAAAAGGCTGTTATCGAAAATACGAAGCAAATAACTCTTAATGCTGATGCTTCAAGTCCAGTAAATGCATTTGTTCTACTGAAGGAAGCTCGGAATTTGAAGCATTTGTCTAAACATTTAAAGGTTTGAATGTTTGAAACATTACTCAAAACATTTTTTTACTATTCTTTTTATTCGGATTCCGTTGCCCCTCATGTGCATCGCTTGTTGCAGGAAAAGGGAAATGACCTCGACAGTGCAAGCATGTGCTTTGAGGCGGGCCTGAAATTTCTTCATGTCGCATCTCTTTGGGAGGCTCCAAATATTGATAGCTCCAAACAAGTGGATTCTATACAAGCTATGAAACTATATTCTGAAACAGGAAACCTTTGTGGGTAAGCAACATTCTTACAATGTCATCTCTTTAAGAGGCAGGCAGCATGTCAAATTTGTTTATAGTATTTGGGTTTGTTTACCCTTTTGACATTCTTGAATGCCTTCAAGCAGTCACTTTTATTTCCTTTCAAGGGAAACTTGATAGTTTGGTTCTTGTTACTTGTTTCTGTCGTTCTAAACATTTAGGATATTAGAACTTCCATCCCTTGTAAGCCTCTGTTGCTTTCTTTTGGACGTGACCAGTGTTATAAAAAGCACTAGGCGCTAGGTGAGCGGCAGCAAGGCGCCTAGGCCGCTGCCTAACAGGCAGTGCACACACAGTGCTAGTTGCATGTTTCAACAGAAATGTATTAAAATACCAGAAGTCTGACAAATAGAGTTGAGACATAGCTTATTTTCCAAGAGAGCATACATCCAGAATTTCACGGTCCTCTATCTCCAATTCTTCATAATGAGCACTTTAAATTATGTAGCTGCACCTTTGACCTCTTAGTCACCGCCTAGGGTCCAGCCTGCTGACTATGGCAAAATCGCAGCGGCAAGGGGGTGCCTAGCACCTAGGCGGCCGCTTTCTAGAACACTGGACATGCCTTTTATTTAGTTGCCAGTTTATGGTAGTTCAACTTGTTCCTTTAATTTTTTTGTACATTTTTAATATCATATGATGCTTGCATGCAATGAACAATACTAATATGTCCCTGTTGACTTGTTTTCAACAGATTTTGTGCTCGTGAATTTGAGCGACTTAAGAAAATGGCAAATGCTGCTTTGGCATATAAATGTGTGGAAGTGGCATATATGAAGGCTGCCTTCTACAAACATCCTGGTGCAACTAAAGACAGACATGCATTGCAGGCAGCATCTCTGATAGCTCCTCCAGGTTTTTCACATATGCTTTAACTCATGAAGTTGCTTAGTTATTTTGATAACTTTTTAAACCATTAAGGGCCTGTTTGGTTCGAGGAATGGCCTCATTAGAATGGGTTGGTCCATCATGAGGTCATCTAATGATTTTTGTGGAATGACCTTGTCCGTAATCTTTTTAGTGGTATTGTGATGGTATGGAATTGCATGGTGATAGGCTGACTCATTCATTTTTCAAACCAAACATAAAGATCACGTTTGGAGTTAGAACCAGATGATCCTAGGACCAATAATTCCTCAAACCAAATACCTCATAAAAGTAGGGATGCTTCAATATCTGAGGATCTGATCTATATTATGTTCTGTACTTCTATCATAAGTGAAGTGTAGCAGCTTTTATTTCAAGAGCATGACTTGAGAGGTTATATTTCCAGTCTCAACCAGTTGACAACTTAGCATTGTATAATGTATATGAAGTAAAGTAAGGTTAGTAGGTTACTAATTGTTCTAAGATTTCATCCTTACGCCATGATCTTGGCATATCTCTCATGTCAAATTTTCAATGCATGTCTTGTTCGGAAAGGGGAGATGTCTAATTATCTCTCTCAGATTTATTAAACAAAATAAACACAACCTTTGTTTTATCTGGTGATATCAATGCAACTAAGTTCGTCATCCATCGTTTTGTTAAAATGATTGACCTTCTGATAGTTCAAATTCTTCTCTCTTTTTTTGGCTAGCTGAGTCACCATCATCTTCTGCTTCAGATGTTGATAATTTAAATAACCAGAGCATAGCTGCTAAGGCTGTTTCTGCAAGAGGTGTATACTCTCCTCAGATTGCTAGCAATGCCATATCTCGGAACAATCATCACTTGGTGGGATTGCTTACTTTTGTAAGTTGCTTTTTTTGGCATTGGATATTGATCTTACAAGATCATCTATTGAATGTAGCAGTTAATGCTCTTGATATAAATGAAAATTGACTATAGGGTTGCCCATAACATCTGCAATTTAGCTTTGTACAACTAGTATTTCTCCATTCAATGCTTGATTATTCAGTTTAGAGTGAAAAACAAACTTATTATTGCTACTGAAATGTGATATTCTCATGGAACTCATGACTGCAGATTTCTTCATTTTTCTTCTTATGATAGAATATTCTCCTGTGATCTCTATGGCCTGCTCTAGTTTCTATAATTTTAGAAATAATCAAGTCATGGAATTTCGGACCTAGCTTGTGAAGTGATAACAAGAAGTCTCTCCTCAAATCTTTCAGCAGATTTTTTGTATTGAAGTTCCTTTTTAAAAAAGCTTTTGCACTGCACTTTGCATTGAAAACCGCTTATAGATTGCTATAATGTAGACGAATGATGCCAGCTACTTCAAATTCAGGTTATTCAAATTTTAGAACTGCTAATAATCTTCAAACCTTTTGGTTTGATAGGTATGAATTGTCTTAATTGTCGGGTGACTAGTTATCTAGTTCCCTGTAGCTACTCCACAACTGATATCCCATTATCCCTTGTTGTACACAGGCGAATTTGCTATAATTCACTGTGATGGATCGCGAGATATCTTAATGAGAATTGAGTGAAATGTCTCTTGTATTTGTTAGTGTAAGTATTTTATTTCTTGATTGTGCTTTTTGACAGGTGGATGACATAAATTATGCATTTGATGGAACCAGAAAATCACAAAGTTCATTTTCTGCTTATCTTGCTGGTATCGGAAAGGATCAGGTTGATGGCATTGCTCTTGTAAGGGAAGTCCTTGATTTCAGTTTTCACAATGTCAAGGGTCTGCTGCAACTGATCCGACACTCGTTGGAGTCTATCAACCATGAGAGTGTTAAATAATAGAACAAACATTCTTCCTGTGAATAGAGATATATGATGGAAAGGTTGCTTTGGAATTTCTGCTACAATGATACCTCCAATATGGGTGTAGGTGTGAAGCAGGGATTTGTCAGCAAATTATTGTGAATGGAGTGGTCATGTTGCCATGTTTATCACCTGGAAGTATTTTCTTTGTGGATGATCATTTTGACCTGTGCCAAATGGGGTTTTACCAAGAGTTACTCTGCAGATGTAAATTGCTACATTGAGCAATCTCAGTTTTGATTTCTGATGAGTTGCCAAATGCAAATTATTGGCGTCAACCCAATTTTCACCTGTTGTATGGGTAAGAAATATTAGTGAAGCATATTTTGTTCGTTTGGATCTTGCCCCTCTTTTTGTACAATGCACGCCTGAGTGCTGACATTGGCTTGCTTTATATTCTCTTGTATCATTGATATGAATTTCTGCATTTTTCATTTTATCGAATTTATGTTCAAATCTAATATTATTTACCAGGTAAGAATCCTTTCTCAGATGTACTCTCCTTCTGAGTATTTTTATTTCTAACAGATATACATGCTTTGTTAAACAGGGAGAATATTGCAGTTGGATAATATTTTTTTCCCTGAGTGCCGGCAGAAGCTTAGGTCAGGACTCAGTAGAACATTATAATTTTCTCCACCTTCTATTTGTGTTTTGATGAAGGTTCTGACAGGCAAGAATCTTCACCATTGTTCATCCTTCAATCTTTATATTTTATCTGCTTAGTTCAGTCATGCACTTAGAATTTGATAACTAAACCAGAAATGTTTGCATGATTGCAACTAGTTGTTTTCGCACTAGATATGCACCCCCCACCCCACCCAAAACACCACCACCAGATAGATAGGCTATTAACAACGGTGGTAAAAAAATGGATACAATTCTTTTTTGAGATTATTATTAATTCGACCGGGAGAGAAAAAGGCAACATGAATTCTAATGGTCATTATGTAACAACTGCGGTGCAATAATTAAGTGATGAGCTCTCGCTCTCATTTAAATTTGATTGAAGCCGTTTGTAGCCATTGTAACTTGACTGCACTTCAGTGAAGACTGATTGAAATTTATGTACCCAAATTTGATTTCCTTTTTAGCTTCACTGGTGTAGAAAGAAGCCCTTTCTTGCTATAATCTTATATGACTGTTGACAATCAAGTTGACGTGAGGCCTCCTCTGTGCATTCAGTTTTGGAGGCGCACGCGACTCAGCACTGTCCAATGAGCATGCAGAGGCTGGATGAGGACGTCAGCTACCATCTCTGACTCCAATCTTGTGTATATATGTACCAACCTTAGTCTAATTGCTGCCCATTTTGTCAACCCCCTTGTAAATTTATGTAGAATATATCACCAAAAAGGGAAAATTTTGATATAATTTCAGTTGATGTATTTGTTGTTCCTATGTTACAAAATTCATTATTCTGGCGGGCTGCCAATCTATTCGTCCTATAACTAACTGATTGGTTAGGTGCCCTGTAACTAAATGATTTCGAGTGTTGCAGACACTCTTTTGGGCGAACCTAACAAACAAATGATGATAGCAGTGTCCGCTAATCTGACTGTTGTTTTGGGGCTCTGCCTCATGATTGCCATTGTAATTTTAAGTGATGTAAATGTTTATGCTGTTATTAAAAAAGGGTAATTCTTTGCATATTTCATTGTTGACGTTTTCAGGTTGCTTGGGTTGCATATATTTCGTTCTTTCAGTGAAACAGGAAACTCATGTTCAGTGACTTCTGCAGCTTGATGTCTTTTGTCTCCCAACTGTTTTCTCCGTTTGCTTTTCTCCTTTTATTAGGATATTGGGCATCATTAAGTATATGGTTTGTGAGCGCTATGAAGCAACTTACTCATGAATCATGATGACGAGGTGAAGCTGTTACCTAGCCATTGCGATGTTTAACTAGAAGTATCATTTGTACGACATCTGTGACTTGATTTGCATCGTCGACGTCAACCGCCCAAAATAGACATGAGAGAGGAAACAGGTGTAGTTACCAGAACCTCGTTCCTCATTGTAAAATTGTACTAGGTGAAGAGGTAAAAAAATTTCATATATTTACAATTACGGTTTTCGAGATATACAATGCTACCAATATCCTGATTTTGTTGATCCCCGAGTGAATCATATGATCTGAGATAATCGAGTTAAAGTTTGCAGTTGTACTTCAATTTTCACCACTACAATCGATTTGGGAATGGGGGCAAGTTTGTTCCGAGACGGACGCGTTGATGCTCAAACATACAACTACAATAATGGCATATGGTTTTTCTCCAAATGGAGTACTTTTCAGAGAAGTTAGAAGCCAAATGTTGGCTCTGTAGGATTGTTGTAGTATCTTATACTGTTCGACGGTGTAATAATGTAGCTCATGTTTTTAGGTAGGTTAGATATGAATCGGGATGGGGATGGCCGTCTTGTTTCGCTAGACCGATTCCCAGTTGTTGTAATGAGTTAATTGAATCCCAGTGTTCCAGTTTAGAAAAATCACAGCTAGGGATTAGGGAACTATGGGAAATAGAGAAAAATGCTTATTAAGAAATTGTGCTAGACATATTGGGCCTATTTTCTTACATACAAGCTAGACCAGGGCTCTCTTCAACTGGGCTGGACGAAACAGGTTACGAGAAGCGTCCAATCCTCCCAAAACCCTAGCCCACCAATCTTCACTGTGTATACTCCCATGCCGACTCCTCTCCCAATCCCTAGCCCCGCGCGCAGCCGTCCCTTCCAAAATCGGGGATGGCCCGGCTTCAATTTTCGCCGATAATCGGTTGATTATTGACCAAAATTGAACGGTTTGCAATTTGAAATGAATTTGAAATCGGTCGGCAAAACTGGGAGGAAAAATTCGATTATCGGTTGGTTGAGTCGATAATCGATCGATTTATGGCGAAATCGCGAACTGAATGAAAAATGGGTAAAAAATCTTGGAAAATTGTAGAAAATGGTGGAAAATTTGTAAAAAGCCAAAAAATTCCCAAAAAGCAGGGAAAATGTTACAAATGTATAAAACATATGGAAAAAGTCAAAATTTCGGCATGATCTTTGTTATATTTTAGATAATCTCAAGTTATAAAGCATGTATTTAGCAATAATATGTCAACAAATAACATTTCAATTCAATACCACCGACAAATGAATCCAACAAGTCCACATTTTAATAATATTCATTTCAATACCATGTCATATGACATTTGAAATCAATATTTCTCATCGAAAATTGATGTTTGCACTTGGCATAATTTCGTTGACCTTCCATTGTCGCACATATGCCATGTTGGACCTACATAAACGCTATGTTAGCAAAAAAAATCGAGTTGCAATGAAATAAAATATTGCCTTTGGGGCTACGGGTAGTATTGTTGGCTGTACACTTGGTTGGCTATGTTGTACTTCTCTGTGGACATCATTACCAGTCCTCATGTAGCTAGCAACTCCGCCTTGTATTCGTGCCAGCTTTGCCTCGTTCATGGGCTAGTCGTTTACCACTGTTGGTACAACATGGTATAAAATTTGGAGTCTTGCCATTCATAGACCAATTGGGTGGGACGTTGTGCATGAATTTCTGGGATGTGGTAGTCGTAATGGCCATATGAGTCATAACTCCCTTGCTTCTTAGTGACATTGAACGAGCTGGAGCTATCCTGAGGTGCATCATGGCTATATGGATGCTACCTTCCCTTGCCTGCAGTAGTCATCCTCTGTGACTGTGGAGCACCATGGTCTTTGTCTTGTGTGGTATGAGTGTACTGGGACTCCCCTGTAAATTCAATGGGATGTTGTTCTTCTAAGCAGGAAGTGAGAGTGATGGAGGCACCGTCACCTGACTCACTGCTATGGCTGTCCGTCTTGGAGCTACTGTCATTGGACTCTTGGTACGGCTGGCTCCGATGGGCCCCCAGAGTGCTTTTAGTCAAGTCATCACTCCCTACGTCATGTTCCTCCTCTGCGGAAAGCTTCCCCTTTTCTTTCGAGGGAGCTCTCCTTTTTGCTTACTCCCTCATTGCCACTGTTTGGTACTTCCTCTTTCTCATGTGACTATCACACACTGTCTTGTCTGCTCATTTAGAGATCCTTGTAGCCCCAGTATTCTTTCGCAACGTATCAAGGTTAACAGGGTCTGTCACAAGGTGTGATGGGAGGGGGTGTCACTGTCAATCTCAGTGTCCTCCTCATCAAGGGGTCAGCATTGGACCTCCTTTTCTCCATCTACTGTTGGATTAGATTTTCACCATCGCACAATGTAAGCTCCATAAGACGCTGGAATGGATCGTCTTCAGCTGTGGACCTTTGACCCTCTTCGGCTTGAATTCTAAGCCATAGATTATAGTTAACGTACACCAACTTATAGAGCTTTTTGTACGACAGGTGGTTGTGAACTTTAATGTGGATAAAGGCGAACGTGCTCCAATTGCGCTCGCATCCGCTAGAAGAAGCGCAATGTGAAATGATCCATATAGCAAGCTTCTAGAGTGTGGGTGTGTCCGAACTAAACACAACTCACCAATGTATTGCAAGTTAAAAAGAGAACAGTAAGTACGAGGTAAAAATATGACTGTGGCCTTACATTTAAGACGACATAAAGAAAATAACAGGGGTTATTTTGGGACCATGTGCCATCCGCTCAGCTAGAGCAGTCGCGAACGTTCCAACCCTCCTTTTGTATAGATCGGCCTCGTGAAGAGCTTCCGCGGCGCTATCAGTATCATCAGCAAGCGCTTGAAAAGCATCCCGAAGATCTAGCAAAAAGGTGTTGGTGGTGCCGCATCCGGGGGTTCAAGGCGGCAACTGCACGAAGTCAAAGAAACATATCAATACAAGTATGTAACGTATGCGAAGAATAAGATATTATGTGCAAGAGAAGAATGTATTACCGGAATTCATGTAAGTGTCTCGCGCTAGTTCACCCATTCTTGGGTCCATGACATTCATGTATAAGTCAAATGTAGCTGAAAAGTCATGGAACAAACTATCATATTCTTGTCGCATTATGTTGTACCATAGTAGCACCTCGCTCAACGTAGGCAACCTGTCTTGATCGATGAAACGTAAGAAAGCATACAACGGTTCCACAGATTTAACAACCGATCGAAGGTTGTCCCACCAGTCCAAGCTCGAGAGGCACGAGTACACGAACCTCCTCTCCGCGGTATCAACAAAGAGCGGAATTCCTCCGAGGCTATCCATTGCATGAACTTTTCCTTGCAATGAAGGAAACTATCTAGAAACATGTAGTTTTTTCTGAAGCGAGTAGCATTCCACTTTGCCAACTCGCCTCTAATATGCTTCTTCATCATGGCATGAAGCTTCGAGTGGTTGTACAGCCATCGAGAGATTTTTCTTACACTCTCAGTGACAGGCATGGTCAGGGAACTCTCCAATCTGTTTCAGCATCAAATTAATCGTGTGGGCTATACAAAGCTGCCACACGATGTTACGATGCTTCTGTGCAATGAGCATGCATACTTTCTTATAGTTGGCACCATTGTCCATTACAATCTGCACAACATTTCTCGGATCGACCTCGTCCACTTTTGAGGCAATTTCCTATGTCAACAAAGAAAATAAAAACCTCCATTACATGATGGTACTTCCAATAGATTTCAGAAGATGAGCAATGAAAGCAAGTACCTTGCGCAAGTATGTGGCATTCTGAGTTAGGCCCGTCGCATCCAGGACTTATGGAAAAATATGGCGCCAGTATATCATGAAGTTGATGATGCTAATGTGTGTCAACCCAGTCTAAGAATCACACATAATTGTTACACCATAGGCAGGCTAATTCAGCTTGAACCTTGCTATCTTCTCTCATATCTCCGCTTTGTTAGCGTCTAAATATTTGCCGTCTATATCTCTTTCACTCAGAGACGGGACACCATTCCCTGCAAATAAAACATGGGATGAAAATGTGAGCTATTAATCGGCGTACAACTCGATGAAAATTTTAAAGATCACTTACCCCATTTTTTAGTTTCCCTGACGGCACTAACGAAGTACGGATTGTCTGCTTTCCTCTCCGCGATACCAGCCGTGTGGAAAATTTGGCCCAAGCCAAGCCAATCGCCTGCTTTGCATTCCTCCCCTTCTGTGTCTATTTCCCAGTGTTAATCCTTGTTTGCACAAGGCCACGGGCCGTACCAAGGTTGGAATCCCCCACAGTCGATCTTTCACGTTACGAGGAACTTCGAAACATCCTCGACAACACACTGCTGCCCCCTCCTCTAGCCCTCTGGAGGTGTCACTACCACAACTGTGCTCATACCTGCCACCTGACCGATTGATAAATTCTGTCTCCACCCTCGAAGCAACTATGGCATGCTGGAGTTGCTCCTCCTTATCAACATCACTATTGTACTTTGCATATGAACTTTTTCTTGGCGGAGAATTTACAACTGTTGCTTCCTTTCTGAGACTCTCGTCCTTCATTCCCTTCCTCTTATCTTTAATCCTATCTAGGTCGCGTTGAAAATACTCGCGAACCTCCTTAGGAACTTGACTATAATGGACAGCATTCGTACCGTGCCCTGCCAAGTGGTGCTTCAGTCGGGTTGAACAGCCTCCTTTCTTCTCTTAGTGACAGTACTTGTCGACGTGCTCCCACACAATGTCGTCCTGCTCTGCCATCTGCTAATACAAAACAACAAGAAGTTAGCTAACACAAAACATCAAATCAATGTGACTTTTTGCTAAAACTATTTGTATGTGCCAGCAATGAAAGGCATTATATCAGTGAATTCTAAGAACTATATGTTTATTAATCTAGTGTTCCACAATATCATGCATTAATCCATACATGCATGTACTGATTCATACATACATGCATCTACCCATTCATCCATACATGCATCTACTGAAAATTGACATTATTCAATCGTTCAACCCTAGAAAATTGACACATTTATTACTGCCACTAACCGAAAATCAACATAATCACAGAATCAATACACAAGAATGTACCGTGCAACAATACACAACAATGTTTATTACTGCCACTATGTACTATGCAACAATACACATAAGCCATGCTATGTACTGTACAACAATACACAACAATGTATATAACAATGTTTATTACTGCCACTAACTGAAAATCAACGTGTTTATTACTGCCTAACCCTAACCCTAATAGCAATACACAAACATGTATTGTAAGGCTGCAATCACATAACAAAATCGAAAGATGCAGACTCTAATCACATAATATAACATCAGATCAACAACATGCACTGATTATCGCTCGATAAACCTCAAAAATTGACATCATTAGGTCGGTTACCGATCGATTTCGGTAGAAAATCGAGCCAACTCTTCTATTCCCAGGTCAGACTAATTATCGGTGGGAGAATAGCGATTATCGGCACATACCAGTCGATTATCGAGTGGTGGGCGGCGAGACGACGGCCGGCGGCGGTCGGATCTGGATGGCGACGGCAACAACTGGGAGAGCTTCTCACGTGGAGTGTTGGGAGAGCAATTATTATGTCCAGAGCTTCACGGAATGGGTATTAAAGCTTGTGGTTTTTAAGTGGGTCAGACCAGGCTATTGGGCCAAATGGAACTAGGTTGGCCCCTTTACTATTTTGCCTTTTTTTCCCCTTTTCAATTATGTAAATTTGGTTTTGCCTCAAATATGTCTAAAAAATTTAGTTTTTCAAATCATTTTGATGTGAGACATCACAAAAAATATTAATACTAATTTTAGGGAAATTTAGTTACAAATTTCTTGAATTTTTTTAATTTGAATTTGAATTGGATCGGTTTGCTGACCAGTTTCCAAAGCCGTATCGGCTCGATAAAGTTGATTATTGCAGTTTTCGGCCGATTATCGATGATAATGTAAACCCTGCTTCCACGCATGAATGCAATCTTCTTCCTTCACTGCAGAGGGCTGATGAGTTCTTCTTCTTCTTGCTTTGCAACCTGTGATGCTTGTTTGGTTACTTGATTTTGTTTTCGTTACTCGATTTTGTTGAGTACGGTAACTCTTATTTGCAAAGGTGTGAGTCTTAGGATCACTATATTTTTTGTGTATGATTCCTACTTCCTTTTAGAGAAGGATTAAGAAAAAAAATCGATGAGGTGACTATAAAGAACATAAGCAACCAAGAAGATACAAACTAATGCATCTAATATTATAAGGTTAGATGCTAGGTTATTCTTTAGTACTATATTCTTGTATATCACAAGCATCGAATGGTTATAAAAGGTTCGAGAGGTTGTGAGAGAACAACAACCCCTTGTACTCTTTTGAGTATGTACTTAAAGAATTTGCAGTCGGCTTCATCAAATCTTTTTTTATCTCGTTGTGGTTGTTTCAACGCCATTATTTTGGTTCTCTCTATGAGATTATCTTCTTAGTTCTTGTCGAATATCTAAACATAGAGTATGTGTCCACAGAGGATACGTGAAGGATATGTCCTAACGACATGCAGAGATTTTGAATATCACGGGCCCAATTATGAGGGATAAGATATGCGCAGAAAGGATGACTCTATATTAGAAAGGACTCGATCATGTTCCCGTCACGAGAAAACCGACTCGAGTACGTCTGATACTCAAGGAAGTTTGGATACACTGCGAAGATCACGTGACGATAGACTCCATATCGGCTACGATCTGATCTTCAAACCGATTACAACTCGACTTGAGGCCAGGTTACCCCGACTATATAAGGCCGGGGGTTGGGGTCCTCAAGGGGAGGCGATCGAGAAGTGAGAAGAAAAGCGAAGGAAGCAATTAGCTATCAAGCAAGAAGCCTTTTAGCATAGAGAGCTTAAGAGCCGACGAAGCCTATTTCGTCATCCTCTAGCATAGCATAGCCTTAGCCTAGATGCAATCTGCATTGTAACTAGGGCTAGACACATTGCTCTGTACTTTATTCATCAACTCCATACATCATCCACACAGGAGTAGGGTATTACTCCGCTAGGGGGCCCGAACCTGTCTACATCTGGTGTCCTTGATTTCGTGCTTGACTCTGCTCACCCGAAGGTACCCAAAGTATAAATTTTATTGTCGATCTCTAACCTTCGACAGTTCTTGAGATTGTGTGCGCTCGTGCTGTATCACATAAAACTCTGATCCGATTCGAGGCTGCTGGGCATAAGATGTATCTAAGTATAACAAGTGGTATAAGCCAAGGCCGGATTAATCAGATTTTTGAGAAGGTTGATAAAGCGTTATATGGAACAAAATCAATATCGATGTCAACAATGTGGAATCATGTAGAGAAATTTAACAGCGGAGGAAATTTCAGGGTGTGACAATACATGGTGAATGATGTCCTTGTTCAACCACCTATTAGGTCTCTAGCATGTGGTCGTGTGCCATCTAGCAAGCTCGTGGGCTACCACTCTTGCTACTCACGTTCCGTAGTGTCATTCCTGTTCATCTGTAGTGGCTACAACTCATGCTCGCCACGTTACCCTATGACCCTGGACCCGTGGTGGTTGTCTGTAATTGCATGCAAGAGTTGGTGCTACACTTCCAGCAAAGGCCTCAACACCGCTTAAATGCTAGCATTAGGAGTAAGGACAAAGCGGCATATAGATGAAATCTAGATAACAAGGAACTGAGTAGTAGAACGGAGAAGCTTCACATGCCTACTGTTTGAACAGTCCACAACTCCCTTCCAACTTCATCTAACGTAATATCGTGCTCAATTAGATCGCTAATTCGTGAGAACCAGTAGATCGAATGGTGAAAAGCTAGCCCTTTATTTAGAAGAGGAACGGTATAGCATTGTTTAGCTATTCTGTTCATATTTCAAGACAAAATAAATGTATTGTTCTCTCTGTATCTCTAATATATATCTAGTTTTATTTGTATTTTCTCTCTCTTTATATGTATTGTATATGATAGTTAGGGATAATTAGTCATTTTTAATGTCCGCTCGCCTACGTGTGAGATAAAATACACAGTACCGTAATTTTAAACGGAACGAGGGAGTACTAGTTATTATAGTATGTTTGACCTTGCAGCAACAAGCAAGGCCGTACGCGGTACGCAAGTCTACTCTTGTGTTTCAACTTTGAAGATGTTGAGCATGCCAAACGTCAACTGTGAGTAAGCCGGCCGTAGAGAGGTGGGTATTTTAATCCGAAATCGAATTACCTAATCCAACCGAACCGAATTAACTGAATATTTCGGTTTTCGGTGTTCGGTTCTGTTTTTGGTTTTCAAAAATCGAAATAACCGAAGAGCCTATGTACAATACCACTTTTATAATGTTCTTCCTAAAGCCACTAAACAATTCTCATATTCTGACACATTTATGCATATGTTTGGTATATTTATATGTTCTATTATGCTTATACTGTAATGGTCTATGAATATTGTGTGGGTTTATCTCTACTCTGTGTTGTGATATGAGAAGGACTAAATTTAATCTACCTAGTGTTTATTAATATTTCGGTTAACCGAAAAACCGAATTAATCGAACTGAAATATTTCGGTTAATTCGGTTCGATTTTTCATTTTAGTCTGAGAAATTCGGTAGCTAGTTTCCTAAAACCAAAAAAACCGAATCGATTAGACCGAAAAAACCGGATGCCCACCTCTAGCCGGCTGGATGCCATTGGAAATTTGGGAAGCAACGTACAACGAGCACGCTATCACAGGAAAGAAAGAAAAGAAAAACTCACGAGCGGTGTGAGCAAGGCGTTCATTCCCACCACCTACTTGGTTCGATTTCTAAGATCGACGTGATGTACCGTATTTATTTAAAATATGCATGTATTTATTTAAAATATATATGTGCATGTATTTTCAGTAAAAAAAAGCGCACCGTTTGAGTCACTTCAGGTATCATGTATGTGAGGTGTTTTTATGCTTTTTTTTACAGTTATATAAATATTAAGTATAAATGAAAGATAGATGGTGATTACTTACCCTTTTATTTATTTGTGCAACTTGTACTGAGAGAGAAGGCATTGAAATACTGCTCACGATGTCTTCATTGGAATTGATTCTCACCTCTTCTTCTCTCTCTTTCTTATAAATTTGGCTCATGTTCAAATAAAATTGTAAATATAGTCTCGTCTTCACCGTAGAAGGTACCTTTCACGCTTTCCTACCACGAAAGCACCTCCCTGCCACAACAATCTTCCTCTCACACTCGCTGGTTGCGGGACCTCCGCTTTCGCGCTCGCCTATCGTAGTTGTGTCAACTCCTCGTGCGCTCAGGGGGTGCGGCAACGATGGCTCCCACGCTTCTCGGGCGCAGCAAGAGATAGGTATCTTTTGTCGTACCTTTCGTGGTAAGGGAGAGAGATAGATCTGCAAATACATTCAGAAGAGAGTCAAATTTGAAGGAAATAAAAAGGAGAGAGCTAGAAAAGTGTCCATTAATCCTTCCCTTCCTCCGCTCTCACCATTGTCGTCTATGGCGAGCGGCCGTGCCGTGAGCGACTGAACAGCAGCTTCCACGGCTGGAAAGACATGCAAGCACCAACTGGCGGGGCTAACCTGGATCAATCTCTACTGTCATTCGCTAACAAACATGTGCAGGCTACACTATCAGACGCTAAAGGTTTATGCAGGAGACGCTTGCTGATCAACAATGTACGAAACTGCTAATTTACGGCTAATCCAACCGCTAAGCCTTAAACATGGTTAATAGATGGCTAATTCCACTGCTGATCGAGCCTTCAAAGTAATCCTACCTCTACTATATTTGGTGGAATCCCGGCCTTCAGATTGATTTGAGCTGGCTTGGCTTCGGCTCAAGCTCTTGAGCCGAGCCGTCAAAAAAAATGTATTTGGGTCATTTTTCGAAAAAAAATTACGGTTAGATCTTTTTTTTAAAAAATTACGTTTAGATCCTATTCCGAAAAAATATATTATATTACATTTATGTCCTTTAGGCATTTTTAAGCGTTATATTTAGGTCCTATTTTGTTCTTATCCGAAAAAATAGCGTTTAGGTCCTTTTTATATCCTTTTTCGTAAAAAAAATGTTTAGATCATTTTTTTTCCATTTTTATGTGCAGAGCGGCGGTCATGGCGTGGCACGCAACGGTAGCTCAGATATATTTATATCCTTTCAACCGTTCCGCAGAATAAATGCGAAAAAACGCGATTACGTTTGTATCCTTTCAACCGTTTCGCGTGTCTCCTCGATTTACTCGCGTAGAGAACGGCGATCATCTGTTTTCTTGATTTGCTCACGTGGATAGCAACGGCTACAACGTGACACGTCACGATTGTTTACCTAGTTGTAATTATCAATTGTACGTCTGTAGGGCTACCTATATATTAAGGGGGAAAAGCCACATATAGGGCGGGAGTAAAGACTCAGCTATTACGCACTGATTAAAAAAAAATCTCTCAACCTTGGCAAGTGTATTCAGCTCGACGGGACAAATCGTACGTGTCCAAATGTTGACAACTCGAGGAGCCGTGATTGAGGTATTGGGGTAGCTATAGCTGCTCGAACACTTGTGATGCAACATCAAGAATCAGTTGCGATGCAGATCCACGTGAAAAAGGAGCGGGATGTCTGTCATGCATGCTTGAGTGTAGATATGGGCATTAGCCGGGTTTCTTTTACCGACTCGTGGCACGGCAGATATAGTACGGATGAAATACGATACGGTATGTAATACGTACGGATCGGGTCGGTCGGCGTGCCACGAAGGACTGTTGGTTGTGATATTCGGTTTTGGAGCTAATAGACTGAAATTTTTTGCGCTAGGCCCACCATCTCGCGCTCATCGAGAGGTTCTCAACAGAATTTGATTTTGATCCGGATAAGTAGCGTCATATTTAAAAGGGAGAAGTCGGTACTCAAATAAATAAGAAAAATCTTAAGTTTTGCCAACGATCTCGACACACCCATCCGATATAGGGTTTTGACGCTGAGGCTACCGAAGACCTTTTTTCCATCACCGAGTGGATCTCGATGCCCTTTTCTTCATCGCGCATCTATTGCCCTCTTCTTCACCGATGTTCGGACCAACCGACCAAAACTAATGGCTTCTTCATCACCGGGTTAGTCACTAATGACTCAATTTCCGCATTATCTTTGTGATCATGCTTAGGCTAGTTCATGTATTAGTTTACCCTAAGTTTTACAATGACAGGGCCATATCAGGCCTCGCGGTCGGGTATAATAGGCGGCACGGCACGTTTGTATAGGCTTTGTTTAGACCGGCACGGCACGAAACAAGCCTGATGGATCCGAAGTAGGCACGACATGTGGCAAAGTCCTCTGCCGCAACATTGCGTCATGGTGTGGCTTGTCCAACGGTCAACGCCTTTTGCAGTCCTCGCATGTGGAGAAAGGGGAGACAATCTAGATGCTAAAAAGGTAGAGAACGAAGACTAGAAAGTACATGCTTACTCACACCGAGTCACTCCACACTGCGTATCTCACATTGTGGTGTAAGGTTTTTAACGAGGTAATAACCTGGTACATATTCAAAAATGAGTAAAATTTAATTTTTTCCCTCTAATTTTTGTGTCAATTGCCTCAACTCCGTACGTCTTTGGCTCATTTCCTCTTGTTACAATAGTGCAAAATAGGTCGAGCCTAGACCGACACGAATCGCAAATGGATTGTATCTGAGCTCGTCAAAAATGAGGGTGGCTAGCCGGTCCGTAACAGCACGGCATAGTGTAGACACATGATCCTATTGATGTGTCACGGCACAATGCCCACTGCTACTTGAGTGCTTGAAACTCGTCACAAGCGCCGCGCAGGAAGCTCACAACGTCAATCGATGTCGTGCAGGTGGATATATCAGGGTGATTCTCGATCGAACCCAAGAGCACTACTCCGCGTCTCCACGCTTCGTTCTGCAGCTACTACCAGAGTTCACAAAATGAACGAAAATCACTGAAAAATCGCAATTATTGACCGTATTGAACAGGCTTGACATCTAATACTGGTTGATAAACCTGTCAAATTAAAAAAAATCAAAAAAATTATGTGACGCAAATATTGCGATTATCGACCTGTATCGAGCGAAAATTACTTAAAAATCGACCACCAAAAAAGTTCACTTGGTCGGTCGATTATCGAGGCAAATATCGCGATTATCGACCATTTTTCGGTCGATTTTTGCTTCTTTTTTGAATATTTTCTCAAAAGAAATTTTATTTCGTAGCCTTTGTTTTTGAGCATTTTTTGCAATAATTAAAAATCACAAACCATTCAAATATTGTGATTTCGATTTTGTGAATCCTGGCTATCACTACTTTAATACTATTATATGTTGCTATGTTCCATGCACGCCGCTCTATTTCTCCCGTCCTCGTCACCAACGTGACGTTCCTGATCGACCGTAGATTCTGTCTTCAGCGGCCATGTCTCCGGAATGGACGCCGTCTCGTGTAATATAAATCACATACATCTCGCACCGTCGTCCATGGCAAGCGGCGGTGAGTGTACGTGCGCCCGGCCGGACACAAGCACGGAGGACTTGGATCGGCTATTGACGCTATCTTGTTGATCAGCTACGCTACGTATGAGAGGAAAGTGGAGACTCAACTATAATGCAGCAACCAAAAAACAAAATCTCGGCCTCAGGCATTAAGTATGTCAGCTCGATGGGACAAACCGTGTGAAAATCCTTGATAATTCGAGGAGCCGTGATTGAAGAGAGAGATTGCAGTTTCAACGGATGTTCAGAGACGTCACTGTAACATCGCTTGAGACGCAGCACGAGAGGTTCGGAGGTCGTACACGATATGCAAGCACAAGTTCAGCGTGCTTTTTTATCAGCTACGTACGGGACTCAATTATTATGCAGCAATGAAAACCACTCGGCCTCGGCAATTATTTCAACTTTGATGGGACAAATCGTGTAAAAAATGTCGATAACTCGAGGAGCCGTGATTGAGCAGCAATGTTCAGAGGTGTTCATTGTAACGTCAAAGATCCGTTGAGAACTTGAGATGCCGGCCCAAGCGATGTTCACGTTTGATGCATTGCATGAGAGGTAGGGGATATATAATATTATATCGCTTGAGGCTTGGAAAAGTAAGTACAATCAAGCATTGCCAATCCAGAATAAAAATATAAGGTAGACTTAAAATATTAGGTTAAATTAAGATAAACATTTTAAATAATTTATGTTGTATTCTCATCGGTTCGAGTTCTACTACTTGTAGTTCATTATTTGAGAAATACTTGTACAATATTCGCTTGTTAAACTTTTGAAAATCTATAAACAAGTTAGCACCAATCAATCAAACAAATCGGCTATTGTCTCTTTCAACCCACTGACATATTTACAATTGATAAAAAAAATCATGAGAAGTGCCTCAATACTTTCATTTCTAATACAAGTAACACAAATCTTGAAGTAAGCAAAAGGGTAAGTAATTACCATCTACCTTTCATTCATACTTTAATATTTTTGCATCTGTCAAAAAGGAAAGTATTGAAGCACCTCTTAAAAAATCATATATTATAAGAGAGGCTCACTTTGTCTATTTGTTTTCATGGTCAGTCCACTCAGGTTAGGCATTCGTCAACTCATACTACGCCACCTTCACAATCTGCTCATCATCGCTACAGTGAGTTGTCCGTTGCCACACACCTGTACCCTTGCCAGCTCCCCGACATTCACTCGACGTCCCGTCGTGCCCTTACAATCGCCGAGTCCCATCAACGTGCATAGTGCCCCTACTTGATGGGCTGCCATATCCTCGCAAAGAAGAAGTGTCGAGTCACCTCACTCCCTCTATAGTTTCTACGTGTATTGAGAGTTCAAGTCTAGTTTTGCAGATAGTAAGTCAAAAGTTACCAATTGCACAATTAAGTATTCAACAAGCAGCGGCCCATAAAACCACATGATCTGAAAAGTAGTTCACCACCTAGCAAAGTTTCTTCTTCCTCTAGATGTGCCTGAGTGCGTGTACATTCGCTACTATTATACAAAAAAAATGAGCTTCACTGTTAGAGAGAGTACATAGGATTTAACGACCGGAGGGTGGGCTCGAATCCAACTGAGCCCACTCGTTGGATACGCTACTGCGATCAAGTATCGAAATTCATATGGTATATGTAAACTAAAGAATTTCTCGCGCATCTTTGCGGCTAGCTAATATAATACACATGTTTTTATTTGACAAAATATTTGTATAACATTTGTATTTTTTATACAAATCTAATTTATTATGAATGAAATTAAAGTTGTATTTCTTACCTACCTAAAACAAATCTAATATATATTCGATTAATCAGCGGTGTAGATCTTTATCTTTTTTATTCTATCAATATGAGAGTTTCTAGCCTTAGAGCAAACATGCAATGTGACTTTTTTTTACAATTTTAATAATTAAAGGCATTACCAACGTAATTATACAGCTCGATATTATGATACAATTTTCTTTTTTATAGAAATCTAATGACTAATTGAAAATACAATAATATTTATTATGCAACTCTAATACAAGTATACTATTAATCTGTAATGTTATAATCTGACCTCGTCAAAATAAGCAGAGTAAAATTTTCTCTTTTTCTGGGGGACTGCGTGATAATTTCTATAGCATGCATATTTTAACCTGGGGCATCAGTATTACGTGGAGCTACCATGACCACCTCGTCCGACCAATAACTAATAGATGGGAAGCCCACATTTTTCAGGGGTTTGTTTTTCAAAGATCCCGAGGATTGCAAAAAATGGTTAGGAAACCATGTGACCCAATGAAAACCCACGATGGTCCTTTAACCGAAATTCTAAGCGACTACTATATAAGGAGGAGGGGGTCCCCCAATGTACAAGCAACCACAAAGCAATAAAGAATTCCGTCGCCGTTCTCCCTAAACCTGTGTCTCTCTCTATTCTCCACTTCAGATCTGTTCGGGAACCCCCGACTATTCGATAGCGAGGTTCTTTAACACGTTATCAGCACGAAGCTCTACCGGTGAACAGATTGAAAGGTGAGAAAGGTGGGTTTTTCGGCGATTAATCTAATCGCTCCTGGTTTCTATGCATGCATCTAACCTACGCATCAGTACCTCGTTATGTGGCATGAAGCTACAAGCGGAACAATTTACAGTACATGAAGTTACTGTTCATTCATAGCAGAAGAAAGAAAAAAACGTCGTCGCACGAAGCGCCGGCCTCAACCTCACCGTCGCCGGTTTCGGCCCGCAGCCGCGCACCGCGCTCCCCGGCCTCGGTCGTCACGCCCCGAAACCGCCGCCGTGATCGTCGCCGGCGGCGTCGCGCGCACCGTCACCCGACCAGGCTCGTAGCCGCGTCGCCGGTTCTCGCCACGACCGCCGCCAGCCCGGCCGGCCGTCCGCCGCCGCCGCCGCCGCAACCGGCCCGCACCGTCCTCGTCGACCACGACGGCTTCGGTGCGCGCGCACGAAGCGCCGCGCCGTGCCTTGGAGTCGCCGACCTTGGTCTCCGTGCTCGAAGCCTCGGTCTCCGTGCAACACCGGCCCGACGCCGCTGCCGCCGCCCACCGCCTTCGTCGGCTCCACCGCAGCTGCCGGCACCGTCGGCCTCGTAACCGGCGCGTCGCTGCCGCCGACGCGAATCGCCTGGCGCCTCCTCGTGTCGCCGCCGGGCGCCGCCGGCTTGAAGCTCCATTGTCGCGCGTCGCTCGAGCATCGCCGTCGCTCCGCCGCCGCGCCAACCGGCGCCCTTGGCTCGCCATGAGCGAAGTGCGCCGCGCGCCGCGCCCTCTAGTCGGCCAGCGCCTGGAACCGCCGCGCGTCACCTTGACCTCGGCTCTTTCGCCGCGCTGATCGGCGCCCTCGGCTCGACCACGGCACTCGGCGCGGCCGTCTCGCGCCCGCGGCGTGTCGGCGACGACGCTGCCGCTTTGCCCTTGGGCCATCGCCTCGAGCCAGCGCCCCATAGCCAGCGATCGCCGCCCGCCGCTCCGGCTCGCAACACTGCGCCTCGCCCGATCCGCCATCTCGGCCTCGCCGCCCGGCCGACCGCGTGACCTCGGCCTCCCGCCCGGCTTGCGCTTATCGCCGCCCCGGCCGTCGGCTGTCTTGGCGGCCTGACAACGACGGCGTCGCCACCGCAGCACCTCGGCCTCACCGTCGCGCCTCGGCCGGCACCGCGCTGCGGCAGCTGCGCGCCGCCGCCGCCGCGCGCTTTGGCCTAGCCGATTGCTATCGCGATGCATCTACGCCGCGCGACACCGTCGTCGCCACCGTTGTGTGCGCTCGAAGCCGCCATTGGACCACGCCCCTTTCCTCGCGCGCCACCACTCGAAGCGCGGGCGCCGCCGTGAGAATCATCGGAAGCGTCGCCTCGCCTCGCTCGAGACCGCCGTCGTGCGCCCGCGCCGTTGCCGCCGTTGTCGGCGCGCGCGAGAAGAGGAGAAAGGAGGAGGCAGGGCTGTGGTGGCCAGGGGAAACCCTAGCCACGTGCACTTATGGGCCGGGAAGGGGCGAGGCCCAACTGGCCGCTCGACCGGAAAAGAAAAGGGAAAGAAAAAGAAAGAAAAGAAAAGAAAGAAAAGGAAAGAGAAAAAAAAGAAAAGTAGCAGAAAATTTGGATTGTAAGCTCTGGAAGAGCATACTTCTCTCATGAATAAATATGCAATTTATTCTTTATTCCAGTATTCTTTAGTTTGCAAGCAAAGTTTGAATTATTTTGTCACTGTTTGATTGGGATTATTTTGCTTTTGTCACCGTTTTGGTACTTTATGGTGCTCATCGATGCTTCCTCGAAATAGTCGCATGTATGCTTATTGTCAACTAGAAACCATGCTTTTGCAAAGCTGATCTTGCAGATCATAAGAATTAAGAATGCTTTTCCTGATCATCGCGTGAAGTCCATTAGAATGGACAATGCTGGAGAATTTACTTCAAAGGCATTTGATGATTATTGCATGGCAACAGGGACAGCAGTTGAGCATTTCGTACCGCACGTCCATACGCAGAATGGACTAGCTGAAGCACTAATAAAGAGGATTAAGTTCATTGCCAGACCGCTTTTGCAGAGTTGTAACTTGCCCAACACTTGTTGGGGACACGCGATCTGCATGCAGCTCTCATCAACTTGGACCTTGCCTACAACATCCATTCTCCTATGCAGCTTGTGCACGGGGTCATCCCGAAAATCTCCCATCTCAGGAAATTTGGGTGTATGGTATATGTACCTATACCACCCCCTCAATGGACTGCAATGGGCCCTCTCTGCAAGTCTGGGATATACGTTGGTTATGAAAGTGCATCCATAATCAGGTATTTGGAACCCACGATTGGAGACTTGCATACAGCCCGATTCGCTGATTGCATATTTGACGAGGATCGTTTCACGTCATTAGGGGGAGGAAATAAACCTTTGGATGAAAAATGCCGGGAAATCATATGGCATTCCACTGGGCTCCCCGCGCATGACCCCCGCACTAATGAAGCAAATCAAGAAGTCCAGAAGATAATTGATTTGTAGAATTTAGCAAATGAACTGCCTGATCATTTTTGTGATTTGAAGGGCGTGGTTAAGTCACATGTACCCGCAAGAAATGCACCAGAGAGGGTGGAAATACCAAAGAAAATAGAAGGTATCCCTCATCCTGTTAAGAGGCCTAAAAAAAAGAACAGGAAATCTGGCTCCTCAAACCCAAAGTACCCGGAGACGTCTGGAGAAACTGGGCGAGAGGACTTACCACAACCAATCACGAAAATACCCCAAGGAAAGAAGGGGAGCCAGTTGAGACCTGGCACTGGAAAGAAACCAACGGAAAAGGCAATTCCAGACTTGAATCTTCTACTGCAGGAAGCCGCCGAAAATAATGTGTGCGCACACATAGGCGACGAAAAGCTAAAGGAACTTGCTCCTGCGATAGGGAATAACAGAGAAGAGCAAGTAGAAGTGCATGAAACATCCCATAAAGAAATTGCCATAAACTTTGTAATAACAGGAGAATCCATGAATAGAGCAACAACCAACGTTGATGCATACTTTGCAAAGAAGATTGCCTCGATCATTGATCATGATCCCGAGCCTGCATCTCTCGCAGAGTACAAAAAAAGACTAGATTGAGAAGAATGGAAGAAGGCAATCACTGCAGAGTTAGTCTCTCTGAACAAGAGAGAGGTGTTTGGGCCCGTATGCCGCACACCTCCCCATATAAACCCTGTAGGTCACAAATGGGTCTTTGTTCGGAAGAGGAATGAAAACAACGAAGTTGTAAGGTATAAGACAAGGCTTGTAGCTCAAGGTTTCACTCAACGTCCTGGAGTTGATTATGAAGAAACCTATTCTCCGGTCATGGGAGGAATTACCTTTAGATATTTGATCTCAATGGCAGTCAACTTGAAGTTGAGAATGAAGCTAATGGATGTTGTCACAGCATATTTGTGTGGAAACTTGGATTCGAAGATATACATGAAGATACTGGAAGATATTCCTATCCCGAATCAAGACGGAGCAAATAGAAACATGTACAGTGTAAAATTGGAGAAATCACTGTATGGGCTAAAACAATCAGGTAGAATATGGTACAATCGCTTGAGCGACTTTCTCTGCAAAAAAGGATACACAAACAGCAAAGATTGTCCATGTGTGTTTATACAGTGATCCCCAAATGGATTCTGTATAATCTCCGTCTTTGTAGATGACTTGAACATCATTGGGACGGATGAAGAAACTGAAGAAGCATGCTCATACTTGAAGTATGAGTTTGAAATGAAGGATTTGGGTAAAATCAAGTTTTGTTTAGGCTTGCAGCTTGAGCATGTCCAAGGAGGAATCTTGGTACATCAATCAACCTACACGCAGAAAGTGTTGGAAAGATTTGGCTTTGAAAAGGCATATCCTGCAAAGACTCCAATGGTCGGAAGGTCACTCCAAGCAGACTTAGACCCATACAGACCTAGAGAAGAGGGGGAGGAAGTCCTGGGAGCAGAATTTCCATATCTGATTGCAGTTGGAGCGCTCATGTGCCTTACGAATAGCACTAGACCGGACATTGCGTTCACTGTGAATTTGCTAGCTCGGTACAGTGCAGAACCCACCAAAAGGCATTGGAAAGGGATCAAAGACATCGTCCGTTACCTCCAAGGAAGCAAAGATCTTGGTTTGTTCTTCGGAATAAACAATGAACTGAATTTGGTCGGCTACGCCGATGCTGGGTACTTATCAGACCCGCATACTGGCAAGTCCCAAACTGGCTATGTTTTCCTATGTGGAGGAATAGCAGTTTCCTGAAAATCGTCTAAGCAGACTCTCGTCTCAACGTCAACAAACCACTCGGAAATCATTGCTTTGTATGAAGCATCTCATGAATGTGCATGGCTCCGAAGAATGGTTCACCACATCCAGAAGTCATGTGGCTTGAACATTGAGCAAACTCCCACGATCATCTATGAAGATAATGCAGCTTGTGTTGCCCAAGCACAGATGGGTTATGTGAAGAGCAATCTCACGAAGCATATCAACCCCAAGTTCTTCTATGCTCACAAATTGCATAAGATGAACGAGATCAAGATATTGCATACTAAGTCATGTGAAAATCTTGCAGATTTGTTCACTAAATCACTCCCAGCATCTACCTTTGAAAGATGCGTTAAGGGAATTGGAATGATGAGACTTAGAGAAGTGCATATTTCAGGAGGAGATATTTCACATACTCCCACATAAATCTTGAATATGAATTTTGAGTACCCAACATGAATCTCGAAGATTAGCGGTTGAAGTTTGGGTGAATTGTACTCTTTTTCCTTGGCAAGTTTTTCATGAAGTTTTCTTGCATAAGGTTTTAACGAGGCAATTCGTGCAACACAGTAAGCGTATGCCATTTACTCTTTCTTCAATTATTTTTCCCACTGGGTTTTTCTGGGGTTTTAATGAGGTATATGCATCTTGCGGCAAAGGGCTCAAGGTGGAGTGTTGGGAAACCACGTGGTCCAATGAAAGCCAACGATAGTCCCTTAGCCGAAACCTTAAGCGACTACTATATAAGGAGGAGGGGGCCCCCAATGTACAAGCAACCACAAAGCAATAAAGAATTCCGTCGCTGTTCTCTCTAACCTATATCTCTCTCTGTTCTCCACTTCAGATCTGTTCGGGAACCTCGGACTATTCGATAGCGAGGTCCCTTAACAAAAATTTGTTTTCTATTTGTACGCTAATCATCTGAAGAAAAAAAAATCACGCGAGTAACGTGCAGATCCATGTGAAGAGGAGAGGAATGTACATAAAAGCAGCAGCAGGGTTCTGATCGATCCCCACCAAATCCGAGGGAACCTCACCTCACCACGACAAGAAAAGATATCCAATTATATCGTGCTATACATTTGTTTCAAACAAAAACCCAATTAGAAACTTGCTATTAGCAGTGAAGATAGGATACGTAGCCAATAAAATGACATGGTGATAGCTAACTGAGATTAACATAAGACACCAAATCGTCCTCTCTCTCTCTCTGGCATGGATTACTTATAGAGAGGTGCTTCTGTGTTTTTCCTTTTGACAGTTGTATAAATATTAAAGCATTAATGAATAATAGATGGTGATTACTTACCCCTTCGCTTGTTTCAAAATTTGTGCAACTTATATTGAAAGGAAAAGCATTGAAGCACTCCTCTTACTTATACCTCTTTAGAGTCTCTTGCATTGTAGTTCTACTCACCGCCACGTCATTTCCATCTATCATAGTACGAGCCAAGAGGCATAGTAACGTGATGGCCCAAGAACTACCCAAGTCGTCCATGGACAGCATGGAGATCACCGATGAGAATGGCAGCAGGCACAAGCAGCAGCACCACTTCCTGCTGGTGCACGGTCTGTGCCACGGCGCGTGGAGCTGGTACAAGGCGGCTACGGCGCTGCGCCGCGCGGGCCACCGCGTCACGGCGCTCGACATGGCCGCCTCCGGCGTGAACCCGAAGCGCGTCGCCGAGGTGCGCACGTTCGAGGAGTACTCGCGCCCTCTGCTGGACGCGCTGGCCGAGCTGCCGCACGGCGAGCGCGTCGTGCTCGTCGGCCACAGCCAGGGCGGGTTCAGCGTCGCGCTCGCAGCGGAGAGGTTCCCGGACAAGCTCGCCGCGATCGTGTTCCTCACCGCCTCCCTCCCCGCCCTCGGCCGCCCCATGGCCGCCACCACTGAGGAGGTACGTGCCTCCCTTCTCCATGATTCGTACATATCCCATTTGTATTGCTCGATATTCATTTCAGGGGGTTAGCCAAACCGACTGATACGCAGTCAATTACACGAGACATTGCCATGAATAATTTAAAAGTATCGTGCAAGAGAGACCTAACCACGTTTCCAGTGATCAAATCAGAGTATTGTTTTATGTACAAAAAAAAACAGAGGATTTTTATAAGATCCATATCATGCTTGTATCAAGACGCTAAACAACTTATCCTTGCTGGACTTTGCGAGTGACGTTGGAAATTACCAACAGCAGCGGCACCAACTTGCTCGTGCCTGCGTAATACTCTCTCCGTTCACGAATACACGTCTTTCTAGCTTTCAATTTAATTTTATTCTAAAATATATGTTATTCTATAATTTTGACGTAGCTTTTTATCTTTTTTTTTCTTCTATACTCATCCTTTTGCTATTTTCAATGTCATTTAATACTATGCACTAAAGTAAAACATACTGTCCAAAGATATAAAAAAAGACATCTATTCAAGAATGGAGGGAGTAGCTAGGAGTGAATAAGCTAACTTTTTTTATAAGTACTCCCTCCATTGATAAATATAAGACTTATTTTGACTTTACATAAAGATTAAAGTTGTGGTGAAATGGAGAAAGACTCCAAATAAAATGATTTACATACCCCTCTTAATTGTCTTGGAAGATGAGTGATAATACTTTGTGTGGGTGGTAATGAATAAATGTATATGGTTGAGAAAGAATAAACGATGGTATAGTAGAAAAGGGTTATTAAATTTATATATAAATCTTATATTTCTAAATAAGAGTATTTGACCTTGTATTTATCACCGATGGAGTACTATCGATAAACCTGACGTTAACACTATCAATATCGACCGGCCATCCGCTGCATCTATACATATCATTATTCTTGGAGATGCATGGAGGGGCTTGCCGCCTGCAGCAACGTGGCACCCTGACAAGCTACAGTAATTTTTGTATATTTTAGGCATTTAAAAAAAATTGGAAAGTTTTTCATTGAGCTACAGTTTCCCCCTGTTTTTTTCCAAGAAATTTTCATCTCTCTGTTAAATCTTAAAATTTTCACCTGCGCTACGTAGCAAAATAGTTGGCTGTTAGTTATCAGATGGCAGTATGGCACAGAGCGATAGAGTTGGCTCGCGCGATGAGCGTTGGAGAGACTTATACTACACTAGACGAGAGAGAGAGAGAGAGATCAGTATGTGTATGCATGTGCTAACAATACTAGACGTCGACCCTACCTACATACACGACATGATCGAATTTGTGATATGTATGCATGGCCTCGATCGATACACACCAGCAGTACCCATGCATCCATGTGCTACGCCTACTGCCTCCGTTCCCATGCACTGTGTTTTAACCCGGGCCGGTCAAGGACGGCTGACCAAAGTTTATTAAGATCAAACTGTTAACTTAAATCATGCAAGACAACACAGCAGAAACAACCGGAGCTCCACACACAGATTCAAACTCCTAAACAACAGGGACTAACTGATCAGCAGACCTGCTCAGGACTACAAATTAGACTACTTCCTGAAGAAACCTGCAGCTCTCCGAGACCACAGTTCCTCTTTGATACCCTCAAGCAAATTTGTTGATGTCTTGCTCTCCACACAGAACACTCGCGCATCTCATTATTCTTTCCAACGGACGAAGATCGTGGTTCGTGACAGAGTCAAAGTTCCCATGCGCTGTGGCTACGTGTTCATCTTGTGTAGCTGTCTCCTCGCCAAACATAACATGTCTGATAACTTTTGAGATATCTATTAAAAAGTTGCTGCTATATATGCACCTCTTTTTAAAAATTACACAAATATTAAAGTATAAATACAGAGTAGATTATTTATTTTAAAATTTATACAACTTATATCTAGGAGTGATGCATAGAAACACCTCTTTTTACTATCAGTCAGTGTGTGATGTGACGCAGCTGCTCCTGAGTAATATACTGATCAATCACTTCTCTCTCTCTCTTTTCTTTTCCTTCTTTTCCGACGATGTGTATTGTCATTTGTCAGTATCTGACTTACGTTGGGCCGGAGTTCTTTCTGGACTCCAAAGAGCTCGAGCAAGAGAACCCCGAGATCCCGGGAAAGCCTATTATCTTCCGGCCCACTTTCATGGCCCAGAAGCTGTACCAACTCAGCCCACCGGAGGTGAGCCATCACAATTACAAGCTATCATCCAATTGTAGTTGCAAATCGCAATTGATTAATTAATGATGTAAATTGTGCTGTTCTTAATTGCCGTAGGACTTAACCCTGGCCCTGTCGTTGATCCGGCCGGCGAACCGGTTCACCGACGACGCGATCATGAGGGACGCCGGGTTGCTGACGAAAGGGAGGTACGGGTCGGCGAGGCGCGTCTTCGTCGTTGTGGAGGACGACCGCGCCATCCCCGCCCAGTTCCAGCGCCGCATGGTCGCACAGAGCCCCGGCGTCGAGGTGGAGGAGATCGCCGGCGCCGACCACATGGCCATGATCTCCAGGCCGGGGAAGGTCGCCGAGGTCCTCGTCAAGATCGCCGATAAGGACAGGAAGCAGTGAGAGTGATCTGTGCGTGCATGACAGTAGTGATGATACATGCACGATCAAATAAAAGGAGTCTGCATCAAAGTCGATAGTCTATTATTATCCAGAAATAAGTGTTCTTTCTGGCAGTGACAACACGGACATAAGACGTAATCTGGCGCAATCATGCGTCGCTTTTCACCATCTGGACAGCATGCGGATGTCTCATTGTCTTGGTGTGTAGTGTCTTCCCATTAACACCAACAAACACATCTGAATTTGCGCCTTCGATTCAGGCCAGTGTCCAGTTCGCGATCTGGCACACTGTGCTCATGCTTTGACGGGTCAGACTAGAACCCATCCTATCTCTGGCCGAACACGCACAGTGGATAACTCCATCGAGCTCAGTGTGCCATGAAGAAAATAATGGTTTCCTCCGTTATCTTAACTGCAGAAAAAAAAAGCATGTTGCATTCCCTGATAGTTTTTTTAGATAACGAAAGTTTATAACTTTCTGCCTCTATATCATGAGATGCGTAAAGCCAATCGTTTATTACAACGTTACAAGAGAAGTGTTGTCAATAAAATAAAACCAAATAATGCTAAAAGTTGCAACATGCCATCATAAGTATAAAACATGAAAAATGAAGTCTCGATCCGCACACAACCTATTACTAAATCTCCACCCATATTTGCTGAAGAGATCTCTGACCACAATCTCCAGCGATCTGCATGCCAACCGCATCACCTCCTGAGCCTCGAGACGTTGCAATACAGACCAAAAGCACAACCAGTTGGAGCATATGAAGATAGCCTACAAAGGATTTGAATTTTTTTGCCTGATAGTTGCCGTCTGAAATGAAAGCATAGGGTGAATTTATATGAGTTTCAAGACTAGGGTACATAGGTTTATTGTTACAGGGTGAGAGTGTAGTAGTGTGGTTTATGTCAAACAAATGGCACCAATCATGCATGCCATGTGCAGTGGACTGCTGGTTTCGATAAACATTAATGAAAGACAGGACATGCATATGAAGCTAACACACAGTAAGGCCATGTCAGCTAGTTCTTAGTCTGTATATATCAGTTTTGATTTATGTGGAGGAGTGAGAAAAAAGGAGAGAGAAGAAAGCGGGCTCTTATCTAGTAGTCAGCTTTGCACGGGAGCATAAGTAGATCATTTATGTACAAGAGAGAAAAGATAATTATTGCACAACATCTAAAGACAACCTTTAGAGACAGTTATTGTACAAACTGGCTTTTAGCTTACTATTAATCAGTAGTTGGCTTTGCTATTGTACTTACCCTAGCATGATCAGACCAAGAATAGCAGAATCTTCATGGTTATTTCTCTTGAAGAAGAAAATTTCATGGTTATGTTGTGTGTGCGGCATACACGCATCTCAAAATGGATAGTCAGAAGAAATACATACTACACAATAGTCAATAGAAACTATTTTGTATTAAGCCTGTATCAGGGTTTCAAAAACTGTTTTAAAAAAATCGGTTCGAAATTCGAAAACCGCAAAAACTGTTCAAAAATCGTCAGAAATCGAAGGGTTAAGAAATCAATTTTTTTTGAAAAAAATAAAAAAACGAAAACCTTCGGTTATGCTTCACCGAAAACCAACTGACCAATTGAATGTTCCTTAAAAACGGTTTTCGAGCGGTTTTAAACCGCAGTTTTTCAACGCATAATTTTTTTCATATTTTTTTAATTTTTTTAATTAGACCGGTTTATCGAGCGATTTTGGATCTCAAACCGCAGCGATAAGATCGAAAACCACGGTTTTCGCCTGTTTTTTAAACCCTAGACTGCATATGTATGTTGTGAAATCAGTACTTGATATGTGCTTTTGCCGGGTGCAAGAAGAAGAATGAGACGGGAAGAAACGAGGAACCCCAATTGGGTGGCCGGCCTGTTTCAACAAAGAGTCAATTCCTTGTATGCCATAGAAAGATAATCTCGTTTTTTATATGCTACTCATATGTAACTCCGCATGTCAGTGATATACTCATGAATTTCTTTCAAATTCTACTGACATATGAGAAATTAAGCGTTAAATAAAGGGGTGTATACACATTCGGTGCTTGATTGCTTTTAGGGATAAGCCAATTTTTTAGTACCAGATCAATATCCAACAGCTGCAGCACACACATCTACCACAATCTTTCGACTTTCGATTTGAAATAAATACCAGGCGCCAGCCATCGGATAAATTAGAGAGGATACATTTGTGGTGACTTAATTTAAACCTAAATTAAATTCTAGAGCAGCCCTCTTAATTCAAATTTGTATTCCACTTTCACTGTACTCTCAGTACTATCTTCAAATAAAATCATTACTTTTTGAGCGGTGCTTGAATGCTTTCTCTCCTAATACAAGTTGCACAAATTTTAAAGTAAACGAAGAGGTAAGTAATCACCGTCTACCTTTTATTCATGTTTTAATATTTGTGCAACCGCAAAAAAAAAAAAATGAAATCACCTCTCATACTTTTTTTAGGATCAGCTATTAATCTATTAGTACATTTAGCACCGACAACTTGTTTGATCAAGTATATTGGTTGTTGCTTAATGCGTTCCCTTTAAGTTTTTCTCTCTCCGGTGCTGCATGCTGACGTGTACCGTGCCATGGGCTCGCATAGTGCCGTGGGAACAAATAGGAAAGCAAACGTGGAATCAGCTTCCCTGTCGAGCGAAGCGAAAGCATTGGCTGCCTGCCTGCATTCCAACGAGGTCGCACCATCCAATGGTCAATGGTGCCCCCACCACAATAACGTGCTCATGCGATGGACGGCTAAGATATTCCTACGAGTTTCCAAGGTTTCAAATTTTATTTTCGGATTATATATCGGAGACGACCGAAATCCGACATTTCGACGAGATTTTAGAATTTTCGATGAAATCCGGACAAAATTCAAAAGGTAAAATTCAAATCCGAAATTTTTTGGACCAGGATTTCCGAGATTTCTGCCAAAATTACCGAAATCTCGGCAAATTTCAACCGAATGAAAAATAGTTCAAATCATATTAGAAAATTTTTAACATTTTTGTGATGATCCTAACGCATCACTAATATTCCCATAAAATTTTTAGATGATGGTCAAAGATAACCAACTATATCGTGCTATACATTTGTTTCAAACAAATATCCAATTAGAAACTTGCTATTAGCAGTGAAGATAGGATACGTAGCCAATAAAATGACATGGTGGTAGCTAACTGAGATTAACATAAGACACCAAATTGTTCTGTCTCTCGCATGGATTACTTATATCTCTTTAGAGCAGGGGCGGATATACAATGTATGGACTGGGATCAAGTGACACCAACGCTTTTCAATTCAACATATATAATTTTTTTAGTATACAAGCACATGATACTCTTATTACAAGTTAGTGTTATAAGTTTCAAATGACCCGACGTCCCTGATAGCTTTTTTTCCCTAGATTTACCTCTCCTACCTCCCCACCTGTATTCTAGAGGCTCTCTTGGTCCTTATTGATGATATTTGAGCTCTAGCAAGTGTTCTCCACTCTTTTATGCATTCAATTTCATTTGTGAGTGTGAGAAGCAAGGTTGAGCGTTGCATTTCGTGTTTGAGCCTTTAGACACCGATATTTGACCTCAAGCAAGCATCAAGGTCTATTACTCTTGGAGGTTACCGCCTCCTAAACGGCTTGGTGGCGATCGTGCACGGTGAGCTTCTCAACGGAGATTGTGAGAAGCCTCGGCAAGTTGTGAAGGCCGGAGTTCGCCTACCCGGAGCGGGGAAGAACTACCTTAGTGATCGAGGAAGGCTCAAGCGAGTGGAGTCGGCTTGAAGTGGTTCAAGTCACCTCAATGTGGAGTAGGGGAGACCGGCAAGTCTCCGAGACCATGGGTTAAATTTCTTGTCTCCTATTTATTTATGATTTGTATTGTTCGATGTTGAGAACCTATTTCCTTAATAACGTATTTTTGGTAGTCTTTGTGCTCAATAGTGTTTTTGCTTCGCTTGAATTGACATAGTGTCTCAAGTAATTGCTAGAGAAATTTAGTGTAAATTTGCAATTTGTATCTCTATATCTTAGGGTCATTCATAATTACTAAATAGTTTCAAAAAATTTAGAAACCTCCTATTCACCCCCCTCTAGTCGGTTGTCCTTGATCCTACAAGTGGTATCAGAGCACAGACTCTCTTTTGGGGGCTTCACCGCCTAGAGAGTAAGGATGACTAGCGATGGGGTGTCAATAGGCAAGACGCTATTTTTCGATGGTACCAATTATGCTTATTGGAAAATTCGCATAACCGTTTATCTTAAGGCCATGAGCCCAAGTATATGAAGAATTGTAGTTGAAGGTTTCACTCCGGAGGTCAATCCCACACTCACAATAGACCAAGAGGAGCGAAACACTCATCTTAATGATCAAGCTATGAATGCTCTTTTTGGTGCTTTGATCGCGGATGAGTTCAATCGAGTGAGAAATCTTGAAACCGCTCATGAGATTTGGACAACCCTCTCGAAAATTCATGAGGGAACATCCTCGGTCAAAGAAGCCAAATTGCATATGCTTCGAATCAAATATGAGAGTTTTATTATGTTGCCTCATGAAAGCATCAATGAGATGTATTCACGGTTGAACAACAAAGTAAATAATCTCAAGGGCCTTGGAGCATCACTAACCAATTTTGACATTGTTCGTAAGATGCTTAGGGCTCTTCCGGAAAAATATGAGACCTTGGTGACGTTGTTTCTCAACTCACCGGAGTTGCCAAGAATGACGCCAACGGGACTCCTTGGAAATCTCATAACCAATGATCCTAACGCATCACTAATATTCCCATAAAATTTTTAGATGATGATCAAAGATAACCAACTATATCGTGCTATACATTTGTTTCAAACAAATATCCAATTAGAAACTTGCTATTAGCAGTGAAGATAGGATACGTAGCCAATAAAATGACATGGTAGTAGCTAACTGAGATTAACATAAGACACCAAATTGTTCTCTCTCTGGCATGGATTACTTATATCTCTTTAGAGCAGGGGTGGATATACAGCGTATGGACTGGGATCAAGTGACACCAACGCTTTTCAATTCAATATATATAATTCTTTTAGTATACAAGCACATGATACTCTTATTACAAGTTACAAGTTAGTGTTATAAGTTTCAAATGACCCGAAAAAATATGAGACCTTGGTGACGTTGTTTCTCAACTCACCGGAGTTGCCAAGAATGACGCCAACGGGACTCCTTGGAAATCTCATAACCAATGAGCTTTACAAGAAGGACAAGAAAGAGTTTTTGGAGCAAAGCTCTTCTAAGAAGAAGAACATCGCCTTCAAGGCAAAGGCGGAGTCAAGCGATGAGATACTCAATGACTCCGATGACGATGAAGACACCGAGGAGGAAATGGCCCTCCTTGTAAGAAGAATGAGAAGATTCATGAAGAGACGCTCAAACACAAGTGCTCCTCAAAAATTCAAGAGGGGACAATACTTTAGCACCAACCGATATGCAAATACCCGGTGCTATGAGTGTGATGAGAAGGGGCATATTGCCTCAAAATGTCCAAAGAAAAGAGACGACAAAAAACAAGTCCCCTTGAAGAAGAAGTTCCTTCATGGGAAGAAGAAGCTTTTCAAGAAGTTGAATAAAGATGGGAAAGGCGAGGCTCACATTGGGGAGTGGAACTCCGAAGAAAAATATTCGGACTCCGACTCTTCCGAGGATGATACACCTCCAAAGAAGAAGGGTCTTGCCGGCATCGCCATTGAGGAGACTTCATCACCTTTCGTCACCCCCTTATGTCTTATGGCAAAAGAAGATTTTAAGGTAAAGTCAAATGATGATGAACCCTCCTATGATGAATTAATGGATATGCTTGAGGATTTGAATGAGTATCTCGGTAAAGAAAAGTCTAAACATAAAGCTTTGAGAAAAGAGTAACTCTCTCAAGGACTCTTATGAGGAGCTAAAGGAAGCTCATGAGACTCTTCTTGCTAAGTGAAAGTGCATCTAGGCCCCTTAAGAAGTTTTGATGATAGATGGCAACACAATTAAAAATACTAATGGTCAAATGAGAATTTGTGCAGAGATAAAGAATATATCCTCATGAGAAAGCGTTTGGAGATCCCCACTATATTTAAATTTTGTTAAGACGGCATCAAGACTCCTGTTGTAATCTTTCTATTTTATTGAGTCTAAGGATAGCCGTATTATTAAGGGGGATACGACAGGAAATCGCTTCTAGGATATACTTGTGCTCAAAGGATGGAAATTGCATAGTAAAAGAACTTCAATAATTTCATCTTCTTTTGAAATTTTCTCTTCTGGCCGAGCAGGTCAATCCGGAGTATCCGGATAATCAATCCGGACTCTCCGGGTTGACCCCTTCGGGCGCTGCCCTCAGGCAGTCCGGAGTATCTGGTCTCTGGTCCGGACACTCCAGATTGAATTTATCCGGAGTATCCGGGGTTTTCATCCGGAGTCTCCGGATTGACCCTTCGATGCATACAGTGTTGCAAATTCGGAGTCTTCGGGTTATACATCCGGATACTCCGGGTTGTGCGCAACTCACCCCCAACGGTTGGATTTTGGACCCCCTATTTAAGCCATCACTCTTCATCTAACAGGGAAGAGCTCCATTATTGCACTTGTTCATTCAAAAACATTCACTCTCACTCTCTTGAGCCCTAATCTCCCTTCTCCATTTGAAGCATTTGATAGATTTGATTCTTTCGGGAGAAAGGAGTGGATTTGAGTGACTTGAGCTTGCTTCTTCCATTCTTGAGCACAAGATTCATCCTCCAAGTTGATTTTGCGACGTGTTTGTTACCCTTGGAGTTTGAAGGACTCCTAGACGGCAAGGAGTCACCGGGAGCCTCCAATACTCGTTGTGGTGAGTCCCGGAAGTTTGTGAAGGCAAGTCTCGCCTCCGAAAGGAAAGAGGCAAGAAGTGAAGACCGGCGAGTGCTTTGTGCAACACCGAGAGGATAGTGGTCAAGAGGGACCCGGGCTTTGTGCCTCCTCAACGGAGACGTAGGATTCCCTTCAAGAATCCGAACTTCGGGTAAAAATCTTTGTCTTCGTGTTCTTCGTTTTGCTTTTGCTATGGTTTGTTGTGATAGACCTTTGGAAGATCCGATCTATTCCATCGCTGGGTTTGGTTCTAGATCTGCATCCTTTTGAGGTACCTGAAAGTATTTAGGTCATTTGTGTTCATTTAGTTTGTTGGAAAATTGCAAAGATTTAAAATCTCCTTTCGAAGTCTCCAGTCCGGAGTATTCGGAACCCATTACCCGGACAGTCCGGACTATCCGGAGTATCCGAATTGAATACCCCAGATACTCCGGGTTAGGACCCTCGGGAGTTTTTATTTAGCTGCAATTTTTTAAATTCGCCTATTCACCCCCCCTCTAGGCAACATCTCCGGTCCTTTCACTAAGGACCATTCAAAGGCTCAAAATGATATAGGGAGTAGTTGCAAGATTATTGATGATGTATCTTGCTAAGAAATCGATTCATGTTGTATATCAAAAACTAGCACATCTACATCTTGCGATGATTTATTTGATATCCCATCAACTTCATGCTCTAGTTCTACTTTTTGCCATGAAAACCTAGTAGTAGAAAATAATGAACTTAAGGAACAAGTGAACAAACTTAGCAAAAGTCTTAATAGATGTTTTAAGGATAAAGACACTCTTAATAAAATCTTGAATGCTCAAAGATGCTCCTACAATAAAGAAGGACTAGGATATGTTCCTAATAAGGGCAAAAAGATCAATAACAAAGCTCCTCGATTCGTTAAATCAAATGGGATGTTTTGTTATAAATGTCATGAAGTAGGTCATCTATCAAATAATTGCCTCTTGGATAAAACAACTAAGAATAACATTTATGACTCTTGCTATGTGCTTAAGAAAGATAGTTTTGGTAAAACATTTGCTAAATTTGTTGGCACTCCTATACTTGGCCGTAAAAAGAATGCCATTTGGGTGCCCAAAGCCTTGGTTACTAACCTCCAAGGACCCAAACAAATTTGGGTACCTAAAAGGACTTGATTCTCTTTTGTAGGTAAACTACAAAACCGGTGGACGGCATTGGGTGTTGGATAGCGGGTGCACTCAACACATGACTGGTGATCGGAAAATGTTCACCACCTTTGAAGTAGGAAATGGGCAAAATGACAAGATAACATTTGGTGACAATAGCAAAGGAAAGGTATTAGGTTTGGGTAAAATCGCTATCTCAAATGACCTTTCTATTTCAAATGTTTCTCTATTAGAAACATTAAATTTCAATTTGTTATCGGTTGCTCAAATTTGTGATGTTGGTCTTACTTGCATATTTTCAAAGAATGGAGTGGTAATCTCTAAAGAAAATGATAATTCTTTAGCGTTCAAAGGTTTTAGATTTGGAAATTTGTATTTGGTTGACTTCACCTCAAATGAGTCATGTCTTCAAACTTGTTTAATTGCAAAAACATCCTTAGGATGGTTATAGCATAGAAGACTAGCTCATGTTGGGATGGTCCAACTCAAAAAGCTTTTCAAAAATGATTTAGTTGTGGGCTTGAAAGATGTGAAGTTTGAGAAAAATAGACTTTGTAGTGCTTGTCAAGCCGGCAAGCAAGTTGCTAATTCTCATCCTTCAAAAAGTATCATGTCCACATCTAGACTATTAGAGCTCTTACATATGGATTTGTTTGGCCCAACAACCTATAAGAGCATTGGAGGAAATTCTTATTGCTTAGTCATTGTTGATGATTATTCAACGTATACTTGGGTGTTCTTTCTAGATGATAAATTCGAAACCTCCGGTATCTTTAAAAACTTTGCAAAAAGGGCTCAAAATGAATTTGATTTTAAAATTAAGAAAATTCGTAGCGACAACGGTTCCGAGTTTAGAAATATAAAAATTGAAGATTATTGTGATGAATTTGGAATAAAGCACGAGCTTTCCGCCACCAACACTCCGGAGCAAAATGGAGTTGTGGAACGGAAAAATCGAACATTAATCGAAATGGCAAGAACTATGCTTGATGAGTATGGCACTTCCGGTAGCTTTTGGACGGAAGCCATTAATACCGCTTGCCATGCAACAAATATGATTTATTTGCATCATCTCTTGAAAAAGACCTCTTATGAGCTTCTTGTTGGAAGAAGACCAAATATTTCTTATTTTCGAGTTTTCGGTTGCAAATGCTATATCTTGAAAAAGGGTGTTCAACTTTTAAAATTCCAAAGTCGTTGTGATGAAGGGTTCTTGCTTGGATATTCCTCAAATAGCAAAGGTTTTGTTGATGAAACTTGCGATGTTGAATTTGATGAAACTAATGGCTCTCAAGAAGAGCAAAAAAATTTGGATGATGTAGGTGAAGAAGGATTAAGAGAAGCAATGAAGAACATGACGCTTGGAGACATAAAACCAAAGGAGGATAAACAAGATCAATCTTCATCCATTAAGTTGAGCCTTCTACTTCCGCAACGCCAAGTCAAGTTCAACCCATCGATGTGGATGAAAAGGAGAGTGATCAACAAATTCACACTCTACCTCAAAGAATTCATCATGGGCTCTCCAAAGATCATCCAATAGATCAAATATTGGGTGACGTTAGTAAGGGTGTTCAAACTCGATCTCGTGTCGCTTCTTTTTGTAAACATTACTCTTTCGTATCTTCTTTTGAACCTACTCATATAGATGAAGCTCTAAATGATCCGGATTAGGTAAATTCAATGCATGAAGAACTCAACAACTTTGCCCGGAATAATGTTTGGACCTTAGTAGAAAGACCCAAAGAACACAACGTAATAGGCACAAAATGGGTATTCCGAAACAAACAAGATGAAAATGGTATAGTGGTAAGAAATAAGGCTCGGTTAGTGGCCCAAGGATTCTCTCAAATCGAAGGATTGGATTTTGGTGAAACTTTTGCTCCCGTAGCTAGATTAGAAGCCATTAGAATCTTGCTTGCTTTTGTATCTTGTTTTGATATTAAATTATTTTAAATGGACGTAAAGAGTGCATTTCTAAATGGAGAAATATCTGAATTGGTATTTGTTGAACAACCTCCCGGCTTTGAAAGCCCTAAATATCCAAATTATGTTTACAAACTCTCTAAGACGCTATATGGTCTCAAACAAGCTCCTAGAGCATGGTATGAGCGGTTTAGAGATTTTCTACTCTCTAAAGGGTTCAAAATTGGGAAGGTTGATACAACACTCTTTACAAAAATAATTGATGAGGAATTCTTTGTATGTTAAATTTATGTTGATGATATTATATTTGGTTTTACTAACGAAGACTTTTGCAAAGAATTTGGTGATATGATGTCTAGGGAATTTGAGATGTCAATGATTGGAGAATTAAGCTTCTTCCTTGGACTTCAAATTAAGTAACTCAAAAATGGGACATTTGTGAGTCAAACCAAATATGTGAAAGATTTGCTCAAGAGGTTTGGCATGGAAGATTCAAAGCCTATCAAGACTCCAATGGCCTCCAACGGGCATCTTGATCTAAATGAGGGAGGTAAACCGGTAGACTTAAAACTTTATCGCTCTATGATTGGTAGTCTACTTTATCTCATCGCATCCAGGCCCGATATTATGTTTAGTGTGTGCATGTGTGCTCGTTTTCAAGCTTCCCCTAAAGAATGTCATTTAGTAGCTGTTAAGAGAATTCTAAGATATTTAAAGCATTCCTCAAATATAGGGTTATGATATCCTAAAGGTGATAATTTCGATTTAATTGGATATTCGAACTCGGATTATGCGGGTTGCAAAGTGGATAGAAAAAGCACATCCGGAAATTGCCAATTTCTTGGTAGATCTCTTATTTCATGGTTTTCCAAGAAACAAAATTCTGTAGCTCTATCCACTGCCGAAGCCGAATACATTTCAGCCGGTAGTTGTTGTGCTCAATTATTGTGGATGAGGCAAATTTTAATGGATTATGGAATAAATTTTAAAAATGTGCCTCTATTATGTGATAATGAAAGTGCTGTTAAAATAGCCAACAACCCTGTTCAACACTCAAGAACTAAACATATAGAAATTCGTCATCATTTCTTGAGAGATCATATTAGCAAAGGAGATATTGTGATTAGTCACATTAGAACCGAAGATCAATTAGCGGATATTCTAACCAAGCCTTAAGATGAAGCTCGGTTCAGTAAATTGAGGAATGAATTAAATGTCATAGATATCTCGAATGTGGCTTAAATATTTGTACTTAAGTTAGAATCAGCCAAGAAATCTTTGGATATTAAGAGCTGACCAAAGTGAATGCATCCTTGGCCGAGTCGCAAGATTAGATTGCAACAACAGCATTGGCCTTGAAAAGCCAAAAGGTTTGTCTAGGCATGGCCATTGCATTAGTAAAAAAAATCGACCAAGATCACTCTCGTCCCTGGCTCGCAGGAAGAAGATGATTAGATCCTTGAGGATGAGGAAGCAATCATCGCCAAGGACGCTACTGCATTATCGGCTTTCAGGGCCAGACTAAATAACCCTTGGATCTGATCGGCTTATGCCAAAACTATATTTCAAGTATTTATAATGTGAGGCTTGTCTTGAAACAATACTTTGAATATTTTTGTAATATTTATAATTGGTTGTTTAACCAATTATTTATTCATGTTTTAATCCCTTTTCTACTAATGTGATGTTTATAATCGGCTTAATCTTTCTTTTAGTCTATAGCCAGAATTAATTGCAACAAGTTAATTTGACTTTTCATGACCGATAGTTATCCTTAGACGATTAAGACCCAATCCAAACAATTAGGTGATATTTCTTTAGATACTTACCGTTAATCGCCTTAGGAAACACCACACCCTCCAACATCTCTAAAATATAAGAATTACCATCTAGAAGCTGATGAACTCTATATGGTCCTTTCCATGTTGGAGACTATTTGCCAAAGCGGTTATCTCTAGAGTTGACAAGAAAAATAGTTTTCCAAACTAAATTGGCTTCACAAAATAACTTAGGCATTACCTTTTTATTTTAAGCCTTCGCAACCCTTGCCTTATTCTTCTTAAATTGATCTAATGTATGCAGACGTAATTATGCCAAATCATCCAAATTATCAATCATTATATCCTTACAACCTTGAGCCGACAAACTATTTTGCCTGGCTGTTCGCATGGAGTCAATATTGATTTATACGGGAAAAACAGCCTCCTGTCCATATACCAATTGGTAAGGTGATAATTCGGGTGCACCAAGGTATGCAAGCCGATAAGCCCATAATGACTCTGATAACGTTACATACCAATTCCTTGGTTTTCCTCAATTTTTCTTTTGATTAACTTGATCAATATTTTGTTGGACGACTCGGCTTGACCATTAGCCTGAGTATAATAGGGCATTGAATTTAATAACTTGATGTCCAAACTTTTGGCAAAACCTTGAAACTCATCGGACATAAATACAATACCTTGATAGGTCGTAATAGTTTTGGTATTCCAAATCGATGGATAATATGTTCTGTAACAAATCCGATGGCTTCAACACCTATAACCTTTTTAAGCGGTATTGCTTCAAACAATTTAGAAAAATAATCGGTCATGGCCAATATAAATTTATGGCCTTTGCTTAATGCAGGAAATATTTGTCCAATTACATGTATCCCCCATCCTCTAAATGGCCAAAGCTTGATAACTAGATGCAAAGCCGATGCTAAAGCTAATTGTACGTTGCCAAATTTATGACAAGTCTGGCACCCTTTGTAATATTTCAAACAATCTTCCAGTATTATCGGCCAAAAAATACCCTGTACGCCTTAGCAGCCACTTCATCTTATGTGCCGATTGATGGGATCCATAAATACCTTCATGCACTTCTCCCAAAGCTACTTTAGCTTCTTTGGCTCCAAGACATCTGCAGCAATCCATCTAAAGTCTGATAATACAGTATATTATCAAGGACAACATACTTCAAAGCTTGTCATTTGATTCTTCGATCAGTAGACTTTGAGGGATCAATCAAATATTCTACTATCTTTGTCCTCCAATCATTGGTGGTAACACACATGACCATCTTTTCAATTGTCTCACATTCCTCTAATCGGTCAAAAACTTTATAGCGTGATGCTTGTTGAGCTAGCAAGTTAGCCTTGTCATTCAATTCTCGAGAAATATGACTGATGGAGAAAGAAGTTAATGAGCCGATCACAGCGAGACACTACTCCAAATATTTAATCAAAATTTCATTGTAGCAATTATACTCTCCCTTAATCTGTTGGACAACCAACAAAGAATCGCCGTAGGCCTCAACAGAATCAACTCCAATATTATCAAGCAGCTGTAGGCCTTTAAGCAATGCTTCATACTCAGCTTGCTTATTGGAACATCTGCAATTCAGCCTAAATGCGAACTCAAAATTATACTCTTTTGGCGAAACCAACACTATTTCGATACCGTCACCCTCTCGACGCACCGATCCACCGAAAATAGTTGGCAAGGGGCAACAAATATTAGATCGGCATTCAAATTAGTTTCATGTCCTGTTATAAATAGGCAATTACTTGACCCTTAACTGCTTTAGCCGATTCGTATGTTAGATCGAACTAGATGCGCGTATAGGCCCATTTACCAAGTCGGCCTAGCAGAATTAGAGTTGATAACATATATTTTATAACATCGATTTTACAAATAACCTTACAAGCCGATCCTAAAATATAATGCCTTAACTTTGTGCAAGCAAAATATAATGATAAGCAGAGTTTTTCTACAAAAGGGTACCTGGTCTCCGCATCAATTAATCATCGGCTTAAGTAGAAAACAACTCATTCTTTTCGATAATCTCTTGCGCAAAACAGCTCCAATAGTCACATTTTCAGCCGAGATATATAATTTGAATAGTATACCTTTACGAGGCATAGCTAAAACCGAAAGATTAGTCACATAATCCTTAATGTTCTCAAAGGCTTTCTATTGATGTGCTCCCCATATGAACTATTGATTATCTTTTAACTTCAACAGTGGGGTAAACAAACTAATACAGCCAGATAATTTTGAAATAAATTGTCGTAAATAGTTAATCTTGCAGATCAACTTCTGTAAATCCTTCTTGTACTCTGGCGGCTTAGTTTTGGCTATGACTTTGACTCTTTCTTGATTAACCACAATCTCTCTTTCGTGAACTATAAAGCCCAAAAACTGTCCAACCGACACACCAAAAGCCCACTTGTATGGATTCATCTTTAAACCGTGTGCTCTTGTATTTTTTAACATTGTTTCTAAATCAGCCAAATGCTGCAAATCTTCCTTTGATTTAACAACAACATCATCGATATAGATCTTCACGATATGACCGATTAAGTCATGAAAAATCAAATTCATGGCAAGCTGATATGTTGCACCAGCGTTCTTCCAACCGAACGTCATTACTGCCCACTCAAACAAACCTAGGGTACTAGGGCACCTAAAGGCTGTTTTAGGTATATCGACTTCTACCATGAATATCTGATTATATCCGGCATTATCGTTGAGGAAACTAATGATCTTATTCCCTGATGCAACATCAATAAGCTTATCGGCTATTGGCATTGGGTACTCATCTTTTAGCATGACTTTATTTAAATCCCTAAAATCAACACACACCCTGAGTTTGACATTTTTCTTCATGACTGGAATGATATTGAAAACTCATTCAGCGTGTCGACAAGGCCTAATGAACTTAGCCTCCAACGATCACTCAATTTCTTCTTTTATAATATTATACAAAGTCGGATTAAAATCGTCTAGAAGACTGTTTAAATGACCGATAAACTGGCTTTATAGGTAGCCGATGTTCAACAAGTTGTCAGCTTAAACCAGACATCTCATGATATTCCCAAGCAAAACAACCTATAATTTCTTAAAATCTTGATCAACTTTTCCTTATAATCTACGACTAACTTTGAACTAATAAAAGTTGGTCTTTTCCTATCACCATCACCTATGTCGACTTCTTCTAGCAAATTAGTTGACGTGAAACCTTGGTCTAATTTCTCGATTTCTTGGAAATCTTCAATGGCCTCATAGCGATCCGTTATTTGCCTTTACTGCTGATCTGACTCCATCAGCGTAAAATCTCGTTAGTCCGATCGAGTGTGCTTGGCTTCGCGTTGATCATAATAAAACCTATTTTGTTGCTGCAGATAAAATCATAATCATCTATAGCTTCACCCGATATACACTCAGCTTCCTCATGTTGCCAATTTGCGTCTGAACTTGCCATGGTAATATGAGCCGATATATCCGCTTGAATCACTTCAACCTCGTCCCCATTCCATTGAACGATCATTTGATGCATGGCCGACGGTACACAGCAGTTGGCGTGAATCTAATCTCGCCCAAGCAGAACACTATAATTACCCTTAGCACTATAATTACCCTTAGCGTCAACCACAAAAAAGGCAGTTGGCAATGTCTTGCTGCCGACTGTTAACTCAGTCACCATAACCCCCTTGCTTCAGTGGGATCACTTGTGAAATCATTTAAAACCATATTAGTTTTAATAAGATCCTCATCGGACTTACCCAGCTTCTTGAAAGTGGTATATAGCATTAGATTGACAGTTGCTCCTCCATCGACAAGCATCCTTGATACCGGCTTGCCATTGATATGTCCTTTCAAGTATAATGGCTTCAGATGTTGATGATCATCTTGAGGTTTCTCAAAAACAGCGTCTTGAGCCCCAAGCATAACTGAGCAAATGTCTCTTTTGCAGATACAGTTCTTATTTTGAATTCGGCCGGTAATATGAACACCATATTGATGTCTATCAGAGGTGGAGTATCATCCCGAATCATAGGTGAATCCAGATCATCGGCTGAATCAAACTCTTCTTCAATCGGTTCTTTTCTTCTGTACTCCCTTTTAGCAGTCTTAACCGGCCGAAGCTCATTAAATTCTTGGTCTCTTTGTTTTTCCAGCTCGGCCTCTCTCATCTTTTGTGTCCTTAGCCTTTGAAGTCATATGCGTTATGATCAGCTAAGCCCTGGATGACACTATCTGGGTTTACGTTCAATCAGTTTATGTACCTTTTTGCCAGATCATCCTGGGCTATAGAGCTTGAGCCCTCTTCTGATCGCGCCTGCATCTGATTTGACGTAGAAATCCTTTGATGAACCGATCTCCTATGATTTTCATTAGAACAGTCTTGTATCGGCTTCGATATTCTATCTTTAGCAGGTCGTCGCTTGCAGTCATCTGGACGAGGATAATGTTCCATCGGACGTATACAGTGAGGGCAGAGCTAACCCCCTCTCTGAACAAAATTGCCAAAAGGGGCATCGTTGGTGACCCTTTTCCTAATTATTGGGCCAGCATAGATTATCTGGATGACGCGCAGGATAACACAGCCTATTATTTCTCCTTTCATATTTTTCCAGCAAAGGGAAATTAGCTTTGGCTTGTGAATCGGCTTGCGCGGTGGCGATGATCTCTCAACTTTATACCATTTGCTGATCTGTAAGTCTCCCTTCAGCTTGACAATCCTTGAACTTTTCCCTTCATGGTCGATTTCTATTTGCAGAGAGTCGACCGTAATTTTTAGGGTCTCTTTGCCACTGGAACTTGACTGAATGTTAACATGACGTCCAACTTGTGACCTTGTGTCCCACATCAGCTCTTTTCCTTTTCCATAATATTGAACCATATTAATCAGAAAAGAATTAACATCCACCTGCATCGTCATCTCTTCTGCAAACTTGAGTCGGCCATCTTCTATAGCCGATTGTATTTACTGTCATAAAATATTGCAATCATTATTATTATGAGAAAAAGAATGGTGCCACTTGTAATACCTTCGCTTTTTAATTTCGTCAGCCGACGGTATAACATGTCCTTCAGGTAACCGTATAATCTTTTCTTGCAATAGTGTCGGCGTTTTCGGGAGCGCCGGCAAGTAAATTTGTAAGTCTAGGGGGTCGCGCGTTCCACTCCCTGAATGGTTAGACTCGTGAGTCCAAGATGTATCTTGGTTGGATGAAGGTCCCTACTCCGATTCGTGTGTGGTGGTGTTGTATTACTCTTGATACGAGATGAGTGCACAAAGTTTTACAAGCGAGAATGCCGATGGCTTAGCGAGATGGGTTTGATAGCGATCTCTCCTTTCTTGTTCTTGCTCGTTGCCTCCACGAATCGTTTAGCCACGCCTCCTTTTATCTGAAGGAAGGGGCGGGTTACATCGAGTTAGGAGGAAAGCGAGGTGACCTCGCTAGGAGCTCGGTCCTTCGTCACGTGGATGAGTCGCCACCCGTCTTGCCCATCTTGGGTTGGTAGCCTTGGTGGTCGGGGAGGTTAGGTATTTCCGGGAAGTAGCGTACTTGCCCTCTGTGATCCTTGCGAATCTTGGACGTCGAGTGCGTGGCGTTGGTCTTGCCTCGGGAGGCGTGCGCTCGTCTTTATCGTGGTGGTTGATGATGGGCCGGAAGCTTTGTCTTCTCTGATCACGGATCTTCTTGGGAAGGAGCCACCGCCCTTGTATAGTCGCTCGATTGACCTTATTCGAAGTGCGTGGCGGTAGGCCGATGAGGACGACACGCGGCACTCGGCGTTCGTCACCTTGGTTTGGTTGGAGTCGGAGATCCGCCCGCCAAGAGGGGTCGGGCGCCGTCTGTCGGATCGCTTCCCTGGCGGTCGGGAGCGGATGCCTTCTGCGATCTCGCAGCGATTCGGTCGGCGGGCGGGCGCTGCTCGGCTGGAGATATGCTTGAGGCGGCTCGTCGCCGGCTGTTAGGGTATCCTTTTATTAGTATTCGTCGGTAGCCCCGAACTCCCAAGCGATTTGGCGGATTCGGTTGGGGTTGAACTTGACGAAAGTGGTGGCGGGCTCGTAGGTCGGTCCACCGATCCGATTAGCGATTTCCGTCGGTGTGCTTCGTTGGATCCGACAGCTGTCCTGGAGTTTGGCCGGGGGCATTTGAACCGCCGGGGCCTTTTACTTGCCTCGTTGCGCATGCCGAGCATAGTTTGGCGCGCCGCGCCTGCTCGTCTTCTTGGCTGCCTCGGGTTTCTGGTGAAGGATGCTTCGTTTTTCGGCACCCGCATTTACTCTGGAGACGCTTAGCCTCCCTTCGTCCGGATATATATCTCGTGCGTTGTAGCTTGCTTGAAGGGGCGAGCTTTTCTTTTGTTCTTTCAAATGGCTTGAGACATCCTCTAGTCTTTAGCTTTGGCGATGGCGTCACGGTGGAAGAAGAAGATCCTCGGCGAAGCTTTGGTGAGTTCGACCCGGCGATGGCGAGCTCGGGAGGAAGAAGCTGCACCGCGACGCGCTTCGTTGGCGCTATTGCTCGAGGCGTTCGAGGCTCGAGGTGGTAAGGGGCCCTTCCGAGGCGATGGCGCAAGGGCGCCGACCGTAGTTGGTGCGGCCGCGTCGATGTCGCCGAACGCAGCGTGAGGCATCGGCGTGTTGCCAGCGGCCGTGGCGGTATCCGTCGACCGAGCAAGGGCCTACCGACATGCCGTCGGTGCCACCGATGCCGCACGGATGTTTGATAGGTTCTAGGCGTGGGTAGAGTCTGCTGCGGTGCGGCGTGGCCACTCTTGTATCTGTCGATCGTGTGTAAAGTTGTGTAAAGCTTGAGCCTGTTGGCCTATAATGAAATTTTCTTTTATGAAAATGTCTTTGCGATGAGTTTGCTTTAATTTTAATCGTTGTGGACGGTGCCTTGGTCGACAGGGCGACCGGATGCCTCTGTGAGGTTTGGGTGTCCGAGTGCTCGTTTAACGTCGTAGCTAGGCGGTGCCTTGGTCGGCGGGGACGGCCGGATGCCTCTGTGAGGTTCGGATGTCAGAGTGCCTTGGTCGGCGGGGCGGCCGGATGCCTCTGTGAGGTTCGGTGTCCGAGTGCTCGTTTAACGTCGTAGCTAGAACGGTGCCTTGGTCGGCGAGGGCGGCCGGATGCCTCTGTGAGGTTCGGATGTCCGAGTGCCTTGGTCGGCGGGGCGGCCGGATGCCTCTGTGAGGTTACGGTGTCCGAGTGCCTTGGTCGGCCGGACGACCGGATGCCTCTGTGAGGTTCGGTGTCCGAGTGCCTTGGTCGGCGGGACGACCGGATGCCTCTGTGAGGTTACGGTGTCCGAGTGCCTTGGTCGGCGGGGCGGCCGGATGCCTCTGTGAGGTTCGTGTCCGAGTGCTCGTTTAACGTCGTAGCTAGAAAAGTGCCTTGGTGGCGGGGGCGGCCGGATGCCTCTGTGAGGTTCGGATGTCAAGTGCCTTGGTGGCGGGGCGGCCGGATGCCTCTGTGAGGTTCGGATGTCCGAGTGCTCGTTTAACGTCGTAGCTAGACGATGCCTTGGTGGCGGGGCGGCCGGATGCCTCTGTGAGGTTCGGATGTCCGAGTGCCTTGGTGGCGGGGCGGCCGGATGCCTCTGTGAGGTTGGTGTCAGAGTGCTCGTTTAACGTCGTAGCTAGACGGTGCCTTGGTCGGCGAGGGCGGCCGGATGCCTCTGTGAGGTTGGGTGTCCGAGTGCTCGTTTAATGTCGTAGCTAAACGGTGCCTTGGTCGGCAGGGCGGCCGGATGCCTCTGTGAGGTTCGGTGTCCGAGTGCTCGTTTAACGTCGTAGCTAGACGGTGCCTTGGTCGGCGAGGGCGGCCGGATGCCTCTGTGAGGTTCGGATGTCCGAGTGCCTTGGTGGCGGGGCGGCCGGATGCCTCTGTGAGGTTACGGTGTCCGAGTGCCTTGGTGGCGGGACGGCCGGATGCCTTTGTGAGGTTCGGGTGTCCGAGTGCTCGTTTAACGTCGTAGCTAGACGGTGCCTTGGTCGGCGGGGGCGGCCGGATGCCTCTGTGAGGTTCGGATGTCCGAGTGCCTTGGTGGCGGGGCGGCCGGATGCCTCTGTGAGGTTCGGTGTCAGAGTGCTCGTTTAACGTCGTAGCTAGGCGTGAGTGCTCGTTCTGTCGTGGCGGGCGTGAGTGCTCGTTCTACCGTCGTAGCTGGGCGTGAGTGCTCGTTACCGTCGTGGCTGGGCGTGAGTGCTCGTTTACCGTCGTAGCTGGGCGTGGGGCATCCTTCTCGAGTCCTCGTCGGGCGAGGGTAGGCTGCGAGAGGAATGGCGCCGTCTATCCCACATGTATACCCCATCCGCGGTGTGGGACACGGGGATGAGCGGCGCGTTTACTGCGTTGGTTTGAGCGCCGTGCTCGTGGAGCTAATAGCGGGTAGTCAAGTGGGTCTGGGAGGTCCGCCCAGGGGACCCTTCCGGCGGACGGTCCCGAGTAGGGTGTCTGGCCTGGCGTGGGGCGACCCATAAAAACCTTTCTCTACTCAATCCGTATGGACTCTGGGTCGTCCGCCACCCGAGCACACCGGTGTCGCTCATTGATGAGCTCCCGGAGAGTGTGAAGTATGGTCTCGGGCGCGAGTAGAGGTGATTAGGCCGTCGGTAGACCTAACAGAGGCCAGTGGGGCTCACCTCATACCCCCCTTGCTCAAGTTTTGTTTGGGCGGCTTTATACCCATCCGGTGGGGTAGGCCTTTTGAACCCACACTCCTCATTGGGCCCAGCGCAAGCCACAAAGCTTTGCCATCTTGGGGCGCGGCCGCCGATGGGCTTCTCGCGCGCCCCGAACAACCGTTAGGCCTAAAGCGAGACCGAGAGGTTACGGGACACGTTGTTCGGGCGGCGTCTTTATGGCCCTTGGCGCTGACAAGGCGAGGATTAAAAGCGGAGTGGTATTGGGCCCAGGAGTTACCGGTGGCGCGACAGACGAGGGTGGTCGCGACGCCGCTTGACGAGGCGCTGCTTGGCGGCGTTCGTTAAATCCCTCTATCATCGCGCGTTGGGTGCTTTCGAGTGGTCACGCTTTCTTGCCCTCTCTGTCTCGCCTGCGAAACAAGAAGAGCACCGAGAGCTAAGGAAAAAACCCGACCTTTCTTTCTCACCTTCGATCGTCTCCCGTGAAGATGTCGTGGCGGAGTGCTCTGCGCAAAGACAGTGCGTCTTCGGCTTAGTGAAGAAGGGCTTCCTCATGCCGCAGACCTTCCTACCGGAGGGTGCCGGCCGGGCTATCACCCCGCCCGTGGCGACGAGATCGTGGTGCCCGCCTCGTTCTTCTAGCGCGGCTTTGGCTGCCGCCGCACCGTTCGTCCGGGCCGTTGTTTCATTACAAGGTGGAGGTGCACCATCTCAACCCCAATGGGGTCCTCCACATCGCCATCTTCATCACGCTGTGCGGCCCTTCTTGGGGATCGAGCGCGACTGGGCGTTGTGGAGCACTTCTTCGAGCAAGGCTCGGAAGGGCGAGCCGTCGGGCCTTGGGCGCCTCTGGTGGCTGACCCTCGGCCGCCCGGTCGAACACGGAGTACTGGAGGTAAAGCGCCCTCGTCTAACAAGGGTGGCGTTCGAATGGCTCTACGTTCAAACGTCGGACGGCAGCGCCTCGTTTCACCGAGAGCTTCCCATGGCGGAGGAACGGTGGGCAGGGCGCGAAAAGAGGAGAAGAACAAAGCCGCCCCGATCGTGGAGCGGTCGGGGCTCAAAGGAGGCGAGGCTCACCGGGGCGTGGTTGTGCGCGCCTTCATGGGGATCGCGTGCAACCACTTGTGCCGAGCCGCACTTCGTTCCGGTATCTTGGGCCGTCCGACCGGCGAGGATGGCGAACCGAGCTGGCGCGTCGAGGTGGAGGCTCGGGTGGCGGCGTTCTGGCGAGCGCCATCTGTGGCGCGGATGGCCACCGGAGCCATTCTCGGCGCTTTTCGCGAATCGTAAGCCGCTGAAATTCCTTTACCTTCTCTTTTCTTTGTCCTTCGCGCTTGACCGACATTCCTGCATCCTCTCGGGGCTCATGGGGATGTCTTCCCAGCGCCGCTCCCGGGATAAGGAAGCGATTGAGCGGCCCGGCGAGGACTGCAGGTGACTCCTCCGCAAGAAGCGGAAGGAGGAAAGGAGGAGGAAGAAAAGTAAGGAACGCGGCGCGCAGCCTTGCGAGGATGTGTCGAGACCACCGCCGTGGGGACAACCTCCAGCGACGGCGGAGGAGTGCCTCGGCCACCCCTATGGTGGGTTTTTCACGACTGCCGTGGCGGCGGCCCGGCGTGGACTCGGCGAGCGGCATCATGGGCCCGTGGCCACGGATCCCAGTGGGGGTGATCTTGCGCTGCGGTCGTCGCAGCGTCTCGGTGGAGGTGGCCGAGAAGCGGCCGGCCGACTGCCCCTGGCGGGGGCGGCAAAGAGAGCGCGCGTGCCACGCACCCGCTTCGGCCTTGTAAGTGTATTATTATTTTATTTTTGGAGCATTTTCTTTTTGGCAAAGCCGCCGAGCGACTCTTGAATCTTTGCAACGTCTGGCGCCTATCTTTGGGTGATCGTGGGCGTGCCACATCGGCCCGCAAATAACGGCGCCGGTTATTTGGTGACCCGGTTGGGTCGGCGAAGGTCGCAGCGTCGGCGTTAAGCCTTGATGCGCCTTCGAGGGGATGAGCCCCACCGAGTCGTGCGAAGAAGAACTTCCGCCGCCTCGTGAGACCTCCGACGAGCGTGATCGTCGTTTGGAGGATGAGACAATGGCGTCGCGGTGATCGCGCCCGATCATGGCGAGCCGGCGGCGGAGGTGCCCGACCCTCGTCCGGGAGAGTGCCGATCGATGCCCTCGGCGCAGTCGCCGAGGGGATTCGAAGGTTGACCTCGTCACCCTTGCCCATAGTGCTTTGGACGGGTGGCGTCCGCCCGAGCGGGCGGCGGAGGCGCCGCCGGGTGTAATTCGGGTCGGGCATCATGGGTGAGCGGAGGAAGCGAGTGGGCCACCCTTCGGCGAAGCGTACCGACGGAGCCGAGATAGGCGGATCCGTGAAGGTCGGCCCTTGCTCTGAAGTCTTCCACGGTATTTGGATATGATGGTCGAAGTCCACCCGGTCGCCCGGTAGGTCGGTAGAAAAAGTTACGATTCGTTGCACATTTTTGATAGTTCTTCCGATGCGACTAACGGGTGTCCACATTTTTGCGACACTTGCGGGCTCGCCGTCGCGTCGGTCGAGCTCTGCGGCGCTCAAGCGATCGTGGCGGCGCTGCGGCGGAGAATCTTGATCAGTGCGCCTTGAGTGCGCCTAGCCAGGAGGCCACAGGCATTAGGCGGTCGAGGCGGTGGTGATCCGCCAAGGAATTGAAGAGCCACAAAGGCCCTTCATGATGGCGCCTAGGGCCGAGGCTTTGAGGCGAAAGTGGCGAACTGAGTCCTCCCGATGGAGGTCACGAGGCCAAGATGCCGCCGTTGCCGCGGAGAGGTCGCGAGACGCAGTAACACGTCTGCGGACCGAGCGGAACAAGGCTCGGGGGCCATTGCAGGAGTTCGCTCCGTGCGCGATCGCCGAAGGAGCCGGCCGAGTGAAGACTTCATCTGAGGCGCTGAAGTCGGAAGTCGCAATCGACCAACTCATGGCCGGTAAGTGTCTCAATTCTTCAATTAAGTTTGGGGGTGCGACCCACGTGGCGAACTTATCAAAATCTCCATGCATCTGCAGAGGCGAGAAGAATCGGCGTCGCCGTGGAAGCGCAGAGAACGGCCGGACGCCCGCGGCGTGGCGATCGTGGCGGGGCGAGGCCCGGCGGCGTTGAAATTCTTGAGGCGGTCGGGCGAGATGGCGCCAGTGGAGGCCCTCCGCAAGGCCGGTCGGGAGGTCTGCGACCGCATCCTTGGGCCGGGCAGCCCGAGTGCCCTTGCCCCGCCCGCCCGAGTGCGGACCCGTAGAAGAGGCGGTGGTCACCGCGCTGCGCTTGGAGCTTCATCGGTGGTCAACACCATCTCGTACTCTGACGGCATCGACCTCGCGGTGGTGAGTAAGCGGCATCGCCGAACCGGACCGGCGGCGAGGTCGGCGGTTCGAGCTTGGTCGAGCCGCATGCTCGAGAGATCGCCACCACGTCCGCCCGAGGTCGCCTTCAAGATGCGAGTCCTCCTCCTCCGTCTTGGTCGGCCACCGGAAGAAGAGGAAGAAAGAAGTTAGCCCCTTTTTTTGCAAAGGCATTGTGTAAACGATCGTAAGTAATTGTAAGCTCGGTTTGCCTCTTTGCTCTCCTTTGCGTTTGGGTTTGACCGACCATAGCCTCAAGGACCACGGGTCGCTTATGCGTGGGTCGGGTCAATTTGAGAGGGCGAAGAGGATAGGAGTCTTGTTTATCACGGTGATTCTGCGCACTCATGGGGTTCGGTGTTCCCGATCGGCCAAGGGTTTTCCACTCGGGCACTTCCTTCTTCCGCAAAGTGCTACTTAGCAACCATAGCCATTGGGCGTAGGCCGAGCGCTCGGTCGAAGGGTTACTGCTTGGGATAGACTCTGTGACTAGTCGGGTCACCGACCCACATGAAATCGTGAGTTAGCCGAGTTAGTGTGGGGAAGATTGTTCCCAATCGACCGGTTGGTCATCCCACTCGGTGCTTCCTTCTTCCGCGGAGTGCTCTTTGGGCAACCATAGCCGGTGGCGTGGCCGTAGCACTCGGTCGAGAGGTTACCGCTCGGGATGACCTCGTGGTCGGTGGGTCACCGACCATACACGACACCATCCGAGCGGCACGAGCAGGGGCGCCACAGGCGACCCCCAGTCGTCACGTGGCGACCGTGTGCTTGGTTGGGAGAAAGGCAAAGACTTATACCGGGAAAAAGAAAAGAGCTTAGGGATAGAATCGCCTTAACTTTTCAATGTTCGGGCATTAGGGAGGATGCGACCATCGGCGTCCTTAGTCGGAAGGTGCGGTCGGAGAACTTCCACGACGGTGAAAGGACCCTCGGGGTGTCGGCTTGTGCTTATCTTTGGTTATCCGGACCGACGCAGAACCAAGTCGCCCGGTACCAAGGATCGATCCTCGAACTTGGCGGCCGTGGTAGCGCGCGCAGGCTTGTTGATATCGGCCGACCGCGGGGCGGCCACGTCGCGCGCCTCGTCGAAATGGTCGATGGCGTCTTGTTGCGGCGAGCCCCGAGCCTCATCGAGCTTGCAATCTCGGGGCCGTATTCGGTCGATGGGCAAACGGCCCGGCGCCGAACACCATAAAGAAGGGTGTGAACCCGGTCGCCGGTCGGCGTGGTCGCGGACTCGAGGGCGGAGGCGGCTCGGCTACCAGCGCCTGCGAAATGCTTGAGCCGATCGAAGATCCGCGGCAGGTCCTTGAAGGATCATGCCGTTAGTGCGCTCGACACGGCCGTTAGTCCGCGGATGGGCTCTCGCTTGTCGACACGGATGTTGAAGTCGTCCGCGAACTCGAAATTCCTTCCCGTGAAGCGTGTTCGTTGTCGGTGATGATGGAGTTTGGGACTCCAAACCTAAAAGCGATGTCGCGGAAGAAGATGGCGCTTATGCCGGCGTGGCGCTCACGGCCGCTTGGCCTCTATCCACTTGGTGAACTTATCTACCGCGACGGCGGTGGGTGAAGCCCGGGCGCTTTCTGAAAGGCGAGCCGTCGAGTCCCAGACGGCAAAGGCCACGTGATGGGGATCGTCTGTAAAGCTTAATTTGGCGGATCGTCTGCGAGCAAAGAGCGGCATCCTTCGCGGTCGTCACGATATGCTCGGCGTCGACACGGTTGGCGATGAAACCTGTCGAAGGCCTTTCCCACAAGAGATCGGGGTCTTTGCGTGGTGACCGCGAGACTCCATTGTGTATGTCGTCCGGTATTGTTTTCCTTGGTCGGTCAAGATACATTTTGGAGGACCGGAGGACTCCTTTTATGAGAGGTGCAGGCGTCGGGCGAAGATTTTGCCGCACGGGCGGCGCAAGGCCTCGGTCGGGTCGGGGAAGTGACCCGTCCGTCAAGCGGTCGATGTAGGGCCTCCTCGATCGGACTCAAGTGCTAGCACACCACGGGCGATCCGGCCAAGTTTACGCCCGACCGCAGCGTCGGTCGGCACGGCCGTCTTTGGATTGGTCGGGTGGCGCCACCCGCCGGGTCGGTGGACGATGGGCCGCGAGGAGGTCGGAGCGAAGATCCGGCGGACGGGCTCTGCTGGAGGCAAGATTGGCGGTGATCGGCCTCGCCATTGTAGCGTCGGTAGCTATGGTGAAGCTCGAAACCCTTGAACCGCTCCTCGGCCGCGTACTTCTCGGCGATCGCGGCCATGCGGGCGTCTCGGGCTCGCGACCTTCATGACTTGGTCGACGACAAGCTTGAGTCCCGTGGGCGTAGCCGGCGGGCACCGAGGTCGGCGGCGATCCGGAGGCCGTTGGCGAGCCTCGTGCTCGGCAATGTTGTTGGTCGCGTCGAAGAGCAACCTAATGGCGTGTGAAGCTGTTCGAGTGGGAGATGATGGCGACTCCGCGCGCGCCATTCTTGGTGTAAGACCGTCGAAGTACATTGTCGATGCTGGGGTCTTCGACCACCGGTGGTGCACAGGCTTGATCCACTCGGCGACGAAGTCGGCGAGCTGCGACTTGATCGCCGTCAGGGGCGTATATTATGCCATGGCGCTAAGCTCGGCGCCCATTTGGCTATCCTTCACGAGGCATCGCGATTGTGGATGATCTCGCCTAGTGGGGCGTGGTCACCACGGTGATGGCGTCTTGATCGAAGTAGTGAGCGAGTTTCCTCTTTGCGATGAGCACGCGTGAAGTAACTACGCACTGTGGTGCAGGTCTTGGACTCGGAAAGTACCTCATGATGAAGTAGACCGGCCGTTGTACCTTGAGCTCACGGCCTTCTTCCGCTCGCTCCACCACGAGGGCGGCGGCGACTTGAGTAGTGGCGGCGATGTAGAGGAGCGGCCAGTTCACACAGTGCCGGGCGACCGGGGTCGGAGGCGAGAAGGAAGGCCTTCAAGCGGGTGAGGCCTCCCGAGCCTCGGTGTCAAGCAAGCGGTCGGTTTCTTGGCGACTGTGAAGCGGCATTCGCGTTCGCCGGCGAGACACGAAGCGGCTCAAAGCGCGGGCATCGGTCGACCTCTGGACCCCTTTGAGGTTCTTGGGGGCCCATCCTTGCGATCGCGAGATCTTCTCTGATTGGCCTCGATGCCTCGCTCGAGACGATGAAGCCTAGAGCTTTCCTTTGGGGACCCCGAAGGCGCACTTCTGCAGGTTGAGCTTTATGCGAAACCGTCGAAGGTCGCGAAAGTCTCTTCTAGGTCGGCGATAAGGTCGTCGACCTTCACGGTCTTCACGACAATATCGTCGACATCGCCTCAACGTTGCGGCCGATCTGGTCATTGAAACACGTTTGCATACATCGCTGGTATGTAGCGCGCGTTCTTGGTAGAAGGGCATTGTGACATAGCGAGCAGGCGAGCGGAGTGATGAAGGAAGTCGCGGTGGTCGGACTCATTTAGCGCAATCGGTGGTAGCCCGGTAGGCATCGAGAAAGGAAAGAGACTCGCACCAGGTGGAGTCGATGACTTGGTCGATCTTGAGTAAGGGAATGGGTCCTTGGGGCATGCTTTGTTGAGACTCGTATAGTCAACACATTCTCCATTGCCGTTCTTCTTTTTACAAATCAGGGTTGGCTAGCCACTCGGGGTGGCGTACCTCTTTCTGAACCCTGCGCCAAGAGTTTGGCGATCTCCTCCCCTATAACCTGCGCCTTTCCTCGTCGAGCGGCGCGATGGTTGAAGCGGCGGCTTTGAGCACAGGTCGGACGCTCAAGTGCTCGGCGACCTCCTTTGGAATGCCGGCATGTCGGAGGACCTCCATGCGAAGACATCTTTGTTAGTGCGGAGGAAGTCGGCGGCGCTTTCCTATTTGGCGGGGCGTGGCTCCGACCCGCCGGTCTTGGTCGGATCACGAGGATCGGCCGTGACCTCCTTCGTGTCCTCGGCGGTTGAAGGATCCGCCCGATTTCTTGGATTCGAGGGCGGACTCGGCGGCTTCCCTCACGAGCTTGTTGAGTTCCGCGAGGCAGCGACCGCGAGGCAAGCTCGCATTTGCCGCTCGCGATTGAAGGCAAGGCGGAAAGAGCGATCTGCGTAATGACTCCATGCGGTCGGGCATCTTGACTTGAGGTAGGCGTGGGGGGATCGCCATGAACTTGGCGTAGCATGGCCTCCCGAGGATGGCGTGGTAGGCGCCGGGAAATCCACGACCTCGAAGGTGAGGTCTCGGTGCGGAAGTTTCCGGCTCCCGAAGGTGGCGGCGGTCGACCTGCCCGGCGGATGGGCTTCTTGGCGGGATGAGCGCCATGGAAAGGTGCCTCGCTTGGCGGAGGCTTGAGCGGGACCCCATAGCGTCGAGCGTCTCAACGTAGAGGATGTTAAGGCGGCGCCCGTCCATCGGCACCTTCGTGGCGCCGTTCGACGACGGGTGACCACGGTAGTACCTCCGGTGTGGGGCGCGATCGGGGTGATCGGTCGATCAAAGGTGATCGGAACTCCGACCACCGAAGATATTGGGGGCGCCCGTGCGGCGGTGTGGACCTCGCGATGCGAGCTTCGGCGGCTTGTCGGCGTAGCAAGCCGATCCTCGAAGATCATGAGGCGGCGTCGGGCTCGGGAACTCGTCGTCTACCTTCTTCTCGCCGTTCGGCGGGGCGCGGCGAGCTTCTTTCCTTTGCTTCGCGGCGTGGTGGGGGCGCTAGAGAGATAGCGCCTCGGGACTTGCGATCCGGTGCTTGTGCAGCGGAGAACCCATGGTTCGGGCATGGGCGTCTATCAATTTCTCGAAGTGGTCGAGGCGGCGGTCGGCGCGCTGGCGCTGGCGGTGATCGGCCGTGGCTACCACTTGGTCTCACGGATCGCTTCCGTCCGCTTCGTTTGTCGAAGCGGTCGGAAGAGACCCGGTTTGACGCCGGGCTCTGTGGGCCTTTCCTCCTTGAAAATAGCCCCTCGGCCTCCTCGCGGGCGTGGTTGAATGGCGATGTCGAGGAGCTCCTTAGTGGTCTGGGCTTGAGGCGGCCCGGCTTGTGCACCAAGGCCTTGCGGGAGGTGCCGTAGATGAAGGCTCCACGACATCGGCGTCGGAGATGTCGGGAGCTCGTTACCTTGGCGGGAAAACCTCGGATGTAGTCGGAGAGTCTCCCGAGCCGTCGCTTGCGACCTTCAGTCCCAGGAGTTTCGAGGCGCTTGTAAGTGCCACGGAAGTTGCCGACGAAGAGGCCTTCAAGTCGGTCCGATCCACGATGGTTTTGGTAAGCAAGTACTCGAGCCGAGCTCGGGCGAGTCTGCGAGGTAGATGGGAAGGTATTGGATGATGAAGAGGTCATCGTAGCTCCTCCGCCCGGCATGCGGCCGGTAATCTTGAGCGGACACACAGGTTTGTGGCCGGTGTATTTGGCAATGTTGGTAGGCGCTCGGAATCTGGCGGGAAGTCACTGGCGGATCCCACTGGCGAAACGCCCGCGATCGGGGCCGTCGGGGCTCGAGCTGCGATGGTGGTGCCGTCGCCCGCAACCGTGAGTGGCGGCCTCTTCGCCATCTTTCTCGCGCCTCAAGGGTAGCGCGAATGTCGTAGGCATCAAGGCGTTAGCGCCGGGCGCGCGAGCTGTTGTGGCTCGCGGTGCGGCGGCGCTGTCGGGACCCATCCGCCGCCGCAGTGATGCAGGCGGTGGCGGAGGTGGCTCGGGCGATAGGGCCGGGCGTGCATGTCTTTGCTGCGGCGCGTGCTCTACCGACCGGAGGTTTTGGTAGGTGGCCTTGGCCTCGGGTCGGTCGGCTCGGGAGGCCTCGAGCGGCATTGCGGCGCGGCCACGTTTGGTGGCGTGGGGAAGAAGTGAGGACCGTCGGACCCTTCCGCTTTCTTTGGGGTGTGCTGGCGCCAGCGTCTTGCGTGCGTCGCCGAGCACATGCGGGGCCTCGAGCCCTCTGCTCCGAGTTGGCACAGGCCGGTCGAGCTCGATCCTTCGTTCCTCCAACTCTTTCTTTTGTTGTTGGAGCTCGTTGTGGCCAGTCTGGCGCGTTGATGCGCTTCTGGCGGCACTCCTCCTCCTGCGCTGAGTCGTCGGACGGGAGGTCCCGCGCCACGAGGGCTGCGAACCAAATCGGCAGTGCCCGCCATGTTGCACTCGCGAGTGTCTGCTTCGCGGCGGGTACTCCGTGTCGGAGCTGGAGTCGCGTCGGAAGAGTCTTCCAGCTTCGTGGATGGAGGCCGGTGGGTAGCCGACCATCACCACCGATCGCGAGCCTACGGGGGTGACATGGTCACCGCCGGGCCTCTGGGAGTTTTCGCCGACCGCGGCGAGCACTCCTCGGGTTCGGCTTTGGGGCTGCGGCGCCCAAGCCGGAGCTTAAGCAATCGCCGGAGAGGGCGCCCAAGCTCTCGTGGCGCTGTCTTCGAGGCGGTGGGACAGCGTGAGCCCTCCCGTCGGGGTGTGGCCAAGTCGAGGCCGGCGGATCCGGTTCCCGGCCTGATCATGCCGTCGCGATGGGTGGATGCCATCGGGAGATAAGCGGAATCCGGAGATGGTGATGAAGGCGCGCGCAAGGCCCTACAGCGCCAAACGTCGGCGTTTTCGGGCCGCGGCAAGTAAATTTGTAAGTCTAGGGGTCGCGCGTTCCACTCCTGAATGGTTAGACTCGTGAGTCAAGATGTATCTTGGTTGGTGAAGGTCCCTACTCCGATTCGTGTGTGGTGGTGTTGTATTACTCTTGAGTACGGATAGTGCACAAAGTTTTACAAGCGAGAATGCCGATGGCTTAGCGAGATGGGTTTGATAGCGATCTCTCCTTTCTTGTTCTTGCTCGTTGCCTCCTAAATCGTTTAGCCCTGCCTCCTTTTATCTGAAGGAAGGCGGGGTTACATCGAGTTAGGAGGAAGCGAGGTGACCTACGCTAGGAGCTCGGTCCTTAGATCACGTGGATGGTCGCCACCCGTCTTGCCCATCTTTGGGTTGGTAGCCTTGGTGGTCGGGGAGGTTAGGTATTTCCGGGAAGTAGCGTACTTGCCCTCTGTGATCCTTGCGAATCTTGGCGTCGAGTGCGTGGCGTTGGTGCTTGCCTCGGGAGGAGCGTCGCGCTCGTCTTTATCACGTGGTAGTTGATGGGGTGGAAGCTTTGTCTTCTCTGATCACGGATCTTCTTGGGAAGGAGCCACCGCCCTTGTATAGTCGCTCGATTGACCTTATTCAGTGCGTGGCGGTAGGCGATGAGGACGACACGCGGCACTCGGCGTTCGTCACCTTGGTTTGGTTGGAGTCGGAGATCCCGCCCGCCAAGAGAAGTCGGGCGCTGTCTGTCTGGTCGGATCGCTTCCCTGGCGGTCGGGAGCGGATGCCTTCTTGTGATCTCATGAGCGATTCGGTCGTGGCGGGCGGCGGAACTGTTGAAGTGGAGATATGCTTGAGGCCGCTGGCTCGTCGCTTCGGGCTGTTGGGGTATCCTTTTTATTAGTATTCGTCAAATAGTAAGTAAAAAATACAGTCACACTTGGAGACATTAAAAATGTATTTTATTTCCGACTTATTCTTAGTCGGCTTGAGCTAGGAATAGACTAGTGACTTCTTGGATCCCTTAACCCACTCAGCTATATTTATTCTAGCCTCGTCTTCTTTAGAGGAATCACTTGAACAATATTTGACGAGGTTGAACTTGGCTTTTTTCTTTATCTTTATTATTATTATTCTTAAACTTCTCTCTGAAGCCTCTGTTATCGGTAAAATGGTTTTCTTGAGATAATACCCTATACAACATGTGACTCAAATCGGTGAACTCTTGTCCGCCGAATTTGTCCTTCAGCTGGGAATTAATCCCTAGAAGGCTAAATCGGCTAACTGGTTATCAGGCAAAGTAATGCTAAAACTCTGATTTCTTATCTCCCTAAATCTCTTAATATAATATATTATCGATTCCCCAGATTTTAGCGAACGGAGCTCAAGTCAGAAATTCTAAATTCCAGACTGCTAGAGAAAAATATTCATGAAATCGGCTTTCCAAATCAGTCCAAAAATGAACCGATTCGGAGGTAAACTTGCGAACCATGTAAAAGCAGCTCCTGACAAAGATAGCGGGAATAACCTAATTTTTAACTCGTCAGATTGAGCAGCTTCTCCACATTACGTGATAAAACACCTAACATGCTCTAAAGTAGTAATGGAGTCATCCCTAGAGAATTTTGCAAAATCAGGAACCTTGAAGTTATTAGGGTAAGGCATCCGATCGATGTAATCAGGGTACGGTTTCCTATAGCCTGTAACCCTTCTCTTAGGCTGTATGCCGAATTGATCTCGCAATACAGTGGATATCTGATTGGTCCAATTTACTGTGCTAGCCGATGCAGCGTTAGGAGCTCGCCAATTATGCTTGTAATTCGCATTCTACCTCACTGGGGTTGATAGGTTGGTTGAGTTGATGGGAATTGACCAGATTGCTCATGTCCTATGTTATTTTTCTTAGCAATCGGCTCTAGTACTGAAACGAAGGGTTCCGAGTACGTTACAACTTTGTATGAGCCATATTTCTCTTCGGAATCAGCTCAGGATACTGTTGGTAACTAGGAGGTTCAATCGGCTGTGAAACCGATTGGGAAAAGCGTAGAACGGAGCCGATGGTGGTAAGTTGGCTGGTACATCCAACTTAGTAGCATCTATATATGCTTGATAATACGCAACCCCACTTGCACGGGGATCTCTCGGTAGTATGACAATAGGCTGGGTTGGTATCATAGTAAGGGTTGAAGTCATAGCCGATGGTTTAGGATCGGCTATAGGACTTTGGGTATTTTGTGCTACCAAATAAACAGGGTAATTCGGTAAGGTCTGCAGTTGATTGAGCAAGCTTTTAGCCGATGCCAACTCTTGAGCTATTGTCTTTACATTGTTAGTTATCATCAGCTTAAGAGTTGTAACTAGAGCCGATGATTGATTAATCAAAGTATGGTGCACAGATTGATTAATCATAGTAGATAATTCAGCTTGTGCAAGCATATATTGACTCACCGAGGTATTAGTAATCCCTGCATCACCAAGGGCATTCACCATCGGTAATGCAGCCTTCTGCGTGACACCGCGTCGAGTTTTTTGATAACATCTCAGCATCATCTCTTCAAACGCAGCTTTCCGATCTTCAATCTCTTTACATTGTTCTAGTGTCAAATCGTTCAATGTCGGGACGATTATAGCCTCAACAGTGAGATCAGACGATGGAATTGATTTTTTTCGAAGAAGACATCGTGTCCCACCGAATGTGCCAAATGAGTGTTGCGCCGAAAAATATGACAAAGGATTGATCGGCCCAAACACACGAGAACGACAAGTTCAATTAGGATTGTGGCGTGTTAGCCAATGTGATCCTGCAATCGGCAAGATAGCTAGAAAGATATGCTCAAAGCCGATCAAATGTAACAATCGGCAAAGATCTAAAATGCTAAGGAAAAGAACCAATCAAATCAAAGGTAATGATAAGTCTAAACAGCCGATTAAGGCTGATTACATGGTAAAAGGTAGATCTTCCCAAAAAAGACGATGCGCAACAAGATCGAAGAAAATCATACCAGACGTAATCGATGAAGATCAACGATCGGTGGTGCGCAACTTTATTGATCAAAATCGGATTACAGAAATACTCTAAATTACATGGCTAATCATAATCGACAGGAAAGTAAATAAAAAGTAGATGCGAGTTGTTTGGTTGATTGTGTATATGTTTTTGCTCGTCCTTGACCATCTTTTATAGTGCATCGGCCGATCGTGTTCTTCTCCGATACATCATCAACTATGATCCGTATCGACCTTTACACAGACATAATTTTCAAGTTTAGATCAATATCAGTTATAATTCTATCTTTTTACTTTTTCTTTCCTATACGATGTCGGTCAAAATATCCTTTTATCCTTGGCCTGACAATTTAACCATGCCTTGCCAATCCACAGCTTATCATTGCTAACTTCGGGAGTGACAATGGAAATTTTCAACAGCAGCAGCGTCAATCTTGCTCGTGCGCGTGTAAAAGCTTGGAATGACTAAGTACGCTGACCTTCCTTTCTAATGTAAGTTATATAAATTTTAATGTAAACGAAAGGATAATTAATTATTATTTATCATTGTTCATATTTTAATCTTGGATCGGCTATTGACGCTATCTTGTTGTTGTCTTTACGCTATCCCGTCGATTAGCTACGTATGAAAGGAGAGTCGATGATTCGAGGAGCCGTGATTGAAGAGAGAGATTGTGGTTTCAGCGGATGTTCAGAGCTGTCGCTGTAACACCGCTTGAGATGCGGCACGAGAGGTATGGACTATGGAGGTCGCGCACGGTATGCAAGCCCAAGTTCAGCACTTCAGCGTGCTTTTTTATCAACTACGTACGGGACTCGATTATTATACAGCAATGAAAACCTGGACTAGCTACGGAATTTCTATAGCATGCATATTTTAACCTGGGGCATCACATCCAAGTGCCAGTATTACGTGGAACTACGGCTACCATGACCCCGACCAATAATAGATGGTCAAAGATAACCAACTATATTGTCCTATACATTTGTTTCAAACAAAAACCCAATTAGAAACTTGCTATTAGCAGTGAAGATAGGATACGCGCGTAGCCAATAAAATGACATGGTGATAGCTAACTGAGGTTAACATACGACACCAAATCGTTCTCTCTCTCTAGCATGGATTACTTATACCTCTTTAGACTTTAGAGTCTCATGCATTGTAATTCTACTCACCGCCACGTCATTTCCATCTATTATAGTACGAGCCAAGAGACATTGTAACGTGATGGCCCAAGAACTACCTAAGTCGTCCATGGACAGCATGGAGATCACCGATGAGAATGGCAGCAGGCACAAGCAGCAGCACCACTTCCTGCTGGTGCACGGGCTGTGCCACGGCGCTTGGAGCTGGTACAAGGCGGCTACGGCGCTGCGCCGCGCGGGCCACCGCGTCACGGTGCTCGACATGGCCGCCTCCGGCGTGAACCCGGCGCGCGTCGCCGAGGTGCGCACGTTCGAGGAGTACTCGCGCCCGCTGCTGGACGCGCTGGCCGAGCTGCCGCACGGCGAGCGCGTCGTGCTCGTTGGCCACAGCCAGGGCGGGTTCAGCGTCGCGCTCGCGGCGGAGAGGTTCCTGGACAAGCTCGCTGCGGTCGTGTTCCTCACCGCCTTCCTCCCCGCCCTCGGCGGCCCCATGGCCGCCACCATTAAGGAGGTACATATCCCATTTGTATTGCTCGAAATTCATTTCAGGGGATTAAGCCAAACCGACTGATACGCAGTGAATTAGACACTACTTCCTGAAGAAACCTGCAACTCTCCGAGACCACAGTTCCTCTTTCATACCTTCCAGGCTTCCAGCAAATTTGTTGATGTCTTGCTCTCCACACAGAACACTCGCGCATCTCATTTTTTCCGAAGGACGAGGATCGTGACAGTCAAAGTTCCCATGCGCTGTGGCTACGTGTTCATCTTGTTTAGCTGTCTCCTCGCCAAACATGACATGTCTGATAACTTTTCAGATATCTTTCTATGCATCTCTTTTTTAAAAATGCACAAAAATAAAACTGTAAATAAAGAGTAAATGATGATTATTTGTTTCATGATTTATACCATTTATATCGACGAGTGATGTATAGAACCACCTGTCCTTTTATTATCAGTCAGTGTGTGATGTGCCGCAGCTGCTCCTGAGTAATATACTGATCAATCACTTCTCTGTTTTTTTTTCTTTTCCTTCTTTTCCGACGATGTGTATTGTCAGTATCTGACTTATGTTGGTCCGGAGTTCCTTCTGGACTCCAAAGAGCTCGAGCAAGAGAACCCCGAGATCCCGGGAAGGCCCATTATATTCGGGCCCACTTTCATGGCCCAGAATCTGTACCAACTCAGCCCACCGGAGGTGGGCCATCACAATTCCAACCTATCATCCAATTGCAGTTGCAAATCGCGATTGATTAATTAATGATGTAAATTGTGCTGTTCTTAATTGCCGTAGGACTTAACCCTGGCCCTGTCGTTGATCCGGCCGGCGAACCGGTTCACCGACGACGCGATCATGAGGGACGCCGGGTTGCTGACGAAAGGGAGGTACGGGTCGGCGAGGCGCGTCTTCGTCGTTGTGGAGGACGACCGCGCCATCCCCGCCCAGTTCCAGCGCCGCATGGTCGCACAGAGCCCCGGCGTCGAGGTGGAGGAGATCGCCGGCGCTGACCACATGGCCATGATCTCCAGGCCGGGGAAGGTCGCCGAGGTCCTCGTCAGGATCGCCGATAAGGACAGGAAGTAGTGAGAGTGATGTGTGCGTGCATGACAGTAGTGATGATACATGCACGATCAAATAAAAGGAGTCTGTAACAAAGTCGATAGTCTATTATTATCCAGGAATAAATAAATGCAGTGTTCTTTCTGGCAGTGACAACACGGACATAATCTCTACTACTTCTAATTAGAAGTTGATGGCAGTGGTCCGTTCTCCTCTAGAATATCTGATTTGTTGGATCTAATATGAACGGCTGAGATAGAAGAGGATTTAATCATATCTTAAATGAAAGTATTTTATCATATCTTTTTTAATAGAAATATTATTTTAGCATATCTCTATTCACATATTCTTACTATAGAAAGATGTTATTCATATATCTTATAAATGGAAGGATTTTCTCATCATATTCTGCATGGATAGAAGGATATACTCACCATATCCCATAATACGGGAATTCTATCTCATCATATCTAGAAATGCATAGATTGAAAGGAAAGAATCACGCAACCAAATCACGTGCCAATCACGAAGATGTCGGGGAGACTTGGCTTCCATCCGCCTGTGTACACTGCCTTCTGCTTTCATTTACTCTCTATTAGAGGGCACACAGTCTCATCTTCAGGAGGACATACCGTTCGTTGGATCTAACATGAACGGTTGAGATGGAAGGGGATTTAACCCGATAGTCAAATCTCTTCGGAGCAACAAACTTTTTCTATTATTGAAACATAACTAAAGTTAGTGTTCTTTGCAAATTAATTTTTTATTGCAAATTGAGTTTTCGTTGTAACGCACGGACACATAGCTAGTACATAATCATGCATCGCTTTTGGACCTCTGTACAGCATGAGCAGCATGCGCCTTCTATTCAGGCCGGCGTCCAGTTCGCGATCTGGCACACTGTGCTCATGCAGATAAATATATGACTCCAATCGGGCCTTGACGGCTCAGACTAGAGCCCATCCAATCTCTGGCCGAACACAGTGTGCCAGGAAGAAAATGAGATATCAAGTCGAAGGTAGAAGAGGACTAGTTTCATGTTCTTCGTTTTAGTTCTAAATTCGCCACTGTGGCGATCTAAAATTTCAGGCGTGCATCTTCTCATGATACACGGTATGCCGGACAGGTTAGATGGAGGGAAAGGTGATATCTTTAACAGCTAAATCAATATGGTTTCCTCCATTATCTTAGCTACAGAAAAAATAGCATGTTGCATTGCCTGATAGTTGCCGTCTGAAATGAAAGCATAGGGTGAATTTATATGAGGTTCAAGACTAGGGTACATAGGTTATTGTTATGGGGTGAGTGTAGTGTGGTTTATGCCAAACAAATAGCACCAATCATGCATGCCTTGTGTAGTGCAGTCACTACTGGTTTCGTTAAACATTAATGAGACAGAGGACATGCATCTGAAGCTAACACACAGTGATAACATGATCTTGACGACCAAGAATAGCAGAATCTTCATGGTTATTTCTCTTGAAGAAGAAGATTTCATGGTTATGTTGTGAAATCTATACTTGATGTGTGCGGCATACACGCATCTCAAAATCGATAGTCAGAAGCAATACATAATACACAATAGATACTATTTCGTATTAAGACTGCATGTGTATGTTGTGAAATCAGTACTTCAAGTGTGCTTTTGCCGCGTGCAAGAAGAAGAATTAGAGAGGACGAAACGAGGAACCAATTGGGTGGTCGGCCTGTTTCAACAAAGAGCCGATTCCTTATATGCTACAGAAAATTAATCTTGTTTTTTATATGCTACTCATTGTAACTCCGCATGTTAGTGATATACTCATGAATTTCTTTCAAATTCTAGTGATATATGAGGAATTAATCCTTGAATAAAGGGGTGTATACACATTCGGTGCTTGATTGCCTTTAGGGATAAGCCAATTTTTTAGTACCAGATCAATATCCAACAGCTGCAGCACACACATGTACCACAATCTTTCGACTTACGATTTGAAATAAATACCAGGCGCCAGCCGTCGGATAAATTAGATAGGATATATTTGTGGTGACTTAATTTAAACCTAGATTAAACTCTAGAGCAGTCCTCTTAATTCAAATTTGTTTCCCACTTTCACTGGACTCTTAATACTATCTTCAAATAAAATCATTACTTTTTTGAGGATCAGCTATTAATCTATTAGTACATTTAGCACCGACAACTTGTTTGATCAAGTATATTGGTTGTTGCTTAATGCGTTCCCTTTAAGTTTTTCTCTCTCCGGTGCTGCATGCTGACGTGTACCGTGCCATGGGCTCGCATAGTGCCGTGGGAACAAATAGGAAAGCAAACGTGGAATCAGCTTCCCTGTCGAGCGAAGCGAAAGCATTGGCTGCCTGCCTGCATTCCAACGAGGTCGCACCATCCAATGGTCAACGGTGCCCCCACCACAATAACGTGCTCATGCGATGGACGGCTAAGTTATTCCTGCGAGTTTCCGAGGTTTCAAATTTTATTTTCGGACTATATCTCGGAGACGACCTAAATCCGAAATTTCGACGAGATTTTAGAATTTTGAATGAAATCCGGAAAAAATTCAAAAGGTAAAATTCAAATCCGAAATTTTTTGGATCGGGATTTCCGAGATTTCGGCCGGAATTACCGAAATCTCGGCAAATTTCAACCAAATGAAAAATAGTTCAAATCATGTTAGAAAATTTTTAACATTTTTTTGGAAGGTCCCGACACACACTAATGTTCCCATAAAATTTTCAGATGATGGACAAGCATGAGGAATTTTCAAAATTTCTGACAGTGCTACTGTCCTGATAAAAGCTGAGTATATGTATTGCTTCCATAGATTTGATTGAGCAATCAAAACATGTTTAGAATTTTTGAAACTTTTAGAGAAGAGTTCTGAGGCAATTTTTAAGCTGTCCTAAATTTTTTTGATCATGCCCACACTCGAGCGAATTTATAAAATTCTGACAAGGTTACTATCTTATTTATGTTCCTTTTGTTTTTGATTTTTTAAAGATAACAAATGAAGTTCAATTCTTTTGAAAATTTTATTGTATGATCCTAGACTGCTAAAGATAGTACCATAAATTTTTTAGAGTATGATCAAGCTTGTATATATTTATAAAACGTCTCAAAAATTTGTTTTTTCAAAAAATTTCATTGAGATGACATGTTTAATTAAGAGGTATCGTCCCAAATCCAGTCAAATCCGGTCCAAAAAAGTTTATATATTTTCGAAATTTTGGCAAAATTTATCAAATTTTTCGAAAACTATGTAGATATTTGATTTTTTTTTACGCAGCCTGGATTTGGAATCTTGTCCCTGTCCAAAATACGAAATCTTAATCAAAATTTTCAAAATTTTGTCGGGATTTTGACGCCTCCAATGGATGTAAGCCATCATCAACCAAAAAGAAATGTCGCTTGCTTAAACAAGCAGAGATTATTAATAAAAAATGAGTGATTTAAATCATGGGCTATAGTAGAGCTTTAGCGCACTATAGTGATTTTCGGCCTTGGACCGCTAAGCTACACCACAAATGCACTCTACTACAGCTACAGCATATATAGCAGTAATAGTGGCGAAAATAGCAGGCACTACGCGTCCTTTTGTAATTATTTGGGATTTGTAACAATTATTTGGTACACTAATTGCGTATTTTTATTTTTAGCTAACCAAAATTATTTTTGATAAAGGGAATTGAAAAAAAAGGTATTTCTTATGTTCAAATGTCTCGCACATTTGTGTGGCTAGATTTATTGCAAAGTTTATAGTATTAAAAGATATAACTTGGATGCTTGAAAATATATTTACGTATCTTATAGACTATTTAGATTTTTAAGACATCATAAACACCGGAAATGAAAATAGAAGTGTGATGGAAAATACAACTTGAGAAACGCAATTGAAGTGTGAGCTTTTATAGAAGAATATCACTGAGAATAATAAGTTATTCAGTTTTTATAAACATAACCAATCTTCATCATGCATGGATCATATAGCTACATGCCCCTATTCTTCCTCCATTAGTTACTCTTTGCCAAAAATGTATGCATACACATGTATATCTATTTAATCTAAGCGTTATGTTTGATTATATGTACAAAAAATTATCTTAATAGTCTACATGGTATTTGAGTACCTTGCGCATAATGCACCATAGATGACCTACCTTGAACTTATCTGTCCTCTTCTCGTTGCCACACCTTTTATACTTCAACCTCCATCGGCACACCCAATTCTTGATCGATCTCTCTGAGCTGCTATCCACATCCAATGCAATACTCCACCAAATAATTATGTACTTCTCTCTGATTATTGCTTAATGCTAATGCTACAATATCAAACATGCATACACGTGTAACTATTGTTGATCCTTGCTGGGGAAACCGACATGCTCTCTCTAGTGGCCCCGAGCCTATTCCCTATGGCTACGCCATCTTTACTCCGAGCTTGTTGCCCCTCTATTTTTGTATTCTTTTATTCGTCGGATGTATGCATGTATATATACATATATGATGTTATACGTGCTCGATTTCCTCTTTTCCTATGCTAGTCGCTCCTCTTCTTCGATGTTGGCTAACTTAGTGTTGTAGCTTCCTCATTAACTATGATGGCCTCTCATCTTCACCGATGTTAGTATGTCTGTTTTAGTCTCTATCTAATGATATGGAGAATCTTCTTGTCATTACCGATGACACTGTGTCCCTCACCAGCGATGGTATGCTCCTAGCTACTCGATGACCCCATATCGTTCATAGCTCGTCTTCAAAGCATAGCTTCATCTCCTCTCTTCCAAGGCTTCCCCATCATCGAGTTTCTTTGATCACTGACTTCTTTAGCAACACTTGCGGGCCTTAGCTCCTACTCTAGTCTTTTTGTTCAACAACCCTGGCAAGAAGCACGTCATTGTTCTCGTCGAACAGCTAAGGTGAGCAGCATGGCAATGTGCTCATCTGCGCGTCCTCCACATATCTTCACTTTCCCGTGGGTCATTGTCTTGTTACGTGACACATCGATGGGTCAGTGTCTTGTTACGGGACACAACGATCTCCTCCAGCAATATTCGTGCTATCTTTGTTATAAATTTTATTTTTATTCGAAATTTTAGTTATTTTTTATTTGCATTCGTATATAAACCAAATTACTAATTTTATTTAATGCATTCCAAATTTTATTTATTTAGGGATTTTACTTTGGAATTTGCATGGAAATGAAATTGCAAATTTTATTTTATTTTATCCTAAAATTTAATTATTTTTTTGTTGAAATTTGTATACAAATGAAAATTTCTAATTTTTATTCTACAATATAATTATTTTATGTATTTTACTTTGAAATTCGTATCGAAATCAAATTGCTAAATATATTTTAATTTTTATCCTAAAATTCGGTTTTTTTGGAATTTATATACAAATCCAATTGCTATTTTTTGTTTATTTTTATACAAAATTATATTTGGTTAGGGATTTTACTTAGGAATTAATATGAAAATCAAATCGCTAATTTTATTTAATTCTTTATTATGAATTTCTGTTATTTCTAGATTGTATTTGACATAGACTCATTATTTTAATCGAGACCAACCATAATCGACGGCGTAGATATCTCTTTTTCCTACGATTAACATGAGAATTTCTAGTCATTGAGAACGAACGCGGTGACTTTTTTTTCTATCACATTAATAATATATAATAGATTCGAGTTTAAAGTTAACAAATATTCACTATTTGCCAAAGAATTGTCATTGAAAATTTATAAAAGTACAACTTGATCTTAGTATCATTTAATTTGTGTTCAAATATCAGATGTTTGAATTGTAGTTTAGAATTTTAGAAACTTACATTTTATATTATATTTGAAGAAATTTCCATTTTTTTCTCGTGTTCCAGAAACATCAATTGAAAACATTGAATGAAACATAAGTCGCCTCATTTCTCTTTTCGCTATAGCTTTTTTTCTCATGCGTTGCTACCACGATAATCGTGATTTAAAACATTGAATAAAACATAAATTGCCTACTAATGGTACGGCCAGAATTCGATTAAAGCCTGTTTGCAAGCCCTAATGTTTGCCTGAAGTTTTGGTATCGAGAGAACGCATTTGGAGATGGATGCTGTGAATATGAAGACAGCCTTAGAGAGCTCGGAGCAAGATCTGTCAAAGATGTGGAGTTCTGTTCAAGAAAGCTAACCCAATTTCTTTTGCTCCGTAAATCTTTTGAATTCAAGATTCCTGCTGTCCCCGTACGCGTAAAATGGCAGGCGATGTTATGGCTGGGCCCTAGAGGTGGGCATCGGCAGGCACGGCACGGGTTTGTCGTGTCGCGTGTCTAAATCGTGCCATGTCGTCATGATCCGGTCAGCTCACCGTGCCATACCGTGCCGGCTCGGCTCTCTTTTGACGAACCCAGGCACGGCTCATTTGTGATTCGTGTTGGTTTCGTATCGTGCTAGTCTTGATCTAGTCTATT